>OW052001.1:7500000-10000000 GCA_932526365.1 Lobophora halterata | reverse complement strand
ATGTGTTATCAAATTTAACAAGGGTTAGTTTATTTATTTTAACTTGGTTATCGATTAGAGCAAACTAATTTCAGGTTTCGCATTAGGAAATACACCGCAAATTGTCAATCACCAGAAAAAAAATACGTATAATTTATTATGGCAAATAAATGGAAAAAATTATGTCGATTTTTTTTCAAAATAAATATGGCAAAAATGTGACTATTGTTACCGTTAGTCGTTTTCCTAAGGTAGAGGAACAAAAATCATTATATTCAATAGTTTACAAGTAGTTGGCTAATTTAGATACTATTTTTAGCGCTTTTTCAATGAACTACAGTGTCATTGTATACTTTTATGCTTTACATAGACATAAAATAGTCTAAAGGAGTATATTACCTTGTATTGAGCCTTCCGTCTATAATTCTTCCTCGTCGCTACCGGGTCATCGACCCAGAAACCTTCATGCAGAAACATCAGTTTCGGCTTCACCATTGCTACATCTATTAGGTACACTGCGTCACACAAGTAGTCCATCACCATCCAAACGGTCAGGTTATCGGGCGTCTGGTAGGGGAAAGTTGCGCGGAGGGGTATACACCACGCGTTGTAACTGTAGCAGCATGTGACGAAGAGGAGCCAGCAGATGTAAATGTGGCCTAAATGGAGAACATGAACATGAGTGTCCTAAGGTACTGCGCCGGCCGCTGCTATCAGTGCAGTGCTTTAGGCTCAATTCCTACTGGGAGTGCAGCAGCTTGAGGCTAGCCTAAGACTCTATTCACACTGGGATTACAGCGGCCGGCAGAGCGCTTTCAGTGTCAAACAATTTTAAACATTATCTACAAACTTAAATGACCAGTATTGCAGGGCCACTGATAGGCCGCGCGCGGTGCCAGTTTTCCCTCAATACAAGTTTTTTTAATAAGGTAGATGATGTTTAAAATTGTTTATCACTGAAAGTGCTCTGCCGGCCGCTGCCATCCCAGTAGAAATTGAACCTAATTACTGAAACTATTTTGCTGAATTTCGGTATATAAACTGGGAAAAGACATGCAACTTTTTATTTCGATAACACGCAGGCAATATTCTATGTTCTTTAGTAAGAAAGTATCTTCAACTTAATAAATTGGCGCCCAACTGGGGGTGATTAAGGCAAAGTGAACGTACTTGCGTCAACTAAGCCGGAATCATCAGCAACTTCCTAAATTATTATCAAGTTCCTAAATAATTATTAATTAAATAAATACAAAACCGTAAACGTGAAAATATCAGGCTTTTATAACTGACCACCAAAAGTCTCAAAGAGAACGAGCGCTTAGTACATCACTGTTCTGGTAGTTTGCAGGTGTGGTCTCTTCCCACCAGAAGAGCGGCTAGCTCGACTCGACACCCAGTAGATAAAAAAACTGACGTAACATTAATGACAGTAGTCGGATTCCTCAACTCACCCTGTGGATCTATAGGGCTGATGAGTTGGCAGATATCGCACAGTCGCACTAGTCCGTTCCGTTTGTGAGTACGTGTAGGAGAACTTGGAATTGGGCATTGAGGCGTCTCTATATCTGGCGTTTTATTGCTTTCTGATGATGTCCTGGTAATTATAAGTTCTAATTACTGGCTGCTGGTAATATCTAAATTAAGTGATGCGAATAATGCAAAAAATGCAAGAATGTTGACATAAATGAGCCACATAACTAGAAGAAATGGCCCAATTGTTTCCTTTTGTAAATTTTGTAATATACCTATATATAGATTGTAGTAGTTAGCTTATGCTGTAATAAAAATACTTAGGTACACTAGAAGAATGTTGAATATGAAAACTAGATGAATGTTGAATATACGGGAAGAAGTAGTTTCTTCGTATTTACTCAAAGGCCTTGGCCACTAAAAGTGGTTCTTGCACATAATAAATAGTAGAACAAAAGATAGAAGAAGTAGAATAGATTTAGTGACAATAAAATAAACTATGTAACGAGTTTAAGACATAAAAAGCTTTTATTATTATTATTACCTTCTTGAAGAAATCTGAATGCTCATTGACTTTCTAAGGTCTTGCAGCTCTGATGCCGTTTGCTTGACGACCTCGGCCAGTTCTGAAGCAGCGGTCTTCATAGCATCAGGGATTCTACGCTTCACGGGGGGACTCCCATCGTACAACTGTATCTTATGCAACTGGAATGACCTGCGAAAATTGGATCTTAGAACTAGTACCTACTATTTTGAAAATTGTGGTAATGTTTTTAAGAGTTTTAACTAATAAAATTTGTATACTTACTTTAAATACGTACAGACAGCGTCAGAGATAAGTATCCCCCTTGCATTATAATACCCAGCTTCAAATCCCTTTAAATTACCGTCGCGATGAATGTAGAAGTTTTGCCTTTAAAAAAATGATTATATTTGTAATAACCGTATGTAAGCCTAAAAATGATTTTAATTATTACAATTTTTTTAAAGGATCTATAGATGGGTGTCTTGTGCAAGGAGGATACTTATCTCTGACGCTGTCTGTACATATCAATCTACAATTTTTTTATATATATAATTTATATACAGTGTAAACTGTAAACCTACTAAAATAATAATAATGTACATAACTATTAAATTGTATAACAAAAAGGACTCACTCATCTCGAATTTGTGTTTTTGAGCCGATAATTGATTTTTGTACATTCCTGCAAAAATACCGATGAAATATACTTTTAGATTACAGATATAATAGGTTAAGTATTGTTATTTTCAACCGAATTAAAAAAAAGGAGGACTTTTCTTCAGGTATTTTGATTTAAAAACTAAACTACTGAACCGAATTTGATGAAAATTCTATGGGACCAATCTGAAATATATCCTCTCAAACTAAAATATATTTTTCAAATCGGGTTATTATCAACAAAAAACAGGTTATAAACATTGAAAAAAAAACATTCACCCGAATTGTTAACCTTCTTTTTTTGAAGTCGGTTGACAAAATAAGTTTGATATACCTACATATTTAGATAAGAATACTTACGGCTGGTTTTCACATAACGGCGAGGCGTCAGGCGTGAACCAAGAGCCATAGCTGCTCTTGTCTGGTGGTTTTGCGCTAACCCTCGGGCTAGTTGAGCTGGGGTGAACAGCGTGCTAGAAATAACACTGTGATACACAAGTGATAATTTGTGTTTACACCAAAATTGTCTTATTATATCAATACGGCTATAAAACAAACATTAATTTTGATATAAAAAGTTATGACGCAAAGGCACAAGACAAGTTTAGGTTTAATTTTACGTTTAAGTACTCATAAAAGTCATAGCTCATAAACGATGACCACTCCCTATCTTATGACTAGGATATCAATTATATCTAAAAGGCTTAGTTCTAACTGACTGACTGAGACACAACACACAGGTCTAACCGCTGAACGTAGATATTTGAAATTTCAAGAGTATGTTATCTAGAAGTGTAATGGCTACTTGCACCAACCCTAAAAAAATCCTAAACAATCATTATACTCGCTAGGGAGATCTTTACGATCCAAATTCATTGCACCAACTATAAGTATTCATCTAACGCGTAAAGAATTCCTTAACTTTGGGAGCCCGTTGCTCGACCTCATATCACTTAGAAATTCCCTTTTTTTTTTTTTTTTTTTTTTTTTTTTTTTTTTTTTTTACATGGGGAAATCCTCATGGATGCCCACCACCCTTGGGGGAGGGCGGAGGGGTATGTCGGACTCTTACCGACTAAAACCCCATGGTGGCCGACCTCTGCGCATTAGAAGGACCCCGGGATATCTTAAAGAACACGTACCGGTGCCCCTCACGCACGTTGCCTTTAAGGCCCATCCCAGGGAAGGCTTACGCCAACCCCAAGTTCCGCTTGCAGTGCACGCCACTTGTACACTGCAGCCATCCCTGGATTCGAATAGGAGCGGCCAGAGCCCCCACTCCGACCACTCTCGAACCCTAAAGGATCTCCCTCGTTAGCAGGTGCCGCCACCCCCTCATGGGGCGGACGGCCCGGGTTGTCCGTTGAGGACTTCCCGGTCCCGCTGTCTCCGAGCGGAGTCACGTCTCACGCGACCTTGCTGAGTCTCTGGTGGAAGAGACTCAGTCTCCATCTCCTCCACGGGTAAGGTTCCGCACACCTGATCCCCTTTCGCCTTTACGGCGATTGGAGAAGGCAGGGTCACCTTTACCCGTTTCCTCATTGGTGGTGTGCAGCATTTGCCACCCATCCTATGGTTGGCCGGTCGGCCAAGATCCGCACACACGGAGCACCGGAGTGGTGCATCGCATTGGGCTGCCAGATGACCCGGCTTACCACATGCGTAGCACTGTGTGCTGCGATCCACCCCGCCCTTGCAGAGTGCCTTCACATGCCCGAATTCATGGCATCGGTAGCACTGCAAGGGCCGTGCTCCCAGAACCTCCACTCTGGCCGACGTCCAGCCAACCAAAAGTCGTCCTCCCTCCACCACTTTGCACATCGTGGCAAGCGGGCATCGCACCCAGATGGTGCTCAGAGTTGACGGTGAGCGGCGGATTTCTCCCACCTTCACGTCTCCTACTGAACATCCACCGGCCGCAGCGACTGCCTCCCTGACCTCCATTGCGGTCACACCATCGTCAAGGTCTGAGACCCTGAAGTCCCCGGTCTTCACCGGGCGCGCAATACGCACGCCCAGGTCACTCAGGGACTCCGTCATCTTGGCCGCCAAAGTATCGGCTTTAGAACCGCACTCGGGGCCTGATACCTCCAGTATTACGCCTCCCGTGATGGATTTCTTAAACTGGACGCTCTCAATCCCAAGCGTCGACAGCTTAATCCGCTGCTTAGCAGCTGCCATCACGGAGGCGTACGTCGTCCCTTGGTCCGTTACTGTGATCGCTACGGCGGCCGAGTTCGGAACCCTAGCCGGTCTCGGTGTTACCTTCCTCGTAGTCGGGGCCACTTTTGGTCTCAATCCAGGCGTACGTGGTGGCTGAACCTTATCACTCGGTTTCTTAACCTTCCCGTTTACCACTGTTGCCCACGTGGACGTGGACGCTGTGGAGGTTCTCTGGAGCGGTGCCGGTACCGCGGGTAAAGGGGCCACGGGAGGAGCTGTAGGCAAATGGCGTGAAGCCCTACCCTTGCCTTTCCTCTTACTTTTGGCCCCTGAGACCTCATTTTCCAGCCCCTCTCGAGGACGCCCAAGCAAAGCTACAAAAGGAGCCAGCTTCGCGTCCAACATTGCTGCGATGCGCTTCATCAAGGCAGCCTCCATATCCTGCGTAACATCTGCCACTGGTTCGGCCAGCGTTTTCGGCTTGGCTGCCACTACCGTAGCCGTTTCGGCCACCGTTGCTTGCTTGGCTGGACCGCCACCTTCCCGTAGCCGCGTCAGCTTGACCACTGGCACCAGGGCCGGTGCCGGGGTCGAAGCTTGTTTTAGGGCCAACACCTTTTCTTGATCTTCCTTTGAGATGCGGATCGACTCTCTCAGCCCCTCTATTTGTGCGGAGAGTGCAACAACGCTCGAGCGCAACTTCGCGTTTTCTACCTGCAGCTTCTCTATCTCGGGGTCCCTGGTAGCCCGTTTCACGAGCTCCTCATTCGAGGCTCGGACCTTTCGCACAGCCCCACGTAGGAGTTGGACGTGCTCGCCCTGCAGGTTTCCCGAGTTGTCCGCCACTATCTCTACATCCCGTAGCCACTCATTCAGACTTGTTGTGAGCTCTGAAGTGGGCTTGCTCTCGTACTCCTGTACTAAGTCTTCGACTGTAGGCAGTTTCTTCTTCGCCCTTGTGTTAGTGAAGACCTCGTCTTCAGCCACACTCGCCGTCCCTTTCGTCGAGACCTTTTTGGCCGGTCTGTTGTCTTTTCCCGCTTGTTTTCGGACCCTCTTCCTGGTCGACCTAGATGAAGCTGTCGACGCCACCGACGAGACGGACATATAAGAACTGTCCGTCTCATTTCCGTCGCTTGCTGGTGCCACTCCCTTATCCCTATCCGTCCTACTATTCATCTCCGTTTCCGTCGTCTCCTTCCCTACATCTTTAGTTGTTTTTGTTAAGTTATCCATACAATTCCCACGAGTATGGGGGATCTAAAAGGTCCGTCGAGTTGGTGCCCCCTGCAACCCGATAAGCCTATGGTGGACTAGGGGGGATAACCCTAGCCCTTTTACCCGCCACGAGCGTTCGGCTGGCGCTCTGACGGGGGACGCAGCATCTGCCGACCTGCTTGCCGACCATGCAACCCATCGCCCTGCGTCCGCGGCTTAAGTTTAAGAATTTATTATAGAGGTTATTTCCTCGCGGCCCGGCCAATGAAGGCAAGACCCCCGTTCCCATCCACTCCCGGGTTTACGGTTTGCAGGATGGCGACCTCGTGTCTGCCCGGCGGTAGTGTGAGTACACACCGGGCCCATCACTGCCTCCTCCCGGCGGAGCAGGCTTCCTGCCTCCACCCGCCTCCATCCACCACGCTCTCTGCCAGGCCAGAGAGACGCGTGGAGAGGCTGACTGCCTCTTAGCACCACCCGGGGACTTAGAAATTCCCTATCCCAATGAGCCGTCATGTAATTTCTGTCAGAATACATATTTGTCTCTTTCATTCTTATTGAGCATACCTACTATATCAGTACTACTCTAAACCAGCAATGCCAGTACGTACTAAAAAGTTCGATTTACGTACCTTTTACTCCTATTATAATTAAATTAAGTATCTTTTAGTCAAATAACGTACCTTTTTGAGCAGTTTTTTGTAGGAACATTTTTATGCATTAGTACTGGCAGCACTGTATCTACTTACCTACCCATATGAAATTAAAATACGATTATCTAGAATTCCTAGATGATCTAGCTAGACAACGACGGACCCCAACTCTTCACTTACCTACATAGCCCTTCATAATAACCGTATAAAACACATTGATAAGCCAAAAATATATAATTTTACCAACAAACATGTTACGTATAATCACAAATATAATCACTAGAGCCGCTGAAATTGGCATTTAATTCTTCTCAGCTTTGACTTTGTTGTTCTTGAATCATTGGACGTTAATTTCCATAATATTATTCCCTTTTCTTGTTGTAAGTAGGAGTAGGAACTACCTATTTTAATTTATATAACTCAGAGAAAAACGCCGACTGTTTTCACTTTTTTGTCCATCTCAGTTTCGTTTTCCAAATATCTGAGCCTATTTTCCTAAATAATTGTTCGCTTTATACACAAAACTCGGAAAATATCGTAAATATATTTTGCATAAAATAATATTGGTTATTTGTCTAAGGTCAATGAACCAATAAACCCACAGAATAAACCTTAGAAAAATCTAGATTTTCTAAGTAGTCTAGGTCGCGAGATTAATCGCTCTTTCATTTACTTAATTAGAAATCACCAGACTTGGGAGTTACATAGTGTGTTCTGTTTGGTGCAATGGAAATTGATCTAAGTAAAGTTTTAGGCAGTACTTATATTAAAAAATACCTATCAAAGTATTCGATTTTTCGATTTTGGTGCAAGTGGCAGTAAGACGCAAATAAAGTTGTGGCTCGCGTACTAAGCGTGAATCTATTTATTGTTCTTACCTATTTAGGTATTTCATGAGTAGTAGGTACCTATCGATTTCGTGGCTTGTAGAAACTTAAAAACTATGTCTGCCTTCATGAGATGTTAGATGAAACACTAATGCCTACTTGCACCAAACTGTCAAAGTTCCTAAGCAATTACTTTACTCACTTGGTAGTTCTTAACAGTCTAGATTCTGACCATTAATAACTGCCAAGCGAGTTAAGTAATTGCTCAGGAACTTTGACAGTTGGTGCAGCATGTATCAATCAACCAATTTCGTAGCTAGAGGTACCAAGATGTTTACGAGCGATTGAAAGCACTTAAAACGGTGCTTTCGTATTCAAATCACAGCGTTCGGTCGACAGGGCTAATGGCGAGAACCGGCCTTGTATTGGGTGATCATAATCTTATAGACGTGGATGTGACATTGTCCGTCATCAATATACTGCTCTGGGTCTGGTATACAATACCTAGATTTTTAGGTAAAAAAAGTTGAATACATAGGTTTTCACCTTTTATTTCGTCATTCAGACACGAAATGGTACAGTTCAAAAAAGGATTTTTGTTTGTTACCTACCTCAGAACTTTGTTTACAAACCGATTTGAAAATTTCTTAAAATTAAAAATCTTCTTAAACTTATTTTGTGGAAACCCTACGCTGTGTACAACCGAAAAGAAATACCTATATAAAATTAAACGTAATATATTGTGCATGTCTTTTCCTGAATGTATGTACAGTTAAAGTCTTACGAGTATAGTCCAGCAATTTACCTTAAAAATATTAAAATAAATTCAGCAATGAGTTATTTACACCAATTTTTTTATAATGATAATTTTACCGATGACGATTTTACTTCAACCCATAGTAGTTATGGTGTATACTTTAATTACGATAACATTATAAGAATTATAATATTAGGTAATGGTAGGTATAGTGTATACTTAAATTACGTTAACAGAGTCAATAATAGAAGCAGTTTACTTTTGATTATCTAAAGTGAATTGATCTAGTTACTATCTACCAGCGCGGGTAATTAAGCTAGGGTGGGGCAAAATTAGCTAAGTCATCTCATCACAACTAAGTACATAGCATACTTACTTGCCTATCTGAAAATGAAACAAAAACCTTTAAGTAAGGGGAATCCTCAAATCCGAATTTCATACAAAATATTTCGGACAAATACTCAAAGGTACGCCGTATTATAGTAATTTCTTCGCACTATTCGTTTCGTCCATGTTTTTGGATTTCGTCAACAAAAAAGTGAAAGGTTTCATACTTTAATTTAGATTTTGAACGTGTTTTAAAATTAACCCTACTAACTTAAAAACACGTATAAAATCTAAATTTCAGATTAATCGGATTTGAGGATTAGCCTTAAGATCAAAGTTTTCCTGAGTATGTTACGTATAATAAAAGCCTTTTTATTTTCTTTGTAGATACCGTACTCAGTTTTTTCTTGCTTTCATACCGGCAGCTAATACAAGCGAACGTTTGTGAGGAGTCTTAACTGCGGATGGATGGTTAGTTGGATATTTTTTCTTTAGCCACGGCAAAACTACTGAACCTATTGAGCTGAATTTTGGTGTAGGTATACTTTATGAGTTAGAAAAAGATATAGTTTAAATTTTATCTCATTAACATTAGTATTATTGTAAAAATATAGTGACTCTATCAAGGACTTTTAACTGTTGATTCTACCTACGGTTTCAATTTGCTACGTGGCAGATTTCCAATTAACTGTTCACCTACTTAGCGTACGTATATGCGTACCTACGAAGGTTCTATATCCCGCATTTTTCCACCCAGATGTACCCTGCCTGAGTAACTTTACCTGGAGTTAGTAAGTACACAAACTGACACAAACACTCGGTTTAGTTAGAATTAATGGTATTTTGGCGTGCCGTTGGCTCGACTTCGACTGTATCGATGAAGTAAAAAACATACCGAATTGATTATACTTTTTCCTTTGTTTTTTAATTTTTCCTTGCGCTCAGAATATGAGGCAGCTTGCCTCAATGAAAAAGGCAGTATCAAACTAGTATGAGATATTTTCACCTACATATTTATGCTATGTACCTAGTACTTATGTGTAGTTTTCGTTTTCCAATTTTCTTCTGCGAAACAAAAAAACTCTGTCTAAGAATTCCCGTTACAATAGTTTGAACAGTGAACGCAGATAAAACGCGTTCACTGAGTTTGAAACGTTTTAAGGAACGGATTTTAAAACAAAGGAAAAAATACTTTTAGAATGAGAAAAAATAGAATGAGATGTGAAAAAAATTCCAGGAAAATCGCAGAAAAGATCTACTCCTTCATACAATACCTAATAAAATAGGTAAGTAGTCAGCGAATGCTGTTATATCTGCGTTCACTGTAAGTAGTTGAAACAAACTTACCACTTCAACCTGAACTTGCATTTTAAATTAGTAGGTTTTCACGCACACGTAGTAACTACAATTATTGTGTTCATCACGTCGCACTAATAAAAAACAAGGGTTAATTTTACAAGGATTAGACACAGAGTCACGTAAATAAATGACTCTACCTTCTACACGTGTGGTCAGCTTGACGATGGTCAATCGACTGCTAGCGGAAAACGGAACGGAGCATCCTAGCCTGTAGGGCGAACAAGGCTCTATTCAATGAATGTACAGTCAGCTGCACCAACATGTATAACTCAGGCGAATTAATATGACACCTAACACGAATGACATTTGTGCAAAGTACAATGTGAAATTGGATAATTTTGGTAGAAAAGAGGACGTGGAATACTTGGTTATGATTAATTCGCCCGAGTTATATACACTGATACACTCTCACGCCCGTATTTTATTCGATTTTTGCACTCAAGTGAATACTTACGTGAGTGGTGGTGAAATGGCCGCCGCTTTACTAAAGGTTCGACTGTCACCTGTCTAATTTCAAATGTAAGTATTCACTTGAGTGAAAAAAATCTAGGTACTTAGAATATGGGTGTCAAGCTTTCACATTTATATTATAGGTACTATTGATTTTGCCAAGACATTCTTCTTCTGATAACAAATCTGACAAGAGGACTATATTAATTTAAAAAGCTTGCGTGCACTTGCCTTTGCAAAATTAGGAGTTTTATAAATGTGAAAGCTCGGGAGTGTTTACATATTGGTGCAGCTGACTGTACCTTACCTATATTACACTTTAATTTAATTCGATAGTAAATATTTGTGCACAAGCACCCTTATTGACTCTATTACTTAAAAAAAACAACTCCTCATTTATTTATGATATGTACCTAGGTTGGGTATACATACACTACCTACATACATTATTAGGTAAGTTAAGTTAGTAGGTACTTATTGAGGCTATATTGTTTTTAGTGATCTCGAAGTAGTGTAGTGTAGTGTAGTGTAGTGCATTTAATTCCTTACATTAAAATAGACAAGTACATAGTGTACCTACTCATGTTTGTTTTTACTAAATCTAATATTTTATACAAAAGATTTTGACCAGTTTTATGTTGGAAAAATTTAAATCAAGGTGCCTATCTAAACAACTACAGTTTATTTTAATTGGTGCCCTACTGGAAATACCTAGCAATATAAATATCCGAGACGCAAGGCGCAGCTGCTTGCGGCTTGCTAATTGAATACTTACAAAGGCGTTGTCCTAATAGATCGTCGCGCGAGCAAGCGATGCGACCGTCGCGCGAATCCGCGATCAAACGTCAAATAGGCGTCCCGATTGGCAATCCCGCGATCGCGCGACGCGACGCGATGCCAATTGGGACGCCTATTTGACGTTAGTACGTTTGATCGCGTGATCGCGCAAACTTGCGATAGTCGCGTCATCGCGTTCTATTAGGACACTGCCTTAGACCGTACCTACTTCTTATCTAATTTGATGTGCAGTCTATTTTTGTATGATTCCTAGATATTAGTGTGATTGTTAAAAAATTTAGGTACCTAATACCACAGAGTACTAAGATAATACCAACATAAATGTATAATATTTTTTTATCAGCGTACGGAGTCCCAAGGCTTGGCAAGGCCTCTTATTCTTTTTGTATGTTAATAATAAGAGTACTTATTATTAATATCTAAATACATTGTATGTTCCTATAACAGCAATGCATGTCGAGCTGCCGCTGCTGTTTGGTGCTCACTCTACGTTTCTGACTGGTGACTTGTTTTTTTTTAGAACTAACATTAAAGTTAAGCATTAAAAGGAAGCTGCAATTTTTCTATGTATATTTTATGGACTTACCCTCTTGAAACGTGAATATAGCATTGTCAACACAAAAGTAACTTTTCACATTTTCCACAGTCTAAGCTAATTTTAGCAAGAATGTAATGCAAAAGTTCCAATGTCAACGTAGAGCTATTGTACAAATGCCACGAACTAAAATAACACTTCGATAATTTACACTACATAACGATTTTTTATGACAGTCTTTTGTTTGGTTAGCCTCACAACAACATTCAATTTACAACTACTAAATAATCTATGGCTAGGTACCAAAGTATTTTCATTTGGTCGATCTAGTATATTTTTACGAAATAATACTGCGCGCGCACTACTATTATCTTGAATTTACCGCGCAGAGGAAACCCGCGAATATTGCGCATCTTTTTTTTTTTTTTTTTTTTCAAAGAACCTAAGTTCTTTAGTTTTGGCTTCACATCAAAGGTATATAGCCAGTGTCAAGTAATTGGAGAGATTATTTAGTCATAAGTCAGAGTCGATAAGTCAAGTCATGCCCCTGTAAAGTAGCGGTGGTTGCGACTTTACTAGAGGCTTCTATGGAGTTTTGGAGGCAACACGAAAAGTCACGTTTTACAGCATTACACTATTCACCAACACTCATACACGTTCACGAGCACTTAATGGATAAAATACCACCGTTTTTACACTTAAACACTCAAAGTTATACAAGTTTTGTCAATTAATTTAATGCCGCCAATGTGCCATTTTTCACGTTCCCGCTAAAACCCATTGCGCATCTTGATTGGCTGAAATAGCGATAGCCTAATCGGTAAGTCAATGTCAGCTGTCATTCTCACCTAGTGTCTTTGCGGTAGTCGAGCGAGGGCAACTCTGACTAATCTGTGAGTTACCGTATCTAAAGAGTACTCTGTGTCTGTGAGCGAGGGGTAGCGGGGAGAGACTTTGTTTTGTTTATTGTTGTGTTTTGTTTTGATTGGAAATTTAAAGATTTTTAAATTTTATAACATAAAAAAGGGTTTGCTCTATGTAAAATACAACTTAGAACTTGTATTCAGAAATTCTATAGCTACCTACCTACTTACTTTCTAGATTTACTCTTTAGTAAAGCCTAGATAGAGTGCTACGAGCTTTCTAAACAATTCGCGTCAAAAACTACGGAGTTCTTTCAGGAAGGTAATGGATACAGGTAAAATACTTTTTATTATTATAGTTAAGCGTGTTTATGTTACACACATTCATCCATCTGTCCTCATAAACTTACAAAGCTTTCGTATTCATGCTTTAGTGGAGCGGGAAAAGGGACTGGTTTGATGTGTTTATTTATAGATTCAAGGCGAAAGATGGTATCTGTGGAACAGCTGAACTGCCTGCTCGACTTTATGAAGAGGCATCCTGACCTGGCTAAGGGGCTGAGTCGCGGGCGGCGCGGGAAACTAATGACTCTGGAAGTGTGGGACTCTTGTGCTAACACACTCAATGCAGTCTCGGACGGAGCTGTCAAAGACGGGAAAGGATGGTCCAAAGTAAATTATTGCTCATAGGCATTCTTTGGCCTTCCCCTACTTGTATATGACGACACGATTGGTTGATTTGGTTGAGTTGCAAGTGTGTTGGACTTCCACGAACGATGTCGCGGGTTCGATTCCCGCTTCAGGACAAGCATTTGTGTGATGTGCAATGTGCAATTTCAAAACTAATATAAGTTTAACTAAATACAATATTTCAATTATATATATATGTATATAAGGGTGGCCTTGTTCCAGTACTGGTGTGACTGGAAGTACCGGGTGCGCAGACACGCGTTGGAGGTGGCTGCTGCAAAGGAAAGTGGTCGGCCGCCGCCAGATGGCCTCACACCACTCTCACCGATCGAAGAGACCATCATGACCATCATTGGAGAAAACGTGCTTGAAGAAGTAGTCATCAAGAGCGACCCTCTTGCTGACAGGGTAGGTTTTGTAATATTCAAGCTGCTATCGCCAATCAAAGAGAACATCAAGACCATCGTTGGAGAGAACGCGCTTGAAGAAGTAGTCGTCAAGAGCAACCCTCTTGCTGACAAAACGACCGGGTTTGTTCTTCAATCACACCAAAAATGGTTAGTTGTGAGTTGAACTTTGATATAGAAGTAGAACAGTTCAAAACCTAAAAAAAAAACTTACTTTTGGCACTGAAAACAAACTTTTGTCTGAAAGTAAGACAGAGTTGCCTTTTTAACTTGGGACCATTTGGGCAAAACCGTTGGAGGTATAAGAAAACATTATATAATAAAATCGTACAAGTCCAATAAAATGTAACAAAGTTTAACTTGCTTATTTACAGGATTCAGATGAAGATGTGCCAGAAACCAATGGCCTAGTTGATGAAACTCCTCCCGATATGGGTTCAAATGGTAAGTGAAACAAAAAAAACATTGTTGATTAGTACTGTTCTTTCACTTTATTAACAACAAATAATCAACAGACTTCAAATTAAACTGAAAAGTAAGAAATAGTAACCAATTTCGCAATTTTTTGTTAACTTAGATGACGTATTTTTTTTTCGAGTATTTCGTTTACAAAACCAAAGTGAAATTTCTAATGATATAGTTCTGAGGCCAGGAGGTGAAAAAACCTTCTTTTGGGGGTTGATTGAAAAAGTACGCACCTTTTATATCGCCAGCATACAAAAGCCCATAGACTGATCGCGCGAGTGGAGGGGCGAACATTTTACAACTAAAAGATCTCTAGGATAGATAGCAGCTAGGACAAAGTGGCCTAAGGCTCTATTCCCATTGGGATGGCAGCGGCCGGCAGAGCACATTCAGTGTCAAACAATTTTTAAACACTATCTACATACTTATAAGATCAGAGTTGCATGGCCACTGACAAGCCGCGCGCGGCGTCAAGCGGCCACGAGCGGCCTGTCAGAGCGGT
This sequence comes from Lobophora halterata, assembly GCA_932526365.1. Lineage (NCBI taxonomy): Eukaryota > Metazoa > Arthropoda > Insecta > Lepidoptera > Geometridae > Lobophora > Lobophora halterata. The sequence goes on along the minus strand of OW052001.1, from coordinate 9,985,354 downwards.
TCTTCAATAATGGTGTTTGAATCCCGCGCGTCGTTAGTCCGCACGCACATTTGTAAATTTTTGAAAATATCAATTGACTGAGCGAGCACCTATAAATAAAAGAAAAAGTGGGGTGAATTTGTTTCTACAACCTCACGAAATGTTTTAGTGTATATTTTGTTTTAATATGTATGCAAATGATATTGGGCAAAACGGTTTTTCCCAATCTCCTTCGCTTATGTTAAACTCAATTTATATCTTCAAAAATGTACAAACGTATGAGCAAGATAGCGACGCGGTTTCTGGGCCTTAATAAAGTAGGTAATGTTTAATATTGTTTGACACTGAAAGTTCTCTACCGGCCGCTGCCATCCCAGTGGGAATTAAGGCTTAGCCTCATGATATGATGTTTTATTCAGACACGGGGTTCAAGAAACGCAAACGTCAAAACTCTTCACGAGAAACATCAGACCTTGATAACCAGGATAGACCGCCTGGTCCTTTTGATAATAATACCAAAGGCATCGGTGAAGCGGCTGAACCGGGTAAGTTATTTTCACCACGTTTTTATTAAGTCTAGATGGGTACAATGTACCCAACACAGTGTCAGATATTCTGCTGCGAAGAAGTAATGTGTAAGCGTTCATGTGTTTGGGTTTGAAGAGCAATGTAGCTAGTGAAATTACTGGAGCTATATAGAACAAAAGCATATAAACATAGATTTTAAACTTTAATTTAATTGCTTGCAGGACTTGTTTTAAAGAACATAATGTAAAGACTCAAATAATTTGTATAAGCTTTTTTTATTATTTAGAAGTTATAGCCAATTTAGGTCCCGTTTTATGGCGCATTTTTAAAGTACTAAAGTGTGGTTCTGTACGTTAATACTTCTGTGTATCAAATCTGCGCCGTGCGGTGTGAGCATAAACAGAATCCGTGGTCGTCTGCCGTTCATAAACAAATCTGTAAAATCTCCCACCGTCTAAACGTGGCTTTATGAGTAGTACATTTTTTTTTCAGAACTTGACGCGGAGTCCTCCTGGTTTTATAAATTGGAAGAAAAAAAGTTACAAGTTGCGATCTCTCAGGCTAATTCTATGGAAATCATGGCGGCACAGTTGACGAGAATTGCCGATGTTTTGAACCGAATTGAAGAAAAGTTTGTGCCATAATAAAATTAATTTTAATTTTAATCGTTCTTTAAATTAATATGAATAAGATCAGCTAGTTAATACTTGTAGTCATTCGTCAAATATTGATATTATCAGCAGACTTAATAGGTATTTAATATATATATGTAGTGAGCGAGGTCACCTTTCTGCATTTGGATTAAAATATGTTTTAATGTAAATGTTTAAAATAAAAAATCAATATATATACACCGACAATTTTTAATTACCAAAAAAAATTAAATGGGCAATGCAGACGGGGTACTACGTTGCATCTGTGCAGTCAGAATTTTGGATTTTTACAAAATGGCAGAGTAACAGCGGAGCGAGTGCGGCGCCCGAGCCGAGGTTTTGCGAGCTGGCTCGAGCTAGGTACCCGGGTTCGCCAAACGATGAATAAAACTTAAATTATTATCAATAAAAGGTACCGCCTGACGCAAATTCATAGGAAAACGACTAACGGTAACAGTTATCCAATTTTAATCAAATTTATTTTGACAAAAAATTCGACTTAATTTTTTTAAGTTTTTTTGTCGTATATGTGTTCAGTAATGGCAACTGACTATGCCTGTTTTTTTTATGGTGATTAAAATTTGACCGTTATATATAAAAGGCCTAATGACTGACTGACTGACTGACACAGGACAATCTAATGAAAGCAGAGTCTTGAAATTTCGAGAGTATTTTCGCCAAGAAGTGAAAGCGCATACCTACCTACTAAAACATAAATGTTAATTTGCCACGCAAACGAAGATGTAGGAGTCAGTTAGTATTTTATATAATATTAATATGTTATAAGTATATGCACTTATAAATATTTAACAGTATTGATTTGTTGATTATTCAGTAAAATCATATAACCCTAAAAAATTACTAAACTAAAACCCGTCTACGGAAAAATCAAGCTCTAAAAAATATGAAACAAGAAAATATTCTCATTAAATTAAAATATATTATGTTATCTTAAATTCAAGGGTTTATAATTTTAAACTTAATTTTTATATAATAACTTTGAGGTTATAATTTTTATAAATCCACATATACCCAGACACAAACATACATATCGATCAAAATCATAACCCTCCTTTTTGCTCCGTCGTAGTCGGGTAAAAAGAAAAAGATATATTGTTGGGATTCTGCACCTTGGTCATTAATATTATTAATCGAGTTAATTGTGATGCAAATTTTTAAAACAGTTTGTTAATGCCACTTGTGTAGGTATATCTTAGTACTCTGTGATACCACGGAGTGCCGCGCGAGTTTTGGGCTCCAGGTTTTCAGTTTTTGTGAAAATGGTACTGTGGCCGTACATCTTTGTTTTCGCCCTGACAAAGTAAGTACCTAAGTATACATAACATTTATACTTAAATGCATTATTATGTACAAATGTACACACCACTCGGAAGGTAGTTGTTTCCTATTTTAACAGAAGAACAAAACGCATATTAAATTGGAATCTAGACATTACCCACCGAATACCGGAATCTATTGATTCGGGAACTAAACAAGCTGCTTTCGTGAACAGTGCAGGTATTACAGCAGTACTGTTGCTGACGCCGTTCATCGAGCAAGGTCGGATCTGCGAGGCCCGGAACGCGAGCAGCGTCGACCGCAACATGTTCTTTGGCCTCGAGAGCTATTCGGGGTTTTTGACCGTTAACAGCACTTACAAGTCTCATTTATTCTTCTGGTACTTCCCGTGCCCCTACCGACCTGTCAACGAGACGCCATGGATCATCTGGCTCCAAGGGGGCACGGGCACTAGCAGCATGTACGGATTATTTGAAGAAGTTGGACCTTTCAAAGTGGATTCGTCAGGAGATCTATGGAGTAAGTACTTATTTTGGAAGGCTAATCGGCGCGGCAGACGCAGGGTTATTTTAACCGGCATTTCGCATGTGATTTCAGAAAACCCGCACACATGGCTCATGAACCATTCGCTGGTGTTCATTGACAATCCGGTGGGCACCGGCTTTAGCTTCACAGAGCATCCGCGCGGATACGCCACGGACAGAGATACTGTGAGTGTACAGCGTTAGGTACACAGGTGAAGTCAATGGGACATTCGCATAAGAACATGTTTTTATGTTTTTTGTAGTACGGCACGCACCTCCATACGGCAGTACGGCAGTTGGTGCAAGTGTTCCCGGAGCTCCGTGTAGCGCCACTGTTCGTGGCGGGCGAGTCGTACGCGGGCAAGTACGTGCCGGCGCTCGCCTCGCGGATACATCGACACAGGCACACGCCCGGAATGGGCATGAACTTGAAGGTCGGTAATACTGTGGCGGGCGAGTCGTACGCGGCAACCTTACGACGTGTATTTAATTAATTTTGTTTCAGGGGTTGATAATCGGCAACGGGTTCATTGAACCAGAAATGGTTACTCAGTTTGATCGAGCTTTCCCCGAGTTCGGCCTCCTGGACAAACAGCAGATGGAAGCATTGCGGCCGCTCATTGACGCGCTGCAGGACGATGTGGATAACATGAGAGCCAAGGGTGCTTACGATGTATGTTTAGAAAATACCTAATTTATTTCTAAGTATACGTTTTATTGTAAAACTAATCCGTTTTTTTTTTCAGAAACACCATATGCTTCTCTTGTGGTTTAAAGAATTTGCCTGCAGAGATAACATTTTTAACTATTTACAAAACGAACCACTATCAAAACGGTTAGTTAATAAATGAAATGACGTCTTTTTTATTTTTATTCCTTCAGGCTATACCAGACCTAACACCACTTGCTAGATTCTGGAAGGACACCACGGACAAGCCTCACCCTAAACCATAAATTCAGTAATATACCCAAACCACTTCAGACTTTTATTGCCCAATGTTTTTGTGAAATTTTGGAATCAAGATCTGTCTGAATTGACAGATTGCTATTTTCTCGTTTTAAAAAAGAATACATAGCCAAGACTTACAGAGAACTATAGTATGGTACAACTGGTTGCCCTATCACTAAGCGATATTTCCTAATCAACCTTAAGTTTTAGAAAAAAATAACATATAAGAGACAAAATAATTAACATGATTGCAAAAAGCTGCAATTCTGCAACCGACTCTTAACTGAATAGTCTCTTTCAGCTTCTATGCATTGTTGCTTAACAAAAACGAGGTGAAACACGCTCTTCACGTGGGTGACAGGAGTTTCCTCAAGGAAGATAATGATGTAGTGCTTAGCTACCTTTTACCAGAAGACTTCCTATCCACCAGCCGGCCGACTATGGAGGTCCTGCTGGAACACTACAAAGTACTCTTACTTTGGTGAGTCCATTGTTAAAGTAGATGATTGTGAAAGTTTTTTTTAAATGTTATCGACTAAATCTCAAACTTTAGGTTAGGGAAATGGTATAATAATAGGGGCAGACTAATTTTATAATGAAAAAAAAAAAAGTTACTAACTTAACCATAGTTTCTTTGCTTTTATTTTATTTAAATAGTCAACCGACTTTAAAATGGAAGAAGTTTTAAATTCGTTTTTTTTATGTTAATGTTTGTTATATTCAGAACGTCGTCATTTACCTATCAACCGCTTTGTTTTTTTTTTATTTGAGAGATGCTTTTATTTTGCTTCCATAGAAATTTCATTAAATTCGGTTCAGTAGATTGGTTTTTGAAATCAAAATAATTTAAAATACCAGCCATCGATCGGTGGGTTCCCATCGAGTAACACCTAAATGAGTAACACTGTTGTTGTGTGGGATGGGAACCCATCCAAGTACTTACCTAAAAAAAGAATCGTATTTTGCTCCTTGAATATATTTTTTTTACTGGTATTGTATTGCCAGAATTTCATCCAAATAAGAATCTATGATAGCGCAATAATAAAAGCTGGGATATTTTTTTCAAAATCTACTACTTTAATTCCCGGCCACATACATATAGTAATTTGTTTTTATAAAATCTGAGTATGCTATTTAAATTTTTATCAAAATCGGCCACAAAGGCCATCCTTTAAGATTTTTTCGATACTCCCCATATTTTAGGATTGGGTCAATCAAACCCAGTTGAAAAATTGAACCTGTACAGTTATTTTGCAGCGGCTCCCATGACTTGATGGCGCCGTGTAGTGGGATGTCGGAGCATGTCCGCGCGTGGCAGTGGGGAGCCAGCTCGCAGTTCATGCAGGCCACCAGGCGGCCTTACATCTTCAACGGAACACTGGCCGGGTAAGGACATTCATAGTCTACTTCCAGCCTAGCAACTGATATTCTACAGACTATAATAGTCATGTATAGTGAACTAAATTGATAAATCGTTATTTTTAACAGGCTTTGAATTAGATGTTGATAATGATCATATTATGAAAATGTTCTCCTTGCATATAGATTTATAATCTCTTCGTAATGTTTCCATCACATCATACATCATCAACCTATAGCTGTCCACTGCTGGACTTAGGTCTCTCGTAAAATGCGCCACAGAGCCCGATCCTCGGCTCTTCTCATCTAGCCAGAGGTGCGGAGCGCCTACACCTTTTAGACACCTTGACGCTTATTGTTTTCCATACTTAGGTAAATATTCTCCGATACAACAATGTTATTCATTCATTCACTCTCTATGCATGTAATCTTAAGTAAAGTTTGATAACATTTTGTCCACGGCCATCTTGAAAGAACTACATGGCATTAAGTTACTCGCGCGTACTCGCGTCTCGTGTGTGTACCTACCTTTTTTATTTTTACATTATTTATTATAGGTATTGTAAATGAGATCTTTGCCCAACAGTAAGACGATATATGCTAACAAAAAAAAAAATATTGCAAATGAGTTGTATGCTTCGCAGGTACGTGACGTCAGGTGGCGGCCTCACGTGGGCGTTGATCCTGAATGCTGGACATATGGTGCCGTTGGATGCGCCGGCGCAAACCCAGACCCTCGTTACAGAGTGGATATTGAAAGACTTTGTCTCTAACGACACACTGTCGCCGATTACGAGGGGCCATCTCCAGCTGGACGCCCAATACCGTATACCATTCGTTAGAAACTTTATTAGGCGTTACCTTAATAAAGAAGTCTAAGCCGGGAATCGAACCAGTTGATTTTGAAAGACAATCACATCCTGTATTATTGCACCATTTCATATCGTTGCTATTAACAGCCAGTTTAGATAGTTTTATAGGTACTACACTTACAATAAAGTACTAACATAGTATAACTATACTATATAACTATAAAGATATAAATAAAGGCAATAGATACTTACTTAACAATAAACATGAAAATAGCTGACAATGAATATGATACAAGGACAGAAATAGTGCAGAGTAAAATATATAGAACTGCTGCGTCGCGAATGAATAAATAAATCAATATTTTGGGCATTTCACACAACGCCATCTAGCCCCAAACCATAGAAAAAAAATATACTACGAGCCCAAACTAAGTAGAAAGAGTTTGTTCTGTGTCGTGGGCAAGTAAAGGCCGTAAGGCGCGAAGCAAATAGTACAAGACAATCAGAGAATTCAATATAATCAATAAAATAGGTATCTAATTATATATTATCCCACGTGTTTATATAGTACGATGCGAATTTCATTGGGTGTAATCGAGGGGTCATATTATAGTTCACACGGATATCTCTTTAGACTAGATATCTGCTACAAAATTCATTGTCAGTGTTGAACAGTGGGGCCATGCTATAGCGCGTTGAATTGCGAGTACATTTTGGAGTAATGAAGCCTTTATTATTAATACTGGTGGTGTCTATAGCGAGGTAAGAACACGCTTTACTACTTAATGCATGGTATGATTAAAAACACTTTCACACAGAAATAGGATGGGTTCCCATCGAGTAACACCCAAACGAGTAACACTGTTACTCGATGGGAATTTTTCCCATCGAGTAACACCCCTCGTCAGGGTGTTACGTAAGTACCATAATTATTATTAAGGTAATGGTGTGACATAAGAAGTTTAGAGCGAAGCCACACTGCTCCGTTGCGTTGCGTCGTAGCGCTAGATTTTGACGCAATATTACCAATACGCCAGTATAAAACTAACGAACACAACGCAGCGCTACCTGCGCAACGGAGCAGTGCTTCGCTCCTTAATAATGTAGCTCATATTATAGAACATAAGAACTTAGTAAGTAGTTAGAACTTAGTAACTTAGGGAGTGATGGATGACCTAAGTGGATAGAGCAGTAAGTATTAAAGTATGATCATCAGATCTAATGATTTCAGTGTATACGGAAGAGTAGCAGTCGAAGTAAACCGAGATGTATCAGATACAAATCATAACAGAATAGATGATCAAAGCAAAATTGACAAAGCCAAAACATTGGAGTCTTATACTATCATAGATATCGAACTTCCGTTGCCATTCGTAGCGGGGTCGAATAGATCTTGCCAAGGGAATGACGTAGACAACGAAATAGAAGGAAGTGATAACGAACCCTGCGAAAACAATATTAGAATAGATAATGGAACGGCATTGATACTCACGCCTCTTATCGAACAAGGTCGAATAGACGAAGCCCGGAATGCAAGCAGCGTCGATCGCAAGTTGTTCTTGGGAATCGAGAGCTATTCTGGGTTTCTGACCGTCAATAGCACGTTTAAATCTCATCTGTTCTTCTGGTACTTCCCTTCGTTCAATAAGCCCCTGAACGAAACGCCATGGCTCGTGTGGCTGCAAGGCGGCCCGGGGTGTTCCAGTTTGACTGGCCTGTTCGACGAAATCGGACCCTTCAGCGTGAGTCCTGGCGGGTCTTTGAAATGTGAGTAAGGTAGTCATATTGTTTAACTTGTATTTATATTTCACTTCCTCTGTCATCCTATCAAAAAACTTTATTTGTGTATTACTTGAATTGGCTTATCAAAATAACAGATGTAACGGTTCTTAAGAAATTCTCTTCTTCTTCGTGTTCTTCATTACCTACTGAAGGTCGTGCCCGTCCTGAAAGACTTCAGTGGCTCGATTGACAAGCTGCTTCCATACTTGTCTGTCTTCTGCATGTCTCAGGGCGGCAGAGACAGGGAGTCCCGTGAGTGTGTTGACCTGGTCGGACCAGCGGCTAGGTGATCGACCGCGTGGTCTTTTACCTTCAACCTTTTCCACTACAAACATTTTTTCGAGATTGTCGGGTTGCCTTCGGGCTATATGGCCGAAGTACTATCAACGAGTGTTGATAACAAACTGTTGACAACCTGGTCTTGATGACCTGGTCTTAAGAATTACATGGATTAAAATACAGAACTATATTTCGTGTATTCCTAGTTAACCCGCACACATGGCTTATGAACCACTCGCTGGTGTTCATCGACAACCCGGTGGGCACCGGCTTCAGCTTCACAGAGCACCCGCGCGGATACGCCACGGACATGGACACTGTGAGTATACAGCGTTACAAAGGGGAAGTCAAAGGGACATTCGCGACCTAATTAATATATTTATTTTTCTTAAACATGCGCGGAAATATTGTCATTACTTTTAAATAAAGAACACGCGAAGTATCATATTTACGTAGACTGTGTGTTCTTTGAATTTGGAACGAAGAGCGCGCCGGCAATGTTGTATGAAACGGTGTGCTGTTTGAATTTAGAACTCTTTCATCTATCGTACACATTGCGTTCTCGTGGCTGTATGTATAGCCGTATAGCCACAGATGCGTTTAACCCTTTTCGGCACAAACTGTAAAGTAAAAATAAAAAATTGGCGGTAAAGCGGAGTTCGTTGTTATTTTGTTATTAAAAATAAAATAAAATGAGTTCCGAATTCCGATGATTCTGAAAGTGAAAATTAAATGGACATGGATGACTGCACTCCACCAGATTTAAGATCGGAAGCTAAATTAGCGATGGAAAACCTGCTTCCTTAAGTAAGTACCTTACTTAACTTACTTACTTAAGTAAGTAAGACAAGTGCCTACTTATTTGCCTACTTAAGTAAGTACCTAACTGAACTAACTTACTTAAGTACTACTAAATAAGTACTTAAGTAAGTAAGACAAGTGTCTACTTACTTGCCTACTTAAGTAAGTACCTTACTTAACTCACTTGCTTAAGTACTATTTAAGTAAGTTCTTAAGTAGCTACTAGTAAATAATTAAAAATAATTATGCCTTCTATCCACTATTAGTATTCAGTAGATAGAAGGCATAATTATTTTTAATTATTTTGTAATGTAGTAGCTTACAACCAACCTGTGGGTTATAACTTCATGAAGTAGAATTTCATGTAGGTAGGTAACCTGTCAGTTCAATAAGTACCAAACTCGCATTGATATTACTCTCTATAGATACTGGGTAATCTATAATTTGCATTGTTACTTATACTATATTTAAGATAATTTTTATAATATGTATGCTGTTGATTACCAATAAACAATAATAAGCTACTTACTTAAGTACTACTTAAGTAAGTAAGACAAGTGCCTACTTAAGTAAGTACCTAACTTGACTTACTTACATTAGTCCTAGTTAAGAAAGTACTTAAGTAAGTAAGACAAGTGCCTACTTACTCGCCTACTTACTTGCCTACTTAAGTAAGTACCTAACTTAACTTACTTACTTAAGTAAGTAAGACAAGTGTCTGACAAGGCCCTTTTTTATTTCCTTGCATTTTTTTAAGAAAAGCACTATATATGCCTCGGCCGAAATGGCAATTGCCTGCCTCGTATTATTGAAGTCCTAGCCTGCGGCTCGGCCTTCAAACTCATACTCGACCTGCAATTGCCTATTTCGCTGCCTTTGCAATAATGTACTATTTTTATAGTACGGCACGCATTTGCATACGGCAGTACGGCAGTTGGTGCAAGTGTTCCCGGAGCTCCGTGTAGCGCCATTGTTCGTGGCGGGCGAGTCGTACGCGGGCAAGTACGTGCCGGCGCTCGCCTCGCAGATACACCGGCACAGGCACTCGCCCGGAATGGACATCAACTTGAAGGTCAGTAGACTGTGGCGGGCGAGTCGTACTACGCGTTTAAAGTGTGACAATCTATGAATGATTGCTACGTAGTACTCTGACTAATCTGTGATGATTGCTGCCATTTCGTGTCAGATATATTTATCAGTTACCAGTAATATTATTTCTAAGGAAGTTATCTAACATATTCACATAACGTTCTGAAATGGTTGTTCTCAATTGCATTTATTAGGCTCTTTATTTCATTCGTTTTTCGTAGACTTTCTCGATTATTACACATTGTTATTTGATTATAACGGGTATTTATCGCGCTCACCTCGTATGTTTTTGTGTGACCACGGCTGTTGCAATACAGTCTAAACGTCGCGTCGGTATTCACTATTCATTTAACATACGAGGTGAGCGCGATAAATACCCGTTATAATCAAATAATACTTATTTCATGTTATCAGGGTGTGATGGTGGGCAATGCGTACGTGGACCCATCGATGATCACTCGCGTGGCCGACGTATTCTACCACTTCGGTATGCTGGAGAAGGAACAGATGCAACTGGCTCAGCCGCTCATCGACGCCTTCCAAGCAGACGTCGCCAACAACAGAAGCATCGAGGCTAAGGAGGTAATTTACACACAAAAGCTTCAAGATGCATCATTATTTTACCACGTTTCTATGAATTTAATTTCTTGTCTGTCCGTTGTTCCGGGGTTTTCCGATTAGCTATCCGGCTGCAACTTTCAGGGTGGCTCACAATTCGATGACAATCCATATTTTTTTTGTTTACTTTACTTTTAGATAGCTAAAGCATAAAAACGTGTTTTTCAGGTTTTACCAAATCTGAAACACATTTTTTGGTTTTGTTTAAATACAATTTTATGTTTGGACGAGCACAGCGCTTCTGGTAAGAGATCACGCTTGCCCACGACCAAAAAAGTGCTACGGACTTTGGATTACGATTAAGACTGGTGTAACAGTGTTATAGCGTTTGTCTACTTTGATTTTGGAAAACCCCATGAATAATTTCACTAGCTCTAAGTGTACTTTTTACTTAGTGCTTACTGCTTACTAAGTATAGGGGTGTTCATTTTAAAACTAAACGATCATCAAAATGACGAACCTTATTCCTATAGGATGAGGTATAATAAGGTTCGTCATTCTGATACCTTATAGAACTACTATACTTACCTACCTTACCTTACACAAACAAAAACAGGAAATCAATATTGATTTAAAATAGTGTATTTTTATCTCTTCAGAAATGGTCCCACCTCATAGTCTTACTGCTATCACTATCCCATATGGATCAAGCGTACAATTTCCTCAGCGATGGTCTGAGGTTCGGTGGTTTCGGCTCTTTCGTCGACCAGCCGGAGATTAGGAGAGCGCTTCACGTCGGCGACATCAAATTCTCCTTTCTCAATGTATCCGTGCATATGGCGATCAGACAAGACTTCTTGAGCTCTTCAAAACCGCTGTTTGAAGAACTCTTGGAGGAATACAAAGTGCTGTCTTATTGGTAAGAAATAAACGTAAAAAATATTTTTCTAGGTTTCTAACATGAAGCTAGATAATATGGAGGGAGTTCTTATTACATGCGATCGAAGACAATATCCGCAAATCTCAGACTCTTAATATCCTTACCGTCTCTTTTAACTCGCTCCAGTTGAAAGAGAGGGCAAGGCAAATAAGCAGGTCGAAGATATGCGGATATTGTCTTCGATCGCATGAAGCAATAAAGAACTCCCTCCGTTTTATCTAGTTCTATGGTAACTTTGAAGAAAGGGGCTGATATGTCGATGTAGCTTTCGAAAACTGAACGGGCTGCCTTTTTGTATCTACCATTAGAATTTGGGTTGGTGAGACAAAACTGTGAATCAAGGACCTGGTGGCCGAGTGTTCCTAGCCTTGCAATCTGATAATCGCGGGTTCGAATCAACAGTCGTTCGCAACGCAAATGTGTTTTTTCATTTAAAAATCTGTATGATCATATACAGGGTGCAATTTTTTGATGAAAAATTCATCAAATTTCCACATTTCGTTTGGTGACATGTCTCTAATTACAGCGGACAGCTGGACCAGATGCTGCCGTGCGCCATGTCTTCTGAGCAGTACCGAACGTGGCAGTGGAACTCATCCAAACAGTTTCTGGAGGCAGACCGACAACCTTACTACTATAAGGACCGACTGGCGGGGTGAGGGGAACTATTTTTTCAACAGACTTCAAAAAATAAAGGTTTTACAAAAACATACAACAATCGACTTCAATCGGATTGTTCTAGTGACCGTTGACATCACTGAAATGTAACTGGGAAGCAAATACGCAATTTCTTCAATACCTTTTTTTCAGTTATTTTGATTTGGAAACTAAACTACTGAACCGATCTTGATAAACCATCTATGGGGCTAATCTTAAAGTATAACATGGTATAACCTAAAATTTTTTTTTTTATATTAATAAATAGTATAAATATATCTATACATATAATAAAGCAGAAGACCCCGAATTTCTGTACATATGTTTTTTTTGACGGAAACTTGTTCAGAAGAGATTAATTAACATGCCCCATTTTTTTTTTTGATTGGAAGACTTTGTTTGTGGGTTTGTGTGTTCGTCCATCACGTAAAAACTACCGAACGGATTTAACTGAAACTTTATGATACTATAGCTACTAAGCCTGAAATGGTTATAGGCTATATAATATTACGCTACATTTTTTCAGAGGGTAGATATAAAAGTTTAAAGTTTGTATGGAAACAGTTTTTTTTGTGAGTGTATACATCTCAAACTTTGTAATTATATTTTACAAAACAAATAATTAGATACGGGTTTCACCGATTTTCAAAATTAAAGTTAAAATATGTAAAAGTATGGACTTAAGGTGTTATAAGACCAAAAGTTGAATGACCCTATCTCCTCAGGTAAACACAATATTTAATTGAAAGTTGCATTTTTATAACCTTTAAAGATAAGTACCGCTAAGTTTTTCAGTTTTCTACTAAATTCTATGTCTGAGTGGTTAAAAAGAGGGTTTGAAAATGTGCAAGTTTTGATTGACTTGCTTAGTACTGACACTTTTCTATGCTGTGATATTTATTTCGCGGGTCGAACAAACAACACCGACAATAAACAATTCGTCTACGGGTGACGAAGTCGCACGCGGGTACAGCTAGTTTAGTAATAAAACTATTTATTAATAATTATGGATTTCCGCGAAAATTATTTTTTGTTTGTGAGGTTATACTTTCAGATTGGTCCCATACAAATTTTATCAATATCGTTTACTGTGTGAGCGTTTGCTAGAGTACCCATAGTGGTTTTTTTTTGTCAGGTATCACAAGAGTGGTGGTGGTCTGACTTGGATAGTGGTTCGCGGCGCCGGCCACATGGTACCTATAGACAAGCCAGCCACCATCCAGCACATCGTCACACAATGGACGCACGACATCCCCACTCCCGCGCCGGATGCCGGACACGCCATCGCACTCAGCGAGCTCGTCACATCCATCAACAACCTTTTATCTGATCATAACTCAGACGAAACTATTATAGTTATGTAGAATATAAATCAGAATAAGTTGTTTTACTTAAAATTTCTCGGTTACTGTTGCCTCTCGACAAGCCAGCCACCATCCAGCATACATATATTCACACAAATGGACGCACGACATCCCCACTCCCAGACACGCCATCGCACTCAGCGACCTCGTCACATCCATCAACAACCTTTTATTTGATCATAACTCAGACCAAACTATTATTGTCATGTAGTAAATAAATCAGAATACGTTGTTTTACTTAAACTGTCTCGGTTGCTGTTGACTCTCGACAAGCAAGCTACCATCCAGCACATTGTCACACAATGGACGCACGACATCCTCACTCCCGCACCGGATCCCGGACACGCCATCGCACTCAGCGAGCACGTCGCATCCATCAACAACGTTTTATCTGACCATAACTCAGACGAAACTATTATTGTTATGTAGAATATAAATCAAAATAAGTACGTTGTTTTACTTAAAATTTCTCGGTTACTGTTGCCTCTCGACAAGTCAGCCACCATCCAGCATATTTTCACACAAATGGACGCACGACATCCCCTCCCGGACACGCCATCGCACTCAGCGAGCTCGTCACGTCACATCCATCAACAACCTTTTATCTTATCACAACTCAGACGAAACTATTATAGTTATGTAGAATTAAAATCAGAATACGATGTTTTACTTAAAATTTCTCGGTTACTGTTGCCTCTCGACAAGCCAGCCGCCATCCAGCACATCGTCACAGTGGCTACGCTGACGATAGGTCGCGCGTGGAAATCCAAGACCAGCATCCCGGAAACCGCCTCACTCAGTTCGACACAAATGTTAGTGACATAATATTTGTGTCGAATTCCCTGAGTGAGGCTCTCCTACCAAAACATAAGTGCGGTTTCAGACTAGCGTATTTTTGTCGCGCGTATACCTACGGGCGTTGGGCTTTTGAAGTTTGACTAGTATCAATAGGCCGCTAGTCACTGTACTATACTAAACCGTATAGGTACCAGTTTTTTCTAGCGGGTGTCAGTAGCATGAGGCGTCTCTCGCGGCTTGTCGCGCGCGCATATATACGCGACAACGAGCGTTGTCGCGCGTACACACGCTGCAGAAAACAAAACACAAGCGGCGCACTAAGTCAGACAATAAATGTTACTACGTTATACCTATAGGTACTTATTGTTGTAGAAAATAAACTTTATTTAAAAGATGATGTTTCATTGAATTGACTTTGGCTGAGAAGACCAACTGGAAAGCATCGGTTGCCAGAAGTAAAAAAAAACATTAGAAATTCTGAATTAGTTCGGGGCCGCCAAGTCTGTTTTTTGCATTCAATTTATAACATTGTATTTTAATAAGCGTATTATCCACGGTTGCCCTTCATGCATATTTTTTATAATTAGTATTGAAAATAGATTATGAACGCTGATATTGATGAACGTAGTAACACACTCGAGAGTACGGCGATTATTTTGGCCTCGAGAAGTGTTCGGTGAATAACTTTTTAATTTCGCTAGTAAGATGCAGTTTTTAAACCTCCTCATTATATTTGGGTAAGACAGAAAAGGTCAAATGTTATTAAGTTTCTCTGAATTAATTCGCAAAGGCCACATTGTATATTTTATATTATGTATTATAGACTAGCTGTACCCGCGTGCGACTTCGTCACCCCTGGAAGAATTGTTTATTGTCAATGTTGTTTGTTCCACCCGCGAAAGAAATGTCATAGAATAGCAAAGTGTCAATACTAAGCAAGTCAATCAATACTTGCATATTTTCAATCCCTCTTTTTACCCACTCGAACATTGAATTTAGTAGATAACTGAAAAACTTGGCGGTACTTATCTTCGGAAATCATAAAAATGCAACTTTCAATGAGATATTGTGTATACTTGAGGAGACAGGCTCAATCAACTTTAGGTCCAATAACTCCTTCATTCTGTACTTTCACATCTTTTAACTTTAAATTTGAAAATCGATGAAACCCGTATCTTATTATTTGTTTTGAAGAACATAATTCCAAAGTTTAAGATAGATACACTCATAAAAAAAACTGTTTCCATACAAACTTTAAACTTCTATATCTACCCTCTGAAGAGATTTAGCGTAATATTATATAGCCTATAACCATTTCAGGCTTTGTAGCTATGATATCGTAAAGTTTCAGTTAAATCCGTCCGGTAGTTTTTACGTGATGGACGTACACACAAACCCACAAACAAACAAAGTCTTCCAATGAAAAAAAAATTTTTTGGGGCACATTTATTAATCTCGTCTGAACACGTTTCCGTCAAAAAAAACATATGTACAGAAATTCGGGGTCTTCTGCTTTATTATATGTATAGATTTATGTTTTTGACAATATGGATAGTAGGTATTGCTCTATTGCATTCGGATTTCTTCTATTGTATAGGTACCTACCTAATAGAAAGCCAAAATAAATTTTATTGAAATCTTACAATTTATTATTTTATACTTACCTACTAAAATAAATAAATTAAAAATACCAAATATTTCGTTTTAGTAAAATTATCTAGGTAGGTACACCTAGCTAGGGTTATTTATAAAGGGTCTACTTTAGAAGTAGGAACTTTATGAGGCTTAAATCGCAAAATGCCACATTCGTGTGTGAATACAACAAATACCAGTCTCTATAGGTACCTACTTAATAATAATTTCTCTTTAACTAGGTATTTTTATTTTAGACTCAATTTTACAACCACTTTTGTAGCCTTGCATTCATGGTCGACGAAACTTTTGGATTCTTGGACGGTGCTTCAGACACCCTGGGCTTGAGAAGTTTCGCTGAAGATAAAAGCGGGGTTATTATGCAAGAAACTAAGAATACTGGTGCTCCTGTCAAGAAAGTTATTTACAAGATGGTGAATCCGGGGAAAGGGGGTAGCGAAAGCGACAGCCCTACGGATATAATAAAAGGGATGGTGGTTCGAGGTAAAGACGGGATTATACAACTGTTGGGCGGAAGAATGTGAAGTAAGAGCGAGCTGAAGTAGGTAGGGTCGGCTCTACAGGGTGGTTTTTTGAGCAGGGTCTTGATGACCAAGTCCAAATCCACGAGATTAAGAGAAAAGTCGTGAAAGGAGTCATGCCCGGACTTGGTCATCAGGACCCTTCTCAAAAAACCACACTGTATAATGGTCTTTACACCCAGCTAACGCCGGTGTTCTCCTGATAATAAACCACTCACACATGATGTGTAGTGTACCTATGTGTGAGTGGTTACATTACATCAGTACTTTACTCACACACTAACATGATATATTTGTGTGAGTGGTTTAATCACAGGAGAACACTGGCGTTAGCTGGGTGTAGGTAAATATCATTTCTGAGCCGACTGTACATAAGTTTATAATAATAATGGTTGATACATAATTTATTTTATATTGTTTTAATCTTCTATTTCCATCCTCAACCTTGCAGCGAAAAAGTACATAAATATTAAGGTAAAATTGCAAAATTACCATCTATTTTATTCAGGTTGTCCATTGTTTGTCCTTGCATTCTACTGACAGAAATAGCCACAAGCCTAGTGATCAATCAAGTGCGAATAAAGGTGTCATTTTTTATATATTGAGTAGGTACTAGAGCTTTAGACGAACTCAGTGCTTGAATTGTTGGGGCAAAGCTCACTGAAATCAAACCACGTTTTAATTTTTTTTAAGATTGTCCCTAAAGTTGAAGTGCACAACGGTTTCTTGATTAAGTTGTTCAGTTTTTTTTAAGTCATGATAATTTATTTATTTGTTTAACACTTCGGTACATATTTGAGGGAGGGCTTAATGTTATAAAAGCATTTTCTACCAGTCTACCCGGGCGTGCAAATAATAATGATGTGGCGTGCCATTTAATACATTATTAAAGCTAATAATTATAATAATGTTGATATATTATTATATTCTAAGTAGGTACCTAAGTAAGTACCTACCTAAGAAATAAAAATGTTCCTAATGAAATTACTGGATTTTTGAGACGTAACGTCTCAAAGTAGGTGCGCTTTATAAAGCAGTGTTGCACATATGTCACTCAAAATCCTGTCCGTAGCACTGTTCTGGTTATGGGCAGGCGTGATATCATGCTCGTCTTAAATTTAAAAAAAAAAACGTGAGATCCATCATATCGAATCAAGGCGCACGCCAATCAAGTTGAGGACGTAGATGCCTACTCGTTATTTGTAAGTACCTTTAAAGGGTCCAGTCCTGTCAAAATGGCATATAGGGTTGTCACAAGCCGCGCGCGGAATATTTCGCGCGGACTCAGCTGCCGTGAACTCTGAATGACCCCGCCAGGAATTACAGTACAAAAAAAACCAGTAGGATAATTTTATTTTACTTTAGAAATGCATATTTTATGATCAAACTTTGTTTATAGTAGTGATAAATTAGAATTTTGTTTGAATATATAGGTTGGTTTTTTGAGAGGGGCGATGATGGACAAGTCTGAAACCTTTTTTACCTTTCTTAATTTTAAATGCAATTATTTTTTTTATATTTTAATTTTATTATTCTAAAAAATTGTGTAAAAATTTATCGAACTAAGTAAAATGTGCAATCACCTCACCTAAATCCATAAAACAAAAAATAAATGCACATTTGCAACTGACCACCATCTTGAATTTAAAATATAACACACAATTCTTAATCATCATCCCTTTATCAGTCAAAAACGACTCCGATGAGCAAAAGTTAGAAAAAAAAATGGTCCATCATGTTGGATTTCAAATCCGACACAAAATATTCAACTCCATATTAGTCAAAAACGATACCCCTAAAATAAATTACAAACAAAAACAATTTGTCATCTTGGATTTCAAATCTGAAACAAAATTATTAATCCTCAACCCCTAATTAGTCAAAATCGACATTCATGATAATAATTTGAAAAAAATAAATTATCCGCCTTCTTGAATTTGAATTTTGACATCAAAATCTATATCTTTAACTTGAAAAATACACCCATAACTGCCAGGTACTTGTCTCGCTACGCTCGGGTGGGGAGCTCGCTTTACTGCAAAGCAGCTTTTGAGCAAAGCGAGCTCATCTCGATGTGACCCGCAACTCTCGCAAGCAGCGAACGGAAAACCTTCGCTTCGCTCAAGTTGTTGCTTCGCTGCGATCAGTGCTGTGTTTAGCTGATGACACACATTATTTTTACTGATTTTAGGAATTTGTAAATTCAGTGATTTGACTTCTCCTTTGCGTTTCCCATTTTAGATTTTTTAATATAAAACTGCATCTGGGAGAACAATGATGTCAATCAGTGAGTGAGTGAGTAGTAATTCATTTTTATATATTATGTTGAAAGCTAAAGCTAATTAAAAATTATGTACGCACTATAAGTACATGCTCTAATGTTGCCATGCCCTTTTTTAGGGTTCAATATGTTCTATGAGTATGTTCTGTGTAACTTTGTAAACAATTAAAACTAAGACTTATTGACTGCAATAAAAATACTGAATACATAATTCTCCAAAAAATATTTCTTGTAGGTATCTTGTACCCGATACAAGCATGCTCTCTCTACATCTGTGTGTGGTGTTTTAAAAGAATCTGCAGGTGGTAGATTCATTACTGTGGTGGCGTCCATGTCAGTTTTCTGAGGCTGCCCCATTGACTTGTAACGATCTTCAGTATCTAGTCATACTGATTTTCATAAACTATGACAGAGAATGACAGACTTCACAAACTAAATAATGTCTTGCATAATTTAATTTGTGATATCTGTCATCGCGGGAAAACTGACACAGGTCCGGCCTCCGTAAGCGCCAGCGCGCGACTGAGCGAGCCTGCCAAGCCGCCGCGCTCGCAAATTTGTAGTTATTTAAACTTAGTAAAAAAGAAAATCGTTTTATCAAGTCAAATTCTACGAAAATGTCTAGAAATATTTATTGCCTATAGTTACGTGCAAAAATTAATTGTAAAATATCATTAGACTAGTCATAGTTTTGAAAAAACACTACAAAGAGGGGTAACTTTGGGATTTTTTTCTATAGAGTGAAGTACTTATGATCTTGTAACTGGCTACGAATTGGACTAGACTATATCCTCAACTTATGCATATATATTTTTCAGAATTTATAACACTATTTTTGATTACTCAGATGGTTTTAAAAAACTCAAAATTGCGGCCTAAGTGTGACTGCGCCGCCTTAAGGTACCTACTATTGAATGTCACGCATGATAAAAACCCATCTGTCAACATTCCTGCATCAGCAAAACCCGGCGAGTAAAAAGTGATTTTACATAGCCTATAGTTACAAGTAGGTTTCAAATAAAGCAATTATTTAAACAACAATAAATAATCATGGTTTTACAAAAACATACCTACAACCGACTTCAAATTGGACTGTTTTAGTGACCGTAAACACCACTGAATAGTCACAAGGGAAGCAAAATACGCAATTTCGTTTACTTTTTTTCGTTTGTTATTTTGATTTTAAAGTACTAAACCGATTTTCATGAAATTTCTATGGGACCAATGTGAAAGTCATTTCAAATAAAAAAATCAACTGAATTGAGAACTTCCTTTATTTCTTATGTCGGTTGAAAAATCAAAGAGGAGTGAGGATTGATTTAAATGTGTAAGTATGGACTTCAGTATAATTAAATTTATATTGTGGTTTTAAATAAGTACAGACAGCGTCAGAGATAAGTTTCGCCTTTGCACAAGACACCCAGCTATAAATCCTTTCAAAAATTGTCATACTTGAAATTATTTTTAGGCTTACATACGGTTATACAAATATAATCCTATTTTTAAAGGCAAAACTTCTACATACGCCGCGGGGCGGTGATTTGAAGGGATTTGAAGCTGGGTATTATAATGGAAGGAGGATACTTATCTATGATGCTGTCTGTACCTAATTATAAGAGCAATTTCAGACTAGCGTATTAACCAAGCGGATTCTCCGGTTGTGTTTTATTTTTTCAGCACAACCGTTTTCGAGCGGTGATTCCGCTAGTCTGAAACCGCTCCTAGATGTACTTCAGTACTTATCTATTTAGTTATAATAAACTGTCATAAAATATCCGAATATGTCTCCTAGAGCAAGAGGGGTGTTCTAATATATATTACATGCTATTACCCTCCCACTCCGCAGTCGATTAAAAGGTGACTCCTTGAACCAAAACCTTTTAATTTACGAAGATATGGTAAGTTGAATAAATATTTATAGATATACGAAGCCTACATTATAAATACACTTTTGAACCATGAACGGGCTACCTTATGTACCTATTTTTATAGTTCTCGGCGGAATGAATAATTTGGTTCCGTAAACTGGCTATGACTAGGCTTCCGTTGATATTGCAGTCAGACCGCGTCAGTTATGAGGAAGACACGTTCCCTCTACGGTCGATTTTAAATCGCATTTAAACATTTTTATTCAATGAAAAACACATACAAAATGGAACTTTTAATTAGTGGATTGTTTATTGTTTTGAGGTAAGTTCAGATTGATTAAAATTTTAAGGCTTAGAAACAGATGGTATCGGTGCATTGTTCAAGCCGTGATAAGTTTTGTTTATTGTTATATTTCTCTGGCTGGCGCTGGGAGAGTTTCTTATGCTGCAACCGGAATATGGCTATTTTTACCTGACTGCAAATAAAGAGGTTAATGGTTTTATATTTATTACTTGCTGCAACCGCCTGGTATCGGGTTTTCCAGCTATACCTAACTAAAATCGAGTTTAAGCGCAATCAGTTCAGTTGTTTCGGTTTGATTGAGTTTCAAACATACATACGAGTATATCCATCTAGTTTAAAAAATATCCTCTCATTTATAATACTAGTGGAATAAATAGTGGTAAGTACTTGTTAGATAAATATAAATTAATAAAGTGGTGATGATAGAGATTGAAAGTGAGACGAAAAATCTAAATACTTTAGGTAGGTACATAAAGTCTCTGGTTCACACTATTAGACGCATAATCGAACGAATAAATTCAATCTAGTAAATTTTTTAAGTAATATCACCTTATTATTCAAAATGTCGTGTTATTCAATGTAAAAGACATCAACGCGCAACTACCAGTAGTCAAAAATACATTCAAGTTCACAATATTGTCGATGTTTCCTTTCACAGATTTATTTATAAATAGGTGAACGTCAATTTTAAGGACAATTTTGTGCTAAAATATGTAGCACAATAGCTTACCGCTTAGTAAACACATTAACTACCTACCTTACTTAACCTAGGTAGGTAAAATTAAGCTCTATAAAATCCCAGACCAATTATGAGTAATTTGATGCTATAAATCTATAGTTACACATCGAATACCAACAAACTGCATGATGTGGTTTATCATGATTATTTTATGACTTTAAGTACATAGTATATTATAGTCCTCCATTATTCGACTCTTGAGATGTATGTGAGATTAAAAAAATAGTAGTTGCAGAATATTTACTTTCAAAATAAAATAATGTGCATTGAGTAAATCTTCTGAAAGTATTTTAGGATACCTACCTGCCCATACTTTTATTCAAATAAATTTTGTTTTTGTGAAAATATCCTAAGGGTTTTCTATGTTTTCCGCGTGTAATGGTGTAAGTGTGATAGACACGATGGTATTTTGGTTATATTTTAATTTGGTTTGTTCTGCTTCTCATAAGTAAATGGATTTGTCTAGCTTAGTTTTTTTTAGTAAGGTATAATTAATTTATTTGAATTAATTAAAACACATAATTTAGTTCTTTAAAGTCGTTGAAGGAACACATAGAGCTCTTGTATGTACAAATAGAGTTCTATTGTCTGATGATAATCAAAAAAATGTCTGAAGTTTTTAACAATAACGACGTATAAAGACAATAATTCAACGTTTACTACCATACCTAACGTATTCGATGATATAGTACGACCGGCGGATCTTGGCCGGCTTGAAGTTAGTCAACGATACTTTAGGGCGAGTAAAGCGACACGAACACCAATGAATGCTGAAATGAGACAGTATAATTTGAACGCGAACTTCAAGCCGGCCTCACATGATATTGACCGAAATGATAAGCCGGTGTTTTGCCGACTCTACCGACCTGAGCAGCAATTGTTAACATTTTGCATCATCTCGTGTTCTCGTGCAATGGGAAAATTCTCACACTTTCACTTCCTTACCAGACTTACCAGTTTTATGAAACGAGTTACAAATGTCAAACTCCAGATTGAACCTGAAGGTCAGTGTTCTGAGCTCCACCATAGGCTCTTAGGTTATGGCATTGTTACCCTTGTAACTTGGAAACACACTATAGTTGACACCCGCAATATTGCTTATTGCTTGCGTCGGGGCGCGCCAGAACGCAATCTGTTACGTTTATTCCTATGACTAAATTCACATTAGTAGGTTGTGTTGTGTTGTGGCGCGTTCTGTCACGGTAACAACAGAAGGCGGCCCAAACACACCCCGACACAGCAATATGAACCTAGCTTTATTTGTATCGATAAACGTTGATATATTTACTTTACTTAGAATTGCAATCGCTAGTATTGCCGGACCACTGATAGGTCGATCCAAGTGCGACTGCTCTACAAGTAAATAATATTATCAGGGGACCAAAAATCGTTCAAATACGAGCTAACAGTGTATTATGAAATAATCCTAGTTATGAGCGAAATAAAGGCAGAACCTGCCGATACAGCTGTCATTTTTATTTTCCAGAAGGAAATTGAGACAAGAAGATTTCCCTTCGTTTTGACGATAAAGAAATCTAATCGCCCAAATATATAATTACTAACTAGTTTAAATACTCCACAACGATAGTAATACCTAAGTAAGTAGGTACCTACTAACGAATTAATAAAATACTAAATCGTAAGTTTGTCTCAGCTTAGCATCAATGGAAGCCACATCACCAGCCCTGATTCTAACTCCCATGCTAAAGAACAACCACATAGAACTAGCAAGAAATGCTTCTGTCGTTGACCCTCGCTTCTTCCTCAACGTGACCAGCCATTCAGGGTACTTCACAGTGGATGAGCGGTACAACTCGAACGTATTCTTCTGGTACTTCCCCGTGGCTGATAAACCAGTAGCTGAGACTCCTTGGATCCTATGGCTGCAAGGAGGCCCAGGTGCATCGAGTATCGCCGGCCTCTTTGATGAGATTGGCCCGTTTGAATTTAACGGGAAGTTGAAATGTAAGTTTACGAGCTACTTTATTGCTGTTTTAATGATAAATCTTAGTTTTATACG
Organism: Lobophora halterata; assembly: GCA_932526365.1. Lineage (NCBI taxonomy): Eukaryota > Metazoa > Arthropoda > Insecta > Lepidoptera > Geometridae > Lobophora > Lobophora halterata. The sequence goes on along the minus strand of OW052001.1, from coordinate 9,961,597 downwards.
GTTATTAAATTGATACGATAATTTCAAACATTGTAAAATTAACGGGCAATTCACGTACCGTTCTGTCGAATAAAGTTATAATGTTTGAAGTTAATCACGTTAGTTTGATGGTAAATTTATACAGTAATAACAACCATAGAAGTATTAAAGTATAGAAACATAATGTAGAACGTTGAAAATGCGACCAAGAAAAGGGAGCCACATTGGCAAACTTCTAGTACATTTTGGTCTGATGCTAATTTTCAGAAAAGAGAAATAATAGGGCTAAATAACCGTTATATATTAAACTACTAGGCTTTTTCATTGTCAATAAAACTACATCGTAAAAAATAAAAAACATTATTTGAAAATAAGTAGAGATATTTCATTTTTATTGACAGGTTGTCTGAAAATTGTCGGTCCTATATACCGCATCCATTTGGGTTTGGTATGGTCCATCTTGTTCTATTAGAAAACCGTTATTCATCTATGTTAACAACATAATTGTTTCGAAGAACTGAAGAAAAAAACATTACGTATTGTAGCAATACAACTCAATTTCTCAATATGACTTGTACAATGGGCATTTAAAGTGGTAATGCTGTAATTAAATACTACAGCTTGTGCTGTCAATGTTTCAAAACCTCGCATAATGAAAACAAACGGAATCAGATTGACCTGCATACAGACTGACTGACATCATGGCCAAGCTGAAACCGCTGAACGTAGACGCTTGAAAGGACAAAACATTTGAGCACAAAAAGCATTGATATAACTGAATTTAGATAACCTACGAGCACATCATCAATATATGTGATTGTTACTGAATGACTGACTGACAGACAACGCACGGGCCAAACCTCTAATCCAAAAGACTTAAAATTTGGAGGGTATATTCGACGCGTAGGCGCGTACTAAGAAAGTAAGGCTACATCCCATTTGGACAACGTTTAATTTCGTAATCCTCGTTTTCATCTTTAGTTTTCATACATTTATTTTTCTAGTTCACAATGTAAATGAAGATGCAAGCGTTAGCTAGAATAAGCTTAATTTTGATATATTATGCAGTGCGTGATTCCTCGTGGGCCAAGAGTCACTCGGTGCTGTTCATAGACAACCCGGTGGGCGCTGGGTTCAGCTTCACCAACAGCAGAGACGGCTTCATCAAAGACATGCCTACCGTAAGCACCATACTGCCTCTACATTATTGAAGACACTTTTTTATAGAGGTCTTAATTAGGTTCGTGCAGAGCAGGTAGGTACAATGTGCGTGCAGTGTAGCTAAGCTGTGCAGGTGAAATTTGCAGGTAGGTACTTACCTAGGCACTGCAAATCAACTGCATCTGCACCATACACCTGTACTAATAGGTTCTAAAATCAATACATATTTTGAAATTGAAATTGAAACTATAATTAAGTCCTTTCAATAGATTATCCTCCATAGTCTTTACTACATTTTCTTACTTTACATACATAACCTAATAACATAACCTTTTACACCTAATCAGTGTTTTTCTTCTACAGTGCGCAACCCACCTCTACAAGGTACTACAACAGTTCCTAACAATGTTCCCCGAGCTTCGCAAAGCTCCCCTCTACCTTTCCGGGGAGTCCTACGCTGGGCGGTACCTGCCCGCCTTCGGGTTGAAGATACTCGACCAGGATTCCAAACTTGGAGCTTTGGATGTTAATTTACAGGTGAGGAGAATGAGATTTTTGGCAAACAAATGTCTGATCATATCACAGAGTTGGGGGCAAGGTCAAAAGTAGAATGGACTAAATATATCAGTGAATTGTTACCAAGCACATTATGTCTGGTGCAATTTAATGTAAATGAGTTAGATTTATTATACATAGGTACGCGATCTAAACACTTTAAATTCTGTAATCTATATGAGTAAAATAAGTTTTGTCTGCGGGTAAATTTGATCCAGAACAAAAGTGGTTCTTCCTGGACTGACCAGCATCTTAAAACTTATATAGTTAATATTTTATGGGCTTATTTCAAATTGTAATCAATTTATGACTTTCCAGGGTTATGCAATGTAATATTTTGTCCAATAAACGATTGATATGAATTGAATATAATATTCTCGGGTAGTGTTGCGTGTAATATATGTATACTTGTACTACAATTATTTGCTGGAAATAGAACGTTCCCAACACGGTATGCTATTTGATAAGGGTTTAATTAGTATGTAAAGCTGATTTAATTTTTACGTATGGGTAAAAAACTTTAAAAAATTAAGTCGATTTTTTTTATAAATATATATATCATTAAAATTTGACATAATGTTACCATGATCGTATTTCTGTGGCCTTGCGTCAATCGGTAATGCCTAGATCACACGTACCAAGTACTCGGTACGTATAAACATAGCGCCGAGTGTTCAGCTGAGCGAGTGACATAAGCTTTCACTGACTCGGCCGAGTAACATTTTACTGTCTCGGCCGAGTAGTCGGTACGTGTGATCTAGGCATAAGCATAATTAAATAATTATTTCTGTTTCATTCATTGTTTGGCAAACTCGCAACAGCTCGGCTCGGGCGCCACACTTGTCCCGCTGTCACTCTAGAAGCCCTCACTTCTGACTGCACAGATACAACGTAACGTAGTACCTACGCCTTCTGCATTGCCCATTTAAGTTATTTTGGTAATTAAAGAGTAGTGTTTATAATAAACATCCATTCATCTACACTTGCTAATTTTTGCCTTCGTGGTATGTCGGAAGGACTATAATTGATTTGATTACATACCTACCTAAAAGTAAAAATAGACCTACCTCAGCGTACATAAACTTTGAATTATCCAAACAATATAAAGGGCGCATTAAATGCTAACCGGTTCGTATGATTCATATCATAATTTAAGATTTTTATTCTCGATCAGGTTTTGCATCTAGTTGGAAAGTCCAAGACGGTATAACCACAATGAGATTTTTATTTTGCCACAAAATCATATGCAAACTTCGATATAGTCATTTTCCTTATACTTACGCACAGTTACAACAAGAGACAATTTAAGTTTTTTTTTTTTTTAAACACTGTGCGAAAGTTACATCAAGGCGACTCGAGCCGACATTATCCGAACGATTCAAAAAATCAAATAAAAACGATCAAATACCCACAAAATAATGTGCTCAGCGTGCCTTAACAAATATTTCCATAAGGGGAATCCTCAAAACCGAATTCCATACAAAATGTTTCGGACAAATACTCAAAATGTACGCCGTATTATAGTTATTTCTTCATTCATTTCATTTCATTAGTTATAGTTATTTTGAATTCATTAACAAAAAAAGTAAAAGGTTTTCTACTTTAATTTAGATTTTATACGTGTTTTAAAATTTACCCTACTAACTTAAAAACACGTATATAATCTAAATTAAAGTATAAAACCTTTCACTTTTTTTGTTGACGAAATAAAAAACATGGACGAAACGAATAGTGTGAATAAATTACTATAATACAGCGTACTTTTTGAATATTTGTCTGAAACATTTTGTATGTAATTCGAATTTGAGGAATCCCCTTAAATAAAAGATAAAGATAAAATAAATAGTGAGTTTAAAAATTACGATTTTAACACAAATACTCCTTACTAAGAACTAAGATTTTTAATACTGGTCTTGATATTGAGTTCGGTTAACACTTGTGTTATAGGACCCGAGGGATTCCTACTTCGGCCGGTAGAACAAGATAAGATATTAATAACTCCAGGCAGATATTTTTCTTATAACTACATACCAATTAGTGAAATGCAGCAGGAGGTTAAAGGAAAGGGATTTTCACGGTTTTGGTAGAGTTTTGGCAGTAACTTACTGCTCTAAGTATATGTTGATGTTCAATTTCAATTTCAATTTTCAATTTATTTCAAAATCAATAATACAAGCACAAATAACCTACCTAAACTTATTACATAAACAATCAATGGTTAAATTAATTAATATGGCTTGGATCATCCAAATTGATCGTGCGCAGTACCTACACTAAGTTAAAAACTTGTGCTGTAGGTACTGCTGCCCTTCCATGTATATTTAGTAAAAGAAGCCATAGTAATGCTCGGATTGTTACAGAATCAAAGTTATTATTATACAATTAACCTTTAAGCTAATCATTAAGTTAACTATTTTATTTTATTTTACTCTATCAACATACTTAAATGCTTTTTTAATTATTCTTATTAAATTCTACTAATCATGTAATTAGTGAGAAAACAACAAAAAGAAATCAACTCATTTAATACAAATTAAAATCAAAATAAATTTATAAATAAATATAATAAAGAATACAGACCAAAACAAACTTGTTTAGGGTGTAGTTATGTAAATATATGTATATATATTGATGTTACTATGTTCCTATGTGTAGCTATGTAATTTAAATTAGATTAGTGTACTCATGTATGAAATTATTTAAAGGTGTATTATAATGATTGTGTTTATTTATGTACCTAATAATTAATGCATCACTTTCAAAAGTTGTTCCGTTTCCTCATAACTCTTATTCAAAAGCCATTCTATCACAGCTTTTTTACATTTCTTTTCATTAAATTTTACTAAATCTTTTATTTCTTTGTTAGCTCTATTATACAAAAAAGGACCCAAAAATGACTGATGTGCCTCTAAATTGCGATACGAGTTTGCAAAAATATATTAAAACTAAACTACCTAAAGTCTCAATTTTTGGTTACTCCAAAATAACAGAGTGAGTGGGTGGAGTGCGGCGCCAGAGCCGAGCTTTTGCGAGCCGGCTCGAGCTAGGACCCGAGTTTGCCGACCAGTACAGTACAGTACAGTAATTTTAAGATGCAGTGATTCTAATTTAAAGTAAGACCACAATGTACCTGTATTACGCAAATAAAGATCCATTCATTCATTTCATTCATTCATGCATTCATTCATTCTACGCTATATGCTCACACTGGGACACGTGCAGGGTTGGCATGATTAAAACAAGTTGTTTTGATGAATACAACTAAATAATAAAATTATCAATGATGCGTACCGGTTGACGCAAGTAACAGTGCCTTTGTCCAATTTTTGCCATTTTATTTTGAAACAAATTTGCCTTTTTTTTTTATAAATACTTATGGTCATTAATGCCAACTGTTTATGCATTTTTTTTACTTATTAAATATTAAAAAGTTATTAAAAACTTGTTCTGTATTAATGTGTATAGGAAGGTAATACAGAGGTGCCAACTTTCTTATTTTCGCACCTAGTGAAGGCCAGTGAAGGCGTTGTGTTGTGTGAATGTAGGTACGATTTGATGTGGTCTGTGACTTGATTTTGGGTCAAGTCAGAATTCAAGGTGGTTGTGACCGCAGTCAATATATTTTCCTGTTTATTTTTAAAGGTCACTTAATCAACAATGCATACATATGTGAAATCGCTATCAATTAAATATTACGATTTTACTGTAAAAAAAGGTTATTCAGGAGTATTAGAATTCGTTTTTTCTATTTAGTGTTTTTCGTTAGCTACGAATCACAAGCCGGTAATCGTTTATCATGCAAATAAAAAAGAGTTAAGTTACTATTTTATGTATCTATGTATGTGGTTGTTAAGTTGGTACATTGTTATCTTATTTTGGTCTAATATAGGTATATATATTTTTTAGTATATTTTATCAAAATAAAATAGAGGGTATAAATTTTCAGGGTATAATGATGGGCAACCCAGTTCTGAACCGCGAAGTGATTTCGGACTACAGCGGCATGTTCCAGCAGTGGGGACTGATCGACAGCCAGGGAGTGCTGGCCGTGAAGCCACTCCAGGACTCACTCTACCAGGCCATCAGAAACAACGACTCTACTACAGCTGATGATGTAAGTACTGAACAGTGAAGTGATCTCGGACTCCAGCGACATGTTCCAGCAGTGGAAGCTGATCGACGGCCAAGGAGTGCTGGCTGTGAAGCTGCTCCAGCACTCACTGTACCAGGCCATCAGAAACAACGACTCTACTACCGCTGATGATGTAAGTACTGAACCGTGAAGTGATCTCCGACTATAGCGGAATGTTCCAGCAGCCGACACTGCTCAATAGCCAATGAGCGCTGGCCGGGACGCCGTTCCAGCACTTGCTATACCAGGCCATCAGAAACAATGACTAAGTACTGAACCGTGACGTGATCTCGGACTACAGCAGCATGGGACCTAATCAACAACCAGGGTTTCTACCGAGCCATAGATACAACGATCGTTTGAGTGTTACTCGATGGGAACCCATCGATAAATCTACCACTACCAAAGAATAAGTAATATTATGTCCTACTACTGTTGATTTAGACAACTACCTCTCTTTTCATTACGGTGTGATCGATCCATTTTTAAGGAAGCTGAGTCCTAGGTACTGGCTTCACGAACAGGGTTTAAAGAAAATCAGTAAAATATAATAGTAGATTATGCACTAAGGGGATAAAGCAGTGTCTTATGTCGCGGGTGAACCTATATTGAACCCTGAGCTAACGAGGGACTCAGTTAACTCCTGAGCGAAGCGAGGGAGTTATGTAGAGTCCTGAGTGACGCGAGGGGTTCAAGCTACCCAAGACGAAGACAGGCTTTATCCCAGAGGAGCATACTCTACTTTTCACACCTACTGCGAGGCATTAAAAATCCAGGGCTCCGAGCTAAGCAGCCAACACCGTCTTTTGTTTCACAATCTTTGAAGTCGCACCTTTTTTCTTTTTTTTTTATGAGTGGCCAGTTCGATTTTAGAACAAACCTTTTTACAATGCCATATGGGCGTTCTTTTACTTACTACCCTTGGGAGTTTCATACAACATTACCTCCCTAGGTAAGTAATGCTTTGCTTTACCTTGATGATAGCATGATATGTAATTGGATATTGTCGAGCAGGTGGTGTGAAAAAGATTTTAGGCAATACTAGTACTGAGGCAGTTCTCCCCGTAAACGTCACTCAGCGGTACTTTGGTATTTTAATTTCTCTCCGTTGTTCATCAGTTGCTGGTTTGCAAACCCATATGGATTAGACACAGACGTGTTCCTACATAATATTCGTGTTAGAGTTTGTTTACCCATGAAACACTTACACGAATATAAATCTTAACCACAACATAACTCTGAACTCACGCGCATTTACAAGAACTAGCTAGGTCAGGTAGATACCATATATCGATTTGATTGTTATGGTATTTTGTAAACTATTCTATATGTAAGTAAAGTAGGTAATTTACGTCCTCGTTGTATGCCACTACGTGACTGGAATGAAAATTCTATGATTTCAGAATGCAGCGGTGCATGCATTTGGATTGCATAGTTAGGTACTTAAATCAGGTAGATATTTATAATAAGCAGTGTCTATCTGTATTTATGTAGATTTTCCTTACAATATGAATTTTTGTACCTAGATTGGTCTTAGAAGTTAGTTACATAGGTGTATTTTGTTGTAAATATTGTATGGAATGTTACTGACGTGGCTGGTCGAAGATACAAACCATGATGTTTTTACATTCTTAGTTTTTCTACAGTTTTCGTTTTTCAACCGACTTTGAAGTCTATACCTACCTCCTCCTTTTTCGAAGTAAACGAAATTGCGTATTTTACTTTCCTGTGACTTTTCAGTGGTGTTTACAGTCACTAAAACAGTCCAATTGAAGTATGTTGTGGTATGTTTTTGTAAAGCCTTATTATACCAAAAATCGACCCGAAATAAATGAGCATAGGTATTCCGCTTTTCCCTTGTTGCATTTTGCCCAGTTGTATAATTTATAATTACTCAAGACATATACCTAAGGAAAATTAGATGCATGATTACCTACTTCATCTTACAAAAAAGGTACTATTGATGACGGACGCGGAAATCGAGTTTTTTGCCAAACTATTGTGTTCGTGTCTTGAGAATTACTTTATTGAATAGTGTATAACATTGTAGCAATCATTTATTAAACTCAATATAATATGTTAGAGTACCTACATAGTTAGGCACTCTCAAATTAGGTAATAATAAGTTTCTATTCAAAGCTAATAGGTAAAAAAAACTCAGTGTATACCTACTTATACCATTTTTTACCGTACCTAATTGAAAAGATTGTTCGATTATTTATTTATTTGAAAGTTTAATCATCAACAAAATTACAAGGTCAGAAATTAAGATGGTAAAGTTAATATTTATTTATGCACAAAAATCTGTGTTCATGTTTAGGAAAAGCATTTTATAATTGTGAGCCTACTCTACCACAGTGTAGACTGTAGAGGTGGCATTAAAAATACTTTTTGGTTTGAAGATATCAATAGATAATACAGGGTGTCTCAAAAGAAAGTTCACATTTGTTTTGGTTATTGCGTGAACGCATCTATTCTGAGGGGCGCGGGGGGGTGTCAATCGGTAGCCTGGTTTTAGTGCGCGAAACGAATGCCGTGAACGCAACGGCTTACATTTGGACGATGTTATTTTTAATAAATAATTAATAATTAAATAATTCCCAAACAGTATAGGTATTTTAATATGTAATAAACATTTTTTCAATCAACTTTTTTTTTATTATAGTTTTAAATATGACATTTCTTTTGAGACACCTGTACTTTATTGCACACCACAAAACAATTTCAATCCTGGTGTTTTTTGTATAGGAACACCGTTTTCATCTATGGCTATAATAAACATGATCGTTAATACATTCCAGTTGCGCAACCAACTCCTAGACCGGTTGGATGAAATGGCGATGCAGCTTCAGAACTTTAACCTCCTTGAAGACGACCTCCGGAGCCGCCTCAAAGGGTTCATGAGCTACATCTCACGGCCTCACATAAAAGAGGCGCTACACACCGGAGAGATCCAGTTCACGTTCTCCAACGCAACTGTCCATGAGATGCTGTTCGATGACTTCCTCAGTGAGGTGTCTTCGAAGATGGAGCGTCTGTTGGAACATTACCGGGTTTTGATTTATTGGTAAGATATTCGCATACCTATTTTCCCTAGCTAATGGTATAAAAATAAATAGTATATTTAATGTCGGTCGGGTAAGAGATCGAAAAAAAACATTCAGAAACAACTTTGTTTTGGGTTTTTTTTTTCATACTATATAAGCGTATAAAATAAATGTTTCTATACATTTTTTAAGATAAAAGACCAAATAATATTATTAAGTTTTTAGTACTCCCGAAAAACAAGAACCAAACGTCATACGTACCAAGACTTTGAAAAAATTTACCTACATTTAAAAAAAAATATTTTTATTAAATAACTTTTATTGCAATTTGTGTGTGAGATTAGATTGATAGGTATTTGATCCACAATCACGCTAAAACTATAATAAATGCGTATGGTTTATGAATGGGAAAAGGACATAGACTACTGTTAATTCCGATAACCAAGCAGGTGCCGCTGCGGGCATTGCATTGCATGCATTCGTAAAGCCAAAAGAGCAAAGGTTAGGTGAACCACTTAACCCACGCGCATTGAATTTAGATAACAATTTTATTTGACCACATTTTGGAGGTCAAAGTTACCTATTACACCTATACCTAGCTACCTATAGGTAGGTAGGTAGGTACCTATTCAACTTTTTTAGGTAGGTCTAATACGAGTTTTACTCGTTGTTTGTTAGCCAATGTGAACCACTTGAGAAGTCGAGTCAACAAAACCCGAATGTCATGCTATGTTTTTTTTTCTTCAAAATATACCAAGTCAAAATCGGCCGGTCGAAAGAGAGTTGATCAGTAAGAAATGAATTATCCAAAAGTGGTCGGACGTCTGGTTAAGAAAGTTTATGTCTCATAAAGATAAAAGATAAAAGATAAAGATAAAAAACATTTATTTCTTGTAGGTCTTCTTATAGTACATACAAAGACAGGTAACAATTTTAAGTATAAAATTAATAGACTAAAAGTATACCTAAATTAAATTATATTAAAAGTGAAAAACTGTTTTAACTATTGTATGTATACATGTACTTTGTAATATTCATTGGAAAGACCCGATGTCTCATAAAGAATACAAATATTCACTTACATGACAAAAATAAATAAATATAAAGTAACTAGTAACTTACTATAACATAATATATATTTGATGGGCTGTATAATAATACGTTGAACTTACGCTACGATGTAGGATATAGAATAACTTATTTTTATCAACATTTCTGTTTACAATACGCGTGCTAAAATCTTAATAAAGCCCGAGATACAAGAGGCAATTTTTTGCAAGCCACAGGATAGCAAGATAGTGATAAGAAAACTAGCATAGCTTATTTCTAGGTTAGTAAGCTAGTTACAAATGTAGCTAGTTCTGATTACAAGCCAGAGCTGCTAGCTTGCTATTATTATCTTGCAATTTTGGCTTGAAAAACTACCCTAGTGTATCTCGGGCAAAAGGCCGATGCAGAGATCTGCTACTACTATTAGTGCTGGCAATTGATTATATGGTAGATAGATAGAATATTATTTATTGTTTCACCATAATAATCATAACTACGAAAAAATGGTATTGAGAGATGTACGATAAATCTATGTTCCAGTGGGCAGTTAGACTTGACAGCGCCGTGCGTGCCCAACGCCCAGGACCGCCGGAAAAATTGGCGCTGGAGCCTGCGGGATGGCTTCTTGAAGGCGCCACGAACGCCTTGGTGGTACAACAACTCTGTCGCTGGGTAAGCACAAAAACATAGTCTGTGGAAGTACGTATTTATATTCTAAAGGACTCTGCCCACTATGCGTGCCATGCACGGAGCGTGTCAGCCCCGGCAAAATATAAAACTGACGGAACGGTGTAGTGGGCGTATTGTCATACTTTTTAATAAAAAAACATATTTTTTTGCCTGACACTGTCCTAGCACGGTCATGGTATGAAACGTGAAAGTGGACAGAAAGCTTAAGAATGCACCCTTGGGTCAGCACTAAAATATAGTCTGTGGAAGTACGTTGAGATATTTTAGTCTAAGAATGCACCACTCCTCTATCGCCGCTAAGCTCTTACTTAAACAGATCGCGCGAATGGAGGAGCGTGCCTTTTTCGACTGAAGGATCTCTACTTACGTATCTACATTTTGTGGGAAGAGATGAAAGGTGAACTTTTTGGCGTTCCTTAAATTCACATCCATTTTTTAAAACCTTTTCATTTTCCTTTCAGATATGTGAAAAGCGGCGGCCGTTTCACAGAAGTATTAGTCCGTGGAGCGGGTCATTTAGTTCCCCTGGACAAACCAGAACAACTCCTCAAACTGGTCTCCTATTTCATCCGAGGTTTAGACATGCCTCTCCCTCCAAACTACCAGGTCAAATCCGAAGACACACCAGAATATAAAGAACTTATTAAAACATCACTCCAAAACGATAACGGCACTGCAGAAACAGAAGAGGAACCCTCTCAGTCAAGCACAAAAGCAGTAATGATAGTCAGCATATTAGTCAATGTGATTTTAGTGGTAGGGATATTGTCAGGCTTAGTGTACAGTCTTCGATGGAAGCATAGGATAAGAATGTTCAGTTATAATAATGTTGAAGAGACGTCGATAACTGAAGGGGTTTTGAATATGAGCTGACGATATATCTGGGGATAATGAAAAAGTGATGAACTGTTGATGATTTGATGTGAGTTATCGAACTTTTACTTTAAAGAAAGTTGCTGAGAAGTGTTACTCCTGACTGAGTAAGTCCAAGTGATTATTTTGACATTGAATCGTGATGCAGCTTATAGGTTTCTGCCTACTATCCCTAACGTGCCATGAACGGAGCGTGTCAGCACCGGAAAAATATAAAATTACCCGAAACACGATGGTCGGTGACGGAACGGTGTAGTGGGCATGTCATAATTTTTGAATACAAGGAATTGTTTTGCCTGACACGATCCTTGCACGGTTATGGTATGAGACGGCATAGTGGGCAGAAAGCTTTATAGTGTGTATTCTGTCCTGCATCTGAGTTTGTTACGGTATCCGCTTTTCGAGTAAAAAAATGTGATCAGTGGTCCTAATTATAGCATTTTGTGAGTTTTCTCAACATGTATTAATTTGAATCCCACTGTTACTCTTCCCACTTACCTAATTACAAGGCCAAAGCTTATGAGGATTAATATTTAAAACTTATGCTTAAACTCGACCATACGATAAGTCGAGTGGCAAGGGTGTAGGTAAGACTGCCTCGCGCCGGTGTCGCAGGTTCGATTCTCGCTTCAGAACAAACATTTAATAAATAAATAAATAATAAATAAATGTTTGTTGTCACAAAAAATGATACATCAAGTACATACGAATTCTAAAGTCAAAAAACTTAAATAAGGATCGTACCACAGTGGGCTCTGTTCCCCTTACTAGATCTAAAAAGCCTGTATAGCGGGGTCACAAGGACACGCCGGCGGACTCTCTCTAATTTTTGTTTCGAGTTTATCAATTAGATGATACACAATGTTTATGGACAATAAATACCTTACAGTGCAAGATGGTTTGAAAATTAATACCTATACTTAACATAACTTTGAACTTATAGTAAAAACAATTTTAAAATAAAATAGACTAGGAGCGTTTGTAAGCTTGTATGTATATATGTAATGTGTGGTCGAATAAAGAAGTGCGTGTGAGTATGAATAAGTGTGTGTAAGGAGTGTAGGTGTGTATTTGTTTTATGAACATCGGTGTTTGTCCTGATTCTGGGTGTTTTCTAAGTATTCTACGTACGTATTAATATACAAGCTCTGCTAAGTTTGGGGCTAGATGGCGTTGTGTAAAAATGACCAAAATATTTATTTATTTACATGGATGAATGAATTTATGGATTAAAAATCACCGCCTTATCACTACGAGCGATTCGACTTCCAAGTCCCATAGTTTCGCACAGATTCCAATAAATATGTACATTAGTTATGATAACAATATAGGTATCTATTTAAATTCCTGTATAAACGTATCCATGATATACTTGGCGACCTCTGGCTGGTCGGCCGGCGCACTGTGGCCTGCGTTTCGAATTAAAACGTCTACAAAATTGCCCCCGCTTTTCCTAAACCTGCAAATATTTTATATCATTTATAAAATCTCAAACTAGGTAAATAGGTGATATGTCCCTATTTCGCATTCTTCTGATAAATGGACTGTATACATACTGTACTTACATTGTCGTAACAACCGTAAATAAAATTGAAAACCCGTCTGCCCGACATTATCGCCAAATTAGATTTTGAACGAATCTAAACATACCCCATTTACTATGTTTTGTTGGTAATTGTAATTATTGAAAACATTTTGGTGCCTTACAGCCGTTTTTTTATTTTTTTGATATTTTGATACCCTATTTGTCGAAATCCATCAAGCCGTCAGGGCTGTAGAGCGGCGCATAGAGTCAGAAAAACATACATACACTCGAAAAACATAACCCTACTTCTTCGCAGTGGGTTAAAAAGATCTACTTGTATTACTTTTAGACCACAACCTTAGATCGCTGTTTTTATCAGCTTCTGGTTGTAAATGCACTTACGCTACAATTTCCCCCTGGTCATTCATGATGCGCTGTCTTGGCGCTCCCACGTAAACAGATCGACGCGACCAATTTAATGTCTTATAGGTGTCTCTTGCTAAGCTGTATGCCATTATTATGTCCATCTGACCACTGGAACATGAAATAGATAATTTTATAATATTTAAGCATTGCCATTAGCATTAGCAATAGCTGTCCACATTACGGTTGCCGCAAACGGGTCGCAACCACAGCGAACGGTGGCCGGCGCGCGGCGTCCGTCAGTTTTTATACATTTTGTAGGTTGCGTGCGGCAAAAAAAAAAAAAAAAACCGCTACATGTATGAATGAATACTGAAGAACGCCGGACACCAGTAGCTGTACTCGGCGAACTGTTTGCGGGTGCACTTAGCTAATGTGGACATTATGTGGACACTTCCGGTGGTAGGATAAAACCCCAAAGTTTAAAAAAATAAAGCTAAGACTTTAGAGAATATAATATAGGTCCTGATAAATAGTGAATGACTCTACCTATAGCTCATCACGCCGTAATTCTTCAGCAGTGCCTCGACAAGATTTTTCGTACTGTTCATGATATCAGGCAACATTTTACTGTACACAAATTGGTTGTTAAAATTAAATGAGGTGTTGCCAACATGAATAAGTTGCCTTACATCGGCTCTGTTTAGGTAGACTTCGAAGGGAGGATCTTTTTTCTCCTTTCCTGAGACGTTGTCACAAAGGTAATTGTATACGCTTACTCCGCTGTGGGTTTTTATGTATTCTATAGTTTCGTTGAATTTCTGGAATTAAAATGATTTTAGTATGTACGTATTACAATTTATAATGTAGTGCTGGAAATGAAAAGGCTGAAAAAACGTTAGGTACACTTGTACTAATGTCAAAAAATTCGTAAGTTTTTAAAAAAATTAAGTATTTTACTCAACCACGCCGAGACTTCTGCACTGATCGGGTTTATATTAATATATGTAAAAGGGGCCTGACTGACTGACGAGCCAGGCTAAACCAGTTGACGTATTGACGTTGACTTGAAACTTTGAGGATGTGCTGGTCAAGTGCTTAAAATGCGAAAGGAATTTTGTTAATTCGCAAAGCAGAGTTGCGGGCGTCAGCTTGTTTAAAATAAATATAGTCGAGGACCTATAGAAAACAATAAGCTACCACCCTATTTCCTATAGAAACACATTCACAATCACAACCACAAACAACCATGCACAAAAAGTTTTCACCCATAGACCTGATGCGTTTCGCACATGTAATACCAACATTAGCAGCTTCCACCATCCTCCCCTCGTCAGTGAGCCTGACAGTTGACGTCTCGAGGAGCCGCAGCTCGTTAATCTCCTCATCGCCCAGGATGCCGAGTACGGAACACACTCGGCTGTAGTTCATCATGTTGCGAGGGTCTATCATTGCGTTGCCCATTGCGATACCCTAAAATGCCCAAAAGATTACATGGAGCTACATGGAAATCTTTTTAGGGACTAATATATGTAGGTATTTGTTTTGCGATTCTTTATTGTAAGCCTTTACGACAGCAGAGAAGCAAAAAAACCTTGTAGAACTAGCTAACTTCATTTTTCCGGATTCTCTTCGGTCAAGGAAGATTTCGGATTAGAAATGATGAGTGGAGAACTACGTCACGTGTATTAGGAGGTGCCCCCTGCAGAATGCCATCTAGATACCAACACAGTGTCAGATGCTGCCGCAAAACAGTAATGTGTAAGCATTGCTGTGATCCGGTTTGAAGGCCACTGTTGCTAATGAAATTACTGGACTTTCGAGACTGACTATCAAAATGTCTCAATGTAGACGAGCGCTTTAGCAGTGTTTCACCGGCCTATGTGAATCAAAGTCCTACGTAGCACTGTTCTGGTCATGAGCAGGCGTAATCATTTACCATCTGGAGAGCGCCAGATCGACTCGTCCCATGTTTACATAAAAAATATAGCAAAATTCTACGAAAAACTACCGCTAAACATTTTCTTCATCGCTCTTACCCGTAAGTTGATAGGAAACCTCTTCTGGTGATGCAGCTGTATGGCCAGTGCTGGCACGTACTTCCCTGCGTAGGACTGACCAGCTATGAATAGTGGCGCCATCTGCAGCTCGGGGAACACTTGCAGGAACTGATAGAGAAACTCGCGCATTTGCCCGCTCACCTTCAAAAAAACTTTGTAGAAATTACTTTTTTTTTGTCAGGAATAACTAATTTTTTTATTTACTATGTGAATATTTGTGAAAATGGATGGATATATGGATGTTTGTTGCTCAACCACATCGAAACCAATGAAAGTGTCATAATAATATTATGTTTTAATAATAGCTTACGTCTTCTTCATTATTAGTGTAACCCTCTTCAGATTCTGTGAAGCTGAATCCAGCTCCCACCGGGTTGTCCAAGAATAGAATGGAATAGTCGCTGGCCCACGTGACATTCTTCAAATTTACTGTAAAACAAATCATCAAGCTTGGCCGACACCGATTTCTGGTTTCGGCTAAGTAGGTATGATTAATGAGAAATTTTGTTTTCGGTTCATAAATATATAGGTATTGTTATTGCACACCACATAAATGACGCTACATAATAATAATCAGTACTAAAAAAAGTGTTGTACAATAGAACGGTGGTAGGTACTTGCCTTTACCATCTTTGATAGTCAAAGGCCCTATGATTTCGAAGAGGCCCATCATAGACGAGGCTCCAGGGCCACCCTGTAACCAGATGATCCAGGGAGTTTCTTCCAAAGAGCTCTTACATGAAAAGAACCAGAAGAAGAGATTCGAGCCATGATATTCATTCACTGTTATAAACCCTGAGTGGCTTTCGATCCCGAAGTAAGTTTGAGGATCCACTCGGGATAGGATCCGAGCTGTCGAAATCTCTCCTTTCTTGATATATGGTGAGAGCTTAAGACATCCACCACAAGCGTCATTTGGACTTGACTCTTGAGACCAAAATGATCCAAAACTGAAAAATAACAATTATGCTACGGATCTGGAGCTGCAGGCACGACAGTGCCTCCAAATTCAAGAGCAGTGTACGTACAATATTGTTTAAATGAAGCCTGCATTGCCCCACAGCTGGGTAAAGGCCCCGGCCATAATAAAAAATATTAAATGGAAAAACACGCTCGCCTTAGGCTATGGGAGAGACAAGAATTCAGCAAAGTCAGGACCTGTACAAGCTAATAATTCAGGTGCCAGGCACTGGTTGAAGATTAGTTATAAAACTTACAGTGAAATAGCCACTGATACGAATAGTGTATTTTTCATGACTGTAGCTCCTTGTACAGACCTTGATGTCACGTCTGCTGATAAGCTCACAATTTAGAAAACACGGTTCACTCGACGGTGAAGTGTGAAGGAAATGGCTTAATTTTTAAAACTCTTATGGTAGATTGTGTAGATAGAAAGATAAATGTCTTATAGTTATGATCATGGGTAACCTTGACTCCTTGGTGCGAAATATTTCCTAAATAGAACAACCAATTGGTATAATGATAATAATCGAATTTATAAATCTGATGATTTTTCAAGGAAATCATAAAAATGCCATTTTTAAATACGAATATAATTAAGTATGATATGAAACGGTAGAGTCATTACTTTGGTAGAGTCAAAGATTTCGTCATAACTGTACGTATATCTTTAAATTTTCCTGTTTTTGTATCGAGGTGCATAAGGGGCAAAATTCGTTTCAGCCCGTGGCTTTACCTGCATTTTCTGTAAGAAATTGTGATTAACGATAAGACCGCCTTTTGCAGTTAAAATGTATGTATTCATAATTATTTATTTAAATAATGTTGGTTCCAGAAAATGTATGATGTTTTAATTAATAATTGCGACCCATTTAGTTAGTTAGGTATAGGTATTATCGAAGATTATTACCAAAACAAAACGATAACCAGCACTCATTAAACTTATCATTAAAAATATACCTTATCTGAAAAAAAAAGGTTCTGTGAAAAAAAAACGATAATTATGACCTGAAAGTATGGTTGTTTTGTATGACAACCAATATATAACCGAAACAAATACTTTAATATTGTAGAATTAACAAATTAGAACAATAAATCCTAGGGTCTTCCCACACTACATTTATTCAGATCGCGAGCAAAATTAATTAGATCACAAACGTAACTACTCACCCGTAAGAAGGTACCTGCTGGCACAAAAACCGCGTGATCGTTTTTACGACCGTGGGAAAATCGGTTATCGGCCCATACCAGGATGATCTTACGACTCGTGTAAAATAAAACATGATCTTCCCTTCCCGGAAAGGCTTACAAAGCCGTTAATCATGCTATTTTTATAACCTGCCAAAATTAAAATTATAATAAAAGTGCATAATCAAGGTTTTGATGATCATTTGCGAGCAGAGAAAAATTTGATTCATTGAATGTTAACAGATTAGGTATTAAATATAATGCCTGGTGAATTTGTTGAGCTTTCTCAAAACTCCTGTAGTTCATCATAGCGGCAGAGTTTTGTGAGGAACTCTAACCGCACAGGTCAAAGTGGCGAACTCGATAGACCAACAACGGTCGCAACGCCAATATGCCATCAAAGCCGCAAAAATAAATAATAATGAATGATACATAAGTAGGTATTATTTTTCAAATATAACTTTTTAATAAACAGTGCAGTAAATCTGTAAGTGTTACTGGATCCGGAACAAACAATCTATCTGTTTGGAACAAACTACTTTGTAGATCTTTGTAGTTAGATATCACATGACAGCTATTAGCAAAACCGTCCACGTAGTAAATGTATCACATCGAAGTTGTTTTACTACGAAGATCCTAAATATAGAGCAGATCCCATACGGGAGCGTGCAAGAATCTATCATGTAGCCGTGGGAGTCGATTTATGCTAATCAGGTCATTGGTACCCCGTACCTGTTCGCTGCCTCTACGGGGTGATCCGATATTTTTGATAGATAACAGCTGATAACTGATTTCCTTTGATATAAAAATACGTACATATGTACATATCGTTAATAGTAATATCTACGAGGAAAACATTATTTGTTTCTATTAAAAACATTTAGATAGGTGATACTCTCCATCTTCAAGTAACATAAAAAAATCTCGAATAAGGATTAGTAGTGCTCAACTCAGAAATGTTTAAGTCATTGCCTCTACGTCTACTTTTTTTACGATGTTCAGGCCGTATTTAAAAAACACAGTTATATTTACGCAACTACTCGTAACTAAATGCTAAAACATAACAAAAGTAAAATTACTTAACTAGCTAAAAAAATAAAGTTTTAACCCCAAATTATAAATAATATATAAGTTATGTGTTCGAATGGTTTAATTGTCAGTAGTTCAGGTCAAATACCTGTCGATTCTTTGGAAAATCCAAGCTATGTACGGGTACTTGAATACCTATAAATTCTGGATTGTTTGTTATGGCATTTGCAGATAAGAGGGTATACGTGTAGATAATAATAAAAATTACTTACATTCTAGGAAAAAAATACTCTTGATGATATTTTGCAAGTTTTTTAGCAGCCTTGATGGTAGGACTCAAATAACGTAAGTAGGCAACTATTTTAAGTCATTTTTGGTTTGTATTGTTTCCTCAAGCTTTCTCAAAGTTACCACAATGATTGATGAAGCTTTAAAATGTTTCTGAAAGTGTAGTCTTGTTAGTAAAATAGTAAAAAAGAAAATTTTATAAATGTATTTATTTATAAAGTCATCCTGTTTAGGTATTGCATCATAACTAATTTTATAGTAATTTTAAATTTAAAAAAAATGCGCTTCAACTTTTGGAAACACCCTGTACAATCGATCGAGATAAATCCAAGTTCAAGGCGCAAGTGCACGCGGGTATACAAGGGTCTTCCCACTAGGACCGGCCAGTCGGCAGCGGAGGAGCACGCGGGCCGGACATCACCTCACCACTATGGCGCTTCTGGCCAAACTTGTACTGTTTACGTGAGTTACCAATATACTCCTAATAGCAAGAGTGAAGATGGGTTTTTGTTCTTCAGTCACACCAAAATTATTGAAACGATTCGGCTGAATTTCAGTATGGGTATAGTTTATAAACTATATAAGTAAATAAATATTTTGGACATTTCACACAACGCCATCTAGCCCCAAACTAAGCAGAGCTTGTACTATATTTTTTGTAAATACATAGTAAACACTCCTGAGTTTAGCTGACAAACATCGATTTCCGCTTCAGAACAAACAATTTGTGTGATAACCCGATAGCGAAAATCGAACCCGCGACACGCGGGGTAGCAGTCTAACACACTTGCCACTCAACCAATCGTGTCGTCTAAACTGGAAAGGGATTGTATTTGTATTTATTTTTTTATTTATTTATTACCTTTAATTAAAACGGATACACCAATTATATTAATTAAAGAAAGCTACACATAAAATAACACATATGTTAACTACACATAAATTTCATTAAAATTATACACATATTTTAAATAATAAATATAAAATGTCAGTAAAAAGGTAAAAAAAGATAAAAAATTAAAAGTCACAATGTTCATGGAATTCATACAGAATGTCAATAATTTAGGTCAATTTAAAGTAGTTAAAAAAAATAAAAAAATCTAAGAATCATACATCTCGCTCACAATACCTAAGACATACTAACAAAATACTTGACCATTCATCCGCAAGGGATATAGGCAACTTTCTATTTGAAACGTATTATTAACCCATAGCATAGATGTTACTTCATGAAACATAGCATAACAAAAATAATAATCCATTTGCATTGTCCTCACAAAACAGGTGCGTGCACCATGCGCTTAGTGGAGTGCGATCTTCCATACCTCTGCCGGACTTACCCCCCGGAGAGGCTCCAGAACCGATCCTGGCCTTTATGGAACGGACCTATTCAGCTGGAAGAGGAAGGGCAAGCTTCGATGCCGGTCCTCCCCTTCTCCTCACCCCGTACATCGAACAGAAGAAACTAAAAGAAGCGAGGGATGCTGCGTATGTCGACCCTGACTATGTTCTGCCCGGCATGGACAGCTATGCAGGATACCTGACGGTTAGTTATCCTATTGCATAACCATGTGAATGTGAATGTCATGTCCAGGATATTAAAATTAAACAAGCTTTTATAAACTGAAAACCCAATTGTCCGAAATATGGTTGGAATATTTGATTTTCGATAAAACAAAATTCGTTCTTATTTTCTGAAACTCTGAAAACGAATCTACACATATTTAGCTCATTTTTCAAAATCCGTTCACCTGTTTAGCTTGCTGGGCGGCGCATAGAGTCAGACATACATACATACCTACACTTGAAAAAACATAACCCTCCTTCGCTGTCGGGTAATAAAAAGGAGGAGGTTCTCAATTCAATTGTATTTTTTTAAATATTATGTCGTCGAAATAAACAAAACTGTGTGTTTTGCTCTCTATGGTTTTCAGTACCTCAAGGAATTTTCAAGGAATTTGCAGTACCTTGGTCCTAGTTGATTATATTGTAGGTAACTATGTATGGCACCTCGATAAGTATGTAAGAGACAAATATTTCAGATACCTATTTATTACAGCTTTACATTTTAATTAAGTAGGTAGGTAAGTACCTAAGCTTATGGCGCCGGCGTTATATGTTAAATTCGTTTTTGTAAGTAGGTAGTTTTATTAGGTTGAACTGGTTTTTATCCCGTTGTGGAATGTAGCATAATATTTTTGATTGGCAATAAATATAGTAATATTGTCAATCGATAGAGGTTTCTTATAGAAGTCAGTAAACTCATTAAATAAATTCTGGGTGTCTTTGTAAATATCATAAAGAAATGGAGCCAATTTCAAGGCAAATTTCAATACAAAATGTTTCGGGCAAATATTCAAAAAGTACGCCGTATAGTATTACTTTTTGAGTATTTGTCCGAAACATTTTGTAATTTGGAAATTTGCCTTGAGGATTACCCTTAAACGTGAACTTTTTATGAAGAAAGATAATTAATTATATCAATCAGTAAAGGTTTTATACTTTTAGTTACACGTTGAAAAAACAGGTCACTTAAAACTCCACTAGCTGACGCCTGCAACTTCGTTTGCAAAATTCGTTTCTTAGTACGCGCTCACACTTCTTGACGAACATACCTTCCTTTCAAGCCAAATTTCAAGTCTCTACATTTACTAGTTCAGCCAGTAGGTAGTAGTCAGTCAGTCAGCCCCAAGCCTTTCCTAAATGTTGATAAATAGATAGATGAGTAGGAGATAGTAACACTTTATTGTACACCGGAAAAAAATGCCTATCGCTAAAAGCGATTTCTTCCAGGAAACCTTTGTAGATCGATCGATTGATGTTCACAGGTGAACAAGGAGTACAACGCCAACCTCTGGTTCTGGTACTTCCCGGTGTCAGTGAAGGCGGTGGAGGACACCCCCTGGATCATCTGGCTGCAGGGCGGACCTGGCGCTTCTTCGCTCTACGGACTCTTTACAGAAATAGGACCTATCGCTGTTACCGATGATAACGAAATAGAAGGTGAGTATTTTATCTTTATCCATCCGCAATTTGTCACCAGAATCCTTCTCTTGAGTAGAACTCTACTAAGTATACTCAGACCTTCTCACGGGTAAGACAGCGAATAGGTTTGGTTTCAGCGAAACCGCTTGACGATCCGATCACCGTATTTGTATCGCTGACGCGTATCATGATCACCTATATAATCGGGTCGTGTGTTTAAGATACGCAGTCTAGATACGCCACCCTCATACGATACGGGCCGTTCCATATCCAGTCGGTTTTGGTGATGGTTGTATGAATTCGAAGTAAAAAACAAGGCATCCACAATTAGATACGGAGCTTGACACGGTATATCGAATGATACGACGATACAGACACGATGATCGCATCGGGCAAATGATACATATCTAGACCCGGCTTAGGGTGCAATTCGGATGTAGATTGTAGAGCGGGTCAAGCATTGTCCTAATCTAATTGTATTGGCATCGCGATCGCACGACGCGACGCGATGCCAATTAGGACGCCTATTTGACGTTAGTACGTTTGATCGCGGATTCGCGCGACCGAACGTTCGCGCGAACTTGCGATGGTCGCGTGATCGCGTTCTATTAGGACATCGCCATAGATCTCGATCTTAAATCCATATCTGTGGTGACGTGGTTTGCCGATATAGATAAGAGTGAATAGGAATATAATATTTTAGGCAAGCAGTAGGTAGTTGGCCTTGACTTTCAGTTTGCTTCCAGAAATCAAAAACTCGTGGGGTAAAAACCACTCACTGCTGTTCATCGACAACCCCGTCGGCACGGGGTACAGTTTCACTGACGATGACCGCGGCTACGCCACTAATCAGACCACGGTAAGTAGGTATTCACCCTGACAAAAGCTAACAGTGCATAGAACACAGTGTATTATTTTATTTTAGATTATTTTAATTTGAAATCAGTTGGGGTAGGTTGGTCCCACCCGAAATGGAAAAGATAAATGGAATAGGCTTTTGTACAAATAAGAAAACAAAAAGTTAATTTCTATAAAAGCTTAAAATAATAGGCACTTACTATCGTTTTTAATTTGTTAATATTTTTAGTATTTATTATTATACCTACTGGCCCAAGATAAAGGGAAATGGAGAGAATGGGGGGAGGTCTTTGCCCAGCAGTGGGACAGTGAGGGCTCTCAAATAACAATAATAATTATTAGGTATTAATTATTGGTGAGCCCTATAGTATGTAATAATAATAGAATTATTATTATTATTTATTATAAGGATTAAGTATCTCAACTTTACTTAAGTAGGTAGTTAGGAACGCCAGCAGCCACATTTACTTTCAGAAATACTCAGGTGTTGTATTGATGAACTTAAATATTGTATGATAATTAGTGTTTTAGGTTTGTTTAAAACTAAGTTCAATACATATAACTTTGCAATTAAACCGATTTTTTTTACAGATTGGAGAAAATCTCTACAATGCCCTACAACAGTTCCTGACCATATTCCCGGAGCTGCGCAAGGCACCGCTGACTATTGCCGGGGAATCGTACGCGGGGAAGCACATCCCCTCAGTCGGAGTACAGATCTTATGGCACAAGGATGAGGATGAACCCATCAATCTGCAGGTAATTTAATAATATTTTTTAATTTTTGATGAGCCTTTCAATTTATTTAACTTGAAGGATATCTTAGGTGGCCTGGCCAAAAAAATTGTAAGCCTTAAAATTTACTTATGTATGCTTTGTATATTTTGACAACGAAACGACCCTCTTCAAATTGAAGACCTCTCAATAATACCCAAATAGACCTCAATAAGACCTCCAAACATATGTAGGGTATATGTTTGAAAATTCTGGTAAAATGGCTCGTAAACCGTGCGTAGCAATTTCATAGATGATATTCGTATATAGCTAGTAGAGCTTCCCTTTTACGACCTCTGTTAATATCCGTAATCAATAAAAGTCAGCTAAGAGGTGGCTAAGGTTTCTGCGTGGAGGCTACGGGGGTAAGGAAAAGGTTTTATTAGTATTTAGGTACTTAGGTAAACCGCGTGTAAACATGTTTCTCTACACTCGCAGTTTCGCAGTTTCGTACGTGATCGCCCTTTGACGCGGGACAAAAAACCGACACCGAATAGGGAACAGGCGCGAAGCGTGACCGCGTAGCTGCGAAGCCTTCCACACTCTTGTTTCGCGGCATTCACGGGTTTCGGGGCGCGAGTGTAGAGCGGGCTTTATGTGGATAAAGATCCCCATCAGAGGGGAATGCTTTTCAAATTTGTATAATAAGCTTCGGTTATTCCAGGGTTTAGCCATAGGGAACGGGTTCATCGACCCGCGTTCCCTGCAGCGGTACAGCTACTTCGTTCGCGAGGCGGGCCTGGTGGATGATGGTGTCGCCGACACCATGAAGCATTTCGAAGACACGGTTGTCCAGTTCATCAAGGAGGGCGAAATGCTGAAGGCTTACGCGGTAAACAACACATAAATCACTACTGCTGGATTATGACCCATTCACTCTCCAATCGAAGTGAATGGGTCATAATCCAGCAAGTTTCTCCTTGTTCAATGTACATTTTAAAAACTTCGTAAACATAGCTTTATGACGTTACCAAGTGTGCAATCTGTTCCTACGGTAAAGAAATAATAACACACCCTAAAGCGTCTATGACAAAGGGCTAGTTTACAAGCTACAAGCAGACAAGTTTAAAAGCTAGTGAGCAGGTTAGCTTTCGGGAAAGATTGTCAACAAGCAGATCGTAAAAAAGCCAATAAGACGGGGCGAGTTTACAAGCTACAAGCGAACTTGCTGGCTTGTAGCTTGTAAACTAGCCCTGTGTCATCGACGCTTAAAGGCTGATTTATATTCACGCTATGAAAGATGCTCGTCTCTTTTCCAGTACTACAACTACTTACTTACGCTATTTCTTTCGACGTCGAAACTATCCAACTTGTACAACTACTTGCAAGACGACATCAACCTAGAGGGCGCGTATATGAACTACATCCAGCGTGATGACGTCAGAAGGGCATTGCACGTCGGAAACACCAACTTCTCGTCAATTGGCGTAGTGTACAAAAAGCTTGTACCTGACTTCATGGGCAGTGCTAAGATGTGGCTCGAAGAACTGCTCGAGAACTACAGGGTTATGCTGTACAAGTGAGTGTTTAAAAAAAGAGCAGCAATACTGAAACGCCAAAGGTTACATAGGAAAAATGGCTTGCAAAAAGTGGAAGCAAATTGAAGACCGGGCATAGAAAAAATCAACCGAATCAAAAACATCCTACTTTTTTTTAAGTCGGTTGAAAACCCGAAAGCACCCGGTGGTTGGTGGTTCAAAGAGTTCTGCTGAACTGTAATGTAATAGTTTTATAGCTATATGTACTCTGTGGCTATTACATAAATAAATGATAATTTTGACAACCCGATTGGTCGAGTAGCAAATATGTTGGACTGTCACGCCGGTGTCATGGGTTCGATTCCCGCATTAGAAAAAAACATTTGTGTGATTAACATCGGTGTTTGTTCTGAGCTCTGAGTGTTGTCTATGTTTAATATGTATGTTTTTTCAAAAAAGATTAGGTAGGTATATAAATATTATTTCAGTTATCTGCTTCCCATAGTACAAGCTAGTTTGGGGCTAGATGGCGCTGTGTGAAGCGACCAAAATATATTTTTTTTATTTAGGTATATTGTATTTTTTCCAGCGGTCATTTGGACATCATAGTGGCGTACCACCCCTCTGTGAACACCTACAACTCTCTAGACTTCTCCGGTTCTTCCGAATTCCAGACTGCTAAGAGACAGCCGTGGTATCACAATGATAATTTAGCAGGGTAAGAAACCTTATAATTCTACCTATCTAGTAGGTAATTATCAAGTTTTTGTCTGATAAAAATAGAACTGTCGAGAATATGAATAAGCTACATACCTACCTACTAACCATGCATACTGTAGGTACCTACTAACCATGCTTCTGTTAACTATTGTACTTTTAAATGTTAGCGTAGGTACTAGCGTAATCGCTGACGTAGTTCATTTAAATTGGGCTGAATTTTCATGTTCTCTTTTCTTGATTTTTTTTCTACTTATGTTTTGTGCATAGTTTTAATACTCGGTACGACTCGTAGTCGACTCATAAAAATGCCTATTCGATAGTTTAGTTGTAGATTTTTTTCGCATAAGGTAAAGTGGTAGAGCTGTGGTAGAGCAGAGCCAAAGAAGAGTTCTACTAAGAACTCCTGTTTATTTTTAGTTCTATCTACTCACTGATAGATGACGCTTTATTCAAATTCAAATTCAAATAGTTTTATTCATTCACTTAATCTATAGTTACAGTACATGGGTTAGAGATTCCCTTTTAAGTAAAAAGATACCTGTGTTAGGGAACCTCGCTCTTCCGTTACGATATTTAGCTATTTGATTATTATATTATTATTTATTATAATAAATGATTCTAATACTCACCGATAGATAGCGCTATAATTTATTTTATACAGTGAAATATGCAAAGAACTTGTATACTATGTATCTAGAATGCCGACTCACACGAAAACTGCGAGCCGAAAGAGCTAGAACCAGTAAGGAGTGTGTCTCGTTCTGTAGGGCGACCATAATTTTTGAACTTTGAATATTTCATTGAGACATAAACAAGCAACCAAGGGAAAATTCAATCTGCTCAATAAGCTATCAATGTTATATACATACGTTACTTTGCATTATTGTTTTAAAATTATATTATACATAGGTGCATTAAAATATCAACAAAAAAGAGGGCGGTGCGCCGCATTCTAGTGAGGTATATCTGATTCAATGGTTTTAATACTGTTTCTTTCGAACAGTAATTATTTTTCTCGGCAGTTAGGTATCTAACCTACATGACAGCGACTGTACTAAACCTTTCAAATGAATCTGAATAACATTTAGAGCAAATCGTCTAATTTCGAAAAATGTCCCACTTATTTCAAAAATTATGGCCATGTTAATTTTAATTGTATGCTGGCAACTGTGTGAACGAGACACACTCCTTAACGAGGGGGTCTCTATCAAGCATAAAAATCCTTATATTTAGATTTAATTAAAAAAGAACTTTATTTCCAAGTAATAAGGTTCAGAATTCTTAATCCTTAAATGAAACAAAATGGCGTGTTAGCTCTCTAGATACATAGTATAGAAGCTCTTTGGAAATATGTCAATCAATCAATCAAATTATTTTAGATACTACAAAATAGGCGGGAACCTGACGGAAGTGATGATAAGGGGCGCTGGCCACATGGTGCCGGCAGACAAGCCCCCAGCGGCGCTCGGCATGATATCGGCATTCGCTCGCGGCATCTCTCTCCAGCAGGACACTGGAAGTCTTGTGGATGTGGAAAAAAATTTGGTTCGAAGACATCAGCTGCCTCCCCAATAGTTACTATTAACTTAATGTTGTTTAATATTGTACCTACTACCAGTTGTTACGTGTGTCTTCAATTAAAAAGTTTACCTTAGTTGTTAGACTTTTATATCCAAAATAAACATAAACATTCACACACTCACACCCCTGCACTAGGATTCCCTGTGTCGCAGGTGGCATGGACACATACAAGACATCACAACATCCAAGACCCGAGAACAAACATTTGTGTTCGTCACACAAATATTCGCCCTGGCCGGGAATCGAACCCGGAACACCAAGCTTCGCAGGCAGGGTCACTACCAACTAAGCCACGGTGTCGTCAAATAAGAGATTACTTAAGTACCTACTTATTATTACTAGCACTTCGGCACACCGTCGCAGACGCGATGGGCACGAGCTTATATTTTTTTTGCCTTGGCTCTCAATTTATTGGCTAGCTAGGTGACCAAAATTCCTGGGTCTATGAATAAGATTGTTGATGTAAATAATAAAATAAATTCTTTAAGGTTATCCGACAGAGGACTAGGTACTGGTTATCAACATAGGTCACAATTAGAACTTTATAAGCTAAAGTCATAGTGGGTAGGTCATATCTACGGAAGATCCGATCAACCTCTGTCGAGGTCTCCACAGGTCTGCACTTATGGACTCGTGTATCCTAGAAACGGGTCCTTTTGTAAAGACCACGGCTCGGCAATAGAGGACGGTCACTCATTAGGTGGGGGTAGCGAGTGATCTGAAAAAGTTGGCAGGCAGAAGATGGGTACGGAAATCCAAAGACAGGGCGCGATGGCGCACATTGGAAGTCTATCTCATTGGAGGTCTATGTCCAGCAGGTAACTGCAAATGGGTTGATGATTAAATAAATAGAGGTCTAAGACATTAGAAGCGAGTTTGATAGTCGGAGCGCCTAAAGCCAACGCATTGCTAGCTAGACCAATCGTGTGAGATCCGAGTCCAATCGCGTGAGATCCTAGTCAAATCGCTTGAGATCCCAACCTGATCCTTAAAATAAACTAATTAAACCAACTTATTAGAAGAATTACCTATTTGAATAAAATACCCTTACTTTTCTGGAATGTTTGAGGTAAGGGCCTAAGCATTTAGCTTTTGCCCTGACTTCAACTCTCAGGGACAATGACAATATAATTTGGACAACATTCCCTTTGTTTTGTACTCAGAAGAACGAAGTAAATATATCCAAACTCTCAGAAGAACGAAGTAAATAGAATCCCTCCTAAATTTGACAAATTCGCTATCTTCTTTGCGCATACCACTTTATGCACTAGATAAAACGAGACAAAACATGCATTTGTCGTACGTCATAATATAGGGGGCATCTGTCACATGTTGAGCCACAGAGATGTCCAAGTCATAAAATATCGATATCGATATTAAGAGTTCGATGATCCGATACCGATATCGATATATCAATCCTAACAACTTAAAGTTCGTGACTATGATAACGTTATCTAGATTCACTCTGGATTAAAGGAACCTTAAACTTTGTAAACACCACGAATTAAGATGACATTTTTTTATTTGATAAAATAATATACAACATACACAGAAAATAGAGTACATTACAAAATTTATACTTAACAAAAGTTAACACTTGAGCTTAATACTTTTTTCAGCTAAACCTTGTTCTGCCTGCCCCCTACCTATAGATTAGTCCCCCGAAAGGGCTTACATGCGATTCTACCACTTTGTTGGTTTTTTGTAAGTATTTTACTATGTGAAGACAATAAATTTATTGAGTATTGAGTACTTTTCCCGTGATTGTGATAAGCATAACGTTGACGATCACATATTGATGGTGGAAGTGTTAATTTATCAAATATTTTTAACTCAATGCTATACGCATGTGGCGAAGACTCTTTTGCTACATATATTTCTATTAATTTATTTTCCTTAACTTTATTTATAATTATTATATTTTCTTGGTATACTTTATCAGTACTTTTTTTTCAAGGCTTTTCGTACGCTGTCTGAAACAGTTAATTTTTAGCAAACTGGAGTAGGCTAGATTTTTATCGACCATCTCACACTGCACATTCTGTACATTCTACGCTAGTGTTCTTCGGTGGTACGTCTGAAAACACTGATGAACTTATTTCTGTAGTATCCGAAGGTCCTGGCTTAGGTACGTTAATTAAAGGGATATCCTGAAACACATTATATTTTTAATTTATAGTTCATGTAATTATAATATACCTATAACACGCAATTTTAAGTACAGTACTGTACTGACCGTTAGCTTCACGAGCATTGCATTTGGTTCAAGTTGAAGAATAGCCGGAAGAACATTTTACCTCTTGCCGATCGTTATTGGACGCCAAAGAGACACCCTGAAATATTAATAGTGTAAACGTAATATTTTCCGTGATTATTTTGAAGCTCTCTTTTTTTGTATATTACACTATCATGGTTGAACACATAGATATTCTGTTTAACCATGATACAGTAGGCAGGACGGCAAATATATAATATTAATAAATAAAATATGAATCGAAAAAGAAAATACAAAATACAAAGAGTGTGAGTGTGTTTAAGTGAGATGGGTCAGCTACGGGATCCCTCAATGGCTCACTTTATTCTGAAAATCTTACAAGGTATACTCGTCGTGTCTGCATAGCCTTATCGACAAATCTTTTTACGTTTTATGACATCCCTAGTTAGTATATCATAGCCTCGATTTATTCATGATTTTAGCATGAAAAACGCCGATTCTTCATATTTCTATACTTATTGGACGTTATTCAATGTATCTACGCAATAATTATGTGTTTAGTATGGGTTATTAATGAGTACATACACAAATAGATACTTACCGGTGAAAATTCAGGTTCTCTTGATTTTTCATGATACTTGCGGAGGCCTGGCATAATACGAGGACACAATTCGACATTTCACATATTTATTTCACTATTTACAATAGTTCAATACGTTTTAAACAATATAAAACATCCAAAACCCCGTTGAAAAATAAACAAAAACAATGACATTTTATGAGATTAAATTTGAAAGATAGTCAATGTAGATGGAAAGCGACAGAACCATTTAACAATACACTTGGTTGGATAATTAAGTCCCACATAACAATTGTGGGACTTTCTTTGAAGTTTCCTATGATTATCTCTATTATAGGTATATCCAAACTCTTTGGTTTTGTAATACTACGTGACAGATGTAATATATTTTTAGCTGGCAATACTGACAGATGGTGACGTTTTCTCCGCTCCGAGTGCGAAGGACGATCGAATCATCGAAATAAAATAAAAAAAGAACGTATTTTTTTCCTAGAACTGCTAAATCCTTTAATTTGGGAACGAGTATGTGAATTCTTCATTTTTATTGTTTTTGGGGATAAGTTTCGCACAAACATTGCAACGGAAGTGAAGTAATAAACATTACGATGTCGTGTCTTTCGTATGTGGTTTGCGCATTGCTGTTTATAACGCCTATTAGAGCGTTTTATTTGCCGGGTCTGGCTCCTGTTAACTATTGCACAGCTGGCGAGGAAGGAAATACCGGCAAATCATGCAAAGTAAGTAAACTATGTGCACTAAACGTCGGCGGCACTCCAAGCGGTTG
This sequence comes from Lobophora halterata, assembly GCA_932526365.1. Lineage (NCBI taxonomy): Eukaryota > Metazoa > Arthropoda > Insecta > Lepidoptera > Geometridae > Lobophora > Lobophora halterata. The sequence goes on along the minus strand of OW052001.1, from coordinate 9,930,722 downwards.
TGTGGCCATTTGATTTGTGAGTGTTTATACATAAGTCTGTATGTCTGTGTTAAAACTCCCTAATTAACCGCTACATCTGAGGCTTAAAATCTAAGATAGTCGTTGGTCAAATTACACTAGCATTATTCCAATACTACATTGTTTAGTTCCAAGATCAGAGCACAACCTCAAGCAACTCCTAATTTTCTTTTACAGACTGCTATCCCGCTGTATGTCAATAGATTGAACACAGAAGAGTCTGTTATTCCATTTGAATATCACCACTTTGACTTCTGTACGTCAGATGAGAGTCAATCTCCAGTGGAAAATCTCGGACAGGTTGTATTCGGTGAAAGAATACGTCCAAGCCCCTACAAACTCAACTTTATGGAGAATGTTGATTGTAAAGCTGTGTGCACCAAGACCTACAAGGGCTCGGATACGGATTCAATCAAAAAGTTAAACCTGTTGAAAATGGGCATGGCCCTTTACTATCAGCACCACTGGATCTTGGATAATATGCCGGTGACATGGTGCTACTTGGTCAATGAAGGCGGCAAGATGTATTGTAGCACTGGCTTCCCTATGGGCTGTCAAGTAAGGAGGAATATGGTAAGAATATAGTTTAAATGGTTTTATTGCTGAACGTAGGTTTCTCCCAATATGAGCCACTGAACTCGATCTTTGGCTCTTCTCATCCACATTCTCTAAGCTATAGTGCGCAGATCATCACACCATAGACCTGCAATTTTCGAAAATAGTCTTCATTCAGGTTATTGTTTATCGGTAATCAACAGCCTACAGGATAAAAAAAATCTTAAATATAGAATAAGTAACCATGCAAATTATAGATTACCCAGTATCTATGAAGAGTAATATCAATGTGAGTTTAGTACATGTTGAACTGACAGGTTACCTACCTACATAAAATTCTACTTACTGAAGTTATAACCAGCAGGTTGTAGGTTACATTATGTAGGTACTTAATACATAGCATATCAAAAAAGTTAAACAAGTTGCTATGCACTACCATAGCACCATTATTCATGACTCATTATATATTGTTATCTGATACTTTAATGAAAGTACTGGAATTAAACCTATAGGAGCTCCAACTGGGTCATAAACTTTGCTAATTCATAAATGTGATAACAAACATGTAATGCTTAATGGGAAATAAGTAGAGAAAGAAAATGTTTTGTACAAATGATTGTCGATAACAAACTGTGTAAATAACTATCAACAGTCACCTTTGAATGTTTCAACTTTCATGTAAGAATCATTATTTGAATTTTACATGCTAAAACTACTGAGTCTGTAAAATGATAATAAAGAGAATAAGTAAGGTACCAAAAGAAACATTAATACAATCCACTAGTACTTCAAAACCCTGTTAATTTTTTTATTTATTTATGTATAAGAATTAGTACATAAAGTACATAAAACAAAACATCTAAATAGCTATGAATGGTTTGTCCTAGATGTAGGCTGATTTTCCTAGTCCTAGTAGGTACATAGGCACAGATTTAGGTTTAATTTAGAGTTGCATAAACAGGTTTAGGCATTACAGCACATTAAGTATTTAAGTTTATCAAGTCAATCTATGTAGGTTTCCAAATAACTGACTTCCTAAAAGAATAACATTATTTTGCAAGTTGTATTAAAAAAAAGAACATCAGTAGGTACTCTTTCTACAAAGAAAAACTTACTTTTTGTTTGTAATATCAATTTTACAATATAATAACAATTTTATTACCAAACATTCATTTGAAACCGCAGCAAGTTAACAATATTAAAGTACTTACATGATTTTATAATTTCATTTTAGGAAACGTGCACCCCAATAGTGAATGTGACTCCAGATCAAGTTGGGCAGTACTACCTGTTCAACCACGTGGACATTGAGATCACTTACCACAGTAGTGAAGGGGCGGAGTGGGGTGTTGGCTTAAAAGAGAACGGAGGAAGAATCATATCAGCTAAGGTATGACTGTTTGCGTGAAGACAAATAACATTTGTGTGAAACATTAATTAATTATTATTATTAGGATTGGCAAGTGTTGGTTTCCCTTCAGGACAAATATTTGTGTGATGAACATTGGTGTATGTCCTGGGTGTTTTCTATGTATTTTATGTATGTATTTGCAAAAAAAGTATATGTATAAGTATTCTATCAATTTTCTGGTTCCCATAGTACAAGCTATGCTTAGTTTGGGGCTAGATGGCGTTGTGTGAAATGTCCAAACATTATTATTATTGTATTAATATGGCAAAATGTGTGTGTTAAATAGTGAGGTTAAATAAGAAAAACCTTATTATTATAAAAAAAAATGCAGTACGTTTTACTTGACTAAATTCCACATCTTATATTTTTTATCTTTTTAAGTTTGATACAAATTGATATATTGTAACATAAAAAAGCACTTTAGATATCAATTAAACTGAATAGTGTCTATTTTGATTTATTCCGATTTTATCAACCTACATTATATTTTATCTTGTTCTACTGTTACTGTTAGTTTAATCGGACATTCGGTATTTCCTCAACCTCAAATTTAGCCTATCTAACTTTAGTTTTTTTGAATTAAATACAATTTCACATTTCATGTATGGACAGGGGGGGGGGGGGAGGAGAGAGAGTAATCTAAATTACTTATTTATGTTCACACAATCGGAAAACTTAGATGAAACGAATAGTGTGAAGAAATTTCTATAATACGGCGTACTTTTTGAGTATTTGTTCGAAACATTTTGTATGGAAATTTGCCTTGAGAATTACCCTTAATGTTACTTGAAGCAACCGAAATAAACTAAATGTCTGAACTGATTAAGCTGAAACTAAGTAAGATGTAGATAAAACATTTTGGGTATTATTACCACCAGATAAAACCAGCCAGCATCAAACACCCGAGCTCTCAGAATCTGAACTGCGAAGCGCGAGGCAGTCCCCTGGAAATTCCCACCAATCTCGAATCCGACAAGACTTTCGAGATCACATACACCTACCGAGTGACCTTCAAAAAGAACAACACTATCAAATGGTCCTCGAGATGGGATTACATTCTGGAGTCGATGCCGCAGACGAATATCCAGTGGTTCTCGATCCTGAATTCATTGGTTATTGTGCTGTTCTTGAGTGGGATGGTTGCGATGATTCTGCTCCGAACTCTGCACAAGGATATTGCAAGATACAATCAGATGGAGTGCGGGGAAGATGCGCAGGTAAATCGATAGATATATAGAAAATGCTTTATTGCTATATTGCAGAAGGTGAAACAAAAGTACACAGGAGAAATTAATGCTAATAAGCATTCTTTTCCAGCTATCCTCTGTGTCAGAATAGTGCAGTAGGAAAACTCTGCCTAAAGCGTCGATGACACAGGGCTGGTTTACAAGCTACAAGCCAGCGAGTTAAAAAGCTAGCTTGAGTGAGTTAGCTTTCGGGAAGGATTGTTAACTAGTAGATGGTAAAAAAGCCGATGACTCGGGGCGAGTTTACAAGCTAAGCTCGCTGGCTTGTAGCTAGTAAAATAGCCCTGTGTCATCGACGCTTTATATTCTGAACGTTTATTGCAATCATGCCGTGGCTACATTATCGCGCGATAATTCGCGTGTCGTATTCGCCCGAATACATCGCAATGCGACTAAATACTCGGCCACAGTTGTCGATAGCGTGATAGCTTGAATATTCGCCGATACCCGCTAATGTTGACACATCAGTCTAGTTTAACGTAAGTAAAGATGATCCATTTATTGATGCAGTTCTCTCCAACAATCATATCTTTGTTAATAGAAAAATAATGTATTTTGAAGATGTAGAATTGTTAGATGTGTAGTAAATCGTCAAACCCAAGGTGGTCAGACCCTCAAAATGATGGTTATTTATGTGTAGGTATAATATCCCTATAAGCCCAAAAGGGGTGGGGGGGGGGAGAGTTTCCCCAACTTTTAAAATTTCGAAGTTTTACATTCATAAATTGCAAAAGATCACGAGAAAATACATCGGTAGGTATGTGTTTTTTCATAAAATATGTCCCAAGATGGAGTTGCAGTTAAAAAAAATACACAGTACAAAAAATCTTATTTAACTATCCACGGAAACGCTTTACATTATTACGAATACCATTCATTTGTTAAGTCTGTAATTTATTTATGCGTCTTTATCTAGCCTATGATGATCATGTTTAGAATTTTAATTTACACATCGCACGTAACTAGACTATTGTTCTTCAGATATTTGTTGATCAAATGTTGAATCATTGACGATTCGGTTATCACATACTTACACTGTACCTTCAACATTATTTATCCCACATCCTCAAAATATATAAAAGACTAGCTGACCCGGCGAACTTTGTTCCGCCTTAATGGCAATAAATAAACTTTTTTTTTTTATTGATTTCTTACAAATATCAAATTGTCATCTATACGTCATTACATAGCTGTCATTATACGTCAATTACATAGCTATCATTTGCGTTTTGTTATTCCAAGTCTGATTCTTTTTTGTTATACCTCGTTTTATAGTGACTGACGTTTCATGTCAAGTCACACGGGAACGCTGTCGAACGGGATAAAAAGTATCTTATGTCGTTTCATGTCAAGTCACACGGGAACGCTGTCGAACGGGATAAAAAGTATCTTATGTCCGTCTCCTGGCTCTAAGCTACCTCCATACCAATTTTCACCCAAATCTGTTCTGCCGTTCTTGAGTTATAAGTGGTGTAACTAACACGACTTTCTTTTATATATTTAAAAAATAATATAGGATAGGATATTAGGAATTTAGGACCTGACTGACTAAGTGACAGACAACGCAGAGGCTAAACCACTGGGCGTAGTTAAGACTTGAAATTCCGAGGCTTCGTTCGTCGAGAAGTGTATACTCACGGTTTAATAGCGCTGACCTTGAATGCGAAGAAGTCGATTTTTAGATGTGTTTGGCGGGAGGGGTGCGGCGCGACAGGGAAAGTGCCCGGCGCCCGCGTCTATTGGTCGCATAGCCACCTTCCCGCCGCGGCGGAACCAATAGGCGCCGTCTCGCCTCACTTCACTTGCTCAGAACTCCCCTCCACTTTCGCCGAGCGCTATTAAACCGTGAAGACGCATATAGGCGCGTATGGATTTTTTGTTGTGGGTGTCAACTAAATAATGATATGTATGTATGTATGTTATCACGCCTAAACAACTGAACTAATCGGTTACTGAAGACATAGATAGAATAGGAGCTGGCATACGAGATAAGCTTACTTGCTACCCTGCACAAATTTCCACCAGCCGAAAATACTGCGATTGGTATTGTCTACAAATACCTATTTTATTTTATGTGCTCAGGAGGAGTTTGGTTGGAAGTTGGTTCACGGCGACGTGTTCCGGCCTCCACGTCGCGGCATGTTACTGGCGGTATACCTCGGTTCAGGCGCCCAGGTGAGAAAATATACACAGTAACAATCGAAACGTTAAACTTCTGTTTAAGTGGCGTCATCTACTCCGCAGAGGATCCATCCCACTAGGGATGTTAGCGTGAAAATAGAGATAAAATAAAATAGAGATGGTATAGTTATGCAATGTAACATTTTGGAAAATAAATTATTAAATTGAAATTGCTTACAATTTTACGGTTTGAAAATCGTTAAATTGTAATCTGTAGAATAATTGATAACGCAAGTGCAGGTGATCGCTTACAAATTTACTATTAAAAACCATAAATTGGTGCACAGTCCTTCGATTGGTCTATTTTATAGCTGATTTCGTAGTCTTTAAAATTTTTCGGCAGTTTGTAATTGAACGTGTTTGAAAACCGTTAAATTGTAAACTACTGTAAATTACGGTAACATATCGTTTTAATACAAAAGTCCTCGTATAAGTCACGACCCTTAGTGAGGATATCGATAAGAGGAGACTTAGCTTAATCAACGTTTCAATTATGTTAACTACTTGCAATCACATTTCAGAAAGTAAAAAAAAACAAAGCTAAGTAAAATTTACATCGAAAAATTTTAATCACCAGTAAAAAAAACGCTGTAAAGCGTGGCTTGATACTGTCCACAAATTATGTGTGATAAACAAGTTGTTCAGGACCTGTAATATGACTTATGCAACCTGTGCTACTTGAATGAAACCAACAACAACTTCACCATCTAAACATTTTTTCAGGTATTCGGCATGACGCTGGTAACGCTTGCGTTCGCGTGCCTCGGCTTCCTTTCGCCCGCTAACCGCGGCGCGCTGATGACGTGTGCGCTGGTCGCGTGGGTGCTCCTCGGCGCGGTGGCCGGCTACGTCAGCGCTAGGATCTACAAGAGCTTCGGCGGCAGGCGGTGGAAGAGTAACATACTGCTCACTTCTATGGTGTGCCCGGGGTGAGTGTTTCGACAGCTTCAAATTGTCTTCTGTAACCCGCCAAACGCGGCGCGCTGCTGACGTGTTCGCTAGTAGCGTGGGTGCTACTTGATGCAGTGGCCGGCTACGTCAGCGCTAGTATCTACAAGAGCTTCGGCAGCAGGCGGTGGAAGAGTAACATACTGATCACTTCTATGGTATGAGTGTTTTGACAGCACATTTCGACCCACGAATCTTTATGTCTCTCACGCTTTGAAGTCTCTATTTTGAAAGTGCGATTAAGGGTCTAACTTTTGCTCTTCACCCTACCTTCATCTTTGGTGGCGACTTTCGATTGAAGTAACGGGGTGTCTAGAATGCCGTCATGGCTTGTATGATGGAATTGGCATCTCAAATTCTTCTTTTCGCGGGGCAGAGGCCGATAAGAGGTTCGATTTCCTTTGTCATTGTGAGCGTGTCATAGACAATAACGAAAGTTTTCCAAATCCAATCCAAAATGGCGACAGTGCGGCGGGTTATCAGTTTCTATAAAGTTTAAGCTTGTCCCCAGTGTGGTGTTCTCCCTGTTCTTCGTGATGAACCTCGTCCTCTGGGGCAAGGGCTCGTCGGCCGCCATTCCATTCTCGACGCTGGTGGCGCTGCTGGCTCTGTGGTTCGGAGTGTCGGTGCCGCTCACCTTCATCGGCGCTTACTTCGGATTCAGGAAGAGGGTAAGTTACTTAATAGAACAACTTGAGGGGAATTCTTGAGCCAGAATTCTTTATCAGACTCACTTCGTTTCTTTAAGCTGATGACACACGGCTAGTTTACAGCTGGCGAGTTTAAATGCTAGTGAGTTACTAGCTTATTAGCAACACAGCTTGAATACCAAGCTTCAAAGACAGAAGCGAAGCTTGGTACTCAAGCTGTGGTGTGTGAACAATTTTTACTGACTTTAAAAAGGACGTTTAAATCCTGTTATATGGTGCTTTTATTTCCGCCAGTTATAAACCAGTTTTGTTTTTTTAACGATACGATAGGGTACAATCATGGTCCTAGAGACAAAATGGAGGGAGTTCAGAGTACATACATACTAATGAAGACAATATCCGCAAATCACCGTCTGCTTATTTGCCTTCCCCTCTCTATCAATTCGCTCCAGTTGAAAGAGAGATCAAGGCAAATAAGCAGGTTGGAGATATGCGGATACTGTCTTCGATCGTATGTACTATGAACTCCCTCCATTTTGTATCTAACTCCTTCGTTACAACCTATATGGTGATCTGATAACAAAGATGGACGGCGAAAGGCGAGTCTGCTTTTAATAGTTTTCTTTTTCAGCTGCATTATGCTTTATTGTGTCGCCTTACTTCCAGATTCTGGATCACCCGGTGCGCACGAACCAGATCCCGCGCCAGATCCCAGAACAGTCTCTGTACACTCAGCCCATCCCTGGAATAGTGATGGGGGGAGTGTTGCCTTTCGGATGCATCTTCATTCAGCTCTTCTTCATTCTCAACTCGCTGTGGTCCAGTCAGGTAAGCACATGATGTTATGTAATAGACCTAGTTACCTCTTAGAGGTCCAGATCCCGGAACAGTCACTGTACACGCAGCCAATCCCTGGAATCGTGATGGGCAGCGTGCTGCCTTGGATGTATCTTCATTCAGCTCTTCTTCATTCTCAACTCGCTGTGGTCCAGTCAGGTAAGCACATGATGTTATGTAATAGACCTAGTTACCTCTTAGAGGTCCAGATCCCGGAACAGTCACTGTACACGCAGCCAATCCCTGGAATCGTGATGGGCAGCGTGCTGCCTTGGATGTATCTTCATTCAGCTCTTCTTCATTCTCAACTCGCTGTGGTCCAGTCAGGTAAGCACATGATGTTATGTAATAGACCTAGTTACCTCTTAGAGGTCCAGATCCCGGAACAGTCACTGTACACGCAGCCAATCCCTGGAATCGTGATGGGCAGCGTGCTGCCTTGGATGTATCTTCATTCAGCTCTTCTTCATTCTCAACTCTCAGTGGTTCAGTCGGGTAGGCACATGTCGTCATGAAATGAACCTACTTTCCATATCCTGCGCCAGACCAACATAAAAAACGCAGTTTTTCCTTGTTATGATAAGGATGTAAAGTGCGAACTTTATATGACCTACATAACTTACGAAACTGTATCAGAATAATGTTACTTTTCCTAAAACTTTTCCTTAATCCTTTACAACTATATCATTCACAGATCAAATATGTATGCGAGCGACATCACGGTTCAACGCATCTCCTTTTTCTTGTATAATGTTTTCGAGTCTATGATCTGTGGCTTGTCTGTGAGTTGTCTGTCAGTCAGTCAGTCAGGATAAGCCTTTTCCGCAAATTTTTAATTATTAAAAACAAAATACACAGAATCAGTTGCCGTTACTAAACACAAATACGGCAAAAAAACTTGAAAAAATCAAAATAATAATTTAGGTTTTATTCATCGTTTAGCAAACCCGAGTACCTAGCTCGAGCCAGCTTGCTGCAGCTCTGCTCGGGCGCCGCTGTCACTCTGTCATTTTATAATTAACCAAAATTCTAACTGCACAGATACAACTTACGTAGTACTCCTTCTGCATTGCCCATTTAATTTTTTTGGTAATTAAAAATTTGTGTTGTTTTATTGATTTAATTATTAATTTATGTATTTCCAGATGTACTACATGTTCGGCTTCCTGTTCCTTGTGTTCGTGATCCTCGTCATCACGTGCTCGGAGACCACCATCCTGCTGTGCTACTTCCACCTCTGCGCCGAAGACTACCACTGGTGGTGGCGCGCCTTCCTCAGCTCCGGATCTACTGCTGGCTACCTCTTCATCTACTGCTGCCATTACTTCGTCACTAAGCTCAACATCGAGGACGCGGCGTCCACTTTCCTATACTTCGGCTATACAATTATCATGGTGTTCCTGTTTTTCCTACTGACGGGAACCATTGGTTTTATGGCGTGCTTCTGGTTTGTGAGGAAAATTTACAGCGTGGTCAAGGTTGATTAGGTTTGTGCTTGTCTATTTTGGGTGTAAGTGTATGCCTCTCTAATGGTTTTAATTTAAGGTCATAGCACACATATCCAACCGGCAAAGGTCATCGTATCGCCTTTCCGTCAACTTACGTAAGCACGTAATAACGGCAGTAGACTCAGCTACGGCTAGGCGTCGCTGCGCTTACGGCTCGCCGACCGATGTGGTTGACGGCAATAGTTCAATCAGTTTGAATCCTTAAGTGAAGTGTAGTGAAGAGAGACGTAAGCGCGGGGACGACGAGCCGTAAACGCGAGAACTGCAAGTTACCCACGCACCTCACCGGAGCTTGTCGCAATGCGAGGCGATTACTTTACGATTCCGATTAGTGTGCATTGCAGTATGGAGTTTCATATAAAGAATACTGAACGGCTCTAGTTATTAGTAGTTACGGTGACGATCCCTTTCAGAGTTGATATGTGTGCTATGACCTTAACGTAATGAAACGGCGCCGAACTCTGAAGTTTTCGAGAATCTAGACTTATTCTTAGCTGTTCAAGCTTCGACAAATCAACTATTTGAAAAACAGTTCTGTGTTTAGTAATGTAGTTTTCTCCCGCTTGAAATCTTTCTTTTAATATTCATTGTATTTCTAACTCTCGCTGTAGACAAGTTTACAAGTTCATGTCAATGGCTGCAGTGCCAGTCCATTAAGTTATAAGCAGTTAGAGACTGCAGCGCCTATGTGATTTAAATTATCGCAGTTTGATATCATGATTGTGCATTTTTAGGGTCAGCCAGACCGGCAGAAATGGCGGTAAATCGACTAATTTAGTGACAACTCGTATTCGATTAGTAGTTGCTTCTGCATATGACTGTAATTGTTATAGCCAAATAAAATCACGACGCTTTAAGCGTTTTATTATACGTTATACCAATTGCAGTCGTTTACAGAAGCTTATTGGTTCGCTACACACAGTCTGCGCTGACCCTTTTGCTCTATTTACACTTTGGATAAGGACAGTTGAAGGCCAGTTCTCCAAAATGTGAATTGGGTTCGCGGCGCGATGTATTGATGTGCTTTTATAATTTTTATTTTTAGTCTATAGTTGTTAGTTTGTAATGTAAATAGGTCTTTGTAAAAGATAGAGCTAATCGATTTATTTATTAAATCAATAATGCAGTTTATTTATGAAAATAACGCATGTTAGCAATAGTACTTACTTATATGTGTAAACATCAAATTGTCCATGAAGTTATAAAAAAAATTAAGTCAGTGTTTGGTAGTAATTTGCAGTTATTTTCTCTATTTTGTTAAAAATGGCTTTGTCTTGAGATATTTCTGGGTAATTAAATGAACTTAGTGGAGTATCTAGCCTAAATATTTTCATTACTTTCATTACTATAAATTAGTAAATTTATTAATTATGTACCTTACCTACTTATTATATTCTAATGTGTGCAAGGACATATTTAATAATTATATATTTGATTTATCCTAGATTATATAATACTTATTTGTAACACATTAATTTTAGTTACGAATGTAAACAATAAATTGACTATTTTATAATATTTTTTTATTTTAAAAAGAATAAGTTAACTAATATAAAGTATGGTTATTTTAGTTGCTATCACTGCTCTCGGAAAGCTCAGCACTATCTTTTGGTAAGCGGGGTTTCCGTTTTATGTTTTTCTTTTTCCTATCAATATTAGTTTTCCTGAACAGCTCTATAGCTTTCATCTTGTTTTGTAGAAGGCCTTGTTTGTCTTTTTCTCTTTGGGGTATAATTTCTTGGAATCGATCAGTTTTGTTTATTTTTATATCAATCTCTGATTTACCGTCTTTTACTTCAGACACGACTTTTACGCTTAGATCTTTTAATACAGTGTCGTCATTTTTTTTCTTTTTGGATTTGGAAGGTCCAGCTTTTGCCCCATCAGTGTTTTTACTTTTCGCTTTTCTTTTACCAGGTTTAGTATTGTCTTCTTCAATGTGTTCAATGGGATTTTCTGGACCCATTCGTTGTACTGCTGCTTTAACGCGTTTACTCATTTGTTCCTCCAATGATTGGAAATCAATCTTCTTTTTGAAATAGTCTTGCATACTTTTCTGACTCTTTCTTTCGATCAATCTCTTCAAAACCGGCTTGACGATCTCATCCAACTTATGCTGCGACCAACCAAACTTTGCTTTTGTGTAATCTCTCAATATTGTAATGTCTATTTCACCCCATGAAAATTTGTCTTCGCTTTTCTCTACGTTAGGCTCCAAATATGCTTGCACAACCTGAAAAGAAAAATGGCTAAATTGAGTTTTTAAATTTTTTTATTTAGTCACGACCTAAGGCCTAGTCTGAATGACCCATGTAAGTTGGAACACTACTTACGCGAACACTAGGAAAATCATCATGCAGATCGATGTTTCGTAGCTTCTTTTTGAGACTAGTATTATCCGTTCTTTTCCCGCCTTTAACCCACTGTTTAAATTCTTGTAAGCCGGTGGTCATATGTGTGTATCGCGCCTGTTTCGTTGACTCGCTGAGTTTTCGCTTGTTGAATGGGAATGAAGCTAGTATTTCCATGGCTGTTACTGGCCCTACACCAGCCACTCCGGTAGTGTAATCACTGCCTACTAAAAGAGCAAGAAGTACCAACTGTTCTCTGGTCAAATCTGCAAAGAGATGTTTGATCTAAGTGTCAACACTAGATATTAAAAAAAATCCCTTAGGGCTCATTCGCACGAGCGATTTTTTAACGCTCTTTAAAAACCCGTTCAAACAGAAACAGTACCAATACATTTTGCACGTTTTAAATGTGCTGACGTGCGAACAGCTATTTGGAAATGCATTTGTTCTGTTTGAACGGATTTTTATCGTGCGGTAAAAATCGGTTGAGCGAATGAGCCCTTACTAGAAAAAATAAAACTCAATTTACGTACTGAATGATTTCTCAATTCTATCAGCCAGAAATTGAAGCACATGCTTCTTTTGATTGAAGAAATTTTTGTAAACCGTTCTGCCCCCAAAAAGCCAAATATCGCTATCATCTGTTATGGTCCCGTCAGTTAGATTTACACTCTCTAGGAAAGCGCATTGTGCCTCTGCCTCCATGGGCGCAACGATGTACGGAATACCGAATATTTGCAGCAATTCTTGAGCTTCTTTAGTCATCTGCTCAGTGATGTTTCTCCCAACGCGATCTAGTCTGCCTTTTTCTTGCAACAGACCCTGTTCTTCAGTTTGTATATCCTCAACCATGTCATTTAGTTGTTCTTTTGATATTGCTGTTGATGGTTTATCTTCAATCCTAGAGATATCTTTCACATGCTTGGTTAAATCTTTATCAACTGGCTTAGATGACCGTGCTAAAAGGATTTTATTCAAACTTTCAACATTTGTTGAAGGTTTGGGTTTATCTTTACTAGAATCTGGGTAATTCGTTGAAGGTTTGACGTTTACCACCGTGTCTTTAAGATGGCTTGTATTAACAGCTGGAATATTTTCTTCAGCTACACATTCTAAAGACATCATGATTGCTTTTTGAAGTTCGTCATCGTCATCTTGGTCGCCAATTTTATTTTCTTTTATTTCAGTACCAGCATTTGTAACTGAATCGATATGACCATCATGTTGTAAAGATTTATTAATTGGTTTCTCTGTAAACACGTCAGCAAATATATCATCTTCTGGTGCTTCGTTCATATTCAAAGTGAGTTGTACTACAGGTTTAGCTTCTATTTCAGGGACATCTTCAAAATCATTGTCACTTGAGTCTGATTGCTCATCATTTGACTTTTGTGAATTTTTCACAGTAACTATTTCTCCTTTCGGAGAAATGACACCATAATTTAAATCAAATGCCTTTTCATTCTCAACATCGGTATTTTTCGGACTAAGCTTTCCAGGACTGTCTTCTAAAGTGGAGTCTAATGTGATAACAGTTTGAGTTGGATTCTCCAACACAACTACAGACGCCTGAGTTTCATTCACATGATAGTTGTCGTCAAGGATATCTGAGTCTGCTGTTGTATCTATTTCTACAACATTAGCATTCTGGCATTCATCATCACTAGAGGATAGCTCTACGTTATCAACTATGACTGGTTTTTCTTTGTTCATATCTTCTATAATTTCATTTACTTTTAGTTTCTTTTTACTTTTTGTTGCTTTAGTTCTCTTTGACACAATTTCATCAACTACTTCGTTTGTAAAATCACAGTATTGCATGATGTAGGCTTTTGCTGATGTCATATTTGGTAGTTCACAACCATCCGCTTCTTCAGAATCAGTGTTGGAATATTCTGAGTCACTCATATATGAGGTCCATGAGTCATCAGTCTTCGCGAAGCTAGTGTCAGCTTCATTTACGCATTCTAAAGACATTTTGATTGCTTTTTCTGTGTCCTCTTCAAGTTCATCTTTCTTATCGCCTATATTTGTGTCTTGACTACTGCTTGGTTGGTTCTCGGCTTCTTTTTTCTTCTTCGCATTCTCTAAAGCTTGTTTAACATCATTGATTAATAAATATCTAGTGGAGTTGTTAGACGCGATGCGCCGTGTGGGTAGAGTTTCAATTTTAGTGTCAATTCCTTCTTCATTGAGCAAGGATTCTAGATCATTCAGAGACATTCCAGTATCACCCATCTCTTTCTCTGTCTCCTCTAAGCATTCCTGGACTTTTCTTCTTTTCAACAATCTTTGGAGCTGTAGAAGAAATGTAATTGTTACAAAGTACATTGTTGGCAGAGTAAAATTTGGAGAGGGCAAATACTTTTAATGGAGGGTCGGCTCTGTAATTATCTTTACGCTAAGCTTACGCAGGTGTTCTCCTGTGATTAAACCATTGGTTGTTTATATTATGGGTGTATCTTAAGTGCTTTAATCATATAAGTAGTTTACTCACACACATACATGATGATTGTGAGTGGTTTAATCACAGGAGAACACCGGTGTAAGCTGGGTGTAAAGATCATTACAGAGCCAACTGTACTTATTAAGATATATTAGCTTTTACCTGAAAATCAGAGAAGTTATCACTCTTCTTTGGCAGCTCATGCAGCTTACCCCAAGAATTCATCTTCCTAGTTTCTTTGAGCTCAATAAGAAGGTCATATTTTTCTTTTGTTGGCAAATTTTTAAACTTATGTGACTCCAAGTCTACTGAGTGCAAATCTACTACTGAACTATTACTGCTGGAGGTTTCTTCATCCTCAGAACTGAAAAAGTTTGATAACATTTTGACACCGGCAGGACCAAAATTAAGCAAGCTTAGAAAGTGTGAACACAAAATTTTTTATTTAATATAAAACCATTAGCCAATCAAAGAAAGGTTTTTAGGTTCTACTATGTGGCAACATTGATAATTATAGAGCAAATAATATTACCTTATTTGGTTCACTTACTCAGATTCACTACATTCCTTCTCTGGCAATGCTGGCAACTTGAACAACTCATCATCAGTCTGATTGGTATTACTATTCTTTTTAGGAGATATTTGTTTCCCCAACAAGCTACCGATTGCAGTCTTCTTGGTAAATAAAATTGCCAATTCCCTTTTCAGTCGTTCAGACTCTGAGTTGTATTTTTGTTTATGATCCTGCCTTTTGGCCTAAATCAAATCAAATAAATTACATTAAGATAACACACTAACAAAATTATGTATCAAGTAATATAAAAAAACAAAAGAAAATCTAACTTACAATGGTTTCCTTTTTCAAATCGGGAAAAGCTCCATCAAAAACAAACACAGGTTTTATTCTGAAGTACAGTAACTTGCAGAGGCGCTGAAACAGTCCTATGAGATGGGCATTCGGTAAGGGGGCTCCTTTAGCATCCTGGTACCCTTTAACCACCTGGTGCAACCATATTGAAATATCTGTAAGTAAATGAGATAGCAAAGTAATATAATAAAGTATGTAAGCCCTTCACAGGGCATTAGTTAGGCAAGTAAAGAAGTTTGTAACAGGTAGCTTACCAACAGCTAATACTTTGTTTTCCAAAGTCTCCACAGGCACTGGTTTGCCGGCCGGTTCAATAAGCCTCCACAGTCCAGTGACTCCCATCGCGTGTGATTAGATTCCAGATCGGATTTTTTGTTTGTTTTATTCAATGTAGGTACTTATTGGTGTACATAACAAAGGTCGTTTCCCACGAGATCTCCGGTCAATCGCCGGCAAACGCCGCGCCCGGGTTCTTCCTCACACATCGCAACCTTTTCGCTTCATGAATCATGAACTCAATAAATATCACTCACACAACTACAAAACTAAAATCTGTGCTGCCCGCCGCCTCTGCTACTGGTGCGCCGCAATGCGTTCGTAAATATGTGTTCGTATCAATGTTTTACTACGCCGCAAACGCCGCCCACTCTTTCCCACACTTTATTTTCCCACGCCCCATGCGTAACCCCACATCCGACCGGCTGTTTGCTGTCAGTCGGTGACTCGCGCTCCGAAGCAAAGTCGCCGCAGTTCGCGCTCCTCGGCACAACAACTCAAAGCAAAGCGATTTATTTTGCATTGAAACTTCGATTCGATTTTAAATAATCGAACTACATATTTGTCATAAC
Organism: Lobophora halterata; assembly: GCA_932526365.1. Classification (NCBI taxonomy): domain Eukaryota; kingdom Metazoa; phylum Arthropoda; class Insecta; order Lepidoptera; family Geometridae; genus Lobophora; species Lobophora halterata. Next base: position 9,914,854 of record OW052001.1, on the reverse strand, counting down.
TCGCGCAATTCTAATTTGCAACACGCGTTTCGCCCGCTTGTTTGCTTCGTGTCTATGGTCATTGGTCAATCAAACAATAACTAATTTGACAACTCGGTTATCTGGCGTTGTCGTATTTACTGAAGTAAACACAGTTTTTAGTAGGCTTTTCTCAAAATTTTAAATAAAAATCAACAAACAAAAGCTTTAAAACGAGACGGACCGTTTCTTGGAGTCATAGCATACACGAAGAACTGGAAAAAGTCGCTCCGAAGATCTGAAAGTATCGTCCACGAACAGGTGTTTTTGAATGAAATGTGTGCAAGTTCCCATCGTTAATTATTTAGGAGCCGTGAATAATACGGAACCGTATCGATCGGGGAGATAATCGAGGGCGCCCCACCGTCCGATCGGCAATCGGAGTGCGATAATTGGGGACGCCAAACGTCCACCTCCCGACAGTGTAAAAATGTGCTGGAAACGAAACAGGAATTCCAGATAGCGCAATCTGCGACGGTTCCGAAGGGTGCCGGAGTATGGTGTTATATCGGTGGTGAGTCGGAGCCGTGGCTCACATGCCGCACCAGTACGGCGCAGGCGCGGGGGCGGGCGGGGGCGCGTCGCCGCCCGCGCAGCTCGGCGCCGGCGCGCTTTACCCGCGCTACGCGAGCGCAGCCGGGCCCGGCGCCGGCGCCTATCGCCCCGAGGAGCGCCGCCTCACGCGCGAGGCCATGGAGCGCTACCTGCGCGACCGCTCCGACATGATTGTCGTCATCCTGCATGCAAAGGTTGCGCAGAAGTCATATGGCAATGAAAAAAGGTTTTTCTGCCCGCCGCCATGTATTTATCTGTTCGGCGATGGATGGCGGCTGCGGCGCGAGCGCATGCTGCGTGAGGGCGAGACAGAGCAGGCGGCGCAGCTGTGCGCCTTCATCGGCATCGGCAACTCTGACCAGGACATGCAGCAGCTCGACCTCAACAATGGCAAGCAGTACTGCGCTGCTAAGACCCTCTACATATCTGACTCTGATAAGAGAAAACATTTCATGTTATCTGTCAAAATGTTCTATGGGAATGGGCATGATATAGGTATTTTTAATAGCAAAAGAATTAAAGTTATATCTAAGCCATCAAAGAAGAAACAATCTTTAAAGAATGCCGATTTGTGTATAGCTAGTGGTACAAAAGTAGCTCTGTTCAACCGGTTAAGATCGCAGACAGTTTCTACAAGATACCTTCATGTAGAGAATGGCAATTTCCATGCATCATCGACACAGTGGGGAGCTTTTACGATACACTTACTAGATGACAATGAGAGTGAATCGGAGGAGTTTGCAGTGAGAGATGGATATGTGCATTATGGATCTACTGTGAAACTTGTCTGTTCCGTGACTGGGATGGCCCTACCAAGACTGATTATAAGAAAGGTAACTCACTCAGTACATGATCATTTTGTTGTCTTGTTTTGTATTTTGAATCATAAATATAGAATGATACCAGTTATGGAACTTGATTGAGCTTCTTATATTTTAAAAACTTAATCTCGTCTCCTTGCTCTGTCCAAAGCTTCACATATCATACTAAGTAAGAAATAATAAGTACATGTATGTTTAAAAAATAAATAACTATACAGAGTACCTACATATTTACTAAAAATCATTATTTGTTAAATTGTTTACGCCTGATACAAAAACCAACACCAAAATTCATGCACCTTAACAAACCTTTGGGAAATCCTTCAGGTTGACAAACAAATGGCGCTTTTAGAAGCCGACGACCCGGTGTCCCAGCTTCACAAATGTGCGTTCTTTATGAAGGACACAGAACGGATGTACCTGTGCCTCTCGCAAGAGCGCATCATTCAGTTTCAAGCCACGCCCTGCCCGAAGGAGCCTAACAAAGAGATGATCAATGACGGCGCTTGCTGGACCATCATATCCACTGATAAGGCTGAGTACCAGTTCTACGAAGGAATGGGTCCTGTTAGGTAAGAATTTTTCCGCACGATTTATTCCTCGTGAGGTCTAGGTTTTATTTCTAGAGTGTGTAATACGAGGCGCTGTAATGTGATATTGATAGCACGTAAGCATTGGTAGGTAAGGTACTCAGGTGAATTTTATCCATGATCAAAGCAGTTGCCTACTTATTTTACTTAGATTCGAATATTATCTACTATCCATTCCATCATCCTTACATTATCTTTTATTTATTATTCCTTTATTATTACAATATCCTTTTCCGAATTGGTGAATGATAGTAACATAAATAAAAGAATATATTGTTGTGCTCAGCGATTGCAGATTATAGTTACTTATTTATTAGGTATTTCAGTTTTTGTAATGGTATAATAACAGTCGCCTTTAAATTGTGACAGTAAAAAATTCTACCAGGCAATCCATCGCCCAACAAGATGAGGCACTATAATTTGGTCGCATGAATTGGCATTTTTTGCAAACAAACCGAGAATTAAAATACCATAGTCTTGAACTAGAGATACCTACTTAGACGGCCCTGGTTAACATGTGGTAGACATACAATACACATTATGTTTGACATACTAAGACACAAATATTTACAAATCAAGGTTAATTTCGGCGCGGGTATCTGATTCTTAAATCACTATGTACAACTTTAATGATAAGCTTGTCTAGAAATCTTATCTACGATTCCGAAAATCGTGGGTATGAAACCGGGCCGTGTGCACCGATAAACCGGACGGCAAAGGAAATATCTGTCAAATGAATCAAAGTAGCTGTTGATGGTGATATCGAATTCTCACGCCTCTTGAGTACTACTTATGATAATTTATTAAGTGCGCCCACTGTTCGAAATGCTCATAAAAATTATAATTGCTGAAATAATAGATATTGCGCTGTTTTTGGTCGGAATCATTGTAATGAAGCGATAACCTTCTGAAACCTTCGAAATCATAACTGAGTTGCGAATGAATCTTTTTGACTAAATAGAAATCGTCTCCTTTTCATTTATTTTTTAATTTATGCTTATATCTGCTCCTTTGCCAGCGCTCTCCATCCTATACTCCTCTCACTTAACCTTTCCTAATATACATGATTGACCGGTATAGTGATCGAACACACGGACAGTGCACGTGAAATTTGAGTGTGATATGCAACAATATACACCACCAATTTTTAATTACCAAAAAAAATTAAATGGGCTATGCAGACGGGGTACTAAGTTGCATCTGTGCATTCAGAATTTTGGATTGCTACAAAATGGCAAAGTGACAGCGGAGCGAATGCGGCGCTCGAGCCGAGGTTTTGCGGGCTAGCTCGAGCTAGGTACCCGGGTTTGCCAAACGATGAATAAAACTTAAATTATTAACAATATATGGTACCACCAGACGCAGATCACGGAAAACGACTAACGGTAACAGTTATCAATTTTAATCAAATTTATTTTGACAAAAATTCGACTTAATTTTTTCAAGTTTTTTGCCGTATACGTTCAGTTACAGCAACTGACTATGCGTATTTTTTTTTCTGGTGATTAAAAATTGACCGCGTATAAAAAAAAAAAATTAATTACACAGTCTTTGCCAGACTGATGTTTCCAATGACATTGACTCTCGTCATGAACCTAACGCGCTTTTGGACGCCGCGTATGACCTCTATCATCGATCTTTTAATTCCCACAGAACAAAGAACCAACTGCTTTTACTTAATTATGTAAAAATGGATTTAGCTTTGAAGAGCCAATACAGGTCTCACTGATTGAGATACAAAAGAAACATAAGTTATACAGAAGGATAATGTAGAGTTCGCGAAATTTACTATAGCTTGAAGGCTTTGACTTATGCCGTGTGACTAAAATTTTAACAAAGTCAAAATAACATTTGAACCACTGAATATCGATAGGTACTGAGGTCACCCACCCCCCGCCACCGATGATCCTTTGATACTTACATACAAACATACATCCGCCGATTCTCCCTAGTATATCAAACTCTGACACATGCAAACATACAACCCGCCGATTTGCCCTAGTACCTAGACTCTGAGTCATCCACTTCGTTCGCTCAGCAATGAAGTATAGTGCCTAATATTGCCCCCTTATCACCAGATCACCAGTAACCCCCGTGCCGCTCGTCCATTCTCTGAACCTAAATGGCGGTGGCGACGTGGCCATGCTAGAACTAGCTGGCGACAACTTCACGCCATCCCTTCAAGTGTGGTTCGGAGACGTGGAAGCTGAGACCATGTACCGCTGTGCCGAGTCTATGCTTTGCGTCGTGCCGGACATCTCACAGTTCCGGGGCCAGTGGCTGTGGATGCGGCAGCCCACACAGGTACGCAAAGTGAGGACTTTTTTCAATTTGAATTCCATTGATTTGAACTTATGTGCATGACTGTCATTTCCGGCTTTGGGAGCAAGATAACTTAGCGGGTCTGATGTTTTCAAGTGATTTTGGGTCAGAGTTTGCTAATACGGACACTTCTTGCAATTTCTGACATAAACTTTCGTAGCGTTTATTGTAGCTTCATTTGTTGTTACCAGATATAAGAAGTAAACTACGAGAAATAAGTATAAGTATTATGAGTACTTATAATGAGATACCTACTACTTCTTCTTATGCAATGTGTGTCTAATAAATAGTTATTCTCAATTGGAGTATCCTGTATTACAAAAGTAGTATTCTGTACGCAAAGTTTCACTGCGCCTCGCCTACTGTAGTGTTTTTTTATGTTACGAGAAATACATATCTAAGAAGTTAAATATTTATCAACAAATTATATAAATATATTTAGTAATAAATCCGCTTAATTTCTAAACAAAGGTTTTAATTAACTTAACTTTAGTTCAACTAAACCAAAGAGTCAACGAACAGAAAACCAAAGTTTAAAGATACGACACGTGTTTCGCCGAAGTTCGAAACGAGAGTCAACACGACACGAGTCCACACCTCCTGATGATGCCTCGTGTAGAGGCGAAACACGAGTTCGTTGAATCTTTGGTTTAGTTGAACTAAAGTTAAGTTAATTAAAACCTTTGTTTAGAAATTAAGCGGATTTATTACTAAATATATTTATATAATTTGTTGATATTTATGGATTTCCGCAAAGTAACGCCTGAATCAATCAATTAAGTTAAATATTTATTGGTCGCACGATATAATAAAATTTCACTGTCTCTTGCCTTCTGTTCTTGCACATGTTTACTCCACTATCTATTTTTTCCCAACTTTCTAATCTAGACGTCCACTGGTTTAGCCTGAAGGATGGACTGTCAATCTAAAACAAGCATTTAACTATTATAATTGATGATGCAAAAAACATCGCGTAGAAAACTGTTTATGAATGAGCATGGCATGAATGGTAAAGCGGTTCATGCCATTCTCTCATGGAAGTAGGCCCAAATTCTGTCCGTGGGAAAACAAACAGTGCCAACAGTTCTCAGCGACAAACGCAATGATCACTTATAATATAAATAGACGGTATTGTATCGGATAGCGTGAGAGGATGTCCTTATCATGTCATCATTGGCGGCCCGTATCATACCTATACTGTTCAATGTTTGGGGTGTAGCTTACGTCAATCCTGCGGCGATAACCCGATCGATATTCTGTCTAAATTGAAGCAAAATAACGTATATAGTCCTTATGTAAAAAAAAGTATAGTATCAGATATCTGGTATCATTATAAAAGTTAAATACGGTAGCTAACATACCTAGGTATATTACAAAATTTACAAAAGGAAACAATTGGGCCACCCATAGACCGTTGCAAACGATCTATAGGTAGCTCAACTGCTCCAACTCGATACCCGATGGCAGCGTGCCGAGGATACTGGCTGCATTGCCTCTTTGTATAGCAAGGCTTATTCTTTGGCCCAGATAGCTGCCAGCCCTCTGATCACGAGTCGCTTCGACCAGACGCTCTGATATCTGGTTCCCATATAGCCATATTATGTACATGTATATTAATTTATAGCTCTGCTTAGTTTGGGGCTAGATGGTGTTGTGTGAAATGTCCAAAAATATGTATTTATTTATTATATTTTTGTTACAGTTTGAATGTGTCTGAAATTAAGAGTATAACAAGATATTAGAAGACCTAAATGTTGTTCAGCCGTTATTGCTATAATTTTTTCAAAAATAATTACGACAAATTGTTCAAGAGTAGACTCCCTATGAAAGCTTATGTTAATTTAATGTCAAACATCGCAAAAATACCATTAGAAGATGTTGGTATATATTATTATGTCTAATTGATTTTATTATGATGCAAACAATTTTTTTTTCAACTACTAAGTTCTTGGCTCTTGGTTCTTGGCTGGCTACTCGTTTTATAATTTTTCCAAGAATTTATAAAAGCTGTTTCTTTTACTTCTAAGCGGTCGATGCATGACCTCGATACAAATTACACCCTCGGCTATTAACGCTGACAATTGAAACGGTAAAGTGATTTAAAACATTATAATGCAAAACTTAATGGACTGTGACATAATAACATGTCACAGTCCGTTAAGTGTCATAATCTGGCGAACCACGCAAAGATGCGCAGAACGAAATTCTTAGGTCAAATTTGATCCTTTTCGCACCTTTGTCTCGTGGTTTGCCAGAGGATAAGTTAGTTTGTATGGACATTGGACATACGGTAGCAATTTCAAACTTGAGAAATAGGTGCTAATACAGGTACTGCTATTATAACTTTCTTTGCGTCTGCGTAAGTACAAAACATGTATAAACTCCGTCAAAGATACAAGATATTGAATTATTTGTTATACGAGTACATATTTGCTTTCTCAAGCTTTTATTTGTAAATATGACTATCTAAGCTAAGCGACTCCTAATCGAATTATAATGATCTTTGTCTTGAAACATCATTAGAGCCAGTCGAGCTCGCATCAAGAGTATAATAAAAATTTAAGAATAAAGACATCCATGGCTAATCTACTAATCAGCCTATAATGTTCATAGTCAAACATAGAACAGGTCTTAATCCACCACGCGGACCCAATCTAGATTGGTGGTTGTCATAATGCAATAGAACGTGAACACTCTTTCATCAATGCCACGATGATTGTCGCGGGTTCAATACCCGCTTCAGGACAAAAATTTATCCTGAGACTGGGTGTTTTCTATATATCCTATGTATGTATTGACAAAAAGAGAGACTGGTTAAGAAAGTATTTCTCATAAAGAATACAAATACACGAGAAAACTAAATAAACATAAAGTAACTAGTTAACTAAGTTCTTTAAAATATATATTTTTTGGGCTGTATAATCAATCATACAATAATAAAAGTGTATAAGTATTCTACCAGTTATCTAGTTCCTATGGTAGAAGCTTGCTTAAGCGTCGATGACACACGGCTTTTTCACTACATGCCAGCGAGTATGCTTGTAGTTTGTAAAGTCACCCTGTGTCATCGGCGTTTGTCAATCTGCTTGTTGACAATCCTTCCCGAAAGCTACCACGCTCACACGCTCGCTTTTAAACTCGCCAACAAGCAGCGTGTTAAAAAACCGTGTGTCATCGACGCTTTAGTTAGGAGCTAGATGGCGTTGTGTGAAATGTGCAAACATTATTTACTTTAAATCCTCCCTTTATTTATTTTATGTCCTCGTCTCGTGTGCTGAATGCCTTTTAGAATACGCAAAGAAAAAATAACTCGCTTCTATTTGACTGTCTCTCACAAATAAATTCAAACGCTTTTCTCATCCTCTTCAGGTCCCCGTGTCTCTAGTACGCAACGACGGTATCATATACGCAACTGGTCTCACGTTTACGTACACGCCCGAGCCGGGCCCCAGGTCGAATTGTCCCCCCGTCAGTGACGTCATGAGACCCGCAGACGCGGCCCCCAGCTGGCACCAAGACTCGCTGCAATAGCCCCCACGCTGCAGGCGCGCCCTGCAAACTTCCAAAGAATCGAATGCTTCGGCAGTGGTGAGTGATTCAAAGACTTTGTCGATAGTGCCTGTTTAGGATGAAAATGAGCAGTATAATATAATGTACAAAAATATTTTGATGAAATTTGAAAATGTACGCTTCTCTTCTCCTTATTTATGGCACACTTCGTACGGATTTGTAGATGTGAACTATTATGAAATACTCTGTTATGCTAAGGCTACATTACCGCGCGATAATTCGTGTCGCGTTGACGCGATAAAAACATCGTGTATGATGTTCTTGTACAACTTTAAGCAGTCAACTACAACTCCACCAAGCTAAATTGGCACCTCGCTAGAATGCGGCGCCAATTCCAATTTTTTTGAGTATGTTTTAATGTACGTGTAGTACGTATAGTACGCTAAAATGTAACAAACATTTGTTAACTGCGACGACACTGTGGCTTAGTTGGCAGTGACCCTGCCTACGAAGCTTGGCGTTCCGGGTTCGATCCCCGGCTGGGGCAAATATTTGTGTGACGAATACAAATGTTTGTTCTCGGGTCTTGGATGTTGTGATGTCTTGTATATGTCCATGCCACCTGCGACACAGGGAATCCTAGTGCAGGGGTGTGAGTTTGTGAATGTTTATGTTATGTTTATGTTTAACTTTTTTAAAGTCATAGCGAATCCTATTTTGCAGACCGTACCTAAGCGTCAGTGTGACGTAATCGACGCGAGGTGCAAACTTAGCTTGGTCGAGTTGTACTTCGTATTCGCCAGAATACATCGCAATGCGACGAACTACTCTGCACTTGTCGCGATAGCTCGAATATTCACCGATGCCCGCTAATGTAGCCGAAGCATTAGGTTTACCTAGCTAGCTAAAGTTTCTTGGGCGGATATTTTCAGATTTGGTCGAAATAATTTTGTACTTTGTCTGTCACTTGTGCGTTCTTAGGTTAAATAGTTTTGTTTTCTTCTCTTTCATTTAAAATATCACGCGTCAGAACAAGACGAAATATGAAAGCTTGTGGGACACCGTATCTTTTCGAGAAGCGGTGTTAGATCTCTAGCGTTAGAATGTCAAGAAAAGTGGGATTTTGGTCAGTGGTGTGAATATGTTTAATTGGATTACTATACTATTTATACTTTAGAGTTTCCTTACCAAAAGGAAATATTTCGGTCTGTGGATGACTAATAGTAGAATGAAATTTAGTCTCGAGGATTATCTGTGAGATTTAAACGAGCACATTTTTTTTTTGAGAAAATATAATAGGTTTTTGCTAGAGTCTGTAGCAATAACTGAGCTTTAAACAAGCAGTTTTTTTCTTAGGAAAATATTGTAGGTATAATATTTGCTAGAATGCTTCGGGCTCGATAAACTTTCACGTTCTTTTCGTACACGATATTTTTATGTCTTGCTTGATTATTTCTACGCAGTTTCATCAAATGCGTCCTTTTATTATTTATACAAAAGCATAAATATTAAAATATTAGAGATTCCATAATTTGTAGCATAGAACTATAGAAAAATATAAACACAATTCCTCTTTTCTAACTTTGCCTTTATCAATAAAACACTTTTTTGTGTAAAGTGAAATAATGACGTTAAATGTACCTACTGCTTAAAAATATAATGTCTAAGAGATTATGACACCAAAATATTGTAATAAAATAATAGCTTATAAATAAGGTGTGAAAATTACAGCAATAAAATAGTTGTAAAAACTGTACTGAAAAAAATGTCAAGTACACAATGCTTAAAATAACGACTGTCCTTAATTATTAAATATGTGTAGGTTTAAAGCATTATAGTCGAATTTTCTAATACATAACATACAATAAAGCTGTATATAAAGTCCGATTAAAACCTTTTTAGAAGTAGTTCCTAAGGCATTTAATGTCAGCGACATTGTATGCGTAAATAATAATCAAAGAGATAATTCTTAGAGGGATTTATTTCTTGGGGCCAAATAGGTATAACTATCCATGACAAGTCAATCGTGTTTTATTCTAAGATAGTATAATGAAGAATGTCGACTACAATAGAGCTGAATTCAGGGATTCCTGAAAATATGTTTTCAAATTAGTTTTTAATCATAATTATATTTACTTTATAATTATCAACTGTAAGAGGAGACACCAAATTAGATAAGTTATTCGCTAGCCGAATTCTATTCTCATTTGAAGTGCAATATCTAAGAGCTTCAGTTTGCTTCATTTATTTACACAAATCTGTTAATATGCACAATTTATCTCATCTCATCTTAATTGAGGATTATAAATATGCAGTAAGCCCATTAGCAATACCTAAATGTATATAATTACCTATTTTAATAAGCAATGATGATGTAGCTAGCTTTTAGTTTGTAATTTAATTTTAGATGTACCTAAAAATACAATTTGACTTATTTATTTTATGCGAAAGTAATTTTAGAAAAAATATAATCAAGGATTTGATGTGTAATTTAACCAAAAGTGTGATTTTGAACATTCCATTCGGAAATGTAAAGATAAGTACAAAAGAATAATCAGATATTTTTGTAGCGAAACATTGGTTGAAAGATTTTCTCGTGAAATTGGTAAAGTTTCAGTATTAAAAGGAAATTAGTATTATAGGTACTGAAATAATGCATAGCCTGCAATGTCAATTTGTATATTGTCTCATGGCGAATCGTTTTGGAAACTAATGTACTGGTACATTTTTATCATTATACAAATGGGTACCTTTTCTATATTTGGAAAACGGTGTGACTGCTCTGAATAATTATTGTTAATGTACAATACCACGTAAATAGGGTTCGGGCAGTGAATTTGAGATATTTTAATAAAAAATGAATTACATGATTTCAGCATTTTTATTACTAAAATTTAAGAATAACAAAAATTGTTGTGAATTCAAGCCCGGTATTAGGTAGTTGGCAGATTCCCACAGTTTCGGATTAGCAAAACAATATTTTTGCCGCAATCGTTGTTTAATTAAAACAGAAGGTCAAGTGTAATTAGCTGTTTATGAATCAGAGTTAATCGAGGAATCAGTGCTCGGCTCGCTTCTGTGGGAACGTCTTCAAAAAGTCTTCACATGATAATAACAAGTGTCTTCCCCTACATACCGTTCCGACCCGCTGGCTGCGACCTCAGATAATTATCAACTTTATACCCATCAGCCATTGTTCCGTGCACAGATTCAGACTGGATTTATTTATGATATGACGATGATTTGCCACCTACAAAGTAAATTGGCACTCAATTGGAGCAGTTGAACTTCGAACTCAAGGCGGGCATTGATTTATAGCTTGTACTAGCTAACATCGTTTGCGTTGCGAAGTATTCACTTTCAGATCTTGACGAACACATCCCCCAAGTTTCAAGAAGTTCTGAGTTCCTCTTTGAAATGTACTCTAGCGTTAGTGAAATTACTGGGTTTTTGAGACTGCCTACCCAAATGGCTCAAATTGGAAAAACTCTAAAGCAATGCTGCACCAGTTTATAATTTATTGCGTTGCACTGTTTTGGGCATGGGCACAAATTATTCTTCCTCTTTCCATCACAAGAATGCCACGCTCGATTCTTGGCTTGTTAATAAAAAAAACTGTGAATAACTAACGTTTCTTCGTGGCACCGAATGGTACTACTGAGTGCCTTCTCTAAATAAGTTAAGTGCTGTGAGACTATTGACATGACATGAGCCATATTCCCGTACTTATACAATTTGCTCACGCAATGAATGACGCCTTTCGTACGTAAGAGATGAAATGGCCACGTAATTGCTCTCCCATTCAACCGCTGTCTTGGAAAATCGCGTGGAAAAGTGCAATAATCTCAGATCTAATGAGAAGTACAGTTTTAAGCAAATGACCCGGTTTGTCCATATCCTGTTTCCGTGTGTTGATAGGAGTGAAATTATGCATTTGTGTTTTGAAGCAGATTTAGAAAATCGGAATTATATTTTAGCCTTCCGGTTTTCCTCCCTCTGTTGTCACTCTGTCTGTTACAGCAAGAAAGTACCTAATTGTCTCTGAAAGCATCCCAAAGCTAAACGACTGGAGTAGCATGAAAGAAGATTGTTGAAACTATAACCCGATGTGTTTTAAAATGAAACAAAACATATTAGGGATCGTTATTCCAAGCGAGTTATCATTAAATAAAATATAATTAATTTTAATTATTACCTACAGTCAACTTTTCTTTTATTAATTGTAGATACCTTTTTTCTGTTCTAATTGTAGATACCTAGTACGTTGGAAGAATAAACCTATGCGGTGTTATGAATGAACTACTTGGTCTTTATGTCCTCCTGGTACCTTGGCTTGGACAGAGGAACAGAAACACTGTCCTATCAAACGCAAACCGCAACTATGAGCTAACACCCCAATGAACTACTTGGGCTTTATGTCCTCCTGGTACCTTGGACAGAGGAACAGAAACACTGTCCTTCAAACGTAAACCGCAACTATGAGCTAACACCCTAATGAACTACTTGGGCTTTATGTCCTCCTGGTACCTCGGACATCGGCACAAAACTGGCCCTATTAAACGCAAACCGCAACTATGAGCTAACATCTCAATTAACTTCTTGGCCTTTATGTCCTCCTGGTATCTTGGACAGAGGAACAGAGACACTGTCCTATCAAACGGAAACCGCAACTGCTAACACCCCAATGAACTACTTGGGCTTTATGTCCTCCTGGTACCTTGGACAGAGGAACAGAAACACTGTCCTTCAAACGTAAACCGCAACTATGAGCTAACACCCCAATGAACTACTTGGGCTTTATGTCCTCCTGGTACCTCGGATATCGGCACAAAACTGGCCCTATTAAACGCAAACCGCAACTATGAGCTAACATCCCAATTAACTTCTTGGCCTTTATGTCCTCCTGGTACCTTGGCCATAGGAACAGAGACACTGTCCTATCAAACGGAAACCGCAACTGCTAACACCCCAATGAACTACTTGGGCTTTATGTCCTCCTGGTACCTTGGACAGAGGAACAGAAACACTGTCCTTCAAACGTAAACCGCAACTATGAGCTAACACCCCAATGAACTACTTGGGCTTTATGTCCTCCTGGTACCTCGGACATCGGCACAAAACTGGCCCTATTAAACGCAAACCGCAACTATGAGCTAACATCCCAATTAACTTCTTGGCCTTTATGTCCTCCTGGTACCTTGGCCATAGGAACAGAGACACTGTCCTATCAAACGGAAACCGCAACTGCCAACACCCCAATGAACTACTTGGTCTTTATATCCTCCTGGTACCTTGGCTTGGACAGAGGAACAGAAACATTCTTCACATCTTTTTTCACATTCACAAAACAGCTTCAAAAGTAAGAAACACAGAAGTCCAAAGAACTTTGCGAATTCATTTATACGCTAACTCGTATTATATTCTTTACTTACTAAGAGTTGTCTAAATATGTGTATCATCTTTCTATCAGACTAATGTTGGGTAGTACCAGTTACACAGTTTACAACCTAGGTACATATTTATATGTGAAGGTACTCTATTCAACTCCATAATAATAGTTGTAGGCTTTCATAAAAACCATTAATTACAAAAAAGTCTGCCAATCGAGGCGTATCCTATCGCGGATTTCTTTGTTGCCATTTGCGTGACTGCGCTCATTATTTCTCAATCGGTGACGTGGGACAAGTCATGACGTGATTGCGCGTAACCATTCATTCATGATCTCATAAAAAGTCTGAAATTATCATTCAGGATCTACTACATCCTGGTTGGTAATTGGGGGAAGTCCGGAGTACTCTTAGAAGTAAGAGCCAATTGCAATCAACATATGTATTTGAACTCAACGGATTACCAGCGGCGCCTTCTGATACCTCAGTACGCATAGCTGAGTTGAAACCGAGTTTGCTGCAAACACCAAATTTAGTGTATACCTACCTATTATTATTTAATAGATGTCTATTTGATTACAAAATGATTAAATTGATCAGGATTGTGTGTGCTGAAATTCTAGAACAAAACATTGACTTTCAATCAAGTTATTTCGGAAGTCTGAAAACGAAAATGGAAGCTTGCTGTTCGGCAGGTATTGTAAATGGCGGCCATCTTTGCGACGTTTTCGGAAAAGCACAGGTTGTTGGCTGTTGGTCATTTACCCGCAATAATTAAACCAAAGACGATTATATCTGTACTGGCACTGTGAGAAAGCAGTGTGCACACAATTGGATCATTGTGTAATTTTTTGCATTCTGCCAGGTTGATCTATGAGGCCAAGATATGCAGAGTGTGAGAATGTTCATCGTGGCCGTGTTTCCCGACATGTCATCTTCTGCCGTGGGAAACGATTCGCAAATTAACATAAGTAATTTAATTATATTTCATTTTATAACCAATTGTTTTTAAAACAGTTCCATTAAGATGCAGAGATAGGGACTCTAGAAGATTCGGCGGTCGTTTCAGACGTATGAAGATTTGTACCTACACCTGCTAAGTGATGGTTATCTGGTGAAAAATAATGAAAAAACTTAATCGACATTTCGGACGAATGAAGACAAAGCTCGGCTATGCTTTTTATGAATATAATATAAAAGGTTTGGTCATGACTGACAGAAAACGCACAGGCCTCACCACTGAACAAAAAGACTTGAAATTCGCAGGGTATATTCGTCAAGTAAAGTAGGCGCGTACTAAGGAATTTTGCTAATTGCCAATGCAAATAAAGTTGCGGGCGTTCGGCAAGTATCCAATAATTTCCTTTATCACGAGATTTCTTGCAGTTTTTTTTATTGTCATCCTTACCTGCATTTAGATAACCGTTGCTGGACGTAGGCTTCTACCAATAGGTGCCACCGATCTGGTTCAACAGCCGCTAGACTGGCCAAATACATTTAAGGAATATTTTTTAAGGCACTATTCCACACTTTTCTAAGATCTAGTAACAGAACAGAAGGTACTTTACATTATACATTTACAGACAGATTCATTCATGAAACTAATATGATTTTACAGGAAAATACACTGAATGCATGCGTCCGTGCATCCGTCTTAGGACGATTTTATTGTCAACAGATTAAATCCCTACTATTAACTGATTTCCTCAAGATGAATGGGAGATCATTATTGTGTGATTACATCTCTTTTGTAAGATCTAAAGTTAACATAACCTCGCGGAAGTCGTTCTATAGTACCTACCTACCTACCTTTATTGTACTTAGCTCTTGTGAAGATTACAGCACCTAACGTTTCATGTTTTCTGTCTTCTAATATTATTATTCCTATATCATTTAAAGTATAGCTTTGGCTCCTTGTGTTCAACACCCTTCTTTGAAGGTCTTAAAAGCCTTTTACTATATGCGAGAACAAAGATTACCTACATTGATCTTAGGCCACTCTACGAGTACCTGCCTATAGGTCCTCTCGCTTCTCCTCCGATATAAAAAAAAAACATAATATGATCGACTTATTAGTAGCTACTTAATAAGCTGCTGTCGACGACTTCGCCCGTGTAGTATTGGAAAAAAAAATTGTCCCATCATCCATCCTCACAGCTAGGAAGGTTGTCCTTTAGAATTACTATGTCCGAAGATTGTAGCAACTTGCGTCAATGAAGCCAGTGATTAGATGCATTATTAGTTTCTTTATAAGTAATCTATTTCTTTGATAATACTCCTTCAGTGATTGCCCATAGGTATGGCTATTGTTCAAAGGTAATTCAGAAAGGAAATAATCATCTTCCAGTGTCTGCCGTTCATCGTGTCATCTGTAGCTACTGTAGCTACATACTTCAAAAGAAAATATGTAGTGTCCAGGATCCTTTTCATGTATTTCTTGTTTACAGTTTTAAATTGTCATTTTAGATATTTTTTTTGCTTCAAAGCCACTTAGGAATTTCGATACTATAGATCTGTACCTATTGTAAACAGGTGTATTCAAGATGGCCGACTCGCGATGATTCAAACCAAACGGTACCCGCCGAGTTGGCTGACACCTCGTCACCCAAAATTGCACACTTTAGGATGAGAAATCAGACACGAAATTGCTCTAAACACTCATATTCTTGATGTTAGATAAATGACTTCCTGGCGGTACAATGGGGCCATCATTATGCCGACTCAATAGGCCCCCGCGTGAGAGAATCCCACGACTTTATTACGGATATATATTTTTTTGTTTGTGCCAATTAAAAGTTTTTGTAATAGCCTGCTTTTACTTTAATTGTTCGCTGAAAATTGTGGGTTTGTGCAATTTTTGGGGGAAATTGGGCACAACTTAAGAACTGTTCATGTAACAGTTGATTGTTAAGCCTCAGATACACTTGGAGACAAATGCAGCGACATGTTGCGCCACATGTCGCTCAACAACTACGTGAAATGTCTCGGGGACAATGTTGGAGAACTCTTTACAGGCAACACTACTCACACTATACAGTGTTTTTAGAAATGTCACAAGCAACATGTCTTGCGTCACGTAAAATGTTGCGGGACACTGTGCAACGGTGCAGCGTCACGTAGAATGAGTGTTGCGCGTCGTGTTGCGGGACAAAATCTGGGGTTGCCTAGTGTATCTGGGGCTTAATTACCGTTAACATACTGGGTACCTGAGGATGAAAGGCGGCGGCGACGGTGCCGAGGTTAACCGCGAGAGACGATCTCTGCGTAGTCAAAAGAGACTGAGTGGAAAAAAACCTGAAAGAAAGATGTAGATAAATTGGGAAAAGCCTATGCTCCAGCTGTGAGACACTGTCGAATGATACTGTACTTGTACTCCTTACTATACCTACTAAGAGACTAGTCTCCATTTTATTGCAGACATGTAGGAAGGCAAAATATCTTAAGAATTAATTAACATTGAGGGATGGGCAAATAAAACATCGAATTAATTGTGACTCGTGTTAACAACCACTCACAAATGCACTTTGACTTTAAAGCAAATTAAACAAATCAACATTACTGTCACCGTACTCATGGCATAACATACTTTACATAAAATATCCTTTACCTATTATAATAAATACATTTACTATTTTATAACATAGTAATGGGGCTTAGGACGCAACGTTACTGATAATATTGATAAATAACGGTTATTTATATTTAATAACATAAAGTATTATTACTAAGTACGTTTCTTATAAGCTAAATAAGCACTCCAAAAATCATGTTACGTTATAATACCTAATCAAAAGACGATCATAATTTAATTGGTATATTGAATACATAAACCATCGTATAACATCAGTTAGGTAGGCAATTGTATTAGAAAGTTAGTATATAAATAATTATAACACATGTGAACCGATAACTCTACGATATAACAGATCTTTGTTTAAGTATCTAAATCAAAAGTAAATAACTGCTTAAAATTAATACAATTTGATTTCACAATGATTCAACAATGTTATTATTAGTATTATTCAACGCCACTTAAAAAATATATGTTACATATACGTGTTTTATGATACGTACATTTACTATTCGACATAATATGTTAGTATAGAAATATAAAAAATAATGATAATGATTAATCTAATCACTTAGGAAATATTTATCCCGTTACAATTAGCAATAAAATGGACGGATTTATTTAAGTATTATCATGGTTTTTTTTTAAGTTTTTGTGCAATTTACTGAGTTCTTTACATTATGTCAAAAATTATGTGGTTTGTGATGCCTACATAATAATCGAGATTAACCTTATCTTGTATCAAACATAAGAAAGTCTTAATCAATATGTATCTGACAAAACTTTAAATTAGTTTTTTTGGGTTTGAAAAAAGCTACAATTTTCATATTAATATATTTTTAAAATAGGTGTGTAGATTAACCTATATCATTGTTTAATCTTCGTTACTTCTTGTTAATAAATAATGCTGAAAAATGTAAATGAAAAATTAAAATCACAACATTTCACATATTTATCAAACGCGCTATAAATCGGATCCTACAAATAACTCTAGTCAGACTACTTGCGAGATAATTTATAAAAGATTCATATTAAAATACAGATTTCACAACAAAATGACCCTATTTGACCCTTACAGAGCGTTGTTTATTCATATTGGTGAGCATTAATGAGATGTATGAGGTGAGAAGATCGTCCATTTTGTACCCGAGGGAGGTCTCGCACAGGAGCTTCGATCCCCGAACCAGGTTGCCGATCGTCATGTGGAAGTACGTATTACCCGATGACCAGTTGGATATCCTCGTAAATGGATGGGTGACCAAAATCTCCTGAAAAAAACATGAAAGTATTTCAAATTATGCACGTACACTGTACGATAACAACGAGAAGTCATAATTGCGTAATTATTTGAAAACTACCAACAACAAAACGGTAATCGTTAAAAAGCGTTAAAAATAACGCAACGTTAAAAACGTTACTTACTGCCTGTACCTGTACCATAAGAAAATTAAAAAAAACTTATAAATTATAGTGATAAGAAATTAAATCGTTTGTTGGATTCATAAAATATGGATTATAGGAGCGCGTTGAAGTCTTTTAAGAGAAGGATCTCTTGCTACGACACTGCTACGTTGCTACGTCACGTCTACGTGGCTACGCCATCACTACATTTAAGACATTTAGAGCTACATTATATTACGATGACACACGGCTTTTTTACACGCTACAAGCCACCGTTTACGCTTGTAGCGTGTAAATTCGCCCAGTTTCATCGGCGTTTTTACAATCGGCTTGTTGACATTCTTACCCGAAAGATAACACGCTCACACGCTAGCTTTTAAAAACGCCTACAATCAGCTTGTAAAAAAACCGTGTGTCATCGACGCTTAAGAGAAAGCTCTCTTGCTACGACACTGCTACCTTACTACGTCACGTCTACGTTGCTACGCCAACACTACATACATTGCCACGACACGTAGAGCTACGTAAGTAACAAAGTGATGTTAGGTACTATTAGCGTTTATTATATTGATCAATCATCTCGTAAACTTTTCCCCAACCTATTCGTTTTATTTTGTTTTTCAGATTTAACTTTTCTTGTTCTATGCACCCCCGACCATTTTGTATTATCGTAACCGTCTCCATACTGGTTGTCTGGAAGAGATCGGCTAATAGCGATAAGACCGCCCATTGTGCAATTTTTTTTGTAAAGTTTCCTTCTCTATGTTATTGTGTTTTATCTTATGGTGTACCATCAAGCATTTTAATTCATTCATTCGCATTAGTGAATAAATTAGTGATAAGAAAATGAGATCCTACCTTCGACGTTGGATGGATCAAGCTGACTCCATGCTTGTTTATTGCAATCAGCAGCAGCTCAGGATAGTTTGGTTCCGTGGTCTGTTTCACCTCGAAGAATGCTGAGCCGAAGGTCGGCCACCGGTAGATGACCTTTAGGAAGGTGATCTTGGCGTCTTCAGGGGTCATGCCCGAATCCTGGTTGTAGGAGGCCACGATCGCGCGCTTCCAATCTGCTGAGCTCTGCATTTTCACTAGATCCGCTGGTATTAGCTCCCTGAGCATTTGTCTGGAATGTGTCACTTATGTGAGAATGTAATAATAAAAAGGACAATTATCGAGAGCGCGTTCATATATTTGGTTCCAAACTACACCATAGGTACCTTCGTTGCTATCTCAAAAGGACTTCCCGGCCACATAGGTACATATGTCGGATACTTTCGGCTGTCGATGTTCACGACAGAGATTATAGCGATGAAATGTGGGGCGTAATATCATAAATACAATACTCTGTCTTCTTCTTCTCGTGTCACTAGTTCTTTCGAACCAGTGTGGTGAAAGGATTTCAAGTTCGCCTCGAAGAGGCTCCTTTCGTGCACTAAATATATACTAAATACTCTGTGATATGAGGAGAGCACTATAGTATACTTCTCGCTCTCGTCGCTCCCGCCATTGTTCCCGCTGCACCTGTCACAGTTGTCGGCCATGACCTTACGCCCTCATCATCATCATATCAGCCCTTAGACGTCCACTGCTGGACATAGGCCTCCCCCATGATTCTCCACGACGAGCGGTCTCGAGCCTTCTCCATCCACCGACTTCCAGCGACCGCAACTATGTCGTCAGTCCATCGCGTGGGGGGCCGTCCTACACTGCGTCGTCCAGTTCGTGGTCGCCATTCGAGAACCTTTCTTCCCCAACGGTTATCGGATAAAACGGACAACGTTATCAACGGTTATCGGTACGCCCTATATACATATATATTACTAGCAGTGGTACCTACTGAGCCACTCCTGGTGGAAGAGTGCATACTCACGGTATAGCCTGCAGTTCCTGCTTGTTGTCTCCGAAGCGGGCCCTGTAAGCCAGCGCCGCGAGCCGCGCCGCCTCCTCGCGCCCGCAGCGGTGGTATCCGCGCAGCAACTTGGGCAACTCTTGGTGGAAGTGGAAGATCACGTCGGCCGCGCGGTCCTTGCCTGGCACTGTGTTCGTCCATAACTTCTTCATGAAAAATACCTGTGCCAAAAGAAAGTATACATATGATAGACTAGGCCACATATTTGTAAGGTTCGACCGGAAAACTGTTATGAAATGCTCAATTTGGCTTTAACTTCGTGTAAAGTTGTACCTGATAAGTGAATTGTGGTGTGATGCCGTCTCGCGTAGGCCTGGCTTTCTTGATCCAATCCGTCAGGTGCCGCACGAAGTCGAAGAAGAAATCTCCCTCCGGCACAGATATCACCTTATCAGCTATCTTAACGAATAAACTAAAGCCTTCACTAGATCTGAGATTCAGTCGTTGAGCTATATTCTGACAGAAATCCTTCGCCCGTGTTGATGAGTCCACTTCGAATGCCTCGTCCGTGTCATCAGGGAAATAAACCTTATGGAATATCTGAGTCGTTTTGTGCTGAATAGCTTCTACTTCCACTTGATGCGGCGGATACTTTCTTTGACCGTTCCGTAACGTTTTCTGGAGTCTTTGAAGTGAGTCTTGAGCAATTGGATACCTTCTAGTTCTAAGGAATAACGTTAATTCTCTAAGCAGTCCTTGACTACACGCGAACAGCCCCGTCGCCAACCACATAAGTTCCCAACCTCGTTCTTCGGACATTCTATTTCGGTTATCAGTTAGTTGTTTCATGACCTGGCAATAGATTTCATCCCGAAGGATTTCATGTTTTAGAGGGCCGTCGAATATGTGGTCTGTGTACTCGTTTCCGAGTCGTGGACGCTTGGACGGCAGGTCACCCATGTATTTTAGAATGGCAGTGTAAGCAAAGCAAGCTTCTTCGGCAAGTTCCTCTTTCGCTTGAAGCTTTTTCAGTAGCGGCAGTTTTATTGGCTCTCTCGAATGTCGCCACAGCTCTTCAGTAATACCTCTCTTTGCTGTCGATAATGTTAGGGCTTTGGATACTGTCCGTTTTGGCGGTAATCGGAAGTGGTCTAAAGCGTATTCCATTAACGTGTGCGGCTTGTCTCTAGTCTCCGTGCCGTTGAATGTGGCCGTCGGTGCTCGGCGCCCATGCGAGGCCCCTTCCTGACAGAACAAAGTCAGAATATCTGGTGGGGGTTTGGTCAGTGCCGGCAATACATAGACGGTTTCCGCAGGAAAATCACCCCTTTCCATTGTTCTCTCGCAGCGACCTATGCACCAGCCGTTGTTTAAAACAGACTCGCCAGTGCTATCTTCTTCCAAAATGATCAGATCTCCTTTCGAGAAAGTTAAAAAGCTTGAGCCTTCACCTGGGGCCTTGTAATCTTGCAACGCTATCACAAATTTGGACCTCTTCTTTAGCCCTTCCAAGAAGTAAACTACTAAATCGCGTATGTCCTCCGCATTCGGACTTTGGAATGTGAACTCTTCACCGCGTACTGTTGAGAGGCTGAACGTTTGCGTAAACACTTTGTTGGTTTTCTGACTCGACACTGTTGTAATTTCGGGAAACGACAGTTCTAGCAATACTTGTTCTTGATCGTCCACTACATATACCCCGGTCCAGTTCACTGCTATAATAACATCATTCTTTGGCAGGTTTGGTCCGGAATTCCTATACGCTTCGTAAAACCGAGAAAACAATAATGGCCACTTAAACTTTGCGTAACTCACAACGTCTTCTTTCACTCGGTACGCGGGCACTTTTTCTTTCACGTAATAACTCTTTTTGTATGCTTGCACGACTAATGTACCCCAACGATCCACCGCTTTTTCCACACCGGTTAAGCAATAGTCTGGTATGTAATTCGGCAGCAATGTGTATAGTCGCTCATTGTTCATATCCTGTCCGTACTCGATGTAGTACTGCTGGGCAGCTATCATCGCCAAGTCTTCTTCTTTGTCGCATCTATATTCTCCGAACTTCACACCTCGCACTACTTGTTGGTAGATCAGATTTGTCGCTACTTGGTCTTCCGTGGGATCATGCCATGGAGCGAATATTTCCTTCCTGAAAAACAATCTCCAAGGTGCATTCCTCTCTTGGGCTCCCTGTTCCTTTGCATATTGTTCGCACTGAGATATAGCGTCCATTACGTGGTCTCCACCGCTGCCCAGCGAACTGACTTTATCAAAAAGAGCAATGTACAACGAGAATCCAAATTGGTCCCTCAGAGTTATTTTATCAGATAACTGATTACACAGTTCTCTGGCAGTCGTTGCTGAATCTGCCAATAAGGTTTTGGTATTTCCGTCCATGAATGTGATCGGTAACATTATCGGCTTTTTAGATTTTGTCGCTTGGAGTTCCAACCACGAAGGCGGTTGGTTCCTTGTGCCGTTATTGAAGGTCCTCTTTAGTCGGTCTTCACAGTACGGGGCATAACCGGGTGGGCCCTCCCTGATGAAAGCTCGAAGATAGCTGACAAACTTTTCACTGGGAGCGAAGCATCCGACACACAGTGAAAGAAGAATCCAGCCTCTGGCGTGGGATGATTTGGAAGGGTTGTTCGAGAGCTGTTTACAAATCTGGCAGTAGATTTCGTCACGTAGTTCTGCGCGTAGAATCCCGTGGCCGATGATGAAATGCAGCTTTTCTAGATTCGATGTTGGACGAGACTCCAGCCACGTTTGGTAGCTGTCTGCTGTATATTCTTCATCCTGAAACCAACAAACAGTTATTAAGAAACATGTAAGCATTCAAAGTTCGAGTCAACTGCTTTACTAATAAAACAAACCTGCAACTTCCTTCGAATATCTTCACCCATCTTGTTCTTTCGCTTCAGAGTCAACGAGACCAGTTTGTGTCTGATGGACCTTGGTTTCTGTTTGTTAGCATACGCATCCGGGTCAACTCCCATCATCTGCGCTTCTTGGAACTCCTTGGACCTGATGAAGTTTCTTCCGAGGGTAGCAGTGACTTTGGACATGACTGAGGTGTTATCTCGGTCCATAGTATGGTACCGTGGCTCTGGTAAGTCTCCAGTAAAGCGCAGTATCGTAATCCATAACGCTTGTGCGGCCTGTAATCACAACATGCAATCAAACAAATACAACACGTAATAAATTAACTGTTGATCAGATAATAATACAGATTCAAACGATATGAGGTTTTTGCGTATCTATGCAGGATTGATCTTATCTTGAAGAATATTGCCAACTCTAGTGGGAATGTTTTGACACGTTAGATGGTTACTTACCAGCTGGTCCCCTTGTGTGTGTAAGGGTAATAGAGGATGCTTGAGAGGCTTCCTGGAGTACTGATGAGTGACGTTTCCTTGGAAGTACGTAGCTGCAAACTTCTGGAACTTGAACTCAGAGAGATCCTCTTCATCTTCTGACGTAGTCTGCATTGGTGTTACCATCTGTTCACAAAAATGTAATATGATATACCTAGCAACAACCTCGTATGTATATGACGTCAATAAACGTGGCATAATCAAAGTTCGTTACGATCAATCGAAACAAATCAAAGATGTAAAGATAAACGATTTCGATGAATTGATGTGTACCGTGAATAGCAACAATTCTTATGACTGGAATATCAAAGACTACCTTCCTTTCGTAGTACGCACTTTCACTTTTGACAAACACATCATCCTAATTTCAGGTCTCTACGTCGAATGATTTAGCCCAAAGGCTGTCTATCAGTACATATCTACTTATTGAATGGATAGCCTAGCACCAAATTCTGGATCTTCCTATATTTCATCAGAAAGCTATATAATATCTAGGCACTTAAGGCACTTGAGTTCACCCACCTCTTGCTGATCTGCCCTTTGTTGCGGGAGGTCGCTGAACACCGAAGTGTCTTTGGGTGCAGGGGCTTCGCTGCTGGAATCTGGGAGGAAGTCGAACATGGCTTCAACTAGCTTGCTGTCATCAACCGGCTCGTCTTGTTTGCGAGCCGCTTCTTGAAGAAGAGTTCTTTTTGCTTCGAGCTGCCTCTTCTCTTCTAAAGCTAGTTCCGCGTCGCGCCGTTCTAGCTCATACATGCGCTCCTGGAATATATTAATTTAGTTTATTTTATTTAAGCAAATAATTATACTTATAAGTGGACTTAATGCAAGATGATAAAATCTTAGTTTGTGTTTAGGAAAGACTAAACATGTTAACGTATTCGTAATACTATTGAGAATGTCATTGTAAACTTATACAGCAACACTAAAGTTTAAATCTTATTTTTTATAAGCTGGCAATGATTTCTCACTTTCTATAAGAACTTATCCTTTTAATCTGTTATATTCATAAATTGTTCAACAGGTTAATACACTTTTAACTACTTTTTAAATAATTTATCAAGTTTTATGAGGTTTTACTTGCAATAAAGTGAAGTTCCGCCTTTATAGGTACACTCATTTAAAACAACAATTTATAAGCCACATATTTATAAAAAAAAATGTTTAAACAAAAACAGTATCAATACAAGATAATAGATATGCAAATACTTAGTGAAGATATGATTTACTAAATATCAAAAGGAACTAAAGCACTGCGGACTCAGGAACTGAACCCGCACTCAGTACAGCCAAGGAAGTAAACATACACAAAAAACGGAACGAAACAAACATAACGGGAATCGAACACGGTATCATCGCAAGCACACAGAATCCACATGTTGATCCTCGAATATTTCCACTAACTCTGCCGTTTGAACGCGTACATAAGACATTATTACAAGTTTGACCACTGATTGCATAGCTTAACACTAGACAACTGCTGGAACTAAGTGCCGACTGCTTATCCAAGCTAGAACGCAACTGTACCAATACCTAAAGATTGCACAATACGTACGCTTCATCAGTTATTTACGACGATGGCTCCCCATGCGGAACGAAGGAACGTTATAGCTCTTAATAACATCTACTTTACCTTTATAAAAAAAGAAGGAATTTATTTAGTATAACAAATTTGATAAAACAGGATAAATATATAGAGAAAAAAATATATATACGAAAAATATCGTTAACTATGAAGTAAATTATTTTTTGTTTTTAGTTATTTATTTATCACCAACACAGAGTACACTAATCCATTTTGTCAGGAACATGATTCCGTACATAACAGGCCGATTGTCACTGCAATAACAGATGGAGACGACATGCAAGAGGTTGTTGAGCGAAAAACTTTAATGATATTAGAGCCCGTAAGTTGGAGCTTTAAAACAGTCGGTAGGTATCATAGGCACTGACTTTTACACACTTTGTCCATTTATATTTTTGCAAAATTTCCGCTGAATTTTTATTTGCTCACGACATCTTTGGCTATGGCCGTCGGTCATAGTTAATATTCTGAGTTATAAATGGTTGCCTGATTTGATAAGTACTCGTACTTCTATCAGTGACATTTTTTGTTTTATTTGGCTTTTAGGCCAGTCGCAAACGAGTCAACAAACCACAGCGACCATTGACTGGTGACCATCAGTCTACATACATTTTGTTGCTGTAGCGCTAACGTAGATGCTAGCGTATTTTTGTCGCGCGTATACGGGCAGATTGGTACCCGGGAACCATCAATAGCCAACCGCGCGTATACCGCCATTTACTCTCGGTTTTTTCTAGAGAGTAGTAGCGAGGCGGCTCTCTTGCGGCTTGTTGCGCGTACCACTCGCTACAAAAACAAATCACGAGCGGCGAATTTTTCGCTCTGTTAACCGAACGGATTATTTAGTGCCGCTTATCTGAAACCACACCCGTGGGTGCACTAAAGCAACAAAATGTATGTAAACTGATGGTCGCCGGCCGCCGCGCCCCGGTCGCTGTGGTTCGTACCTCGTTTGCTGCTAGCCTTAATTTTATAATCATTTCAATCACTGCTGATTACTGATTTAGGAGAGATTTGGCCAAAACAGTATGCCGCACTTTTCAGGAAATTTAGCCGTTGTTAATGAGGTAACAAAATTTAAAAAGGTGTGTTCTAATGAATTGTTAGTAGATTAAGATTAAGGCTTTTTGCTGCCAAAGTAACATGTGCAATGAGGAAAAGCGTAAATGAAATCTATCTTTAACATAGGTCATTCGGATTTATTTGAGAACTACATAATATATATAATGCAGTTTTGAAAAAAGATAAACCTAAATAATCCCGTTTTTTTGTAGTACACACATTAGAACTAAACAAATCTAATCATAATCACTTCTATCGAATACTCGATATATCGAATGTTTTTATCTAAAGAAGGTTATTTTAGATTGTTTATGCTTGAATAGATGCCGACAAGGATTAATTGGTTAACCACGTTCTGATTTCATATGTATGTGAATGACCTTTAGGTGGCTACAGCACTGACTTCAGGTTCTATGGGGAGGTACCTAACCTTCCTCAGAAATTTCAGGATTTACTTACGAATCACAAGCGTGTTGCCCTGAAACGATTTTCCTATCTTGTTCCATTTTGCCTGCGCTAGCGAAACACCTCGTGGCCTCATGCACTTTACCTTACTTTACTTGTACGTCGATGACTCACCTCGTAGTTTTGTTCTGCGATCTCCTTGGCCCGTGTGTTGCCCTGGTGCTGTAAACGCTGCTCCAACTATCTGCGCAGATGCAACGTCTCGTTTGTCTCATGCGCTTGTATAGGTATAAGGATAACTCACCCTATAGTTTTGTTCTGCGATCTCCTTAGCCCGTGTGTTGCCCTGGTGCTGTAAACGCTGCTCCTCCTGACTGCACAGACGCAACATCTCGTTGGTCTTATGCGCTTGTATAGGTATAGGGATGACTCACCCTATAGTTCTGTTCTGTTATCTACTTGGCCCGTGTGTTGCCCTGGTGCTGTAAACGCTACTCCTCCTGTCTACGCGGAGGCACCCTCTCTTAGGCCTTATACGCTTGTATCAACGTATAGCGATGACTCACCCTATAGTTCTGTTCTGCGATCTCCTTGGCCCGTGTGTTGCCCTGGTGCTGTAAACGCTGCTCCTCCTGTCTACGCAGACGCAGTGCCTCGTTGTGGGCAAGTGCGTCCTGTCTCATGCGCTTATACCGACGCATGGCGATCAACCGACGCGCGTGGCTCTGGATCTTCAGAATAGCCCACATCTTGTGTCCGTAAGAACGCCGGACGAGGTAGCCTCTAGCAGCGGCCTAAGAACAAATGTAGATTATTTTGTAAGAATTCGCATGTGTACATGAATTAGGTAAAAGTGTTCGCGCCAACCTTGGTATCGATATTTATGAAACTGATTAATTAGGCGTACTCATGCTAGTTTGATTAAACGGCTGATTTAAACAGCAATAGCCAGGTGCTCTTCAAAATTAAAAAAGCCGTAATAGTTTCTGACTGAACAGTTCGGACCGTTGGGAAATAAAATAACAAAGAAAGAGCGCAGAAGTATGACTCACTTGTAAAGATACAATGTGCCCTCGTAGATGCCTGAACCGATGCGCCAGCACTCTCGCCCTGATCAACGCTTGGAGCCGGGCGTATCCCACTTTCATCTTGTTGTATCTTATCCGTTGCAGCTTCCCTCGCCAGTGCCTCTGTATCAAAATCGCCGCCGCCCTCATCTTCAGGTATCTTCTCCTGTACACCCAACCACGGATAGACCTTTGCAATATAAGGATCTTTCGTGTTAGAACTCTATCTCTCTCTTGTTCTAGGAACAAATCGTGAGCGTCTTTCAAAAACACTTTGGTATGCCCCAGCTGATAGTCAGACTTCCCGAGCACTTGCGAGCAGATTTTGGAAGTTGCTCCTCGACAGTCGGCTTTGTGAGCGGGCGGTACTCCCGAAATCAAGAAACGATATCTCTCAACAAACTCTTTGAAACTGTGACGGATTGGATAACCGGCCCTTCGGATTCTGATAGTTTCCATCATCCCCGAGTATCTAAGTTGTCGGCAACAAAGACCGCGGTCGAACATCTTCGGCTTTTTGAATTCGTTCGGCTTGATGCACCTGATGAAGAACGGCTGGCAGGTACCGAGCGTCCTCATCAGCAAATCCAACGATTTCTTGAATTGTGTTGAGAGTGTGGGTGTCCGTTTTCGAGTTTCTGACCCCATTGTGATGTCTTCATGGAATATATGCTGCAAAAACTTGTTTGTAGAAATGTGAACTAATTGCAACAGATCAGCGCTGAACGTGTCTCTGTTCTTTTCAAGGAAACCTCGCGTGTCGTAGAATACTATTCCGGCAAAGTGGTTGAGACCGAAACTAGTGTTGATATCGGACTTTGGTTTAAGATAGTTTCTGTGTTGACCGTGAGTTTTGTGTAGTTTAGCTAACATGGTTTGGTCAGTGCCTTTCGGGAATTTGGATTCCTCATCTATGAGTGCCATGATGTTGAGCTGTTTGAGAGCGATCAGGTCCAAAGCGTCTTGATTGTCCACGAACTCAATGTGTTGCCAATTGATACCCTCGTGATTATACTCCTCTTGTTCCAATTTGAAAATATGCCTCACAAAAAATTGCTGCAGATTTTCGTTAGCGAAGTTTATGCAAAACTGTTCGAAGCTGTTTTGATCGAAGTTCTCAAACCCGAATATATCTAAAACGCCGATCGCCGTTCTCATCGTTGACTTTGGTTTATAAATGGCCGCATTAATTTTCTTTACAATCGTCACGAAAAGGCGTCCGTAAATGCCTTTAACGAAAGCGTCTCTGATGTCTACTGATTGGTCTCTGCTCAGAGTGGAGATGACGGTTTCTCCGTGTGCGAACAGCGTTTTCCTCGTGAGAGCGTTTATAAGCGATTGCACCGGAACTCCCAATAAAGTAGCCACTCGTTTAACATTAGCTTGTTCAATAATTTCAGTGGCATCAAGATTATCGACAACTTTCGCTTCGTATTTGATGTTTCCGCAGTGTAACACGATCGCGAGAAGTTTGAGAATCTCCCATATTTCTGACTCGCTGAACAGGAGTACTTTCATGGCGGATCGTATGTCTGCGAACTCTGCTGCGTCATCGCGCCCTTCACATGAGAATTGTCCTCCCTGGAAATAAACAAATGTATTTTTAAATGCTTACTCAAAACAAGGGATAATAAATATAATAGGGAAATAGTGCGTTCAAGGTACAATAATAACTCTTTTTCGATTTTTAGATCTTCACGCCTGTTGTTCTTTGTCAAAAAACAATGATACTCACTGCTGATAGATATCGATAGTCAGACGCATCTCCTAGTTCCAATTTCTTCTTCTCATCCTTCGACAATCCAGCCAACAAGCAGTAGAACACGTGGTAGTTCCTCTCCTCCGGCCCCTGGGAAACTATTCTAGACTTTTCTAAAAGATACTGCTCGATTTTAGCACCCTCGATAACTCCGCTGTTGCTGAAGTGGATGTCGATGTATTTTCCGAATCGGGACGAATTGTCATTTCTTACTGTCTTAGCGTTTCCGAATGCTTCCAGGATAGGATTGGCTTCCAAGATCTGAAAAAGATATATTGAGTTCAATAACTATTGTATGGAAGTCCAAATCCACCAATCATTTGAACACTACTCTTTGTAACAACAAGGCGAAATTGGAGATAATTCAAATATACAATAATTCATTTTGATTACCCGGATGGCGCATCATGTCAGAGTTTCTAGAACTTTGAAGTTAACGAACGAGAATAAATTTAATAATTATCCATTATATTTGGTTATAAGCGGCGAAACATCTAGGCTAATAATACATCTGGGATTTGAGCAGGGAGAAGCTCAAAATAAGAAAATGAGAGCTAACACAAAAGGGTACTTGTATGTGTATCTGTAAGTTAATAGAGAGTTATATGTTCATAGAGATTCATTGATTGATTGATTGTTTCATTCAATCATTAATTCTAGGCTAATTAACATTTCTTGGTACCTAGATACATATATATTTTACTGTATATCCGTAATGGATAAAACTGTAAAAATTAACTAGTATACCTAAGATCTATATTGTGCCTACAACAGTTATTCCGATTTCTGAATGAATATTAATTTCCAAAGCTAGGTACTTCAAATCATAATTATTACTTACCTGTTGTTCAATCCAGGAATGCTTCCCACTGATCGCCGCTAGATACTGCAGTATGAGCTTCGTGGATTCCGTCTTCCCTGCGCCCGACTCCCCGCTGATCACAATGCACTGGTCCTGCGCATACCTCCGCATATGGGCATATGCGTTATCACCAATCGCAAATATGTGAGGGGGCAACTCTCCAATCTTACGTTCTTTGTATAGTTTGATTTGGTCTGCTGTGTATATTGGTAGTATCTGGTAAGGATTCACTGCTACTAATATAGAACCCGTGTATGTCTGAAATTGAAAAAATATATTTTGAAATGAGATTTTTGGTTTACACTTTTTTTATGTAAACAAGTGACTTGAATAGCTATAGATGCTCTCCTGATTGTAAGAAATCACACCTGCCCAATAGGCCATGACCAGAACATATCTACAAGTATGCAGAGGTTAGCTGGAAGAGAAAGCTTATTAGAATAAAGTTCGCGTGTAGGTAGGTTGTACTTGCTTTTTTTTAATTTATGCAATAAAAAAAACTATCTATCAGTCTATCTACACATAGGCCAGTGTATCGCTGTTATAATGTATAAAGCACTCGGTCACTTTGAGAAATTTTGTTACTCTACCCCTCAAACCGGAATATAGTAATGCTTATAGAATAGAATAGAATAGAATATGCTTTATTGTATCACCTCAAATTAAATAAAAACAAGAAAAACAAACTAAAATTACAAGGGCGGTCTTATTGCAATAGACAGTATTGCTTTTCGGCAAAATATCTGTCACTGTTATAATTTGGAAAAGAGCATTTTCTCTGCAAATGAATATGCCTTCTTGTTTACCTACCTCAAAAATTGGTCTGAATTTTCAATTCATTTGTTAGGTACAAAACATGTAAAAAGTAACGGTGTTTGGTTCATCGTTTGATGAAGTACAAGACATCAATAAAGAAGTAACTGTAGCTATTCAAGCGTTGCAAATTAATTCAATACGAAGATGGTAGTAGCATTAATCGCTCGATCGTTCAAACAATATGTCTGATGTAGAAAAAGCTGATCAAAACATCCGACTTTTTGCGATAATAAAAAACTAGGCGATGTTTTTAAAACATGTGAAAACTCCTTTGCTTATCAACATCATACATCGTTAGTTTGAAATGATACATGGAAAATGCGATTCCATCAAGTGGAAGAATAGCAATTTGACACGTACCACATGTTCTATCTTTGCGATTTTCCTTGTGGAAATTAGGTAGTAAGTAGTACCTTTTGAAGGCATTTAGATAGTCTACTATACTTTCATCATTAATCTATAGCGGTCTACTACTAGTGGTAAGTATATCTTTCCCAAATTGTGTCGATAAGACCAATACTCGGCTCTCCTTTCTGCATAAGCTGCTAAATGCTTAAGAAAATGCAAAAGTTTGTGAGGAGTTTTTAATCATCATCACCCTATATATACTGGTTGTCTGGAAGAGATCGCTTAATAGCGATAAGACCGCCCATTGTACTAAATATTTTGTAATGTTTCCTTCTCTTTGTCATTGTTATTTGTCTTATGGTGTACAATAAAGCATTTTCATTCATTCATTCATTCACCCTAAAACTACTCAACTGATTAGGCTTTAATTAAGTATAGACATAGCTTAGTACTTTCTAATATCGATACTAAAGAAAGTATCGTATCAAATTCCTGCGTATTCCTATTCTAGTCGTAGATTGGCATGATCACTTATCGTCAGGAGAGCGCATAGCTTCTCTAGTCACATAAAAATAGTCAAGCATAGCAACGAGCGGAGTCCTCATCAATATCTATAAAAGACTTGGTCCTGACTAAGTGACTGGAAACGCAAAGGCAGCAAAACGCGTAGAGATTTGAAATTTCGAGGGTATATTCAACAAGATGAACGAGTATAGGCGCGTACTGAGGAAGTTTGTAATTTGCAACGCAAATAACAAGGTTTTACAAAAACATACAACAACCAACTTCAATCGGACTGTTCTAGTGACCGTAGGCACCACTGAAAAGTTACAAGGAAGCAAAATAATATTTTTTTCAGTTTAAGTTTTAGTTTTTTTTATTTTAAAACTAAACTACCTGAACAGATTTTGATAAAATTTCTATGGGACCAATCTGAAAGTATCAAATCGGTTCATAAACAACAGTTCTGAGGTAACAAACATTAAAAAAAAACATTTAACCTTATTGATAACCTCCTCCTTTTTTGAACTCGGTTGACAAGTACTTACATAAATGAGATTCTCGCAGTATCTGATGAGTAGGTTCCTGAGTATCCCCGCCTCGTGCAGGTCGCCCAGTGAGATCATGTCCTCCACGCCGTGCACGGAGGTGGCGTGCATGGCCTTGATGCGGCGCTCGGGCGGCAGCCACTGTTCCTGCCCGTCGTCATCGCGCACTCGGATGCGGCGACCCTCAGCCGCCAGCACCCGGGCGCCAATCGCCACATCGAACTCGCGCCCAGACACCGGCTCGATCCATATGTAATCGCCCTGCAAATACCAACATTACCTGGCTATAAAACCGTATGATGAGCTCTACATTTTGATCCAACAAATCTAAGCTGATTATATAAGTCCTTGCATCGGTTCTTCGACCGATTACTATTGGAGAGATGAGTTATTTTCGTAATAGAGACACCGGCTCAATCCATAATGTAATGGGCCTGCATATACCAACATTACCTGGTTACGAAACCGTATGATTAGCTCTACATTTTAATCCAACAAATCTAAGCTGATTATATAAGTCCTTGCATCGGTTCTTCGACCGATTACTATTGGAGAGATGAGTTATTTTCCTAATAGAGACACCGGCTCGATCCATTTGTAATCGCCCTTATAATATGAGCTCTACATTTTGATCCAACAAATCTAAGCTGATTATATAAGTCCTTGCATCGGTTCTTCGATTGATTACGAGTCCAAGACCAATTTATTAGGGTCAACTGAGGTAAATGCGCGAATGGGATTTAGATAGTTTTTTAATAATTTCAAATAGTTACTATAATTGACGCATATACCTCGATTGACTATATAAAATCTTTTCAATTAAATCTAAGATTTAGAAGACTTTGCATCGGTTCTTCAACCGATTAGATACAATTGGAGTTACGAGCTTTTTTCCTAATAGAGACTCTTATCATGAGAAGTGGGAGGAAGAGTCCAAGAAACCAGAACCAACTTAGTAAACCTATGACTTTTGAATTCAAGGTGAGTGTAAAATCTGATAATTTTTATTGGAACATTTAAGTTATTTTCTTTTTAGAGACTGTAATTAGAGGTTATCTGATGAGCAAGAAGTGGAGGAGAAGAGCCCAAAACAAATTTAACTGACCAGCTGTGAATGTTTACAATTCCGGTAGAAAACATTAGCCGCATTCACTTTACATAATAAATAGATTAGTAGTCTGCTCTTAAATGTTTTACTTCAACTGGGCATATATTTTAGATACTAAAATAAGTGTTAATCAGATAAAAAACAGCATATTGCGTGACATTAACCTAATCAAGTTTGTTAAATGCGACTGCGTGCATTGATAAACAAATAATATCGATAGACAAATCACTAACTAAACTCTACCAATCTTTGCCCCTCAGTTCAGAGATATTAACGCTTGATTGACGAAAAATTTATAGCTCATAAATCTTAACGATGACAAAAGAACCTTACTGATGGGCAATTAATTGTTTTCTAATTATTTCCTATAAAACACCAACTCAGCCTTACCTCAAAGAATAGACAGGTTTCCATTTCATCACTCAAACGCACACTACAATATTGAACACTTGAATCTTGAATGGAGCCGTATCGATAAGCTTATCATAAATGCCGCGACTCTCAGAAAGGTCGTGTGTTTATTTGTCGTGGATATCCCATATTATTGGCAATATTGCTATTATTTGAGTGAGTTCTTAATTTGATTCCAATTGATTGAAACGTTCTTAATGGGTAGAAACCTAATAGGAATGAACGGAGTGACATTTATTTACTGATCTATGTTTTCTACACTACAACATATTGGTATAGGAAGGTCTAGGAATCCTATGTCCCCGCGTCATTCAGGGCAAAGAAAAGACACAAAGTTCCAGGTCGTTATGTCTAGTGCCGTCCTCTTCACTTCTCTCCAAGTCAGGCCGAAGTTTTGCGCTTCTGCAATAATCGAGCCAGGTTTGTTTTGGGTGACCACGCTTACGCCTCTCTTGAGGGTTTCACTCCAGAGCCTGTCTGGGTCGCAAAGAGTGGCCTATCCAGCTCCATTTGCGTTGACGGATTCGCCGATCTATTGGGTATTCGAGGCATGATCACATAATATGTATTTGTATGTACCTACTACACAAATATTGGCCAGTGTGAACATGTCTTGGAAAGTGAAGGTATTTTCTAATTAAATTGATATTCAACAAACAATTAACATTCGATGACGTAATTACAATGTTATGTATTTTTGCCTATTTTTGTACCGGTTTGTGTGGACAGGGACAGCTGTGTTAGCCGTAGGTATAATTAAGAGCTTTCCAATGTCATATCATATAGAAAGTTTATTTGAAATTTAAATTCGATAACACATAATATATTACATTCATAATATATTTTTTACTTTGCTGTTATTATGAAGAATATTTGGACATAACTAACTTTTTCTTCTTACCAACTTTTGCAGTGTAATTTTATACAATGACTAATAAGTAGGTAGGTAGGCGCCTATCTAATTCCTTAGAATGGATAGGTACAGAAACAAGTTCAGAACAGAACCTGGTGTGCCTTTTGGCTAAATATCAGCCACATTGTGAAACTTGTCCGCTCCTATAGTGCCTCCTACTCAACTCCTTATTATTTTATGGTTCTTTGTGCAGGCGAACACTTTTGCTCTCGTTTTGGGTATCAGATTTTGATATTCGTTTTTTGAAACATACATAAGATGAGTAGGATTAGCTACAAATACCTATATCTAAATCTCTCTTAGATCTTTAAGAAATTATATTAAAATTGTTGATAACATGTAGGTAACTCATCCGTTTCGAGAGCGTCTTGTTTTTTAAAATTATTTTACAATCCAATAAAATATTAATATTGTGGGCAAGGTTCCTATGAATAATTTTAGATTGTCAAATTTTATTGTTAGCGATGTTAAGGCCATGCTCAGCTAATCTCGCAAACTTAAATTCCTGTAATAAAATTATACAGAAGATTGTAAGAACAAAAAAATTGGGGCAAGAGCGGATTTGTCAACTCTACCGGGCATGTTGAGATTAAATTAATTGGCAGCCATTTATGGAGATCGAGAAACTATTACACAGCTTATAGCTGGAACTCGTTTGAAAACCGCTTAATATAGATAGTTAATTATTGCCTAAAATAAATAAAATAAAATACTTTAGTAATAATATGTCCTGTTTACTTAGATGTTGTAAGTAGGTATTTATTTATCACAATCGCTACAGACAGCGTCATTGATAAGTATCCCCCTTGCACAAGACTTCACATCTTCGAGCTTCAAATTCCTTCCGAATTTCAAACGCCCGAAGCGGCGTACGAAGAAGTTTTGCCTTCGAAAATAAATTATATTTTTATAACCATGTAAGCCTTAATGATGATGTAATCATCATTAAGGTTAAACTACAATGTTTTAAAGAGATTTGAAGCTGGGTATCTTGTGCAAGGGGGATACTTATCTACGAGTATGACGCTGTCTGTACCTACCTATATATACTTAAAAGAAAAAGATGCAAAATATTCATGTCACAATACCTGTGTAGGTAATCCGATAAAGCAATCAAGCGTAACCTTGATTATGATCTTTAACAAGAAATAAAAATCGGCCAGATCGTTTCTGCACATACTTTTCATCTTTGAAACAGGTAGGTAGGTATACATACTTTTAGCAACACTTGTATACCTTCATGACTGTATGTTGAGGTGAATGCCCTCAACATTGCTGGATTGAGCCCGGCTGTCGGAATGTGTTGCCAAACGCACTGATCGGAACTCTGCGCGAGAAAACGTACGCTTTGGGAATAAGTAGCCCGTCTAGCACTAGGCTTACTTTACAAATACCACAACCTTATTGCTATTAAAAGAGATGTATTTTAGGTAAAACCTATTTTCATCAAATCTGCGATCAAGTTTTAATTAAGTAAGTACTAATATTTTTATAGGTACTACCTACTTTCTTCTATTTAGATTTCAGATTTCATTTATTTGACCAATATAAGTCAAAGTTTATTTATTTCAACACCATAGATGAATAACAGTGTTCCTATAGAACACCAAGATGGACAGTATCAAACCAAAATGAATGCGGTATATAGGATCCTGGCAAACCACGTGACAATGATGCGCAGAACGAAATTCTTAGGCCAAATTGGTTCT
Organism: Lobophora halterata; assembly: GCA_932526365.1. Taxonomy (NCBI): domain Eukaryota; kingdom Metazoa; phylum Arthropoda; class Insecta; order Lepidoptera; family Geometridae; genus Lobophora; species Lobophora halterata. The sequence continues at coordinate 9,878,353 of OW052001.1, read as the reverse complement.
GCGCATCTTTGTCACGTGGTCCGCCAGAGGACAATTTGTTTGTCGCTTACTTTACCAAGACCAACACAGTTTCCGATATTTTGCCGCAGTTTGCCGCAGCAGTAATGTATGCATTACTGTGTTCCGGTTTGAAGGGCACTATCGCTAGTGAAATTACTGGGCTTTCGAGATTGACCATCATAATATCTCAAAGTGGAGCGCTATTAGCAGTGTCGCACCGGTCTATGTAAATCAAAGTCCGGTTTAGCACTGTTTGGATCACGCCTGCCTATAGGCGTGATCTCTAACCATCAGGAGAACGTCTAGCGTGTCTCGTCACTTGATCGTAAAAAAAAAGAAGTAAACTATATACATATGTGTGAACTGTATGTTGGACAGATGTGGGACAGCGTTAGTCTAGACAAAACTAGACACTGAATCAGCATAAATCGGCATTAACTGTAATCTGCTTACACGACTATCTTTGTAAAATGCCGGTACCGCTGACTGACTGCCGGATTGTCCACGCGACTACACGCAAGTTTACTGAAATCATTCGATCTTGAACTCTACCAACCATGTTAGGCTGAAAATAGTTAGTTATCTACGAATTTACAAGTTTACTAGTACAAGAAAATTCGTCAAAAAAATTCATAGAAGTTGATGTTACTGACGAATTTCAAAGTCCAATTAAGATTATCCAATTAAGGGTAATCCTCAAATCCGAATTCCATACAAAATGTTTCGGACAAATACTCAAAAAGTAATACGTATATAATACGTATATAAAAAAAATACAAAAAACATGGACGAAACGAATAGTGTGAAGAAATTTATAGTAATTTCTTACGGCGTACTTTTTGAGTAATTGTCCGAAAAAAATTGTATGGAATTTAGATTTGAGGATGCCCCTTAAATCAAATTATCTATTTCCGCTTTTGGGACCGATATACATAGTTATCTGAAAACTAGGAATATCGGTCCCAAAAGTGGTTCCAATACTTACCTGTCAAGATTTACCTACGGCAATAATCGCTTTATTTTTTCCCAAACAATATTGAATATTTTTACGAAAGTTTTTTTTTGTAGTATCTTTTTATTGTATTAACATCTTACATCATCGCCAATTACGTTAATGAATAAACGTTCTTCAATCAAATTATTTTTCTAATTATAAAATGTTTATTTTTAAGTTTGCCTGTTTCCGTTATTAAAGTTTTTATTTACGGCCAGTATTTTTCCGTTTGTATTAGTATTACCTTTTTGATGAGTTTTGTTAACTTACCCTGGTAACGATCACCATGATGAAGGCGGCATGTGGTCACCCGCCTGATCTGTAGCAAAAAAAAAAAAAAAAAAAAATTATAAAATAAAAATGCATTTACTCGCTTGAGCAGTCACTAACCTAATACACTAATGCCGACTTGCACCAAACTTTCAAAGTTCCTAAGCAATTACTTTACTCGCTTGGCAGTTCTTAACGGTCAGAATCTGGACTGTTAAGAACTATCAAGCGAGTAAAGTATTTGCTCAGGGACTTTGACAGTTTGGTGCAGGTAGGCATAATATGTTCTATTATTCTAGCACATAACACGAAGTTGGGTAGGTAGGTACCTACTAGGCAGTGTTGTTGCGAATAGGTCGAGTCGAGTCGAGGTCGAAATATGTTTTTGACATAAATAATTCATTAATGCAATGTAATAGGTAAAAAAAATGTTGACACATAAAATTAAATATGGCCTTACTTCACAAGTATCTAAGTCCTTACAAGTATCGATACTGAAAGTGTTGAAAAATTCACTCATTCAAGGATTTCTATGAAGAAATAGAAATCGTAGTCCAATTAATTAATGAAACATTTCGGCAAACACTGCATAAGGGTTAAACATCCGGTTTAAAGAAAAACAAACTGTTGCCGTTGGTAAATAAAACGCGAATTTTACCAAATTCTCGTGATAATTACTATACGATTAAAGTTGTAATGTTATAAATTAAACGAATAGCATTCATCGATGTTTGGTTCATTGATATTCAAAACAACATTACTTAGTTTTTCTAGTGCATTATTTCTACCTTACTGTATTTTAACCATACATTACTAACTGCTTTATCTCGAGATCCCTCTCAGTTCACAAAAAGGGTTTACGCAGATGGTAACTAAATGATAAATGATAAAAGATGGTACTGGTAAAAAAGCTAATAAGATGTATGTGTGTGTATGTACCTACAGGGCATCTGTACTGTGCCTACGCACGCAGCGCAAATATGACGTGTTGTATCTATGTGATTATATTAATTTCAGTACAAAACCTAATCAATATAAAAGGCTTGGACTTGACTGACTGACTGACAGACAGCGTACAGACAGGCAAAACTGCTAAACGTATAGACTTAAAACTTGGGAGATATGTTTATAGAGAGTTGAAAGCGCGTATTGAGAAAGGAAATTTGTTTGTTCGCAACGCCAACGAAGTTTTAGGCGCAAAATGGCCAATTCTCAAATATGTAGAGTGGTAGACTAGATTCACGCGAATTTTTCTTATATTGACTATGCCTGATGTAGTAAAGTAGTTGTTGAATGGTTGCATATTTTAAGAAGACTTTTTTCAATGTAACCTTCATGTTACCATGATACCTACCTACCTGTTCGTTCACGGTGGCCGAGCGCAGTCGATGTTTTGAAATCCCCGTCCATTGTTCGACTTCTGATGTTCTTATTGAAAGCATTATTGTGGCCGATGGGCTCATTAGGATAAGAATCATTTAGGGCCAGGCTAGCCTTCATTCTCTATGCATAATGTAAAAATCACATCACACTATTAACTAATTTAATCACGCAGTTATGAGAAAGTTTGTGAGTGACTATCGATACAAACTATTAAAGGGCTTGGACTGACTGAATTCGGTAACTAGTAACTATATTCGAGATCTAAGAAATAATATACAGTCTACTTTTTCCGATGCCACGCAGAAAAACATAATGTAGACAAAAAAAAAATTAAGCTATGTACCTACTACCTACCTAGCGCCGGATGGTCATAATACTTAGACCCTGTCCCTGTTAGAAAATAGCTTATTAAGTTTAGGGGGACTTAATAAGTTATTTTCTCACAAACGATTCTGCTCATGACTAAATGGGTATTTTTAAAACTAGTCAAAAATACAACGAACTCCATTGTTTTCAGTCGGTTTACGGTACACGGTACATAGGGCCAGCAAACAGTTGGAACAAAGGGTTTAAGGGTGAGTACAGCCGGTATAGCGATCAAAACAACAGGTGTGAAGTGAGCCATTGTTTTCAATGTTTACAGTAAACCAAAGCCTAAAAGCTATTCGCAAAAAATAAATAAATAATTTTTAACTAGCCAAAGACTGATAATATACATGTATTTATATATATATGTATGTAACTCAAACTCCTGTGAGGGATACTTGATCAATGAATACTTGTTATAACTGATAAAATACTTATATACTCTTTTTTTGTAAATACTTATCTAGGATACAACATATAAACCACGCAGACTCAGTACAAACGCTGATGTTCACCCCTTAATTGCGTGTCCTGAGGCGGGAATCGAACCCGCGACATTCGGCGTAGCAGTCCAACGCACTTGCCACTCGACCACCTGTGTCTTAATTTAAAACTGGTAAACGACACTGTAACTGTACTTTAAACCCTCATTTTCAAGTTGTTACACGCATGTTTACCTCATTCATGAAGATGACATTATAATACACAACTCGTGATACACACAAACAACCTTTTACACACGGAATCTACTTAACATACAAAATGATGTGATAGGGCTCATAATGCCTTAAACTATCGTCTGATATAGTTTATGCATGGAGAGTATACCGAGTAACATGTTATTTATCATGGTATAAAACTGAACACATATAACACTTGTTACTTTCTGAGACCAAGTCTGTTACAAACTCACCGGTGATATCCGCCCGAAGCGCCCCGGGTGGCAGGCGATGTTGTACACTGTGATGTCATGATACTTGTCACCATTCACAAATTTCATTCGTATCGTAAATAGCAATAACAGACAGTCAGTAGTGTGCTGACTGTGAGCTGTAGTAATAGCGTGACGTCGCGTCATGCGTGAATTATTTTAACAAAATGTGCCATTATCACATTAGGCCACTGATGAAAAATCACCAGTGATTCAGTGTGTCAAAATGAAATCATATCACTGGAACTGAAATGGAAGTAGCAAATATTTCCATGCCTAGTATAGATTACTGGTACTTCATATTCCTTGTAATCTATGGTCGTAGAGTTCACAATGTCTGCGTAGAGCTCCGTTTTTTGGTGACATTCCAAACGATGCGTGATCGTAGATCACAGCGTAGCATAATAGAGCACGTGCAAGTGAGCGGTGGAACTAATAGGCCGGAAGTCCTTTATCTACAGGCCGTTCATCTCGGCCAATGGCGTATCATACGCAGAAAATAGTTCGTTTATATATCAGTTAATTCGCTAGTGCTCTCCTTACAAAAAAGGAGGAGGTTATCAATTCAGTAGAATGTTTTTTTTGTTTTTTTTAATGTTTGTTGAAATGAAATGATATTTATTTGCCTGAAGTATGGTCATTACAAGGTCTTATATTAATAGTATAGTATCACATACTTCGTCGGTAGTCGACATGCAAATTTTTACTTAAAATAATTTTCTAATAACAAAAAATAATAGTATAATAATAGAGTAGATTTGAGATAATATTTATAACAGATAGGATAAAAATTCATTCCGATTATAAAATCATTTCTCAAGTAACCATTTATAAAGTTTAGTTTTAAATCGTTTATTAGGTAGTTCTCTTATAGTTTTACCTTAGAACTTTGTTTTTAATGAACCGATTTGAAAAATCTTTTTTTGTTAGAGGTTATACTATCAGATTGGTCCCTTAGAAATTTTATCAAAATTGGTTCAGTAGTTTAAATCAAAATAACTGAAAAAAAAGTCGTTGAAGTGAACAAAATTGCTTATTTTGCTTACCTGTGACTTTTCAATGGTGTCTACGGTCACTAGAAACAGTCCGACTGAAGTCGGTTGTTGTATGTTTTTGTAAAACTTTGATTATGTTAAGTTTTTATACCTACCGACACATCTAATTTATTGTGCTACGCACGCTGTATCGACGCTAATGAAATGGGAATGTGATTATGAAACAAATGCTTAAAAATCTTGTATCCCGGTGGGGCCGCACCTTAATTTTGATATTGGAGTCGTTGCACAACCTCGACTTTCCTAAACTGTTATTGATATGGATAAAGAAAGTTATGTTACTATCCATAGCAAGTCGCGTGAAAGTAAAACCACGCATAGGGTTTTGGAAGCTTGAATGATGTACAACATTGAACCTCCTTAAGTCTTTTGTAAGTAGTTTAATAAGCGTTATTATTTTTAATATTATTTTCTCCAATAAGTTTTATTTATGTTTTTGTTGATACTGGGCGATAACAACTAGAAAAAAATCCCGCCAGTTTCAGTGTCTTAAAGTGTATAAAATTATTACAGCTGTTGGTTGTCCCTAATTAAATGAAATTAAAATTAAATACCGTTTATGCCTTTCAATGCCTAATAGAAAGCATAAAAGCGGAGAAAAACTTAAACCAGCCGCCACAAAACGCTCCTAGTTGTACCTAAAGTTATGCGTGAAGTAGTCCATGCCATGTATGTCACACAACCTATGAGAGTACCGAGTATATCGTTAAGCCGCTATATAACGGGGAGGTACCATAGAACAGCTGCTTCCGACTCTATTTACTTAGGAAAATGAGATCGAACCACTTGGAGCAAACCAATGCACTTAGTCAAAGTAAGGTTGCTAACTATGATAACTGAGTTTCCCGTGCGGTTAGAGATGTAATGTGATATGAACGGTCAGCGTACCGGGTAAATACCTTACTCATTTGTTATTTGTCACTATTTATGTTCATCTTCATCAAAAGATTGCTGGTAGATAGATAGAGTATTTTATAGGTAATGTATCATCACTCATCACAACAAGAAATAAAAACATAAATTACAAGGGCGGTCTTATTACCGGTAGTAATGTTTTTTTTTGTGTTTGGTCATCCAAAACCTTTCTATTTTTATATGAAAAAGCTATTTTGAGTTTTAGCACTTACTAAGAACGTACAAATTGTAAGGATAAGTATGTATATAAATGTTCCTGTAATTGTAAGGATAAGTATGTATATAACTGTTCCTTTATTATCATAGCTTTATATGCTTACATTTTGTACGTTCTAAGCGTGGTTCCGAGTAAGAGGAAAAGACAATGACAGAAGAGGACCAAAAAAAAATCTGGTTATTTATCTTTATTGTCTATCTGTAAAAAGCGTGTCAAGGCAAACATTATTTCGTCCAATTTTAAGGGGAAAATCCTTTACACAAGGACGTAAATGGAAGTAGATTATTTGCTTACCGTCACATTATTATTTTTAAAATGCAAAATTTGGAAGCATTTGAGGATTACGGGTATTTTTTGTGGTACTTAATCACGTCAAAACCTATTGATGGATTGGCTCGTTTGGTTCGTAAATACTTAAATAATCTATAGGTTCTTGATCATAGCACATAGGCAACTGTAATTCCGATATCACTTTGGCGAAAAATTAGACAGCTAAAGATTACTAACTAAAGAGTGATCAATTGATCGTTGTTTGAATATTGCTTTATGTTTTCAATTAAAATATAAGAGAACTGTTAAAGTTCTCTCATTTTACTGAACAACAGATACGTCGATGAGAACACCATTGTTATCAAACACTTTCACGCTGTTGCTTAGAAATCGCTTTCGTCTTCCAATATCGGTCTGGTAACATTATCAACCTAGTGGATTTTGGACCCTATTACGTTGTGATAAGAGTGTGTGGTTAAGAAGACGGGAGGTGTTAGGTAGGTAGGTAAATAAATGCACCAACTCACGGTTCTTTTTAGAACATGTATGTATTGCCCAACACTATCCGTTATGTACACATTTCCGTAGGCACAATGGAAAATAAAGTTTCAAGCACAAGCACGGCAATTCTAAAGCGATAGGAAATGAACTATGAACAATGTGAAAATATAAGCGAAGAAATTGAGGCACAAAAGTAAGCGGGCACGCGTGCGAGAAGCGTGCGCTCCGCGTCGTGTTAAGGCTGTGACTGGTCTGACCTCTGCGCATGCGGCGACGACGCGCTGGCAATACATAGCGCGTTATGTATTGAGTGAGCGTTAGGGATGGGACACAGTCGATGAATACGCGGTGTAATATTCATAAGGTTTGAACCTAGGTACACATATATAATATTTAAGTGTTCATTTGTAAAGTAGTATAAATATGAATTTAATTGTAAATGTAGTGTTAAACTTTGTACATGTAAATTTGTAAATATAAAAATATAAGTAAAGTTGTAAATAGCTAAAAGTTGTAAAATATAAATAAAGTTGTAAAGTGTAGTGAAAGCACCTACACCACCCCCCACCAGAGCCCGTCAAGGGCGATAATAATCCGGAAATCTTACTTGACGGCCTGAACGAGTCACATTATTTTGTGGGACTACAGGCGAGGGTTCTTTATCGTTTGTAACTGATAAAATGAATGCAGGTTTGAGGCGATCTATAGACACTGTCATCTCTTTCTCTCTGACCATAATCTTAAAGACCTTGTCACCTCTGACGAGTACTTTGTATGGCCCGGAGTACGCGGGAGTAAGAGAACCTCGTGATGTATCGTCTCGCAGGAAGACGAGATCACAGGTTTCTAGCTCCTTGTGAACAAACACTCTGGGCTTACTATGGCGTGTCGTAGGTATGGGTCGCAGCTTATGCGCGAAATTTCTGATTCTCGCAGAAAAGTCGGATAAGTCTGTCGTACCGTCAACAGTTGGCTCAAAGAACTCACCAGGTAGTCTCAGAGGCTCTCCGAAGACGAGCTCTGCTGAGGAGGCTTGTAAATCCTCTTTGAAGGCGGCACGGATACCCAACAAGACCCATGGAAGTGATTCTGTCCACTTGTCATTAGCATGACATACGATTGCAGCCTTAAGCTGTCGGTGGAACCTTTCTACTAAACCGTTGCAAGCAGGATGGTAAGATGTCGTCCTTTTATGTTCAAAGCCGGCTATTTTTGACAGACATTGGAACAGGGCCGACTCAAACTGACGGCCACGATCTGTCGTGATATCTGTCGGACTGCCGTACCTCGAGATCCAAGTTGATAAAAGAGCTTTTGCAACGGTTTCAGCTGTGATGTCTTCGATCGGTGTTGCCTCAGGCCAACGCGTAAAGCGGTCTACTGCAGTTAAACAATACCGATAGCCATGCGAAAGAGGAAGGGGTCCAATAAGATCTATATGGATCTGTTTAAAACGAGCGCGTGGAAGATTGAAGGTACCAAGAGGGGAAGTCACATGACGATTAACTTTCGCCCGCTGGCACGGAAGACAAGAACGCGCCCATTCCCTGCAGTCCTTTCTCACACCTGGCCAAACAAATCTTTCGGAAACCAGCTTGGCCGAGGCATTAGAGCCAGGGTGACTCAGAGAATGCAGGCTATCGAAAACCTGCTTCCGAAAGAATTTTGGAACGTACGGCCTGGAAGTTGATGTACTGACGTCGCAATACAATGGAACTCGACTTCCAGGAACGTGAAGTTTTTCCAATTTAAGTGAGGAGCCTTTATTCAAAAGGTCCTGAAGTTCAGAATCGGAGGCTTGGTTTAGGGCTAATGTTTCGAGGCTTACTGGCGCTCCCAGTTCTTCAATCCGCGACAAGGCATCGGCAACCACATTGTCCTTGCCGGATATGTGTCGGATATCCGTAGTGAACTGGGATATAAAATCCAGATGTCTGTACTGCCTGGGCGTACAGTTATTCTTCCTTTCATGGAAGGCAAAACTGATGGGCTTGTGGTCAGTGTAGACTATAAAATGACGTGCCTCGAGCATGTGCCTAAAATATTTGATAGCCTCGTAAATGGCTAACAACTCCCTATCATAAGGTGAGTACTTAACCTGTGAGGGGCTGAGCTTTCTAGAAAATAACGCTAACGGCTCCCATGCGTCGTCTTTAAACTGCTGCAGAACTGCACCGAGGGCCTTATCGGACGCATCTGTAACAACAGCAAGTTTCGCAGAGCAGTCGGGATGAGCTAAAAGTGCTGCGTTAGCCAAACTCTCCTTACAAGCCATAAAAGCCTCTAACTTATCTCCCGTGAGGTTGATTGGCTGCGATCCTTTCACCGAACCTGTCAAAAGGGCGTGCAATGGAGCTTGTATCTGGGCTGCTCGCGGAAGAAATCTCCTATAAAAATTGAGCATGCCTAGAAAACCTCGTAGCTGCCGCACGTTCGTTGGAGGAGGATAGTTCTTGACCGCCTGCACCTTTGCATCTAGGGGTCTGCATCCACTTTCTGAAATGAGATACCCTAGAAATTTGACCTCAGATACCCCAAAGACACATTTCGACGTGTTAATCAACATGCCGTACTCCTTCAGCCGTTTAAATACCTCGCGGAGGTGCTCTTCGTGCTCAGACTCTGACCTAGAATAAATTAAAAAGTCATCTAGGTAGGAATATACGAAATCCAGCCCTCTGGTTAGCCCGTCGACGAAGCGCTGAAAAGTTTGGCTTGCGTTACGTAAGCCAAACGACATAAACGGGAACTCAAAGAGGCCGAAAGGCGTCGTGATGGCCGTCTTAGGGATGTCCTCAGGACTGACAGGTATCTGATTATATGCTTTTTCCAAATCTAAAGTACTGAAAATTTTACAGCCAGTAACATTATGGGTAAAATCATGGATGTGCTTAATCGGATATCTGTCAGGCACTGTGCGGGCGTTCAACCTACGATAGTCACCGCAGGGACGCCATCCACTATCTTTCTTGGGGGCCAAGTGTAGTGGTGAGGACCAGGGACTTTCAGATGGTCTAGCTGTACCATTGGCCAGCATAGACTGAAATTCTTTTTGAGCTATTTTGAGTTTGTCAGGAGCTAAACGGCGAGGTGGCAGAGAAACTGGGGGGCCTGGTGTCGTGCGTATATGATGAACTGTGTTGTGTGGTGTAGCTTTGTGTCTACCGGCAGGTCGGGTTATCTCAGGATACTCTTCAAGAATTTTATGGAACCGAGTCTCACCAGTCACAACCTTTACAGAAGATACATTGATACAGTCAGCTACAGTAGCAATAGCCGTGATAGAAGTTAAGTTATCTATTAAACGCTTATTGCGACAATCTACGACAAGGTTATAATAATTTAGAAAATCTACGCCGATTATCGGCTTTGTTACATCGGCAACTACAAAACGCCATACAAAAGATCTGCGTAAGCCAAAGTCTAATTCTAAATTAACATAGCCGTAAGTAGCAATATTAGAACCGTTTGCAGCACACAAGTTATAGTCCGTTCGAGAACGACGATCGCGTAGCGCCGACCGAGGGAAGACACAGAGGTCGCTTCCAGTATCAACCAGGTACTTCGAAGATCGATCCGTAACAAACAGGCGGCCAGTTGTTGAAGAAGGGCAATCGTCAGCCGCCATTATCGACTGCCCCTGCTGTTTCCCGAAGTGTAGTCACAAGGGCGGATGCACTTGTTCGCCTTCTCTCCAAACTTGCCGTGATACCAGCAAAGCGGAAACTTGCGGTAGTTGGATTGAGATCGCTGCCTTGAAGTGCTTCGCCTGCCTTGGTTGTTCGCGCGAGACCGGGGTCTACTGTTCCTCTCCGACGCTAAGCTCTGCAACTGCCTTCGAAGTTCGGCCACCTCCCTAGTAAGGTCGCTGAGAACGGAGCTGGGTACTGCATCACTCACAGCGGCGACTCTCGGCGATGAGGAAGTGAGGTCGTTCACTCGATCAGCTAGATCAGCCAGGTCTTCAAGAGTAGCCGAAGTCGACTGGCCTGCGAGCACCGTCTGAATCCCATGCGGAAGACGACTGGTCCAGATGGTCTTCAAAAAGTCATCCGGAACTCCTGAGCCTGCTAGTCCTTTGAGGTGTCGGAGAAACTGAGAAGGTTTTCGGTCTCCAAGCTCTTCGTGCATCAGAAGCTGCTTTATCTTCTTCTCGTTCGAGGCGCTGAGCCGCTTGATGAGTTCACTCTTGAGCTTGTCATACTTGTGGGTCGCTGGAGGATTAATAATAATATCCTTGACTTCCCGTGAGTGCTGATGGTCGAGGTAGGCGATGACGTAGTTGAACTTCGTTGCGTCGTTCGTAATTCCCGCCATTGCAAACTGTCCCTCAACTTGGGTGAACCATATCTCCGGCTCTTCCGCCCATAGTGGCGGAACTCTTACGCCAACTTTAAATATATCGACATTGGTCATCGACATTGTCCCACCACTAGTTCCGGGTACTTGCCCAGTTGCATCTTTAAATTCCTCTTCCATGCTCTTTGAGGGGTCACCAGTGTGGTTAAGAAGACGGGAGGTGTTAGGTAGGTAGGTAAATAAATGCACAAACTCACGGTTCTTTTTAGAACATGTATGTATTGCCCAACACTATCCGTTATGTACACATTTCCGTAGGCACAATGGAAAATAAAGTTTCAAGCACAAGCACGGCAATTCTAAAGCGATAGGAAATGAACAATGAACAATGTGAAAATATAAGCGAAGAAATTGAGGCACAAAAGTAAGCGGGCACGCGTGCGAGAAGCGTGCGCTCCGCGTCGTGTTAAGGCTGTGACTGGTCTGACCTCTGCGCATGCGGCGACGACGCGCTGGCAATACATAGCGCGTTATGTATTGAGTGAGCGTTAGGGATGGGACACATTCGATGAATACGCGGTGTAATATTCATAAGGTTTGAACCTAGGTACACATATATAATATTTAAGTGTTCATTTGTAAAGTAGTATAAATATGAATTTAATTGTAAATGTAGTGTTAAACTTTGTACATGTAAATTTGTAAATATAAAAATATAAGTAAAGTTGTAAATAGCTAAAAGTTGTAAAATATAAATAAAGTTGTAAAGTGTAGTGAAAGCACCTACAAGTGTTTACACAGCATGAGTCTCATGTCCAAAGCTTGTGCATCGAATTTCAAGTTGCCAGCTTCATCGCGATGCAGAAGTGCATTTCAGGCTTCCTTGATGAAAGTGAATTCATCAAACGTGTGTTGCGTTCACAAGTTTACGTTTACGAAATTGAGAGAAGTTTAATTTAGTTTATAATGTTCGCATGATTTATGTATGTATTGTGTATGTGTGAAATAAGTTGATGTTTGCGTAAAATTTTCAAAAAATGTTATCATTAATTTGATAGCAGCTGCTTTTAGTCACCTAAGCCTTTGCTAAAAAAACCAAAGGCCGTATAAGCGGTTAAAATTAGTACGACCAGTCAAATATCCATGTATCACAGTATTTATTAACCTACAAGATGTTTGTTTCGAGCTCGTTAATCAAGTCCTTCTGAAAATATCTTCAGAGTGGTATTTTCAGTTTTCATTTGAAAGGAGGTTTTAACTACTACGCGTAGGTAAAACCTACTTTACGTTACCTAATTTTTTACGTACTGATGTAGAGAGAGACACAGCAGTTAACGGGTGGTATTAACTACTTGTGGTTAGACCGTGACCTGTTACCTGCCGGCCACGGTTGAATGAAAAGCGTTGTGTAGGTTTTTTGAAATAATGTTTGTGGAAATATGACTTTAGTACATATTCAGTTTTGCCTTCTTTGAGCACATCTTTAATTCGAACAATAACGATAGTGTTTATTTTTCTAATTCTATGAAAATTAAAATAGGACGAGTCTACAATTATGTTAGCGAGTGTATTTGTAATGTACTTGTATAGTAGTCTCATACCGACATTATCCACCCATTTATAAACCCTGAGGAAATCTAGCAACCCTCAAATCGCAGATCAGAAAAGACTACTGTACCGTACTTTACTGTACTGTACTACTCAGTCGAGACATGCTATTTATCACGAAGAACGTCACCAGTCGACTTTTTCTGATAATCATGAGCCAGCTCTACCTGTTTCTAAGATTTATTTAAAAACTTAAGTTAAACCTCCCCAAGGTAGGTGGTTCACCTTCTGGTATTCAATCAAAAGTTTGCAGCGATATTTTGTTATTTGTAGTGGACTAGTAGTATTTGTATAACATTAAACAATTAGTAAACAACAGAGTGGGGCATGGCCCATGCGGCATGGGGCCGGTACGTCACGGACCACGGAGGTGAACACGCGACGCTTTGTGACTTCCTGCGTCCGTTGCCTTTAGGAAGTGTGCTCATTCAGCCGTGTCCCCCCTGTAGGGCAATATGTGGTGACTACCACCGTCGATCAGGTCCGTCATCAATAAAGCTTGCTACATAACCGTGCATCGTATCGTACAATACAACAGTTTATACTAAACTAGCTGACGCTTGCAACTTCATTTGTATGGTGAATTAGCAAAATTCATTTCTTATACTCCACTTGTATCTCTACTCAACTCTTCACTTAATATACCCTCCGAATTTCAAGTCTTGTTCAGTGATTCGGCCTGTGCGTTGACTGTCATTCATTCAGTTAGTCAGAACCAGATCTATTAATATTGATCAAGTATTTGATGTCGCTGAAGTGCATTTATGCTCCTAGTTATATACATAGATAGATACATATAAATACTAGTAAAAACAAGTAGGTACACAGGCGAACTTTATGCTAATTAGCATTCTCTTTCAGCTAACCACTGTGTATTGTGGAGATGTGGTAGTACTTGATGTGTTGAGTTACCTAGGTTATATCTGTCATATTTTATTTATTGCATTCAAATGAAATCCAAACTTTGCTTAGTTTGACTTGGTTTACTACGTATATAATGTCCAACCTATTTATAAATTTCTAGGGAAACTTACAGATTTGAAGCCTAAAACTTAACATTGTCTTAGACATGCCTCAAGCCGTTTCAAATATAATGAATGTTTTCTTTGATGTTGAACAATGTAGTGGTATTTTCACAAAGATGAAACCCGTCTTATGTCCGTGATTACGCGCGCAACTCACGCAAGCAAACTTCCCTCGATCGCGTACCTACTAAATAAATATCTAATTAGAGCCGCGTGTTCATCAGCGCTATCTTCATTTGCATTGGCCTTTAAAATGTTGACGCTCGTAATTAAACCTACTTCAGTAAAACTAAACAAAGTTATGTCGTCAACCGATGGGCTGTCTGTACTTGGTTTGTTTTCAACGTTTATGAATGAAAATCAATAAAAATCCTAAGACATATATTTGTAAGTGATGCTTCCATCGACTGGGATCACTAGGTATTGGGACCGAGGTTCCAGGCGACGGATGACATTTTAGAATTTTTCGACTGGGACCGCAAACCACGACATAAATTGTACAGTCGTCGTCAGATACCGATCCGATATATTTACGGCAATGTCAAAGTAATGAAAACTCGTTTCTAATAATCAATACTTGCCTGCAGCATAACAAAGTTTGAAAAGCACATCTTCACTTGCAACATTGACGTCAATGTTGGCTTTTCTTATCTCCGTGTTAAATAGAAAATAGGTTGAGTCAACAGTCTTGTCAGTAGTTCTTTTACGTAACTTTGTAACATAGCATCATATCAACCTACCAGACAGTCACGAGCTCTGAGAAAATCCAGCATTCTTCAAAACATAGTTCTGAAAAGATTGGGCGTTCAGTCGAGACCTGCTAATTACCGCCAAGAATGTCACCAGTCGACTTCGTCTGTAGATCTCGTGATACTCTCATAAATTGCCTCTAAATTGCGATTAAGTATTACTGCATTACCTCCCAGTACTTAATTTTAATGCAATTTTATACTTCAGGTTTCTCGTCCTCGATTACTTAGTGATACTTTAATGCAACTAATTTGTATTTGTATTTTGTATTTAACTAAGAACTTAATTAGGAAGATGATCTTGAACAATACTTGTTTTATAGAATCGAATGGAAAAATATTTTATTTCGAGTTACAAATTGAAAAATAAAACTTAAAATTATCAGGTAGCTCTGAAATTGGATGCCACTCAGCGTTTGCTGCATCATCACAGTTGATGCTGTTGATAGATAGGTACTTTTTCACTAAACTGGTGCAGTTTAGTAAATTACGGGCTTTATTTTTACGTATATTTATACGTCGTAATATGCACAATAGGAACCAGATATTGATAAGATCTATGCAGAATAAATACACTCAAAAACGTTTGATTTAGCTTGAATTTGATTCTCAGTATTTTTTATTATTACAGCATTCGAATAGTAGTGAGTGATATAAAGTAGAGTGGACTTCAGTAGCTTCGTCCGACTGTTATCGACTACGGCATTAGCTTTCCATTACAACACACTGTCGTATGGTTTCCTTGTGACTTTGTTTACATCTTTCTCTAAATAGAACGTACTTATCATTACTCTATGCATTTGCATTCAAAATATTTATATATTGAGAGCCTAGCTAGAAACTAATATTCAGTATTCAGTATCTTTATTGCAGTCAATAAGTCATTGTTACAGCATACATAGGATGAACATTATCTTAAATACCTATAGAATAAGCAACAATGCAAAATATAGATCTATGAAGAGTAGGTAATATTAAGGCGAGTTTAGTATATGTTGATTATAATAGTTGTTATTTATTCGTTTTTGAATAGTTTTCATGTTACATTGATGGAATATATGATTTTTGGTGTTGTCGCTGTTCGTGTGTCGACATTTTAGGCAAACAACGAATTTGGTTGCGTTTTGTGCGTTTTTCAAACCTGTGAAAAAAATACCCTCCAGTTGGTGGCGTTTCGTTCTTTAATTCCGAACTTATATCTAAAGATGTGTAGTATGAGTACTATGTATTCATCATTTATTTCGAGGTAATTTTATGTTCAAAATTCTAACAGACGAAGAGTTTGCAAACAATGAAGCATAAAAACGCTTTCATCGAAGCCAAGTCACGTTCCTGCGTCTCTAAACTTCCAAATCTCGACCTCGCATGCTCATAGTGACTTGTAGTGAAAGTCGTCGATGTAAATAAAAACTAATTCGCGTTTCTCATCACGTCCCATTGCAAATTAGGACATTTTTGGTCGACATTCCTTCAGACAATGGGTTTCCTGCCGTTTTATTCTTTGTATCGACGTTCATCCAGAAACGTCGACGTTTTCTTTGAAAAAGACAATCTTGATGTCTACTACCGCTTTAGTAAATGTAATTAAATCTTTAAAGGTTTTTACTGCACTACAGGGAGGTACCAAGAGTATTTGAATGGATATACTTTCAGATCGGTCCCATCCCATACCTATGTATGTTAATAATGAATTTTTCGTCTATACGAACACAGAAATTTCACGTATTTTGCTTCCCGTAGCTCCGATTGAAGTTGTATGTTTTAGTAAAACCATGATTATTGAAAATATCAAACTTAGAAAATAAATAATCCTATAGTGATAATCTAGTGCTCGTAATCAAGAATAATGAGGATCGTCTAGAAACTCATAGTTCAAGTTCAATGTCGGTCACGGTCTCAATCGAAATCGAGTTTAGGTGAAAACGTGATGCTTTACTATTAATTTGAAAAGGTATTTACACCTTATTGCTTTGTTATTAAAGGCCTTTATTCGATAATTTATTTAAAATCACAGAAATCAATATTGTTCATACACGAGTGGCAAGCGGAATTATGTCTTCTTGAATTATTTCTTGTCATGGTATTGGGAGTATGCTAAATAACCATTGATTTGTTCAATTTTGGATTGTTTCGATATTGGATTAAAGTTGATTTTGCCTTGGATATTGCAGTCCAGCATCGGCGAAGTGCAAGTTGAAAAAAAGACTTGCTTTATCAATAGCAGGTGGACCCATAACGAGTTTCGATGGGAATCTGCCGAAAGTTATTCTGAGTAAATAAAATTCTCTTATGAGCTGTATTTCTAAAATATGGAACTTTGAAAATGTAGCGCGTTGATGTCTTTAGTATGGGAATTTTGGATTATAGTGTTTTCTGTTAGTAAACAAAACCAAATCTACCGGTTTTTATTTTAAATGATTTTTCAAAACATTATTGACACGTATTTGTTCCCTAAACACAATATATAGAAATAGCGATGACGCATTTACATAAAACCTCAACGCTTTTGTCTGTTTTTGCCACAATAACTTACTATTAGGTAATCTATGTAAGGCAAAAATTTCAGGTATTGAATTACGTCAATTCAATATCTGGGAGCCCGGCAGGGCTCCCACCAAGTCGAGCATTAGAGTTGTTCGGAAAAGAAGAGAGATGTTTTACATACAAAATCATCATAGTTACAGTGCATCTTATAATAACGGATAATTTTGGGTAACTATGCAAATTGTCACTGCTACAGCTGCTCCCAATCAAAGTTTCTTCTCAATTTGAACAGACTAAGTACTTATACTTAATAGATAGATAGTATAGAAGAGAAACTAACAGATACCTGTACTGTATTTTATCCTAGGAAGTCTGCATAAAATTGACAAAAATTAGCATGGCAGCGAAAAGTGTCAACATTCGTGCATTTTGACCATTATAACTTTGTAATAAGTCATTTTGTGAGATTCGTGACTTAACATTTATTTGGTTGTGCAATAACTGGTTGTATTTATTTATTATAAGTAATTGCATTTTATATTTAGCCTGTATTCATTAACACTATCAGCAATTCCTGTCTATTTGTATATTGACTTTTCTACTGAGGACGTTAAAAGACATTTCCATTAGATTATGTTAATTATTATTACAAATAAACATAATTTATCAACAGTTGATCCATTACATTTTTGACGAAGACATCGGCATGGTAAGCGTAACATCGAGTCTCTTCTCACAATGCCAGTTCCCATAGAAAGTTGTAAACAATGTTACTGTGGATCAGTGTTGCCTATTAATAACTAATTTAACTAATCAATTAGATGGTAATTTATGAACTTTCAGTTCATAACTCACTTTTGGAACAATTAAGTCTGAACCTTAAACATTACTTACCTTTTCTTACCTATGCGTTGGTTTATATGCGAATGTTACCTAGCATATTATATTTGGTTGAATTTCCTCATTGAATAGCTTTTTATTTTGCTATTGACTCTATTGTGCAGTAATCTCCCTTGAACCTTGCTCTTTTGTGAGTAATACTTTGCAGCTTTAATGATTCAAGAATTGCAATCTTGTAATCGTTTTATTTTACGTGATGATTTTATAGATTGCCTAGTCTTGTAGAGTACGTATCTATATTGTGACTTAAACCAGTCAAATCCAGTTCTCTATGATTTCATCTGTAGTCATGACAAGAGCCAATTAAAAACCAATAGGAATCTAATGATCTCCCGCTATGCCAATAGCTCATCGATACCTTACTGGGTAGGTTCATATTTACTGATCTCTACTTTTCTCAGCAACGGTAAAATCTCAGTTGTAGATTTAACA
The DNA here is from genome assembly GCA_932526365.1 of Lobophora halterata. Taxonomy (NCBI): domain Eukaryota; kingdom Metazoa; phylum Arthropoda; class Insecta; order Lepidoptera; family Geometridae; genus Lobophora; species Lobophora halterata. Next base: position 9,859,954 of record OW052001.1, on the reverse strand, counting down.
CATTACCACGACTTTCATATATAAAATAATGTTAAAGAGGTGTTTAGTGCCTCACGGACGCATCGGAAACGGGTGTCATAATTCACGAGTAAACACCGCTATGGGCTACGTGGACGGCGAGACCGCAATGTGGAACAAGCGCATATCACGGCCCATCGATTAAACTATTCATTCCACGAGAAATTCTTTCATAGGTAACCACAGCCCGCATCACCTGACGGGTAAACAGAGGCAGGTAACGTCATTGCTGAAATTTACCGTTAAGATCCGCTGCTTCGGGATCCGCTGCTGGGTTAGTCAGTTGGACCTCCTCATATCACAGCCACTGGCACAAGCACAGGCACATGCACTAGGTATCACGTTATCACCAGTTCACTTCAAACAATCACCGGTAGTCCGCGTACATTTCGTCGGTTATCGCGAGAGCCGAGAGCCGAGCGCATAGGACGACTAAATGCGGCGGAGCGTGAATGTTAACCTACCTGTGGCGCTTGCGTGTCGACACTCAGCGGCCCCACCGGAGAAACCGCAGCACCGACGCAGCCGACGCCATCTTTAAAATAAAACAACCTCCATTCGGCACACAAAACATTAAAATGCGGTCATCGTTTAGCACAAAAATCCCAATTAATATTTTTGCTACTATGAATTATAACCTCATTCACAAGACATACTGATACGGTGAAATTGATAAGATGCGCGAAAGCCTTACTCTGCTTTACCGGTTTTATACTCCCATCTGTTGGAATAACAACGAAGCGAAGTCAAGTCTGAGTAAGCAGAAATAAATAAAGCTATTTATAATGAAAATATATTGTACCTTGAAAAACTGTTCACTGTTTTATAAACTTCCACAGTCAAAACGTAATTCAAAACCTTTTTAAAATAGTATATTTTATTTTACATAACACAACCAACAAACTCAATGGATTTAGCATTGATTCTAGAACCTCTGTTAACTTCTGTGTTCGAAGGTTCTATTGGTATCGATCGATTTAAGATTTAGTTACACCTATTCAGTATAGATGGCGTTGTGTGTCCGTAAAAGCCTTAATTTTCATCTTTCACGCACGGGTAAAAAGCCGCGATAGAGCCTGAGAAATAATCGTTCGTGTTCCAATCCAAGAGTAGCCAGGTAGGTGCTAAGTATATGAAAGTAGCAAATTGCTTTTGTGATTCCAATTTAATGAATAGTAGTTTCCTTCTTTCGGCACATACTCGCACATTTAGGTTTTAGTAATCGTATTGTATTTCATCTTTGAGATATGGAACTTTGGTAGGTACTTTTTAGTCATGGTGTGGTCGTTGTGTCATCGTTAGTTTCTTCCATGTAAGTTTATTTTCATACTACTATATTTTTTATTACCACGTTTTTATTTCTCACTTTCTTGTTTATCTGCATGTCTGTCGTTCCGGGTGAAATCTTGCAACCTGAATTTCGAGCACTTCCCGATTAGCTATCCGGCTGAAACTTTCAGGGTAGCTTACAACTAAAAACTAATGACTATATTTAAAACTAAAAACCGCTTTATCTCGTAAAGGAAGTGAAATAGAGCAAAAGATTAAATAACGATTTTTAATCTCTATTTCTTATTACTTCTATGCTCAAGTTCGTGTTGACAAACAAAACGACCTCATTTTATTTTTGCATAGGCATTACAATCACACACTACTATGTTATGTGAGTAATGATTTTATTATTCATGATAGGAACTTGTTACACAGTTCGTTATTGACTTTGTAATGTTATTTGTAGATATTATACCTATTGGATAAACAATTTGATGCCATAATTTACTGCGACCCTATCCAATGTCAGTATCGGATTCTGCTTCGCCCTTGTAGTCCCTTCCGAGTTAAGATGCATATTACAATACAGATATTCAGTTATTTATTGCATTAAATTATGTAGCTCTAGACACGTATAGCTAGAGACATTTTAGGCTTTGACGTGACAACGTCTTATAAATCGATGAACGCCGGTTGCATGCACGAAAACGTTGACGTCATTGTCCGGTAATGCTCATTGCCCCGTATCGCTGTCAATTTTATTCATAAAAGTATGCAACCATTTCATCAATGTTTTGTTATGACGTTGTCACGTTAAACTATCGTCCGTAAACCAACTTTACAGACAACCCATTTCTTTAAATATCCTTACAAAACATGACACCTATTGACTTACAAACAAAGCACATTGAAAAAGGTTCATATAAGCACAGAGATAAAAGCTTGTAAAAATATATAACTATGTATTTATTTATCAATGTTATAAAACTGATTAAGCTAATATTTGGATCCCGTAGGTACATGAATATTTACCTGATAGTTGATGTCTTTTGTCCATACAAAAGACATCAACGCGCGCTCTTTTCGTTCGCCTAGGGCCCACTGTGGTACACATCAATTTTGATATCTCAAACATAAATATAAATTTAGACACAGAATCTTGGATATGCTAAGTATAGACGTACATACTTAATAGTATCATGGTAATTCAACTAACATACATTTCGTAATTCAAAAACAGAGATAGCCATCCAAAGTTTTAAAAATAAACGGAGTTTTTTTCAAGCAAAACCTCTTCGAATAGATTTTATAAACAATTTATTTTTTACCCATAATTGTTTTTTTTTTTTATAGGTTCTAAAATGCATTTTTAACCCCCTGTAACTAGCATAAAAAACTTTAATAGCAAAATATGTGAAAAAAATGTATTAGGAAGTTTTAAAGGTCAGATAAACAAAATAAATTAAAATAATATGTTTATTACCAATATAAAATAGGTACTTATTGATAGATGTGTGGGTGAAAGTCTTTATAAAATGTGTACCTATCCAAAGATAAGTAGGTATATATTTTATAATATTTATAGTTCTAAGATCACCAACCAGGATCCGACCGAATCTGGCAGACATTTAGGTACCAATTTTGATAACTACATAATTATCAAATTATTCGCTTTTTATGTAAACATTCGTTTTAGGTTAATTAATTGATTTTGTTTTGTAAAGACATAACCATAAAACCAGTTTATTTTTTATCTAATAAAAATAATAAACGGTATGCGTGTCTGTTGTTTAGGTTAAATAATTGAAAGTTTCCTATCTATTAAAAATAACAATCATTGCAATAATTTAAAGTTATGTTTTATGCACCCTACAAAATGTCGTTGAAGTTTTGATTTGAATTTAAAGCTCTATAATCAAGGAAATAAATTATCGGCTTAGGTGACTGAAAACTGTTACGTACAGTGACGAAACTACTAAAAGAAAATAATACTTAATTAAGTAATTAACACGACTCATTGTACATTTACTGGGCTCAACTGAAATCCAGCGCTGGATAGGTGGGAACCCCACTTATCCAGCATAACGCTGAGTTCAATCCATTTTTGCCTTACGCACTTTAATAAGTTAGATTAGGTCTTATACTTAGGTTAAATTTAGAATTACATATACTTGTTAGTTTTAGTTTTTATTTACTTTTATTTTATCTCTAGGTATGTGTCGATTATGGCAAAATAAATTTCATTTCATTACCTTTACTAAATTCTGAAAGATCCTAGAAGGTATGTATGAATGAAATCGCGTGCAACCGTCTATACAACATCGAAATTTTGCGTCGTCTAAGTCCGTGCTGTGAGGTCATGTGAATTATTTTAATAATCTAATCAAAACGGAACTTCGTAGAACGTTATTTGAATCAACGATGCGGCTTCGCATTGAGGCGGTCATTTCGGTCTTGAAAGTAATTTATCTCAACGTATCAAATTGTTAGAGCATTCAACCCAGGTTTCGGAGGTAAATTAGTACATAAGTACCTGTACACACTGTACCTAACCATACGACTGAAATTATATGAGGTAAAATTAGTACAGTGTGTACTTATTATACCTCCAAAACCTGAGTTGATGAGAAGACATCCTTAAGTAGGTACCCTTGTTATAATTTTAAACTAATTATCTGTATTTAGTGTCAGAGCTGCACCGGACTTTTTATACCTAATGCAAAAGTCCTGTGTAGCACTGTTTTGGCACAGCGTGTAGCAAGTCTTCTTACAAGAGCTTGCTCGCCTCGTCTGTTGTTTACATATAAACATTGATGTCCTTGTGAATCCTTGTAAACCAGTCATAAATCAGCCCAAAACGATTGAGTTGAGTAAAGACACAAGTTTTTTTATTTTTTACATATTGATTATTCTAAAAAAAGGCCATTAATATGAATCGGATTACAGGTGCAGTGGACAGATGAGTCGTAAAACCGAAAAAATAGAACATTATAATATTGAATATTTATAGTAGGTACCTAATAAAATAAATCAGTGCAATTCTGGCTGAGGTGTGCGGTGTTGAGGCCGCGATTCTGTGTCAAGAACAAACATGTGTGTTACAATGTTATATATTACACCTAGATGATTTGTAGACTGCCTATAAATGCCTATTGTTTCAAGAATTATTCATAACACATGACAATTATAGATATCTATTGTATTAAAGGAAAAAGTTATGCAAGCTCTGCTTATACTCTATGAAACGTTGTTAGGCCTCGGTGGGACCCTTAGGACATATAAGCCTGCGACTTCAATCCGATTTCTTGAAGGGTTACGGTAACGGAATAAAATATACTGTAATATTAGGGCTATAAACACAGCCTACGCGGACTGTAAGTACATATTTCATGTAGTTTTACTGACTCTTTTCATACCTGTTTTGCTAGTCAATCTTTGCTATATTATCTATGTAATACTTATGTGTTTATTATAATAGTTTTTTAACTCATTTTCTTTCTTTTTTGACTCTATAAACAAATAAGACTACTGACTGACTGAGAATGTAGAGTCCTCCGTCACGGCAATATTTCTTTTAATATTTATTTCGCATTTATAATATAAGTTTGAATAATAAATACATAATAATACATCAGTTCATGTTCAAACACTAGTTCCGGCTAGCAGCGAGCTCCTAATTACGACAAAACGAGCAAAATATAGATATTACACCTACTCACGCTTCCTTGCAAGTGTGCGCGTCAATATTTTCCGCCATTTAACCTTTTTACTGGCACCAACGACACCCGTGTCCGGCTCAGCACTTGAACTTCGGATACGGAAAAATAAGTGAGTCAGGTATAGATTTTCCACGTTATTTTTGGATCGACAAGATAACAAAATATTTCGTTAGGGATCCTAAGTTATATTTTAGTAAGGTACAGAAAACTAAGGTAAAACCAAATATGGTTTGTATCTTTATGGTTTTTAATTAGTAAGTAAATGAGATGCCTGAGGACAGGCGTCGTACGAAGTCAGCCGCGCAAACGTTGATAAAATGATCTCGTTGCATTTGATGAGGTATGGTGTGAAACTGTCAAAGATCGAGAAAGATAGGGAGATTTGGAGAATACCTTTTATCCAACAATGGGCCAATATTGGAAGTTAAAAAAAACGTTAGTCGTGAAGAGCAAGATGCTCCCATGAGATCAGTCCTGCCCGTGACCACAATACAGTGCCACACTGGAGTTTGAATCACTTATGCCAGCCGAACACTACTAAGCGCTCATCCACTTTAGAGTCTATTTGTTATCAATATCGAAAGTCCAGAACTTCACTAGCTACTCAACATTTTGTTCATATTCGAAACGTGCGTTGGTAAGAACAATCTAAATTCAAAAATATTTTTCCGTTCGTACAACGGGAGGCAGGAACAATGGAGAATTTTTTTTTCCTGTTTGTCTCTAGTAGTAATAATTGGGATAAAAAAAAACGATTCTTTCTAGTAGGAACGCTGGGGGTAACTGGCTAGCTGGGGTTGCTAGGAGACAATCGGGAATAGGCTCTTCAAAGTCTTCAAATCGAAACGCATTACACACACCTACTTGGATTCACCCTTTCGTTTGGCGCTGTCTCGTTGCCTTTAGTGGCTTATCCGGGTTAACTTCCAGTAAAAGTGTTCAAGGTTAATCAAATATCGTAGCATTTGATCCCCAAAAGGCAGCGATGTAATGTGAAACGAACGTGATTCACGATTGAACTTAAAAATATATTCTTTATTTGATTGATGAAGTCTTGCAGAAGATTACAATTAACTACTTGTGCAAGATTCCAATTATGTAGTAGGTTATTTTATCCATATTTTGTCCAACTACTTATATCTTACTAATATATACTATTAATTTTATACTTACCTTCTAACCTACCGATTTAACTATGCTCCTTATATTTTTTTGTTATCAATACGTCATAGAACTAATAAATAATAGAATAATACTGAAGTACATACATTGAAAGCGCCAAAAAGTTAGTTATATTAACTTTTAGTACATTTTGGCCTGATGCTAAATATCAAAACACAGAAGTAGGTATATTACGGTGAACGTGAAATATCATAGTTAAAAATTACTAGGATTTTTCATTGATAAAAAAATATAACGAAAATATTTAAAACTAGAGTAGGTATATTTCATTTTTATTGGCAGGGTGTCTGAAAATTATTTGTCCTGTTTTCCGCATCCATTTTGCTTTATAAAAAAAATCTTAGTGTTGTATAGGAAAACCAGTTATAATCTACGTAATACCCTATATTGTAAGTACCCTATAGTGTAGGTTTCTATATTGATGCTTAATAATATATGATTATGTGCGCAATAAATAGATCGTAAAGAGGTCGTTTCTATTCATATCTATGTGGACCTATAAAATTTCTCCCGGTCAAATGAGTACTTTGAACAGGATGTCATAATAAAAATTGAATATTAATAAAGTGTGAGAATGTTAAAATTTAAATACTCAATTTTAATATTAGAATCTGCCATAATTTATAAAAAAACGTTAAAAATAATTAAATCATTAAAACCTGTTTATAGTGTAGTTTAAAGGTTATCATTTGGGGTTTTACATAAATTCGCAGTCAGGCTGTCTGGTGTTGAAAAACCACCGCGGTCATGTGTGGACTAGTTTTCACAAAGAAGACACTCACATAAGTATAACAAATGAAAGCTTATCAATCAATATTGTATATAAAATACTTGGACCTTACTAACTGAATGACAAACAACGTACATGCCAAACCACTGAACGTAGAGACTTGAAACTTGGAGGGTTGTGTTCATCAAGAAGTGCAGGCGCGTACAGAAAAGGGATTTTATCAATGCATAGTGCATACGAAGTTGCGGGCATCAGCTAGTTTTTAATTTAAAAAAAGGCGTGTGACAGAAGTGAAAACTTCATCAAGGCGATTTGAGCCGACACCCTCAAAATATTTTGCTCCACGCGCCTAAAGATATTCTCCTCAAAAAAAAAGTTTAACACTGACAATTTTACAGGTGCAAAATGCTTTGCCGCCCTTGATATACCTACCTAACCTACTATTATTCTACAATAAAATCACGGTTTTCCCAAACATTGGAAATCCCAAAACGGCTTACGCAAATATCAGCTCATTTTGATATTTGTTCAGCACACGTTTCCAAGGAACGATTTGAGTAGTTTTAAATAGATAATTATGTAAATTCATGTTTCACATACGGACGCATGGCACTTCAAGCTTAAAGAAATTGCGTGTGTGTAGAAAAAAATAAAGCTATTGAGGTAAATCTTCATATTGTGTCACTAGTTCTTTCGAACCAGTAGTGTGGTGAAAGGATTTCAAGTAAAGATAAATAAATCTACCTCGTGTTTTAAAATAAATAATCTTTGGATAACGTACAAAACGTCATCTATTCCCAAACTAAGCTGAGTATGGGAACCAAATAACTGCTGAAATACATTTTTAAATTAAAAAAAAAACACAGACTCTAGACAAAAACTGATGTTCTTCAAACAAATGTTTGTCCTGAAGCGGGGATCGAACCGCGACACCGGGCGTGGTAATCCGACACACTTGCTACAAGCATTCGTGTCGTCAATTTTAATTTGTTCTTTGTGTTTTTGTTCTTTATTCCTATTCCATTCCATTGTGGGGCAAAGACCCTTGCCCCACAATGGGACAATACAGACTAACAAAAAACCAGTAAAGTCAAAAATAATCTATCATTTTTGTTATGTAAACAAGTGTCTACGAAACCACGCAGGACGGAATTGGTTAGCGAGGGCTCAACACCATCAATATCGGATTGGAGGTGATTGGAGATTGAAGGACTATATTACATCCAAAAATGGAAATCATAAAGGCCGAAACGATGATAATGATGAAACAAGTGACTAGACGAGCAAGACGCTCTCCTGATAAAGAAAACACGCCAGCCCATAACCAAAACAGTGCTATTCAGGACTTTGATCCACAAAGGCCGGCGCAACACTGCTATAGCGCTCGTCCACTTTGAGACATTTCAGTCTCGAAAGTCCAGTAATTTCACTAGTTACGGTACCCTTCAAACCGGAACACAGTAATGCTTTAATATTACAGCTTTGCGATAGAATATCTGACACTGTGTTGGTACCCATTTTACTATGCTCCAACCGAAGTAGGTTCCATGATTTTAACAAGTAGTTCAATTCAAGTAGCAAATACCTTATTTACGGATCTTATTTTTTATTATGAACAAAACACAATCCATCATTGAGATGCTAGCTATAAATAACATAAATACTTTGCAATCAAAACAATATTTGCTTTTTACATGATCGCAACTCATGGCTTACATTATGATGTTCACACCGATAAAATAGGTAAGTACCTAAACAAATAAATAAATGTACTTACTTATATGAATTGAATAACAACGAACTGATTTTGCTGTTGTGTGCGAACGGATAAATGGATTGAGAAAAAGTAAAAGTAAAGTAAAAACCAAAAGTGAGCAAAAATGGAAAGAGATGGGGTGATACCTTTGCCCAAAAGTGGGACACAATATTACTAAATATACATAAATAATTTTTTTTAAAAGTGGATTTATAAAGTTGGTAAATCATGTTTCAATAGTAATAGATATGAGTTTATGACGAGATGGCATAGTCACTAAACTGTGACTTAAGATTATACTATCTACTTAAATTAACTTTAACTTTACTTTAGATAATATTCTATCTATGATATATCTTAAGGTAATATGCGTTACCCAAGTAGTTTAGCAATTTTGAGACTCTTATTTTTTTTGTTGTGAATTATATTATATATTATAATTATTATTAGTATAGTTAGTATTTGTTTAGAATTTTGGCTATTAGAAATTAATTCTACGCTACGGTTTGTAAAAAAAAATGTGATTGAATAAATTAAAAAAAAATATAGTAGGGAAAAAAATATTCCCACTGCTGTTGGAAGTGGGGATTTGGAGACTTTTTCCCGAAATTATTGGGGATGGCTTGTGAGGATTTTGGGAATAAGCCATGTTTATCAATAAATAAACATGAACTGAATTGTTGCCAAGTTTTTTTTTAGCTAAACAAGTGATAGTCGAGCTAGAGTTTCTCCTGATGGTAAGAGATCACGCATGTTTTGGATGCATCCAAAACAGGGCTTAACCGAAAATGTATCCATGCTTACAATATTTTACATTTATGAGATAAATGGGATTAATTTCATAGTCTGCCGACTTTATCATTGTCGGTCAACGGAGTAGAGCGAAGAATATGCGGAACTAATGTCGAGGTTACGCTTATTGTAATAGTCTTGACGCGATAATGATCGAAAAGGCAATTGATTACATTACAATACCCGCACACCGTAAACTGAAGTGCTACACACTATTTTTTAAGAATTTTTTTTATATGCCTATGCTGTCTCATTTTTGAGCAAAGACCTCCCCCAAATCTTTCCACCTTTCACGGTTTTGTAAGATAGGTACCGTATAAAATTTGTTAAGTATGGATACCATCAGTAAGTTTTTATTGCATCCAGCCGTGAACTAAAGCAATTGTGTATACTTACCCAAAGGGCTCTGCAGACATCAAGTAACAATTTCAATCATCAATTAATCAATATATATATAATAGGCTTGGACCTGACTGACTGACATACAACGTACAGGCCAAACCACTGGACATAGAGAATTAAAACTTGGAGGGTGTGTGCGTCAAGAAGTGTAGGCGCGTACTAAGAAGGAGTTTTATTAAATCGCAATGCAAACAAAGTTACGGGCGTCAGCTAGTTGTATTGTAACTAAATAACTAATAACTATTGGAATTAATTATTCTCCTACTTGTTTTTAATAATTTAACATTAACATGTTACCTACTTATATTATTTTCGGCCCAACCTGATCCAGTGATTTGACAGTTAGTGATTGAACCAAGAAGAGCCTGAAACCAATATTTTGACAGAACCTACACTGAATTTTAGAACCCTATCGATCAAGTGTGTAGCACCTGTACCTAAGTTCATAAAATGCCAAAGGATTCGCACGTGAACAACATCCTGATACAAATGTTCACGCACAGAAGGTTTCAGATCCGTTTGTTCCTGTGTGAGTCGCGTGACACAGAATGTTGTGTCCTGAATGGGCTTATCTGGATTCACACGGGCTGTAGCCAGAAAGACCAAAGATAAAGTCTATAATTTATTTGCCAAATCACAAGTACAATATAATAATGGTCTTAAATTAATTGGTGTCTTAAGTATGTATGTTCTACCTTCAGTCTTAGGCGTGCAAAATTTCGTGATATTTTTAATACTTACAAATTTAGGTATGTAACACTGGTTATCATTACAATTATGTTATAATTAATTAAATAAATGAAATAGAAAGGGTAAATTGATGATATGATATTCAATTAATGCCCCTATCAATTTCTATAAATTAAGTTTATTTCCTTGTGTCCTTGTTGTAAAAAAAACGTTATTTTTTTTAAAAACGGGGTATTAACATTATTCAATTAGCCAGTTTCTCAATTCTATATTAATTTATTTTATATTTATATTTGCGTCATCGTAGCACGGATTCTACTTGATGAGACTCTACTGTAAGTAGAGTCATTCAGGGTACCCAAACGATTTTCACTCGCACTTTTGTTCTTGTTGTACCAAAGTTTGCACAAGTTTACGTGGCTCGTTTTGTTAGCCTTGCCTTGTCTTGACATACGGTGCCCCTAGATATTTAGGTGATGGATGAAGGTGGATGAAGGTACTTCAGAGATGCGTTCTGCACGATATCATTATTGGCTCGATGGCGGATGTTCGTGTTCCTCAACCTACTTGTCGATCTCCAAGCTGTTTTTCTACAAGCGTATGATTACTTTGTGCTTAAATTATGTCGGAGTCAATATATTTTCATTCGAATGACGACGCGGATTCTCAGAGATTCCGGCTCAGTACCGAGTATCTATAACGTATCGACACGATCTTCGTTTTTATACCGTTTTTTGTACCAGATTCCCACGAGACTTTAAACCGAGATGTTGAGCCATTCATTAGATAAACATATCTAGGACAAGAAGATTTACATTTAAATGTCATACGTAAGTAAAAACGATGTCGACGTATCGTTTTTAATAAAAATGGTTATAAAGAGACTGAGTAACACAAATATCATTTTAACTAATAGTTCTCACGGATGTGAACGGAAACCGTAACACAAAGCGCAAATAAGTATACGCGCTAATTGAATAAAGGACTGCCTCATTTTAGTTGATTCATCGAATATTCTTTACGTCGTTACGTAAGACGGCAAAGTTCACGGCCGGCGAGCGACGTCGTCGGTCATTTTCACTCGAGCAGCGGGCGCTCCGCTCGGCGCACAAGGCGTGTCTAGATTCCTAACTCGGAGGCTGCATCCGGGCCGCTGGCGCTGGATCAGGTTACGCGGGGACGAGCGAATGTCAAGGAACCCTCGCGGCCGCAGCGCGCCTCAGTCGCAGCCGACATGTCTGCGCGTTCGCCCGCGCTCTTAGCGCTCACCCTCGCGCTACACGCACTCGCGTACAGTGAGTTATATTTTCTAATGTTATTAATTAAAATGAATTTGATTCAAACTGGTTAACCGGATGCTTCAATTTTATTGCCGTACCTACCTACTAATATTTCTACCGATTGCCGCCGTCATAGATCGGCCGGTCATCGTGCACTCGTCACTAATGTTCCGTTTTGCAGCGGGTGCCGGCGGAGCGATCCAATGCAACAAGGACGGACTTTACGCGGACTATGACACCTCATGCCGCGAGTACGTGCGGTGCTCGGGGGGAGCGCAGCACGGCCGCTACTCGTGTCCCTCGGGGCGGTCGTTCAGTGAGGCGGCCGGTGCGTGCGTAAGGGCGCGCCGTAACCCGTGCGTGAAGCGCGAGTGTGCGCCGCGCGACAAGCTGGCGTACGCGACGCCCGGCACCGCCTGCCGCCACTACTACCGCTGCGATAACGGCACGGGCGCCGACCGCGCCTGCCCCTCCGGCTCCTGGTTCGACCTGGAACTGCAGGCGTGCGCGCGCGGCGCCGGCACCTGCTACGAGCCGCTATGCGCTGGCTTGCCCGACGGCGACTACCCGGACCCCTCACACGAGTGCCGCCGCGCGATGCGCTGCCGCGCCGGTGAGCTGGTGGCGGTGCTACCGTGCCGCGTGCCCGCGTGCCGCGAGTCGTGCCCGCCGCCACGCAACGCCGCCGCCGCGCTGCCCGTCGGCGACGCCGACTTCTGTTCGGACGAGGCGTGTTCGTCGCTGTGCCAGGACGCGGCGGACGGTGCGTACGCGGACCGCTCGACCGGGTGCCGCGAGTACTTCGTATGCGAAGCGCGGCGCGCGATCCGGCGCGGCGTGTGCGAGGAGGGCATGGTGTTCGCGCGCGGCGTCTGCGAGCTGGCGGCGCGGGTCACGTGCCCGCCGCCCGCGCTCAGCCAGTGCTTCAACCGCGCCGACGGCCCGCACCGCGACTGGCGCGCGTGTGACGCCTGGTACGAGTGCCGGCGCGAGCGCGTAGTGGCGCGCGGCGCGTGCGGCTCGGGGCTCGCGTTCAATGGCGTGCACTGCGTGCCCACGGCGGAGTTCCCGTGCGAGGGCCCGGAGCGCGCGCGCGCCTGCGAGGGGCTACCGAGCGGCACCTACCAGGAGCTGGAGTCTAACTGCACGCGGTACTTCCACTGCGAGGGCTCGATGCGCACGATGCTGCAGTGCCCGACGGGCGAAGTGTACGACGGCACGCGCTGCTGGCCGGCGAACGAGTACCTATGCCCGAGCCTGCAGCGGGACTCATGCTACGGGCGCGCGGACGGGCGCTACCGCGGCGCGGACACGGGCTGCCGCGGCTACTACGCCTGCGTGAAGGGCGAGCGCGCCGTGTACGCATGCGCGGCGGGACGCGTCTTCGACGGCGAGGCGTGCGTGCCCGCGCGTCCCGGCCTGTGCCCCGCAGAAGACCACTCCTGCCACAAGCTCGCCGACGGCTACCACGCCGAGAAGGAGTCCGGGTGCCGAAGGTAAATTATGTTCTAATGCAAGCTGCGAGTATTTACTTCGTGACTTGAAAGACGCTAAAATCTGAAAAACCCGTAACAAATAAATAGACTCACCCTCCTCTCGACTCGCAGATACTTCTACTGCGAAGGCGGAGACCGGCTGGCCACGCTGTCGTGCCTCGGCGGCAAGATCTTCGACGGGCAGGCGTGCGTGGAGCGGTCGCAGCACGAGTGCGGCGCGACGCGGCGCGCGCTCGTCGAGACCGGGAAGCGTTGCGAGCGGGACGGGTTCTTCGTGCTGACGGGGAGCGAGTGCTCCCGGTACTACTTCTGCGTGTCGGGCGTGCGGACCGCGCTCAAGTGCGGCGCGGGCCAGGCCTTCAATGGGCAGGTGTGCGTGCCGCGCGACCAGTACGAGTGCCCGGGCTGAGGGGCATGACACTTCCGCCGCCGCCTGTACCTGTACTATCGTCCCGACTGTTTTAGCCGGAATATGTGAGTGATGATACCTTGATGAGCATTTGTTTTGATGATCGTAATATCTATTAGTATGCATAGCCCTACCGACCTGTAATGCATATGGTAGAATCCCATCTAAGGTTAAGTTCTTAAATAGATCGCCTACTATAAAAATAAAATCCACAGATGATAAAAGAATAGTTAATTTATTTATAACATAATATTACAGACATAATGCGCTATTATAATAAGCTATTACTTATATTGGTAAATAAACGACCGACTTCAATGTTTCATTAGAAACAAGCCAATAGAAATAATATATTTTTCTTTGAAGTCAAATAATATTTTGATGTTAATATACATACCAGTATAGGTATATTGCTTCAAATAAGCTAACTAACATATAACTCTTGATTGAAATAACTTTTTTTTTATTATGATTATTAACTGGGATCATTTTATTTTATTTTCGACTCAAACATTGTTTACAACCTTTTATAAAATATAAAAAATATATTTTAATTAAACAAACAAATAAAGCTATTTATTTTATAATTCGTTTGGCAATACTCATCTAGTCTAAGTAGGTAATTTAGATTATTTTAAGAATAAGTAAGCTTTTGTATCTACTATGGGTATTTAGTTCAGAATAGTAATATAATTTAATATTTATTCTTATGTTCAATTTCAATTTGGACCATCGTTATATCTCAATTGTGTTGTGATGTTGTGTAATGCGGATAAGCATTTTAATGTCGCTACTTAACGTTTTTGTTGCAATATGTAGCTACAATATAAGAAGTTATATTACCACGTAACTTCTTCCCATCATAACGATTTGTAGTCTTGGCAAGAAATAGACACATATAGTAGCAAAACAAAGTTAGTTTTTATGAGATTAATGGCAATGTTTGAAAATAAAAGTTTATAACCAGTGGTCAGATTAACAAAAATAAAGCCGAAACCGATAATTTCATTTTTTCATTTCATTTACTACATCGATAATGTTATTCCTAAAATATAGTTTAATCTGAGATAAAGCATCGATGACACTCGGCTTTTTTACAAGCTGATTGTTCGCGTTTTTAAAAGCTAGCATGTGAGTGTGTTAGCTTTTGGAAAGGATTGCCAACAAGCCGATTTTAAAAACGCCGATGACACTAGGCAACTTTACACGCTACAAACGAAGTCGCTGGCGTGTAGCGTGTAAAAAAGCCGTGTGTCATCGTACTATAAGAAACGTATCGCCCGTTGCGAATAGTAAACCTCATGTGTTTATTTATTCATGCTTTTGTGAAAATTACATTTTGTATGCAACATTTAATATAAAAGCAGCAACAGATTTATTACAGTTTAATGGTATGTACGAGTAATATACATGCTTATTGTCTCATACAAATATACACAATAAATATTTATAACAATATAAAAACGACAATATGGCTAGCTAGCATCAAACATACACAATTGCGAAAAATTAAGAAAGTAATATTAACAAATTATATAAATATATTTAGTAATAAATCCGCTTGATTTCTAAACCAAGGTTTTAATTAACTTAACTTTAGTTTAGAAGTTTAGTACATATTACTATATTATAAACCAAAGAGTCAACGAACAGAAAACCAAAGTTTAAAGATACGACACGTGTTTCGCCTCTACACGAGGCATCATCAGGAGTGAGGCGAAACACTATCTTTAAACTTTGGTTTTCTGTTCGTTGACTCTTTGGTTTATAATATAGTAATATGTACTAAACTTCTAAACTAAAGTTAAGTTAATTAAAACCTTTGTTTAGAAATCAAGCGGATTTATTACTAAATATATTTATATAATTTGTTAATATTTATGGATTTCCGCAAAGTAACGCCTGAATCAATCAATTATTAAGAAAGTAATTACGAAATATAACTTTAGTTACACTAAATATATCTCTAGTATAAATAACAAAAGTGACTCTGCAAGCTCCAAAGTTGAGCTAACTGGCAAAATAACTTTGACCTAGATTATAAAACACATTTGAAGACTACATGGGGCTAATAGCGTTGATATATTTCAGTCCAAAAATGCACGTCCTTCTAATAACGCCGCCTTACAAATGCCAATCAATGGCCATCCATTTATTACGTGAGGCGTTTGGGTGGGGGGGGGGGGGATTATATTATACCCAATCTCTCAAGGGGGAGAGGGGTGAGGGGGTGTATCTGTAAATATCAAGTAATTTTTTATTTTTTTTATTCCGCAATAACAGTGTAAACTGAGAAAGTGGGTTAAATAGAACAAGTATTTATCCACTCAAATATGGTTAAATCATATATTTAAAATAATATGTATTTACCTCGATACCTCGATTTCGGTCAAAAAAATATTTTCATTTAAATAAATCCAACGCAATCACGAAATGGGAAAATACCTCACGTAATTTACTGATAGAGCAAGCAGAGGGGCGTACATTTTTAAACTAAAATATATTATTCTTCCTACCGTTAAGCTTCTACCTTTCTATTGTACATGCGAATTCATTACTAGAGTATCATTAACGGTGCATATCTTATACTACTTTTGAAGTTATTATAACACTTTTTTTGAAGGAGGTTTTTACTTGAACTCTAACGAGATAGTTTTAACAATAACACTAGGATTATATCATTTTCAAGAAAAGCCCGATATAGTCATCAAAATCCACACCACAACATAAAAATAGAGACAAAATGGCCCTACATTCAACCATTATTAATTTGATAGAACGCTATGAAGCGCTATTTCAAATTAAGCTTTAAAATTATTAAACATCAAAGGATTCTAAATTGATTAATAAATGATTATGAAGAGAATTTTTAGAAAGTATACAGAATAATCCGCTCTGTGGCGTTCTATCAAATCTGTTCTAGAATCTTATTCTAAAGTAGACGACAAATTATAATAATTTATGAAGACAAAACTAAAGAGTTACGTTTTTTTAAGAACATTTTTTTTTTTTACAATAGTTTCTTTATTTATATCGTAATTGTAATTGGAAGATAGTTAATATCGTATTTGAGCTCGAGTCGTCTACTCAAGACATCATTTTATATGAAATCTTCAACACATGACTACGTTTACAATATACCCTTATCAGTCATAATAAGTAATTATTTTGCCAATATAACTTTATACAATACTTTTTTTGTAACTTGTAAATAGAAATCGTTGCTTTGCTTATTCATTTTTGATTGTATTTTAAGTCTTATTTAATTAACGTAACGAATACGGAAGAACAACAATTCCAGTTCACTAGTAAATTTTAAATAAATCTCGAGATCCAGATCTCTAAACATTTTTTTAATTAAGTATAATATAGTTTTGTTTTCTTAGATTTGACTTTTATACATTAACCTCACCGTTTAGACACCATACTACCTGAAATTTTAAAGAGAAAAAGTTTGATGATATTCCTTCAAAGTCAAAATTATATTACGCGCGGTCGTATCAAATCTGTGGCGCAAAAAACAAGTCCGCACTTCGTCGCCTCTTGACGCAGACTGATTAATGCGACAACGTAGGCCACACATACATACATACATACAACGACAACATGATATTTATCGTTCACCCTTTTTTTTACATGGGGAAATCCTCATGGATACCCACTACCCTTGGGGGAGGGCGGACGGGTTACGTAGAACTCTTACTGACTAAAACCCCATGGTGGCTGACCTCTGCGCATTAGAGGGGCCCCGGGATATCTTAAAGAACACGTACCGGTGCCCCTCACGCACCAACCCTAAGTTCCGCTTTCAGTGCATGCCACTCGTGCACTGCAGCCATCTCTGGATTCGAATAGGAGCGGCCAAAGCCTCCACTTCGACAAAAGGATCTCTAGTTGGCAGGTGCCACTTCATCTAGGACAACGGGTAATGGTATAGCACACGGTAGGTTGTAGACTCACGTTAGTTATCGTTGCACGCCGATGTCGATGAACCTTGATGACGCGGTCCTTGCCTGCCGAGCACATGCGGCCCGTCGCCTCGTCAACGAACAGAGACACAGCGTGCTTCACAATATCCTAACGAACTACACGCGGGTGGGTTGTAGTGTAGACTCACGTTAGTTGTCGTTGCTGGGGCCGGCGCGCGGCGCGGGCGCTAGCAGCACGCCGATGTCCCACACCTTGATGACGCGGTCCTTGCCAGCCGAGCACATGCGGCCCGTCGCTTTATCAACGCACAGAGACACCGCGTGCTTCACACTATACTAACTACACACGGTGGGTTGTAGTGTTGACTCACGTTAGTTGTCGTTGCTGGGGCCGGCGCGCGGCGCGGGCGCTAGCAGCACGCCGATGTCCCACACCTTGATGACGCGGTCCTTGCCAGCCGAGCACATGCGGCCCGTCGCTTAATCAACGCACAGAGACACCGCGTGCTTCACACTATACTAACTACACACGGTGGGTTGTAGTGTTGACTCACGTTAGTTGTCGTTGCTGGGGCCGGCGCGCGGCGCGGGCGCTAGCAGCACGCCGATGTCCCACACCTTGATGACGCGGTCCTTGCCAGCCGAGCACATGCGGCCCGTCGCTTAATCAACGCACAGAGACACCGCGTGCTTCACACTATACTAACTACACACGGTGGGTTGTAGTGTTGACTCACGTTAGTTGTCGTTGCTGGGGCCGGCGCGCGGCGCGGGCGCTAGCAGCACGCCGATGTCCCACACCTTGATGACGCGGTCCTTGCCAGCCGAGCACATGCGGCCCGTCGCTTAATCAACGCACAGAGACACCGCGTGCTTCACACTATACTAACTACACACGGTGGGTTGTAGTGTTGACTCACGTTAGTTGTCGTTGCTGGGGCCGGCGCGCGGCGCGGGCGCTAGCAGCACGCCGATGTCCCACACCTTGATGACGCGGTCCTTGCCAGCCGAGCACATGCGGCCCGTCGCCTCGTCAACGAACAGAGACGACACAGCGTGCTTCATGTCGTGGAACGATGCAAGCGACTCACGGCTGAAAGAATACGAGCAATGACAAACCTGGTAGTTTTTTTTATGGCGTTGCTGGTGATTATAGTCTGTGTCAAGCTTATGGTCATAGCACACATATTAACCCGGAAAGGGATCGTCACCGTATTTGCAACTCGCAACGTAAGCACGTAATGATGGGACTCAGCTATGGCTAGGCGATGCCGCGCTTACGGCTCGTGTTATCCGAGCATTGGGAGCCCAGTAGCCCAGTAGCCTAGTCCAATTCTTCTTCCCACGAAATATTCTGCTAAGTGCGCCTTAGAGTTTTCACTTAAAAAATGAACTTTTGCTTTGTGACATTAATTTGTGACGTAGATATATTAGTGCAGGCGACTGTACCTTCTGGTATAGTTTACAACTACTTTTACTTCTACTTTTTTCAACCAACTTCTAAAAAGGATGAGTTTATCAATTTGGTAGCTTTTTTTTAAATATGTTTGTTACCTCAGAACTTTGTTGTTTAGGAACCGATTTGAATAAAATCTTTTTTGTTTGAAAGAATATACTTACAGATTGGTCCCATAAAAATTTTATCAAAATCTATTCATTAGTTTAGGATTTATATCAAATTTACTGAAAAAATAAGTCGTTGAAGTGCACAATATTGCTTATTTTGATACCGTGATTTGTCAGTGGTACCTACGGTCGGTAAGTCGGCTGTTGTATGTTTTTGTAAAGTCTTGATTATCAAACAAACATTTTTAACTTTTTTTTGACTCAACAATGATATGTAGGTATCACGTACGGTTCATGGCGCAGTTGTTCGTAGCACTCGCTGCAGACGCGCTGCGGGAACTCGAACCCCATAACGGGGAGCGGCAGCCGGTGCGGGGAGCACGCCGCACACACCGCCGCGCCGCACCAGCGGCAGTGGTGCTGCCGCAGACCTGGTGGGCCAATCATGCATTAGAGCATTACCATTGGGAGCCGACAGGATGCCGTCTAGATGGGTACCAGCACAGTGCGAGATATTCTGTCGCAAAATAAGAATGTTAGCATTACTGTGTTCCGGTTGGAAGGGCACTGTAGCTAGTGAAATTATTGTGCTACCATCACAATATCTCAAGCGCTAAAGCAGTATTGCACCGGCTTTGACTACTGCGTAGCACTGTTATGGTTTTGGGCAAGCGTGATCTCTTACCATCAGGAGAGTGTCTACTACTCGGGCGAATTAACATGACACCTGTGCAAAGTACAGCTAGGAATTGGATTATCTTGATAGAGAAGAGGTCCTGTAATACTTGTTAATGATAAGTAGGTAAATGTAAAAAAAAAGTTAATGATAAGGCAATTAGAGGAAGAAGAAACACGGAGGGCGCCGCGCTGGGCAGCGGGAGAAGCAACGAGTTCCGAGCGAGAGTGTCAGCCAGGTGTCATGTTCATTCGCCCGAATAGTACTTCAAAAACCTAGTTGCTTCATCTCCATCATAGCGCGCACGTTCCAAATAAAAGGCGCGCAGCATATCTGGAGCAGGTCGGACTCCTTCCAGGCGGGCGTCTAGCGCCGCTTCACGCCCATCTCCCGACGTATGATATTACTACTATTGATTCACAAACCCAGTTGCTTCATCTCCATCATAGCGCGCACGTTCCAAATAAAAGGCGCGCGGCATATCTGGCACAGGTCGGACTCTTTTCAGGCGGGTGTCTCGCGCCGCTTCACGCCCATCTTCCGGACGTGAGATATTACTACTATTGATTCACAAACCTAGTTGCTTCATCTCCATCATAGCGCGCACGTTCCATATGAAAGGCGCGCGGCATATCTGGCACAGGTCGGACTCCTTCCAGGCGGGCGTCTCGCACCGCTTCACGCCCATCTCCCGGACGTCTGATATAACTACTATTGATTCACAAACCTAGTTGCTTCATCTCCATCATAGCGCGCACGTTCCATATGAAAGGCGCGCGGCATATCTGGCACAGGTCGGACTCCTTCCAGGCGGGCGTCTCGCGCCGCTTCACGCCCATCTCCCACACGCCCATAGCGCCGTCCTCGCCGGCGGAGATCAGCCGTTCGCAGCCACCCACGTACCAGAGACCAGTCACTTTGTTGCTGGATAAATACAACTTTTGAACTATAATCTCTTTTTAACCGACTTCAAAAAAGGAGGAGGTTATCAATTCTGTTAAATGTTTTTTTTTATGTTTGTTGCCTCAGAACTTTTTTGTTTAAAAACCGATTTGAAAAAATATTTTTATTCGATAGGATATACTTTCAAATTGGTCTCATAGAAATATCATCAAGATCGGTTTACAAAACCGTATCAGTTAAAAAAGTTAAGATCAGTTAAAATGACTGAAAAAAATATGTCGTCAAAGTAAACGAAATTGCGTATTTTACTTCCCTGTGATTTTTCAATGATATTCACTAGAATAGTACAATTGAAGTTGGTTTTACTAAAAAACAAACATTCACACACTCACACCCCTGCACTAGGATTCCCTGTGTCGCAGGTGGCATGGACACATACAAGACATCACAACATCCAAGATCCGAGAACAAGCATTTGTGTTCGTCACGCAAATATTTGCCCCGGCCGGGGATCGAACCCGGAACACCGAGCTTCGTAGGCAGGGTCACTACCAACTAAGCCACGGTATCGTCAATAACTATGTTTTTGTAAAACCTTGATTATAATCAATTATAATCTCCTTTAGATACGAGTATGCATATATGTAATTATATGCATACTCGTTCTCTTCATCATTGTTCAGTTCATCTAAAGGAATCTTTGCGCTAAAATGTAATGGAATGCTCTGTCAGCGTCAGTATTTCCCGATCACTATACATTTTATTTAGCCTGTGCGTCGTCTGCAAGTCAGTCAATCAGTCTGTTAGGACTAAGTTTTTTTTAAATATAAATTGATGATTGATTGTAAATTGTTAATTCGCTAGAGCCTACATGTGAATGAGACGTATTCGATTCGATTGTCTCATGAGAACGACACATACTTTTTTTTTATAATTTTTTTTTAGCTGTTTTTAATTTTGACTCACCTATGTCCTTGAAGTTCGTACGCAGTGCCTTTTTGCCCGCCTATGTCCCACACTATAATAGTTTGGTCGAATGATCCACTGAACAATAGCTGGGGTATCGCAGCCCAGTTCAGCACTCGTACGGAACTGAAAAAACAAATGGTTTTAAATTTAATTATAACTGTCTACTTGATCATAACTCGTTCGTTTATCATCAGTCTGTAAAATACTTACCTAATATGAGATAATGAATGAATGCTCAGAAAAAATCGGAACCTCTTTCAAATACATAATGCCTAAAAGAACTTCAATATTGTGATTTGAAACTAGCACATTTATGTTTATAACTTTACCACACACCATGTTAAGTTAGCCTATAAACACTTTACTTTCATAGTATTCAATAGATAAGCAGGCAGGCATACTAATTTTGTAACATTGTATCTTAAAACTTTTTCCTAATTCTAAAGTTCAAAGTTAATTTATTGCATGAAATATATGTTTTTACAGATCTTAAATATTTACATTGGTATCAATATATTCTGCCGTCTCGGGCGTGCAATGTTGTTTTTACAAACAAAAAGTATACCTATTATTTAAGTACAACAACACTTTATAACATTAATCTTAAAAGACAAAATCGAAAAAATTCAAAATTAAATAAAAAATAATAATATATACCTATCTTGAGTTTAAATTAAATTATAGTATTTTTATGAAGTTTTTGTCAATTTTAAATTCATATAACGTGTAGTAACATTTGGTGAATAATACCTCTCTCAGCTTTCTGTGGAACAGCAAACAAGGCAGCTCTCTTATTGACTTTGGCAATTGATTATATATAGACGAAGCTGTGCAGAATATGCTTTTATGCATTAATGCTGTGTTAGCTTTCTTGGTTATGACTTTGTGCTTCTATTGTATTATGCACTTATTGTAACCTACAATCTGCAGGTTATAACTATCTAGTATTTTGTTAGTAAATAGGTAGGTAGCCTGCCATTTCAACATGTACTAAACTCGCATTGATATTACTCTTCATACATACTGGGTAATCTATAATTTGCATTATTACTTAGTCCATATTTAGGTTAATTTTATCATTATGTATGCCGTTGATTATGGGTATAAATAAACACTAAATAATACATACCCGGTGTGACCTTTCAGTGTGGTGACTAGAGTTGCTCCATTGTTATCTAACTTCAGCATGGTGATTTGCCCGCTGTAATCGCCCACAAAAGCGTATTTGGATTGAGAGTCGAATCTGATACCGGCTCAGGAAATCACATAGCTTTATCTTTATTTCGGAGAGCTTATCAATTTTTATAAAGTAACTGGTCAAATATTAGACTTTTGACGACACCGTGGCTTAGTTGGTAGTGACCCTGCCTAAGAAACTTGGTGTTCCGGGTTCGATCCCCGGCCGGAGCAAATATTTGAGTGACGAACACAAATGTTTGTTCTCAGGTCTTGGATGATGTGATGTGTTGTATGTGTCCATGCCACCTACAACACAGGGTATCCTAGTGCAGGGGTCTGAGTGTATGAATGTATAATGTTTAATATACCTTTGAATCCAAAAGTTGTTTTAAATATCAATAAAAAAGGCTTATTCCTAACTGACTGACAGACAACGCTCAAGCCAAAGCACTGAACGTAGCGACTTGAAATTTGAAAGGTATATTTGTAAAGAT
This sequence comes from Lobophora halterata, assembly GCA_932526365.1. Lineage (NCBI taxonomy): Eukaryota > Metazoa > Arthropoda > Insecta > Lepidoptera > Geometridae > Lobophora > Lobophora halterata. Next base: position 9,836,492 of record OW052001.1, on the reverse strand, counting down.
GTATAGGCGCGAACTAACAAAGGAATTTCGTTAACTCGCAAGGCAAACTAAGTTGCGGGCTTCATCGTCAGTTACTCAACATAATCTTATTAACATTTAATATTAATCCTTTGTAGCAGCACTGTTCTGGTCATAGGTAGGCGTGAAGTCGGTTGAAAACATAGCATAACCGGCCCGCTCATTCTTTTATCACACAAATTACTAATTAATATATTTTTGGAAAGTGTTCCTTTAACATTATCGATTAAGAAAACATTAAAATTTACCAGGTCAAATATGGATGTATGATCATCATCATCATCATATCAGCCCTTAGACGTCCACTGCTGGACATAGGCCTCCCCCATGATTCTCCACGACGAGCGGTCTTGAGCCTTCTCCATCCACCGACTTCCAGCGACCGCAACTATGTCGTCAGTCCATCGCGTGGGGGGCCGTCCTACACTGCGTCGTCCAGTTCGTGGTCGCCATTCGAGAACCTTTCTTCCCCAACGGTTATCGGTTCGTCGAGCTATATGGCCTGCCCAATGCCACTTCAGCTTGCTGATTCTGAAAGCTATGTCGGTGACCTTCGTTCTTCTACGGATTTCATCGTTGCGAATCTTATCCCGTAGAGAAACTCCGAGCATAGCTCGCTGAGCGATTTTGAGCTTGTGTATGAGGCCAATAGTGAACGACCACGTTTCAGTGCCATATGTCATCACTGGCAACACGCACTGATAAAAGACTTTCGTCTTAAGGCTCTGCGGTATCGGTGACGAGAAAATATGGCGCAGTTTCCCGAACGCTGCCGATCCGAGTTGGATTCGTCGGCTGACCTCCTTATCGAAATTGGACCTACCTAATTGGATGACCTGGCCCAAGTATATGTAGTGGTCGACCACTTCGATAACATCGTTCCCAACATAGACCGGTACGGGTGCGACATGGGCATTTGACATGATTTTTGTCTTACCCATGTTCATTCTGAGACCCACCTGTTGGGACACGATGTTGAGGTCTCTGAGCATTGTGCCAAGGTCTTCCAGGGTTTCAGCCATTATGACTATATCATCGGCAAATCGAAGGTGAGTGATGTATTCGCCATTAATATTGATGCCATGTCCATCCCAGTGCGTGAGCTTGAAAACGTCCTCTAATGCAGAGGTGAACAGTTTCGGATGTATGTATGTAAGTACGGATGTATGATTAATAGCCAAAATTGTGTCATAGTCCAAATAAAAATTAGGTAAATACTGACTAAACTAGTTCTAAATATCAATGCCATAATAAAATTATCTATAAACAGGTTTTCATCTGACATTTTACTGCATCTTCCTAAATACGTAGATCCATAAATCATTATCTACTACCTTATTATTTATTTGACCCGTTTAAAAAAAGGGTTGATGAATGTAAATATGTTCCTTTACGCCCTACAGCCTAAACGGTTCGATAGATTTTGGCAAATGATGTGTCGTGGGATTTGTCTTCTATAAATTGATAATTGTAATAAAAAATCGATACGGCGGCGGTGGCTGCAAGCGGCGAACTGTTGTTTTTAAAAGTTTTGATAAAAGGATACTGTAGAGCGGTACACCACGCCTCGAAGGAGTAGCCACCAATCCTGCGGCCGGTCTCGCTGCAGTGATACGCGAAGAACTTGTCTCGACTGACCGACAGCACCCATTCGCAGCTCAGAGAGAAAACTACAGCCGTGACGCGCGCCGTGTGGGCTAGGTACTCTCGTGCCTGCGGGGCAACAATAGAAACTTAGAACTCCGATATATGTTCTTATCCTTATTCTATGTAGGGGGTATAGCGATCTAAACTGGCTTGCCCTTGAAGGGTGCATTGTGTATTGCCCCCCGAAAAACGAGACACCATATTGCACCCAGCCATCCCAACTCCTTAAAATAATGGAGCAGGCATACTGGGTTGTTGGCAGCACCATTCCAGTAAAGTGCTGGCCGACACATTTGGTGGAGGTCGAGCAGCCTACGCAAGCCTGTCCTAACCCTACTCTCCTCTGTAGCTTGACAGTGGATGATCACATGCTCCTCATGATGAATTCTTGGATATTTCTTATAGTCCAACTGTTGTACAATAAACAATATCTTGACTTGAAGAACTTGTCTTAGTTTTTCGTAGAGTTCTTTAGTTTTGTGTCTGAGGGCCAACAGGAGAAACTTAGAACCCCGATATTGCTTTTTATTGTACAATAAACAATATCTTGGGCTGTGCTGCACTTCAATAGGTGTGCGTCTAAGATTTACTAACATCAGCCGAAATCTAAACTTCAAAGTTGAATAGAAAATGTATGTTTTATTTAGTAAAAAAAAGGAATATCAGGCCAGAAAAGAATGAACAAAGGGGTTATGTGATAAAATAAAATATACAATGCAAGTGTCATGTCTGGATAAGATGAACATAAGGAATGAACAGCATAATTCTCTAAATTTCTACTTTATCCTAGCTAAGGTGTACAGAATCTTTGTGTCCCCATTACACATCATTTAGACATGTATGAATATTCATGTACTTGCTCATGAATATTTATCACACTCACATTTAAGGATAGTCATAATCGGAAAACAACTTTTGTTTAAACATGAGTTTGCCATCCTTGCCTTACATTTACGTCAGTTTTTATCTGTGAAGGACATTTCAATGCAATTTCATATTAGAAAGTTTAAAAGTATACCTTTTGAAATGAGCAATAAGAAAAGGATAATTTGTTTTGTATAATGTACCTACCTAATAACTTTTCTTCAATCTTATTCTGGAATAAAAAAAGAAGAAACTGATGAAAATAAAACTCACAAAAAAATCTTCTGGAATAAAAAAAAGATCAAACATCAGTGTATCTGATAGTGATAAGCCTTCCACCCATTTCTAGGTCAATGTGTCATTACTATGTCTTATTCGAACCAAACTTTCAAGTTTTTAATGACACACATTCATTTTGTAGTAAGCTGCTTTTAAATTTCTTTCCCCAGATAAGATTTAATAAAACATACTCAAGTTTATAACAATTCTAATTATAATTTAATTCTGGGGTAGGGTACAGAGGTCTGCACTGGCCTCCAGTTAAAGGGCACATTGTGCATTGCCCCCCTAAATATAAAATCCTACCCCAGACTTCGTTTTGTCTTGGTTTGTTGACAGCACTGCTCAAATAATTGGCTGGATGACATATGTATATTGATGAGACTGAGTCCAATACTTTACGCAGACTTGCCTTGATTCAAACTTCTATGATTTTACTTTTTTTGTTTTCATAACAAACTTAAAATGATCTGAAGAGAGAAACTTATTTTGTTTGGCCACCAATTATTGTACAGTTTAACATCTAACAGAATTGTGTAGGTACTTACAGGGTTGATCCTATTACAGTCTGGTGCCAGTGTGAATTCAGAAACAGTGCCATTCTCCTGACCAATAAACAGCTGTCTTGTCTCGGGTGTGTAGAACATGGAGGTGCAGCCTGAGGGCATGTACTGGCATATACTCGGCCAATACTGCCCCGAATCGCGCTTCAGCCATACTCTTACTGTTCTAAAAGTAAATGTAACGTCATAGAAATAATTTATGAGGGATATTGGGAATATTTGCAACGTAAAATTAGCGAATCATGCATGACCCTATAGTTGTTTGTATAAATATTGTCGGGCAAGAAAGTCAACAGAGCTAACGCTTATGCAAAGTATATGTTATCATCGTCGGATGTTTGAGGGTACATTTCACGAAGTACTTTCAAGATTGCCTAGGTCATGTTTAAATTTTTATATCAAACAATAAGATAGTTATGACTCAGATCTCTTACTTATCATCACAAACGCTAATTACACCGTCCTCGCCAGGTATAACAACTGCGGCGTTTACGTCGTCTGTGCAGCCCTCCAGTTTATTCAGGAGAGCTGGTTTTTTCGTTGTAGAGAACCTATCGTTTGGTGTTCTTGGCGCAGGCTTGATTTCAGCAGCCATAATTATTTTTTTACAGTAAATCCGCAAGTAAACACGATAATACAACAGTTTTCTGTTCGGTCGGGAAAAGAAAAACGTCATTAATTTTTTGACAGATAAAACTGTCGAAATCAAATTTTGATTTTGACATTTAATTGCCCTAAAGGTACCAATTCTAAAAACTTGTTAAGCCAACCATGTTTGTGGTGGTATTGGCGGCATTAAATTAATTGACAAAACTTGTATAACTTTGAGTGTTTAAGTGTAAAAACGGTGGTTTTTTATCCATTAAGTGCTCGTGAACGTGTATGAGTGTTGGTGAATAGTGTAATGCTGTAAAACGTGACTTTTCGTGTTGCCTCCAAAACTCCATAGAAGCCTCTAGTAAAGTCGCAACCAAAGAGCTTCTATACTATGTATCTAGAGAGCTAACACGCCATTTTGTTTTATTTAAGGATTAAGAATTCTGTACCTTATGCCTTGGAAATAAAGTTCTTTTTTAATTAAATCTAAATATAAGGATTTTAATGCTTGATAGAGACCCCCCGTTAAGGAGTGTGTCTCGTTCACACAGTTGCCAGCATACAATTAAAACTAACATGGCCATAATTTTTGAAATAAGTGGGACTATTTTCGAAATTAGACGATTTGCTCTAAATGTTATTCAGATTCATTTGAAAGGTTTAGTACAGTCGCTGTCATGTAGGTTAGGTACTTAACTGCCGAGAAAAATAATTACTGTTCGAAAGAAACAGTATTAAAGCCATTGAATCAGATATACCTCACAAGAATGCGGCGCACCGCCCTCTTTTTTGTTGATATTTTAATGCACCTATGTATAATATAATTTTAAAACAATAATGCAAAGTAACGTATGTATATAACATTGATAGCTTATTGAGCAGATTGAATTTTCCCTTGGTTGCTTGTTTATGTCTCAATGAAATATTCAAAGTTCAAAAATTGTGGTCGCCCTACAGAACGAGACACACTCCTTACTGGTTCTAGCTCTTTCGGCTCGCAGTTTTTGTGTGAGTCGGCATTCTAGATACATAGTATACAAGTTCTTTGGTCGCAACCACCACTACTTTACAAAGTTGACTTATCGACTCTGAATTATGACAAAATAATCAGATCTCCAATTACTTGACACTGGCTATATACCTTTGATGTGAAGCTAAAATAGAAGAACTTAGGTTCTTCGAAAGAAAAAAAAACCATGTTTGTCTATCAGTCATTATTTTTATTCATGGACGATTAGAAGAACGGAGCTGATACTATTTTTTTTATATGTTGATTTGAATCGGTTAGAAAAAAATAACAAATTTGTTAAATTTTAACCTATTTTAATCATTACTCAGAACGTGATCCGACACTTAAGTCATTTTTTAAAATCTTAGTGATATTATTTAGTTTTTTTGAACACTATCCGAATTCGCTGAAATATCTGAAGTATTAACATTATTACGGTTGTATCTCCAACACAACCCAACTTGCTTTTTTTAACTTATTAGTATTAATTATTAGCATAATATTAATTATATTGTCTACATTTTCATTAATTGTACATTTAATTATTTTAGTATCAGTTCTTGACATTTAATTTCTTAAACAGTCGGCAGTCAACTTTCCGACCATGAAACAAACACCTTAGAATAACCTTCTATAAAGTTTCATTTCGCTACACGCAAAAATACAACGTCAACTAACAGTAAATTTTCAACAGTATATAACATTCTATCTTTAATGTTTCTAAATATTGTCCCTAGCCAGCCATTAAATGACACATCATGTCGTAGTCATTTTACTATAATAATTTCGACAAATTGTGAATGTAACTAGCACGCTCATTCAAATGGACCAGTTGGCACAATCATACACATCTTTCGCGCTCGCTTTGCTCGCTCGATCAATCAGTCAGGTATAGTAAGGATTGTACCCTTATTTAGAAGTGAACTGTAACAATTTTATAAAAAGTGTATGTATCTATTTTGAGCTGGTACCCACATCCACATAAGTTTGCATTATAAAATCACAACAGTTTCTACCTATATTAGTAAGTGCTTACACTTCTTAACTAACATAAATTAAAATTTCAAGTGTCTACGTTTAGATGTTAGTATTATTTATAAATAAATAAACTCTAGACTGAATTGTAACTACTCTACATTAACTTACTGTGCTTGACCTTTCTCGACATTGATGTCAAAGTGACGTCTCATAAATGCTACCATTAAATAAACATTTTCCCAAAAATTACGTAAATTCCAATATGTAATTTTTTTTTATTGAACAAAATAAGTACCTGACAATGTTGACAATTGTATCGATCCATTATTTCAATCAATAACATTATCCTCAAAGTAATCTACCAATTCCAGTAGTGAAATTATGGTAAGAGTTGAGCTGGGAAGAAAAGGCTAGCCCGATCGACACGTCAACATACACAGACCAAGCCCGTGCACAGCTGCTAGTTAAGTTTTCCATATGGGTAAAAATTCCCTGGGAACTTTTTAAGCAGTTACTGGCTTCCCTAAAAATTCTTCATGCAATGCAATTTATTGTTATCGGTTAATTTTACACGCCCGGCTGCCGAAAACCAACTTTATAATTCAGTCTAAAAAACGGGTAGTGTCGAGATTTATTATAGAATTTCAGCCATGGCTCAGGCAATTAAAAAATTGACCACACAAGTGCTTAAAACTAACAAAGTGGAAAATGTCGTTGGCTGTAACGCGATCAGGGCCAGTAGGTATGTACACCGGCTTCATCTGGAATTTACGTAACCTGGAAAGAAACACTCGTCATACACGAAAGTCGTTTATTCTAGAATAATAAATTCCTAAGTCGAACTATTGTAGGTAGGTACCAATATTATTTGCAAATAATGATTGCTAACATAACCTAGACATAGTTCAAGGACTCAAACCTTGAATCTTCTTATCGTGTTACTAGATCTTTCGAACCAGTGTGGTGAAAGGAAGTGCACCTCGATGAGGCTCCTTTCGTGAACTACCTACTTTTTAATAAACTATAACCTTGTGAATTAATTTGCTAAAACGTCTGGACAAGAGTAATATGAGAGACTGCAACTATGTTGAAGCAAGAAATGCAAACATGTAGCAAACGGGGCACTGAGGCAAAAAGATGTCAACGAGGTTATGGCTATTTATTTTCTGCATCCACGTTTCTGATAATATTAATTATCTTTCTTCTCTATACTACGGATGGTCACCAAGGGGTGAGAGGGGGTTAAAAAATTAACATATAAATAAATAGGTCACATAGTGTGGGGTATGGGTATGTTACCCTTAGCTTTTATTATAAATAGTTTTTTTTTAAACCAGCACTTGGTGGAGCAATGTCCAAATGGGACCCCCAGACGTGATCCTGGGCATCTCTGAAGCCTACAAGAAGGATGCCAGCCCCGACAAAGTAAACCTAGGTGTAGGGGCTTACAGGGATGATGCGGGTAAACCATTTGTTCTGCCATCAGTCAGGAAGGTTTGTAAAGGATTTTTTAAATTTTTTGTGTAATACATCACCAAATGCTGCTTTGTATCAACAAATTAATAAAAAAAAAATTATGTTGTAGATAATATACTTTCTTACCAAAATTAATAGTTTTTGGGAATACTGAGAAAATGCACTATTCAAAAAAACTCATTTTATGAATAAAATTAACTTTGGGAGATAAAATATAATAAATAAACGTTTAATTATTTAATTTAATTAATATTGATCATAAATTACAACCATTTAAATGTAACAAAACACAAAAATATTAATTTACTTTATTATAATACTGGCTGTTTTGTGCCTTTGCCTTAAAAAAAAAGCGCTGATGCGCGCGCATCGCTAATTTGACAACCAGTAAAAATTATTCCGCGCGCTGTTTCTTTTCGCTGTATTGTTTTTAGTTTAAAATGTCGTCCGAGTTTTATTTATTTCCTCGCAAATGTGTTATAAAACGTCGTATGACATACGTGCGCTTTGATAATTACAGCCTCTGCTGTCTTGTAGCCCTCACCTACGGCTCGGGCTAGCAATATCGCCTCGGCTGTAATTCTCAACTTACCGCACTTATATCATAATGTACTATTATTAATAGCACAAAAAAAATACCTATACAAAATAATTGGCAATGCAAATCTTGAGGCTGCAATTACTTCAACTAACAGTCTAAAGTATAAAAAAAATTGAAATCACTTTTTTAGAATCAGAACGAAACAACAGCGTATTTTAATAGCTCCACTTTGTAAAATAAAAACGAAAGCATCAAATCTCAGAACAAGAATTAACTAGCGGAATTTTATAAACTCTTAATTTGTAGGCTGAAGAGCTCCTACACAAAAAGGGGTTGAACCACGAATATGCGCCCATCGGAGGAGAAGCCACCTACACTGATGCTGTAGCTAAGCTGGCTTTCGGAGAAGATGCTGCCATCATCAAAAACAAGTCCAACTGCACTGTGCAGGTATAGTGACTTGGTTCCTGCATTGAAGATGTGTGAACTTTATTTATACACAGTAAATTTTTAATCACCAGAAAAAAAATAGGTACGCATAATCAGTTTCCATTACCACCGATTACTGAACATAGATTTGGCATAAAAAAACTTGAAAAAATTAATTCGTATTTTGTCAAAATAAATTTGATAAAAATTTTATAACTGTTACCGTTACTCGTTTAACTATGGATTTGCGTCAGGCGGTACCCTTTAATGATAATAATTTAAGTTTTATTCATCGTTTGGCAAACCCGGGTACCTAGCTCGAGCCAGCTCGCTGTAGATCGACGCGGCCGCACTCGCCTCGCTTTTACGCTGTCATTTAGTAAAAACCCAACATTCTGGATGAATAATGTGTTATTTATTTATTGAGCATCGACGCGAGTTAGTTGTTATATTATTTGATAATGGATATTATTTCAATGAGGACAATGTCGATAATAGTTTGACTGCTAATTAAATGCTGCGCCATATGAGCGCCGGCCCTAAGGCAGTCACTGCCAATATTTATACAAATCAAAAATCAAATCAAATCAATTTATTTATCAAATGATTAGGTAATACAAATAATACACTAATTAATAGTACATTTAGCGCTATTGGTTGTACACATGTAGGATACCATTACAGTAGGTAGGTGACGGTGAGGCCCAAACTAAGCTGAGAGCTTGTATCTTGGGCTTCTGAGTGCTTTTACAAGAAGGTGGTTATCATGGCAGTTATTGAAGAAGACGCTTTGCTTACAAAAAACAAAAACCTTGCGTTCTAAATTTTAAGGTGTACCTAAGGTAATTAAGACTAGGTATAAGTATTTATATTTAGGTTTTAAATAGGTTATATATATATATATATATATATTTAATATTTAATATTCTAGGACTTAGATAACCGAGGTAGGTGAGTGAAGTGTGAGGATGTGTGTGAGGGTGGGGGAGGGTGGGGGAGGGGAAATGAGAAGGTTAATATGAGGTTGTGTACAGCCGAAACACTCCTTAGCAATTGAATAAAAAAGTCCCCACAACAAACTCCTATATCATAATGACCCGTTTTCAGACCCTATCCGGCACGGGCGCGCTTCGCCTCGGCATGGAGTTCATCATGAAGCACTACGCGAAGACCAAGGAGGTCTGGATGCCGTCCCCCACTTGGGGCAACCACCCGCAGATCTGCAACACGCTTAACATTCCCCACAAGAAGTACCGCTACTTCGACTCGAAGACCAACGGGTTCGATCTTCAGGGCGCTATCGAAGACATCAACGTGAGTTGTAGATCGTATGTCCTGTTTCGTTCTGTTCTGGTCATGGGCAGGTTATCTCTTAGCATCAGGAAAGTGCCTAGCTAGTTTTGTCTCATGTTACTTTAAAAAAAACTGGTCGTGGTATCGGGAAATTTAAAGCCAAAACAAAATTTAAAAAGCCGTGTTAACCGAGTGGTAGGTGCCTCGAAATTCGATCCGAAGGTCGTAGGTTCGAACCCGATCGTACACCAATGGATTTTTGTGTTCAAAAATCGATGTGTGCATAACTTAAACACGTGCTAAACGGTGAAGGAAAACATCGTGAGGAAACTGGCTTGTCATAGAACCTATAAAGTTCGAAAACATGTGTCAAGTGCACGAAAAGAGCCTCTTCGAGGCGCACTTGAAATCCTTTCCCCACACTGTTTTGATAGAATTAGTGACACGATAAGAAGGAGAAGCCAAAAAAGCAAAGGACTTTGTGATGACTTCAACTAATCTATGATCTAATGTATTTTTTTTTATTTAAAATTGTTTCATACACTTAGAATGGATAACTTGTTCGTTTGGATGGAGTCAACATCATGGTGTTGTTTGATAAAAAAAAATCCATTTCAATATCAGAAATCGAAAAATAACGTATGGTGTAAAATGTGCATTTAGTCTTACATTAATTAAATTCATACATTTAAATACTAAAGCTTTTAGATACATTTATAATATGAGATATGATTACAATTTCTGCAAGACATAAAAGGATTTACATATGAAAAATATTACAGACTGATAAACTGATAAGACCTCACTGATCACGCTCATACTTCGTGACCCAACAGATAAACAACAATAAACAATATAATCTCCTGAATCATTATCTTAGGGTTCGTTTGTGTCATACTAGGGGGCATTTTAGCACCTAGGGCCTATTTCGCTAGATGCCTGAGACTTTAATGCACGTTTTCAAATAGCCACTTTAGCCCCTTAAGTAAAAATACATGTGTTGCAACTTGCAAGTTAGAAGGCTTTATCCAAACAGGACAAACACCGATGTTCATCGCACAAATGTTTGACCCGAAGCGGGAATCGAACCCGCGACACTGATGAGTAGATTGAGTATCAATCAATCAATCAAATCAAATATATTTATTTCAATAGACACACATCTTAGGACTAAAATTTTACATACATAGCTGGTATCGTATAAGAAGCGTTGTTGACACAGTTACTTTAACTAAGATAAGAACCATATCAGCCAGTTACTTTAAGAAAGATATTACAAAATTATATTCTTGAATCAGCTGTATCAATTATTTGTCGATTAGGAAAAACTTGAACAAAATTCATCTTCTAGATATATAGACTAATATTTTCAATCTTTCCAAAAAATCTTTAGAGTACGAAAATGTTGGAACTTGTCATTTCACCATTTAAATTATATTTGTTTTTTTTTTTATTTACCGAAGAACGCTTAATTCTTCGCGTTTGGTTCCACACATATTAGTGTATTTAGCCAGTGTCAAGTAAATTATCGCAACGTGGTCAAGTTATTGAATATACATGTTTTTTAGAATTATTGTAAAAATCATAAAAATAATTATTCAGTCATATGTAAGTCATTGTTTATTAAGTTGTACAATGTACATGTTGATATTGTGTGTAGAAAATGCCGGAAGGAGCCATCATCCTGCTTCACGCATGCGCACACAACCCCACCGGGGTCGACCCCAAGCCCGCCGATTGGGAAAAACTCTCACAGGTAAATAAACTTACAAAAAAGGTAGGCGTGATCTCTTATTATCAGGAGAGCACCTAATACGACTTGTCACTTGATAACATTAGAAATATAAAACTTCTTATTTGACATAATTCTTGGAGTTATCTGTAAGCCCATTCAGAGTTTTTTTCGAAATAAATATCTAAATATAATGCAACCATAAGTTGGACATACTTTAAAGCCAACTTTAAGGCCCTTTTAATATCTACCCTTTTATTATTAATGAAGCAACTTTAGCTTTAAATTAAAGAACTTAACGATTTCTGTTCTCGAACTCAACCTTGACTGAGCTGAAAGAGGCATAAAGTGAAGAAGAAAATTATACTCAATGAAACTGCTTATTTAAATATAAAACCTGTTTATCAAACTAGTAGTTTCGTGTTTCTGTTAAAACATTCATCCAATGCAAAAACACGTAATAAAGATCTAATTTATTCTAGCTTGCTATACTACAATAGGTTTTACAGTTTTTGTCACAAGCTGAAAGCGACCTTATGTTTATTTTACTAGGTTTGATTTTTCCATAGGTGATCAAAGCAAGAAAGCTGTTCCCATTCTTCGACATGGCGTACCAGGGATTCGCGACAGGCAATGTCGACGATGATGCCTTCGCTGTGCGTCTTTTTGTCAAGGAAGGACACCAAGTCACTTTGGCACAGAGCTTCGCTAAGAATATGGGTAAGGCATACATTCGATTTCTTAGAAAAATATCGATTAAGACAATGAAATATCGAATGATCATCATCACGATACATAATAAAATTATGGATTTCAATCGGTATTTTGATGTGAGCTCTTGCCAATAAAAAGAGTGAAGGTAAAAAAGGATTTTAGGAGAAAATTTCATCTTGACGTTGATGCTAAATATTTAACGTCTAGATAATACATTACATCACTCTATTATAACGTACCTTATCAAGTTTATCAAATATCTACCTACAGCTACATTGATCGCTTCAGAATAATACAATTTCAGGATGATTTGACTTATAATTAGTCGAATCATCCTGAAATTTTAGAATTATGTAACTCAGTTAAACTTTGCACCTTTTGTAAATTAATAATAGCACTCCTTTGAACAAAAAATATCATGAATTAAATTTTATTTGTCAAAGTACCTATACCCCTGATTGCTATTTATCTAGTGACTCGCACTATCTTATCAGGTATTACGTCAATGCGCGTGAGGTCGAAATAGTCATCAAATGAAAAAAAATATGAATGGGATGATGAGAGAACTACGAGTATTGACCAATACTAGATAAGTAACATACACTTTATAGCTATTTTATCATTATTTATCATTGTTACATTAATTATTACCAAACTCTGATCCAAAAAGAAGTTTCTAAGAGGGTAAAAAAAAGGAAATTTACTTCCTTACCTTCACACTCCATCATTAGATCTTTAAAACTCCTCAATAATTTACTGCTAGAAAAAGCTATCATCAAGCAATCAAGACTAATAGTTTTCTTCTTACTTTTTTTTAAATCGGCGACCCCGATTGTGGCATTGATCGATTACGCAGATGTACAGTCAAGGATAGCTCGATCTAGGCTTAGTCTAGGCTAGGCTAAGATTCCTTGGATTTTCCGTAAGAGCACACGGAGTTATCTTCCATTGATTTTGTTGTGATTACAATTCACGTCACATAAGACTTCGCAGAACTAAATTTTTAGGTATTCCGTGGATTTTTTTAGTGCGCGAACATGCGCATGAATCCCTTCAAGATGTCACGGGCTGTATAATTATTAAGCCCGTAATGTCCCACCAAAGGGCAAATCACGGACTGAATAATTGTGTTAAAATACTAACTTCCCGTACCTTTTTGCTAGTCTGAACGGTACGTAAATGACACACGGCTTTTTTACACGCTGCAAGCCGGCGAGTTCGCTTGTAGCTTGTAAATTCGCCCTGTATCATTTGCTTTTTTACAATCTTCTTGTTGACATTCCTTCCCGAAAGCTAACTCGCTCACTCGCTTTTAAACTCGCCAACAACTAGAGTGTAAAAAGCCGTGTGTCATAAACGCTTAAAGGTATGTTTGTCAAGTGGCAAAATGAACTCTATTTCCAGGTCTATACGGCGAGCGCACTGGCGCTTTGACCTTCCTCTGCGGCGACGCAGAGTCCGCCAACAAGGTGATGTCGCAGGTGAAGATCATGATCCGCACGATGTACTCCAACCCGCCGCTGTACGGTGCGCGTCTCGTTCAGGAGATCCTCACCAGCCCCGAGCTAAACCAGCAATGGTGAGACAAATTGCTGCGGACTCGCGTCAGTCGTGAGCGAAAGAGACGCAGAGTCAAATTCGGCCGCGAGTAGAAAGTAGTTTTTTTATGTTTGGACATTTCACACAGTGCCATCTAGCCCCAAACTAAGCCATTCATGTAATAATTTATGTTTGTTTTTATTTTTTCATTTTATTAACTTTTGCTCTATATTTTAATCGGTATTATTTAGAACGTAATCAAATACTTAATTAAACGTATAATTATGTGATTTTCGAGAATTTAAAGGTTACATATATTAAGTTTTTTTTAACACTATCCGAATAATAGGATTTACTACTATCCGAATTATCGGGATATCCGAATAATAGGATTCACTACTATACGAATTATCGGTATATCCGAATAATAGGATTCACTACTATCTGAATTACCGGAATATCCGAATAATTGGACTCACTACTATCCGAATGATAGGATTCACTCTCTGAATTATCGGAATATTCCAATTATCCGGATACGTAAAAATCAACGGATGATGCAAGCCCTGTCCCGCAGGCTCGCTGACGTGAAGCTAATGGCCGACCGCATCATCTCGATGCGCACGGAGCTCCGTAACGGCATCGAAGGCCTCGGCAACTCCAACTCCTGGCGCCACATCACCGACCAGATCGGCATGTTCTGTTTCACGGGACTCAAGCCTGAACAGGTAACCGTAACATGACCATTGACCGTCGTTTCACGTTGACTCTTCTCATGGGAGGCAAAATTACTGGCCATGTCTGCATTTTATGTAACACGGGACTCAAGATGGAACAGGTAACAGTCTAATGTTAAATAAATAAAAATAAAAAACAATAAAATGACCATTGACCATCGTTTCACGTTGACTCTTCTCATGGGAGGCAAAAGTACCGCCCATGTCTGCATTTTATGTTACACGGAGACGGGACTCGGGATGGAAATCATCGGCCTAACGCAGTCCACTGCTGGACATAGTCCTCTTCCTTCAGCCTGCCACCTGTCGCAGATCGTCACCACACCTGGCCGGAGGGCGTCCTACACTGTCTCCACTCAAGAACTCCATTCATATAGCTATGGAAATGACTTTGCATTGTGGGCAAGAATAAATCAAAACCCCTTTTTTTCAGGTGGAGAAACTCACGAAAGATTTCCACATCTACCTGACCAAGGACGGTCGCATCTCTGTGGCCGGCATCTCTTCAAAGAACGTGAACTACATAGCCCAAGCTATCCACAAGGTCACCTCCTAAACGCACTCGAATACAAATCTTAACGCCATAGCAACAGTAATCGATTCACTTCAAAACACGCCATAAAATAATGTACCGACAGAGCACAGTATTTAGCAAAGGTTTTACGTTTATTTTATTTAATAGCTAATAAGTGTTATTCTAATGTGATCCTTTTTAGAGATTCTTTGTATCGTTTGTATTTTAATATTGTATGGTTTTTATATCTTAGTGTATAATGATATAAAATATTTATTGTTTTAAATTTCCGTGTTTTCATTTCATGTATGAATGGTTGATTGGACGTATGGTAAGTGGTCTTAAAACTACGAACGAGGGAAAGGAAAGATGATGCTGTGATTAAACTTTTATTTGTTAAAATAAGTAGATAAAATAAACTTGATGCCAAAAACACAGAAAATTGTATTAACATGTTCATGGTGATTCAACTATTGTTCTAACACTACGCGAGTTATTTACAGCTGACAAACGAAATGAACAACTTATCTCTATTTGCAAAAAAAATGATGCAGGTCAATCGTTAACATTGCTCAAAATTTAATAAGTATCTCAATATATTATTTACAAAAATTTAGTTCTTATAGAACACTTATAAATTAATGGGAACACATTCGTCCACACAATTATTGCATTGTGGTAACAATATTAATCATATCCACCTGCATCTACTTAGACCTAGTAACAATTCACTAAACTAGTATTGTATGATGTCCAATGACACCCACAAAAATGCACTGCTCACTCACCTTTTATGATACAAAACGTATATTGTAAATATACTAACTAATACATTCTAAAAAGAATCGACAGTCATTAATGTATTGATATTTTATTAAAAATACTATGTACATTTTTGTCATACAATGACGCTCAGGCGTTACTTCTTCAAAATTGTACCTTTTTATGCATAATAACAACAATACTGAAATGCTTTTTATGCAAATCCTTACCTTCATTCTCCTCTTACCGGCAGGTAATCTGTGTTTACTGACAAGCCCATCTGATTTACTCATTTTAATCAAATAGTTCAACACCTCATAAACAAGTTGATATAACAATATATCTTGCAAATAAGTTGATAATTGTTTTTTAAACAACATTTTACATTCAGTTACAAGTCATTAGTACTTGTAGTTTCTTATTGCTTTTGATAATACAGACTTGAATAGGGAACACTTCAAGAAAATCCTGCAAGATTATTTATTGTAGTATCAGTACTTATGTCACCTACCTATATGAAACTCATACAACAAGGAGTAATAAAAAAAGAATCTGCTTATTCTTATATGTACCTTTACACTAAGTTAATAAAATTTTGCTTTACTATGGCAGATAAATTATAACAAAATTGATACTCAACATAATGGCATAACAATCTGGCAATGGATGACAGCAAAAAAGCTAAAATAAATAATATATCAACAGAGGTAAATGAATCAAATTTGCTATTGCGATTTTTTGAAACTATTAAAAAAACTACCAACAGTATAGTAAAGTCTGCGTTTTGGTGCTATAAATTTAGTGAAAATAAACACCACTAGGTGGAAGACTTTGTAGAACTTTTGATACTTATAGAGTAATTTCAAAAAGTCGCAATAGCGATATTGACGCATTTACCTCAGTTTTAACTATAAATATTATAAACAAAACAGAGCTTGTGCGTTCAATAAAATAGAATTAATTACAAATACGACATAGAATATTAATAGATCATTGAACATGATAAAACTCTATAAACAATTTAATGATCCAACAGGAGTACATTTTTCTAAAGTAATTAAGACTATTTAACTCAAATTGAGAGGGTTTCAGGATTAGTAAAACAAATAATGGAATTTTACAAGAAATGTTCCCGAATCATTTATTTTATAATTCAGTTAGCCTCTAATTTTAAAGAGCAACCTATCGAATTACACAAATTATAGTATACAAAAACCTTTTTAAAAACCGTTGTATAATTTTATTAAAAAATAGCATACATTTATGCTAAATGCCAAAAATACGTTGAATCGTACAAGTTCATATCATAGTTTCTATGAAAACCCTAACCACAATCACAAATTAAACCTAAGAGTTATTGCTCACTATTTACTTAAAGGCATATGTTCACTTACGGGCTGCGAGTCGTCGGAGGCAGACTCGTCCCCGAGCAGCTGGCTGAGCTGCTGGTCCAGCGGGTCGGCGCGGCGCTCGCGACTGAACTCCTCGTCCTCAACTAGAATGCCCTCCTCCAGGTACGCGAACGAGTCCAGGTTCATGTCGGACGGCGTGATCGCCGTGCTGTAAACGTCTATCCTCTTCTGCTGCGATTTGGCTTCTCTCACTTTCTCCGAGAGCTTCTCCTTCGCCTTCGTCAGCTCGTCGGAGTCGCGGTCCAGCTTGGAGTCGGTCTCGCGCAGCCGGGAGATCTTCGCCTTGAGCGCGAAAGAGGAGTCGTTGCTCGAGGAGCCCTCGTCTTGGAGCTGGCTGAGCAGCGTGCGCGTCGCTACCGACATAGCGCTCGCGCTGCTGTACACCTCGCCTCTCTCCCCTAAAATCGTATTCAGATATTTAATAAAAAAAAATAAAAATAATATGTCCAAAAGGGTAAGTTATTCAGTGCGGCTTACCGCTGGTGGTGGGTCGCTGCCGCGGTTGCTTGCGGGGCGTGGCGCGGCCGGTGCTCAGGTACTCGGCCTCGCTGTCGCTCGACATGCCGAGGTCGAGGTGCATCGAGTTCAGCTTGTCGTCCTCGTCCTTATCCTTGCGCTCCGCCGCGGTGTCCAGTTCTATCTCCCAGTCCGTCACACTCGACGAATCCTTCGCGTTGTCCGACTCTTTGCTGAAGCTCGATTTCGGTTCGCTTTTGCTCATTAGTGTGATGCCGGCGTGGTCCAAGGGCACCGCGCTCCCTATACTCTCGGTCGTGGAGTCTAAACTGCTCGCGTTACAAGTCTCTTCCGCCATCCGGTTGTCGAACAGCACCGGCGTTTCTGGCGTGATGGGCGTCGGCTTGTCCGCGGGAGGCCGCGCGCCCGCACCGCCGCGGTTGTCCAGTATCTCGGAGAGAGTAGTGGGGCGTCCGGAATTCTCGTTGTTCAGTTCCAGGACGATAACGTTTCCCGCGGATTTAGCGGCCTCGGTGTGGTCAGTCTTAGAGGCCTGCATCAGCTGAGTTACATTCTTGCCCATGATTATTTTTGACATATCGCTCCCGTTTTTTGCGAACGCCAAGGCCTTGCCTACGTTTCCTTTTTGCACGATGATGACGTTGCCTTTCGTACTCGACGGTCGTAAAATAGGGTTAGTTATTTTAGGAGTAGAGGGCATCATCCCCTTCGCTGGTATTATATCCGCAAGATTAGCTGTCTTGATCGGCATCGAGGAGTGATCCTTACTTATGACTTTTGTACTTGAAGATAGAGTATTAGGCCTCGATACGACCGTGACCGCCGCCGACTTGGCGCCTTGACCGATGTGAGCTTGTGAACTGACAGGCAGTAGCTTCATATGTGTCGACATGCCCTTGAAGTGTATGAGCGGTCCTTCGGCTTTCGTCCTCGCTTTCGAGGGGACCACCACCATTTTAGGGCCGGGCTTGTTGAGAACCACCGCCTTGGCCGATACTTTCAGATCTGTGGCGGGGATTCCTTTGGGCGTAAAAGCATCTGAAATTTTCTGAATAGGGTTCGTGCTAAACGGACGTTCTCTGGTAGGAGTACTGACGGATGATGTGACGATAAATTTCGTACTAGGCTGCACCTGTTTGTTTTCTAGTGTCGGTTTTGATACAACGACCATCTTGTCTGCTATGACAGGAGTACTGGTCGCCCTGCTCTGTGGTATCGATCCTATGACTTTAGTGGTGACAAGTCTGCCGTGAGGCCCAGGAGTGCTCATTTTAGGAGTGGAGCCGGAAGTGACAATTTGTCGATTCGACAAAAGTTTGATATCTGAGGGTTTCTGGACTATTACGTCTGTTTTATATGGTTTTTTGTCTGAAACGATTTCTCTGCTCTTGTTTTTGATGATTAGATGTCTCGCATCAGGTTTGGCTGGTATAGTTTGTTTGGGTAAGGGAGTGCTTTGAGCTTGGGTTTGTATCGAAGAGTGGTCGTCTGGATGGGCGTTTTCCGGGATCTCGAGTTCGTGCGGCAATGTGGCGGGTTGCGTGAGGAGCTGCATCGTGGGGGAGTCTGTCACCATCCCGGGAGACGCCATTCCTTTAGGCTTTATGTCATCTAGGAAGTCGGACTTCGATTTTGGTCCTAACACAGCCTGCGCGTAGCTAGCTTGGAAACTGTTCGGCGGGCCCGCGTATTCGAGAGGAACCGACGCGTTGTATGAACCGGGTGATGACGCTTGTAGTTTTTCTTGTGCTTTTTTCAATTGAGCTTTTGTTAATTTAGGCGTTTTGGGAGTTTTAGGTTTTCTAGGTTTAGCTGGAGTGGCGCGTGGCGCGCGCTCACTGGATTTACTGGTTGATACTTTGCTTACTTGGTTGTACGAGTGTTTTGAGTGCCCTGATGATTTACCTATGACAGATAATCACAATTTACTTTGGGACTTGCTATGAAGCAATATGCAGGAACCATAAGTCAACGAAAATATGTGAAACACAAATCCCTACCTACTCTGTATCGAATGTTAAAAATTATTTACAGAATAAATCTGTTATTGATAATTATTTTTGCCACACAAAAACGAAAGTCATAAAATAAGCAATTGAAATATTTGCTTTAAGTTTTTGACTATGCATTTACGAGCTGAAAGTTTAGAGAGAAATATCTTTGACTTACTTGAGGCTGGCTGTGAAAACCTAGAGTACAGCTGTGACAGATTGAGATGCTTCTGATGCGAGTTGGCGGGTATATTCCTCATGTTCTTGACGGGCGGCATCGACAGGGCGTCCGGTCCACCACCTTCCGGTTTCCGTTTGCGGGTTAATAGTTCTGTGTCCCATAGCTATAAAAGAGATAAGATGCATGAGATGGAAAAAGTAAGAGAAAAAGTCTACTAATCGTAAGCGCATAGTAATTTAAAAAAAAATTACCATGTATTGTGGAACAGTACCAACAGCATCCTACAAGTCATTGGGGGCAGATATGATTCGCCCATCATGCAAGCTTTCAATCGGGTTTTGATCCAATAGGCTGCTCCACTATCGGATTAAAGATCGATTGTAGGCGCTCATCCCGAAATTTGTATTTGACATTATTTATTTCGATTTTAATTTCAATTTAATATAGTTTAATTTCAATTTCAATTTTGTGATTATAATGATAGGTTTAAAATTATGTTGTCTTTTTAATGTTTAATGTGTTGTATTTTTTGTATGGATCTAGTTGTCCGAAATAAATAATTTTTATTTATTTATTTATTATTGTCGTTTGCTATTGATTTCCACAAATGAAGCCTTTTTTTATTTTTATAATCTGCGGTTAACTTTATGAGGAAGCCAATTTTATGGGTTTAATGTTGTTTATTGATAACTGATGATTTCATGGGTTGTGCTTTGTGCAAAACAAAAACAAAGGGCAGTGCGTGTACTGAACAAGTGTCTCTGAGCTTAAGTCTAGATCAGGGGTTGGCAAGTAGTTTTTTGTGGGGTGCAGATACTGATGAAAAAATCTATCAAACTCCTAAAAAACTGACTTATTAAGTTAGTACTACACTTTTTTTAAATTTTGCTTTCATATTAAGTCTCTTTTAAATTAAGGTAGGAACGAAAAGGTTTGTCACATGACAAATTATAAATCAAATTAACAATTGTTGCGCGATTTGTGAATGCGACTGATGAAATGACGACTGCCAGCTCGCCACCATTTCAAGTCTAATCAAAGCGGGTGTGTGTGGGCTACATATCTAATTAAATCACATCATTTATATATACTTAGGTACTTGAAGGTATAAAGATATTATTTAAATTAATTTATAGGTATCATATAATTTAAAATATCTGGCAGGCCGAGGTCTGCCTGTTGCCGACTGCTGCTCTAGATACTAGAAAAATTGGCATTTGTATGTGTGTACCTGCATGTATGCTTGTCTGACTGTATCTCCTGAACCGCATATACAGTCCTAGTGAAATGAAGCAGGTATATGTTTAATAGAATTTTAATGTATGTTGGTCAACCAAATTGGTTCAGGTGGTATGATGTATGAAATATTTGAGTAAAATTTCAACTTAACCGTAATAATTATATATTTTATCGCAAGACTAACCTTAACAGTTTGATCTTCCATCGCAATAGGATAAATAGCATCTTCAGTTGATTCACTCGCACTTAAAGTGCTCTCTTGGTTATACCCCTCTGCATCTTGCATTTCCTGTTCATTTATTATGGAAGCATTCAGTTTCTCTGATGCAAGTCTTTTTTGGATCTCCTTGTTTTCAGCAGCAGCAGCCTCGGCTGCTTTATCCGCAATCTCTGTGTAGGCAGTTTGCGCTACACCACGAGGCAGGAGTGGCACTCGTCTGCGACCCTCGCAAATCCATGCTATGCTAGTATTAGGACCTGATAACCTATTGAACAGTAATAAAGTGTCAGTAAACAATAATCATGGTAAAACAAGGCAGAGTAAAAATAAAATATGTAGGTTACCTGTCAAATTTACTTAGTACAGTTATAAGTAAGTAGAAGTAAGGATTCTCACATAAATTACAATTATGTACAACTGTATCTACAAATACTAAGCATTTCTTGCATTTGTCATTTTCCAAATATTAAAATTATAATAAGAATGACTCTTGTAGGTACTGAAGGAATTGCTACTCCTTTTTAATCCAATACTCATTCAAAATGCAAAGCTATTGAGTTAAACTTACCACCAGGCTCAGCCATCTTGGTGGGACAGAGTTTATAAATAAATCTACAAGCCTTCATTGAAATAATTGGATTTCTAACTTACTGCTCAGCAACAGTGGCTAGTAATTGGTCGTTGGACGCGCGACGCGCCTCGGCACTATGCCGATCTTGACTAATGTGTAAAACAGCGCGCAATTCCTCAAGTAGCTTTTTTCTGTTGTCTTCCAATGCCCCTTGTGCTCGAAAGACATTGATCATATTCGAGTAGGCTTCAAGTTCTGTAAACAAATGAATATGTGATGTGATTAATTGACGTTTTTTTGAATATTCTAAGCACAATTTTAGTCCCGACCTATGGATTAGAGATCAAGAAGACCATAGGAGGGAAAATGAAAGCCATTTCTTATACTAAATTTATACCAAGTCTACGAAGCGTGAGGCGACATTCGTCGCGAGTCATGTTCAGAAACATGGGCCACATATTTGTTTCTTTGATTTTAACACTTAAAAAGTAGTTTATTTATTATATTTTGCCAACATTTTTAATGTTAAAATTGTATTGGCAAATATCCATACTGTTTACTTCAAACGACAAATCGTTCATTTTGACATTTCGAAGGAGTCGTTTCATCAGAAATGGCATCTTGTCTATGAAAAAACTGAATGCCATGTAATAAAAACAAATTACCCAAACTTCTGGCGCTAATTAAAAAAAATATAAATTATTATTTAATTATACTCCAATGTTTCTTACTATTTTAAAATTTTATATTGGTGCGTTACCACAGTTCAAAACTTAATCGATTCTTGAACTTGAACTTTGTTGATCCTAGAATTATAATATAAGCTAACTACTACAATCTATAAATAGGTATATTACAAAATTTACAAAAGGAAACAATTGGGCCACCCATAGACCGTTGCAAACGATCTATAGGTAGCTCAACTGCTCCAACTCGATACCCGATGGCAGCGTGCCGAGGATACTGGCTGCATTGCCTCTTTGTATAGCAAGGCTTATTCTTTGGCCCAGATAGCTGCCAGCCCTCTGATCACGCGTCGCTTCGACCAGACGCTCTGACAAAATTTTAAAAACGCGGAAGGCTCCCATTCCCCATGGACCTAGGGTCTCGACCCCAAAGGGCTCAAACATGTACGACCTATCAAGACCT
Source organism: Lobophora halterata (assembly GCA_932526365.1). Classification (NCBI taxonomy): domain Eukaryota; kingdom Metazoa; phylum Arthropoda; class Insecta; order Lepidoptera; family Geometridae; genus Lobophora; species Lobophora halterata. The sequence goes on along the minus strand of OW052001.1, from coordinate 9,813,560 downwards.
ACATATTTACGCCGCTTGAGATCTTCAGCAGAGTTTGCTGCCGCACCAGCCCTAACTTGCGTCCCTGGCAAATGAGAAGGTGCCAAAGTGTCTACGCATGTAGCGTCCCACACCAAGGGCCTGCCCATTCTCCATGGGATAAGCGTCATACCGTCAGGCCGCTTACCATCGTCACGACTTAGACCGTTCGGCTCGAGAACGGCTGGCACATTGGCGGTGGTAAAAGCCCGGCGAATGATTTCGTTAAGACTACTGTGGCGGGAAATTCTGCCAGCACTCCTAGTGCACGATAATCCATGGTGACCAAGATGTTCGACCGCAGTACCACACCGGCATCTATGTGGAGCGCAGCATGGAGCACCCAACCGCAGACGTGTTGCAACGCGGAAAGTTAAAGGGTCCAATAATGTGCCAATCGTTTGTGAGGGCAATGCTTGCAGCCAAAGTCCTGACTCCCATTTGGAAACGGCTAGGAGGCGAGCACGATCTGAGGGGCTAGAGCACGTTTGTAACAGACAGTTCCGTGTTAGCTCACAGATAGGCCCGTCCCATTGCCTTTGAGACGAAAGGGTTTTGGGGGGAGTAGTATTTGGGCAAGCAATTTGCCAAGCGTTCCTGGCCTCGTCTAAATGTGAAATTTTGAAAATGTTGCCAGATTGAATTGAAACCGTCGGAGCTAAAATTTTTTCAACCAAAGAACTTGTGCTATAGACTGAGGACAAGAAAGCTGGTAGGCTAACACTTGAAATTTTGCGTATACCTAAGCCTCCCATTTTAATAGGAAGGGAGGCCTGCGACCATGCCCTGTCATCCAGCGCGATATTCAAAACCACCGACAGTGTATTCTTTATGATGTTATCTAAGCCTTCCATCAGCTCAGTGTGTTTCCACAGGTGACAACACCGTAAAGCGTACGTAAATTTGGGAACAAACAAACAAAATTTTATAATTGTAAAGGCCATGTGGGGATTTAATTTCAGAAGTTTGTCGGTGGTTTGTGAGAAATTTTGAATTTTTTCATCTACAAAACCTGCAAAAGACTCGTCAAAGATTGGTGAACCAAGGAGCCGAAGAGAACACTTCTCCACTACGGTAATGTTCGGTGCCAAACTGTTAAATTTAGCGATAACCGAATTTCGATCCAAACAAGTTTCAGACACGAATAGTTCGCTCTTTGAAAAATTTAGGTCCAATCCGATTTGCCGAAATTCATCAGAAATTAGTTTAAGATCATCGAACACCGTGTTCACGTCGCCCCCTAATGTTCCGTCATCCAAATACCAAACATTAAGTTTGGATTGGAGACGTTGAATAATCGGGTGGATGGCAAGGCTGAAAATGGCCGGACCTAGAGGGTCGCCTTGCTGGCAGCCAACAGATGACGAAATGACATGGTCCTGATAGATTAATTTAGAGGACGTGCTATAACATTGCCAAAGAAATGGATACATTTTTGGAATTTGTTCTTGAATTTGTTTTAGCAAGGCGCCCCTATCTACGGAATTGAAGGCGTTTTTAATATCCACCTTCAAAATGACTTCCCCGCAATTTTGGTCCAAAAAAGTACGTAATGAATGTACTGCGGCCTCACAACCGCCTCGCGAACCAAATCCTAGCTGGATTGGTTGGAAATAAGAGCCTAGATGTTCGGCCTCTTTTCGACAGCAGACTTTGGCGGCGAGGCGGCGGTAAGTCGTGCCTACGGCTATAGGTCTGATCCCGCCATCTTTTTTTTTAAGTGCGCACAGATTAGCACCATACAGGATTTCTGTGATCTCGCTGTTGACTCTACCTGACAACATCAGGTTGATCAGCGCCGTCATGTCCCCCAGAAGAACTTCACCTGCATGGCCGGATCCACCAGACAGAAGGTCTTTTAAGTGCTGTGGACTCACAGCATCTAGGCCGCCAGCAGAGCCGCTCTGGAACGACATGACGGCGTTGAACACTTCCTGGCTGGTTGCGCCGGCAGCGTCATCACTCTCCTGTGGTGGATCGGGGAGGTGAAGATTACTATTTGGAGACGGATGCTTACTCTCAAGAGCTATGAGAGTGTCTCCAGAATTTGGGGCAATCGTGTCATTTGAGAAGAGAATTCTAGCAGCACCTTTTATGTCACCATCGCTGAGTTTACTTTCCACAAGTTTGTAGATAGCAGACTCAGCGACTCGGTTCCTAGATTTTGAATTTGTAGGCAAAGGGTTCTGATCTATATGCGAAACAGGTGTGCTACCGTCACGTGCAGTGTACTTCACACAGTTTTGTTTTATTCTGATAGTTAGAGAGGAATTGTTAGTCGAATCTTTGCTTACGTGAAGCACACTATACGAGAACGTTAGTAGGTGTTCCCAAGCGTGCTTTGTATTTTTTGAAATTACATTTTTGATAGCCTGAGAAAGAGCATTAGCGACAGAGATGCGGGCACCTCGAGGAATACGTTTCAAAACTGGGGTGGAAACTTTGGACTTGCTCAAAACTTTCCAAAAAGGTTGTCTAGCCGGAACATTAGGATTTTGGATCGAAATATCTACCGTACCTGTAACTGGAGCAGATAACGGGATATGAGGCTTGTGGCATCGTGTTTGATGGATTTTGAGGCCTCTCTGTCCCTTGAAAAAGCGAGCCTGAGAACACAGCGTGCACTCCAAGAGAGATTGCACGGACACAATGCCGTGGACGTCATTTAAATTCACGTTTGCAGTCGTCGGTTGTGTGCAAAATGCCATCACAAATATTATTATTTTTTCTAAGAAATAAAATAAGCCTATGTAAACAAAACTACACTTAGAATATCTAGTAGTAATATATCAATAATTATTTGTAAGTTGTGACGTAGCGTAGCGTATGAAATTAGAATAGATATTTTCTTTTTAATTCATTTTTAAATAAAGGAGTTATTAGGATCTTATTTATTAATGTTTTGAAAATCCAAAGTAGTTGCGTATTCCTGCAGATGGGTTTGTTTTAATTTTCTTATATATTGTATAAAATATATATATTTTCAAGATATATTTTTTTAAATATTTGAAACAACTGATCCTCGTTTATTCATTATTGTTTTATTGTGGTTATTCAATAATAGACTCTCAAATCTCCTTAATTCTGGGCAAATTATCAGAAACAGGCAAGTACTGTCAAACGTAAAATTCAGGCATAGACAAGATAGCGTTTGATAGAATTTAATGAATTTGCAAAGAAAGCTATGTTTAGTATATTTGACAACATTACGTCAAGTTTCAACTTTTCTATAGCTGCGTACACACCGGCTAAATGGCCATTCATTGGTTAATTAGGTTTTTTATTTATATTTAAGTTTAATAGGACTTTTTTTTAGCATAAAATTTTTAAGTAGGTAATATTTTTTTAATAAAAAACTATTGTTTAACTATTAATAGAGTGGACTAATGATGGCATGTTTTTGATATAATCAAACAAAGAAAAGCCGTATCTTTATTACGTATTAAATATCCAAAACGAAGAGAAGTCTATGGTGATAATTGAAGAATCCACACAACGACAACTAGCCCCAAACGAAAATATAGATTGCTGGATAGTATTTTCCTTGCTAACTCGATATGGCACACAAATTAACTACCAGTTATAACTATTTCGTCGTCAAATGATCGTTTGCTCGATCACTATAGGTACCCCGTTTCAGAATTCAAGATTTTTTTTGTAAACAAAGGTGTGACCACCCTAAAAAAATACTTATCAATGTGACGTTTACTCAATTTTCCTAAATACATATGGTAGGGCTTATTTTCTAGTCATTATCCATAGAATGAAAGATAGCAATGGTTTTGTACTGTTTATTATATTTTATGTATTTTTTTTTAAGAAAACACGATGAAGAAATTTTAGCGAAAAATATTTTAAGACACTGGTATCATCGGAGTAAAATATCACAGAAGTTCGAAACAATTTTTGAATTTTGACCTAAAGGTCTTTTATTCATCTCTTTCTGTTTACAAAGTCGAATATGTTCTTTTTTCGCTGCTCGTGAGCAATTGTGTGAATCGAATGTATATTTGTAAGGCATCTGCTATGCACCTTTGCATTATTATGATTAATATCTCAGAAGATTAGATTTACAAATTTTATTTCCTATTCTACCTCCTTTTCAGTGTTCTGAAGAACCTGAATAAGTTTGGTTAAGAATTATTTAGCTAAAATAGGAGACTATCGCACAATCAAAATCGCGCGCCATTACTAGTATTAGATATCCGTGGTGAAAACTCGTTTTTAAACCTGACCTGTCTTTGTTACAGTGACATATCATGACATTTCTTTGTTTACAAAAAAAATCTTGAATTATAAATCGGAGTTTAAATGTATTTGCACGTACATTCGAATGCCAATGGCGAATATCTTTCGTTGTCGTTCCATGCGTCGGTGTGTACGCAGCATAATAGCGTGAAGCCCACGTGAGTTCTCATTTCAATACCTTCTGTTAAATATAGATGGCGGCATGCCTTCAACTTGCATCTATGTCATTCATTCAATTTTTCTATTTTTTATCTGTTACTGATTGCTAGTAAGATTTGTGTACGTTTGTTTTGATTGATTCAAATTGATTGACTTTTGAAAAATAACGATGTTCATGTTTTTGTTTGTGGAATTTGTGTATTGAAAAGATTAGAATTGGAATTGAGGATGACGGATGTGTACGATATTATTTACTACATCAAATCTCTGAAAAAAGGGTTTGACAAGGATCTATTCCAAAGTAAAATCGATGAGTTGTCTAGTGCTGTTGACACCGCCGGCTTAATCTACGAAGACTTTCATACTTTGTTCAAAGTTTGGCTTAATTTATCAATACGTAAGTATTTTATACATGCGTGAAACTTAACGGTAAAACTGTTCGACGATCAACACCGGTGCATATGTTTCTCATTGGTTTCAGCCATAACAAAATGGGTGAGCCTGGGGTCGTGTTTGGTACCTTCGGACATAGTGGAGGAAAGGACTGTAGAGTATGCTCTACGTTGGATCCTGGTAAATCAGGATAATCTATCAAATTATTCAAGAGTTGGAATGATACTTGACTGGCTTACTGGTTAGTAAAGTACCTACTATGCACAAGGGTATCAATGGAACCATTCTGTAGGGGTTATAGGTTTTTCTATGTACTTATACGTAACATTAACATTACTAGTAAATACCTACCTAAGTAAATATTTTTTTCTAGCTGCCATGGAATGTGAATCCATTGATATGGTCGCCTTAGACAATGGCTATGAAATATTCTACACCATGATGAGTTTTGAAAATTTGGTAAGTCTTATTGTTATGATTAATGACAGCAATAAACCTAACACTCAATAAAAAGTGCAAAAGTGTCAAAGCAAATACCTATTAGTTATGAGATTAATGCCTGATTGCACCAAACTGTCAAAGTCCCTGAGCAATTTCTTTACTTGCTTAGTAGTTCTTAACAGTCAAGATTCTGTCGGCATAATAATACTACCTAAATATAACATTTTGTTTCAGGCACCACATGCTTTAAAGCTGGTTTATACTTTGACAAAGCCGGCTGATGTCTTGAGATGGAGGGTGCGAGAGTTGTTAGAGCATGCCAAAATCAGAGAGGGTAAAAAGGTAACAATTATAATTTACAAACATTAACAAACATTCACACGCTCACACCCCTGCACTAGGATTCCCTGTGTCGCAGGTGGCATGGACACATACAAGACATCACAACATCCAATACCCGAGAACAAACATTTGTGTTTGTCACAAATATTTGCCCCGGCCGGGGATCAAACCCGGAACACCAAGCTTCGTAGGCAGGGTCACTACCAACTAACCACGGTGTCGTCAAAAATTGAGGGCCAAGTCAATTACTTTATGAAGGAAGTTCACAATTGACTTAGCAAACTGAAAGCCCCAGTCTATATCAATCAATATGTATAGAACACTTTGTATTTGTATTTATTTTGTATTTATTTATTTTACTTTAACTAGAACGGCTTACACCAATTATACTAATTAAAGATTATACATTTGTCAGAACATTACATTATTCATACAGGCCAAAGCGCTGAATTTAGATTTTATATGTGTTTTTAAGTTAGTAGGGTTAATTTTAATAATTAAATGTTTTTGTAGAATATGTCCCGAACTCTGCAAGTACTGTTGGGTCTTTTCAAGTCATACAAGCCAGAATGTGTTCCTGAAGATGTACCGGCTGTTTCCATTCATGCTGTGTTCAAGAAGCTGAATGTTCCCCTGCTAGCTAGGTTCAAGAGGAACCAGGTACTACTTTATAATTACTAACTCTAGAATTAAACATATTATTTTGCTAAAAATTTAAAATATTTTTTTTAATATAATTATTTTGAAAGTATTTGACTTTGATACAATACCATATAAACAGTATAAAGAATCATAGACTCTGAGAAAGGGTAATTTCATACATTTTTTTTCTGTTTAAGGAACTCAGAAACAGGATAAGTAAAGAAAGACACCATTTACAATGGATCATCCCTTTACATTCTGTAAGTATATTGATTGATTCTAGGTTTTTATAAGTTTTTAGTGTAAGTTCAAATTAATTTCTATCTATTGATCTAAATACTTTCCAAAACCAAATCCAAAATCCAAAATAATATAAAATAATAAATCCAGGACCGCAGGAAAAATAAGAAGGTGGATCCATTGATTCCCAGTATTCAATTCCATGACGACCAACGACAACGCTCGGGGAAGGAACCTGTCAAGAACCTCCTTGACTTCTCAGAGTGAGTTTTGTACAACAAAGTAAAGTTCTTTAGTACAATAAAGAGTACCCATTCGTTCATTCACTCAAACTCAAAGTACAGTCCTACTAACTTATCTGTGAAGTGACAGAAAATGGAACTACAGCCACTTGCATACAAAACTTAATTCAACTGGCAGTTGCGTCGTGTACCGTTGCGATCACAGCGACGCCCCTCAATTCACAGATAAGTTGGTATAGGTACTAATAAATAGATATAAAAAACTCTACAAGTTCTCCACAGACTTAAATACCATGTTCAAATATTTAGATTGCTGAGATCACTGGATTATTGGGTCTAAGATTAATTTCATTAGTAAGCCACTAATGCCAACTTGCACCAAACTATCAAAGTTTTTAAGCAATCACTTTACTCGCTTGACAGATCTTAGCGGTCTGAATTTGGACTGTTAAGAACTGGCAAGCAAGAAATTGCTTAGGAGCTTTGACAGTTTGGTGCAAGTAAGCATAAAAGTCAATAAAAAAAGTAAAAGTAAATTTTAAGCTTTCAAGAAGGACCATCAAAAAAATCTTGTATGATTTCAGCCCAGTATCACTAATGCAGTACAGTCTCCAGCACAAAATCTCGCGGCCGGCGCGGCTGCGCGCTTTGCTGTGCAATGCCACTGGAGTGACGCTGGTCACTGTGCTGGACCATCCTCTACAGGCGTTCCTGTCGCACGACCTGCACCATCTGCTGCACAGTTGTGAGTTCTAACATAAGGGTATAAAGTCCATTATTGCTTTCACCACTTTTTTTTTGGAGCTGCTTGTTTTACAGCCTTCACCAAATGTTACTGAGGAGAGTGGATGGTAAAGTCTGTGACTGTTTCCACAGAGGAGTCACGCATGAACTATCTAATTAAAAAAAAAACCTAATATCATACCGAATTTAATAAAATAAAAAACTTAATAACAGGAGTTACATAATTAGTACCAATAAAACGGGACTGGGCTTTCAGTTCCGCTGCCGGGACTGTCATGTAAAAACGGAAAACTACCGAATTTTTCAATAACGGGATTTATTAAATTTTATTTAAAGCATACAAAAAGTATTTAATTATATATCTGATTCCCATAGAACTAGCTCTGCTTAGTTTGGGGCTAGAGAGCTTTGTGTGAAAAATATTATTTATTATTTTCTACTGTTCTTCCACACCACTATAACTCAGAGTTCCTTTACGCAAGAATGAACAGAAAATATGCTGCGCAAGCATGCTTCATCATCCGCACTATTAGTTAAGCGTAAATGACACACGGCTAGTTTACACGCTACAAGCTGACAAGTTTGAAAACTAGCGAGTGAGCGAGTTAGCTTTCGGGAAGGATTGTAAACTAGCAGATTGTAAAACAGCCGATGACACAGGGTGAGTTTACAAGCTACAAGCGAAATCGCTTGTTTGTAGCTTGTTAAAAATACCTGTGTCATCGACGCTTAAGATAGGGTCCAACCTGAATCTATAATTACATAGATTTGATGACACGGATGGTCGAGTGGCTAGTGCATTAGACTGCTACACCTAGTGTCGCGGGCTTGATTCCCGCTTCAGGACAAACATTTGTGTGATAAAAATCAGTGTTTGTCCTGAGTCTGGGTGTTTTCTATGTATTCTATTCATGTATTTACAAAAAAAAAGAATTTAAGTATTCTATCAGTCATCTGGTTTCCATAGTACAAGTCCTGCTTAGTTTGTGGCTAAATGGCGTTCTGTAAAATGTCCAAAATATTTTTTTTTTTTTTTAGTAGCAACAAAATAATGACACCTTTCCACAGGTTTCCTAGACGTGTCTCCGCACAGCTACTTAGAGAAGCAAGACTTGCTCCGGCGCTTGGCTGACCTGCAACGCACGGCGACGCAGGGCATTCCCGTCATCACCGCGTTCCTGGCGCAATACTTACCTTTTTGGAACGAGAGGGACTATTTCTATGAGGTCAGGAACTTTTTTATCTGGTATTTTTGGTTTCCGAATAACTGTAGCCCACCACTTCGATTACGCTATGTCGGGAAAAGTAGCGTAGAGTAAACTGCTACTAACTGTTGGCCGCGGTTTCGCCCATATAGTAGGTTTTAGGAACAAATCTCACCACTCCATTTTTTTTTAAATTTATACTTAGTTAATTTATATCTTCAAAATGTCCAAATGTGCGAGCGAGATAGTGGCGCGCGGGATTCTGGGCCTTCATGCTGATGAATAATGACACTATTAACCGTCCACAGATTATGTCGCTGATGGAGTGGGTGAGCGTATTCTGCCCGGAGCACATCCAGTCCATAGTGCTGTCTATGTCGAAGGTTTATATGCGCGCTCAGCCGCTGGAACAATGTGCCATTCTACGGAGTCTCACCACTATGTATACTAACCTTGTAAGTGTTATTTACTGTCTCGTGGATGCTGTTATAATTACTAGAAAGCCAAATTCTGTAACTGATGGAGTGTGAGCGTATTATGCCCGGAGCACATCCAGTCCATAGTGGTCTCTATCGAAGGTATATCTGCGCGCAAAGCAGCTGGAGCATAGTGTGAAAGAAACAAAGCCTTTTTTAAGCACTAAAGCAGTGGACTGCTCGTCTCGTATCGTCTCTTAAGGCTTCGGCATCGCGCAACATAAATTGTACATGCTATATAAAATATTAAGAGTTCTCATTTATTCAATCAAATGCGCGTTTTAGAGTCGTTGTTCGAGATCGTGCTGCTGACGCGCGATTTTATGAATACGACTTCATATGGCAATACAATACCAATTCGCTCTGCAATCTCGATTCACCAGCGCATCGAACGCTCGATGTGTAATCGCGCGATGGAAAACCTTCATGACATACAAAATAAAACAAACTTCTTCTTATCGTGTCACTAGTTCCTTCGAACCAGTGTGGTGAAAGGATTTCAAGTGCGCCTCGAAGAGGCTCCTTTCGTGCACTCGACACATGTTTTCGAACTTTAGGTTCTACGACATGCCGGTTTCCTCACGATGTTTTCCTTCACCGTTGCGAGAACGTGGGATGCATACATAGATTTTTTCGACCGAAAAAACCCATTTTACGCGTGACTGCCACTGGGATTCGAACCCGCGACCATCAGATCACAAGGTAAGGGCCTCATCCACTCGGCCACCACGTCCACCATAAAACAAAAAAATGGCGCTTTACCAGCACAGAGAACGCTCGTTTCGAATTCGTTATGTGCATAACTGCACATGCTTTGAATGATTGGTGTCTTGTTATGATGCAGGTATACTCGAGCACGAAGACCCGCTACCATTTCTCGAGCGCTGTGCCGTCCGAGAACAGCTACTCGATGGTACTGCCCGAGGTTGCGTCCCAACTCAGCCAGCTGTGCAACCAGTCTTTACAAGTCAACCCAGGTAAATAGCGTAGTTTTAAAAGTAGTTATAGGCGCCACAGGAACTCCTTTATACAATTTCTCAAACAACCTCAAAAAACTCGTTGCCCGAGGGAAATAGACCACGGGGCCGCATCCGACTGCGGTAGTCCGACCACATCCATACCCCTCTTAATATAAAGCTTGTGATTAAGCAATAATGCAATCACGTAGCCGAAAACAGATCTAGCTGGTGTAAAATTGTGAATCGCGGAACAGGATGAACGACCCCCAACATTAAAGAATACAACGCAAACAGGAGTAGAATACCTGACACGGCGTTTGTGTAGTATAATAAGCTTGATTTTAGCACAGCTATTTTTCAGGGAAGTACTGCAGGCATAACTTTAATCTTTGTAGCTGAAGTCTGAAAACAGTTAATGGCCATTTGTGCAGCCGGAAACCAATCTAGCTGGCGCAAAATTGATTAACGACTCCCAGCATTGAGGGATACGCGCAAGGAGGAGTAGAATACTTGACGCTGAGCTTGTGTACAGCTTCATTTGGCTTGATTTAGCTCAGATATTTTTCAGGGAAGGACTTTCGGGTCAGAAACTTAATTGGCTTAAACTGCCTTTCCACTAGAGCGGGTAAGAGAGGAGAAGAGGCGAAATTTTGCGGATTTTATGGAATTGCTCTTCTCTCCGCTCCAGTGGACAGGCAGCCTTAGGGTCTAGGGTCTGGGGCTTAATTCGCTACGCTGTCATCAGCTCTAGTTATCGAATGGTACGTCAATTTTGGCCTGACAGTCGATGACAGCCTAATGAATGTCCCCGGGTCTGTGTCGTTGTTTATATCTACCTACATTATATTGTTTGTGCAGAGGATCTGCGCGTGGCGTACAGCGCGCTGCAGAGCGCAGAGCGCTGCGGCCGCGCCGAGCTGTGCGGCGGGCGCGGGATCGGCGCGCTGCCGGGGCCGCTCACGCTGGCGCTGCCGCTGCTCGGCGTCAGCGTGGAGCTGATAGACCACATGGCGCTGCTCATGATTATGTGAGTATACCCTTCGAGAATCCAGCAAAAGGAGGATCCAGTTAGCAGATTCTGACGTATAACCCCTTCTTTTGCTGGATTCTCGAAGGATATCACAATCATCACAACGGGTGCACAAAGCATGCAAGACATACAGATGCTTAAAAAAAGATATACTTTAAGTCGAGTTGTCAATAAGACGGCGCGGTGTCTCGCGACCTGTCAGATCCATGCAATAACGTCGCGACATTGCCGGCCGCTGCAGTCGTTGCTATCTTAGTAGGAATTAAGCTTAAGACCAATGTTAAAGAAAATATGAAATCGTTTATTTGAAAATGTCTAGTTTACAAGTTGTATTTAAAAATAGTTCTGAGACAATTTCTTCCTCTCCCAGATACAAGAAAATCCTATCGGCGAACAAGGCCGGAAGCGAAAAGCACATACTCACACTAAACGCCTACATGTCAGACATTATCAACTGTCTGTACAGCGAGGAAGCTCTCAGCGGCCGCGACAACGGACTCATATTCACCCGACTGAACCCACAATTCGTCGACAAACTGGTCTGCCTAATCCCCGACGCGGACGCCAAATTCAGCCTTCGAAACCATTTAGCCTATGTGTATACTTATATTGAACTTAACGACGACCGAGACGCCAATAATTGGTTGTGGTTTAACAAAATCGTTGACGATAGTTTTCCGAATTTGCGCAAGTTTTTGAAGCAGTCGTTGCGGGAATTACGCTGATTAAGAATAAGGCTGAATTCCCACTGGGATGGCAGCGAGCGGCAGGAGCAAGTTCAGTGTCAAACAATTTTAAACATTATCCACCTTATTAAAAATACCAGTATTGATATTTGACACTGAAGTACACTGCCGGCCGCTGCTATTTCCATCAGTGGGAATTAAGCCTAAAAGACTCAATATAAATTTCCGGGGAACAGAGTGAAGCGAAAAGTGTCGTATGTATCAAGTCAGATTAGATAGACACCGCAATTAAAATACGTTTGCTAAGAAGCCGGATAGAAAAAAAATGCCATGTATGATTCCGTTCGCTTCCATTTCGTTCCGTGGCAATGTAAATTGAACTTAATTATCTTGAATATAGGGGTGTGTTGTGTATCTACCGGGCAACGGGTCTATATGCGTTTTATGAATAGGTAAGACTACTATGTGGTCTGTTGGGATTATACCTGAAGATGTCATTTTCGTTAACTGTTGTATTGACCGGATGCACTAACTAAAGGATGTTCATTGTGAATTCGACTTTGATTTGCTTAGTTTGGGGCAGAGAACATTGTGAGCAATGTCTAAACACTATTTTTATATAAAAATATTGATTGCATCTTATAGTCTATAATTTAATTATAATTAGTGACAGTTAATCACTCAGAAATTATGTGCCTGAAATATAACATAGCTAATAAGTTACTCTTACTATTTACCTACCCACCAATGGTTACTATAATTTTGTAATAAAAACATTTATTTTTAAAATACTATTTTATTCACTTCCAAAAAGCTTATGAAGGGTCGGCTCTGTCTTTACACCCAGCTTACGCCGGTGTTCTGCCGACTGAACGAATACGCTGCAGCGCTGGTATTCTGCTAGGCCCTAGGGTGGTGACTACACTACGAAAGTCGGCAATAAAAATGGATCAATCAAAGGACCGTTCACAAACTTACGGCTTTAAAATCGTGCATTTGTAAACGATCACACAATAAAAAAAAAAACCTACCAATCAGGGGGCGACTGTGCCGTGTCGACTGGTCGAGTGACAAGTGTGTCGGACTACCACGGTTTCGCGGGTTTGATTCCCGCTTCTGTGCAGAGCATCTGTCTTTGTCCTGAATCTGAATGTTTTCTATATATCCTATGACATAAGATACATAGGGTATTTATTTACAAAAAAATATGTATTAAGTAGGTCACATAGTAGGTACCTACAAGCTCTGCTTAGTTGGGGGCTCGATGGCGATGCGTGCGTGTGTGAAATGTCCAAAATATTTCATTTAATTTTTATAATGAACACGAACAGAAGATTCAATGAATAAGAAGTCTCTTTTCAGCGTGCACAAGCCACACGAGATTGGACATTATACACATTGAGTCGAGAGAACGAAACAATGCTTCGTTTCACAGTCTAGCAGGGATGCGGATGCGGTCTTAATTGCGAATTAATATCATTGTGTTGGTTGGCTGCGAAAATTCGCATCTCTTTATTCTTTATTTGATAGGGTGACTAGTATTTTCAATTGTAAATTTTATATTAGTACTGTGCATCTAAAGAACTGTACCTAAACTCTTTTTAAACACCGCTTAATTGTCCGGATGTCGTCAGTGTAGTGTGCCGACCAAAATGAGGGTAGTTCCCTCATTTCACCGCGACGGTAGCTCCAATACGCTAGTCAACCCGTGATCACGGCTGTTGCAATACAGTCGAAACGTGTCGGGACACAAAAACTAGGTGAGCGCGATAAATACCCGTTACAATCAAATAACTATGTGTGATAATCCAGAAAGCCTACGAAAAACAACTGTATCTAAGTTCTTTATATTGTTAATGTGAATCAAAAGAACAGTACCTGTGTCAAGAGTTATAATAATTCGTACGTAAGTACCTTGAAGAAGTATGAACCGAAGCTACTATATCACGATAGGTATCTACTACGCGGCCGGCAACGGCAACTTTAAACAGCCACCCAGCAATTTAATTCGTTCTATAGGTACCTATACTTAATTTGCTTCAAATGATGAGCATTAAGGTCTTAGGTAAATCAATATAGGCACCTACTTATTTATAAAGTTAAGTCTTGACTGACTGACTGACTGACAACGCACAGGCCAAACCACTGCACGTAGAGACTTGAAATTTCGAGGGTACCTATGTTCATGTTCGTTATGAAGTGTAAGTATATGGCATTCGCGCGATGCGCTCGCACGACGCGATGCCTATTTGACGTTAGTAGGTATGTTTGATCGCGGATTCGCGCAACTGAAGTTCGCGCGAACTTGCGATGATCGCGTGATCGCGTTTTATTAGGACAATGCCTAAATGAATTTTGTTTTTTCGAATGCAAGTTGCGGGCGTCAATCAGTACCAAACATACCTACACCTTGTAAGAGCACAACAAAACTGCTTATTTATTTACAATTGAAATCACTAAGTAACTTACCTACACTTCGCATGAACACCTACTCCCACACACGTAAGTTACTTTTCCATTTTCTCTTGTTACTCGCCCTCATTTATTTTTCGTGGTCCGCTCGAAAGCATAAATTATGGACATCCTGTTTGGAGACGAGCACGTACAGGGCACAGGGTGGTTCCACCCCCGAGGCGAGCGGCTGTGAAAAATGTTCGCCCCTTTCGCCCTTTTTTGCGAAAGACATCCTCAAGGATACTGTGTTAATCGGACCTTGCGATACTTTTTGTGAAGTACCTACCCAGAGCGGCAGTCGACTGGAAAAACTGATTTTTCTTCGTATTTCCGTCGTTTCCTTTTGATTGTTGTTGATCTGGCGGAAAAGGTAAGACTTATTTTTCCTTTGATGTAGGTAAGTAAGAAAATAAGTAAGTAGATACAAAATAATTTTGTACTTTCCGTTTACCTAGTAGTACCTACTACTAAATAAGTAAGTAAGTATATTTGATCTGGTTACAAAAGAGAAGATTTTTAGCGAGGATCAAAATCTTGAAATATTCTACACACCAACGTTATTTTCTTGAATATTCTTTCTACGATACTCGCTTTTCCGACTTTTTAATAAATTTGTTGTGCCCTACAGGATGTATGTTTGATACTAAATACTTATAAGATCTTACTGTACAACATTAATATACATATAAGCGACCACGTCTCGCAGTTTAGACAACAGTTAAAATGGCTTCCTATACGTCGACGTCGTGACTTGCATATAGTCTATTTCCTTTTTAATATTCTATTTAATCCTCTTTCGCCTTCATAGCTCAGTGAACGTTTTGAATTTCTGGTGCCCCGTGGGAAGCCTTGCAGATCAAACAAGTCCCTTCTTCTCAAAATTCCCGACCATTCTTCGAGTCGCTACAGTGACTCTTTCACTTCCACACATTATTCGCGCTAGCCCTTCTCTAAACATCTTCAAAAGTAAAGTAAAAGAACATTATCTCACATCCTAAGTATTGAGTATAATATGTATATACTTATATATGTATGTATAATAAATATGTAGGTATTTAAATTAGTATAGTATTTATTTTTATTTATTATGTATAGTATTTTCGCAGTTAATAACTTATATATGTAAGTGCAAGTAAGTGTACACAAACCTACCATTAGAACACTGTCTCTATACTCAAAGGTTTGCTGGAAGAAAACTCTTTTAAGGGTTAAGCTTGCCTATGTACATGCCTTTTATTAATTACGTGTGTTAATAGTTTTTATGTGCGCAATAAAGAATTCAAGAACATTATTTTATGCTAATAAAGTATTGAGTATCTGTTCTATAATATATATCTCTAGTTCACTCCTACCTACGCTACGTCGCGATTTAGTGTGGTTTGTTAGCAGAGATTCGACCCTTATAATAAGCAGAGATAAAGAAAACATTATGGAAATTATGATGACACCATAAAAATAACAGCACCGTGTCCGTTTCGAATAAGCGGGCATTTGCGGGATAAAAAATATGCGCAACTAGTAACAATGGTAGGGGACGTAAGTAGAGGGCGCCCTCTCCGAGTAACTATCATAGAGAGCGCACTTACACCAAAAAGTAGGTATGAGTAATACAATAGTCACTAGGTACTTAAGGCTCTTTCCAAGATCACACTGATGTCTGTGGTCGTTGGCCATCCGTGAATAAATTCGTAGAATCGGCGGACCGTTCGGTCGGAAACAACCTTTAGGTATGTCGAAATATTATGTTTTTTATTGTTTATGCTTAGCGATATAATAAAATAAACACTATGTTGGGTATCATCTAGACGAAATTGTGCAGGAGACGTCTTCTCTATTAAATTCACAAGCCTTTACATTTGTAAATTTTATTCAATTCAGATAAATACATTTTATTGTTAATTTCATTTGCTTACATGTAAGATCGTCTTATTAGCAGGGTATATTTTTTTTCTATGGCATATTAGGTTCTTTCTTATACATAATATGGTAGCTAGCGGTTAATAAACAATAATCCCGTGCCATCCTTGCGCTCTACATTTACCTATCCAAGCTCTATCGCGCATTATCCCTCTCAGGGCGCTCATTGCTTCATATCTCGCCCCTTGCACACTTTCATCCCTTCTCAAAAATCGCTCTCGATCCCAATGTCGTGTTTACGTTTTGAAGTAACTATTGCTCCCATTTTGCCCATTGTTTGAGGGTTGAAAGGGATTATTGAACTTGCGTATTTTGCATGTGTGGTGCGTTCTATTCTTCCCGGTCTAATTTTGATACTTACTTGCTTTGATATTTTGAGAGAATTAGCTGGGAACATGTGATTTGAGTTGACTAGAGATAATGAATGAAAACTCTTTATTGTACCAGGAACTTAAAGACAAATATACAGATTATTAATTTCATGTACAATGGGCGGCCTTATCGCTAAGCAGCGATCTCTTCCAGGCAACCTTGGGATGGAGAGTGAGACTAAAATATGAAACGTTGGCTAAAGAGTCTGTTTTAAACTTAAATTGTGGAATGTATTGAATGAAACAAATAGCTTTAATTAAATATATAATGTGATTTTTATAGTTTTCTTGTTACTCCTTGAAACTTCATATTTTGACTCAGTGTGCAGTAGGTACCTAACCTAGGTACTTGGATTTGTGACTTGAGGTTTTGAGCTTGCAAGCTTGCTTCCCAACAATCTATAAAACTAGGTAGGTACTTTTTTCAACCGACTTCAAAAAAAGGAGGAGGTTCTCAATTCGGTTGTTTTTTTTAATGTTTGTTACCTCAGAACTTTGTTGTATAAAAACCGATTTGAAAAATTACCTATATTTTTGTTTGAGAGAATATAGTAGAAATTTCATCAAAATACAGTAGTTTAGTGAATAAGTGTATGGTGATTCCTTTTACATACTAAGCCAGAATGTATTCAGGGTTTAGAGACAATTTCCACATGCTTAGATGCAGCGAATGCTCAATACCTAGATGGCTACTAATGTTTGTAAGCCATTTTTTGCGAAATAAACATTATCATTAAGTATCATTAACATTGTTAACGTGCTTCCTTATAAATAAATGCCCTTATAAACCTCTGTATTCTGCAAACACGACTGCTGAATTGTGTTAGTGTGGGCGAGAGCCCGTGAGCTGCTGTCTGTATCCGAATCGATAAAATTCGGGTCTGCGCCCCGAGCGTTGCCATGGAAACGCTCTCCGGCCGCCCACTCCCCCCGCATCTATAGTACACCAATGTTGACTTAGATGGATAGGGTAAGAGGTTTAATAAAGCTTTTTTTGCTAATCTGGTACTTGATGAGTCTCAATCATAAAGATAAAGTAAGGAGATAAAAAAGTTTCATTCCTAAAAGGTACATGAGGTACATTGCATATTAACTAAGAATTAAAGAAGAAATACAAAAAACAGAAGATATTTTTTCATGAATTCGTCTTGGAAAAACGGCGACAAGACGATAGTTTTTTTTTTTATGTTAATAAGTGGAGAGACTAGCTAGGTGCTCTCCTGACTCTCGCCTGCCCATAACTAAAACAGTGTTACACAGGCCTTTGATTAACATAGACCCGGTGCAACACTGCTGTAGCGCTGGTCTACCTTGAGACATTTCGATGGTGATCCTCAAAGTCCTAGTAATTTCAATAACTACAGTGCCCTTTCAACCGGAACACAGTAATTCCAACACATTACTGCTGTGCGCCAGAATATCTGGCGCTGTATGTATGCTGGTACCTACCCACCTAGACGGCATCCTGCAGGGTATTCCTCCCAACGTTCGATGTAGGTAGGTAGTAGGTACCTAAGTAAGATATAAACTCAGTCAATTACTCTGTTGCAAAAAGTTTTACGTACCCTTAACCCTTATAGTACGTCTAATCCTTAATTGTAAGAAACCTCGATAATATTTTTCAGCACGTAAATAAAGTTGATGGAAAGAGGGACCTGTAAATAATGGGGGTAGCGCGCCGCCATCTTGCGATTGGCAGACCGCGTGACGCCATTACGGCATAGAATAAATAACATCTACTATGGATCCCGTTTACATCTGCTCTCGTACCCCAGAGACATTATTTTCAGGAGCGCTTTTTATGGAAATTCGCGGGTTGTATGGTAATTCAATATAACGTATTTATCGTTAAGGCGTATCATATGAATGACGTTTAATCGTAGCATCATCATTTCATCACATATGTTAACTATAAGTAGGTACCTACTTTTTTGCGGATGGACTTTTAGTGCAGTTAGCCGCTGATGAGATGGTTGTTACTGCGTCACCGGACTCTTATTTAAACCTATTTATAAGTTTTATAAAAGAAGACCCAAAGTTTATTATCATAGTCTCATAAGCGCGTGTTGTTGGCCGGTAGCGTCGACCATCCGATGGGAATAAGGGAGCGAATTTTCCCGGACCTCTGTTTGCACTGTCAGCAAACCGTTCTTCCTTCTCCGGGGTAATACAGAAAGATAAAGTACTTACTGAAAACATCTACTTGCTACATTTATCGGTTTACTAGCTGCTGTCCGCTTGTTCGCTCGCGTTGAATAAAAAATTAGCCATTTGGTAAATCCGGGATAGGCGCCCTACTTTTTAAAAGAGCTCCGTACCTATTTTAAAAACTATAATGTAAGTATATAGCTTTACCTACTTACCTACTTGCTGTATAGGCTAGTCTTATTCAAATTAACTACTGATTGAGCAAAAATTTAGTTTTGTAGAACCATTTTTCGAGTGTAAGCGCCGGTTTACCTCCCTACGCGCGTATACGTGCGATCGGCTTTTGATGTTTCGCGAGTACAGTCAGTTGCACAGACATGTATACACTCCCAAGCTTTTACATTTATATTAAACACTTAATTTTGCAAAGACAGACAATTTTCCTCCTGTCAAGAATTCTGACAAGTAAGATGACTACATTAATTTGAAAATGCTTGCGTGCACTTTTCTTTGCAAAGTAATTAATAATTATAAATGGAAAAGCTTGGGAGTAGAGGTATACATGTTTGTGCAGCTGACTGTACCAATCCGCCCGTACCTATACGCGCGACGAAAATACGATAGTCTGAATCCGCACTAAGGTGACATTGTTTCCAGCCAGTGCTTTGTGCATAGCAAATCTTATGAATTTTAAAAACGTAGTAGGTTTTCAAATTACTCTGGGCAAGTAGGAGGTGCGCCGCTTGCTTTTTGTATTTGTGTTGCTACTTGCTCTATTTTCCTCTACGTTCCTTTGCGCTTTTACTGTTCGTAGCTCGCAGCTTATATTTATAGGTTTTTTTTAATAAAAATTTGCTTTTAATACCACTTTGAGAAGCGTTTGCGAGAGCCTTTGTTTAAACGAGAGACTGCATCGTAAAGCGTTCTCTGTGAAAATCTCGCTTAGCATCGAAATTGTATTTTTGATAAAAAAGCCCACCTTTTTCCTAGGAGCCCTTGCGCCGTTTCAGCCCATCAATAAATTATCAATATCTATAAAAGGCTTGGCCCTGACTAACTGACTGACTGACAGACAACGTACCTACCTACAGGCTAAACTTCTTGACGTAAAAACTAGATTTTTGGAGATTGTGTTTGTCAAGAGCTGAAAGTGAAAAAAAATAATAATGAAATTTTTAAAGTTTTCAATGCATACGTAGTTGCGGGGGTGTCAACAAAACAGTTTTTTGTAGTCGTGGCTTTATTTATTTGATGTCCTATGTTGTCCAATTGTTGAGCGAAAGCATCCCCCAAATCTCTTCATCTTTTTCAATCTTTGGCAGTTGCCCACAATTCTCCGTCATAGGCAATCGTCTCGCCAACGTTTGCGCTTTGCGCGGACGACCCCGACGACGCCGTCCATCCTTAGGCATCCTAGGTGTCGGCATTTGACTATTTCTAGGACTCCACCCGGCTGACATGGCACGCCCAGTCCCTTGACTGTGGCGTTTAGATAGTTATTTTTTTTATTAACTAGCTCCTTAACCTGCGTGTTATCAAAAGTACTAGCGTCCTTTTCTTGCTCATAAACTATAACCATCACAATATATCTGTGATAGATAACCATACAACTACTCAATTTTAGCCAAATTAGTTCAGTGGTTTTTACGTGATTGAGAAACAAACATCTATCTATCGAGAGTATCCATCAATGTCCTCATTGTGGGCAATTTTTAGTAAGCTTCTCAATTCTTATCTACATATAGCTTTCATCTAAGGCTACGTAAAACGGAGCGTTACGTCGCTGGTTGACGCAATAAAGGGGGCCAGGAATCTTATTGGTGATTTATAGCCGGCTCGGGTTCTGAGACTGCTGTTTATTCTGTGCAGGGGGTGGCACAGAATCAATGTAGGTAATATCAGTAAGACCACTATAAGAAAAAATATCACACTGATCTAAGTTCTATGTAGGACTTTTTTTGAAGTGAAAACTTTTTTAGGCGCGCTGCCCACAAAATAAAGTGATCGCACTTTATTTTGTGGGCATTGAATGAAACTGAGCCGTCACGATCGGCTGTAACGCTCATTCGGGTAAAATCGGTGGTCAGCACACATCGTTATTTTGTTTCTTTTTATTTTTGGTTCTTTATTTATATTTAAATATTTTGTATGTATTAAGTAAATAGTCTATACAAGATAACACAAAATAGATAATAAAAATAAATATATTTATTAATTTTTGGTCATGGGAGGCGTTAGCTCCTACCATTAGAAAAACACCTACCTATACCTCAATTCAGAATTCAAGATTTTTTTTGTAAACAAATGTGTGAATACCCTAAAAAAGTACTTATTAAAGTGACGTTTACTCAATTTTCCTAAATACTTATGGTACGGTTTATTTTATAGTCAATATCCATAGAATGGAAAATAGCAATGGTTTTGTACTGATTATTATATATTATTTAATTTTCTTCAGAAAGTTATAACACGACGAAAAAATATTAGCGAAAAATATTTTAAGACATTGGTATAATCGGAGTAAATTACAGAAGTTCGAAACAATTTTTGGATTTTGACCTAAACGTGTGTTTGTAAATTTTATTCGTCTCTTGTCCGTTTACGAAGTCGAATGCGTTCTTTTTTCGCTTCTCGTGTGCAATTGTGTGATTCGAATGAATATTTGTTAGATATCTGCTATGCACCTCAGCATTATTATGATTAATATCTAAAAAGTTTAGATTCACAAATTTTATTTCCTATTCTACCTACTTTTCAGTGTTCTGAAGTACCTGAATAAGTTTAGTTAAGAATTATTTAGGTAAAATAGGAAACTAACGCACAAGCAAAACCGCGCGCCATTACTAGTAATAGTGATCCGTGGTATAAACTCGTTTTTAACTCTGACCTGTCTCTGTTACAGTAACATATCATGACACTTCTTTGTTTACGAAAAAAATCTTGAATTATAAATCGGAGTATAGCTCTTGTTTACTTTGTTTCTCTGTGTTTCACCTCGTAAGCCCTCGTAATGATGACTAAGTCTTATCCTTAATTAAGCGAATGAATTTAAGATAAGTCTGACGTAAATCCTGTTTTTTTTTAAATTTAAAATAGTGATGAAATGAGTGCCCTCCCATAAGCCTGCCTATGACACATGTCGGAATTTCAACTAACATCGGCCGGTGCAACACTGCTAAAGCGCTCGTCCACTGAGAAATTTAGGGTTTTTTTTTAATTTTGTCATAATAAGGTCACCAAGATGACCTATGTGATGGTACCCAGTTACTTAGCAATTTATAGCAACCTACTTACTTATTAATTCTGTGTGGGGTGGCGTCTATGTGATGATGGACGCGGCTGGGAGCTGTAGGTACTTCTGACCTCTATTCGCTTCTTTTGTTGCGCTTTTCTCCTTTACGCAAGATTTTCTTACAATGTAAGTATTTTATAACTTAACTATAAAATTATATAGTAAGGTTACCTATCCTAACCTACTTCTCGTCATTTTCATCGTGCCGTTAGTCGTGGCCTTAACTAATGGAAAGCGGATAAAAAAAGTATTATCAGTGCAACCGGTTTTTTTTTATGTTTTTTCAAAATTACTTTCTTAGGCGCTTCTTTTTCTTATCGTGTCACTAATTCTTTTGAACCCGTGTGGTGAAAGGATTTTCAAGTAGGGTAAAGGATTCTAAGTTCAAGACGCTGATTGATGAACACATCCTTCAAGTTCAAGTCTCTACGTCTACTAGTTTAGCCTGTAACTATTTATCAAAAATATATGATATACATTTGTATAATAATATTTATAAAAGACTGTCCTTATGATAAGGACTAAATCCTTTTATAAATATTGATTGATTGAACGAAGCCAAAGTTGAAAGAAGAAAATAGTTTTGGAAAGGTGTATCATCAATTCATCACACCGTAATGCACTGTGATACTAAGCATAATCCCCTGGGAGAAATGTTCAACCCCTCTCGGGTAGAACAGATAATGCTTAGGTAGGTACCTAGCTACATCGCCGAGGGGCAAGATTCCCTCATTAAAGGCGAACAACCAAAAACCCTTTGTGAGCGTTTTCTTAAAATATCTTATCTGTTATTCATTTCGTTCATTCTTTTAACGTTCGTTCAACAGATGGCTATTGTGCGAAGAATGGCAGTTCGCCAGGGGAAAGGTCTCTATGAAACAAAGAACGGCAGGTGCAGTTTTCGTTTCTACAAAATAGGTTATTATTTAAAATTGTTTTAGAATCGGTTGCATTGCTTGGAAAATTGGCAAGCTATTTTCTCATTTACCATATATGTAGGTATACGACTTGATAAAGCTACAGTGTGTTTAGTACATGATCTGCTTATCTAATTATGCGATATAGGAAAATTCAATCAACTTACAGAGTCGATTCTTTTTTAGCGACGAGGACGCAAGGAATGGAGT
Organism: Lobophora halterata; assembly: GCA_932526365.1. Classification (NCBI taxonomy): domain Eukaryota; kingdom Metazoa; phylum Arthropoda; class Insecta; order Lepidoptera; family Geometridae; genus Lobophora; species Lobophora halterata. Next base: position 9,790,426 of record OW052001.1, on the reverse strand, counting down.
AGAGTTATGAGATTATCCGGACTCTATGTAAGATCTTATATTTTCCATTAAAATTAGGTATAAGGACTATATTCATAAATATTCATTCTATATTCATTCCGGCCTAAGGCCTATATTTTTATCATGTAAGTATTAATTCCAGTATATAGGTATCATTATTATTTAACTAAATAGTGTACACGCCCCCACATTTACCATAGCATTGTCTATCTTTAGCCTCAAAGGTTTGCTGGAAGAAAACTCTTGCTGGGTTGCTCACCTTTGTCCATGTCTTTTCTTATATGTTTTTTACTATAACGTGTTTGTGTGTACACTAAAGAGTTATAGAATAACAGACTCTACCTACTTAGTTTTATTAAGTCACTCTACAAAACCCTGGTACCTACCTACCTATATATTTTTATTTTTACAAGATTTTCATAGCTTTGCATTTTTATTGATTTTCATAGGAGTTCATGGAGCAAATAAGTTAATACCTATTGTGTATTTTGATTAGCAAAAGGTTTGTTATGAGCGAAAACTTTCATGGTACCATGACTTACTGGTTGATAAAAATAATCACGAATTGCTTGCACCATTTCTTTCTTACAGCAGGTGACTGTTCTATACATATTTTCACTCCAAGGCTCATTGTAGGTACTCTATGTGCTTAAACTGCCTTATTTCGAGCACGATAGGCAAGATGGCCGCTATAAGCCATCATCTAAGGCAGGGGCTCCCAAACTTATTTTGTCTACTGCCCACTTTGAGAATTAATTATTTTTTAGCGCCCCCATTTTTTCACCTACTTAAAAACCACTATAACTTCAAATTAAATTAATCAATTATTGTGAGCTATATTAGCAGAGATTAAACATTAATTCTAAATGAGACTTTTACTATAACTCGCAAGAGTTAATTTGAAACCTGAGCGCAGTAGGTAATACACAAAGGCGCTCAGATCTCAAGTTAACTCTTACGGGCTACACCTGCCAATGAGAATGATTATTGAAATGCAACTTTATAGTATTCAATCAAACAGAGTATATTTTATTCAAAATAAAACAAACATAATTGATTCTTATATAAAAACTAATGTGAAGGATGAATCTGATGCTGTTTAATAAGTTTGTTGATATCAGGTTCCAATTTACTCAAGAAAAGTCTCAAGTCGCCACGTTCGGTACCATGCTAACGATTTTTCATTTTATAATATTTACAAATCACCCCCCAAGCCTCTACACAACGCCCCCATTTTTTTTTTCTGGGTCTCTTACCGCCCCCCTTTAGGCCTGCAGCGGCCCTCTTATCGCCCACTTTGGGAAAGGCTGATCTAGGGTCACCCGCGCAACAAAAATGTAATAATATCCTCTTTCTACTGTGTCCTGAATCCCACGCGCTCGCCACGGAGAATATTAAAGCGTTTGCTACTGGTTGTCTCTTAATATGGACCTACCATACATAGATCAATATTGGTGTTCCTTATTCCCTATTGAACAATTAGCTAAAGATGAGTCGAAACGACACCATTTTTTTAAGACACCCCTTTGAATTAAATATTTCCTTTATATTAATAATTGATTTTGTGTTAATACTTTTAACAATATATTCATAGTAAAAATATATATCGATGTAGTTTTAATACAATGGAAAAGCCTTGTCATTTTAAATTAAAATAACTTAAAAGGACTGTAACCTTATACCTATAGGTACTTACATTGAAATTTTGCAACAGACTGCAATAAACTAAAAGGTGGTTAAAATGACCAAATATTTTGACCTTCCGTAATTTAATACCTACTTCCATGGTACCTCTCTACACCACTGAATTCATATTTTACCTAATTCTGGTAGGAAGAGCAGACAGCACGTCGACGACTTTCTATTCCAATTTTCATGAATAATGCGCAGCGTTGATGACTAGGGATCTCGGGAATGCAGTTTGTAATTCTGAATGTGTGCCTTCTACATAGGTGCTTGAAGCAAATAATTACATAACCTCACTAACGAATGAAACACTCTCTTGTAATGTTTTAACAGACTGTACGTACATTAGTAAAATCTCATGGAGCTATTGGGAGTTAATGAATGAATATTTAAATTTATAGTAATATTTTTGGTGAGGCCATTGGGAAATAAGAAACAATAGAATCATGGAGCTCTGGGAATAAGCTCTGCTTACTTTGGATGTATAGTAGAATGCAGAAGCGAGATAGAAGCAGCTTACCTAAAGTCATATAATATCATGATAACATTGATCGTTCGTTAGTAAAAGTGCCAATTCTTTTTTTCAAGTTGTGATTTGTATTTTTACATATTCTTCTTTGAAACGAGGCTACAAATGGATAATCTTGGAATATCGGAACATGGTTAAAATACTCATACCTATAATCTACTTCAAAGGTTTAAATTCAAACTTACCTAAAATTCACCGAAAAATGGAATACTACGAAAAAAATGTTCCAAATATAATTGTGTAATTCGTTTTTCTACACAAAATTCAATACTCCGAACAAAAAGGAGGGCACAAACCTCTGACCTCTGACATCGGTAAATTTATTATTCTATTTTCATATTGTGTCCAAAAATATTTATGCGAGAAACCTCGTGAAAAATTAATTTCGATGTTGACCAAAGATTTACTGCTCTCGGATTCATGAGTATTTACGTAGATACCTTACTGATTGGTGTTGTATCATTGCAACAATGATTTTTAATAATTCTAAAATCTTAAACCTCAAATGGGATGAAACAAAATATCTGGCAGAGACCTCTGACAAAGAATAAGTAATATTATTACATACCTCTGATCCATATTTTACTGTGGTGTAAATATTAGATCTGCAATAAATGAGATCATAATACGAGTTGCAATATTTGGTAATAACTTAATAATATTTTGTGATCTAATCTCTATTAAAATGCCGCCCATTTAGGTAAATAACAGCGTGCACCTGCGTACTAACAAATTCAGCTCTATCGATTTTCATGCATCTCCCAGGATTCTCTGAAACTGTCCATACTATATAATAAGTATTCGTAGAACATCGTTCGTCAAATATTAACAGTGTATAACGCATGTAGTGCCTCCTCCCCGCCCGCCTTGATGTAACCTTGGCAACGGGTGCTAGGATGGCGGATGGTATTTGCAACTGCACACATAGGTCACTCATACCTTTCCGGGGCTCGGATCTTCTGAACCACTACACATCTTAATGATTGCTCGATAAGGTCGCAAATGGCTTGCTGTAACAGTAGCTGAATAGCGTGGCCTTTCCAGCATCTGATTCCCACGCCTGGATGTTTGCCGGTCGTCGCTTTGTGCTCGCTTAATAAGTACATGGTGAGAGCACACGACAGCGTTGACGTTGTGTAATTACGTAGAGAGTGGACTCACCCCCCGCGCTTTAGCTCCGGTTACAGAGAGCTGGCATCAAACGAATTCGATATTGGATTCGTTAATTAATTCTACCTTTGTGATAGACAATTCGCATTCGACGAGCGGACATTGACTGATGCAGGGACTGAGCACTAATTAAGGGCTGTGCTATCGGTTTTGTTTTGTGAAACGAGAGACTCGGGGGTCGAATTAAGTGGGCACGAAAAGGCTTGAAAAGAGCTTTAAAAATATATTACAATATTATACCTACATTGAAGCTCTTGTGTTTTTGATGCTTAATCATTTTGAGGCGGATTTTAATGATAACTACGTTAATACACATTTTTTTTTTTTTTTTTTTATTATTGATTTGCGGCTTTAGTGACACTGCGACCGTTGTCGGTCTATTGTGTTCGCCACTTGGATCTATGCGGTTAAAGTTCCTCACTAAACCCTGCCGCTATGATGAACTGCAGGAGTTTTTTTGTGAGGAAGCTTAACTAATTATAATACACATAGGTATAAACGAAAAACTTTCTTCGTGAGTCTGGTGACTCATTGTTCTCCGTTTCATAAAAAGATAAAACCTTATTCGTTTTGACCACAAACAAGCTTACTACAACAGCTTATCTTGTTCTCTTGTGGTATTTTCATATCAAAATTCAGGGCAATATTTCACATAGTAGCCCGTAGGCATGTTTTATGACTGATGATATTTCAACCAATATGACACATCGCATCCAACCCGCGTAACAGATGACTCTTGCGGCCGAGGATCATATTTATATGATAGTTTACTTGTACATAAATAAACCTACCTAGACTAAACCATTTTTCCTCTCTATTATATTGTTGTGAAAGTGCTAAGCCAATAAAAATAGGTGTGAGAAACATGAGGAATAAATTTTCTTACTTTCTTAAGTGGGAAGATCGACATGAGCACAGAAGAGAAAAACTATTAAGTTGTTGTGCAATAACCCTTACAATCTTTGTTTAAATGTCATTTTTTATGCATAATTACATGTAAAACATTATAAGATCCATTCAAACGATTTTTGTTTCACACTGAAATTAAACGGATGGGAATGACTTGAGAATAAGTTTTTCTTTCGCTACCTCATGAATTCCTTGAAGAGTTAGAGCCAGCTACGAAAAGCTACGCCGTAGACGCCTCTACAAAACGTATTTCGAAATTCCATAGATCCTTAAGAAATCAAAAATCCTTAAACGAATTTTGTTATTAAATAGAATATTTTTATTCATTAATTTATCTTTGGTAAGTATCCAATTTTTATATATTTTTCATGTAGGAATATTTTGTAATACTTATACAATTTAAATTATTTCAACCAGTAATTAAATTGCAGCATTTACTTTTGTACTTTTAACAGCATCTTCAGTTTAAATAGCCACTATAATTCTATGAGTAGGTACATAACTTTTTATGTGAATTTTATGAAACCAAATAAAAAATGGCTGCCTATTTGTTACATCTGTGTATCTGTGTTTGTAAAACCTAATCAAATTATTATTGTAAAAACTTCATCAAAAGCATCCAATATTTCAAAGCCACCACCCAACATCCGATTTCATTCTTCGCGCTTCCATTTACTTTTGAGTGTCGAATGTGTCAAAGAAATGTAGGGCGCATTTTCAGTGCAATATCCCGGGAAGTAGGAAGGAGGGGGGTTGGGATGATGTAGGAGAGGGGCAGGGGGAGCACTACGACTCTACTTTATTACATTTTACTTGGGCAATGGTATTCAGAAAATATGTAAGTACGTGTAGGTACATAAGATGCGCGCCGTCAGTGTTGCATTTACATAGCAACTTGTAATTTCATATTGAAAATGTTATGTAGTCTGATATCTGATGATACTTACCTCATCATCATCTCCCTGCCCTTATCCCACACTTAGGTGGGGTAGACACAACATGTCTTCTTCATCCATTCGACTTTATCAGCCGTCATCTCTGTACTCACGCCTGTTTGTTCATATCCTCTTTCACTCAGTCCATCCATCTTTTCTTTGGTCTTCCTCTTCTCGTTAATACATCTACTTTTATGATGATACTTACCTACGCCTACTTATTTTTTTTCTGAGCCGTAATCTACCAAATCAGCATTAATTTTACAGGTCTTCAGGTCGGCGGCTAAATATTTCATTCTGACTTGATTTTCGTCTGACCTTTCCGTTTGAACAGCATTTTCATGTCACTGTACTGAGGATAGAACTACCATTCTCGTAATATCCATTTGATATTCCATGAACGCGAGACGTCCGCGGCGGAGGACGGAGGAGTCGAGATAATGCTAATACCTTCCATGTACATACATACATCCATAATTATGTGTACACAGGCCTAGCCTTAGGCAAGAGTTGCTGCTAAGTTGCTATCAGAAAGTTTTGACGTAGTTTGGATAAAACACAAAGAACCTAGTTGGGTTCCAAAATGTATAAACATTTATATCTAAATTAAGTTAGTAAGTACTTACATTATTTTATAACTAAAAATACAGCATTATCACTAAAAAACAAAACTGTTTAGGACAGATGGATGGATGAATTTTTTTTCTTTATTTCATATCCTCCATTAAATGAAAACAATCATTATGTGTACAGTGTTCGTACGCAGCATATAAGCAAGTAGTTAATGTGTAGGTACATATATATTTAACTGAGTACGTTTTTTAAAATCAAAAATAATTGTAATCATTTATATGTTGAAGACATTTTGTGATAAACAGTGATGGAAGTGGTTGATATCATAGAAGTATTACAGCATAGAACCATTTCTTAGTATATTGAAAACGCGCCAAAAAAGGTGGACAATGTAGCCAACTTATAGTAGGTCCTAACATTTTTTTCTGATGCTTAATTTCAAAACACAAGTAATTGTGCTAGAGAAAATTATAAGTATTTAAATATTACTTGGCTTCTTATAACAAAAAAAATTACGATACTACCTTATTAATTTTGATTCACTGTGTGAAAGAGAAAATGTAGGTATTGGCTGTCTAAAAGTTTTTTGTCCTCTTTTACTACTCCGTCTTGCTTTGAAGTTGTCAATCTTGTCTATATAATCACCGTTACAAATCTATAACATTATACTAGATCCGTTTCCATTGCTTTCTTTAACGCCAATGGCCTCAAACGTCAACGCGACCTAGTCGCTGACTTTCTGGTCAAATACCAGGTCGATGTATTGCTAGTCCAAGAGACTCTTCTTACGCCTAGTGTTCGCAATCCTAGGATTGCGGGCTACCAAGTCACTAGGAATGATAGAACCCGCAGCCGTGGCGGCGGTACCATCATCTATCATAAGAGGTCCCTGCACTGCATACCGCTCGACCCTCCTCCTATGGCCTTAATGGAAGCTTCCGTTGTGAAGCTCGCCATGACCGGCCATCCCGCGATTGTCATAGCTTCATGCTATCTCTCGCCTAACAAACGCCTACTTAAGAGTGATCTCGAATCGCTTCTTAATCTTGGTGACTCCGTCCTACTGGCGGGCGACTTTAATAGCAAACACGTTCTTTGGAATTGTGTCTCCACTAATCCCAACGGGAGAATCCTCGACACCCTAGTTGATTCGCTCAACTTTGATGTCATTCCCCCGCTAACCCCGACCCATTATCCTCACAATGTCTCCCATCGTCCCGACATCCTAGACATGGCGTTGCTGAAGAACGTGACCTTACGGTTGCGCTCTATAGAAACGATTCATGAGCTAGACTCTGATCACCGGCCCGTGCTCCTCCAGCTAGGCCCTCTCCCCGACCTCTCCCCGCCTACCAAGACCGTGGTTGAGTGGCGTAAACTAGAGAATTCTCTCAAGTTGATCCACTCTCCCGATCTCGATAGGATCCCCGAGGACATCCAATCCCCTGACGACGTCACCGTTGCGATCGCCGCCTTGACCAGCCATGTCACAGCTTCCGTAAGCAAATCGTCGAAACAGGTCCCCGCGGTGCCTGAGCGCCGTTGGACCCTGCCAGACGACGTGAGGAGGCTGATCACGGAGGCGAACGCAGCGACCCGACGCTATAGTTCGTATCCTTCTGATGCGAACAAATCCCTCATGCGCTGCCTTCACCGTCAGGTGAAGCGTCGTATCCTTGACCACCGCAATAATGAGTGGGACAATCTGCTTTCGGAGATAACGCCTCATCACCAGGCTTACTGGGGACTAGCGCGATCAATGAAGGCGGATGCCACTTCCATTATGCCTCCCCTCACCCGTCCCAACCTTCCCCCTGCCCTTGATGACGAGGAAAAGGCCAATTGCCTGGCCGAAAGCCTCGAATCCCAGTGCTCTCCTAGCACTCAACCTGTTGATCCTGTCCACGTCCGTACGGTGGACAGTGAAGTCTCGCGAATAGCTTCAAACCCTCCATCGGCTCCGCCTCTGCCCCTCATCAAGGCGGCTGAGGTTATTGAGATTATCAAGGGCCTTCGCCCGAAGAAATCGCCTGGTGCCGATGGAATTAGCAACAGAGTTCTAAAACTCTTTTCTACCGCTCTCATCTACTTGCTAGTCAGCATCTTCAATGCGGCTATGTCCAATTGCTCTTTTCCTGACGCCTGGAAGGAGGCCACTGTTATTGGCATCCCCAAACCGGGCAAGAAGGCAACTGAGCCCAGCAGTTATCGCCCCATTAGTCTCCTTAGTGCTCTTGGGAAAATCTACGAGCGCCTCCTTCTGAGACGTCTCTGGTCCCATGTTAACGATCATAACCTCCTCCCTGACGAACAGTTTGGCTTTCGAGCCAGACATTCGTGCCCTCAGCAGGTGCTCCGCATCACGGAGCACATACTGACTCATATGCACGCCGTTTACCCTTCCGGTACCGGCGCTGTCTTTCTCGATGTAGCGAAAGGTTTCGACAAGGTCTGGCACAATGGCTTGATTTACAAGCTATCCCAACTTGGTGTCCCTGATAGGCTCGTGCTCATCTTACGAGACTTTCTATCTGGTCGCAGCTTTCAATACCGCGTGGAGGGGAAGCTTTCTTCCCCTCGCCCCATCAGGGCCGGAGTCCCGCAAGGCTCCGTTCTAGCACCGCTTCTATTTACGCTTTATACTAGTGACATCCCTCGCACGCCGCAGGTAGAGTTGGCCCTTTTTGCCGACGATACCGCGCTTTACGCATCCAATCCTAATCCCAAACGCGCATGCATTCGACTCCAAGCCGCCCTTAAGGCGCTTGGCGCTTGGTTCCGCAAATGGCGTATTGAGGTCAATCCAACGAAGAGTGCAGCAGTGTACTTTTCTAGGAAGGGCCGAAGATGCCAATCCCAACCGCTTACGCTTTTTGATCAACCCATTCCATGGGTAGCGGCCGCCAAGTACCTTGGCGTGACGCTCGATCAACGCTTAACCTTCCAGCCTCACATCCGTAACGTGGTGAACCGTGCTAAATTTATCATGGGTCGCCTTAACTACCTCATATGCAAGAAGAGTAAAATGTCACTTAGAAATAAGCTGACCCTTTACAAAGCTTGCATTCGTCCTATATTGACATACGCTTCCGTGGTGTTTTGTCATACGCGTCACGTAGTTCGTTTACAAGCTGTGCAAAGCATATTTTTGCGCAGAATTTCCGGAGCCCCTAAATATATGCGAAATATAGACCTCCACCGCGATTTCGATCTCGAGTCCGTTGTTCACTTCATGAAGCGCGCCGCCCGGCGGCATTATGACCTCGCGCCCCACCATCCGAATCCTCTCATTTCGAACGGTCCCGACTATCCTAAAGACCCGCCAGTAGTCAAATCCCTCCGTAGGCCTAAACATATTCTAGGCGACCCAGATGACGACATCACCGCCGCCAATCCGGTGGCGGAAATGCAGTCATCTCGCGACAGACGTAACACTCCACAATTCGCTTACCGACCGCGCCGGCGTGGTCGGAATCTCTCTTACAGGCCCTCTACATCGCTAGGTTCGATTCCTAACGGTGCCTTGGGTCAATAGTCCAATCATCCCCCTGGCAACAGTCCAAGCCGAGGTTCGACCCACCGTTGGGTACCCTTGTGCTGTTTGCCCCAACCTAAATTTTAAGGCAGAGCGCCATCTGCGCTCGCCGAGAGTCCGGTGACGCAGTAACAGCCATCTGCGGCTAACTGCATTAAACGTCCATCCGAAAAAAAAAAAAAAAAAAAAAAATAAAAATAACATTATACTTCAAATTTGTTGGTGAAATTATTTTATTTCTTAGCACTTACCTAAATAAGTCGGAAATTGGTAAAAAATACTGATTATACGAACATAATTATTAAGTTATCTTTTTGGTAATACCTGAGTGACTCTGTAACTCATGAAGTATTCATTCGACTCAGAGCAAAGCAAAGACCCGCCCCGTAGTAAGGGTGTGCAAACAAAAACGCATTAATTAAGTAAGTGCCTATCTAAGCAGATTTAAGTCCTCTTTACAGAAAAACGTAAAAATCCAAAGAGGTGCGAGCAAAGAACGAGTCGAATTGAATCATCTTCAAGAAGATTACATGAAAACGGTCTCACCTAGCTCCACCGGGCTTGAACAAAAAACTTGTTCCCGGTGCGAGAGAGCGGGCGAGCCATCTCGCACGTTGCTAGGCGACGCTGCGATCAATACAGCCTCCACCGGCCCACCTAATTACCCCCCTCCCACCGCCCTCGCACCACCCGCCCGCCCTCGCTCGAGGAAACTTCGCCCGCCCAACCGCACCGCTCTCGGATTTAAATATCGAATGATAGAATTCAAATTCAAAATATTTTTCGCTTTGTGCGAAATGTTTGCTTTGACAGCGGAACTTTTTATTATCATTCTCTTTCGTCTGTTTGTTTGGACTATAATTTTATGATACACTTGATTTAAGTTTACCATTTTTTTAAGTTTAAGTTTGAAAAATATCATTGGTTCATTATCTATACAATGTTGATACGTGATTATGATGATACAAAATACTCAAAAATACTACTCGTAAAAGATCAAGCAATCTTTTAGTTTATTCTTTGTTTTGTTAAATAGGTGTAATATTTTCGGCCTTTAGTTGAAGGACTGACTTACCATTTTTCATTAAAAAGTTGAGCAGTAGAGGACCTTTGTACGCGTATACTGTGTAGTCTTTAGGGTATGCCTGATGTAATCGCGCACACCTGGCGACCTATCTACATGATAGATAGGATTGGTGTCACGCCGAGATCATCTCGCACATTTTCTTATTACCTTATACACTACATAGTACATATTCTCATAAAGATTTCTTCATTCAGATGACAAAATATAACAGAGAAAAAAACATATAGCTCTTGCTTTCTTTAAAGATAAGAACATATGTAGGTACCTCTGGTAGGTGTTATATGCCCATATGCCCTAACTTCAAATATAACCGGTTTGAAGGGCAGCGTAGTTCTAATGATGTCGAGCGCTTTAGCAGTGTTGCACCGGACTATGTGAATCAAAGTCATGTGTAGCTCTGTTCCGGTCATGAGCAGGCGTGATCTCTTACCACCAGGAGAGCGCTTAGCTCGTCTTGTCACATGTTTACATGAAAAATAAATCTGAAGCTCAGATTATTTCCAATAATTTCAATTACTTACTGTGAAATAGCATCACCTCACCTATAATAAAACTCTTTTCGCAAGGAAGTGAAGTAATATTTCTGTATTATAAGAGAATATCTATTTCTTTAATATAACCGCAACCTACAGCTTGCCTTTTCTGAAAAAGTGAATTAAGTGGTTGTCACAGCGACTCCCGAGCTCAAAGCGTGTCAGGTGCAGATTCAGAAAGAGACACTTTGCTCATTGCGTTTAAATAAGAACCTACTTCTTTTTAAATTGCGTTGGAAAAGCAATACCAAATACCCATTTTATCCACTAGCTATTGTTGGCCATTTAGGTAAAGGAGTGTTAAGGAGTAGCCATAAAGTCTAAGGAATTTCAGGTCAATCGGTTCATTAGTTTCAGCGTGATTGAGCAACAAACATCCATCTATCCTTTCATCCATCCATTCGCTGATTCATTCGCAAACCTATGCTCCTGAAATGCAATGATAAATAGACTAAATATTCGTCTTACGTATGCGTTGATGATAGTAATACCTAGGTTTAGGTATTTGTTTTATTTATTTTTATTTTATTTATTCAACATTAGACTCACAGTTACATTTACCTACTAGGTTTAGAGGTACAAAAATTAGATCGTATATGCGAATTGTTTTGGGTTGGCTTAAATTAAATTGTTACTGAACTTCGCTGGACAGCCTCCAAATTCAGACTTTTGGGTAATATGAAGTCATGCAATTTTATCAGCCATTTCAATTGTTCACCCCTTGCCAACTGAAAAGGAGCTACAACCACAACGCATTGAATGCAACTATGTATGTGTAGGTACATAATATTATGAATGCATTACATGCAAAGCGCATTTTTTCGTAAACTTTGACACAAATAATCAAAAAAGGAAATATATAAGTGATTTTTTGTGTTTTCACAGAATCTATAATGCTAGCTTATGTTATAAAATTAACATAAAAAAAAAACTAAAGGCGTTTTTTTGTATGTTTCTTTGTAGCTTTCTTACGAAACATAAAAGTTTCTGAATAAATTCCTGTGACATACGGATGGACGACCGGACCATCTGACATGGCAAAATAAACAGGCTTCTTTGTTGGATTTGGAATCCTAAAAAACTATATGCTTTATATTTTTTATGAAAATAGATGCGTCTTTTCGCTAAAGCTTCGTTGTTGCAAGTAAACGTAGTGGTTATATTCTCTTTGGTTGCAAGTTTTATAAGGAAATAGGAAAAGAGCGGGCGGGATGGGAAAATAACAAACTGAACTATAAGCTGCTTATAAAGGAGGTACCATCTCAGAAATTTCTCTCTTTGAAAATGTTTGCTTGAAAGTGTTATTGAAATATACTCTAAACATTTTATTCTTACACATTCTAGCTGCGTTGCCTACATGATGGTTTATAAAGATGTCAGCGTATATCAATCAATATCTATAAAAGGCCTAGTCCCAAAGAACTTGTATGGGTACTATGTATCCCTCCTGTCCTGTCAGACAGCCTACAGGCTAAGCAATTTAACAGGGGTTAGTTTATTTTTTTTTAACTTTATACTCGATTATGAGCAAACTAATTTCAGGTTTTGCATAAACAAATACTAATGTTGTACATAACTTAGCTAAGTATCTTTATTCTATGTTCTTAATAACTCTTTCAAAGTTTACCCCGACCACTCGGAAGGTGCTTACTCTACCATAACTATAAGTACCTACCATACCTACTTATTTATCTCGGATGTTTTCTAGAGTTTGTAAAGATAACTTTCCGCGTCCCCCTGCGTAGGTAGGGTCCACCCACTTTTTATCAGCGGCTCTCGAAGCTGTGCTTTCAGCTCCTTTGAGAGCTTCGATATAATTGGATTGCCTCGGCATTTCTAAGCAAACAACTCATTCAGTTTTCAGCGGATGCGACTAATGGAATGGACTCCTTACTTCTATTTACGTTGAAGGTATGTACAGGGTGTGTCGTAATGAGTGTATAATCCTTCAGGTGCGGGTGGGGGACTTCAGGACTGATCAGAAAATGAAATTATGTACCCAGTAAAAATCCCACGGATTTCGAGTTACTGGACGTTTTCGAAACTTCCATTTTTTTTTAACCATTGTCCATTGTTTTTGCTGCCAAGGTTACAAATCTTGATATTTTTATATTTTTTTTTATTAGAGTATTCCTGGATAACTGTGCTATTGAATGGCATTTCTTGTTTTTGTGCCACAGGTACAGTTTTTTTGGTCCAGCATTATTTAGCAAAGAAAATGTGTTTTGCTCATTTTTTTCCAAAAGTTTGATCCCCTGTGGTGCAAAAAAAATGTATAGTAACCCATATGACCAATTTGTGAAAAACTTGCCTACTTCATTGGCATTCTGAAATGGCACTTGGTGTTTCCAGCTACCAATTCAACAAAAATCCCTGTTAAGACGGGAAAAGGTCGTTTTTTCAAATAAAAAATTATAAAATTTCCAAGATTTGTAACCTTGGCAGCAAAAACAATGGACAAAGGTAAAAAAAATGGAAGTTTCGAAAACGTCCAGTAAACTCGAAATCCGTGGGATTTTTACTGAGTACATATTTTCATTTTCTGATCAGTCCTGAAGTCCCCCACCCGCACCTGAAGGATTATCCACTCATTACGACACACCCTGTATAAAGAGGCAAGTCTCTACGTAGTTATATTATTTATGTTTTACCATAATTAAATGCCTATATGCTCCTATTTCTTAAAATAGGAGCACATAGCATACTAGAATCCTAGTCTAACCTAATCAATTATGATAAGGTTAGATTACGATTCTAGTATACCAGTGGTATATCCAAGTAGCTAGTTCTATGGTTCCATTTTGTATTTTCGTAGTTGTTGAAAAGCATAAAAAATGTAAGTTACGCCGAACTCAATCGTGTCATTATATCATAGCATTATATTTATTCAAGGCGAGGTTGGAACCAGGTACTTACTAAATTAATCAACCAAGTTTAATATATATCGAAAAACCATCACTAACTAAACTTCTCACTTGGTAAACCTTCTATTTTACCTACCAAAGTTGTATGGAAATGTAGAGCTGTTCAAAAGACATACATTACCTACTAGTGTTAGAGTTCCCAATAGCCAGGCCATAAAAGCTATCGAGTTTGTACGTTATCGCAGCATCACATCGGGTCGTGCCAAAACTTTTCTGTCCAAGGAACTTGAGTGCCAAAACTTCGTGTTATCCTATCGATGTACGAACTGTTATCGGAACAACTTTGGCACCAACACCGAGGTGAGGTGCTTTGGAACATTTTCTATGCATTTCAAATACGTAAGTTCGTGGATTAGAGCGTAACATTGTAAGCCAGTTTTTGTTAGAAGAATACTAATTTTAGACCAAGATCTTTCGGGTTTGTAGTCATGTATGTACCTCTACTAAGTCTCCTAACTAACTAAGTTTACTAAGTCTTTACTAAGTTTAGTATGTCTCGGGCATGATGAAGGCATGATCTCGTTCCATCAGGAGAGCGGGCGCCTAGCTCGTTATCCACAAGGGATTTATAAATAGTAGATACTCATATTCCATCCATATTTGAAATACTCACAGCAAACACAAGAATTTTCGCATTATGTAAGAAATAGGTACGTCTAGCATTTTAAGAAACGCTTTCTTTTAACAGAGCTTGTACAAAAGACAATTTCCCGATTCTTGATTCCGGGTCTCGCCTTGCCTCGTCTTGGTTGGAATGATGATGACATTTAAATTAATTGGACCTATCATGAACATAAAGTCAGATGCCATCAAGAACCTACAATAATATTTTGCTAGCTTCGCTCCAAGGGGTCTTGAAAGGATATTTTGCAAAGCCTTTGAAAAGTTGTTTGCGTCTCTCGCGTCGCCGCGTTTCGCAAATTGGCTCTGAAACTACAAACCAAATAATATACGCCTCAAGACGGCATTCCGGCTCAAAGTGTTCTCATTCTGCTCATTCTGAAAATGTAACTTTGTAAGTTGAAGCGCGTTCGCTTTGCCAATTCCAAAAGGAACAAGCGTGCTTTGAATGAAACCTTCACCGTCCTGTGGTAAAGCAATTTTTCATTTCGCCGTTTTCTCACTTCTTTTTGTCTGGATGCTAACGTCTTGTAAAATAATGTAGTAGATACCTACTGACATCTACTTATCCACTTATTAGATGGTTTGTAAATTTAACTTTAATTTCTTATGCTGCAAAGTTGGAAAAGTAATTTTTTATAAGTAACCAAATATATACTTTTTCACACCACCTGCTCGACAATATCCAATTACGTATTATGCTATCATTAAGGTAAAGCAAAGCATTACATATCTAGGGAGGTAATGTTGTATGAAACTCCCAAGGGTAGTAATGTGATTTGAATTTGGGGGTCCTTCTCATCGGCTGCAAAAAAGTTTCCCAATTGCATTCGAATTCATTTTAAATAAATTTGCATAAATTATAAAAGCCATTTTTATTCTCAACCGCTGCAATAAGTTAGTGCAAAGTACAGTCAACAGAGGAACGGCAACAACTTCAAAATGTAAGAGCAAAATAGAATGACATCGGACGTTCTCAAAACTAAAAGTGCAAAATGGACAAATTACTTATCAGTTCCATTCCCTGGTAATATTTGTTTATTTGTTACATCTGTAATATTTGGAATAATCGATTTGAGTAAGCTTGACGTAGAGCTTGGTAGAGCCTTGAAATTTCGAAGGTAGGTACGTTAGTGTACCTATAAGAATGGAATTTTACTTGTATTATGAGAAGGAGGAGTATCTTTATTATTGATTAAGTACTTACAATGGTTAAAGCAGTAGTAAGTAGTTAAACAAAAATCGTATTGAAAACTCTCCTTGCCTAACTGTACAAGAACCCTTCGAATGCAATTTGGGAATAAAAATATTATTATTTTTTTGTACCAAAAATTTTGCAGCCGATGAGAATCAATGTAAATTTTTTTTTTCGAGAACAATGGATCTGATGCAACTGAGAATAACCCGAATTTGGAACGTCAGATTCGTGTGGATACTCGTAGAAAACTTTAAGTAAAAGAACGCCCATATGGCATTGTAAAAAGGTTTGTTCTAAAAACGAACTGGCCACTCATAAAAAAAAAAAAAAAGGCGCGACTTCAAAGATTGTGAAACAAAAGACGGTGTTGGCTGCTGAGTTCCGAGCCCTGGCTTTTTATTGCCTCGCAGAAGGTGCGAAAAGTAGAGTATGCTCCTCTGGGATAGAGCCTGTCTTCGTCTTGGGCAGCTTAAACCCCTCGCGTCACTCAGGACTCACACTCTACATAACTCCCTCGCTTCGCTCAGGAGTTAACTGAGTCCCTCGTTAGCTCAGGGTTCAATATGCCACCCGCGACATAAGACACTGCTTTGCGCACTGCCCTTAGTGCATAATCTAATATTATTATCTACCTAAACTTATTATGCAATAATTAGTAAGTTTTGGGGCTCTGCAAGTAAAACAAAAATTAAACCATATTATATTTATTAAATAAGTACACACTTAGTAACTCTAACCGAATTAAATCTCAGGTAATAATAACATAGTTTGGCATGGGTATTAAACTAATTTGCTTCGACGCTAAAATTTCTTCAAATCCAACAATATTTCGAGTTTCTAATAAATTACGTTAGGTATTTCCTACTATAAATAAGAGATCAAACTTCAATTAGGTAACGATTACGAACACCCGAACTATATTTCCTATTCCAACAAAGTCCCAAAATAAAAGCACTCGAATTTCAATTCGAAATTTGACGTCCTTTTAAAAAAAATAGTTATAGGTACTTCTATCGTTATAACCATCAGCTCACTGTTGAAGGCCTTTCCCAATACGAGGAGCTTGGTCTTTGATAAGGGACTAAACACATATGTATATTCAGTTCAATTCAGGTTTTGTCCATAGAAAACAATACTTTTATATGGAGATGCCCGCAACCGTTCAGCATTCCGCGTCCCCGACAATCAGGCGGTGTAGTCGCTGTTCGTGCGTCGACATTTTAGGTAAACAACGAGTTTGGTTGCGGTTCGTGCGTTTTTCAAAACAGTGAAAAACATATCTTCGCAGTTGGTGGCGTTTCGTGCGTTCTTTAAAATTTCATTGTTTTGAATAGAAGGACGACAGAGTTGTAAATCTTTTTAGACATTCCAATACTTAATCTGTTCAGATTGTGGCCTCAGTGGTTTGATAAAAAAAACTAAAATGATAAAATATTATATTTTTTTAAAAATAGGGACATGCATAAGTATTAGTAGGTTAGTTAGTTAGAATAAGTATTAAAATTTTCCTGTCTTGAAAAAATTAACAATCCCTTGGTATGTATGCTGTCCTGGTACCTAGTAAGCAAACGATGAATCAAGCCTATTCAGCGCACGAAACCAAAGTGCCCAATGCCCACTGCCTTGGATTTAATGCCTTCCTATCATTAGTAGCTATAGTACTAGTAGTGTAAATTGAATAAGACCCTGCAACCCATTAACTTCTTGAGGTTTATGTCCTCCTGGTACCTTGGACAGAAACACTATCGCTGTATTTTTACCTTCATAAGAATTTGGACCCTTGAAAATTTAACAACTATTTTGGGCTCCTTCCTTACCGAAGCACAATTATATTTATGAGTACCGGTAAGTACTACACATATGTACCTATGGGGGAAAAAATGTGTGAGTCGACTTACCTAAATCAGTGGAGTAGTCAACTCACCAAAAGAATTTCATCCATGGGTGAGTTGACCCCTCCAATTTCAGATATAGTCAACACACCCATCGTTGAATTTTTTGTTAGGTAAGTCGCCTCCTAAACCCCTTAGTTAGAGTATAGATAAAATTAATGATTATAGAATAATATTACTATATATAAATTAATGTCATTAACAAATGTTTGTAGGTCTATGGCATTACTCGCAATGTACTTCAAAAGATCACGAACCGCAACAAACTGGGAAGGTATTTTTTACTGTTTTGAAAAACGCACGAATCGCAACCAAACTCGTTGTTTACCTAAAACGTCGACGCACGAACAGCGACTACACCAATAAGGCAGAAAAATTAGGACAAATGTAGTCCAGTATTCAGCGCTGTTCCGCTGCGTTCAGCGCTGCACGCGGACTATGCCATACGATGCTGAACGCGGCTGATAAGCGGAACTGTGTAAGAGTAACCCATCCCATCGAAACTCGAATGGAGCTGAACATATGTGATTTTTCCTTAGTCTGCTCGAGCGGCGCGTCATACTTGTGTGATGAGCGGAAAAACAAAGGAGTGAAGACATGGTATTGCCGTCACACTGACTCTCTGATGCTATCATACATAAATTTGAAAGGTCTAGTTTTTTTTAGTAATAGCTTTATCGGTAAACACTTATACTTAATAAATTATGACTAAAAAGTTAAATAATTTAGAGGCATGTCTGTCAAATGAGTGATAACAACTTATCTCGAGAACAGTAACGACAGTAGAAAAATAGAAATATATTTTAGTAAAAGTTAAAACCAATGTCAAAAATAACTACAGGGTAATCCATTCCCACTAATATCGCCAATCACCGCAATTATCACAAAGTTGTATGTACTAAAATATTTGGGAACGTAAAATAATGTATTAAATACTAAAAGTTATCACTTTTAAAGGAGAAATCCATATTATACTCTATTATTTTACCAATTGTAGAATTTTTGCAAGAATATTTTTCTCACATTCTCATTTGAATTTGATAGCCGTAACATAATTGTAGAAACTTACACACCTAAGAGCACTCAAAGTGCTTTATAATTACATCAATAATTAAATGACACTTATGCCAACTTGCACCAAACTGTCAAAGTTCCTAAGCAATTAATTTACTCGCTTGGTAGTTTTTAGCAGTCCAGATTCTGACCGTTAAGACTGCCAAGCGAGTAAAGTAATTGCTTAGGAACTTCGAAAGTTTGGTGCAAGTCGGCATTAGGCTCTAGGTCGAATATAACTGCCTGGCTACTGCTTAGAATACTTATCTATGTTATTTTAAATCACAATAGTAAAAACAAGTAGCTATCATCCAGAATCTCTATTTTTAATTGGTTATTAATCCAGTTCCAATTGGAGACAATTTTCGAATTCTAACGTCAGCAGTAGCAGCAGTAATTTCCTGAACGATAAATAAAAATACCATTATACCCGATTCACATTATTCCAGTACGCATTGAAATAATGTGAACCGGGCAATATTAAATTCTACTCCGCACTTCACATCACATATAAGGTCGAGTTAGGTACCTCTGTACAATATGTTTCTTAAAGTATTCGGTTCTTTATCACAGCCCTCTACCATTAAAAACTTAATTTTTACAAACTAAACCACAAGAAGTACTTAAGTATTTTTTTTATATCCGGATCCAACGCAGACCGAATTGCCTGACTCGTGATAGCTAGCGTTTAATTTAACGTGCCTTCTTATCCACCACCTTTTTTATGTATATAGAAAACTTTTTTGAGCTGAACTTTATAATTTTGATATTAAGTTAACCTAACTATAGAATATCTTAATTACTTACCTCATGGTTTCCTTCCGTAACGACCCGCATTTCAATTATATTGGAACCTATTCTGAGTATGATTATTATTGATTTAAAATACCGAATACGCAGAAACACGGTAGGTACAACTTTTGTTTGTAATGTGTGATGTGCGACAAACAAGTTTGATAAACGGTCAAGATTTGGAATATACATTATTATTAAGTCTGTAGGCGCTGTATACTTTACTTTTCCAAAATAAATATTTTTAATATCAATTTAAGAAGCGGTAAAGTTTTATATTGACGAATATTTACATACTTGATTTTAAATTGGACCAAATATTTCTAAATATAATTGAAATACGAGTGATCAAAGCCAACTACAATGTTTTTCTACGATAATTTATGCCCCCTTAATTCCAACGTAATAATAAAATATTATTTTTTAAACTTAAACACAATATATGACAACCTTTGCGATTGTGCGAGCGCACGGGCCGGACCTCCATTACCTCCATACATCATTGAGGCTCTCTAAGGAGCTACCTACGAATTTGACCTTTTTAAGTTTTTACTAACTAGTTTGAACTAAGACTAAGCAACAAAATATCATGAGAACTGGCACATAAAGTGATAGAACTGGTCGAAGTTGACGGGCGCCAGTCCCAGTTCGTTGTCAGACTTGTCGAGGAGCTCGGGGTTTCGCTTGAGGAAGTTCCTGACCCAGTCCTCGCCGGCCATCCTGCTGTTCACATCGAACGGGTGGTTGAGGCTATTGTCTTCGGCATACTGGAAGGCGAGCTCTCTGATGTCGCGCCTGGAGACTCCCATGAAGTATTTCTCCATGCTCTTGATGTAGCCGACGAGGTCTTTCTCCTGGTCGACGGTGAAGACGCGGCGGTACTGGCCCATGAGCGGCTTGGTAGCGTCGTCGGGCATCTGGTAGCGTACCTTGCTGGCGCGTCGCTGCAGCGTGGAGCGCGGAATGTGGAACGTCCGCGCTGCCAGCTTGTACCCCATCTTACCTGACACGACGGCTGCCACGGCTTTCGCCATATCTTCTTCGCTCCATGCCTGGCGGCCGCTCAATCTTTCGTATTTTCGAACCATTTCTGAAATAACAGGTAAATGTTGGTTAACTTAAACATGAACGGTAGTTTTTTTGGGTTATTGTTTGAAGTTATACCAAGTTATACCTAGTAGAGTCTCCCAGGGTTTGAATAATGAATATTAATTGTTTTTTTGTAATTGTCGGGTTAATTTGAATAAGGTAAACTGTAGATACCCGACGACGACGCGGAGTGTTCGGCGAAGGGTAACCGCAGCTTACCGGTTCTGTTTGTACCACGATCAATGCCAACTCGAGGTGAAAAAAATACATCAAAAGACGTTCTACTAGGTAGTTACTGAGAAGGAAATTTACGTTTAAAATAAGTGTTTTATTAGAGGTCAAGAGTGCACAAGATATGACATTGCAATCTATGCACTCTACAATTTATTTTATGTGTACAGTACAGAAGGAGGGAAAGTAAAATCATCAACAATTTTATTATTCTTTATCTCCGTTAGCAAGGTTGGTTTAGTAGTGGTATAGGTACTTTTCCTTATTTTTAAATATTCTGAGAGTAGAGTTTGTTGGTTGGTGCTGGTTAATCTATCAAAATTTTATTTTTATTTTTCGTTTACTTTTAAACAACGGTTTGAGTAACCTTTATATGTCAATGAGTCTGGACAGAACCTTGAAAAACAATTAGGACAAGTTCTGCAGAAGGAAAGTGGTACGCGGTAACCGTGTGTCGAAATACCACATTTCGTTTTGTTATTATTTATTTTACTGCGAATACGAATATTTAATACGACAAGAACTAGAGTAAAATAAAAAAAAATACCTTAAGTTCCCAGCTGACAAGATATGACGTATCTTATTTACAACAGACTCAGTAAACAAATATTCCAAATACGTAAGGTTGCCTTCACTGCCGCTTATTAAGGCCGTATTTACCATAATGCGAGTACTTCAGGTATACAAAAATACATTGGTTAAATAAGTGTTAAACGAGCTAATGGTACCTACTCGTGGAGTGTCGGAACATGTTTGTCATTGAGACGGGAGCCTCTAACGTGCGCGCGGTATACCACCGCAATCGTGGCTGGCATGCCTACTGATAGCGCACACAACGAGCGATAAACGAATGGCGTGTTTTTCCAATGCGACGATAACTCTGGAAACAAGGCCCCTCGTCCGTAGGTGCGTACCTTTTGTTCTTTGTTGCCAACATGAGCCGTCCCATTTAAAAATGCATCAGTCTCGCGCCGACGCAAATAAAACGCTCCAACTTAATCGCCAAAGACATTTGGATAATATTTTGTAATCGATTTGGCGACCTCAAAACGGGAAATCATCTCGACCGCGGACGACCGTCCTTGAATGACCGCGTCATAGTTTTTATCAGTCAAAAAAAAGAAGTTCGCCGTCAGCCGCGGTCAGCTGTTTGTGTTAATTCCATAGCGCGTCTATCAACAGGCCTCCGTACAGGAGAACGCTCTACTACGCGACTGACTCTATAAAATATCGAACCATTGCTCGTTTATACGGCTCGATTATCTTTAAAGTTGTAGTAAAGAGCGATGGTTCTCAAACAACGCTGACGCGACGTTTATGGCTCCGAGACAAATAAACGTAGTATCTGCGCGAGTACGGCGTGAGTCGAGGTTACTCTGACGCGTGACTTGCAAGGTCCCCGCTGCATTGCACGATGCGCCAAGGTTGATTCGCTTCTCAGTCCCGATAAAACGGCAATCCTAATAATTAGAAAACTATGGAAAACGTCTAAGAAAGCGCATTCGCATTGTGGGTAGACAATAAACGGATGCTCCGCGCTGCAGAAGTGAAATTTGCATCGGACGTTATCGCGGTGCATCGTTGCAATTATACACAATAGCTTTCGTCACATTAGTATGTAGAAATAATAGAATAAGTGTAAGTACTTACTGGTGTGATAGTTGGAGCCGCGTGGTAGGCAGGTGTATGTAGGGGGCGGAGGCGGTCGGTCGCGCGGGCAGCTCGGCGAGTGGTGGTGGCGGCTGGTGCGGAGTGGCTGGGCTGGCGATGCAGGCTCGGCGGGTGACTACGTGCGGCCCGGCTGACGGCGCGCGCGGCACTGGCGCGGGGCCCGTCTTGCCCCGCCGCCGGCCCTGGCGCGTGACGTCACCTGGCCCAGGGCCCGACGCCCGACGACTATTTTTGTCCTCAACTAATTATCTAGATCCTGCCTTTGTCTGACCGCTCGTCACCGATGAGAAAACCTGGGCTTTATCTACCCGACTGTGATAGCGAGAAGCGTAGGTAAATACTCGTGCGCCAATAAATTGCTAATTAATGGTTGTACGTCATTTGTTTTGTCGTAGGTTTGTCGTCATTTTCCGACCGACACGCGAGTGTCTATGAATCATTGCACTCCGAATCGAATATGGTATGAGGTGCATCGTTCGTTGTCTATAAACATTACAATCTTATTTTGTAAAGTAGAGCATCCATCTCTAGTAACACCGAGTGATGTCTGCTCTATCTCTCCTCCGAGATTCTCAAAAGGCAAAAGGTCATGTCTCCCGTCTGCCTTTATTTTAACCTTTAGCAGCCAGACCTGATATTATATACATACGGAGACTTACGTACCTACTTACCTTTTGTAACTATCTACCTAGGTCACTGCTGCTCAAGTAAATACTTATTTATTCCACATTTATTTTTTTGAACGCTTCTTCTTCTTATAGAGTCACTAGTTCTTTCGAACCGTCGTTCTTTTTTAATTTATAGGTAGGTATAGTTTCTTTTGCTATTTGTTATCTAAACTCCTTCATTCCAAAAGAGAAAAAAAGTATTTTAAATATTTAGGTTAAAATTAAGAACTCAATCAAATGCAGCTCTAACTTCTAGGCTTCTAACATTATACCCTAGATCTGTGTTTTCGCAACTTGCTTCAAATATCACTGAATTAGCGATTCTGATACCTACCTAATTGATGCATTTTATATACCTAATGATTTACACAATAATATACCTATGCAAGTGCTCTCATTCAGCACTGACATACAAAAACCAGTGGCATATATTGAGGTCATACTACTGCAGTCGCCACCGCCGTGCAACATGCAAAGTAGGCATGTCATGGAGAGTATACCCAGTAACATGCTATAAAACTGATCACATATAACACTTGTTACTTTCTGAGACCAAGTCTGTTACAAAATCACCGGTGATATCCGCCCTGCGCGCCCCGGCAGGCGATTTTGTACGTGATGTCATGATACTTGTCACCATTCACAATTTCATTCGTATCGTAAATAACAATAACAGACAGTCAGTAGTGTGCTTAGCTGTCTGTGAGCTGGAGTGATTGCGTGACGACGCATCATGCGTGGCTTATTTTAACAAAATGTGACATTATCACAATAAGCCACTGATGATTAGGACAAAATCACAGGTGATTGCACTGTGACAAAATGAAATCATATTACCATGTGACAATGAAATAGAAGTAGCAATTAATTCCATGCCTAATGCAAAGTAAGCGGTTCCCAACAGCTATTGTTACTGATTTAACCTTAACAGTACCGTTGACACTTTTCTCGGGATAGTTGAGCGTTGGCCAAAAGACAACAACGTAATTCCCGCGCAGATAAACGTATTCAGAGCGACGGACGCGACGTGATGAGTCACTCGGTTATTCCTCTGTTTTTGGGATCTGACAATCAAAACCCTCTTGTAATGGTTTTACATTAGTTAAATCTCATGGACCCTTTGGGAGCTCATGTATGAATATTCAAAATTATAGTAATTTTTTCATGGACCAATTGGGAAATGAGAAACAATAGAATTATGTACCTCTGGGAATACGCCAATGGATCTTACAATTTTTTGACGAAACAATTTTTTTAATCTTATTTGGATTTGGGAACATTTTGGACGTTCTTTGGTGAAATTATTCATTAGAAATTACCTACTCGGTTGCACCAAACTTTCATCAATTTAGGGAATAAATAGTTATAATATACCTACTTATAAGTTTTAAAACTACTTGAGAATATTTAGATTAGCAATCACTAAACTACGAGTATTTAGAATAATAAATGTAGTACTAAATTTTAAAGTATAATTTATTGGGGTACTGCAGCCGATGCAAGCCGCATCTTTATTCTACAAAAGCGAGCCGTTAGATACATATTAGGACTCAAACAGATGGATTCATGTAGATTGCGATTTAAAGAACTTGGTATTCTTACCATGATGGGCGAATTTATACTCCAAAATATACTGTATGTGAGAGAAAATATTAGTGAATAAACAACAATGAAGGATGTTCATAGCATAAATACTAGAAATAAAGATCGCCTGATTGTACCTAGGACACGACTGGCTAAAGTGTCGAAAAGCTTTTAAACAATTAATCGAAAAAAAGCTAATAAACTCTGAACGAAGCATTTGCAATTTATGACATATTTAAAGTTAGCATTACACACAGATGATATTTATAGAACTTTATTTTTATTTAATTTAAATTGACGTTGCTATTGCAGAACCCTAAAATTAGTTTGTACTTACCAATAATTCTGATGAATGAAACTGTATTTATATGTACCTACCTATATAAAAATGTAAATTGACCTGTCTAAGAACATGTTGTATGTCTATGGAAATAAATAAAATGAAATGAAATATTGTCAATATCTCTATCTTATCATGTTGAGAAGTAATAATAACCTACAGATGACCAGAGCAAAAATCAAAAAGTTAGCTATAAAAGGTAATACTTCGTATTTTTTTTTGGATTACACAAAGTTTTTCCCACTATTCTGCACTTAATCATCTTTCACCCACTAATTCGTACCTAGGTAATTCCTTTACATTTACGTGTAGATACTTATTAGTACTACCAAGTGGAAACGTGTTTTTAAAACCAATATTATAAGGCCGGCAAGGACTGTAGACAGAACCCAAAATCCATCTATGACGTCACAATGGTTCACCCCAAGCAAATGCTTATCGTCACGACTGTATAACATGATGGTTTACAGAGTTAGGTCATGACCATTACTTTTTAATATATTTGGACTTTGTTATTATCACAAATTAAAATTAAGCAAAATTAATAAATCAAAATGAAAATGAAAATAAGAATAAGTCATGGTTCACAAGTTTTCATAGAAATAAAAATAAATAAAATTACGTTTATTGTTTCTATTAAAATAATATTAAGAATGAAAAATGCTGTTTTTACTATTTTTTTATATGCATTTAATGGTATAAAATTAATATAAGCGATGAAAAAGTTAACAAACATTTTTGCTATGACATTTTTTACCTAATGGCATTGTTACCAAATGAAATATTAATACAAAGGATAAATATGCCACTGTCGGAGTTTTACTAATTGGTACGAGTAGGTACCATTATCATATTATCATCATACTACCATTATTATAATAATAATGCTTAGACATTTCACACAATGCCATAAAGCCCAAAACTAAGCAGAGCTTGTAGTAATAATTAACGCAATATTTATATATTATATTGTATGTATACTTTTATGTAAGAGTACCTACCTACTTAGCTTATCTTACTGAGCATTGCGTCACACACACCATCATGCGCGTAATAAAATCGGGATTGGAAACAAGATTATAGTCTAGAGTCTAGACGTCGCCAATAGTGACACATACTAGAATAAGACGTGCCAATTGCTAACACTGCATCTTTCCTCCATTAAATTACTAATTTTATTTCCCACACACGAGTCACAATAATAAAGATAACAAAGATAAAAACACTTTTTGCACCAAGCAGTTTTAGGAAGGATTGAATATGTTCAATCCTTCCTAAAACTGCTTGGTCGTCTTAATTTATGCAAAAAGTGTTTTTATCTTTGTTATCTTTATTATTGTGACTCGTGTGTGGGAAATAAAATTAGTAAGTACATAAATTTAATGTTCTGTGAACGAGTTATTACCAAGTTACGATCAACACCTAAGATGATTTTTTTTAGATACAAGCTTACGTTTGACCACCATCGCCATCGGTCGAACATTACTGAAGCAAGTGAGGATAGTTTCGGCTGTTACTAAATGTAGTGCTAATATAAAAGCCTACGTAATTATTGAATTATATTGTTCGTTTTCTATGAGACACTAATTATTTATCTGATATGTAAATGTTTTTTTTTTTTTTATAAGTTTTTATATAAGTCATCTGTACTTAAAAAACAGAAAAATATATATGTTTGTCTAGTTTTTAGGAATATACTTACACTGGAACTATGCTAGAATAAGTTATGAAATAAAGATTTTTTGAAATTGAAATTGAACTTCATTGCGGTGACAGATGGTAACTCCAACAGTCAACACTCTGCTCCTGACCACAGCTATTGCATTAGAGCCGAAATAAATTTAAAAATAAAAACAACTACGTTTTTTTTTCTGGATTATTCCTTTGCAGTGTGCTCTTGGTTCTTATGTTCTGGGTTGGTAAAGCTAGTAGCTACTGCGTAACTTTAAGATGGTTATAATTTCAGAGCCTAGATTAATCAACGTTATTAATCAGTCTCCGAGATTCAGTAATAATGTGTGGAGAGCCAAAAAATTCAGATGTGAGTTCATTATGAAGGGTCCTTTAGTTGTTTTTAATAAGAAACAAACTTGTCATATACATAATTATATAACTGAAAATTAACGTGTCAGTGACAGAGTCCTCTAACAATCTATGTATTAGTAGGTTATTAGAAAAAATACACCGTAAAATATTCTTTGTCTCTTTATTTTATAAAATACTATCTAGGTACGAGAGATAAACGATAAGATAGGTCCAACATCAATCGATAGAATTTACAACTCAGTTAAATTGTACATACTCGTAATACGAGAACGGGAAGGTAATTCTTCACACTCAAAGGAACAAACATGGATCCGGAGTCCCTTTATGTTATCTTATCTTATAATAATATTATAAATAATATAAAATGCTTGGACCTGAGTGACTGACAGATAACTTACAGGCCAAACCACTTAACGGAGAGACTTGAAACAAGGAGTATGTGTTCGTCAAGAGCTGAAAGTAAGTACTACGAAAGGAATTTTGAAAATGCGCCACGCAAACGATGTTGTAAAGTAAGTTGTGTGTTGTCCAGTCGTCTGCTAGTAATAAATATTATACCTCTTAACTAATACAATAGGTATATCATTTGAGACTTCCAAGGCAACGCATCGAGCCGAATCTTAACCTTTTCAGAATATTATAAAAAGATTGATAGTGTTTTGATGACTTTATTATTTACCGATGTCAAAATACAGTTTTACAGTAGATATTATCTATTACTTTTACGATTATTATGGAGTCGATAAGCATATTCATTTACTAATAGGAACGTAGATACAGTAATGTACTTATTTTAACAAAAATATGTACCTATCTCACATTTATAAATTCACAATTTTTTTATATCTTACAATAATATTGGAGAACAAACTCACAAAAATGATGATAGATATTTTAAATCCATTTTTGATAAGGCGACCTAATTAATAAAATAACTTAATAGTAGGTACCTAGACCTACCAACTGCAGATAAATGCATCCCAGCTGGGTCACGTACCTAAGAACGTGACTGAAAAACGCTGCACTGTGAAAACTAACCTTGCCATATACCTTGCCTAATATTTGTGTAGATAATTAAATTATTCATTTTTGTGTAACCTACCAACAATGTACGTAATAATATACATGTATTTGGGTATTTATATACTCATCACACTTAAATATGACACTTTATGAGTTTGGGGCTAGAATGGCGTTGTGTGAAATGTCCTTAATATTTATTTATTTTATTTATTCGTAAAATAGTGTTGTGCTTACACCTACGTTACTATGACATATTAACTCGTATAAACTATCAGGCACCAAAAGGTATCACCACGCTTAAACATGATAAAAACAGACCAGAGTTCTTCGCTTACTTCTTCTGTAAACCTATCGTGTAGTTGATGACAACTGTTGTTGTAGTCCGCTCTTGGCATTCACCGCGTGCCTTATGGTGTTTTTGAGACATAAAGGCGACGGGATGAACGCGAGGAGTGAGACGTTTGATGATCTTCTTTTGCAGTCTTCTGTCTTCTTTTTCAATTGCATGGTAATCTTGGGATCAAAAACAATCAACACTATACAAACTTAACTTATTCACATAGCATAGTTCTTGATTTGCTGTCTCCTACGTCTTTATTTTTAATTCATTGTTGATTTACACACGTTACAAAACCGCAACAATAGAATTATTAAATTTGCTTCCATTAATAATTAATAATTGGCTGCCTAGCGATAAGGCCGCTCATTATACATGCTCCATAACATGTATGTAGATACACATAAATCAATTAAGTTTTTTGGTACCTATAATAAAGACTGTTATCTGTTTTCCTAAACTGCTACAATCTCGGTGTCTTCAAGTCCAGAGTGAATCAGTTTCTTTTAGCCAAACGTGCTCCATCCTAGACCACACCGTCACTTTCCATCAGGTGAGGTGGTGGTCAATCGCTTGACAAATTATTATAAAAAAAGTTCGCATTAATTCATTCGTTCATTCATTTAATTACTAGCTACTGCCTGCGGCTTTCCTCGCATGGTATCGAGATAAAAAATAGTGTCTTTTTCAGTTCAAACTATACTGAAAGGTAAACATTTCTGTTTGGGGTATAAATTAGTTCATTTTGCGTACATTTTTTGGTATCTAAATAAACTTCCTGGGCCGCCGCGCCGTGGCCCCGCCAGGGAGTATGTCGCCATGACCTGCATGTTCTTATGTTGAGGTGACGATAGCCTTGTCCTAGCGATTACCAATTTATGTTGGCTGATATAATTTATTTTAGAACAAAATTACCAACTGATACTGAACTGTATGCCTTAAACATTCAGCTTAGCAATAACTACTCACAATTGCTCCAAGTTTTCCCATTTACTAAGGTGAAATCAAAACCTTCCAATTCTTCCAAATTGATAAGTTGAATTTGAGAAAAACGAAAAAGCTTGGTACTTGTACGCAGAAAAGCAGCATAAGTATGTATTCCTTCGTCAATGTTAGGTATTTTATTTGTAAGGTATTTTATATTCGTGTAACATTAAAATATCCCACCATAAATCGCTTGGTCTCGCACTATTTGTTTTGGTAGTATTTGGTTTAGGTAACTTCTCGTACTTATTTCTTAGTTCACATCACAACTCTTCTCCAACTTACGTCTTATTTATTTAATTCACAAGAGCTGTTCTAATCGTTCATTCGTTTATCAAATTTCCATCAAACATAAAAAATAATAGGAAAACAGCTCAAAGTTTATAATGAAAACCCGACTGCCAAAATATTTTCGCCTTATTGTATTTTATACTTTTTAATCCTATGGCTAAAACGAATATATTTATATACTTCTTTTACCGAAATCCAGCAAGTTGTATGGTTATTTAACTGTTTTACACACATTATGTTGACTTACAGCAGTCGTATTGGATCGTTTGATTTAAGATGATCAAACAACACGACACCTTATTTATCAAAATCAGAGTCAGACAAACATCCATACATACATTCACTCGAAAAAAATTAACCCTTCTTTGCAGTCGGGTAAAAAGTAATAGCTACGAAAAAGTTAGTAGTATATTTCAGCTAGCACGCGTGTCCGTGTAAGCGCAATGCTCTCTCATGGCTCAAGCACTGGGGTGCATTGTTAGACACAATAGGCAGGGATGCAGCTGGCGCGCTATTGTGCGAGGGTCTGCGCTAGAAATTATACGTCTATTACAATAATAGCTACTTTTGGGTTAAGTGCTGTCCCTACAGAGTTCCGTACAATGTTGGGAAATGAGTTGGTTGAGTTCATCGGCCTCAGGGTTTTAACCCTTACGAAAAAAAGTTTGATTATAAAATGCTGTTGGTCTACATTTTATTACAGCATAAAATAACTACTACAATCTTTATAAAGCCAGTATCCTCGGCACGCTGCCATCGGGTATCGAGTTGGAGCAGTTGAGCTACCTATAGATCGTTTGCATCGGTCTATGGGTGGCCCAACTGTTTCCTTTTGTTAATTTTGTAATATAGATTGTAGTAGTTAGCTTATGCCATAATAAAATCTATGTTACAAAAGGAAACAATTGGGCCATCCATTGACCAAATATTTGTGCTTTTATAATATTCGCAATTTTTGATTTAGACTGAATACAGGAACATAAGTATTATACAAGAGGTGTTACAAATAACACGCTATATAAACAACCGAGCGTTGATCAAATTGTTGTGAATCACACATCGATCCGTCCCTGATAACATCTACGAGGGTCGTTCACTTCATAGTAAATTCTATAAACTCGAAGTAAATACGTCAAAAGTTCCTGATTACCAATTATTCAAGGCAAGGTTTAAAAGCTTTCTGAGGTTTTTAA
The DNA here is from genome assembly GCA_932526365.1 of Lobophora halterata. Lineage (NCBI taxonomy): Eukaryota > Metazoa > Arthropoda > Insecta > Lepidoptera > Geometridae > Lobophora > Lobophora halterata. The sequence goes on along the minus strand of OW052001.1, from coordinate 9,759,532 downwards.
AGCTTTGTAAAGAAAAGTAATTACTAAACTAGTCACAGAATGAATTCCAATAGAACGGAAATGGAATCAGAGAAGACCAAGAAAGAGATGGAGGGACATTCTTACACAACGATGTGGACCAGAATGAATGTGGAAAGCCAGGGAGAGGTACGAATGGAGGAATTTAGGGGAGGCCTACGCCGCAGAGGCGACATCTGCTGAAGAAGAAATAGTTTTAATTAGGTTTAAGTAGTTTTGTTAAGAAGCAGTAGCAATTAAGGCTATTTTATTTATTTTATAAAGAAAATGAATTACTGAAATTCACATCTCTAAAGTCCCTGTAAATAATAAAGGTTCCGCATGACTTTGCATTTCTTTTATAAATGTTTAAAATTAATGATACCCCTTTTGTTCTATTTCGGGCTTGTACGTCGTTCACATGTTTCATTGATGAAAGGTTCGAATAGGATTAGTCAGCCTTCGCACTCTGATGAGCATCGCTCTAATGCGGCCTAAAGGTCAAGTTTGTGAGCCAAGCCGCTGTTAAGTATGTCATGTGAATTACGGATCCTAGAAAATAAAGATATATGTGGAATGGTATCGGTAGGTACTTACTACCTTTGAAAAACATTACACTGTTTTTTATGTCAAGCAACTAAACTCCTGATTCGAAAATTTATTTTTAGAGCATTAGAATAAACTTTTTGCTCACCATCTTAGTAGGTACTAATACATTATATTGGAAAAATAAAGATAGGCTCATGTTTACTTACAGTGGGCCATGGGCGGTCTTATCGCTAAAGAGCAAGATATTAGGAGAGAAAAACAACTCTATGGGTGTTATATTTTACTTATTACAAATTATGAAAGGATACGAAGCTGATTATGTATCCTAATTCCTGACTGATTTTGGTTTTAGCCACGATGTCCTGCTACGAAAAAGCACCTTAGATTCATATTTCGTGGCTGCGCACCCAATTAAATTTGTAGAGCTACGGGAACAAGAAGTTTTGTATGGTCGTGTTATATGATAAAACATTGAAATGTGTGGGCATCAAACAGTTTTGTTTTTTTGTGCGATTAATCGATGTTACGGAATTAGAAGCGGCGCGGTGGCAGTGCCATCCACGGATGCGTCGGCGATATCAATCTTGTAAACAGGGCAAATTACTCAAGCGAACCTTGAACTGAAAAGGCACTCAAATATTGATGTGACTGAATCGATTAATTAATACCAAGATAAAAGTAAGCACCTACTTAATTTAGTTACCACACATATGGTAGAGTTTTTCAAAGATACTCGTACTATGCATGAGAGTTTGTATTCTTCATAGAAGTATTAAAGTATAGAATCACAATGCAGTATATTGAAAATGCGCCAGAAAAAGAGATCTAAATTAGCCAACTTCTAGTACATTTTGGTCCGATGCTTATTTTCGAAACAGAGAAGGAACAGCGCTAGTATAATAATTACATAATTATTGTAGTTAAGAATTACAGGCTTTTTAATTGTTAATAATACTACATCGTAAAAAGTAACAAAAATTATTTGAAAATGGAAATATTTCATTTTTATGGAGGTGTCTTAATTTTTTTGTCCTGTCTTTCAATTCCACATTGGTATCATAATTTAATTATATCTTGGTGTTCTATAGGAACATAGCGTTATTCATCCATGGTATACTTCAAAAACTGGCCTGAAGATTCCGAATCTTTCAAGCTTCTCACTTCTTACTTCCAAACACAAAAAGTTAAAACTAATTATAACAAAAAATTACCAACTAAACTGCTTCAATACACCAATACCTGTTGTTTTTATAATGTTCCTCATATTTATTCTTACTTTAAAAAAACAGAGTTCATATCTTAAACTTGTAGTTCTTGTGGGTTATTCCCATTTGCAACCAAGGATAGTGTTCTCCAAATAAATATATCTATTCTTCTTTGATATAATATTGTAACTACATAAATTATTTGTCTATCCCTATACCTAATCCAAAAGCATGTTTTACAAAATAGCCACAGTAATTGATTGCCACAACGCTACTAATCAGTCATTCAAATCGGACATTCTCCATGGTGAAGAAACGTAAACACAACGTAGTAAAGTTACCCCAGGTCAGCTCGCGGGGGTGGACCCTACCTGCCGTATAATGAGGCAATTTTGTGTTGATTGTACGGTACCTACAGCTCCTAGGGCAGCAATATATTTCATATTTGTATTGGGTATATTTCATAAGTCATTTATTCAGACTGTTAGGTGTTATACCTAATACACACTTAGTCATGTCTTAACTTAGTATTATTCTATGAGTTTTATTTAAAATACAACAACAAGGGCTGATTGACAAGAAGGCAAAGAAAGTTTTAATAGAATAGTTTCTCATACATTCTAAGTGAAATATGTTTTTTTGTAAGAAAATAAATACAGAACACCGAAATAGGAAATATTATGTCCATTCGTATTATAATACACGTGGTATGTTTGTTAGTTAACTACGAGTTTAGTAGAATATGATGGTTTATATTACGTAGATCGAGTAGCAAAGTAAATCTACGAAAAATATTACATTTATTAGTAGTATAAACTTACATCTTGTAAGTTGTGATATGAAGGTTACAAAGCTCAGTTTTCTTATTATGAATAGGTAAATTAACATAAAAATATATGTGTAAGTTGTTAAAAGTTGATGCGGAGTTGCCTTGGTGACCACATTGTAGCGCCATGTGGGGAATTCCACCACGGGCTTCCGGAGAAACAAATTAAAAACAAATGAACCCTATTTATTGTATGAGAAATTAGAACATATTTTTTTAATTTACGATTTAAAAATTCTTAGTTTTTCAAACAAAAAAAAATATACAAAGCATAGCCTCCAAGTCAAAAGACTGTACTTTCACATTTTAGCCTGTAAGCTGACAGTTAGTTAATCAGTCAATCAGGACATTTTTAGCTTTTGATATTTTTATCGTAATATTTATTATTTAAATAAGATGTTTTTACGCAAGATCTGTACGATTTCTGTTAAGCACTTACAAATTTGGTAAAATATAAACTTTTTTAGGGGACAAACGTATGAGTATATTTTTGTGACAACTTGAAGTGAAATAAACTTAAAGTTTATTTTAGTAAAGCCTAAGTACCTAAATATTTATGAGTAGATACGTGGTGAAATGATAACCGTGGTGGACGTGTCAATGAGGGGTGGTTCGAAGGAAGCCCTTTCATTTTACTTCCGTTGACGTCACGAACACTCTGGTCTTAGGGCACTTTAGTACGTTATTAGATCAATGATCGCACCTCGTGTCATTTGTTGAATGGACTTGAATGAATCAGCACTGTTTATTGATTTTGATAAAGTTAGATTCATTTTATACTTCCCATACCTACTTATATTCTGTGTAATACTTATCAATTCTAATAATGTGTAAAATTAAGAATACTAACTCCTTGAATGAAATACAAAACATTTATTTCGGTGTACAAAGTATACAGAATACCAAAAGACCCTCATTTGTTTCATCCCTATCGAATTGGCACCCAATAAAATTCATCCCAATTTTATTTCTAAATTCAAAAGTTCCCTTTAAAAATGTGGACGACCTTAGCACACTTTAGAACACCGCTGTATTTTTGAATGGTAATAATAAGTGTAGGGGTTGGCGCGTGGCGCCCCATAGGACGTTGAACCTCTTCTATATATCATTTCGCTATAGGCATCTAACTATACGTAAATGGCTATAAATATTACACATGGAGCCCTAGAAGTAGAAAATCTACTTTGTAGAGCTTCGTCTCTGTCATATTTCGTGACGTTTGTTCCTTATTGCTAATTTTTAAATTTATTTAATTTTATTGATTTTCGTTCAACAATAAAATGGGTTGTGCGGCTGAGATGATCCTGTACAAATCTAAAAGAAACATATCGGTGGTAGTCATTCTTCTGTAGTGTAGTGGTGTTTTTCTCCAAAATAAGATGAATTTATTACTATGGAGAAAGTTCTGATCTACAACTTTAACTAGATCTATTGTATTGTGCGCGATCAAATTCCAATTTTCTAATGGATGTCGAAGTGGACGCGATGTGCGTGAGTGAGGGTTTCGATGTAATTCTTCGACATTAAAAACCTATGATAGCCGATCTTAACACGAACGTATATCCACAGTATCAATTTAAATTATCGATTTTTCACCATAATGTAAAAGGATTTTTCACCAAATTTACCATCGTCGTTTCTATATTGTATATTTATATTTATTTGATATTTATTATCGTAGCGCTAGATTTTTTTTATTTATAATATAGTTTTAACGTATTACATAATGTAGTTTCTAATTGTAGGAATAGATAAGAAAAGGTTTTATTTAATTTTTTTATGTAGAGTCCGAACCGAGTCACTGTAACCCTACAATACAGGCTCTTGAGGAGACCTAGTGTATGGTACAGAGCTCCAGTAAGTACATCTAATATCTAAGATAAGACCGCCATGGCATTAATATCCATTGTACCCGATTCATATTTAAGAAACCAATGAACGAAATTATTTTTATTTATTTTATTTAATCAATCGTAGTATCTGAGTACGATACAAACTATCGTAATAAATATAAAGGGAAAATAAAAGGGTTTCAAAAATATTTTCACATGGCTAACGGATCATTGGAGACCCTGGAAGAAAGGCAGAGGTCAGCATCAACATGTCATACCCGACCCAATATTTGGACTTTTTCATTCAGGAACTCAACCCGTTACTGCCCAAAACTGGTACTGTTCCAAAACCATTTCATTCTCTATTCGTCATATGACAATGGCAAAGGCAGGCAGGGGTGACCGTGGGAGATGGTTCGGCTCCCGGTTCCAGCGGGGTCGCGCCAGCTGTCGCGATAATGTCCCGAATCGACTTCTCATCGATTGTTTCGACAGCTATTGTTCTTTTACTATGCAGCAGTTTGTCGACATGGTGAACCAGGGATTATTGGGGATGGAAAATGAATGTTAGTAATGTGGGTGTAAATTATAGCTGTGACGCGGATTGAATTATGGTAGAGTCAACGCAACGCCTACTGGATAAAAATGAAGACCACAGTTTGAAGTTCGTTTACTTTAGAAAAACTTTTTAATCTCATAAATAGTTGAATAGTGGAGGAAAGGGATTAAATAGTATTTTGTATGTGTTCAGTCCAGTGCATTAGCAATATTAATAACATTCCATTTAAGAAATCGGGATCAAATATAGAAGCTCATATTTAAAAAAAAACTTTGAATTGCATGAATAGTTAAACAGTTACGGGGAAGGAATAAATTAGTATGTATGTGTCAAGTCCAGTGCATTACCAATATTAATTGCATTCCATTTTAGGAACCGGTTTATCGGATTACACGCATCATGTACCGGACAGACCAACTCCGACTACAAAAGATGCATTTCAATGTGCTCTATTACGTATGCAGATCTGTTGCGCGTGCAAATAATACATGTTTTAGAGTTTGAGCCTAGACAAAGCGGCCTGGATTAATGATATTTAGCTTGGGGTATATTTTTTTCATAGTTGAATAGTAAGGGGTCGATGAACGCAGCTGCGTGGTCGCGGATCAAATTGATAGCGCACACATGTCGCGGCGCGTGCGCTGGTGACGTCACGGTACGGGACGAGGGTGGCCCTAGTTCTTTGGGTGAATATCAAATGAGTTAGACAAGCAATGTGTATTATTTTTCCTTAGTAATGTATAAATGTTTTATTAAATAGTATATTTTATAAAGATAAATAGAAGCGTATGTCCTACTAAGGTGTTAAATTGCATGTAATACGTTCTGTAGCTTTAGCAGGATTGAAGAACAAAAAGATTCTCACAATCTTATCTTCCGCATTCATATTATTATCGCGATAAAAGGTGCATAGAAAAAAGTATTATTATGTGACATTGAACATTTAGTTAGTAAGTAACTTATACGATTATTTGTTTAGTTCGATTGCGTGCCTTACATTTGTGTTAGCAATCTAGGGTGACCACAAATAGACGCTCGTTTGGATACATTGTTATCACTCGATCGATATCACTATCAACAGAGTTGTAGACAATCATATCTGATTTAGATTTTATAGCTATTGACGTTCCGGCAGTTAGCTATCATTATAATTCCATCAATATGGGTCAATATGCTTGGTCCTGACTGACTGACAGACAACATACAGGCCAAACCGCTGAACGTAGAGACTTGAAATTTAGAGGAGATATGCAAGCGCGTAATAGGAAAGGAATTTCATTAATTCGCAATGCAAACGAAGTTACAGGGGTCATAGTTAATATGAAATCTAAAAACATTTCCTTTTAACCTGCATTTGACACTGTGTATTTCCCAATGCTCCCGTAGCGGACCTAACCTACCTACACTGCTTCCTAAACACTCAGATAAGTAGGTACCAATCTTCCGCATCTCCGCATCTCCGCATCTCCGCATATCCGTAATATCAATTCCAATTATTAGCGCTTGCTCAATCTTAAGTGAACAATATTATTATATTTTTTTACATTCATAAATTAATGAAAAAAAGCTATTCCGTTTGTATAATTATAAAGTTGTTAGACAACTTGTTAGACTTTTGAGAAGAACAAATATTTTTTAAGCTCACGACCCGTTGATAACAGCTTAGGTATAAGTGGTATTGGTATGTTTTATTGAGTAGGCTGGGTATTGATTGAACATTATTGTCAGTTTTGTTTGAACACTGATTATGATTTGTAATATACTGAATTTTGAACCAAAACGTAATTTTATTTTTTTACTTGTAGGAATAATACTTCATTGCGTAATTTCAGAATGACTGAGGTTGGGTTTGCAATCGTCTGCACTGACATCGCGCTATGGGCTGTTTGAATAATACGAGCTCACCCAAAAATTACGGAATAATTCCTTGAAGTTATTTTTACACTAGTTTTATTTTGAGATATGCTTAGAAGTTTTAGGCGTACGCAACCGACTGCTAGAAATCAAAAGCACGCCGTCTACGACGCGGTCGCGTAGCTATTGCTACGAACACGCTACGATTAATCGTACACGCTAAAGCTTATCGTAGAAAGAACGGTAAACAAACACCTTAGAAAGTGATCTACTAGAACCAGACATTAGGTACCTAACGTTTTAAAACACTACCGTTTCAGTTCACGCACGTAAAGGTAACAGTTGTGTACTATCGCAAATTATCACAAGCACGCCAATTTTTTTATTTTATTTAACGAAAGGTTATAAAGTGCCTACTCTCAATATAGAGTTTATTTGTTATATGTATTTAAATTCATATTAGATTATTACAATGTTAATTTGGGGAAACGAAAGGGGAGGTTGGCTCTCCGCCAGCGACAAGGTGAAGTGACGGCGGCGGCTGACTGTGGTGAAAGTCACCTCCTCTCAGCTCTCGAGCGGCTATCGACCGGGAGATGCGTACACTTTGAGCATTTAGCGGAATTATTTCACACTACAATGGGAAAATTCTTGTAGCAACCAACTGTTCCGTATTAAAGACTTGGATTCCTTACTTTGATATAGATACTTAAAGCTGTACTAGGCACCCATTGTCTGGAAGACTTTAACTATCCTATTATCTCTAATTTATTTTATTATTATTATCATGTAATAGTTAGTCTAGTTTTTCTACAATAAAATCATTACTTTCTTTGTATTATTATATATATTATATGTATTATTCATCAAATATTTTCTTCATGTCTTATTTTTAATACGAGTAGTTCACGGATTGTTTCAATGTCTGAATATGTTGCACACGTACACGTAGTAAATAGTCAATACGATGATAATAGGGATGGAATTTCAAAGCGTCGATGCAATTTTTTTCCTAATACTATGTAAATTAGGAATGTAAAGTTTTGTGTTGTCCGAAATAAAATAGCCATCATATTTTTTTTAAATAACTTTTTTTTTTCTTTTGTTAAAAGGCAGAAGAGTTTTGCTAGTGCTAAAACCTTTGCACGAGATGAATGGCAACGTCGCTTTTGCCCTCCGTATCCGCCAAGTTCACCCCGTCCCCGGCGTATGACCCTCATCTCATCTCTCGTTGCTCTCCCTCTACCGATCGATGCTTACGTTACAAGCCATCTTGTGCGAACCTCGGCCATGGCTTTGTGAAACGCGTTGGTGTAGTCTAATAAGATTCGCTCTATCAGAACATAGTATTCAGCTCATATTAAGCCTTCTTGATTGTAGTCTAGCTAATTATTTTTTGTCTTGGTAACGTTTTGCACGTAAAATACTCCATAAGATTGAGTTAAAGATTGAAGAAAAGTTTTCTGATTTTTGACAATAATGTTTTGTAAGCATCATTTAAAATAAAGGTTATTGTACGGCATGGAATAGTTATGTATTTTAGTTGGTGTGTGACATTTAACTAAATCTTTGTCTATATGAAAACGTTTATTTGTTTCAGGATTTTAACCGGAAGTACCTCCGTTCTAGCTGCCAAGTAGTTAGTTCGTATGTTTGGATCTTGCTTTTGAATATGTTCACAACGAGCTCCGTTACTTGCTATACACAGGTAATGAATTCAGTATGTCTTTATTGCAACACGTTCCTGTCTTTATGTCCGTTGTTACCACCCCTTATTTAAATGAAGAGTCATTAGGAAGACATAAAAGTAAATTCATACCTTTTTTGGATGTATGTTTAATATAATTTATTTCGCTGCTGATGATGTTAAATGTTGTAAAGAATGATTAATGTTAAATTACCGGGAAATCTCCGATGATATGATTTATGTTATTGACAATTGTCAATAAAACCTGTGTAATTAAATTGATAAAAGTGAAAAATTAATTACGACAACATCAATAGCGTACGTTTTATTTCATGCGACACAGTAAGCAGTCCGTGAATTGGCAGTTTCAAAACGACCTACTATTTGTAGATAAATAATCTTATTAGATTTTAATATGATTTACTGACCTACACGTAGTTTTTCTCGAATTATAATTATAATTTATAATATTGCATACCTAACTCCAAATAGGTAGGTGATTTAAAAGTTAAAGCGCGAGTAAAAGTAATTATTGCAAAGGATTATATCTATATTATAGATATTCACTATCAGGAACCGGAACCGTAAAATCAAAGTCCATTTGGAACTTCTTTAAGACACGTGATGTTACCGAAAGTACGGGTGCGTTTGCAGTGGGCACATAGATAGAATATATTGCTCAAGTGTTAGGTGGCACAGGCTAGCGTGGCGGTGCGATCATGCAACGTACCTTCAGCGAAGCCGGCCCAGCTCGCTCTCCCAGCGCCCACAGTACACTCACTGCCACAGCACGACTGACACTCGCGACCGCGCACGGCAGACGAACGTTACGTGCAAACACCAAAAGCAAAATGGACATACCTGAGGGTTGCGGGCGGCTGGCACCGGGCGCGCTCGCTACTTGAATGAGGTCCCGGGCAGGCGGCGCGCGCAGGGGGCGCGGCCAGCCCGCGTGGCTCCGGCGCCCCTCCCCGCGCACTCCCGCCACCATCCCCCGCCTGCACCACTCAGCTGAGCCCTGATTAGCCCCCGGCCGGGATATTCAATTAAGGGCCGCTCCGAGCTCGAGCTCGGTGCATCTTCGAGCCCGGCCGCCGCCGGCTCGCCCGGTCCGAGCCTGCCTTTGAGAGCTCTTCATTAAGGCCTATCCTCTATAGCTATTATTCTTGTTGGACCGCGGGCTCTTCTCCTACTGAGAAATTTGAATTTTTTACATCAAGGATGCGCTTTTAATATTAATTTGTAAGACCGACCGAGGGCAGCGTCTGAATAAAAATAGAGACGAGGAGAGCTCTGAATAAAATAAATTTAGATGTAATTAGGTACTTTATTGGTTTCTTCACAAAACGATGAACGTTATGTCCACTTTAGTAGAGCAGAATTGGCATCATAAAGCGAGGGTGGAGAGGCGACTCGTTACGTTTCCTGAGAGAGTTGCCAGCGACGTTATCGTTTAATTCTATAGAGACACCGTAATTGGATTGTTGATGAAGGAACTTCTCAAATTGAATTTGAGACAATGTGAGCTCTGCGGCACAAAGCGTGTGCTTCTTGAGAGTTGAGTTTCAAGTCGGTTTGGGAAACTCTTTCCTTTGTTGGAACAATAGTAAGTACTACGGGACTAGTCTACGATAATGGAATTGGATTTTCTGAAACTCTACAACTATAGAGCTTTTAATAGAAGAGGTAATATAAATAGGTCTCGAATGCCTGGTTTTTAGTTTTGACTTTATCCCTAATTCTACACACCTCTATAGATAACACAAGTCAACTTATACGCAAACATTCACGATGTTCGATGTTTCAACTAGTTTTTCCGTTCTTGTCATCTTTGCTTTTACAGAAGTAAACTATGGTATTTATAAACAGTGTCAATGTGAAGGGCAGTAGGCTACTCATTTAGTCGTAAGAAGCCATAAACAGCCCTCGAAGGGTAGTATGAGTAACAAATGAAGTTGTGTTAGAAGATCCGTCTCGTCTTGAATTTTCTTATAATTATTAAATTAGTGAGTATGTCGATGTTAGGATCGTCTTTTTTAAAGACCGATTTATGAATAGATTAATATTTAAAACGGTCGCAGATTTATATTGCAGAATTAATAGTTTAATCATAGGGTGCATGCAGAATGACCTATAATATTTAAAATTTAAAAAAATATAGTTTTCAATAGTTTTTCGTAGATATTCGCGATTATCACATATAGTTATTTGATTATAACGGGTATTTATTGCGACGAGGTGAGCGCGATAAATACCCGTTAAAATCAAATAACTAAATATAGTTTTCGTCTGTCTCGAGCAAAGCACAGCTGCATTTAAAATTAAAACTTTACTCTAAACTGGTCAAAACTCAACATAAAATCTAAGCAGCATTATACCATACCATAGCCTATTGACCACCTCAAAAATGTTAAACATTAGACATAACTACCCGAAAAAAACCTTTTAAAATTTTTAGAAAACATTGGGACGAGCGAAGCGATTTAATATTTATTTGAGGTGGCAAAAGAGTGGCGCGCAGCGTATTAAAAATTTTAAATTATCTTTAGGTACCTATATCAAATATTTACATAGTACTCGATAGTACTACTACTATAAGTATTTTTTTTTTGTAGTTCTCGTTTTTATTAACCCAATTTTTTTTTTTTTTTTTAATTAAATGAGTGGTACAAAATCAACCTCATGGAGATAATAAAGCATACGTTAGTATAGAATTTTAAAAGCTATGTTGGTTGAGTGGGAGTTGCCTCGACTTTAGATCCGAAGGTCGTGGGTTCGAACCCGGTACATTTACGATTTTAATGTTCAAAAAAATCAATGTGTGCAATAACACGTGCTTAACGGTGAAGGAAAACATCGTGAGGAAACCGGCATCTCATTAAACCTAAAAAGTTCGAAAACTTGTGTCAAGAGTACGAAAGGAGCCTCTTTGAAGCGCACTTGAAATCCTTTCAGCACACGATAAGAAGAAGTATAGAATTTTCTAATGCGACTCAATTGAAATACAAGAACACGCGACCTAGCGGCTAAATCAATGATCTCAAATTGGTCTTTACTCGTTCTCGAGAACCGTAAAAGGCACAATAAAACAAATAAATATATATATAATAATAATAAAACGTTAAACCCATAAACGCTATAATGATGGTTTTGCGAGTTGTAGGCTGATTATTATTATTGTTATCAAAATCGAAGGTGTTGAAAATTCTGTTTTAGCACTGGACCTTATGAATCCTATAAAAACAAAAGGTAAGATATAAGGGTGTTAAAAGTTTGAAGCTTTTGTCTGTCTGTGGCATCCATCATAGCACTAAAACACATGTACGGTTTTTTAATAATTCCATTTTTTATTTAATCAATATTTTTTTTTTTGAGGTGATCATCAGTTTTATTTCAAAGTAGTCGGGATTTTTTTTTCATAAATGATTTGAAGATGCGATGCACCTTGCCTTTCTAATTTTAGACTTACCTGGAAAAACTAGCCGCCTTGTATCTGCCGCTTGTTTACTTTATTTCTGGTTTTTATCTTTATTAATAAATGTTTAATAGAGTTTATAATTACTTCCACTATTTGAACACTGAGTTTAAATGTTAACGGCCGGGCGAGCTGAACTTTGTACTTGATTTCAACCCCGAGGAGCAGCGTGCACTTGGCGCGGTGCCAGATTTGGGGAAACGATCGTCTTGAAAATTCCCGATAGCTACATTCGCAGTAACTCGACCGGATAAAGAAACGTTTCCTCAACTTGCACGAGAAAATTCTAGTGCCGCTTTACAACGCGGAAGCGGCGATCCGTGAACTCGAATATTGCTATCACGTTGAATTGGGAATCCAGGCAGCAAAGAGCAAGAACTGTCTGCCTGGGGAGCTCACCCGGGACGGTGCAGCTCAAAGCCCATCAGCTCTATTTATTACGATCTGAATTGTAGAGTGCCGCGGCCGATACGGGCATTTCGAGTCGATAGGAAACCTTCAAGTGAAGCAATAAGGCTCGTTATGAATTTATGGCATGCAGATGCAGGTCTGTGGGTGGCGTAGGTTTCGTGCAGGTGTGTGTGTGAGCTGGCAGGTGAATTAGCGCGCGCTGGTTTCCAGGCACGGTCCGGGAGCTGGTTTCCATGGCGACCGCCGGAGCACGGTATGGATAGCGTAGAACTTTTTTTCTTCAGTTTACCTACTCTGGTCTTTCATGCTTAGTTCTTTTTAGTTGGTTAGGTACCTATAATAAAATGCAAAAATGAGTGAGATGAATAGTTAGATCCAGGAACGCCATTTACAACGGAATCGATTAAAATCAAACAAAGACGCTCATTTTTATTAATGAAATCAGATTAAGTTTCAAAATTCGTTAATTAATCTGCAGCTATCTTTTATGAAGCATTTTCTTTCGATCGGAAAAAAAATAAGTAGGTAAAACTATTTAAATACTGTGAAAAAAAATATTTTCTACAAGTAACTATGGATACATATAGTATACTATGTGCTTCAGGTTCCTTACAGAGTTTTCTGTAAAAAGGACAGTTTTCTTATATAAGCTTTTTTGAATAAATGATCCGAGGATGGGAGGATATAAGCCGATTATTGAAAACTAGCTACTGCTCCCGGCTTCACTTCAGCATTGGGATAAAAAGTAGGAGAACATTTTCCAGCTCACACATTGTATTGTATTTATTTATTATTTAAAAAAACCTTTCTTAGTTCGCACTTTCAGCTTTTGACGAACACATCCTCCAGGTTTCGAGCCGTAGAGACTTCAGTTTTTTTGGACTGTATGTTTTTTGTCTGTCAGGACCAAGCCTTTTATGTAAGTAGTATATTAATACTGATTTATCTTGATATATATAATATGTATATTGATCAGTGGCATTAGTGATATATTATCGACAAACGTTAGAAGCGTGTCCGTGGGTGTCCTGAGGGCTTAATGCCATACAGAATATGCCTTCCTTTGATTAAGGTATTACTAGTATAATATTTTTTTGCAACTGTACCTTTGTACTGGTATATCAAAAGGCCTTCAGATAAATTCAAAATAGAAAAAACCTCAGACAGTGATTATAAAAGTAGTAGTTTTCAAGTACTTCGCTCGCAGGTTTCCCCCATAGGTATAAATAGGTATGATGGTATATCCGAGTATTGGAAAAAATATAACATACTTATATAATCCTTTTCTAGCTCATAAACTGAATCCTTGCAATTTCAGCTCAATCGGTGTAATACATTTTGCGTGATCATTGATCAATAATCATCCACCCTCACAAACTTTTGCCTTTAAAATGTTCGTAGAATTTAAAACAGGGTATTGATGCCAGAGCATGTGCTCGGCAGATAAATGCAGCTTACTGAGCTCAGTCAGCCGTAGCATTCGTAGCTCGTAGCCTACGAAGCTCATAGCCTACGTAGCACGTAGCTCGCGAAATTGTAGCGGCGTTACAACGGCCGTCGCAACGCGTAACGATAAATAGTAGAGCTTGAATTCACACTAAAAAATATATTTTTTTAAATATTTTGTAGTTACGAACTTTTGTATTTTAAGGAGTTTTTTTTCAATTTTAATTAAGTATACCTAAGTCCATAAAAAATAATCAGATTCAGATAGCATTCTTACCGTTTCGTTCAAGTTTACATTCGATTAATTATTACGATTGCCATAGCCCATCGAGCACGTTATTATCAGGAAACAAATCACCTGTTTTTTTTCCAAACTTTTTTGTTTTAGTTGTTTTCTTTCCAAGGTGTTAGAGCGTCTGGTGCACCAGCAACTCAGCCTTTTCTTAAACAAACATCATGTCCTTAATCCCTATCAGTCTGGTTTCCGTCCCGGGCACAGCACGACTACGGCTCTCATCAAAATTACCGATGATATTCGGCAGGGCATAAGTAAAGGTAATGCTACTGTTCTATCTTTGCTAGATTTTAGCAATGCCTTCAATAATATCGATTTTGATATCCTGATATGCCTCCTTAGCTCTCTTAACATATCTCCAACAGTGATTGACTGGTTTCATAGTTACCTGTTCGGTCGCCGGCAACGTATCTGTATCGACGACACTTTTTCTTCCTGGTGTGATCTAAATGCCGGTGTACCTCAAGGCGGCGTGCTATCTCCCCTCCTTTTTGCTATCTTCATAAATTCTATTTCCGAACAAATTACCTCTTCCTACCACCTCTATGCAGATGATTTGCAAGTTTACGCGCAAGCTCCTATCGACCAGCTAGATGAAGCCATCGCCAGCATAAATGATGACTTGAGTATCCTGAAGTGGAGCAAATCATTCGGTTTAAAAGTCAATCCTGCGAAAACTCAAGTCATCATCGTTGGTGGCAAGCGAATGTTATCTAAAATCGACTGGCCCCAGCTACCACAAGTAATATTCGATGGTACTGTTTTAAAAGTCAGTGAAGTAGTTAAAAATCTTGGCATTTTGATTGACAGACAGTTATCATGGGAACCTCAAATTGCAGAAATTAGCCGAAAGCTTTTTGCTTCAGCCGGTTGCGTAATTTTCTTCCAATCTCCACCAAAATTGCGCTTGCACAGTCACTACTGTTCCCTATCTTGGATTATGCTGACGCTAGCTATCTCGACCTGTCTGCAGACCAACTTAATAAGCTCGAGCGCCTACAAAATCTCTGCATTCGATTCATATTTGGTTTGCGCAAGTATGATCATGTTACCGAGTTCCACCAAAAGCTCAAGTGGCTACCCATCCGCCTTCGCCGGAATGCACATATCCTTTCCCTTCTCTATAGTGTCCTATTCATTCCTACAACTCCTGCATACCTCAAAAAACGTTTTACGTATCTCTGGATGTCCCACTCTCGATCCGTACGCTCCTTTTATGCTCTTCATCTTCAAACCCCACTTCATACCCCGCATTTCTATGGCAGCTCTTTTACGATCCAAGCTACTAAGCTATGGAATGCACTGCCAGTGTCAATTCAACATGCTAAGTCCCTTCAAATTTTTAAAAGCATGGTCGTTGAGCATTATTTAGCCACACCTCCAAAATAATAAAATATTTTTCACAGCTCTTGATTTATTGTTAATTTTTATCACTCATTTATCTAATATTTATATTTATATATATTTTTTTTTTAATTTTTATTTTTATATATACCGCCGTATTAGTTATTCTTCTTCTTAAATGTTCAATTTAGTATATTAAATAATCTGTTTTGTAATACTTTTTGCTATGAGCTTTCGTTCTAAATTAACGATATGCCCACCGTCCTCATTTGTCCAACAGTATCCAGTCCATGCAAAGGTTGTCTGGAAGAGATCGCTCTTTAGCGATAAGACCGCCCATTGTCCACTGTTACTACCTAGCTTTATTTTTCCATTATAATGTGTTAGTACTAAGATGGTGAGCAATAAAGTATATTCTATCTATCTATCTATCTGTTTATATTCCCTTCAATTAATTATTAAATTGCATCATCATTAATAAGCAAGACTTATCTAAATCCTAGAAAACCAATTATCGGGAGTTCAATATTGCTATTATCGGCACCGCCTAGCCCGCACCTGGGGTATAAAGCCTAGAGCTGACTGGACCCTGAGTGAGCGTTTCATACAGCAAAGTATGACACGGCACTTTCTACTTTTTCTAAATACCTACTACTATTACTACAAATAGGATAATAATCAATCAATATATATAATGGGCTTGGTCCTGACTGACTGACTAACAGACAAAGTACAGGCCAAACTGCTGAACGTAGACACTTGAATTTTTTTTAGTGTGTTCGTCAAGCAAGAAGTGTAGGCGCGTATTAGGAAAGGAATTCAGTTGTCAGAAATTGCGGGAGTTAGCTATTATAATAATGAGAACATATCAATGTTATCTCACTTTTATACCTATTTATTTCATTATCTCCGAACCGAAATCCAAGTTCAAACTCAGAAGGTGTTTATTTGGGGAGTAGGTCTATTTACGCACCTATAAAGGAAGCTGGGCTACCTACCATCGGTAATTTAAAAGTCATATAATAATTTTATTAAAATTTCTTTGTCTAATTTTTTAGACGGTTAGTTTAATTACGCAATACACGCAGTTATATTAAAAATACTTGTTTTAATACAAAAAAACTATAGCAGTCTCCTGGGCTTTCGTCAGAATTCGTTTGAACCCTGTCTTATCTGGCGCTGGCGTGTGGTTGCTCTGCAAATATAAGCTTAGCAAAATAGTTACCTAGGGCTCCTAACTGTACCTACTTACTAGCTACATAGTAGTTAGATTAGGTGGTAATTAAAATTGCTCAGGGCCTATCCTAAAGTAGAATTTGCTTTGAACATTTCTATAAAATGAAGAACTACCTAGGTAGCAAAATGCATCTATCTACCAAATATTTCTTTAAATCCTTCCTGTTAAAGTAGTGTTTAAAATTCGCTGACATGCTTCTTATTCACATTTTATATTCGCTAAAATTAAGTTCATGCTTCATACGTACTTCACTTTCTATTTATACTCGTAGATTAAATTAGACTTTACTTATGTAAATAATTTCTATTCCATTTCCGGCGGAAGCTACCATCAGAGCTCGAATCAGCCGGCGGAACAGCCGTGTTTGCAACGTTGATCGAGTCAGAGAGCTTCCGGGAAAAGTAGCTTTATGTACATAACGTATATATATGGCACTACAACTTGTACCTTAGCAGGGTAAAATAGCTGTTATCCACTGCATGCTTTATAATGTAACAAAAACTTTAACCTTTCGTTAAACTCTGATAGCGTATGTATAGAATTTCCTGATAAAACGTTTTCAGCTTCTAGCAAATCACTCACTTTGCAGAGGCTGCTTAACAGGAGAAGAATTAGCTACCCACGTAGTCCTGGAATGCGTGGGAGTGACAGCGCAACAACACGAAACCCTTGGGCACCCGAGGTGGCTCCGCAAAGCCTGTGAAGAGCCCAAGAATCTTCTGCGCTTTTGGTATTTATCCTTTATTTTATTGCTTTAAATAAGTATATCATGTGATGCATTGTAACACCAGCTTTGCGCAGCGTTCAGAGCGTGGCGGGTGTGCTCGACGCATTCATGCAAAATCACGCCAACTGCGCCCTGCTCTGTCGCATGCCCACATTTCTCGGAATCAACATGTCACATGAGAATTTCAGATGCACTGATGTATAAGTGCTTTAAGGTCGGGTGAACTGGAATTTTTAATTTATGTCGTATAGTATTCGTATCATTGTAATTAGATACGATATAGGTAATATGTGACCGCCTTCCCCAATTTTATATTGAATACATATCGGATATTTTGCCGAATCTTAGAGGTTCCTCACTCGGCGGGCAAAAATTTTAACTATTTTGTAAGTCCTTGAATATATTTTTTAATAAAAGTAACTGGTCCTATGTCGTAGGAATGTCACATTTCGAAGTGAAGGGTCAGGTGCTACGAAACTTGTACGTAACATTCTAAGTATAAAACATGTATTATTCTTGCCAAGGAGGGCTTTAGAAGGACGTTACTACAGAGAAACTTTCCAACTCACCTATAACTACTATAACTTGCATGTAAGGTACTAGTGAATGACAGCGTATTTGCAATCCGGTCCCTTGTAGATAACAGGAATGCTGTTCAATTTACGGATAACGTACGATAAAAGTTATAGGTTTTTATAAATTTAATATAAAATATGTTTTTGTTATGGTAAGATATCATGTCTCATGAGTAAAACAATACTACCTTCATATGAATTTGACAAACAATTGCAGCACTGCTTACAAGTAATGTTAGTTTACTAAAACCATTAAGTTAATAATGAATTGTTTTCAGAAAAGGTACATTCTCATACTTAATTGAATCTCACTCGCTAAAAGCATACTATCAAAACGGTCTGCAAAATGTACCAACATAACTTAGTTAAGGTGCCCTATGTGTAAAATGATTCAAAGCATAGTGTGTTTGATATTGAAAGCCCGGCAGCGTCCGACGGTCGACACAAAAGTTGACGGACGTCCGGTGTGATTGAGTACGCCCCTCGATACAGGCTCTAATGGGTCTCTCGATGACACACCGGGGGGTAGGGAGGGGGGAGGGGATCAGTGAGGATTGCGTAAGCCTCCGGCTCTCCGATAAATAGCGCCCGGGGACGTGATTGCACTGTTAACAATAGTTTGTTGACTATCCCTAATGAAATTATTTTTTCATTATGTGCCGTTACAGGGATAATTGGCTATTTTATTTAACTAATAGAATTTTTATTTGCGTATAATAGGTTTCCTTAAATTGGACCGTAATCGTAATCCATGGAAGTCCCAAAATTTCACGGCACAGGAAGTTTTAATTTGTCAATATGGGAAAAGTTTATACAACAACAGGTTTCTAAATAGCAGGTATATGATTTTAACATAATATTCCTTTGTTGCGTATATTTTTGTGCCTGCGAGGGTAAATGACGTTGTTACCGCCACAAAATGGATTCTTAACTATATTTCATAGCGTCTTGTACAAGCCGAGCCAGGGATCGTTAGTTTGCATGAGCACAAGCACCCTCGCTCCAGAGAGCTTTTCAGCTAAATCTGAGAGGTTTGAGGTTTGTCGCAGCCTTCATTCTTTTCTTCGTATGTGTTTTTATAAGGAAATATAGTACATATTGAAAGTAAACAGGATGTTTTGTAGAAATAGAGAGGGCCCCATTTTTTTATAGGATAAATTATTTCTAGTGGGGTCTATTGTAATATATTTATCGGAATAATTTCCGAAATATACCTACTTATACAAAAAATGCTTAACTATAAATTACAGCTACTACTTGTAACTTCAATGGTATGGAATCGGGACCAGAAGCAGGCTATGTTAATTTTGTACTCATACTTATACCTTAAGTAACTATTTTAGTTTCGGTGTGATGTAGTCATGTGATGGTTTCTCCATGGGCTGAATATTATCCTTGTTGATGGTTAGTATCATTACGGCATTAATAAATAAAACATAAAAAAACGAAATACCAACCTAAGAAAAAAAAAACTAAAATGCTGTTATATTACGGTATTAACAATCATAAGTTCGTCTAGCATGTAAAACAATGTTAACAGATCCTTGATTTGAGAACAAATTAACGATTTTTTAATGAATAATATCAGTTATATCTTATTCGGGAGTCCTAAAACATAAAAACGCGATAAATACGAGTATAAAAGGCACGTATGTGTCGGACGGAACGGAGCAGTACCGAGTTGCATGACTTATGGGGAGACACGACTCAAAGGGAAGGGTGTCGTGGTCAGCGGCGCGCGCTCAAAGGAAATCTCATTTCGCGCCCCCAGCCTCCTCGCCGGGAGACGCGGGGCGGGCGGACATCTATTAAAATTATTTGAGAAAACCCGACACTCGCCCAACCACTGCTCGTTCCGTTCGCTCCAATTTGTTATTATTAGTTATACCAGTTATGTTTCATAGCTTGCAGTTTCTTTTGTTTGATACTGATGGCATGTGCTTTTGAACAAGAAAGACATTCCGCATTAGTTTTTCTTTGGATATAATCAACAACAAATTATGTATTGGTTTAAATCAAAAGTTTTAATGAGCTAATATGCTTTCAAAACGTTTACTTTTGTATGTTAATCTTCGTATAATCTAGGATAATATCTACACATGAATTTATACTTTTGTACCACTTTTTATGTATAATGGAACTTTTAAAATTGAAAAGTGGGTTTAACTTTACTTGTATTGATTATGTATTCATGTAAGATTAAAATCTTAATAATTAAAAGTAAGTAGATAAGGTACTTCAATTATAATTATTGAGTGTCTGGTTAGTAACATTTCTGAGAGTTGCGTAGTTGATTTTCGTAGCAGTTACTACGCCGTAGACCGTAGGCGTTATCTTGCCGTTAGTCACGCTTGGCTATGCTTCCAATTAGGCACTTGCCTAGCGACAGAGTAATGTATGAGGTAGAATATTATAATAATCATTGATTCTATGTAGGTAAATTAAATGAAATGAAATGATATTTATTTGCCTTAAGTATGGTCATTGCAAGGTCTTATATTAATATAGTATCATATACTTCGTCGGTAGTCGACATGCAAATAATATAGATAATAATGATTATGGTAGATAATAACTTGTCTTTATTTCGACTAAAGATAAATCCAGAGAACAATCATTAGCCTATTGCGAGATCTGTTAAAAAATCAATTGTGCTTAGAGAGCTTTCGACTTTCGCCCCTATTCTAATTTTATGATTGCACCTACAGGATTCTCATACTTTTGGCTCTCTCCTCCAATTACAAATTTAAGATTGCACTCGCAGATCTCGGATGCTTTCAGATTATACCAGAATTTCATTTATTTTAGACATCAAGCAAGTTTTGTTAGACCTTTCCATCATCCGTTCATTTGCTCCTTGCTAATATTCACACCATAAATAAAATAACTATATCATAAATTGCATATTATCCACAGTTATATCTGTGATATTATCCATCAAATTCGCGCCGTTTGACTCGCACCATTATTCGACATCCATGAAACAAATGATTACAAATGAATATGGCGGGAGCGGGGCGGTGCGTCGTCATGGCGACGCCAGACGATCGATGCCCCTCCCCGCACCGCACTCCCCGCACCTCAATTAAACAATCATTCACACGGCACTGATGATGGACGTGGTTAAATTACCAGGTAACCAGGTACCTGCCTACCTGGCCAGCAGGGAGTGGCCTGTGCTTTAACTCAGATGATGCCACCGATCGAAATATGGATATGAATTTGTTAATGTGAGCACGTTCAAGATATTAAATTATATATGGGAAAAAAGGGAAGGTATATCCGTTAAGATAATAGTATTTAAATATGGGTGCTAAAAAAAGGCCCATTGCCATTGACGCTACAGCTTGATGTAACTTATTATGGCACCTGACTGATTCATTCATTATTCGCACAGTCATGGGGACGTTTAAAACCAAAGTTTTGGTCGAAAATCGTATTTATATCAAACTTTATGATTATCTCAGTTTCTATGTCCACCCCCTGAGATGAGAGTTCACACAATGCAAGAGGGCTCAAAGTGTGAAACGCATTGTTTCGTCGTCGGCGCACAGATCGAGGCGTTTGCCCAACGAGGTGGAAATCACTAAGGCACCTCCTTGTATCAGACATGGACTTTCCCAGGGGATGACAATATAATTAATCTCTCATTAGTGCAAACTGCTAACTTAATGTAACGTATAACTTAAAGTATGCATTACAAGTGGTTAGGTATATTTCTAATGTAAAAAATTTAAAATATGTAGTTATTTTTGGCCAAGTAAAGAAAATAAGTTTTGGAAGCAAGGCGTTTCCTTGCTGTTTTTTATTGTGTAAGCCAGTGGCTGACTCGATGGTATATCGCAAGAGTCCGGTGTGCATTATGGGCCATCTACGGACAACTACATTAATCGTACATCCGAAAAAAAAACTCATCCCGCTGGAAGGCTTCCTATTGAAGACTATTGTTAAATCAGCTATTATTTTCAATTAAATGCTTGACAAATCAAAGTTTTGCACTGAATCCAATGCAATCTAACTTTATAAATTGAATCGTTATCACAATTTTCCATTCCTTTTTGCACTGAAAAAGAAGTGCGCGTGAAAGTCTGAACTCAATTCTAGAGTTTTATAAAGAAAGTTTATTTTTCACGAAGCTCCACTAATTAGGAGCAGCTGAAGCAAACAATTCGCTAGTTATAACTTCCAGATGTGATCTAATGAGTTGCCGACGTGGCTGTCTTCCGCCGAATATTTGTCGTACGGCTAAGTTATAAGAAGTAGGTACTTATTGCTACTAAGTAGAGTTAAAATCATTTAAATTCTTCTGGACGTAGACATTTACCGTGACGACGTACCTCAGCAAGCCTAAACTAAAAATAACAAGCTGTTTTACAAACAAAACACTGTAAAATAATACTGTACTCATACCACAAACCAATACAGATAAGAAAAAAAGCTACCGTTTAATCATTTCGAAAATAGCCCTACATCACATCAGCCTACATCGTTAGCGAACTGTTTAACGTACACCGAAACCAACATCAATTAATTTCGATATTAAAAGCTGGCAAACATGGCCGAAACCACATTTATATAATTCCGATTTCATACTCAACGAGCTTTTTAATTACATCGGACATACTGATTGTACAACAGCCGGGCAATGTTTATTCAAACGGAGGATGCTGTTTGAACTACATAGCCGTCGAGGTGTGAAATAATTTGGTTCCGAAACATTAAAATGGGAAGGGTAGAGTCGACGGTGCCGGAAAGGCTTTGCGAATGCTACCAATCCCAATAACCAATGATTTCTTTTGAATTGTATGAACTACCTCGCGCCGCCGCCGCCAGCAGACGACCTGTAACGGTCCAAAATAGTTTATTTAAATATGTATCTCTTCGCTAGGAGACTTTTAAAGGATCAAAAAAACCGACGAGCTAGCTACGTGTAGGTAGTACAATTGAGGATATATTTACAAAGCCTCTGGCGTTTGGTTATGATAAAAGCTGGAGTAAACCTAGCATCAAAATAATTATCAAAAACAAGGGAGACAAATCTTTTAATTCGTAGGGCCATCTGGGTATGCCTACTTGTTCTCTGCTTGTTGTGCGTTTCTATTGTTATTTTGAGGGTAGTTTGGTAAATCACCGCCTGCCCGAACGTGAAGAGCTCGAGGCTTTTCAGTGCATTGGCGGGAGTCATTGGGATCGGATGCGTGTGGACGTTCTACTCAAAATCCGTCGATTTTCCCTCCATTTTTGGCCGTGCCAAATTTGCATCTCAATATTTTGATACTAGTGAAGTGTCGCGGGTTCATAGCCGTGCTGTGTGCTTTTCCAAAGACTTTTCGAACCTAAACCGTGTGTCGCGAAACGTAATCGCGATTATCATTTCATAGCGAGAAATTTCATAAGGCATTATTTTTATGTAAGTATGCACGGGTAGAATTGTAGTTATAGATATAACATAGCAACACTGGGTCGTTCGCCTTGAGTGAAAACTGGTTTTAGCGCCGGTATGTCTCGAGCCGCAAGACATTGGCGCCAGTCTACCGTGAACAGTCCCGCGCGATCTACCCACTAACGAAAGCGTGATTGATTTTGATGGGTTCGACGCGTAATATTATTAGATCTAGATTATCAGCTCAACTCAGTGTTCTAGGTTTTAAGTGATTCAGCTCAGGATATTTGGTGAGTGCTAGATAATAGTACATTTCAGTTTCTACAGGTATAACTTTCCTCATAAGCCTGTTATTCCGAGCTTACCGGAATATTCTAGACTTCAACGTGTAAACGCTCAAACAACTAAGTCGTACTCAAGCATGAAGATATTCTCACTTTAGAGTTAAGGTCAAGAGAATAATTAAGGCGGATCAGACGTATAATTAAGGTGGCTTCAGTTGTATAGTATGTGGTGTAGAACAAAGCGCTTGCGATATATTTAGATAAGTACGTTTAGATGTAAGTGCAGCAATGTATCAGTGTTTACGATATACTTAGATAAGTACGTTTAGATGTAAGTGCGGCAATGTATCAGTGTTTACGTTAAGTTGCGGTTTACTATATGTTTAACAACATGTTCGGTAACGAGGCCGTCCATGAAGACCACTGTATTTATGATTACCTAATGTGTAATATATATGTGCGTTGTGTTTTATAGTATAAGTACGTACGTTTCTCGGATGAATTACGTGGGGTTTTAACCGATTACTACGACGCCCGACGCCCCATGATATTCTCAATGTGTGATGATATTCTCAATGTGGGATGATATTCTCAATGTGGGATGACATTCTCAGTATGTGATAATATGCTCAGTCAGTGTGTCCTTACTTTTAGGTACTCAGTTATTTATGGAAGATACATAGTTCTCACCGAGACTATGCTCAGAAATATATCTAGGATGATCCAATCTACAAAGCATCACACCGGGTCTTCGTGTTCTCATCTTCATAACCATCATCACATCGAGACATGGTCGTCGTGTCGATATCCTCATCCTCGCGTCGTGCTGACGATGCTGAGTCATACGAGTCGTCACGCACCGTAACATTGTGGTCATACTCATCGGTCTGCCTTCATCTAATACCAAGGTAATATCATTTTCTATTTATTTTCAAGCTACCCACTGATATCCTTCTGCACTTATTAACTCAATACGTCAGCGTATCGCTAAACATACATTCATCGAAATACTTATCTATGTGTATATAGTATTAAATACCTACAGAGTAAATACTTTAAGGTTCGTGACCACTAGTAAGAAGGTGATTCGCGACACCGTGCGAGTACACAGGACCTTGCCTGCCTCCAAACCAACAAGCCAGGAGCAGCAGTTCATAAGGTAGGTGGTGTTCAATTGCCTTCGGAAATCAGTAGAAACGTTTTCAGCCCTAGACACTGTACTTTCAAAACTCAAAACACATACTCTCAAATCGCCAGCATAATTAATCTCTATCTCTAATCTATATCATAAATAATCTAAAAAAGGTTTGGTTTAAAAACCGCACATGTTCAATGATTACTTTATTATTTATTATTACTACCACCAAGTGTAACTTTATGCAAGTCCGCGGGCGCGAACAAACTCAGCAGTCGCGTGAGTGGGCTGAGCAGAGAGCCGACTACGCGCGAGATCTGCGTTTTAAGAGCTTAATAGGGCATTTGTAACTTGATAATCTGTGATGGGTGGCCAAAATGCTCAAGTTTAAAAAGCGATAGGTATCAAGGGGGGATAATTATTGAAAAAAAAACAAAAATGTTATTTTATGATATTATTTGGTCTTTTATTTTGAAAAACATAGAGAAACATTTATTTTATTCACTTATTGAATATGAAAAAAAAAATACCAAAATAAAGCTGTTTCTGAATGGTTTTTACGATCTCCTAAACGGCATTAAATATATTATATATTTTTATACCATTACCTAGGATAAAACAAGTTGAAAAAAATAAATTAAGCTTTTTATGATACGCAAATTTTTTTGCGACAAGGAATTAATATACGTAATTTTGCAATAAAAGTGAGCGTGCCAGGCTCGGACCTTCAGTACGCTTCAGACTACAGGAAGGGGAGGCGCGCACCGCTTCGCGAAACGATCTTACGAAAACTGACTGAATAAAGTAATATTCACACCATACATGTTGGATAGTACGTCCGTCATAGATATATTTATTTATCTATGCAAATTAGATTGGATATTGGCTTTATTGTCGATACGCGCGTGAAACAACATAAATTTAATAAGAGGCTCAGATTTGACTGTCTGACAGACAATTTACAGGCCAAACCGCTGAACGTAGAGACTTGAAACTTGGAGAATCTTTGTGATCGTCGAGAGTTGAAAGTGAGTACTGACATGTGGACTCTAAAGTTAAAGTTAGAGTTAGAGTTAGAGTTAGAGTTAGAGTTAGAGTTAGAGTTAGTGTTAGTGTTAGAGTTAGAGTTAGAGTTAGATTAGAGTGAGTTAGAGTTAGAGTTAGAGTTAGAGTCATTGTCAGAGTCAGAGTCAGAGTCAGAGTCAGAGTCAGAGTCAGAGTCAGAGTCAGAGTCAGAGTTAGAGTTAGAGTAATTATGAGTTACGAGTAACGAGTTCCGAGTACCGACTTACGCGTTACGAGTTACGAGTTACGAGTTACGAGTTACAAGTTACGAGTTCCGAGTTCCGAGTTCCGAGTTCCGAGTTCCGAGTTCCGAGTTCCGAGTTCCTAGTTCCTTGTCCCGAGTCCTGAGTCCCGAGTCCCGAATCCCGAGTCCCGAGTCTCGAGTCCAATGTCCCGAGTCCCGAGTCCCGAGCCTTGAGTTCCGAGTTCCGTGTTAAGAGTCCCAATCCCGAGTCCCGAGTCCTGAGTCTCGAGTTCCGAGTTCCGAGTTCCGAGTGCCGAGGTACGAGTTACGAGTAACGAATTACGAGTTTCGAGTAACGAATTACGAGTTTCGAGTTACGAGTTACGACTTACGAGTTACAAAATACGAGTTACCAGTTAAGAGTTACCAGTTACGAGTTACGAGTTACGAGTTACAGGTTACAGGTTACAGGTTTCAGGTTACAGGTTACAGGTTACAGGTTACAGGTTACAGGTTACAGGTTACAGGTTACAGGTTACAGGTTACAGGTTACAGGTTACAGGTTACAGGTTACAGGTTACAGGTTCCAGTACAGGTTACAGGTTACAGGTTACAGGTTACAGGTTACAGGTTGAAGAAGTTGAAGATTAAATTAAATTAAATAATCGAGTGCGATTGCGAGTGGGAGTCAGAGTCCGGGTCCGGGTCAGGGTCGGGTTCAGGTTCGGGTTCGAGTTTAAGTTCGAATTAGCGTTCGAGTTCGAGTTCGAGTTCGAGTTCAAGTTCGAGTTCGAGTTCGAGTTCAAGTTTAAGTTCGAGTTCAAGTTCAAGTTCGAGTTCGAGTTCGAGTCGGAAAGGGAGCGGGAGCGTGAGCAAGAGTAAGAGTACGAGTACGAGTATGAGTACGACTTCGAGTTCGAGTTCGAGTTCAAGTACAACTCTCGAGTTCGAGTTCGAGTTTCTACTTTTTTTTAATACATACATAGAGTACATAGAAAACACCAAGACTTAGGACAAACACCAATGTTCATCACACAAATGGTTCTCCTGAAGCGGGAATCGAACCCGCGACACCGGGACGTGGCAGTCCCCAACATACTTGCCACTCGACCACTCGAAAACTCGAAATAACGATATAATGTAGCCTAGGTATAAACAATTCGCATACCTACCAAATTTTGGTTCAGTAGTTTTGGCTTGATTGAGGAACAAACATCCATTTTTCGATTTTTTTTGTAGGTAGGTATGGACCTGACTGTGTGCCGACCGATTAGTAAAAAAATAATCTGTTCTGTAGAATTAGTTAATATTAGGTAGAGGTACATACTTATCTTTGAATAAACTATGTAGGTAAATGCCATTGAATTTTTTCTGAATATAACTTGTTTAAATGTCGGTCGGTTAGGTAAGAAGTTGAACGATAATATTTTTTCGGCCCGCAACAGTAAGTAAGTCGGTATTCAATAAATATCCTAAATTTATTGTATTAAAAAATATGTAGCTACTTACGAAACTTTTCTAACTACTCAAATGAGACAATCATTGAATAAATGAATCTGACCTTACGCAATGGCAAAGCCGCGCGATGTCTGTTTCTGTTAGTCGTCGTGCGCGTGCGGGGTGTGCGAAAATACCCAACATTTTTACAACCAATTTTCCCAGGTTTAATAAAATGTAGAGCTTAAATAAAACCCGTAGCGCGTACCTTGCTCACCGCGATAATGATAATGTACGATGTAACGGCAGGTACTTGGCAACAGAGAACGAACACTTCAGTTTATTAATTTCAACTTTATACTGCGGAGAGAATTAAAAACACAGGGTCTTGACAACGTGTTATGTAACAAAAAGCGCTATATCGGCGTGTTGTTGACACATCTCATTACTCACGAGACAAAGGGCACGAAAGTACCACCGGCGAATTCAATTCTATAGAATACTTAAATCAGAGCGATTCAAATCAGTGTTTGTGTAAATTGAGGAGGCTGGTGCCTACGAAACGATCTATTAATTGGCTCTTACCTTCTCAGAACCAAACACAAGGCGGATACCCCCCTAGGTATTCTTCTTGTACTATCAGTTATTGACGTGGGAGTAGGTACCTAATTCCCGGGATCTTGTAAGACCTCGTCTCTCGTCATAGCAACGTTGGAATTAGACATGGGTGGCACGGCGAGAGCGCTAACAGTCGGTGCCTACATCATAAGATTGAGCGAGGGTGGTTGGTGGGCGTCACAGGTGGGCGAGGGTAGGAATGATCAAAGACTAAAAATTTTAACATAATACTAATGATGTCGCGGGTTCAATTCCTGCTTTTAAACAAAGATTTATATGATGAAGTATTTGTCCTGAGTCTGGGTGTTTTCTATGTAGGTATTATAAGTATGAATTTACAAAAAAAAGTATATAGGTATTCTATCAGTTATCTGGTTCCCTACCATAGTATAAGTACATAGATACAATCTCTGCTTGATTTGGGGCTATAGATGGCGTTGTGTGAAAAGTCCAAATAGCGGCTAAAATAACGCCGTGAGACGCGGCACAAAGTCGTGAAATCAGGTCAGGAATAACGTTTGTGTGATGAAAAGTTGTACGAACAAAATGCAATATAAGTATTCTGTCAGTTATCTGGTTCTCCTCTGTAAGACTTTAAATTATTAAAAGTCCATGTTTTAGGCGGCGACTCTCTGAAAATTTTGCTGATGAACAAAATATTATTATAATTATTATTTATCATGAACCTATGAATGTTTAGTGATAAATAATAAATAATTTGGACTTCACACAACGCTATCTAGCCCCAAACCAAAGAATAAGTAATATTATGTACCAAACCCAAACTAAGTAGAGTGATGATGACGCATTTTATAAAAATACTATGAGTCAACAGTGATTTTAAAATTGAAAAACAATAATTTTAAAATGAAATTAATTCATCTTTAAATTATTATAAGTATTTTCTGAAATTTAGATACCTACTTTATTGGCTTGACGACTTAAAAAAAATTTGTTATACCTAGGTATATAGTAGTCGATCCCAGTCGGAGATCTCTTGTTGCATTGAAATCCTTTCACCACACTGGTTCAAAAGAACTAGTGACATAATAAGAAGAAGGAGAACTCTGGGCGGTTTTAATTGACCATCAACCGGCTCATACAAAACAAGACCTATATAAGCAAAAGCAAAGTTATTAGGTATTTGTCCCGAGCTGCCGCCATTACGTAACATTATTGGATGTTGAAGGCGAGGCACGTGCGGCGTGCATCGTCGACATCTCGATAAATTACGCTCGCATGGCACACATTCCCGGCGCGAGATCTACGAACCTACTTCCAGCTAATTCAATAAACTATGAAGCACGCTGATTGCATTTAAGCTCTAGTGATTTACGACTATTTAATTTAACAGAGTGTCGTTCGATGTAGAAGGTAATATGGGTAACTAAGTAATTATTTGTGTAAGATGGTTATGAACAATGTCATAGAGTAACGGATAAACGAGATGGCGTTCTAGTTATTTGTTGTTGATGAGTTGGAGAAGGTGAAGTAAATTTAGTTCCAAAATAATATTTTTAATATGTCGTGACGATAGGTCGATAGGTAATATAGGTATGTATGATAATCATAAAATAATTCAGATACAAGATTTCATAATAATTCTAATCTTAATAATTTTGGACAATTATGCTGTGGATAAAACGTGACACAGAAAATGAAAGATGCGGTCATGCCCCACTAAGAGCCCAAAAGAAAACGAATCTTCAAAATATTGAAATTCAACAGATATTTGGTTTATATCAAAATGGGAGCGAAATATGAATCTCGCTCGCGTTTTGATAAAATCCTTTCTTTTATAACATTCAACTCTGTTAAAATCATAAGCAGTTTTTTTCATCGGATTACGCAGAGTGGTGTATGTAGTGCGAATGTAATAAGTATTTGCAAGGGTGGTTTGTGGCATCATGGGGTGGCTTGGGGGTGGTCGAGCGCGAGAATTAAGGGAAATACAGTACACTAGAATGGCTGTATTGACGATCCTACAAACACATGAATGCTTAAACATCCATACAAATAAACCATCATTTGTCAACGCTCAAACATCCGTACAAAATACACCAT
Source organism: Lobophora halterata (assembly GCA_932526365.1). NCBI lineage: Eukaryota > Metazoa > Arthropoda > Insecta > Lepidoptera > Geometridae > Lobophora > Lobophora halterata. Next base: position 9,729,343 of record OW052001.1, on the reverse strand, counting down.
CTTTTGTTTTGATCTAATGGCCGATGTTTCATAAAAAAAATATGTACTTACCTGTTTATTACTTTTAGTTCTCCTTACGTGCAGGGAATAAAACAAACTATTTTAGGTACAAGCATAGGTACAAGTAACAAAAATGTTGCATTACATAACGTATTAATTACATTTTTTTTAAACACCATCAGTATCTTGACCAATTTATCTGCTTTACCTATTCTGTGATCGGGATAGGGCGGGGCGGGTGCGTTGGCGGCACGAGGGTAGAGAGAGGGATGCTGCGCAGGTTGGCAGCTGCGCAGATCAATATCTCGGGTTGCCGGGCGACGCCGCCAGACCGAGTGCCTCCCGGGCAACCTCACTACCCACCTACTTTGCCCACCTACTATACCCACTACTCGCTTATTTAATACGTTGCTATCTGGGATGCGAGCTATTCGAGCTAAGTGAACGTACTACAAAATTCAAAGCTGTTATGGAGTACGCTGGCCAATGCCTACACCCAAACGATTGTACGTGACCCACAATAATAAGCAATGACATTGACCTCAAGAAACTTCAATTTCGTCTTACCATGATTTAGGGATCTTGTATGCCAACAGTGATGATGTAACCGCTTGCGTAGTTCAGACGTTAGAAATAAGGAGCACGCTTTGCCAAACCTATAAAGCAAGCGTATAGGTACTTTTTTTAATGTTAACACAGGACAATAAATAAATTCTGTTATTTATCGAATCTGGTTTTTTTAAATTTGTATTTAAACTGACAAATACTATAAAATTATATATATTTATAACTTTTCATAAATAATATTATCTTGTTTTAAATTCTTAATTTCTATGAAGAAAAATGTAATACCCCTGATTTATATCCCGATGCCACTCAACTAGGGGTGCCTAAACTTTACATTTTACCTTAGTAGTCGAAGAGTCGGATGAATAGAAACTGGAAAATTAATTCGCTTTTCATATTCAGAACACCTATTCAAGTCCCAAGACCAAACTTGTGAACCTCTTTGAAGAAGTCATGAGCTTTCATTTCTCATTAGCGGCGTAGACTTCGAAGACTACGAAGCTCTTTGAGTCCATTCAAAGCAAGGTATGTATGCGTGTCTTCAATGAAAAAAAAAATCATAGAAAGCTAGTTAAAAAGCTATTTTGGAAGTAGGTAAGGTATCCATTAATTATTTAAAAATAAAAACAAGAATTTATTAGTTACTTTTATTCGAAAATAATTAAAATTAATAAATAGTTATAATTACATAAAATAAATAAACAAATAACACCATAACATTCACATCACAAGATGACTAGACATGTTTTACATAAGATCGCATTTTATAAAATCTTCGTACAAGTTTGCAAAAATATTACAAGACTATCAATAGCGAAAATCTTCTTCTAGAATAATCAAGTAAGCCAATCACATAAAAAATACACATTGTCACGTTAACGAATCGTCGGATCATGATTGTGACTAAATAAGTAAAATTTTTCAGTACTATTTAGATACGCAAGATAGGAGGCAAATTACTATCAACGTCAATAATGCGTATAATTTCGTGATAGGCCTACATCATCATCATCATCATCCGCAGCCTGACTTGACCCACTGCTGGGTATAGGCCTCTCTTTGCTCTCGCCACGCTGCCCGGTCCTGTGCTAAGCGGGTCCAGGTTCGGCCCACAGTAAAGACAATTTAAAAACGTAGTATATAAAGGTGTGTTTAGAAGGGCAACTGAGTGAGTAAAGCCACTCCTCTCATGATCCAGTGGTCGGGTGGTTGAATCGTGTTGAGTCTCATGAACAGGATGTAGTTAGTGGAATGTCCGGTGGTGGACAGTACGCCTCGCCGCTCGCCCGTCTTGTACAGTGGACAGTTGTAGAACACGTCTGTTGGTATGTCATCGCGTTTCAGCGGGATCAGCCACACCTGTGGATGGAAAATGGTTTGATTGAAATTTAAGTACACTATTTTTTAGGTATTATTCAACGACGTAGGGCGCTTTGATATTCCAGCGCTTGTCTTTCATAAGTAAAAACTTCACAAACACGCCTTCAGGGGAGGTAACCTTTAAAGAAATTACAGACGAGAACTCGTCGTCTTGGGGTAGTACTCGTCGACGTAGAACGCCTCAAGGTTCCAGAGCGACCTTCCATGTCAATAGTCCCTCCAAAAACAGGCCTTCGGGGAAGGCTACTCTTACACAAATGTATTTAATACTTCAGGGAACCTTAATAAGACAAGTTACCGGCAGGAACTCGTCTTACAGTTTCTTGGGGTAGGACTTGTCTTACATGAATAGTCCCTTCGTGAAGGTTCTTCATGAATAGTCCCTTCGAACAACGTGGACGCTACTCTTACACAAATGTACTTTCTTTAGGGAACCTTAAGAACACTTACCGGCGGGAAATCGTCGTACAGTATCTTTGGGTAGGACTAGTCAACGTAGAACGCCTCGAAATTCTAGCGCGCGCCTTTCATGAATAGTCCTTCGTAAAACATGGAGGCTACTCTTATACAAATGTATTTACTTTAGGGAACCTTTAGAACACTTACCGGTGGGAACTCGTCGTACAGTATCTTGGGGTAGGACTCGTCGACGTAGGACGCCTCGATGTTCCAGCGCGCGCCTTCCATGAATAGTCCCCTTACATATACGCCTTCAGGCGGAGGCTCTTCCAACACAAATGTCTTTTGCACCTAAGTTAACAGATTTGTAATTATTTTTAATATTTTTATTACAAGACAAACATTTCTGTGATGAACATCGGCGGTTGTCCTGAGTCTGGGTATATAAAAAAAAGTATTTAAGTATTCTATCAGTTATCTGGTTCCCATGGTCTTCTTCTTATCGTGTCACTAGTTCCTTCGAACCAGTGTGGTGAAAGGATTTCAAGTGCGCCTCAAAGATGCTCCTTTCGTGCACTTAGTGCCTTTCGTTCCCATAGTACAAGCTCTGCTTAGTTTGGGTCTAGATGGCGTTGTGTGAAATGTACTGAATATTTATTTATTTTAAGATTGGAAAGCTGAAACACAATTATTTGGGAAAATAATGAGTATGAAATGGAGCAGCGAAAAATAAGAATTATGATGGACCTAAAAATTAATAATCGTTAAACTGTAGAGTTATCAGATAGAAACAGAATGCGTATGAGGTGTAATGCTCACATCGTAATGGAAGGCGAGCTGGTCAATGGGTATCTTGTACTTCCTGGCGTACCCTTGCTGCACGGCCGTGAGGAAGGCTTGCGGGAAGTAAAAGCCCGACAGCCAGAATACCAGGGGAGGACCGTTTGTGTGCCAGTGCTGAAATAAACATTTGTAACTAGCTGCATTTTGCGGCTTCACTACGTATGGTTTTGGTATTTAATGTTGAATTTTGTTCCATTTGGTACCCCACCCACACCTTTTGAGATGACCCAAATAAATTATGCGTTCAAAACTATTACTTACTAATTACAGACTTAAGAACTGTAATATAAATAACGAGCCCACAACTTCGTTCGCGTTGCGAATTAATAAAATAAATTTCTTAGTAGGTACGCACTTTGAAGAATATGCCCTCCAAATTTCAAGTTTCAACGTTCAGTGTTTTGACCCTTACGTATTATTTTGTCAGTCAGTCATTCAGCAGGCTTAGCACGGACAGGGGATACAAATTTTGTCCCCCGTTTATATCCACCTTCCAGTTAATTTTATCCCTTGAAGGTGGATAAAAACGGGGGACAAAATTTTTATCCCCAGTCCGTACTATCCGTGCAGGAGAAAGCTTTATAAATATTCAATATTGATTTATCTTGTAAAGCTGACACAAAAAAAAAATGTATACACGGTGTAACAAGAGGGGTGGATCATCGGTGGCTGGGGGGTGGGGGACCTCAGTACCTATCGATTAAACCCCCCTGTATGTTCTGCGATATTCAGTGGTTCAAAAGTTATTTTTTTTTTAACCTGTAAGAAAGCGAGCCTGGCGAGGAGGTCATTGACGTAGGCGGCGAGCGGCTTGAGCGAGGGGTAGCTCTTGCCGGCCCACAGCGCCGGCATGCGCCCGCGCACCATGCTCGTCAGCACCTCCTCCGTCACGTCCGTCAGCACCGACACACCTGAGGGGGGGGATACAACATAGCAACACCAGTCGCGAGGAAACAGAATAGATAATATGTGCTGAAAAACTTTAGATTTTAGCTGGTATTAAAGGTTCATTTGTTACGTATAGATATTCCATATCTCGAAGAAGGTTTGGCATTGGTTGTAGCAGTGACATGTTTTTACGACAGTATTTACCAAAACTACCTGCAATTTTTATCTTTCTTTCCTAAACAAAAGACTATAGTTTTATACCAACTTGTCAACGTGGCCTGATCCTGTATCATTAGTATGGGAATGGAAATTAGGCCTCATGTCGACTAGTTTAAATATCACCTTGTGAGGCATCTCCAACAGGATCTGTATCACTGAACCGGGCAGGTATCACCTTTATGGACATGGGGGTCATGTCGGCTGGTATAAAGTCTCCCTCATGAGTTAGCTCCCACTTACTATATATCCCTGTATTCCCTGAAATAAGTAGATATACAACTAACCTTGTACAGTGCCTATGACAGCCCTGGAGCATGCTCTCACTATGTTGACCAGCTATCGAACCGTGGGGCCTCCTGTATCACCTTTATGGACATGGGGTCCATGTCAGCCGGTATAAAGTCTTCCTCATAAAGTAGCCTCCACAGGCTCTGTATTCCCTGTATCACTGTATTCCCTGAAATAGGTAGGTATAGAACTAACCTTGTACAGCGCCTATGACGGCCCTGGAGCTGGCTCTTACGATGTTGTCGAACCGCGCGGCCTCCTGTATCACCACTATGGACATGAGGGTCATGTCGGCTTGTATAAGGTCTCCCTCATGAGATAGCCTCCACAGGATCTGTATCACTGTATTCTCTGAAATAGGAAGGTATAGAACTAACCTTGTACAGCGCCTATGACGGCCCTGGAGCTAGCTCTCACTATGTTAACCACCTTGTCGAACCGCGCGGCCTCCTGTTTCACCACTATGGACATAGGTGTCATGTCGGCTGGTTTGAGGTCATTCTTGTAGGACTATTCCAACACGATCTGCATTATTGAAACGGGCAGGTATAGAACTAACCTTGTACAGCGCCTATGACGGCCCTGGAGCTAGCTCTCACTATGTTAACCACCTTGTCGAACCGCGCGGCCTCCTGTTTCACCACTATGGACATAGGTGTCATGTCGGCTGGTTTGAGGTCATTCTTGTAGGACTATTCCAACACGATCTGCATTATTGAAACGGGCAGGTATAGAACTAACCTTGTACAGCGCCTATGACGGCCCTGGAGCTAGCTCTCACTATGTTGACCACCTTGTCGAACCGCGCGGCCTCCTGTATCACCACTATGGACATAGGTGTCATGTCGGCTGGTTTGAGGTCATTCTTGTAGGACTATTCCAACACGATCTGCATTATTGAACCGGGCAGGTATAGAACTAACCTTGTACAGCGCCTATGACGGCCCTGGAGCTGGCTCTTACTATGTTGACCAGCTTGTCAAACCGCGCGGCCTCCTGTATCACCACTATGGACATGGGGGTCATATCGGCTGGTTTGAGGTCGCCTTCATGGGAGGGTCCGGATAGGATCTTGTTGGGTAGGCGTGCTAGAATGTCTTCAGCGATGGCCATGGCTTGTTGCTCTGGAGTGGCGCCACCGCCGCCCGATGCCATTGTGTCCTAGGTGTGTTATAAAAAAAAAAGAAATTAGTTACAGATGCACCACAATTTTTTAATTCCTAAAAATACTTAAATGGACAATACAGAAGGGGTACTACGTTGTATCAGTGCAGTCAGAATTTTGGGTTACTACAAAATGACGGAGTGACAGCGAGTGCGGCGCCCGAGCCGAGCTGCAGCGAGCTGGCTCGAGTTAGGTACCCGGGTTTGCCAAACGATAAATAAAACTTAAATTATTATCAATGATGGGTACCGCCTTACGCAAACCCAAAGAAAAACGACTTACGGTAACCGTTATCAAATTTTTATCGAATTAAATAAATGACTAAAATTCGACTTAATTCTTTGCCATATCTGTGTTCAGTAACGGCAACTTATTAAGGGTAATCCTCAAATCCTAGTTCCATACAAAAATGTTTCGGACAAATACTCAAAAAGTACGCCGTATTATAGTAATTTCTACACACTATTCGTTTCCTCTATGTTTTTTGATTTCGTGAACAAAAAAGTGAAAGGTTTCATACTTTAATTTAGATTATATACGTGTTTTTAAGTTAGTAGGGTTAATTTTAGATCACATATAAAATCTAAATTAAAGTATGAAACCTTTCACTTTTTTTGTTCACGAAATCAAAAAACATAGAGGAAACGAATAGTGTGTAGAAATTACTATAATACGGCGTACTTTTTGAGCATTTGTCCGAAACATTTTTGTATGGAATTCGGATTTGAGGATGCCCCATAAACGTATTTATTTTTTTGATGATTAAAAATTTGTGGTGTATATTATGATTCCCAAGTTACATATTACATAGGAACGATATTGATTCAATAGTGAACAACAATGGGCGGTCTTATCGTTGACAAGTTATATTTTCCTAGTGTGGAAAAAATAATGTTTTCCTTCTTTTTCTTACAAGACATGTTGGCCCAGATTGGAAAGTGACATCTGTGAATAAAGAAAGAAACACACAACGAAAAAACGAGGACATTGACAAAGCATTAATATTCTTGGAGTTGACTTACCGCATATTGCTTGAATAGATCCTGCATGGAAAAAAAATATAATGAAATAACTACTCTTCAACAATGATTAATAGATATGTACGTCGATCGCCTTCTATAGAACTTACCATGCGATCCTTTAAGACATCCCAAGTGTGGTGGCGAATGGAACAAAAACATTACACGGTTACATGAAATAACTACAAGTATTTACAACAATAATTAGTAAACTTAGTAATGATAAAAATCAGACTTATAAAACGCGATACTAAATTACTATAAAAAATCTAACTACTTAGTGGGATTGGGACTATGATTCAACTTTAACCAGAAATCAAACTACATCCAATAAAGTTTTATCATGACTAAACTATCCATCTTCCCGCTTGGCACTGAAGCTTTAGCCTCAAACTTGGCTTCCTACTACTAAAACAATATAATACTGGCGGTTCTCAAAAAAGCTTTATCTTGAAATAACTAGGAAATATCGTCAATTTTCTAGCCCATTGCATGCAGCATTGAATAATAATGAAATACTCGCTTTACCTTAGCACTGAAAGCCTCGCAATTGTACGTCGTAATGCTTCAAGCTCCCTATATTATGTGTAAGTCAAGCTATACCTGTATAATTTTAGCAGTGTTCAAGCAATACCAGTGTGAATATGGTTATATTCAAGCAATACCTGCGTGAGTATGGCAGTTTTCAAGGAATACCTGTGTGAATATAGCAGTATTCAAGCAATACCTGTGTGAGTATGGCAGTGTTCAAGGAATACCTGTGTGAACGTGGCAGTATTTAAGCAATACCTGTGTGAGTATGGCAGTGTTTAAGCTGTACCTGTGTAAGTATGGTAGTGTTTAAACTGTACCTGTGTAAGTCAAGCTATATCCATGTACGTGTAAGTCAAGCTATACCTGAGTGAGTATGGCAGTTTTTGAGGTACACCTGTGTGAGTATGGTAGTGTTCAAGCTGTACCTGTGTAAGTCAAGCTATATCTATGTGTGTGTAAGTCAAGGTATACCTGTGTGAGTATGGCAGTATTAAGCAGTTCCTCGGCCTCCCGGAAGTGCTTGGTGATGTCCGCGTTGGGGTGGAAGCCGAACACGCCGGGCGGCGTCGCCACGGGCAGCGAGCGCGCGAACGAGATGAAATCGCCGTGCTCCTTCAACGACGGTATGTAGTACACGCCTAGGATATAGTACCACATAATAATATACCTATCTCAAATCAATAAGCCAAAAATTGAAGTATAAATATATAAATAAAAGTGGAAGCAGATGGGAGAGACCTTTGCCCAAAAGTGGGACTCAAAAAAAGGTTAAAAAAAATGTCATTAGTCTAAAAAAAAATATTTGTAAGTACTATGGAATACAAAGCAAGTCTAAAAATCTAATCAGTAGGATGACACTTATATACCTATGAGGTTGATAAATTATTTTAAATTCATTAATTTTTGTTACATTTAAAAAATATATGCATGTAAATACCGTTACCTTTCGATGGTTAAATATTTTTTTTTAGAAAGTCCAGACAAAAATAAACAGTTATTTCAGACAGAAATTACTTAAAGAGAAGGCTTTATTTTACATAAAAATATAATATCAAAGCAGCTAGTAAATGGAAGGAAAATGTACGTACATTTCAATACAATTCCAATTAGAATAGAACATGGAAATACAAGAACAACAAGTCTCGGCACAACGCTTCGCAATTTCCTTGCTATTATTTATTTTACTTGTACAGTCCTCGACAAAACTATCTTTACTTGAATTGAATACTTGATGTAGGTATTAAATTTCTTATAGGAATTTTTTTTATATATGAAGGTTAATGTTCTCTATTAACTTTTTGTGAAAATCTGATTAAATGATTTGTCGTTGTGAAAATTAATGAGTACAATGTAGCCGTAAAAATGATTTCCAGCTTTCGAACTTTTTCCATATATTTTCATTTTCATATAGGTTTTGCAGTTTTGGTGTGATTGAGCAATCAATAAAATAAATAAATAAATAAATATTTTGGACATTTCACACAACGCCATCTAGCCCCAAACTAAGCAGAGCTTGTACTATGGGAACCAGATAACTGATACAATACTTATAGACTCAGGACAAACATCGATGTTCATCTCATAAATGTTTGTCCTGAAACGGGAAATGAACCCGCGATCCGGTCGTGGTATTCTAACACACTTGCCATGCCACTCGACCATCCATGTCATCGAATCAATATCCATGTATTCATAAATCCATCCTAACTAACTTTCCCCTTTCGCTTTCGCACAAAGTATTATTTTCATTGAGGTAGTATCGTTCAGTAGAATCAAACTGAAGAAATGTTCAGATAATTTTGTCGCTTACTACACCTTCAGAAAGCTTCATAGTAATTACCGCAGACAATGTTGGCGAGACTCCCTTACGTGGAATTGAATCAGACGACACAAGGGTTACATTACGCGCGCTAATGAATACTCGGCGGGGTTGTTACATCACTGCGAATTGTGCGCCTTTGTTCTCTATTAATGAAGTAATAAGAAACGAAGCATTGTACTGCTGCCCACAATCAGTACGATTCTAGTTACAATCTTGAGATTAGAATGTTTGAAAAGCTACGCTGAAAATATTGCCTGAGAAAATTACATTGCACAACGTAAGTGAGTTTTTTTATTATTTTTAAATACACACGTTCTACTATATATATTGTCCAACTAAAAAAAAAAACAATGAGATATACCGGTAGGATCAAAAGGATACTTATTTGTCTTATTTTTAAATATGAACGCTGAACACTAAAAATCTTGTAGGACTAAAATCAGTGAGACATGCCGATAGGATTCAAAGGATACTTGTCTTATTTTTAAATTCTAACGCTGTACACTAAAAATCTTGTCAAAATAAAATCAGTGAGACATACCGGTAGGATCCAAAGGATACTTGTCTTCATAGATGGTCCTGGGGTTGTAGAACTTGAAGAGTATCGTGTTGAGGCAGCGTCGATCCCAATCGTCGGTAACCCTGCCTCCGTAGTTGCATTCGCCGGTGAGGTAGCGCAGCGCCACGAATTGGACGTCCTAAAAACACGTGAGTGACAAACGGACAGACGGACACCCAATGTTTTGGACGTCATAAAAAACACGCGTGAGAGTTCAAGAACAGAAATAGCTTATCGTTTAAATAAAACTGAAAACCCGACAGCCAGTTAATCAAGTTTTGAAGGTTTTTGTCACCTTTTTATGAATTTTGTTTGCTTACAGGCGCCTTATAGGATTTTTTTACATTTTGGGTAGGCTGATACACTCGTGACATATACACACACACCCAAAGATGCCTTATTTGTTAAAATCCGTTCAACGATTTAACCTGTAGGCCGCCACAAAAAATCAGACTAACAAACATACATACACACCCTCGCTACTTTTTATTCCATTTTCACGCAAGCAAAGCCGTGGTCAGAAACTCGGAATTAAATATTAATGATGAACACAAAATTTTAATAAATGCAGTTTATATTGATACGTAAAATTTTGTGAACCTAACGTTTTATGATAAAATTGTGCATGAAAACAATCCAACGCTCAAAAACCAAAATTGGATTCCAACCGAACAGTTTCCAGTAACATGTGCAAATGACATTGCTACCACAAACTCTCAACTTTAAATTGGGTCGAAATGCAACGGAACACGGAGTTTTGAGGGTATAATCTCGGCTCCCATTGTTCAGCGAGTGACACGCTACGGCGTAGCAATTGCGTTGTAAGCCGCTACGAACCGCTACGCTTCGTAGCTGTCTACGAGGCTACGAGGCTGCGGTCGGAGTTATGAGATATTCAGCGGAACTTGAATGCGGGTCGCTTGTCAAACAACAAAAGTTTTTAACAATGTGTTTTACATGTAAGCTGTTCTTTGAAGTTGAGAAAAAAAGTTGCTATAATTTTAAGAATAAGAATAAGAATCATTTTATTTGCTTACACATACAACAATCAACAGACAATGAAACATTACAAAGAGGAGAAAATAAAAGTGTAACACAAAAAGGGAAGTCACTCAGCATTTGCCTAGTAGTGTAGTAGTAGCTCCTCAGAAGTGGGTCCCCCCCTTCTGAGTTACAAAGTGTACTTACATCATACTCATTGAGGAACACATACAGCTGAGTGATGCTTATTCTAAGGTCTGTTTCATTGAATTCGTATCAAATGTTCTAGGCCAATGGTCCAAACTGCCTCCTCTTTTGAGCCATGGCGTGGAAGAAACATAGCGCGAATAAAAGCTTCTTGACTTTGGAAGGAATGTTAATAAAGAATAATAGACCTTAGTCTGTTTCATTGAACTCGTATCGTATATTCCAGCCAAGTGGTCCGAACTGCCGCCATTCCTGAACCACAGCGCAATAGGAGCTTCGTGACTTTTGTAAGGAATGTTACAAAGTGTACTTACATCATACTCATTGAGGAACATGTACAGCTGAGTGATACTGATTCTGAGGTCGGTTTCATTGAACTCGTATCGTATGTTCCAGCCCAGTGGTCCGAATTGTCTCCTCTCTTGAGCCACGGCGTGGAAGAAACACAGCGCGAATAGGAGCTTCTTGAAGTTGTCCGGCTGTTTGTTCCCTTCAAACCACTCGGGGTCGTTGATCGGATCGCTTTGGAAGGAACGGGCTATGTTCGCGCGGAGACCTAGGTTCATCAATAATATAAAAAAAATATTTATCACACAACAAAGTAAAAAAAAAGTTAGCAGGCGAACTTAATGATTAGCACTCTCTTGTAGCTAGCTTAACTTTTTGTATCGGGTACATGAGGATGTAAAAAGCTAGATAGATAGATAATTATTTATTGCACACATGGAAAATAACAAATAGAAGGCTTTAAACTAATGAGTAGTACCATTGGCGGCCTTATCGCTGAAATTAGTGTTATAAAATTTAATATGGAAGTGATTTTCGAGTCTGATTCGTTAGTGAGCAGTACTTAACTGCAAGTCTAGTGTGCTTCAGACACACAGTTATAAATGCCCTTCTGCAACAGTATCATTGTTTAATTAATTAAACACACCTACATGCGAAAATCAATACACTTATGTATCAATACAATAATGGAGCATTAATTTGCCACCCTAAAGCCTTTTGATATTTCATTTATTTACCACTAAAAAAAAAGTAAATAAATAAGTAAAACTTTCTGTTTGTAATTTTCTTAGCGTATTTTATAAAGGTTATAGATACACGACGTACCTTGAGGCGGTTCGTTGGTCATTTTGACTCCGTTTTGCAGCACATACACAGGGAAGTGATCGGCCGGATATGACGTCAACCACAGCCGGAAGTCGGGGTGCGTGTTGTCGGGAGCCAAACCCTCACAAATCTATCAAACGAAACATTTACATCAAACGAATATGCAAAGTTATGTACACCAGAAAATAATGCCTGATTTCTACAGGCATTTTTATCATTATTTTTCTTCTTTGCTGACATTACAAAATAAATAAAAGGAAATAATTAAAATCATATATATGTAGGTATCTTTAGAAACGAATTTATGATTTTAATTTTTTTCGTCCTCTGATGTTTTTTTTTTCATAAACGGCCTTTAAAATTTCAACATTCGGTAATAAAAACTACCATCACATAACAAACTAGCATTTGAACTAGAGAGAAAATGAAATATTTTCAATTTAACGCTCCTCGAGTGTTATGCACTGCATTAAGTTTAACAAGCCTAAAATAACTAACTGCATTTTATTTTGCGTATATTAACGTTACCTTTTCAAGCATGGGCATCCAACTCTTGGCCAGGTGGCAGTTCTGCAGCACGACCCACGTGCCGCTGCGCACGCCCTCGTCGATCAGCTTCACGGCGATGGGGCCCTGGCCCTGCCCCAGCGAGAGGGAGAACAGGCGGGACGAACCGAAACCCTAAAGTTATTATAATCATGTTTGGACATCACATAATAACAATCTCTAGCCCCCAAACTAAGCAAGCTTGTACTATGGGAACCAGATAACTGATAGTTTCGTAAATACTTTTTTTTGTAAAAACATACATAGAAAACGCTCACACCCACATTCTAAGTGGATTTTTTTCACTCAAGTGAATACTTACATTTGAAATTTGACAGGTGACAGCCGAACCCTTAGTAAAGCGGCGGCCATTTTCCTACTCACGTAAGTATTCCCTTGAGTGAAAAAATCGACTTAGAATACGGGTGTCAGAGTCAGAACAAATACTGTTGTGCATCACACATATTTGTCCTGAAGCGGGAATCGAACCCGCGACACAGTCTAACACACTTGGCACTTGACCATCTGAGTAGTCTTTCAAAAGTACATTCATCGAAGTCAGATCTGACGCAAAAAATCATAATCTTCAACCCTAAATTACTTGAAAAAACACCCATGACTCTCAGGTTACCGGCTTGCTACGATTGAGTTATCGACTCGCTACGCTTGGGTTGTCGGCTCGCTTCGCTCGCTACAAGCACTATCGTCAAGTCAAGAGGCTACGGCTGACCAAGTTAAGATAAGAAGACTTAAAACTTTATACCGGTAGATATACTAGTTTAAATAAATAATTATTTCGCGGGAATCATTTGAAGGATACTGTAGCTAGTGAAATTACGAGACTGGCCGTAAAACATTGGACGAGAAATATCATCAAGCCACTGCTTGAAAACTGAGATCAGAGCGAGCCGCTAAAATCCAATTACATCGAGTGTTGTCCTTCAAATATTATAGAATAAACTAAATATGTGTTACTAACTTGATCGTCAGCAAACTTGAGCAGTGTTCCCATTGGATCCGATCCTGGAGTGAGCACAAACAGCAGCGGGATACAGCAATGCGAGTCCGAGTAGGAAGATGCCAGATCGAATAGGGGCGGCTCCACAAACTGACGCCCCATTTGGTCTGGACAACAAAACACTCGTAAAAGCTTGTTGGCACTGTTTATTAATAATTTTCCGTCATATCTGTCGTTATAGTTGTACATATAAAGTAAGGAAAGTTCAAAAAGTCTGTACCTTCTACGAAATTCTGAACAGCGGGAACCATCATATCCAACCGCATGCATCGAAGAACCATCATTTTCTGTAAGCGCAACATCTGTTAAGATTATAGATTTTTTATATTGAAACTAAAGTCTTAAAGTCTATGCATTCCAGTAATATTTCAATAAAAATCCTCTAATCATGTCATGGAGTGCGTCCGGGAGACACCATGTCCTTTCTCGTAGGCGTAACGTACTGCAGCTAAGGATACAACTTACACCACAAGTTTCGGCTACAGGGTACGAGCAACATCAAATCATCAAGTTCATCTAAAGTATCACTATAGAGTAGGGGTGAGATGGAGTCTCCCGCATGCACCCCTCACTGAGTGCAGCTAGTAAATAGAGTAAGGTCACCTCAAACTTGCCGAGCTTGGCGCCCCAGGGCGCGGGCAGCGGCTGCACGTGCGGGTCGGGCGTGCTGCAGTACTCCTCCCACGCCGCGGCGTTGCTCATGAAGTGCTCCACGATACCATGGAAACCCTCCATTTCGTTTAATCTATGTAATAATTAACCCTAAGTTACTCGCGCCTAAAATCTTGTGAAAGTATTCGCTTTGGGGCCCCCCGCCGCTTGCATTATGACGGCAGAAAATAAGCAAATAAATACAAGTCTAGACAAAACTAGAATTGATAAACTAGACTGGAGTCGAAAAGCACAGGACCGGAGAGAATGGCGTGTACAAAAGGAGGCCTACACCCAGTATCTAACGTTTGGTAAAACAGTAAGTACGATGTTCATTAACAAAATGTTCTACATTATCTTGTACAAATATCTATAGATTATATTATAAAGCCTACCTAAACTTATAATACAGTTATGTATCGACAAACCCACCATGCAGACGCTCAATTTTGGTTGTTGATTATCTCAGATTCTCTGAATGCAATTCTCTGATTCTCTGAATTCGCAAAGGCCACATTTGACATAACAATATGGGTACTGCACTATGGCATTGGGATTTCCTGTATTAATAGTAATTGTAAGAAGATTTCAATAAATACTAAATACCCATTGAACTCGGACCAGGCTTGCGGGCTCAGATACTGCACGGGGTTGGGCGGGACGTGCCTCGGCTGGGCGCCGCCCAGTAGGAACAGCACGTGGCTCTGGTCCAGTCTGCCCTCAGCCACCATTATTGTGATGGTCAGCAGCAGGGAGAACACCATCTTATCCTAATGGGAGTAATAAATAGATAAATATTGAGGGTTTTACACACAGCGCCATTTAGCCCCAAACTAAGCAAAGCTTGCACTACGGGAAACAGTTTAATATATTATAGAATAGTAAAATACTTTTTTTTGTTAATACATACGTAGAATACACCGAAAATGTGTAACACATCGATCATCAGGTCTAGTAGAATAGTCTTAGAAAAACAATTGTAAATTACTAAAATTTAAATTATCGTTTTTTTTATGAAACTTACAAAATCTGATATCCCTGCGTCTGAGACATTGAAATTGTAAAAACTGATCTTACGTTACAAAACTTTTATTTTATAGATAATTTTTTTTACCTAATATTATGTCCCACTTTTGGGTATAGGTCTCCTTCATCTCTTTCCAGTTTTTGCGGTCGCAAACAACAAATAACAATTACATCACATAAAAAAAATCTACGAGGCACACCCTTAACCAAAACAAGAGTAACCTTCTCGAACAGACTCCTGCAGATGTTAGAGTAGAGCGAGTAAGTGAAGAAGGCGCGCAGTATCAAGAGCCGCTCCGGGATTTCGTCCACCTTCTCCGTATTGTCGATGGCCGCCGTGAACAGACCCTCGAACCAGCCCAGCGAGTACTGGTACATAGGGTCTATGTTGGCCAGAGACGCTGGAATCAATATACCATCAAAAGTTTTTAATTAGCAAGAAAACATAAATGGGCAATGCAGAACTACGTTGTATCTGTGCAGTCAAAATGTTAGGTGCCTCAGAATGACAGAGTGATAGCGGGGCGAGTGCGGCGCCAGAGCAGAGCTTTTGCAAGCTGGCTTAAGCTAGGTACCCGGGTTTGCGAAACGATGAATTAAACTTAAATTATTATCAATGATGGGAACCGACTAACGTAAAGCCATAGGAAAACGAATAACGGTAACAGTATGTCCAATTTTAACCATATTATTATTATTAATTTTAGAAAAATTCGCCTTGATTTTTAAAGATTTTTTATCATAATATATCTGTTTTCAGTAACGACAACTGATTATGCGTAATTTTTTTTTGGTAATAAAAAATGTAGTGTAAATGTCAACGTTAAATTGTAAAATCCGATTATTTACAATTTAACGGTAAAAAAATAATTTACAAGATCGGTTGCTATAATATGACGTAAGTTCTAAAGTAACAAAAATTAAAGAAAAGAAAAACATAAAACCGAAATGAGTTCCTCATTTTTTTTTAAGTCTATTAAAAAATCCCGCTAACGCGGAGCTATGCGTCCCACCCACTGCGACGCCCACTCAGAGCAAATATAGCACGAGAAAATTAGGTAGGTCATCGACTGAATATAAACCATGTGGTAGATAAATTATTATTTTAAGACCATAGCATAGTACCTGTGTTTTATAAATTGTGGCAAAGAAATTATCTTTATCTTTGTGATTTGATATTGATTTTTTACTGTTGCCTTCATGACGCACAATTTTTTTTCAACAAAAAATATTACAATCGACTTCTGTTGGAATTCTAGTGACTGTAAACACCACTGTAAATCCACTAGAAAATGAAATACGAATTTTCATTTACTAATATGACAATATTTTTTTCAGTTGTTTCGATTTAAAAGTAAACTACGCAACCGATTTTGATGACATTTCTATGTGACCAATTTAAGAATACCTATGACTTTTCAAATAACCAATTATTTTCCAAATCGGTTGATAGATGACGCAGATCTGAGGCAACAAACATTAAAAAGTACAACTGAATTGAGAACATCCTTCTTTTCTAAAGTCTGGCATTACAATACAACCTAAGTTCATAATGTGTTCATGTAACTTATATTGAAGTGATATAGGAATAAAGTTTACCAATAAGGAAGAAAAGATTAGTAGAATGTACAGCAATCGGGACGTAGTCATCTCGAGCGGTATCAATGGCCTTCTCAGTAACCATGGCAACTTCTTGCTTCTCTTTGATCTCGTTCGAAGTTTCTTTGGCCGAGTTCAAAATCTACAAATTTAATTTATGTTTTTTAATAAAGCTACGAAAACCTTAAAGAAGCAAAACTATAGACAACATTTTGATTATAAGCCTTTAAAAGCATGAGCAATTGTCTCCCCTTCTGTATGTGAAAAGAAACAGGGCAAAAACCGGTCCTCCTCTATCCCCAATTTAGTCCAACAGGACTTTTCCTGTTGTACCCCACTCAATACAAAACTATTTATAAAAAACTATAAAAGCAAGAATTCAAAACTTTGTAACTCAAATAAAAGCTTTGGATACCACCTCCTCTCCTCCTTGGTCGGTCCCTCACTGCTGAGGTTAATGACATCTTGCAAGGACACCCTCAATTGCTTTTCTCCCTTTCCTCTGTCTCCGGCTTGGTGAAGTGCAACATTCACCACAAGAAAAAGACATTGGGTACCACAAGAAACGCTAAAAGACAAACCTGCACAGCCTCTTCATCTTCCAACAGATGCTCAGACGTAGACAGTACATTGAGGATCTTCCTCTCGATGTCCTGCAATAGCCGCCTGTGCTCAGCCCCTTGGGTTGTCAGGTCGGACTTGGCTTGCTGTAAGTCAGGTCGTTCGCGGGCCACGACCCGCGCTAACAGTTGAGCTTCCAACCCATCCTTGGCTAGCATGAAGTTGACGAGAGTCACTCGCACGCCCACTTCAGGTAGGTAATGCGGATTGGCTAGTTTTGTGCTTATGTAGAGCCTAGGGAGTTTCATTAGTAAATCTTGTTACGTGTTAATTTTATTCTTTGGTATCCAGTAAAATGTTACTCGGCCGAGACAGTGACATCTTTCGTCATTCGCTCAGACGAGAGAGGCATTATGCCTAGATCACACGTACCGAGTATACTCGGCCGAGACATTGAAAGCTTACATCACTCGCTCAGCCGAGCACTCGGCGCTTTGTTTATACGTACCAAGTACTCGGCCGAGAGCACTTCTCGGCCGAGTACTCGGTACGTGTGATCTAGGCATAATGCCTCTCTCGTCTGAGCGAATAACGTAAGCTATCTAGGCATAAGCGTCAAACAACTTGAACAATTCGTATGTCAAATTGGTTCTGTGCATCCTTGTCACGATTATGTCAGAGGACAACTTGTTTGACGCTTACTATAAGTATAGTACCTCTCGTTCCAAAACTTTAAAGTCAAAAGTTTTGGAACGAGAGGTGCTCTCGTGTTGGCAACTAATATCTAGTATAATTGTTGCCAACACGAGAGCTTTTGATCTCGCTTTGACCTAAATGTGCTAAAATGATTTCAGTTTCTTGGATTCCAAAATACAATTAGACTAAATAAAATGCAAATAAATTGATCAAAAAGATCTAATTTTGTGCACAGACTGCGAAAAAATATATTAAAATAGGTTTGAAAATTTAAATTTAAGTGTACAGACATCTGACTCACTTGAATTCCTTATTGTACTCAACAATAGTGTCTCCAATCTTTATGCAAAGCGCGCCTCCCTGCTTGAACGTTTGTTGTTGAAGCAGCGGCTCCAACATTGGATCCAATTCTTCCAGTACATTTTCCAATAATACCTGTAGAAATGAAAAATTCAGGTAATATTTTCGAACAAAGTTGGAAATACATGGTGCTCAAATTGACTTGGAAGCTCCAATTCTATTTCAACCTCTGAATATCGTTTCGTTCATCATCTTTTACTCTAAATTTTCCTTGATATCCCAAAAAAAAAATATTTTGTTCTTTTTGGGTTTTTATTTGTTATTCGGTTACCGTTTGAAGCATTTTTCCTTACAAACACCTGAACAATAAAAACAAAGTTAGCTCTGTTCTGTGCTACTTTCGCGGCGTGAGGTGTTTCCCGAGTTGTGGGCATAAAGAACAATATAACAAAGCTCTGAAAGTTCCTTTCCGGATATTTTATAACAAAGACATTTTATTTCTCTTTTTCTTCGAAGAATTTCTGAACAATCTTCCCTAGCATAATTATTATGAGTTTAATGTAAGTATTTATTGAAGTTGTTTCTACTTAGCTTGACGAAACGATATGAAAGTGACTTTTAAGTTACTAAACATTTCGATTTTAATATGTTTCATTTTAATTTGAATAGGTACAAATTAGAGTAACAAGATATTATATTTTTCGAAGAAGCTTTGAACAGTGAAATAATTAATACAGTCTTTTTTCCTCGGTGATACAGTTTCTATTATAATTTTAACAAAGCACATATCATAATTGGGTAGCAAGTAAAAAAAAATCCTTCTGACAATTTTATTGAAAGCACAGAGTAATTAGATATTTCGTACAACAATAGCTTATTGCTACGTAAAATGTAATACAAATTGACTACTCACAGGTTGTCCAAATTGCACAGCGTTTTCCAAAACCCGTCCGAGATCGGCTTGAGTCATTCGCACGATGCAAATATTGTTTGGCTTTTCCATGTTTTTAATCCAGCGATTCGCCTGCCCCTGCGGGTCGATCATCAGCGGCCAGCGCCGGGCAGTCCTGATTGTAGATAATTATACAATAAATCAGTGACGAGATAAGCAAAGCCCTCTCCTGTCATATCTACGGCCTGCGACATAATAATAATTATTTATTTCAGGCATCACAAGAAAAGTATAAATGATAGATTACCTTAGAGCCTTTTCTGACTTGCACCAAACTTTCAAAGTTCCTAAGCAACAACTTTACTCGATTGACAGTTCTTAATGGTCAGAATCTGTACTGTTAAGAACTATCAAGCGAGTAAAGTAATTGCTTAGGGACTTTGACAGTTTGGTGCAAGTAGGCATTACATACATAGTAATATAAAAACTCTTTGGCAATGCGGTTTAGGCCGTATTTGCAATGGGACAAAAATTTTGGTCGTGGGCTCTCTTACTATAAGCTAAAGCTAGATGAAGGGGGATGAACAGGTTCCAAAGGTAGCTAATCTTACCTTTAAAACAGTTGTAGGTAAAGTCTCCTGCAATAATATGTATAAAGGCGAAGGCGTCATGCAATTATATCTTATCGTTCCGTCTGCCATGACGAATATACCCTCCAAATTTAAAGTCTCTACGATCTGTGGTTTGGCCTGTGCGTTGTCTGTCAGTCAGTCAGTCAGGACTAAGCCTTTTATACATATTGATTGATTGATGTTTCTTTGGGATGTAGTCTCACATAATAATAATAGCGCTCTCCACACTGAAGTCATCAGATGGCAGTCCGTCGATATTCCACTGCTGGATGGTCACCGGCTCTCCTAGCGACTTGATCAGGCTAAAGTTGAGTGTACACACGATACCACAGTCGTGACATGCTTGTGCCCATTTCTTTACCTATGACCAAGAAATTAACAATCAATTTTCTAAGCTACTGAAATTTTATGAATAATGTATTGGGATTGTGGGGTTTCAAAACAATGAACTTACTTGTCCAATTCTGAATATGGCAGTAAACGGTCCGAGATAAGCAATAATGCCTGCAGCAATTAATATGTCACCTGGAAATTAATAAATTACTTGTAATGCAAAGACAAACAGACTAGGTGGATGGGCTCAAAGAAGCCCCTAGCTTTTTTTTAACATTGTACACTTCACACAACGTCGTTTAACCCCAAACTAAGCAAGCTAGTACTATGGAAACCAGATAATTAATAGAATGCTTCTATATTTTTTTAAATACATACATGATACATAGAAAGAATGTCGCTTGCTAGAGCGTCATCATCCGAATTCCGTCAGAATCCGAAAATACCAAAATTCTGCGTCAGACTATAGTAAAAAAATTTATTTTTTTCAATATTCACACAAAATCCAAAACTTTTAAAGGACATCTGCCTTTTAAAAACGCATTCATCTAAAACCACTTTTCAATTTTGTACCTACCAACTATTTATGTAATTGACTACATCTACTAGTTAATTCTTTTGACCATCAAATATCGTTATTTGGGCTTTTCTTGTCTCTAACAAACCAACAAACCTGTGAGTGAATAATAGGACTCCCTGAGATCCTTGGCGATCTGCGTCCAGCGCGTCTTCTCGCCACCCAGTCCGGAGATGAGCATTTCAGCTCGCTTCAGCTTGTTGCTGCAGTCCATTACTTCATCATCCAGCATCTTCTGCTGGCGGCTCTGTGCCGCTAGGGCGTCTTCCAATTTACCCAATTTCAATTGAACCTATTGAAATTGGGAAAAGGAAATTGGCCTTACTTTTTTGTTGCAAACTCAAGGACATCAGCACAGCCTAATCATGATGTATAATCATGTTTGGACATTTCAAAAGCTGAAATTACCACTATTGTAATCAACGCTTTTCGTTTAAATCGGACATCAAACTTGAAGAATTTTCATTAAACACACATCTAGCAATACCAAATCTCCATAATACACAGGTTAGCTGGAAGAGAATGCTAACTAGCATTAAGTTCACCTGTGTACTTACTTGTTTTTTACCTTGTGCATCTATAGCATTTTTTATCTAATCTATTGAACAAAGTTCTAATTACATTCTGCCTCTGTGGTTTGTACCTCTCTGAGTTGGGCCTGTTTGACGGCTAACGCGGCCATGGCCTTATCGTAGACGGCCTGGGCCGCCGCCAACTTCTGCTTCTTGGGGGCCACCACTTTGGCCACCTTGTCGTATTTTGTCATTGCGATTACCCATTTGCACATGCCTATATAGAGAGAATAAGTTAACAAGTTGAATTCACATTGAACTCTTAGTTGTCAATAGTATGCTTGTGACTGATTAATTAGAAACACAACGGATTTAAAGCTCTCTACTCATAGCATTTTTCTAATAAGAAATAGAGGTTCTATTTCACTGGGCTTTAGGTTTAGTCTATCAGCAACAACCTATCATAATATTTTAAGTAATATTCAGCATGGTCAAAATTAGCACACACTTCCCGAAAAAGTATCATTTAGAAAGAGCCTTACACGAAAAGTCGAGGTTGCGGGTTAAGTCCCGCTAGAGACGAAGTTTTGAGACAGAAATCAGTGAACTAAGGGCTTACCCTCAGCAGCAACGGATACAGCCCGGATTTTCTCAGGCACAAAGCCATCATCTTGCATCACAGTGGCCATCAACTTCTTCATAACGGCCGGAGGAATATTATCCTTGTCATAGTTTTGTAAACCCTCCAGGAATTTGATGTCGTTTAGCAATTTTTTCGACGGACCCCAGAAATCTTCTATGGTGCCCACGCCAGAGGGATTTGGGATCTTGTCTGGTTTTGATTCCTAAATATAGGGTTAAGTCAATAATCATATTGTAAATTTTCTTTCAAAGCTGGTTAAAGCACAAGCTAACAGTTACTAAACAAGATAAGTTTCGTAGTATCCTTGTTTTAAAAGCGAGAGTAGTAAAAACAACATATTTGCAATTAAAATATTTCAGATTTGAAAAAATATTCTGTAAACAAAGCATTTTTGCAACAACTCTACTGATTCATATTAAAACTTTTTGTGTATCTCAAGTCAATAAATGCAAAGCTCAAAAGCCTTTTATAACTCGAGAAGAATAAAAATTTTACGATGCCAAAGTTATAAAGACATCTTGAAGTACACTTACCGGATCTTCGTGCTACGGGCAAGCATTGGAAAGTAAAATATGGCATCATTAAAATCTAACAAAGCGAAATACGAAATGGGATTCGACTCAGACGATGTTTTATGAAATCAAAGCATTACATTTATTTTTAGCTTATTATACCTTCAAAGCAAAAGCTTTAAAACAATATTTATTTCTCATTTATCTACACTGACATATTTATTAAATTTTCTTTATGGCACTTGGCAAGGCGGGAGGATCACAGGTGGACCAAGGAAGTTACTGAATGGAGGCCATTAGATCAGCGGCGGCCTCGGGGCAGACCACCAGCCCGATGGTCCGATGACATTGTGAAGGCAGCAGGAGCACAATGGATTCGTCTTGCACAAGACCGACAAGACTGGCGTCATAGAGAAGAGGCCTTTACCCAACAGTGGGTGTTGCAGGCTGATTATATAGATATATTAGATTATGGTAGGAACAATAAATGCTTCAAGTAGAGTTTGATGCCTCTGTGAGGGAGGTTTTTCAAAACTTCATGGTCTAAGTGACTAGTCTATACTGAGGCCTCAATGTATCGAGCATCGCTATGGAAAATGAACTTCCATAGTACAGCATAATACCTTCAAAATGCAAATGGCCTCCATTACAAGCTTTATGCCTCTGGGAGGACTCTTCCTTCATGGTCTTGATGAAAGTGATATCCTGAGGCGTCAATGTATCGAGCATCGCTATGAAAAATGAACTTACCATAGCAGTGGCAGCATAATACCTTCAAAATGCAAATGGCCTCCATTACAAGCTTGATGCCCCTGGGAGGACTCTTCATGGTCTTGATGAAGGTAATATCCTGGGGAGTCAAAGTGTCGAGCGCCGCTAAGGCAGAGTTGAGGATCGGCATCGCTTCCGCTAGATCAGCGTCGCACTCATCTTTGATGCCTTGCGCTTCTGCTGCCTAAAGGTGAAGTGTTATAGGTCACCAACAGCTTTTGATTTGACTCAGCAATTGAGTATTAGAGGGTTAAGAACCTCTCTATAAACGCGCTAACAAATATTTGGAACTTTTCATCTATTTATTGTTGATTAATCAATAAACAATATGACCTAAAATGAACTTATTTGGCCAAACTCAATTTTTTTCGGATGGACGTTTGATGCAGTTGGCCACAGATAACCGTTACTGCGACACCGGACTCTGCATGCCAAATCCTAAAGTACCTACAGGGAACATCAAAATATACGCAAAGCAGTCGGGGAAATAATTTGATGAAAACTGAAACTACATACTCAGTCTAAAAAAAGATTTCCTTACAAAAACACACCCTTTAATATTGAGTAAAATGAAAAATGAGCTGAAAAATATAGACCAGTAAAATACCTACCTAAAAATATTAACATAAAATAATAAATACTAAAATACCTAATAATATATAATAAATACCTGTTCCTCAGCCGCAGCCTGGTCCGCCAACACCCCAGCTTCAATGAGCGCGACTCCTTCTTTCTCCTTCTCTACTTTAGCTGTGGTCTCAGCCACGGCCGCGGCGCCGGCTGCCAACTTCGGCTGCAGTACTTCTAGAGCTTTCTGTAACGCTGCTACTGACTTGGCTGCTATGGCAAGTTGGTCTAAGCCTGTGATGTAGCGTTTCTCGCCATTTATGATATCCCTGTTAGAGAAGAATTGAGTTGGTGCAGTCAAAACATATGCCTAGATCACACGTATAAGAAGCGGCACGTAAGTCTAGCGCTGAACGATACGCGGGGGCTAACTGCGCATGTTTATTTTATGCGAAGTCCCCCTCAGGTACCTTACTTTTTACTTCTGCGCAAAAACGATCAGCGCTAAAGTTTCGTGCCTCTACTTGTACCGAGTACTCGGCCGAGACAGTAAAATGTTACTCGGCCGAGACAGTGAAAGCTTACATCACTCGCTCAGCCGAGCGCTCGGCGCTATGTTTATTCGTGCCGAGTACTCGGCCGAGAGCACTGTGTTGGCCGAGTACTCGGTACATGTGATCTAGGCATTAAAGTTACCTCACAACCAACTAGTAACTTTGTTTTTATTGAAAAAAAAAAACAAATACAATCTATTAACGACGTCAAATCGGATCGTCTAATCGACGAAAAAAGATAGAGAAGAATTGTGTTAATTTTGTCAAAACCTAGAATCTTCGTCAACTTACATCCTCTTCTTGTTCAAGAGCGTTTTGAACATGTTGATCAGCTCCAGATAAGCAGTAGGCGTGACATAGTTGTATCGCTTGAGCCTGAGTAGGAACTGCTTTGTTAGAAGCTGTGTGTCAGTGTGGAACATTTGACATAGCTTGATGGCTGTGTCGCGTTCCAGCTGGGTAAGCTCAACGTCTTTGAGGAAACGGGTAGCTACTGCCAGTAGCGCGTCCGCTGGCCATTCCTAATGAAGGATAATAGTTATTGTCAAATAAGTTCTAATCATATTATCAGCAACCTACAGCATCTGAATGTAGGTTTTCCCAAAGCGCGTCAGTTATCTCGATTTAGTCCTTTGTTTTTCATAAGAACTCCTTTACACACGTGACAGAAAAATAGATTTCAAAAGAAATCTTCATTCCATAGTAGAAAGAAAGAAAAAACACATATATGTTTTATATCTGCTTATGCTTTCATCATCATCGTCAAGTACACGTTTACCCCAACGGTTGTCGGTTCTTCGGCTTTTACTTTACCTGGAAAAAATCTATGGTGCAGCAGTTGACTTAGCTTAGCTTTCACTTTATCAGGAACCAATCTATGGTGCAGCAATTAACTTAGCTTAGCTTTCACTTTACCAGGAACCAATCTATGGTGCAGCAATTAACTTAGCTTAGCTTTCACTTTAACAGGAACCAATCTATGGTGCAGCAATTTACTTAGCTTAGCTTTCACTTTACCTGGAAACAATCAATGGTACAGGAGTTCACTTAGCTTAGCTTTGACTTTACCAGGAACCAATCAATGGTACAGCAGTTCACTAAGCTTAGCTTTCACTTTACCAGGAACCAATCAATGGTACAGCAGTTCACTTAGCTTAGCTTTCACTTTACCAGGAACCAATCAACGGTACAGCAGTTCACTTAGCTTAGCTTTCACTTTACCAGGAACCAATCAATGGTACAGCAGTTCACTTAGCTTAGCTTTCACTTTACCAGGAACCAATCAATGATACAGCAGTTCACTTAGCTTAGCTTTTACATTACCTGGAACCAATCAATGGTGCAGCAGTTGACGAGGGAAGGGAACTTGCGGATCCTGGTCCTGAGCGCGGTGCCGGCCGGCGACATGGCCAGCACGATGTGCAGCTGGTCGCGCACGATGGACACGAAGTACGCGTACAGCGCGGTCGGACTGCCGTCCGTTTGCACGGACTTGTCGCGTTGTCGGTCGATCTAGGGAGATTAATTAATGAATGTATCAAATAACTTAACCCCGAGATACACGAGGCTAGTTTTATAGGATAGCAAGATAGTAAAAGGAAGCTAGCAAGGTAGCAGCTCTGGTTCGTACTACTACTAGTTTACTTTTTTACTATCTTACTAGCCTAGATATGAAGCTAATTCTGTTTATGCGAAGCTAGAACTGCTTACCATTACTATCTTGCTATCCTGGCTTGAAAAACTAGCCTTGTTTATCATAGGCTTTAGAGATACAGATACAAGTTATGGAGTATGTACAATGGGCGGCCTCATCTCTAAGCAGCGATCTCTTCTTTACGAAATGTATTTCTAGGTAGGAGATCTAGGTTCTAGATATATAAGAAGATGTGTAGGTGTAGAATGATTTGAAGATAGAAAGTGCAATAAGAATTGTAGGAAAGTCTAGAAGTGACCAAGTGAAGGGTAGCAGCAGCAAAGATGGTCAGCAATGAATGTTCTGGCTTCAATTCGAACATGTCTAATTCTTCTTAGGCAGTATAGATAACAGAGATAGTGTGGGAAGATGAGCAATAAATAAACGAGTTAAAATACTTACAACTCTCATTTTTTCACATAACTCTGCCTTCTCATCAGCTCCAAAAATGTTTGGCACTTCACCGGAGTTGAGCATATTGTTTACATCCTCAAGGAAGCCTTCTTCTTTGATCTGTTTATATCACAGAAAATATTGAAAAAAGAGCTGACAAATGCAAGTCATACTACAACGGTGGTAAAGTCTTCATTTACCTGTGACTCAATAAACAAAAACACCATGTGCAAATCTGGTAAGCTGGACTTTCTAAGCAAGGTTTTCAAGTCTTCGCGCCATTCGTTCTTTCCGTATGTTCTGCTCATTTCAACCTACAAGACAACATGATAAGGTCTTTCAGTATGCATACCAAATGGTATATTGTTATATTACCTTTATTCTATATCTATAATCCAAGTCTCTTGAAAAAACTGCAGTAAAATTGCACGGAACTTTGCATAATAACTTTCAATTACTTTAGTAGGATTACATACTTGCATATAATAATTTATATTCTAAACTATACCTAGAAAGAGTTTTACCTGAAAGAGATCATATTCGTTGATGTGAGCGGCAAGTCTGGTCAGAGACTGTCTGCCTGAACCACCGAGCCCGACCAACAGCGCGTGAGAACGAGGCTGTGTTAGCACTCGGCATATACGAGACACGTGCTCTATCGCAAACCTGGATTAAAATACGCGTGGTTAAGAGATAAAAGAAAGGAGTAATCAAACCACCGTCTTCTAGGATTTCCAGTATCGCAGGTGGTATACGGAGTTCACAATACCCAAGATTTAAGAAGGAAATTATCGCCTCGGACCTAGTGATCATAATCCAACAGGTCATTTATAACTTGATAGACATTATGTAAGCGATGAAACAAGTGCCATATTTGTAATAGCATCTAGAAGTTCTAACAGGAACTGGTACCTACTGATTAGTCGATAGCATAAGACCTGATATAGAAATATGTTTCTTCTAAGCTTTGCGATTATTCCGTTCACAAGAAAGTGTAGTGTTAGCTGAGTAATGAGTTTTCTTACATAAATCCAAATAGCCCTTCAATACGACTTTGTATTCTTAAAATTAATTAAGCGCACCTGAACAGCACAAGATTCATCGGCTTCTTGGACATGTTGTTGAACTCCACGAGGAATGCGTCCACCGTAGAGTTCAAGTGTTCCATGTTGGTCGTCTCCATGTAGAACCGCGTGTCTACTTTAGGATTCGCGAAATCACAATAGATCAAATTCCTCAGGTGGAGATCTGTTATCTGTAGAAAAAATCAACCTCAAAGGAAGTTTTCCAAATTATTTTTTCACAAAAAAATATTGTTAAAATTGTCAATGATATTTTTTCTTGTGCTGTGCATAATATCCTATTAATTTAAATTTAAAAACGAAAATTGTTGTATAAAATTTTACACTGATAAAACTGACTAGCTTTAAACGTACCGAATCTTTAGGTCCATTTAACAGCCTCGAAAGCATCCTATCAAAGTCATCATTGAGACACTTGGCCGTCGATTCCCGAAGACACTGCACCAGCCATTGGCGATCCTTCTCTTCGACCAGTCGGTCGGAGAACACTCGCAGGCACTCGTGAACCCATAGACGTTTTATGGATGGGAGGTCTGGGGTTACTTCGGGGACTGATAGAAGAACACCCTATAATTTTTAAATGGTACATTTGTGAGAATTCATAGTTGTAAGACTCTCAATAGATAACCTATAAGTCAAAAGGTTAGTCATGTCATTTAAAATTGACTATACTCAAACATTATTTATTTATTGTACCCTGTGCATTTATGGCGCAGCTGGTAAGGATGGATCTTTTAGGCTGCTCCAAAAGGAAGTGTCGGATAAATATAAAAGATTCACTTCACGGAGAGGCAATATACTCTAATCAGATTAACAGATCTTGGATCACCTGGGTTGAAAAAAGCAGCTTACCAAAATAACTCTTGAGAAATCTCGCAGATTGAAGGTGTAATGTGACTTAGAAGGTGTTGGCAACAGATTAAGACGGCATTGCTTGTACACTTCCAAAGTGCCAGACACTATTTCATCTATGCACGGATCAAATTCCTTTGAGAACCCTCTAAAAACAAAAAATAATTTAATCTCTTACAAAATAGCATGCCTCATGTATTGGTATTGTTCATAAAGAAACTTTACCTGGTATCAAGATGCCACAACATTATCCTTCCAAAAATGACTTGAAGAGTGTCATCGTCAAACTCATCAATGCAGAAAAATGCAAAATGTCTTGAGAATCGAGGAGTAATGAGCTTAGCTCCTGGCGTTGGTTTTCCCATTGCACACATGAACTACAAGAAAATGAAGAATCACCATGGAAATAATAGAGGCTTGATTATGCTCGCTAAGTAGAAATCGTTTCTCAATACGCTAGCTAATAAAAATACAAAAGAAACCTTCCTTACTTGTACATCAATGAGATGCATAGCGACGTTAATTTTCCGGTCATACCACAGCCCTAAGTCGATGCCTTGTCTGAGAACTTCGATTGGCGGTTGAGCTCCGTACGTCTCGGATTGAGGCATGCTTACATCATCCACGAACACCACACAATAACAACCAATTGGAGGACCAAACACACCTGGAAAAGTTTGAACAATTTGTCTTCATAATTCTAAGAACATTAATATAGGAAAGGGTCAATTTTAGAGGATTCTAAGTGTTTACCTTTCCGCCTCTTATCGAGTTTTCCCATAATAATATCCTGAGTTTGATTACAATTCGTCTGCGCTGAGAAAGCCATGATCAAGGCTTTGTATATTTTAGTATCCACTCTTTTCACTAAATAATCCTGTAAAATACCAAAACGCAGATATGGACACACAAACATTTTTCCATTTTTCTCTAAAACGTACTATAATATGATACTGGTCTCGACAAAGTACTTATAAATTTAAAAAAAAAGAGCGTTATTGTTAGTACAACTACAGCTACAACCATTCGAAATGTTTAAGTATATTTTTTGTTTTGACATGTTTAACATAACCAAAGAAAATTGGTAAAAACAGTTCTGCCCAATCTCCTTCGCTTTTAAATGTATACTCAGTCAATATAATATACAAATGTGCAAGCGAGAAAGCGGCGCGCGGGATTCTGGGCCTTCGGAAAAGTTTTATGAACCAATTTGAGTCTACAATTTAGAAAAATGACTCGTGCCATAATAATCAAACATGTCTTCTCGAAAACTCTTCTCGAATCTTCTCTGAGGTAGAGGTACTTCTACTTACGATAATATATGAAGACTTGCCGGTACCCGTGGGCCCCACCATCATGACAGCCTTGTGATGGGTCACCAACAGTTTGAACAGCGCCAGGTAGCGCACACTGTCCAGGGTTGTTACGAGGATCTGATTGGGGGGCGTGTCTCTGCTGATTGCAGGCGCCGAGACCACGTCGTCCTGCCATGGCTTCCATTTACCTTTACCCTGAGAAATCAATAAATTAATCAACCAATAGTACATTATTGCAAAGGCAGCGAAATAGGCAATTGCCATTTCGGCCGAGGCATATATAGTGCTTTTCTTAAAAAAATGCAAGGAAATAAAAAAGGGCCTTAAATAATGTTCAATACCGTTTTTAATGAACTGTACATTTCAGTATAGAATAAATCGCTCATAATGTAGATGACTTGTTAGTTTTAGCAACTTCATTGAAGTATGCCAAAAACACTATATTTTTCTTTAGATTTAGCTGGAAGCAGGTTTTCCATCGCTAATTTAGCTTCCGATCTTAAATCTGGTGGAGTGCAGTCAATGTCCATTTCATTTTCACTTTCAGAATCATCCACGAATCATCGGAACTCATTTTATTTTTATTTTACAGTTTGTGCCGAAAAAGGTTAAATGCATCAGTGGCTATACAGCCACGAGAACGCAATGTGTACGATAGATGAAAGAGTTCTAAATTCAAACTGCACACCGTTTCATACAACATTGCCGGCGCGCTTTTCGTTCCAAATTCAAACAGCACACCGTTTCATACAACATTGTCGGCGCGCTCTTCGTTCCAAATTCAAAGAACACGCCAGGAAGTGATTTTGGTTTTTCAGTCTACGTAAATATGTTACTTCGCGTGTTCTTTATTTAAGAGAAAAAATGACAATATTTCCGCGCATGTTTAAGAAAAGGAATTTTGTTTTCACAATTTGTAGCACTGTTCTAATCACGGGCAGGTGTGATCTTTTACCATCAGGAGAAAGTCCCGCTGGACTCGCCAATTCATAAAAAACACTTCATTTGTCTGAGTAACGTACCTCTTTTATGAAACGATAATCATAAACGAGTCCTTCTTTTGGCAATGAGAAAATGTACTGTTTTTCTGGTTTCGCGATCTCTCTCGGGTACTTCAATAATTCTATGACCTGTAAGATATTTAAAATATAAAGATTCAATTTTAACTATTATGAGAGAGCATTAATCATTTAAGAACATACAAGACACGAAAAAAATCACAAACATAAAGCTAAAAATGTACCGTACCTTTTCAGGAAATTCTTTCTCCAACAGACCTCGGAATAGTATATCGAATTTGGGCCGACTGTCTGCTTCCAAAGTGGCTCCAATCGACCAAATGCACGAGAAGAAGAACACACCCTAATAAATGCAATATTGATTTATTGAGGTCATCAAACTCTCTGGCTCAGTAGGTATAGGTAAGCTACAACGCAGCACATAATTACCTCAAGTTGAGCTCGAATATCTAAATCCGATATCGTTTCGACATATTTCTCATCGTAAAAGTCGTCCATAAAAGTGTCATAGATATTCATGCAAGCTACAATCAAATTGCTTCGAGACGTTACGTACATTTGCTGTAAGAGACATATTTATTAATATTACGCTTAAAACTAACCTAACAATAATAAAGAAGCAATCATATTGTGTGTGCTAATCTTCACAATCAAGCAATCATAAGTATTGTGTGGGCTAATATTCACAAGCAAGCAATCTTATTGTGAGGGCTAATCTTCACAAGCAAGCAATCTTATTGCGAGGGTAAATCTTCACAAGCAAGCAATCATATTGTGTGGGCTTATCTTCACAAGCAAATAATCATATTGTGGGGGATAATCTTCACAAATAAGCAATCATACGTATGGTTGAGACTGCTACACAGTTTTATAACTTTTGTAGTTTCACCGTTCCTACTGTAACATAGTTCCTTTGTGTAATTGTTCTGAATAAATATTTTGTTTTTTTTGTTTTTTGATACATATAGTGGGTTAATCTTCATAAGCAAGCAATCTTATTGTGAGGGCTATTCTTCACAAGTCACAAGCAATATGTCGTGTGGGCTTAACTTAACAAGCAATGAATCATAATGCGTAATAGACTAAGCAAACATGTCTCATGGATTAACCATCAGAAAAAAAATATTGTGTAAGCTTACCTTTGCTTTTCCTGAATACTCGACAAGCCACAGAAGCGGCGACATGAATCTATTGAACAGTGTTCTGATGAGGTTCTTATTGACGCTGTGCAAGGTGGGGGGGAGCGTGTTGAGCCACGACTCGAGGAGGCACTTCCAGCCCAGACCCTTTGGCTCCATGTAGATCATACCGCACCGAGACACCTGGCGTGGTGGACGGAAGTATAAAAATTCAAGGACATCATTTTGGTGCCAACACCAACTACAGATTTCAATACTTCAGTAGGTGATTCTTCTTTGATTTGAATTCTATCGATGTCATTGAAAATAAAGGGATCAATTTATAAAACATATTCTTCTTCTTCTTATCGTGTCACTAGTTCTTTCGAACCAGTGTGATGAAATGATTTCAAGTGTGCCCCAAAGAGGCTCCTTTCGTGTATTTGACACATATTTTCGAAGTGTTTATGTTCTATGACTCCATGTCATGCCGGTTTCCTCACGATGTTTTCCTTTACCGTTTAGGACGTGTTTTTAGTACACACATAGATTTGAACAGAAAAATCCATTGGTGAAAGACCGGGTTTAAACTCACTACCTTCGGATCGAAAGTCGAGGCACCTCCCGTTCGGCCAACACGGCTTGTTCTGGGCGGAGTTAAACTGGCTAAACTATTAGCCAGGATATCGTGCGCACAAATCTGACCAACAGGTGTCCAAGTTCGGAAAAGGGAGTCTATTAACAACTACAAGTCCTCACAATGGAGGACAACATCCTCTCTATCACATCAGGTACTTACAGTGGCGGGCGAAGCGGCTTCTAAGTCCATAGGCTCAAACACCAGATTAGTTGTGGGGTCGAGCTATATGATATCTCCGCTCATGAGGCACAGCTTCTTATTGTCGTCCAACACTGTGTTTAGAACCTCTCTATGGTCATCACATTAGGTACTCACCGTGGCAGGCGAAGCGGCTTCCAAATCCATAGGCTCAAACACCAGATTAGTAGTGGGCGCGAGCTGGATAATCTCTCCGCTCATGAGGCACAGCTTCTTATTGTCGTCTAACACTGTGTTCAGATTCTCAATCCATATGGCGTCCACCGGCCCATCAAATATTAACCACTTTCTGTGACAATATTAAATATTTTAATTTACTAAGGCTCTACTACCACTGAAATAGCAGCGACTGGCAGAGCGCTTCCAGTGTTAAATTTTTTTAAACATCATCTACATACCTACTTTTAAGACGAAAATTGTAGAGCCACTGATCCTGAACTTTCGTGTTAACGTTATCATACCGTATCTCTCACCGAGAAGTGAACAGTTTGTGTTAATATTTTTCAAAACGTTATATAAACCATTGACTTCTCGGTGACGGATACGATACGATAACGTTAACG
Organism: Lobophora halterata; assembly: GCA_932526365.1. Taxonomy (NCBI): domain Eukaryota; kingdom Metazoa; phylum Arthropoda; class Insecta; order Lepidoptera; family Geometridae; genus Lobophora; species Lobophora halterata. The sequence continues at coordinate 9,696,095 of OW052001.1, read as the reverse complement.
CGAAAGTTCATGATCGGGCCACAGCCTGCGACACCCACTGTTGAGTAAAGACTTGACTATGACGAATGGCGTTTTCCCTTTTTCTTATTTTTTTTATTAATTATACAGTTTATGTATTTGACGTTTATCGAGTACAGAGAAAAAATATTGGCACACCCTGAAATATCCATCACTAAGTTTCACAACTACTTAGCAGTAGCAAGAAACGAAGTAATCTCGGCAAACTTTATAAACTCGTGCAACCGTGAAGCTTCTGAAATCACGAACAAAGTTCTCAAGAATTTTGATTGAATCCAGTTGCCTACGTAGATACAAAACGCTACCTTACTCAGCCACTCAAAGCTAGCCACTGGAATACACGACGAGGAACGATGGAAAATTAATATTTTGACATTAACAAGTTTAGAGTTTATAAAAACTAAAAACGCGCTGCCAAAATACTTTCGTTTTTGGATTTTTACGTTTTTAACTTTATTCTATGACACTCTAATGACCCAAACGAATCTAAAGAATAGTACTCATTTACCGAAATCCATCAAGTTTTGATGGTTTTGTCACTTTTTAGTATTTGGTTAATAGTTGCCATATTGTTTTTTCAACCGTATTAAAAAAAGGAGGAGGTTATCAATTCGTTAAAATGTTTTTTTTTTACATTTTAGGTAGCTTATGTCACTCTCTTGATCTAGACCAATCCTATGACTCGTTTTTCAAAACCCGTTTAGTCGTTTTGCCTGCAGGGAGTTACAAATAATCATACATACAAAAATAAATTCAAAAAAACATAACCCTCCTGCCTGTAATTCTTTATTGTACACAAAAACACGCTATAGCATAAAATATAATAGAAAAAACATGTACAAAAGCGAGCTTAGTACTCTGACTAATCTGTGGGCGAGCTTAACCCTAACAAGAGTTTTCTTCCAGCAATCCTTTGAGGCTAGAGAGAGGCTATGGTAAATGTGGGGGGGTATAATAATGTGTCTTTCGAATTCGGGTAAAAACAGCCATTACCTGTTGTTATTAGGAGAGACGGCAAAAGCCCTGTAGCTGACGGCCAATATGCCGTCGGACCACTCGTGGGAGACGGGGTCGAACTGTCCGTAGAGCTGGCCCATAGTGATGGATTTTGGGTTGATCACCGTCCATTCCACGGCGTTCTCGTCCATTAGGCCCTGGGATATTTTTTTTTAATGTAAACTGTTTGCAGGTCATAGAAGTTTAAGGTATACTACACAGAACTTTGACTCACACAGTCTGGTGAAACCCGCTAAAAAATAGCACCGCTCATCCACTTTGAGATATTTCGATGGTCAGTCTCGAGTATATTATTATAAGGATTGAGACCAACTTTTTATTTTAAATAACAATTTCGGACTCTTATGCCTACTTGCACCAAACTGTCAAAGTCCCTGAGCAATTACTTAACTCGCTTGGTAGTTCTTAACAGTACAGATTCTGACCGTTAAGAACTGTCAAGCGAGTAAAGTTGTTGCTTAGGAACTTTGAAAGTTTGGTTCAAGTCAGCATTAATCCAGTCAAATTTTGGTGTTTGTTCACCATGCAAACGTTCCTAAATTCCTACTAGTAAATATTCCATGGTAGATTAAGTAAAAGTCCTATCTCTTTATGTTGGTTTAGTTAGTCTCCCTTTAAATTTTACGTAGGGTCGGCTTTTTAATGGTCTTTACACCCAGCTTCTTAACATGTCGGTGTTCTCCTGTGATTAAAACACTCACACACATGATGTGTATGTGTGAGTAGTTTAATCACATCAGTAGTTTACTCATACACACATTTTCTGGATGTAAAAACCATTACAGAGTCGACTGTACCTTTTCGGCGACCAATCCCAAGGCCCCGCCGAGTGCGTGGTAACACTTCGTCTTCCCAGAGAAGGGGAAGCCGACCAACATAAGGCCGTGCCGCACGAGGATCATCTCGAACAGCTGGAGGACCTACGTCAGCACACGATAGCATTAGATAATGAAACACAAAGGGGGGTTTTATTATGATTTAGCCACTTGTGTCCCACTGCAGGGTATAGGCTTCCCTCTCTCCTCCCACACCTTGCAGCCAAGGGCATCCCTGGTCCATGTTGGCAGGTATGCGTCCCACTCGTCCCGCCATCTTCTGGGCCGAAGAGCCGTTGCAATAACTCGGACAGAGCTGAAAATTGCTACGAATGTTGGGAACACCATTTATAAATGAACTGTGAAAAGTCCCCATCGATTCCACATGAGGAAAAAAAGTTATTTAAGGTCAAAGGTAACCAACATTGGGTTTTAACGATTATCTCGGTTTTTATTGCTCTGTCCGAATTATTGCAACCTTGAATGACTATTTTGACTGAATTATTGATGAATTCATATTTATCATCATCATCAAATTCATGACGTCCTCTAGACATCCACTGCTGAACATAGGCCTCCCTCATAATTCACCACCACGAGCGGTATTGAAACTCCTCCATCCACCGATTTCCAACGATTGCAACACTTTCGTCGGTCCATCGCGCCAAGGGCCGTCCCACACTGCGTGTCGTTCATATTGTAGTCGCCATTCGAGAACCTTTAAAAACTTTCCTGTTTATAACCAAGGAACATGGTTTCAGCTGGAAAGAGTTATATAACAGTATGCGATAATGTAATGGCGATGAGTATACTTCAATAAAGTAGCTGTAGATATGGTACCTTTTCAATGAAGAACTCATTAGCCTGTAAGTTGAGAGGCACGCAGACCTCCTTGAGGCACGCCACCAAGTGCGGCAGCCCGGCCAGCGGCAGCGGGAGGCCGGGGAACAAGTCGCCGATGATGCCCTACACAGATGCGATACGTATAGAAATAACTTTCACCAAGAGAAATACGATTCATACAGACGATCTGTTGCTGTATAGCATAATAACCCTATGATCCTAGTGTTGGGAATATTCACTATGACACCTTATAACCAAAAAACCGTGCATTAAGCGTCCATGACACAGGATTAGGTATTTGTATTTATTTATTTACTAAAAATATAACAATATGTTCTACTCTAAGGGCGCCTTAAAACCTTACCAGGTTTGTCTAGGACCCAAAAACAACTTAAAACTATACTATTATATAATTATGTTAATGCGAGCTGCGTAACAAGCTACAAGCTGGCGAGTTTACAAGCTACAAGTGAACTCGCTGGCTTGTAGTTTGTAAACTAGCCCTGTGTCATCGACGCTTAAACCGGTGTAAACCCGTATACGGGCGCTCTGCAAAGAACAAAACACGAGCGGCGAATCCGTCTGAAAGGGCTTGGAGAGCAAATGGCTTATAATTAATCCACAAGGCAAACCCAATGCGGATTGGTGGATGTTACATGCCATAAAATATTTCCTTACGGTACGATTTACCTTACGCTTTTACGATTTTTTCTTTTACCGTTGTAAGAACATGTTGGGCACACATATTTTTTTTTCAATAAAGGAGCCTCTTCGAAGCGCACTTGAAATCCTTTCACCACACTGGTTCGAAAGAACTAGTGATACGATAAGAAGAACATATTTTTTTTCGATTGAAAAAATCCGTATGACTACTTCTGGGATTCGAACCTGCAACGAACAGATCGCAAAGTAGTTACCATGAAGAGAGGCACATCATGTTCCAAGAACTTGGGCAAGTTGACATCCTTGATGGAGCGCAGTAGAATGACGTCTTCATCTTCGTCAGGATACCGCAGTTTTAGCGCGCCTGCGGCTCGCAACACTGACTTCACGGCTCGCATACCTAACACAATGGAATAATCCTATATTGATCCCACTACTGGAACTCAGACCTACTCGGCTAAGAAATCCAATAGGCTTTAATCCAACAGGCGAAACCAATGCGGATCATTGATGTCACGTGCCATTCGAACTTTTAATTTCCTCAAAGTTTTCTCAAGGTGTTTTCCCTGTGAAAACATAGGAAGGAACACATAGATTTTTCGATTAAATCGCAAATGACTGCCTCTGGCGATCGCGATCATCAGATCTGGATATGGATTCTTAGGAGACCTTTAGGACCTTACTTAGGGAGCATACATTAACCGCTTGAATATTGACTATGTAACATCCTATCATGGTTATTATATTATCCTATCCTATTCCACATTCTGGCAAAGAAATGATCATCTTATCCTTTCCTATCCTATCTTATGTTACAACTAACCGTAATCGTAATGACTCTGCGAAGACAGCTGTTCGGAGCACAATCGGTAGGTGGCCACAATCTTCACGGCAAGTGGCTTGGCGTTCAAGTAGCCGAACGCGTACAGCTCGATCTCAGAGATCAGGACATAGTCTGGCACCATCATAGCCACAGAACGGAATAGAGCCTGCGACAAATAAGTAGAGATATTTCATAACACAAACAGGAGAAAAGCAAGTAACCGCATCTAAAGTGCGGTCGCGAGGCTGGAAGAATTTCGTACATTGACCTGTTATTATCTGTCTCTGTCGCTCCCGCGTATATTATCTTGCGTCACGTTCGCAAGGACGGCGGTCATTGCATCTGTGCGAGCGTGACACAAGATATTTACACTGGAGCGACAGAGACAGGTAATAACAGGTCAATGTACGAAATTCTTCCAGCACCTCGACCACACTTTATTCACCATACAAAATCAGACTAATTTCATTAATGAGAAAGTTTGTTTAGTTATAAAGATGCATGCATAGATCCAAAACTCAGAAAATAAATTTCTGAAAATGTCTTATGCTATTTTTAACTCGATACCACGCAGACGAAGCCGGATACAGCATCAAACATATTAGTTGGTTTGTTTAAGTTACCAGTCAGTTTAAGCGTAAGCATACATAGTAATTAATTCTGAACATTTCTTCCACTTCGAGCAGTGATGTACAAATTTACGGTCCGCTCTTCTCCACTCCCCCAGGTCTGCGTCTGTGAAAATGCACCTTTAGATCTACTGGACTAACCTTCAAGTTGTCAGGCAATTCCGAACGACCGGCATAACCAGGATTCATAGTGATGAATACTGCACAAGAAGGGTCCAGTTGCAACAAGGTCCCTTCGAACAGAAGTTCCCTGGAGCCCGAGTTGATTCCTCGCTGGATGGAGAGGATCTGCTGAGCCACTACAGACAGTACTTCAAGATCGATCCGATTGAACTCGTCGAAACACGACCACGCACCGCAAGATGCCAAGCCCTGGATAAAGCAAACATGATCAGACTCTAATAAAAATAAAATAATTAGCTTTTATTTCTTGTACATAAATACTTAACATAAGAATTATATTAAGTACTATATTTATTATGTGTAGGGACCTCCTATGGCGGTGAAAGCCTCTTCCAGAGTTTTCCATTTCGTCCTGTCTCTAGCTGTTCTATCCCAGAGTTTTACAGCCAACTTTATTATGTCGTAACTCTATCAGGTTGCTGGTCTTCCTTTTCTCAGTTTCGATCAGACTATAAGCTTGGCATAATCAGCCAGCGGGAATCGAACCCGCGACACTGGTGTGGCAGCCCAACACACTTGCCACTCGACCATCCGTGTCATCAACATGTCGATTGTCGCAAGTGATTTCACAGTTAATTAACTCGGTCATACTAAAGGGGAATGGTTGGAAACTGCTAAAGACCATCAAAGCTGGAAATATTTGGGGGAGGCCTTTGCCCAACAATGGGACAGCATCGGCTGATAAAAAAAAAGTTAGTATTATAACAGTGGAAAAGCGAAAACATACCCTTGATTTGTTTATTTGATGACATACGAATGCCTACTGGTAAAGAAGGGCGCAAAATAGGCTGGAATATATCTATCATAGTATTTTGAACATCTAGTTTCCACTGAACATCAACCACGAATAGTAAACAGGAATAAAGTAATAGTAGAGTACCTTGAAGAACTTTCCAAGCGCAAGGTAGTCCAAGCCATCGGAACAATTGAACACAACACACTGCTTGGCCACGGCTTTGGCCAGATCCTTAGTTGTTTCCGTTTTACCGGTGCCGGCGGGGCCTTCAGGAGCACCACCTATGAACCATCCGAGTCAAAATAAAGATAATGATTTTTATTTTACACGAAACACTGTCAGATATTCTTTCGCCAAGCAATAAGGCACTGTAGCTAGTGAAATTACTGGGCTTTCGAGATTGACCATCAAAATATCTCAAGGTGAACATGGGAATCAAAGTCCTGTACAGCACTGTTATTGTTATGAGTAGGCGTGATCTCTTTCCATCAGGAGAACGCCTTGCTACTTGATAACATAAAAAAAGACAGTAGGTAATATGCTAGGTAACATAGTATGTAGGTACATGTATAATTTAGAACTGTTTAAAATAAATACTTCTTATATAAATCTGTTAGAAAACTGGAACTCAATAATTATTGAAACACCGGACCTGTCTTATCTGGCAAAGAACCGACAGCTGTTGGTCAAATGAGTATTTTAACTATAGGCAACTGTAGGTCAAAATGTAGAAGAGTACAATGTAGCCGACAAAGATAGAGTAAGAAGATTGACTCAAATTCAAATTCAAAAACGCTCCTCTTCGTTAGGTGCGCTGAACATGAAACTGAGCCGTCAGGCTCGGCTATGTAACGCTCGTTCGGGTAAAATCGGCTTAACTCTACTGAGGGAGCGGAAACGACTTTTAAGAGGACGATACAAAATGACGATCAGTCGGAGCAAAATTTACCAGAGTGATGTATACACAATTTACAATATGATTGAATTTAGAAAGCACCGGAATATATGCCTACAAAATTCAAGAAAGCATTGCTCCGTAAACGGTGCCAAACATAAACAACATACTGTCGGAGACGGTGCCAACTGCCAAGAATTACACTAGAGATGGGCAACGTTGGACTAATACTTATTGGGAATTCCGCTTCGATGCGTCTATATTGTAAAACTACACTTTGCTGTTAGGCTTGGATGTTCCAATTAGATGTAGGTACTTTAATTTAATGTAGGCGCTTTATTTATTTATTATAATATTATGTAGGTTAGTATGTGTTATAACCAGTGAACGGAAATAAAACATTTTTAAACATGTTTTATTTCCGTTCACTGGTTATAACACCAAGGTATAATGAAAAATAAAATTGTGTACTTTAACTACAGGGTGGGCCATGAATTAGTTAACATTTAAATCTGATTTCCTGCGCAAATCCGAGCGGCGCGGGGTGCTTGGAGAGGTCAAACAGCTAACTCGTTTCAGGGAAATTTAGTGGCAATAGATTGGGGCACTGGGTCTCAAGGCGACTTTTGCGTATTGGATACTTAGGTGGAAGTGTGGCCCATTATTTGAAGAGGAGTATTAAATGGTGAACATGTCACACAAAGTATTTATTTCCATAAATTAATAAGCCTCAAAAATAGAAGAAGGCTGAGTTTTCAGAAACTTATTGTCAATATTAGTTCCGAAAATTCAGAAAGAAATAGAAAATTCGTCTTGTTTTAGAGAAAGCTTTTTTGTCTATGTTATACACGGTAAATTTTTAATCACCAGAAAAAAAAACGCATAGTCAGTTGCCGTTACTGAACACATATACGGCACGGCAAAAAAAACTATGTCAAAATAAGTTTGATTAAAATTGGATAACTGTTTTACCGTTAGTCGTTTTCCTATCCAAAATTCTGACTGCACAGATGCAACGTACCCCGTCTGCATTGCCCATTTATTTTTTTTGGTAATTAAAAATTGGTGGTGTATTGTAATTATGTTATTACTTTATGAATTTATGACAAAAAAAATGTATTTTGTATTATTGACAATAATAATGATGAATCAAAAAATATGTACGAAACGAATAGTGTGAAGAAATTACTATATAATACGGCGTACTTTTTGAGTATTTGTCCGAAACATTTTGTATGGAATTGAATTTGAGGATTAGCCTTAATTGCTTTATCACTTTTGTCGTGTCAAAAGAACACAAAAACGGGAACACCACGACTTGTTCAATGTTCATTACATACCCAAATTCAAATGCAGCGCTCCGAAGAGTGTTCTGAAGCACCTGTCAGTGAGCGGCGTAACCACGAGGCGGCCGGTGTTGCCGAGGTACTCGTACCCGTACATCAGTTGGGAGTTTATCATGCGCGTGGCGATCTGCCACGTCAAGTCTTCTTGCTCCTAGAAACAACATGCCATCTGGGGGATACTACCACCGGGACGAGAGATGCCCAAGGTCGGGAGGGATGCACAAAGGGAGAAAGGCAATACCCAGTAGTGGGTGATACTGACCTGATGATATTAATGATGATGATGATCTGGGGGCTAATCTATACATATAATAAAGCAGTTGTCAATACATTAAAAGGCTTAGTCCTGTCTGGCTGACTAACAGACAGCGTACAGACCAAACCGTTAAACGTGGAAAATTGAAATTTCGAGCTTATCTTCGTCAAGACGTGTAGGCGCGTACTAAGAAAGGAATTAAACAACTAGTCAATATATAAACAAGCCTTTATCCTGGATCCGCGGGCAGAAGGTACCTGTGTATAATTTACTGAACTAAACAGTTTGAAATCTCACCTCCCAGTAGTAGCGGATCTGTGAGAGCCAGTTGAAATCATTGTCCATCTGCACTTTGCATTCAATGAGCAACATCAGCGTATCTCTCGCGTGCACGTCGAGCACTACCAAAGCTCCTACAAGTTCACAATACATGATAATATGTGTCAGTTTTGTTGAATAAAGTAGTAGATAAGAAAACGTTTTCTGTTGTTCCGATCGTAAGAGATCAGGCATCTCTATAAAATTAAAATGTTCAGCCACTAGAGCACCCGTGCATTCAAGTGTGCTACATCCTCAACTACACTGTCACTTACAATCAGTGAGGTTGTGGTCAAATGCTTGTATAATTCAAATAAAAAAAACCCAATATTTTGACGGGCCCGACACCCGACAAGTGGGAACGTGGGGTAACATATAAAAAACTTTAGTTAAAGGAAAATATAATAATAATAGATGATCAAACGAATTCTTCAGTGAAGATTGATTGTTATTGTATGAGTCGTTTCATCCGAAGATATTAGGTACCTACCCTAGCCCATCCATGTCTTACCAAGACAATATTTAAGGCTAATCCTCAAATTCGAATTCCATACAAATTGATTCGGACAAATACTCAAAAAGTACGCCGTATTATAGTAATTTCTTCACACTATTCGTTTCGTCCAAGTTTTTTGATTTCGTTAACAAAAAAAGTGGAAGGTTTCATACTTTAATTTAGATTTTATACGTGTTTTTAAGTTAGTAGGGTTAATTTAAAAACACGTATAAAATCTAAATTAAAGTATGAAACCTTTAACTTTTTTTGTTGACGAAATCAAAAAACATTGACGACACGAATAGTGCGAAGAAATTACTATAATACGGTTTCTTTTTGAGTATTTGTCCGAAACATTTTGTATGGAATTCGGATTTGAGGATTCCCCTTAAGACCCATTACCTTGAATGAAGGTTTAGCCCGGGTTAGTGGTGAGGTGATAGTTGCCTATTAAGACAAGGGAACTAACGATTGGATAATAATCTGAAGGATGAAACGACGAAATACAATAATAAATATTTAGGACATTTCACCCAACGCCATTTCGCCCCAAACTAAGCAGAGCTTGTACTATGGAAACCAGATGACTGATAAAATACTTAATACTTCTTTTTTGTAAATATTTACATAGGATACATAGAAATTCTAACCAAGAGTGATTCTGTTCTGCAAGCTCAACTCCCCGCGAACCAAGTCGACGATCTTAGAGATTTGGAAGTTACACTTGTCCCAATAAGCCTTCATGGCCGGTATGTTGATGTGTATCGCCTCCGTCACCTCGGACGTCCAGAACGTCATCGCTATACATTGAACCTGTATGAGAAACACGTTTAATTAACTGCACCCGCAAACGGAACGCCGACTACAGCTACCGATGGCCTCTGCAAGAACTGTGCTATAATTAATAAAAAACAATTCTTGAAATCTTGTGAGTTTTCCTAGTTTTATCGTACAATATTTCACATAACTCACTTTAAAGCCATGTTGGCCGAGTGAGAGGGGCCTCGACTTTCGAAGGTCGTGAGTTCGAATCCGGTCGTACGCCAGTTTATGTTCCAAAATATCTATGTGTGCATTTAAAACACGTGCTTAACGGTGAAGGAAAACATCTTGGGGAAACCGGCATGTCATAGAATCTTAAAAAATCGAAAACATGTGTCAAGTGCAAAGAAGGAGCCTCATCGAGGCGCACTTGGAATCCTTTCACCACACTGGTTCGAAAGAACTAGTGACACGATAAGACGACTCACTTTTTGATTGATTACAAAGTTTTTTTGTGTATTTTATCTGATTCACATTTTTATCAAAGCTAGTAAGTGAAAGAATTCGATAAAAAATCTATCAACTTTTATATAATTTAAATTATGTTTTTCATTGGTATCAATCAACCCAAGTTTAGATGAAATGGCTATACCCTCACGTCGCTAAAGGTGACCAATCAGTTCAGATGTAAAACCATATTTCAATTTTTATTAGGAACTCACAGCTTGTCCGGGCCACACCAATACCCAATGGTCTCTGGCGCATTTGGAATAATCGTCGTAGGACTGCGCCACCACTTGATGTACAGACGATTTCATTGCCTTCTCCAGCTCTAACAACCATTTTTCTACCTAACAAATCGAAAAATGAAGTTTAGCCACGATTCTAGAAAAAAAGAAACTAAAGAAGCATGCTATTATGCAGATATGTACCTAAGTGACAAGAAGCATGGCTCTGCTACAATATCACTCCTCAGCTTTTAGATAATTAGACTTCGAGTTGCTTCGAGAAAAGGAGGTAACGGCCGTGCTGCTTTGATGTGATGTCATAGAACTTCTATGTCATAACTTTCGCCTTTGCAATGACTTAAACCACAGGCTGAAGCTAGATAGACATATCGTCTCATCTGTCCCCTAGCGGCGACGGGTTTGATGGTCATAATAAGGAGCAGCACGATTTCGTCCTTGCGTCATCATCATGTCCTGCGTGAAGGCCAGCTTTGCAATGCCCTCGAAACACTTCCTAAAGCCACGGGCTAAAGCTAGATACACATATTGTCTCACCTGTCCCGGCGACGGGTTTGATGGTCATAATAGTGAGCAGCACGATCTTGCCCTTGCGTCATCATCATGTCCTCTGTGAAGGTCGCCTTCGCAGTGCCTTAAGCCACGGGCTGAAGCTAGATACATATTATATCGGCTCACCTGTCCCCTAGCGGCGACGGGTTTGATGGTCATATTAGTGAGCAGCACGATCTCGCCCTTGCGAATGTGCGTGATCACTAATTCCTCCGTGAAGGTCAGCTTTGCAATACCCTCGAAACACTTCTTAAAGCCACGGGCTAAAGCTACACATATCGTCTCACCTGTCCCCTAGCGGTGACGGTTTCGATAGTCATAGTGAGCAGCACAATCTCGCCCTCCGAGGAGCGCATGTGCGTCACCACCATGTCCTCCGTGAAGGTCAGCTTTACAATGCCCTCGAAACACTTCCTAAAGCCACGGGCTGAAGCTAGTTACACATCATTGTCTCACCTGTCCCCTAGCGGCGACGGTGTTGATGGTCATAGTCAGTAGCACGATCTCGCCCTCCGAGGAGCGCATGTGCGTCACCACCATGTCCTCCGTGAAGGTCAGCTTTGCAATGCCCTCGAAACACTTCTTGAGGTGAGGTTGCACCCTGTAATGTATTGCCACTTCTACATATCCTCTGGGCTAGATCTCCTTTGGGCTAGATCCATGGTTCAAATTCCAGGAAATCTTTTTATTTTCCCTGGTTTTTGCAATAAAATTGTGCAAAAATTCAACAAGGCAGTCACTTTCAGGTTCACATTGAGTTTCAATCATCATAGATAGACCCTAGTAGGGTTGTGTGAGAGATCTATGAAAATCTACTAGGTAGTTTTTTGGGATAAGTGGATTTCTGGCTATATTTTATGATTTTTTTTATGTAAACAAATAGCCAAATGACCAAGGCAAGGAGCAAATTGGAAGATTTCGAACAGTTTAAAGAATTGCTGTGGCTTTTAATGACATAGATATAACACACAACATATTATCTGTGAGCAAGCTAGGTACTTACCGCATCGGGTCTTTAGTTTCAGACAGGATCTCGAGCAGTTCGTCATTGGACAAGAAGAAGAACCGCGGGAAGTACAGTCGCTTCTTCTCCAAGTACGCGTTCAGCCCGCGTTGTACCATCTCGAGCAGATTGTTGGACTTCCTCAGACGGTCCAGCATTTTCTCTATCGTGATGACGTCGAGAACTCGTGGCTCGGTGAACGCTGCTTTCATTATTTCGCGCCACATCTGTACACGTCATAAAGTTGTGAAAGTTTTGAGTGAGTATTAAAGTTCTGGACTTGACACACATTTTCCATAAATAAAATTGCAAAAAAACCTACGTTGATAATCTCCCGACTTGTGAAAAGTGTGAATTTTAATCCATGGAAAAAGAATTTGAGAAACTTGTGGAAAGAACTGGTGCAAGACAAAACCATAGGAGTTGCAGTCTTTCAGGAAAGCTGCTTCTTTTCAGGACTTTTCCTTAAAAAATACTGTTATACCAAATTTACTTAAATGCTATAAAAACAATTATAAAGAAAGGTAGTTGTGAAAAATCTGGGCAAATATTAACAGCACCACCAGGATATCATGCAGGAGACTCAGCCTTCCCAGTCACTGACCCATTAATAGTGTACCTTATCAACAGCACTGAATCGCCTGCCCTCCTCCGGGATCTGCTGCTGGATGTCGGGGGATGAAAAGATGGGCTCGAGGTACATCCACGTGGCTTGCACCAACAGCCACTCGTCTAGGATCTCTTGCAAGAGAATCAGCTTGCCTTCCCAATCACTGTTTAAGGGTTAAACAACACGAAAGCAAATATAAGATTAGTGATCTAAATTCTCTGATCGACCAGAATATATAACCTGTAAACGGTGATGTTAACAAGCTAGAATCCTGATCCGTTATTTTAAGGAGTTCGGATGGCTGGGACTGGGTTACACGTTTTCGGCAATGCACAATGCACCCTTCAATGGTAAGCGAATGCAGACAGACCGCTGTAGATAGATAGATAGGTGTTATCTTTATTGCAACCTTAAAATAAAAATATATGTAGAAGAAACAACTGCTGTACCCCCTACAGAATAAGAATATCTGTTCTCTTCAAAGACAATATTTCGGATTTTAACTGAAACAATTCGATGCGAAAAGCACATGATTAAAGGAGACAGGAAAATCTAGAAAAGCCCTACGGCCAGCAATGAGTGTTAAAAAATGTAGATGGTGATGATGATAAAGACACTCTGATTGTTGTTTTTCTTACATAATAATATCTTCGAAAGGCTTGATATACGGCGAGTTCTTCATTGTCTGCGTTTTGACAATGTGGTCATCCAAGAGCAGTTGGATTTCGTCCACACTTGATAGAATATAAGATCCAGTATCCCTGTAACAAAATGTTCAATTTAGAACTTGAATATGAAATAACCAATATCGTCCCGTCTCGATAATGATCAGAGCTATGCAATGTAACATTTTGACTAATAAATGATTGTATTGATAGAGATCAGTGTTGTCGTCGTCTTGTGTGAAATTGAGTCCAGTGTAACGATCGCCACCGCCGATTGCTGTGACTGGAGTCTGTGATCGGTTACTCGTTCGCAGCTGGCCTAAGAGTTTTCAAAGCACCCACCCACAAGCCTGAGTGGATTGGACTGATAGGCAAACTGCCTTCAGTTGCTCAACCATATGACAGTCCTGTTTAGTGCACCCGCAAACGCGTCGCCGACAGGTGAAACATTTTGTTAGCTCGTGGCCGCCACCGGCGACAGGTGTAACGCGCAACAGCAACAAAATGTATCAAAACAGACGGACGCCGGCTTCCGATTGCTGTAGTTGGCGACAAGTTTGCGGGTTCACTCAAAGTCAAGTCAAACACCTAAGTTATAAGTAACTGAACCAACTTGTAAGGCAAAATCTCGAATCGTAGATCGGCCCATTCCTTCATCATCTTATCCAACGCTTTCTCCAGATTGTTTTCTTTGGTGGCCGCCTCCGAGATGCTCTCAAACTTGTCAATGTAATCCACCAGGTTGAAATCGATCACTTTCTCCAGCGATAGTTCGTCGTCGATCACTATGGGGAAGCCCACAATGTCGGAGATCTTCTCCCAATGACGAGGCTTCATACCCGGATTGCCTAGAGTCTGGATTATTGGCATATTGGTCTTGAAATCGTCCATTCTTTCTCTGCAATTGGAACAAGAATGTTAGATTTTTTTTATTTTTTTTTTATTTCTATATAGTTTGAATATCATACAAGTAGAATTATTTGAACATACAAAGTAGATACTTATCTCCGTTTGAAATACGTAACAAAATAAAAAAAAATTGACATATTTATGATATGAAGTTAAAAAATGTCTACATTTGGTAGTCATGTACTATTTATGCATATGTAGTAGTTAAAATAAAATAACTCCAATCCTTGAACTTGCAATGCTGCATAAGCATACATGGTGTGTCGTAATGAGTGGATAATCCTTAAGGTGCGGGTGGGGGACATTTTCTTGTTTTAGTAAATTAGTTTGTAAGAACATGCATTTTGTTTACAAAACTCCAATTCACTACGTGAATTTTTATCGAACTTTTTATATGAAAAAACTACCTTTTCCCGTCTTATCAGGAATCTTCTCGGAATCGGTAGCTGGAAACACCAAGTGCTTTACTATTTCGGAAAGCCAATGAAGTAGGCAAATTTTTCACAAATTGGTCACTTGGGACACTGTACATTTTTTTTGCACCACAAGGGATCAAATTTTGGGAAAAAAAATTACCAAAAAACATTTTCTTTGCTAAATGATGCTGTACCAAAAAAACTGTAGGTACCTGTGGCACAAAAACAGGAAATACCATTTGATAGCACAGTTATCCAGGAATGCTCTAGCAAAAAAAAATGAAGAAAATTCCTAGATTTGCAATCTTGGCAGCAAAAACAATGGACAAAGGTAAAAAAATGGAAGTTTCGAAAACGTCCAGTAACTCGAAATCCGTGGGATTTTTACTGGGTACGTAATTTCATTTTCTGATCAGTCCTGAAGTCCCCCACCTGCCCCTGAAGGATTATCCACTCATTACGACACACCCTGTATAAGCAAGCATAGCATAATTAGCCTATAATGTTTCCACTGCTTGGACTCTTGCCTACTCTCCAGCTACGACTCTCGGCTAAGAGAACGATGAATAATGTAACTCTAATACATCATCCTCTCTCCGCTCTTGGCATTCTGTCCTGTGTCTCTTGTAATTTGTAACTCTAACACTTGTATTTTAATTGTACCTGACTGAAACGGCAAGCTTGTACGTATCGGGCGTTTCTGCGAAAGACTTCTCCAGCTTGTAAACAATCTTGTAGAAATAGCTCACATCTCCCTCAATATCTTCAGGATCGAAGCTTCCCACCTACATAAAAAACTTTTGAAGAGTGAAGAGGTGTATCAAAATTAACAAGGTTTGTAAAAAAAGGTTAATTATTCCCATCTGTCGCCCTGCTCTGTCCCCCTAGGGTGACAGATAGGAAAAAAAGTCCTATCTATACCCCCGTTGCAAAAAGGGGGACAGGTGGAACTTTTGTTATTATTAAAAGTTCTATCTGTGCCCCCGTCACCAATAGGGGGACAGATAGAAATATTTATTCTGGCCTGTCCTCCAATCAAAAAAATGATAAATTAATGATAGATGTCTTCAATAAACGTACTTAATTATTTAAAAATATGGGCTACTTTATATAACCATAAATGACAAATCTAGTAAGGAATAAAATATTGCAATTTCTCACAAAAAATAATTTAAAACAACGTGGGCAAAGCCATGGGCTGGCGTAGCAACCTTAGATTTCATCCAGTTGTTATGCTTCTCCAAAAAGTCGTATCCCGCGTCAAACAGTTTCTTGAAAGGCACGAGTCGGTCGAACACCGTTTTCCGCTTCGGGTACTGCGACTGTTCCCACCCGAACGAAATCTCTTCTTCATTGAATTGGTCGATCTTCGCCAGTGCCATTGCTAACCTACATAATTATAAATTCATTTAATACAACGAAAGACAGAAACATATTTTGTCGCATACGCCACCTACGCTTTATTCGTAGACCTTCTATTACAAACTCATAGGCCTACGCCAATATCGTTCATCGACTATCTTCGACTTCATCATAAGCCTACCTACTCCTTTATTCGTAAACCATCTACACTTATGTTCGTAGACTATCTACGGCTACGTCATAGGGCATCGACGCCTGTGTTCGTAGACTATCTTTAAATACGTCATAGGGCATCGACGCCTGTGTTCGTAGACTATCTTTTACTACGTCATAGGGCATCGACGCCTGTGTTCGTAGACTATCTTTAAATACGTCATAGGGCATCGACGCCTGTGTTCGTAGACTATCTTTAACTACGTCATAGGGCATCTACGCCTGTGTTCGTAGACTATCTTTACTACGTCATAGGGCATCGACGCCTGTGTTCGTAGACTATCTTTAACTACGTCATAGGGCATCTACGCCTGTGTTCGTAGACTATCTTTAACTACGTCATAGGACATCGACGCCTGTGTTCGTAGACTATCTTTAACTACGTCATAGGGCATCTACGCCTGTGTTCGTAGACTATCTTTACTACGTCATATGGCATCGACGCCTGTGTTCGTAGACTATCTTTAACTACGTCATAGGGCATCTACGCCTGTGTTCGTAGACCATCTACGGCTAATACGTAGGCCATCTACGACTACTTCGTAGGCCATCTACATCTACATTCGTAGACCATCTACGGTCACGTTCGTAGACCATCTATGGTCACGTTTATGACCATCGACGCCTATGTTCTCAAACCATCCACGGCTTCGTCGTAGGCCATCTAAGTCTATGTAGTAGAACATTTATGGTTACGTATAAGACATGTACGTCTATATTCGTAAACAATCTTGCTACGTCGTCGTAGGACATGCCTACGCTCTTAACACAGAATATCTACGCATATGTTCGTAGACCATCTACGACGAACAATCTACTAGGCACATCTCTAACAACTCACTTTTCATCCAAATGCCGGGCTCGCATGACGTATTTAGGTAGTTCGCTGATTTCTCCCCAATACTGCAGCTCGTTGCATTGAATCTCGTAAATATCCAGGTCATCGATGAATTTAGCGATGCGGACCTGCATTGGAAAAAGCATTATACTTATTTGTATCATCTCAATATTTCATGCGAGCTGTTTAAGGGTAATCCTCAAGGCAAATTTCCATACAAAATGTTTCGGACAAATACTCAAAAAGTACGCCGTATTATAGTAATTTCTTCACACTATTCGTTTTGTCTATGTTTTTCGCTTGTTTCAACAAAAATTAGTAAGGTTTCATACTTTAATTTAGATTTTATACGTGTTTTTAAATTAGTAGTGTTAATTTAAAAACACGTATAAAATCTAAATTAAAGTAATTCTGTCCTTTACGCATTTACACTTCTTGAAAAACAATCCCTCCTTTCAAGTCTCTACGTGGAATGGTTTGGCCTGTAAGTTGTCTGTCAGTCAGTCAGCCAGGAATAACGAAGCCTTTTATATATATTGAAGAGATATAATTTATGGCAGTGCAGTTAGTTTAGTTACCTTCAATAATTCTTTGTATTCAATCTTCTTCTGGTCACATATCACTTTCGACTCCTCTACTACGCCTGGCATGCGGGCATACCTAAAAATGATACGGTTCTATGATATACCTTGTACGTTTTCAAATAAATTATTATTTAAAAGCATATTTTAATTTATAAATATTTAACTTTTTACGATGTAGCCTTAATAATAAATGAAAGAGCTTAGTCATTTTTAATTTGAATTAACTTTATCTGGTTCCCATAGTACAAGCTCTGCTTAGTTTGGAGCCCGATAGCGTTGTGTGCAATATCTAAAATATTAATAATTATTTATTTATTATTCTCTACTTCTATGGTTAAAACAACTTATAGTTATTCTATTTCACGATGAAGGTTTGATTTTGGTTGTTGTTAGCCGTGTACATGCACATTGAATTAGTGTGCGTAGCCTCGGGAGCAGTCACGATCGCGGTTCGGCATCGAATGACGCGAATGCATCTGTACAAGTCACTACTACAACCAAAATTAAACCTTCTTCGTGAAATGGAATATCTGTACCAGTGGAAAGATTGGTTGTTCGCCTTCATCTCCAACGGCGTGAAGGTGGTATAATCGCCCAGAAACATGATGTATCTCATGACATTCCGCAGCTTATCCTCCATTTCCGACAGCACCACGTCTTCGACCTTCTTGTTGTACGTGATGAGGTCCATCAGTGCTGCCGTGTCCGGCGGCGGAGATAGAAGTGTGTTGGCAATCGATGAATACTCATCGAATATTCTACAAACAACATACACTAATCAATAAACAAGCTTAAGGTTTATAAAAACTGAATATCCGACTGCGAAAATTATTATACATTGATTGTCAATTCATTATTCCAAATTAAATTTAAACATATGATTTATATATATTATGTTATCTCCTTTTAATTTACTTCATTGTGATACCCTATTCGATAAGTTTCGTTAACAAAAATTTATAAACGACATAATAATTTGCAACAAATTATATAAATATATTTAGTAATAAATCCGCTTGATTTCTAAACAAAGGTTAACTTAACTTTAGTTTAGAACTTTAGTACATATTACTATATTATAAACCAAAGAGTCAACGAACAGAAAACCAAAGTTTAAAGATACGACACGTGTTTCGCCTCTACACGAGGCATCATCAGGAGGTGTGGACTCGCCGAAGTTCGAAACGAGAGTATTATATATTACTCAATATATTTATATAATTTGTTGATATTAATGGATTTCCGCAAAGTAACGCCTGAATCAATCAATTATTATAATAATTTGCGCCAAAAATCCGCCATATTTGTAATTTATTTTAAAACCTTTATCCTCTAACTTGCCTTGGGAGAGACTTACGTCCAGCAGTGGACTGCTATAGGTTGATGATGATGATGATAATGATACCTCTAACTTAAAATGGATCTCTTTAGCCAACTCTACGTACTTCACTGCTTCAGCGCAGTATTCCTCAAATGTCTTCTCAGGGTTTTTCACTGTCTAGAGACTATGAGAAAGAACAAATAACAAAACAGTTACTTACGCTTTGATCATATTCTGGTAATCTTCTGTCATGAGCCGCAGCAGGGTGTTGGCGAGCCTGGTGGCAGCGCCTCTGAACGATGTAATGAGGTATAATTGTACCTTCCAGCTTGGATGGGACGTCTTTGGCCTCTACGTTCTTTACTGCTTCAGTGCAGTACTCTCCTAATGTCTTCTCGGGGTATTCCACTTTGTCTAGAGACTATGAGAAAGAACAAATAACAGAACAGTTACTTACACTTTGATCATATTCTGGTAATCTTCTGTCATGCGCCGCAGCTGGGTGTTGGCGAGCCTGGTGGCGGCGCCCCTGAACGACGTAATGAGGTACAATGGTACCTTCCAGCTTGGATGTGACCTCTTTGGCCTCTACGTTCTTCACTGCTTCCGCGCAGTACTCCTCCATGGTCTTCTAGGGGTCGGAGTTTATGAAGCTTTCCACTTTTTTAGAGACTATGAGAAAGAACAAATACGAATAACAGCAAATAACAAAACAGTTACTTACGCTTTGATCATGTTCTGGTAATCTTCTGTCATGCGCCGCAGCAGGGTGTTGGCGAGCCTGGTGGCGGCGCCCCTGAAGGATGTGATGAGGTCGCCGCGCTGCATGCGGAACATGCCGATGACGATAGTACCCTCTAACTTAGAAGGGATCTCTTTAGCCAACTCTACGTATTTGACTGCTTCAGCGCAGTACTCTTCGAATGTCTTTTCAGGTTCGGAGTTTATGAATTTTTCCACTTTTTCTAAAGACTATCAAGAAAAAAGTTTAAGTTAATAAAAAATAAGTAAGTAAGGTTAAGTGGTAGAAAATGCTATTATAGCATTAAGTCCTCCTTCACGTATGTAAGTGTTAAAGTGTTGAAATAAATAAATAAGTACCCTATTGCCAAAATATTAGTGCGGTCTTTTTTTGCGCCATCATTATAAAGGATTCCGAATGTTGCATGTTCACACCAGGTCTGCGTCATCGCTGCCATATTGCCACTAACAATGGCTACTACTTTTGAACTAATTTTTTTTGTTTAGCTAGCCTTATGATCCTGAACAAAAACCTCCATCTGCCTGCCTCTTAACTATTGATATTGTAGTGCCCCAAAGGGGCTCTACGTGCGGTTTTACTTTATTTTGTATTTGTTACTGTAGCATACACTACATAATGTGTTTAATTACTATTTAATAAGCTGTTACTCAATACGTCATTATACTCTAATACTAACTATAAGTCAATCTGTACAGCTCTTGTAAAGCATACATTCTTATTATTGTAAAACATCCAGTCTCGGTTCAAACGCGATACGGTGAATACAATCAGTACAACATATTCGGTTTTTAATTTATCGAACCTAATTACCTACTTAATCAATTCAATTTAGGGTTTGATCACTACGAAATAAACATAAATCCTAAAGTAGTGACTACGTGAATCCTAAAGTGGTGACCCCGACAACTCTCTTTTTTATAACTTTCCGCGA
The DNA here is from genome assembly GCA_932526365.1 of Lobophora halterata. Taxonomy (NCBI): domain Eukaryota; kingdom Metazoa; phylum Arthropoda; class Insecta; order Lepidoptera; family Geometridae; genus Lobophora; species Lobophora halterata. Next base: position 9,675,382 of record OW052001.1, on the reverse strand, counting down.
CCTTTTGTGAAAAAGTGACTTTAGTGGTGGTTATTTAAAAAAAACATTACGTGCTGTGACCGTATATTCCATTCACTACGATGGAGCCCGAGACTCACACCACCGCCAGCGCGCATCAACCTCAAACACCAGCGCCCATCCCTGCAACCACCGAATCTGCAGCCAACGCGATAACGGTGAACTCCAGGATCTCCGAGTTCTGGACCACCAAGCCGCGCCTGTGGTTTCATCACTTCGAGGCCATCGTCACACCACAAAAACCAGGTGACCTCCACACATATCAACTAGTTATAGCTAAACTAGGTAGGGATGAGCTAGGGCAGGTTAGCGACATCCTCGAGAATCCGCCCGCGACAAACAAATACGAAGCGATCAAAAATAGACTCATATCTGCATATGAAGAGTCAGAGACCAAACAGCTTCATAAATTACTAAATGACCTAGAACTTGGTGACCAGAAACCCTCCCAGCTACTGAGAAAAATGAAGGAGTTAGGGAGAAACAAGATACCTGAAGATACTCTAAAGATTCTATGGATAGCCCGGCTTCCGCAAGCCGTACGCGCCGTGATTACTGCATGCGACATAAAATTAGAAGATACAGCTTCTATTGCTGATAAAATTATGGAATCCGTGCGCCCAACTACTGAAATCTATAGCACAACAAAGCCATCAACTAGCTCATTTAATACCGGCATTGAAAATCAGCTACAAAAAATTACGCAAGACATCGCCGCACTCAACAAAAAGTTCAATGAACTCGAAACCACCCGTCGTAACCCAGACCGACAGCCCGCACACTTGAGATCCCGGTCGAGCTCACGCAGCGCTAATCAAGAGCGCTACCGCCGCCAAACAGCTCAGCCCGGTGACGCTAACTTCAAGTGCTACTATCATTATATTTACGGCGAAAATGCATCAAAATGCGGCAATGACAAATGTACGATGTCGGAAAACTAAAATCGGCACCCACGATGGCGAGCGCAGGTGCCAACGCCAACCAAACACATCGCCTTTGTGTCACCGATCTGCAAAGTGGCACACGTTTTTTAATCGATACGGGGGCTGACGTATCGGTTCTCGCATTCAAGGGTCGTAATAAAAAAACATCAGACTATACCCTTTACGCAGCCAACGGGACTACAATTTCAACGTATGGCGTACAAACTATCACACTTGATTTAGGGCTGCGACGCCCATTGAAATGGACTTTCATTTTAGCGGATGTACAAAGATCAATTATCGGTGCTGACTTCTTGGCCAAGAACCAACTAATGGTTGATTTACACGGTAGGAAGTTGGTAGACAAGATCACAAGTTTAGCGAGGATTACGCAAATAACCTCGGATGATCAACACACGCCGATCATTCAAACAATCAACAATACAGATCCGTACCACAGAATATTAGCACGATATCCGGATATTACCAAACCGGAATCATTTAAGTCCATTCCGAAGCACAACGTCGTACACCATATTTGCACAAACGGACCACCTGTTTATGAAAAGGCAAGGCCACTCAATCCCGCCAAATATAAAGCGGCCAAACAAGAATTCGAGCGTATGGTAGAGCTCGGCATATGCAGACCTTCCACGAGTCCCTGGGCAAACGTTTTGCATTTAGTTAATAAAAAAAATGGCGAATTAAGACCGTGCGGAGATTACCGGCGACTAAACGCCATCACTGAGCCCGATCGATACCCCATTCCAAGACTTTTGGACTTTACTTATATACTAAGGGGGAAAACCGTATTTTCTAAAATTGATATCCGTCGAGCTTATCATCATATACCAATCGCACCAGAGGACATTAAGAAAACTACAATCGCCACACCTTTTGGAAGTTTTGAATTTAAAAAAATGATGTTTGGACTACGCAACGGTGCGCAAAGCTTCCAAAGATTTATCAATAATGTCATGAAAGGCACCGACAACACTTTCAGCTACTTAGATGACATTTTGATAGCTTCCACAGACATAGATTCCCACATGAAAGATCTGGAATCAGTATTTCAACGTCTAGATCAATACGGAATCACGATCAACACAAACAAATGTGAATTCGGCAAAAACCAACTCAGGTTTCTCGGATACCAAATCACCTGTGACGGCATCAAACCGGACGAAGAAAAGGTACGAGCCATCACAGAATATCCACAACCAATCACTATCGAGGAACTGCGACGCTTCTTAGGTTTTATAAATTTTTACCGAAGCAGTATACCAAAAGCAGCCGAATCTCAAATTATACTCAACAAATATTTACACAACTCAAAGAAAAAAGACAAGACCAAAATCGAATGGACAGAAGAAGCGATCCAGGCTTATCAAAAGTGCAAAACAGAAATCAGGGAATGCACATTATTAAATCACCCTGATGAAAATGCGCCACTAATTATGATGACTGATGCATCTGGTACATGCGTCGGAGCAGCATTGCAACAACTCGTCAGCAATCAACTTGAACCATTGGCTTATTATTCAAAAGGCCTGAGCGAAACTCAAAAACGCTACAGTACGTACGATCGCGAGTTACTAGCTATATACATGGCACTGAAGCATTTTCGGTACATGGTCGAAGGGCGCGAACTCACAGTCGTAACGGATCACAAACCACTTACTTTCGCTCTCACCAAGAAAAATTCAACAGCTGACACACCAAGACGTATCCGACAACTAGATTTTATTGCGCAATTTTGCAACAAAATAGAATACATTCAAGGCGAAGAAAATTCAGTAGCAGACGCATTTTCACGAATGAACGAAATCAAAATGCCGAGTCTATTCGACTATCAACAATTAGCCGCCGCTCAAAGCGAAGACAAAGAACTGGAGGAGTTAAAAAATCAAGAAAATTTGTCCTTCAAAATTATCAACATTCCTGGATCGGATCAACTGATAACGTGCGAGACATCGACACCATGCGCGCGACCCTACTTACCTCGACCCTATCGAGAAACGGCTATCAAGTCTATCCATGACGTCAGCCATCCTGGCGTACTCGCTACTAAACGTTTAATCACTAAACGATATTTTTGGTCGCGTATGAATGCAGATATCACTCAATACGTGAAAAACTGTATACAATGCCAAAAATCAAAGGTAAACAGACACACGATAACCCCGCTTGGAGAATTTGAAAACTCATCAAGATTCGACCACATACATATCGACATCATCGGTCCACTACCACCATCGGAAGACTACAATTACTGCATTACAATTATCGACCGACACACTAGATGGTTAGAAGTCGTTCCAGTCAAAGAAATTAGCGCCGAAACGGTAGCGCAAGCTTTTCTAACACAATGGATTTCAAGATACGGCTGTCCATCTACTATAAGTACCGAACAGGGTCGTCAATTCGAATCACGCCTGTTTACCCAAATAACCATTTTACTCGGTATTGAAAAAATCCACACAACAGCTTATAACCCGAAAGCAAACGGAATGGTAGAGCGCAGTCATAGAACACTCAAAAGCGCAATAATGGCCCGATGCAAAGACACAACTCACTGGGCAAGAGAGTTACCTCTCATATTACTAGGACTTAGGTCAACCATCAAAGAAGACCTAGGTTTCAGCCCCGCTCAACTCGTCTACGGGAAATCATTAGCTCTACCTGGAGATTTTTTCATCGCATCCGAAAAGAAAATCAACGACACCGAGTACACAACGAAGCTCATGGAAACATTATCTACGCTACAGACATCCACACGTAATCAAGCTGATCATCGAAAGATTTTTATGCACAAAGATTTACAGAATTCTGAATACGTTTTCGTTAGGCGTGAAGCTAAGAAATCGTTAACCCCGCCTTATGAGGGGCCATTCAAAGTAATTCTCAGAAATTCCAAACACTATACAGTTCGGGTAGGTACTCGGGATGTCGTTATATCGCTCGATAGGCTCAAACCTGCTTATTTTAATGCTATTACTAACATAACACCGGACGAGGCACCTAAGGTTTCAAACAATCTAATTGTTTCGTCGGACAAAGGACCTATTGCTCCCGAACCATTGACCATTGTACCCAAACAAACCACACTTCAAGGAACAAAGAACTTAACAACCTCAAATGCAACGACGCCGCCAGTCGTTACGAGATCAGGTCGCACCGTAAAAAAAACAGTGAGATTTGATATATGAGTACCACTTCACACACAATACGTTGCTCATAACACAACGAGTTATTCATCACGCAGCAGAAATCAACCAACGCATTTAGTGACTGTTTAGTAAATAGCCGTCAGATAAATGCGTCAATAGTTTTCCTGCGTCAACTATAATGGTACAATTGATTACACACAATCACCTTCAACGACGCCTGCTACAGCAGCAGCGAGCTATCATCGTGCCAGCAGCGTTAACATCATCGATCGTGTGTGGCCCAACCATGCACATGCCAACGTCCAATAGTGTAAGTGCAGTGAAGTGCAAAATCAATAAAAAATAAAAACTTGAGTGCGGATTAAACCAGTGAATAAAATGATATCGTACCATCTAAGGGACTATATTCTAAAAATAGAACTCAAAAATACGCAGACGCGACACGCGTCTCCCATCGTATTCCACTCCCATTCAAGTACCTTACCTACCTTTCCCTGTCAAAGAAAGGTCATAAACATTTATATTATTTTATTACTATCTCTACGAGAACTAGCTTACTTGTATGTTAGCATTTTTCAATGAGTTTTATATTTTTAAGTCAATCAATTATGTCAAATTAATTTTTTTATACAATTTGCATTACATTTACATTAATCAAACTAAATTAATTTACTTTAATGTGTTATTTGAAACTATTTACTTACTTATTTTAACAAACAAATCATATATCGTGTTTTTATAATCATTTACTTGTTTAGTTTTTAATTATAATTTACTACTTATACTAATTTACATTTATATTTTTGATTACATTTTGCATCAATGTTTATTATTTTTACGAATCGAGATTTACTTAATTTCAATTTTTTTTTCCAATCCATTCATGTTGGCTACATAATTGTTTTAAAATTTGTATTATTTTACGCTCAACGCCTTTATACTTTCTTTTCAATTGTATTTTTAAAACATTTAATTTTCAATTTTCATGTTGATTTAATTTTTTTTTTAAGGGCGGTGTATATGTAGCATACACTACATAATGTGTTTAATTACTATTTAATAAGCTGTTACTCAATACGTCATTATACTCTAATACTAACTATAAGTCAATCTGTACAGCTCTTGTAAAGCATACATTCTTATTATTGTAAAACATCCAGTCTCGGTTCAAACGCGATACGGTGAATACAATCAGTACAACATATTCGGTTTTTAATTTATCGAACCTAATTACCTACTTAATCAATTCAATTTAGGGTTTGATCACTACGAAATAAACATAAATCCTAAAGTAGTGACTACGTGAATCCTAAATTACCATTATACCATGTGACAATAAATGTATTGAGTATACAATATTTAGTATTGAGGAGATTATTTACCTCTCCATTGAGCAGGCACACGTAGTCGTCAAAATCCTGAACGCGGAGCTCAGGTCCGATTCGTTGTTCGCTTATCAATCCTGTGATGAGCTTCTTGTAGCTTTCTACCAATTCGATGTCAATGATAGGCTGAAATAAATCGTGAGTAACTTATGAAACGCGTAAGCATAATGAGAGTGTATGGTACCACCCTATTATTGGCATCCCACCAAATTTTGGGACCTTAGAGTTAACTTCAAAAAAAGAAAGAAAAATTAAACATCTCGGTCTGTCTCCTAATATATTGTAATGCCCCCAAAGGCATTCACTTGTGCTTCGAAGTATGATTGTTATCATCTTATCATACCATGTGGTACTATTGAGTTATACTGTTCCTACAGCTGAGACTCGCCTTATATGGAATATTTTATGGTGCCACACGCAACGTTTTAACACGTTTTTATTCAAAAACTTTCTTATTTGTCTGTATGTCGTTCCGAGTGGAATCTTGCATCTCAAATTTGGAGTACTTTCCGATTAGCTATCCGTCTGAAACTTACAGGTTAGCCCACAACTCAATGACAATGAATTCTTGATCTATTTATTAGATAACAGCATGCAATGCCTTCCTAACTTCAAAGAAACTTTGAAAACCTATATATATCGTAAAGGAAGCGAGATAGAACCTAAGCATAAAACGTGGTGTTTAGATATAAATTAAATCTAAATTTAAATGTTTTTAATTTTGTTAAGTACTTCTAATCTGGAGAGTTTTTAATTTTATTTAAATCTATTTTGTACTACCTTACGTACCTTTAGCGTTACTCTGCCAGTACCGACATAGTCCTGGTAAAGCATGGTTTCCAATCGAGGCGATTGTCGACAGGCATCCATCAAAAAGTCATATAGCAAACATAGTTGATCTTTAAACTGTTTGAAAGAAGGTTCAAATTCTATCCCATCGCTTTGGAAGGCGAGATTTATAACGAATCCTTGGTTGGTAGCCTGAAATATACCAATAATATTTAATGTTTATATTTAAGACAAAAAAAAAATAAACGCCATAACAACATGACAAGAATGCTAGCTTATAGGTACTTTGAACAACTTAAAAGCATTGCGATTCGACGTAGCAATGCTGCCAGCATTCTGAGCACGTTGCTTTCTGACAATCCCAATGATCATTCATTCATCACAGTCATTTATAACTTCTATATTTTATTTAATAAACCATTTATTTATTTATTTAATACTTTATTAGCATTAAGTCCTCCTTTTGTACTACATTAAAGTGTGTGCATTAAATGTAGTACAAAAGGAGGACTTAATGCTAAAGCATTTTCTACCAGTCAACCAGTTGATGGTAGAAAAAAGAAAAACTGGCGTACAACTTAAATGCTAATTGCCATAATATATATTTAATATAAAAATACTAAATAGTTATATATTTATATAAGTATATATTTATGATTAAAAATTACTAAATAAATAATATTTGTATTTATATATAATATCGCACCTATTCAACTTTAATTTTACAGTTGGTAAATATATATTTTTTTCTATAAATTATGTAACTACATATAAAACAGCACAAAATTTTTAACAACATCATTTGCCCGCGTCATTTATTACCGTGTTTAAAGTCTCGATGACACAGGGCTAGTTTACAAGCTACAAGCCAGCGAGTTTAAAACCTAACGAGTGAGCGAATTAGTGGTCCGGAAGGATATTTAACTAGCAACGTTACAACTAAGTTTATCCCTATTTATTTTATTTTTACTTTTTTATTATTATCATGTTCTAGTTATACATTGTATAGTGTAGTTTTCCTACAATAAAATTATTTATTTTCTTTTATTTTAGCTAATTGTAAAAAAGCCGACGACACGAGGTTTACAAACTACTAGCGAACTCGCTGGCTTGTAGGCTTGTAAGCTAGCCCTGTGTCATCGAGGCTGTAGTTAAAAACATATGTACGTACCCCAACATCCATGATGTAATCAGTGAATTCTTTCATGGATTTCAGGCATAGCGTCTGTAAGTTGTACGTCATTATGCATGCCAGGCAGTTGTAAAAATGCTTCATCTTAGATGCCTGTTTTGGGTCAGGTATCATTTTTTTCTTATTGCCCTGCAAGTAGGAGCTTACATTTTAGTTTATAAGCAATATCTATATAATAATCGCTGTGAACTCGATGTACAGGCTCTCAGTCCTAGTGCGAGGAACAGAGACTAAACTCTGGTAGGTACTACAAGCATTGTTTTGTGACCGTTACATCAAGTAACTTACAGATTATTAAGTTCTTTACTGTATTGTACCGCCAAATTTCTTGCAAAATAAACAATTAATTTATTTATATTATTTTTATTTATTTAAAATAAGATATACTATATGAGAATAATATTGTTCTAGCTGTTTCCCGTGGTTTCGATCGCATAGTACTAGAATAAAATGTAACTTTATGTTCCTTATCAGCTTAAAAAAGAAAAAGCCATGTTGGCTGAGTGGGAGGTGCCTCGACTCTCGATCCGAAGGTCGTGGGTTTAACCCGGTCGTACACTAATGGATTTTTCTGATCAAAAAATCTATGTGTGCATTAAAACACGTGCTTAAGGGTAATCCTCAAATCCAAATTCCATACAAAAAGTTTCGGACAAATTCTCAAATAGTACGCCGCACTATGGTCCATATGCAAAAAAAAATGGTCATCACTACTAAATTGGAATTTCGATCTGAAAATGATATATGTGATGATAGAAAATGACTTCCCCATCAACTGTTGTTCTATAACTAAAACTCGTGGAGCGATTAGTTTTGGCGTAAAATAATACTTGGTGTTTTTTTGTATGGGGAAAAACACACTTTATGTTTTTACGATGATTGAGTCAGTTTGCCCCACTTTTGACTTGTAGTAGGTGGTGGCCTAGGGTCTCTTTTATGCAACTAAGTTTATATTACATGCCGCCACTTGCCGCCGCACGCGAAAAATGAAAAAAACGTGTCTCTTAGAATTTCAGTGTAAATTTTATTGGTCATGAGAGATCATGGCTCACTGGTCAAATTTTGTGCCAGAAAAAAAAAATTAACTTTAGGTTTAGCATAAAGAAGCAGTTTTGTCTATTTAAATAAATTTTAAAATAAAAATGTAGGTTCGTACATGTTTTAACTCCATTCTAGGCACTAAAGTCATGAACTACAAAGTTTTTTTTTTTAAAGTCAAAAAAGCTTCTTTATACTAAAATTAAAGTTCCAACTTTTTTTTGCTGGCACACAATTAGACCAGTGAGTCATGATCTTACATGACCAAAAACATATACCTACACAATTTCTTCACACTATTCGTTTCGTTCATGTTTTTTGATTTCGTGAACAAAAAAAGTGAAAGGTTTCATACTTTAATTTAGATTTTATACGTGTTTTTAAGTTAGTAGGGTTAATTTTAAAACACGTATAAAATCTAAATTAAGTTATGAAACCTTTCACTTTTTTGTTGACGAAATCAAAAAACATAGACGAAACGAATAGTGTGAAGAAATTACTATAATACGGCGTACTTTTTAAGTATTTGTCCGAAACATTTTGTATGGAATTCAGATTTGAGGATTCCCCTTAACGGTGAAGGAAAACATCGTGAGGAAACCGGCATGTCATAGAACCTTAAAAGTTCGAAAATATGTGTCAAGTGCATGAAAGGAGCCTCTTTGAGGCGCAATTGAAATTCTATCACCACACTGGTTTGAAAGAACAAGTGACGATAAGAAGAAGCTTATAAACTAATACCAAACAGCTCAATTCGGCTTGTACTTTTAGCTTGATCGAGGAACAAACATCCATCTATGCTTGTATTCATCCATCCGTCCGCTCATACATTTGCCAAGAATAAATTAGTTATTAAAGGAATTACAAATATTATTCAGAGTGAAAATTATTCACGTAGGTAAAAACATGATATTGATTGGTGATACATCAACCCCAGCATTAATAGACAGTCAGACATACCCCAGAAAACGTTCAGTAGCCATATCACGAGATGTTTGACCAGCGTAGTCGTATTGAACCCATCACAGAGAAGTTACAGTTTGCATGACGTTCAAACATACAGATAATCCTTCCGCGACGGCTTCCATACGTTTACAATTGTCAAAAAATTTGGTAATCGGGCCTTTGAGCGCGTATCGGGTGCTCTTGTTATCTCTTATTTAATTAACTGAGGCCGTCCGTCCATGCAAATTGATTTGAAAGTGCACCCAACCGTGAGTGCCTACCTTTACGCAATTAATTTGTAATCTGATGAAACGAAACTTCGTCAGTCGCTGTGTTCAATTATGTACGGAGCGCAGATACCCCTGTGTGTTTACAAACATAGAAACTATCGTGAAACAACAGTTGTTGTACTGCCAACAGAGTTTATTATGCCTTAATATTCATAATCAGAATGAATGTACTGAATGGTCTTGCTACGATGGTTGAAGATAGCTTATACACGGACAATATTTAATAACCATACATATTTTTTAATAACATTTTAATAACACAATATTTATTAACATAAATAAAATACACATGGTCAGTTGCCGTTACTGAACACAGATATGGTAAAAAAACTTGAAAAAATTAAGTCACATATTTGTAAATTTTTTTATACCTATTAAAAATGGATAACTGTTACCGTTAGTCGCTTTCCTATGGATTTGCATCAGTTAAGTTTTATTCATCGTTTGGCAAACCCGGGTACCTCGAGCTCGAGCCAGCTCGCAAAAGCTCGGCTCGGGCACCGCACTCGCCCAGCTGTCACTCTATCATTTTGTAGAAATTCAAAATTCTGACTGCACAGATACAACGTAGTAACCCGTCTGCATTGCCCATTTATTTTTATTGGTAATTAAAAATTGGTGGTGTATACATAGCTTTCAATGGCTTACCTGCAAGAACACGGCTTGTACAGTCGGTATCCACTGGTGCGTCAATACATTGCCGGCCGCCTCAATATGCCGCTTGCAGACGAAGCAGAAGTCTTGCAATTCGTACGCCTCGTTGGTCGTCATTATGTCTTTCATACTGATTAGTCGTAGATCACTAAACAATACAAAGAGATCGGTTGGATTACAGTCCACTGGCTGTTAGTTGGTTTCGCCGGTTAGGTATTGAGATAAAAAAGTAGTCTATGTAGGTTTCAATCTTAGCCCAATATTACAAGATCTCATCTTATTTTTAGGTAGAAATCTTATTCATCTTAGGTATGTAGGAGTAGAATAGTTCGTATTAGCTTCTATTTTTTGCATTAAATTTTTTTTGCTGAGATGTCTTTTTCCGGTCCACAAGCTAGGTCATAACGAATTTCAGCATTTCGTAGTTTTGTCGTGATTCAGGAATCACATTTAAAATTGCATTTACCACCTATACCTATGTATAGCCTCACAAACTTTCGCAATTATAATATTAATATAATGTGAAACACAGTTAATATATAGTCAGAAGAGTGCCCAAAATAATTAATCATGCCTAGTTAAAAGATATCTTATAATGAATATTCACAAATCTTTATCTGTGAATAAAGTTTAAGGGAGAAAGAGGAAATCGAGTTCTGAACACATTGCATACGCATCGCATTTTATTATAAATACAATCGAAAAAATAAAATTGTTGAAACGAAAATTCATATTCATATTTCAGACTGACCTCTCAGAGTACGAGCAAGCAAAATTATACCTTAAATTTCTGTAAATAAAGTTCCAAGTTACTTTGTAGCACCCTCGTGTGGCCCGGGCCAGCGCTCGATTGATCGCCGTGTCTATTCCTGTGATTTGCTTCCATATATTGCATGCAGGGCGGACAGGACAAAGATAGATGAATTGGACCTAACATCTATTCAGAGAGGTCTACATGACCGCATATCAAACTACATCAACCCAGCCTTTCCATTACAATTTTGATTGAGATCTTAGGTTTCAGTTAGACATTCTAGTAAAATATATTTATTATTAACACAATTTTGAAGTTTTGAGTGAAGGGCCTCTGTGTGAATACATTTATCACAACCTCTTTTCAACTACTAAACCAATTTTTAGTTGGTTTAGTTGAACAGAGAAGAAAAGAGGTTGTTATTATACGATTTTGTTTTAATAAAAGGTTTAGTCCTGACTGACTGACAAGACAGACAATGCACAGGCCAAACCACTGATCGTAAAGACTTGAAATTCGTAGAGTCTATACATATAATTCGCATAATGAAGTGTAGGCGAAGAAAAAACTAAGTAATTTTGTCAATTCGCAACGCAAACGAAGTTGTGGATGTGAACTAGTCTATTTTATAGGATCCTTTCATTTTCAACATTTAGTCAATTAAAATATTCAAATATCGAAACTATTCAAGCTATAAACTGTGTGCATCGCTGAAATACATGTGCTTCAGTTCGAGCAGCCCGGGCGGGCGAAGCTCGATCGATCGCTGCTATTTCTGGGATACGCTCTGCCATCAAACAGGATGCTGCTCAAAGGTGCACCCACCTCCCAGCCGTCCTTTGATGCTTTGGAACTGTATTATACCTCTGTCGCGTCTAACTACGTTAAATTGAGATATTGAACAGAATAATATCCACATACTACCTAATAGCCTGAAGATGTGTTGGGTAATCGAGTTCTTGAGTTGAGACCGCGTCTAGGCAACCACAGTGTAGGACGACCTTTGGCTAGATGGAGCGATGATCTGCGCGCTATAGCTGGCAGAAGGTGGATGAGAAGAGCCGAAGATCGGGCTCAGTGGCGCGCCTTGGGACCTATGTGAGACCTACGTCCAGCAGTGGACTGCTGCTATAGGTTGATGATGTGTTGTGTAAGCGAAGTATAAGAAAAACTAATATATGAGGAACATGGAAGAAAGGTATTATGTACATTGCTGCAATAGAGATTATGATTATGACTAAGAATTGATTAAATATGTGGAAAGTATGAGAATTGAGAAGGCAGTAAAACACTTTTATAAACTATTCAAAATTAAAAATTTTATCCGATTAAACACCTCTAAAATAACTCATAATTTGGTCCTAGCTTTCTGCGAACTCCACACTTGGTAACAAAAGAAATCGATGCTAAAAAAATGTGACTGTAAAACTTCCAACACTGTAGCACGTAGACTCATCAGCCAAAGCTTTTCTAATTTAGGCAAATACATGAATAAATAAATTTTACAAGTTCTTCACCCAATGTTGCCATATTGGCATTCTTAGGAATCATATAACTCACTTGAACTGTTTCCACCATATCTGCAGCACCTGCGCGATGCAAGGGTTGACACTATGAAGGTTCTTCGTGAGGTATTTCCTCGCAAGGGCGTATCTCTGTCGCCACGCATCGTCTTTCTTCGCTAACTCCTGTTTCAAAGGTGTTTCTTCTTCTTCTAAAGACTCTTCCTGCAAAAACGTGCCTTATATCAAAACATTATGCACTAGGTACATACACATACAGCATTGACAGATCGGAACTTTATTATAATCAATTTCTTTATGGGCTGACTATATTCCTGACTGAGTCTAGAATTTTCCATATTGTTGACAAGATGAGTAGGCGCGTAATATGAAAAGATTTTTTTTAAATTCGCTACGAAAATGCAGTTGCAGGTGTTGAATAGGGTTAAAGGATAAAGGTGCTCAAACTTGCACTTGGCGTTTTTTTTATCAAAATAAACGATAAAGCGAATGAAAAAGGCGATCACCTAATGAGTAAGATATCCTTCAAAGCGGTACACAAAAAACCTTTCATAATACTTTTTAGTTGCATAATTTCTAGTACAGTGTCCCCTTATACGATCCTTATAAATTATAACAGTTTTTTTTCTATGGTATGTGTAGTGTTTTTTGTCACGGAGAGCTTTCTAATTTCTAAGTAAGTAAATATCCCTAAAGCGGACCAAAGTTATGGCAAAGGATTAAAATATTAGTAAGGCTACGGTAGAGCTGTGTTTTTAATTATCTCCAAAAACAAACAAAGAACGTGCTGCAAAATAATCCTCTCTGATCAGTTCGATACCAGACAGAAGGGGTGAGGGTTAAAATCCAATACGAACATAACAAAATAAATACCTAAAATACTCCGAAATATTGAATCATTGAAACCCTTTTGGCGAATGGGGATTAAATTCTCCACGTTCATCCCCTCCCCCTACCCCCATACCTACATCTATCTGGCTTGGTCATGATTGACTGACTGACATACAACGCAAAGGCCAAACCACTAAACCTAAACACTTGAACTTTGGAGGATATGTTCGTCAAGAACTTTTTTTTGTATAACAGCCATATTGTATTTTTAAAAAAATTAATTGGAACAAAAAAAAAAACCTATGGTGGAAGTTTCAACTGTGTACGACTTACATTTTTCGAGATACCATGTTACACCCCAAGGGGGGTGAACACTCAGTTTAGATGTAGGGGGGGTGATTGATGTGCGTACTGAGGGAAAGGAATTTAAAAAAAATGCAATGCAAACAAAGTTGCAGGCGTCAGCTAGTCAAACAAATATGTTTAATAATACCTAGGTAGTTAGGTACTGTCAAAAGGCTTTCCGTCCAGTACAGTAACTACGCTACAAGCATAATTTGATTACGGTCACTCCCAAAACCCCCCCTAGTTAGTAGCTATTGTTCGAGGCCAGTGGGTAGGATAGGTTCGTGCATGGCACATCCGATACCAATAAATAGATTTATTGAACACTACTTACCTACTATCCTCTGCTTCGCCCGCGTGGTCGGAATAAAAAATAGCCTAAATGTGCTTCTTCTTCTTATCGTGTCACCAGTTCTTTCGAACCAGTGAAGTGAAAAGATTTCAAGTGCGCCTCGAAGAAGCCTAAATGCGCTCATACCATTCCAATACCCAAGGAAAAAATATTATATGGGACTAGATAGGCTAGAGAAGAACACAAAATTGAAACTAATTGTTATTTTGTGATTAAAGGTAGTCATGTTACCGTGTTTGGGTCCTTGAGTACGAAGTCAACGATGGCTTTCTTCATGCTCATCATGAAATCTTCACGCATTTCATCCGTGCACGTGAATAGAGTTTCCTTCCACTTTTTCAGCTTGGGTGATATCAGATTGTGTACACTGAAAGATATACAAAGTCCTCAATGCATGTGGTACGACCTTCAAGTCAAGACATTGAACCCTCGTTTGTAACTACCTCTACCAAGACAATATGATTTCTCTGCATTTTACATTATATAGCTTTTTCGGGTAAGTTTTCTGTAAAACCTGTACTTACTTTCTTACCCACCTACTTTCTTTATAACAACCACTATAGTTGCTGCCGACTATCAAAGTTATTTCGGCCCATTTGCCTGCTTGTTATCCGGAGTATGCCCATGTATTCAGTATTCCGGGTTCAGTACTTTAGCGTACTTACCTACCACATTTTAGCTCAACAGCTTTAGCGTGATTAAGTATAAAAAAAATAAAAAAAATCCTTTCGTACTGTGATAGAATGATTTATTTCACTCAGCTCTATAATGTAGAGTTAGAAGAATTAGTAGAAAACTTACGAAAATGTAGAGTTTCCAGATACGATCGAGCATTTAAATTAAAACTTGCTGCTCTCTACCATTCTAAGGCTCAATTCACACCAAGATGGCAGCGGCGAGGCGAACACTTTCAGTGTGAAATAACTTAAATTTTATCTTAGCGACGGAGATTGGGCAAAACTGTTTTTCCAATCTCCTTCACTTATGTTAAACATAAAAAAAAACACATACAAAAAATATATTAAAACCTGTCAGTAGTCCTGCAAGGTCTTTGAAAAATATGTAGATAAGAAAGGTAAAGTTCTTAAATTCTTTATTGCACACATAAAAACTATTAAACCACGTAATTAATAAAAGGTATGTACATAGGCGAGCTTAACCCTTAAAAGAGTTTTCTTCCAGCTAACCTTTGAGTATAGAGAGACAATGTAAAGTTCAAATTATTTTACACTGAAAGTGCTCACTGCGCCGCTGCTTCTTGGTGTGAATTGAGCCTAAAATGAACCCTGGGTACACTAATTACTGCAGGCAGCAGGAAAATTCTCCAATTTCACAGTCCAACAGAGGTGCTATCTCCTCACTGGCAATTCGGTTCCGAAGCGATCTGGCAGGCGGCCAGCAAAGCGGGTTAATCATGAATTAAGTAGCTCCAGGTAATAATGGCCCTCCCAGGACCCAGGCTATCTAAAGTAGATTCCATTTATGCCTGCGTTTGTGATAACGCTCTGGGTTTTCGTTTCGTGTTGTTTTTTATGTTTATTTTCATGAATGTTTTTATTATTACTGTACCCTTCGCCCAGACCAAGCCTCTGGCGAGTTTTACTTTAATCTTAGTTAGATTAAAATTTAGAAGAGGTTTATTTTAGAATTTAGAATTTATTTATTTCGCAATCATGTACATTTGAGAAAGGTCTTAACTAGTTTCATATAGTATTTACATGAGCCCTGTTATAGGGCGCAGCGACACATGAATAGGTAGGATAGGCGGTTCTTATAAATATATCTTAAATTTAATCTATAGATAGATTACCTATTCTTATTTTTATTACAAATTTCCTAAACAGTAATAAATAACCCTATTATTGTTGTAGGCTTTTTTAAACATTTCCTAATTTAAATTGCACATTAACTTGACTTTTGCTTATACTCTTTTTTATACAATTTTAATCGTCTAAATATTCAGCTATTGAATAGAAACATTGGCGTAATCGAGTCAAAATTCATCCATAACACTATTATTTTATTAAAATCAATAAACTGCTAGGTAGGTACCTAACGTACCTACTTACAGTCCGCGCACTGAACGAGTTGTTTTTGAATAATTCAAGGTAGTAAGAAGTATCTGACTGTATTGATCAGAGCGCGTAGGTAAGTACTTGACGATTTACTTACCGCAGAATAATCTTATTGTCGAGCGGCGCGACGTGAATAGTGTCGATCCCGTATCGCAAGTAGTAATAGTATCGCAACATGTTCTTCTCTTCGCCCGAGGGTATGGAGTCCCCGTCCTCCCCCGGGCCAGATTGACAAATCAAATTCATCAACTTTACCCTGAAATCCTCCCGAGCTTTCCGCATCGCGGTGAAGCTTTTCATTACTGAAACACGATATGAGCTATTTTTTTAGAACCTACAGATATACTTTAGAGCAAGATACTATTTGAAGTTATGGATCAGGTATTCATCGGGGAGTTGGGAAATGGAATTAGGTACCTATCGTGGTAGTACTTAAGTAGGTATAGTACAGCCGGCAGATCTAGTTCGCGTTCGAATCATTTAGGTCTCACTTCAGTCAGCATTCGTTTGTGTTCGTGTCGCTTATCTCGCTTTCGTTACCTATTATTCAAGCCTAGATCTCGTAGATCTGCCGGCCATACTATACCTATACCCTAATCCCTATCCTATACGGCTCTACTCTGCGCCCAAAAAGTTAATAATAAATGTAAAATCCAGTTAGACTCACCACTAGATCGTCTTCGTGGACCGCTTCCTCCAGCAGCTTTTGCAGCTTGTATCTTTGCTGCTTTTGAAGTCGGCGGTGGTAACTTCAAAACTTCTTCAGGTAACGAAAATAAAGGTCTCGTCCGTATCTTAAAATCATCGGGCATACTGACTTTTGGTATTTTAGGAAGTTTCACATCAGAAGTGGATGGCGACGGCAAACTTTTCTTTCGAGTAGGTCTGTTATTATTTTGCATGGTGGAAACGAATTCCCTTTGTTCTGAAAAATAAAGCCGGTACTATGTGGGTGTAGGTACCAAATAAAATAAAAAAATGCGTAAGAGTGTCTAAACTATGTACTTACCCGCAATAACATATTTGTGCTGAGTAGGTATTAGACTGACCCATTACACAGTCTGATTTTGAAAAAACCCAAATAAGTAGGTACTTAACAGAAATATTTTGTAACAACATATAGAACGCAATATTCTTATAATTTAGGGAGTGTCCTTAGGAATTATTATGTTGTAGGCTGCCTATAATTTTGAGTTTTTATATTAGAAAAGACCTCCCTATCATCCGGGTCGTCTGCAGCTAGCTTATTTTTTTGAAGTAGAATGTAAGGACGTCGAGCTAGGAGCTCTAAAAAGGAACGTTCTTCCGTCGTAGCCCTCGTATTGTCAATGTCAATTTTTAATTCTTTAAACAGTGTCAATGTCACAGTGACATGTGTCCTTTTTGACAGTGACTGTTCTAAACATGCTCACAACACAATCCACGGTTTTTTAGCGGGAACATGAAAAATGGCGCATTGGCGGCATTAAATTAATTGACAAAACTTGTATAACTTTGAGTGTTTAAGTGTAAAAACGGTGGTTTTTTATCCATTAAGTGCTCGTGAACGTGTATGAGTGTTGGTGAATAGTGTAATGCTGTAAAACGTGACTTTTCGTGTTGCCTCCAAAACTCCATAGAAGCCTCTAGTAAAGTCGCAATCGCAACCACCACTACTTTACAGGGGCATGACTTGACTTATCGACTCTGACTTATGACAAAATCTCTCCAATTACTTGACACGGCTATATACCTTTGATGTGAAGCCAAAACCGAAGAACTTAGGTTCTTCGAATATAAAAAAAAAAAAAAAAAAAAAAAAATAACACAATCCACAATCAGCTGGTTGTTTCTGAGCTTGTAAAATTGTTTTTTGCGTTGTAATTAAACTTTACAAGCATTTGGGTTGATCGAAAAAGAAATCAACTAATAATTTACCACATACTCGCTCCTAGATTAGATCTATAATTACCTGGACAATCCTCGTTAAAGGTAAGCACACCGCAATTTAGGTCTCGGCTACCTACTATGCACCAAATCCTCCGTATTACAGCACTTATTAACTCGAAAAATACATTTAATATGCTCTTTTCAACTAAAACTAAATAAACTACAAGGTTTTGATCCTACCGCAACACCTGAAACTGAAGTTTTAATGAAGTTGTCTAATCTTTTTTACCATGACAACGAGATAGGCCTCATTTGTTTAGTTATTTAGTCATTTGCCAGTACGATATAATTATAAAAAGGCCAATACCTTCATGCTGCTACCATAAATACTTCTTGCTGTCATTCAATGTTATGATGAATTTGTAGGTTATAAATTGGTAAATGAAGCTGCGAGCAAAATCTTATTCAAAGGTAAATAATGCTTGCAGAGATCTGGTAGGTACACACTGAACTAATCGGTGCCTACAAGTATTGTGATACAAGTTGTTTGGCCTTGATAGATCAGTAATCTGTCTATCCCTCTCTGATGATGTCATGGCTTACTCATCTAAATCCATGGCTATAAACTACAAGTACCTCATACATCAAAGGCTGTGTTTGTTCTCTGCTTAAAAGTTGTAACACTTTTTTTCTGCATTATTTGCTTACTACAGCAAATATTATAAAAATCTTGTGTGAGTGTGGTTTTAGGCTTTATTATGTATACTCTTCTTAGTTGCACAAACTTTACTAATTAATTACAGATGATATTCCAGTTGGTGAGGAGACTCCATACTGGGCCTATCTGTCGGGCGGCTGAGTCCTCTCTTCTAGCCAAACTTAGAAAGAAGACCGGCTACACCATTGCAAATTGCAAGAAAGCCTTGGAAATGCACAATAATGATGCAGATAAGGTAAGAAAATAATCATTTCAACTGTTCATTAAAATTGCAGTTTTTAAAACGAAAGTATTAACAGGCTTCTTTCTACATAATCTTAATCAATATCTATTGAAGGCTTGGTCCTGACTGACTGACTGACAGACAGCCTACAGGCTAAACCAGTGGATTTAGAGACTTGAAATTTGGAAGGTATGTTTGTCAAGAAGCGTACTGAGGAATTTTGCTAGTTCGCAATGCAAACGAAGTTGCAGGCTATATAATGTTTGGAGATATGTACCATAAGATTTCCTTATACTGAATTTAAACTAGCCAAGTTACAAAATGAGCTAGGCAACCTTTTGCTAAAAGATCATACCTAACAGTAGTATTTGTCATTCCAGGCTGAATCATGGCTGAACGATCAAGCCCAAGCCATGGGATGGGCAAAGGCCACCAAACTGGCTGGGCGCAGTGCCCTGCAGGGCCTTGTGGCTGTCAAGTATGACGCAAACCATGGAGCCTTGGTGGAACTCAACTGTGAAACCGATTTTGTGGCGAAGAATGAGAAGTTCCACAAAATGATTGAAGATGCGGCCTTAGCTTGCTTCAAGCTAGCTCATACTAATTTGCAATCTAAAGGACCAGTGACGAAGGTAGCTACTTTGTTTCTGTGTTAATTAAGTGCTTTCCTGTGTAATATTTTTTATTGACCAAGCATAGCAAGATCTCAGAGTCTAGATAATAAGAATATTGGCGTTTATATGTATGTTTGTTGCTATTAAACTGTTCATCAGGCTAATGTAATTTGGTACCTATGAGTAGGTATTGTAGGTAAGTTCAAAACAATTTTTAGGCTGGTGAACCCAATTAGTTTAGGGCTTTAGGCACGTACGGTCAGTCTGGGGCAAACTGCTAGTATTGTAAATTTATGTAAGTAGTTTAGATATTTATTGTACTGTGCAAAACAAATAAGTATTTATTTTTATTTCAGATGGAACTGGATAGCGAACAACTAGGAAACCTGAATGTGGAAGGGAAGAAGCTCTCTGAAGTGCTAGCTTTGTTTATTGGATCTGTTGGCGAAAACGCTGTCCTCAGGCGAGCCGAATGCTGGAAAGCCAATAGCAAGGATGTGAAAATCGCTGGCTACACCCATCCCGCACCAGCAGCCCCAGCTGAATTCTCCTCCGGGAAATATGGAGCCTTACTTGCTTATAGACAGCCAAGTGATACACCTGACGTCGGCAGACAACTCTGTCAGCACATTGTGGGCTGTGCTCCCAGGAAAATTGGAGAAAAGGGCAAAGATGAACCAGCTAAAAACTCAGATGATGAAACCTGCTTCATCTACCAAGAATACCTACTAGACCCTTCATACACTGTTGAAGAAATATTGGAACAAAACAAAGTGGAGGTTCTGGACTATGTCAGATTTTCCTGTGGAGAATCAGTCGAAGCTAGCATGCCGGGCGTGGAAAAGCAGTCATTGGACTCAGTCCAAACCCTGCAGTAGATACATAGACTGGTATTGTGTGGCATTATGCTTTACCAATTTGATGAAATCATGTTGCTGGCAGTTTATTTATTTTGTTAAGTCATTAAACTAGGATTGTTAAAAAGAGTAAATAAGTAATTTAATTTCAATAATACAAAATAATCACTTTTTATAAGAATCAGCGTTGATTACATTCTTGAGCTTGGATTTTCCTTTCCAAAGGAACATTCTACAATCTTTTTTCCAAAACATAGCTATTTGGCTCGGTTCAAAAAAGTAGCCGTGATGGTTGAGTGTTTCCGGCGAAACGACATAAAGCGCAAGTGTGTTCTGCTCCCTCGTGCGGAAGGGCCCGGTCACCGCCGGCCGCAGCAGGCAGCCGCAAGGACACACGGGAGCCGACTTCGGCGAAGGTATCACATTCATCCGGTTGCAGAGGTTTATCCTCTGGTAGTTCCCGCACAGCTCCTCCACGGCACCGGTGAATGATTTGGTCGCTCGAAGCGCGAGAGGCTTTGCGGCAAGATTCTCGGGACTGTTTCTAAAACCAACAGTGGACAGAGATTTCTTTTTTATATTTGGACTATCCTCTGGGCTTCTTTCTTCGTACTCGCTCTCTTTATCCGAGTTATCATCGGCGTACATATTTTTTATTTTCAGAAATGATTTTTCAATTTACAAGACGCAAGAACGTAGTGGTTATATTCTCTTTGGTTTTGAACACGTTTAGAATGACAGAAGCCATCATTTGTTTCCCGCCTCCACCAGTGTCTCGGACACGTCAACTGCCGTGATTATGACAAAGTACGAAGGTCCTCCCTTAATTCCAAAAAGGTTTTGCAGGATTATTGACCGATCGAAGAGATTTCTCAGAGCCTAGCAGATACTAGGGCGAATCGGCGTCTGTATGTGTATGTGGGTATGTATGTATGTTTATCTGACGATAACACTTGAACTGCTTATCCGTACGTTATGAAATTTGGCAGGTGGGGAGGTAATTTCAAAACATTTTTTTTCAGGGGTTTAGGCGCAAGAGGGCAAACTGCTAGTCTAATAATATACAAGTGTTCGAATGATATTCGTGCTCCACGACTTAGCAGAGCATGTTTCTCCTGTTATAGATAGTACAATACACATCGATTTATTAACGGTAAACGAAAGGAGGGTAATTGCTTTATGTTGCGTAAAATATGCTGATTGTTTTTAGTAGCTTAGTGAAACGTATTCGATTGGTCGAGACGAGAGGCAAGTGTCTTGAACTGCCACGCCGCCGTTGTCTCGGGGTCGATTCCCGCTTCAGGACATACATTGTGTGATGAACATCGGTGTTTGTCCTGAGTCTGGGTGCTTTCTATGTATTGTATGTATTTCAAAAAGTATCAAGTATTTTTTCAGCTATCTGGTTCCCATATAACAAGCTTAATTAGTTAGGGGCTAGATGGCGTTGCGAGGAATGTCGAAAATATCTATTAAGTAGGTAGGTATTATTTATTTTGGTTTAGACCAGTGCAGTACACTAAATACCTTACATATTTTGCTCACTGGATTTATCTTTAATCTTTGACAGAATTAAGATAACTGATTTTATACTTGCCTACCAATTCAACGACACATTGAACATCATCATCTCCCTGCCCTTATCCCACACTTAGGTGGGGTCGGCACAACATGTCTTCTTCTTCCATTCGTCTCTATCAGCCGTCATATCTGTACTCACGCCTGCTTCGTTCATATCCTCTTTCACACAGTCCATCCATCTTTTCTTTGGTCTTCCTCTTCTCGTAAATCCATCTACTTTCATATCTAACACTCTCCTAGTGACATGACATTCATCCCTCCGCATCACATGCCCATACCACGATAACCTGTTATTCTTCAACTTATCTGTCACTGGCGCTACTTTCAAGCTTCCTCTAATATACTCATTTCTTATCTTATCCATCCTTGTCACACCACACATCCATCTCAGCATTCGCATCTCTGCCACGTGTACCTACTCTTCTTCAACGACACATTGAACCTGCGACTAAAAAGCATCATTGCTGATGAAGGCTTACACTAGATAGGCCGTTGGCAAAGCAAGTAAGTAGGTACCTACCTAGGCTAGGTAGGAGGTGATTGATCGATATACCTACTTACTAGATATGTTATATGTTTACGTTTATGTTTAGATAAGCGGATTCGCCACTCTTGTTTTTTTGCAGCGTTACGTGTATACCGAGTGAAAACGCGCAGCGTATAGGTACCTACGTGCGCGGTCGGCTTTTGGGGTTTTGCGTACGCTTGCGACAAAAATACGCTAGTCTGCAACCGCACTAACATGAATACCCAAATCTAATTGAAAATGTAGGTACCTACCTACACTGACATTGCAAACCGTGTCCAAGCGATGAACGAAAGTGAAACATGAAAATAACACCGAAACAAAGTGCGCGTTCGAGCGCATTTCCTGTGGCAGAATGTAGCAAGAATCACTTGCCATGCCAGAGCCAGTACAGAGTTCATCTCTATTCTAGATGGACCGACTCACAAGCCTCCAGCTACTCGGAAGATACCGATCGCATACCGCATGCTCGCTCACTGCCAATGAGAAAGTGAGATAATAACGCCGTTGATGGACGAATATCAGGTGATTTGATTTCCATGCCTAATTAATTTCTTATTACCGTCTTACTACTAAGTATCATTACTTCGCGGTCTTGTTAGTAGCTTTAATTTTAGTTAATTCATAATTATAAAATACCGATTTAAAATGCATCCATCGATAGTTAAAGCATCTATGAATAAAGATTCTCATTTTATTCGTATTGCTAGTAGGTACAAAAAACAGATTTATTATTTGTAGGAAACATGGGTGCCCATCGTATTTCTATATTTCAGTAATATTTTGGCTTAATTAAAAAATGATATCTGCTATAAACAATAGTAGGTATTGTAACGATCCGTGGTCACTACGCACTGTTACGCACAAATATTAGGGTCTTTGATTTTCTAAACTTTAAGATAAAACCTATTTCATAATAAAGCCAAACTATTTGAACGTCAATTGGTCTGTATCATCCGTTTTCAAATTTTGAAAGGTCGGACAAAAATTGTGTCAAAAAAGTCAGAGGAAAAAGTTTGGAATTTTGGCTAGGAAATATTTTCTGTAGAAAATTTGTAAATTCTTGTAAAGAATTTAATACTCAGTAGAATCGATTGCTAGGTTCTTTCTCACTAAATTATCTAGTAAAAATATTTGTGTTTTCAATATCTAAAGTGTGAAATGGGGTTTGTATGTGTTTGTGTGTTTTCTGGTAGAAAATGGATTGGGTAAGTTTTTGAACAAAATCTTTACTTCGGAATGATTTACAGAAGTCTTCATTATGAACTAATTTAAAATATTATACAAAGTGATATTTCTGAAAATGTTATTGATGTGAATTTAATATAGGTAGGTAGATACTGTTGTAAATCAAAGACTAGATTAACAATGAGACTTCCACTACAAGTTGAAATTCAGAGTTTTCCCAATTGTCTTTTGCTTTCCAAGAGTTCTTGGTTCCTTAAACAGTCAAATTCTGTTTTATTGTTAATATTAGAATGAATTAGATTTATTATTTCAATTGCTATTTTAAAATCTATTTTATTTTCTATTATGTGTTTTTATTTCAGCTATTATTTTTGATTACGTACTTTATTCTCCAAATATGTTTCTATTAATATGGTGAATGACCAAACTCAGATTGAGGATTCTAAAGAGTCACTGGATCAGCCATATATCAACGATTTCTTCATTATCCTATCTTCGAATGTGTGATTATCAATATGGTGAATGACCAAACTCAGATTGAGGATTCTAAAGAGTCACTGGATCAGCCATATATCAACGATTTCTTCATTATCCTATCTTCGAATGTGTGATTATCAATATGGTGAATGACCAAACTCAGATTGAGGATTCTAAAGAGTCACTGGATCAGCCATATATCAACGATTTCTTCATTATCCTATCTTCGATTGTGAGATTATCAATATGGTGAATGACCAAACTCAGATTGAGGATTCTAAAGAGTCACTGGATCAGCCATATATCATCTATTTCTTCATCATCTTCATTTACTCATCTACTTATCTCCGATTGTGAGACTATTTATATGGTGATTGATTAAACTCAGATTGAGGATTCTAAAGGGTCAATGATCAGCCATATATTATCACTCATATCATTATCATTACTCATTTTCTAGTTTGAGTTACTTTGAACTCTAGAATAGTTCATGTCATTTAAGTAGAGCCAATAGGAGCCTTTTAAATACTATAATCAAGTATTTTTAAAGCTCCGAAGTAAAATTTGGGCTATCCCTCTTACTCTTTTGCAGGACTACTTAGTAACCAACAGACTTCAGACTTACTTCGAAGCATTGTTTTGTTGAGAATCCAGCTTCATGACAATTCTTCAAATTATCATGCGGCTGTAGCTTTTCATAACAATTCCTCTAATTGTTATTATAGTGTAAATACAGTAGGTCCCTCATAGGTAGTTCGTACGCTACCTACGCCACTTCGGTGGCCTAATGGAAGACGGATATCCAAGTCAGGCTTTGTCGAAATCCGATTGTTTGCAGCGGAGGAGGTGCTGCTAACCTAAGCCAGACAGGTCACGCTGAATAGCTTTCACATTTAATTAAACGAAAGAGAGCTTATTCAGAAACTAGAGTCAATTTTCATAGTTTTATTTAGACAGATCTAGTAGAATCAGATAATTCTACTACATCTTTCTTTCAATTCAATAATTGATCACATTTGATCCATGGAACTAGTCTATTGAAATCAAGTGAACTTTATTCAATTCAACAACTTTCTAAGCCCTTAGTATCTAGATAAATCATTAGAGTAGCAGAAAATCATCCTTTTACCTTTAAAGAATCTGAGTTATCATGAGCACATCGTAAGATCCTACCACAAAGCTAGACGATCACAAGGCCAATATATTCGTAAATCACAACAAATATCGTAATCTTTAGATAGGTCTTCAAATAAGTATTTAGGTTATCACAAATAGGTTAAGACTTAATGTGTAGAGGGGGGTTGTTACAGTATTCACCAATCAATCAAACTGAAATCTCAATCGATTACGCCAATTACTATGTAGGTACATACATAATTAAGATATTGTTACGAATCGGCTGCAGACTGCGATGAAACTGTGATTGCACCACGCACGTCCCGCCCCGACTTTCGCGAGAAATAATTTATTATTCAATGTTTTATAAAATAATGTGAGTGCACGAAGCGTGAAACAATTTTCTTTTTTCTGCATCGCTCGGAGTCGGCGGCCGTTGGTTTTGTATGGGTAGTTTAGTTTGCGAGAAGTGAACGGAGGTGGTAGTCGCGCCGTGGTCTATTGTTTATCTGCGCGCAGCTTGAACTAAGTTCGCCGGTGTCGGGATGGTCTAGCAGTCTAGTGCGAACCAGAACACACGATGCACATCCTGGAGATTGGAGCCGACCAAGTAATTAGCATTTGTATACAAACAGTGAAAGAAATGGAAAGTGTCGTGTGTGTTTACCGTGTTATGCTTGACAGTCAAATGATTATGGTGTTGTTATGGAAGTTGATAGCATGAACGGTTTGTTAAGGGATGGGTGAGAATTTTTCTGTGTCTAAAAAATGACAAGGCGAATAAATGCCCTAATGGCAAAAAATAACTAGACCCAATCTAACTCCTTAAATGTTTTTTTTTTGCAATCAGTAAGAAGAAGCGCAGTAGGTAGGTGTATTTTAAATCTATCCATCTAGTCTATTTTTCATATTTTTATATTATATCTGTATTGCATAGAAATATCGTGAAATGAGCTTTTAACTTTACATATTACTTAGACTACGTAAGAATTATTTTTTATCACGTTATATCCACCTAAATGTATTTTTTTCAAGTCATCGTATTATGTAGATAGTAGGTATTACGGCAGGTTAGACACAATGCAACCTAAATATATAAGTTCGTGTTACGTGCCAGCCTGGTATTAACCCATTGTAGATACCTACAGATTAGCGGAGACCGCACCCTGGGGTCTATTGTGGCGATGACCTAGAATCCGCTATTCATCCATTTGTGCGATTCTGTCCACCTTAAACCTTGCGGCACACCTTATACCGGCATTATGGTAGGCTCAAACAAAACACGGCGAATCACTGATGATCTGACTGATCTTAATACCCTTCCGGTTCTGCACCAAACATACATATGACGCGCAGAAAACCGGAAATAAAAGGAATTAGGTCATGAATTGAAGGTAGCTGAGTAGATCTGAAACTGTTCTAAGAGAGATCAAGGACACATGAAAAAAGGACGAAATTGAGTAGGAATTTTTACTCATAGATATCCTAAAAGTTAGTTACCAGTACCTATTCAGACGCGTGGGCTGCGTGGTTGATTGAGAATTTTAGACCTTACTTACAAGTTAGCATTTTTTTACCAATCGAAGGTAGGTCTGTATCCTACTCTGGGATAATAAAGGCTAATCTGATCATGGAATGAATCATGAAGGCTTGAAACATTCCTGCGTTGTTTTAGGAGGACGAGGCAGGAAGTGGCCGCGCCGTGAATACAGCTTTTCGGACCGTGCCCAAGGACCACACGACTTTTCTCGTCTGGAGAGTTGCAGTAAGTACTACCTTCTTTGGTACTAAAGCAGAAGTCAGCAAAGAAAAAAAAATACGCTATAAAAATAAGCAGTTTTTTTTTTGCTGAAGAAGATATCACGAAATAATTCATAACAATCCAGTTCTGCCAAATTCTCAGAATCTTAACTTCACGTGATTGTTTACGAAATTAATTCATACAATTTCACACGACGCGATTTTGCAAATAATCTAAATTCGTTGCGTTCACAAAGCAACGTCTGTCCTCGTAGCATTAAAAATGTCAGTAAATCACGATTTTCTCTCGACTGTGATCTCTACCTAGGCAATTGACCTATCACGCAAACAGCATATCAACAAACATAAGTAAGTTATTACTTTAATTTATACCTACGTGCCGTCGTAACTCGTAACCATACGTACCACAGAATACCTGATGGTTATGTAGGTTTCCTTTGTTTAGCTCACCTCCGTTCTTTGGCACTATAGGGGCCTGCAGACGGTGTAGGTTTGCGAAAGGCAGGATGTGGTTAGCTACTATAGGTTCAAAGGCTCTTAGTTATGTAGCTATCTGCAATCCTGGGGCTTTATAATGGTTATAATAATAATGATCCTTCAACAATCTAACTTCTTACCGCTCAGAGTAGCTTTAAAATAAGTCATAGTCCATAGTCTCTTAGGCAATGCAGTCTAGATAGACTATTCGTTCCAACCGATTGACTTTTCAGTACACTGTGGTTTATTTTTTGGAACAAACGGTGAGGTATTCGAAAGATCCCTTTTTTATTCCACAAAAAAAATTTGGGTGTCTTTAAAGATCGCATCTACAAGCATCTTCTAGGTAAGCGTGATAAAATAGGCCACGACATCGCTTTCCATCATGCGAGTCGGGATCAAATGAAAGCCTATAATAATTAAAAAAAAACATTCTACCGGTCCTAAAGTGAACGTAACAAAATAAACTAATTTAAAAAATATAATTGAGCGTCGCGAATATCCTCTGATTTTGTGTCGCAGTTTCCTGTTCCTGTCGTAAACTTATCTCGATCGTGTGAAAGGCTGCCTGGTAGGTATTTCTCATGGTAGTCCGACACAAAACAATCGGACAAAGTGAGTGAATACAAATGACCAGCCTGAGAATAAGGTTTCATCAGATTGCTCTCTTTTATGTTTATTATCTCGAACGACTGTTAAAACTGGTAGGTAAGTTTTACCAACATTTTATTTTAGTAATAAAGCCTGCATGGAACAAATGTTTGAGTGTAAGTAATAATTAGCAGATACCCGAGGTATAGATATTTACAAGTTGATGTTAATTGAATGACCTGAGAAAATGAACTTCCTTACGAGTTAGTGCATGCAAGCATGCTTACAACTTAGATAATCAACTCCACAATGGGTCGGTGTTTCGAAGCTTAGTTCAGTTAGGGTACGTTTCCACTGACGCGGAGCTAGGCGGAGTGGAGAGGAGCGGACCGTGACTTTGGTTAATCACATGACAGTTCTCATTGAAATTGGCAATCTCCGCTTTGAGCACTGTGTTTGTCCAACTCACGGTCCGCTCCTCTCCACTCCGCCCAGCTCCGCGTCAGTGGAAATATACCCTAAGCAATGTAAATTGTTAACACTTTCGATGCCAAACCTTTATTTGAAACTTCGATTCGAATAGGTCGATTAGCAGTTCTTTTTTCTTTGGTTTTACCGCACCGTATTTATGTTCCTAAAAATAAATACCTACATAGGTTCTGACTTCATCATCATCATATCAGCCCGTCTGCACCTACTGCTGGGTATCAGCCTCCTCTTAACACGCCACTTTTCGTGATGTTGTGCGAGACGCTCTGACTTATTAAAAAAAATATAATTAACTTCCTAAATCGATTCCTAAACGGATTTCGTGACTCCGTGCAAGAAATCAAATGTCTAAATTCTTTCCCATCTGCATCAAATATACTAATTAGTGCTCTCCCATAGTTTCCTGTAACTACATGATTGACAGGAGAAAGTGCAGTGGCGCGGCATGCAGAGATAAGTGCAGCAGATTGGATGCAGCTCGTTGGCTAGCTGCCATGCAAAACGACCACTTACAAAATTAAATAGTGGTTCTTATCCAATATACACCACAAAATTTTAATAAAAAGTTAAATGCAATTCATATAGGGTGGGGTACCTAGGTACCTACTACGTTGTATCTGTGCAGTCAGAACTTTGGATTACTACAAAGTGACAGTGGGGCGATTGCGGCCCGAGCAGAGCTTTTGCGAGCTGGATCGATCCCTAGCTCGAATATACACCACCAATTTTTTTAATTACCAAAAAAAGGGCAAAGCTGACGGGGTACGTACTACGTTGTTTCTGTGTAGTCAGAATTTTGGATATCTACCGAGCTTCAGGCTTACGTAGGCTGCTAGACTCCTCTCCACCAAATGTGTCGGCCAGCACTTTACTGGAACGGTGCTGTCAACAACCCAGCATCCTGCTCCGTTACTTCAAGGAGCTGGGATGGCTGGGACAGGGTTAATACATTTTTCGGGGGGCAATGCACAATGCACCCTTCAACGGGACGCCAGTGCAGACCGCTGTACCCCCTACTCAGAATAAGAATAAGAATAAGAGCTTTTGCGAGCTGCCTCAAGCTAGGTACCCGAGTTTAACTGGGAGCAGGTGTTGCAACGCCCTCGTCATCCGGGGTAGATTGGCCTTCATGGATCAGTCTCCTCCGGTGACGGCCCGCAACGCTGTGGCGGAGTCGGTTGAAATGTCTGACTAGGCTTTAGCCTGGTTATAACATTCCAACTGCTACTAAATGTCTCTGGCTGCCGGGCGTGGTTTCGACCGCGCCCCGCACCGATTGCACAGGTGGTAGAGCGAAGGAGGGCAGCTTTACTGTTGTAATTTTTTCATCTCCATCTGGCATTCTGAGTACCGCATAGCTGTCCTGCCCATTTAACAAGAGATTTATCTAGATGCAACATGGTGCAGAGTTTCTAGCTATCAAATGCAGTTTATTGATACTTTCTCGGTACAAGACCGAAAGTTCCTATTTTGAATAATTTTATATTACACTTCGATTCAGACATTTTGTAATACTTAACCAACTACATACTTACTCGCACATCTGCGTGAGCGCGTTGATATCTTTACTTCAGAAAAATGCATATAAATACACAAACACTTATTATTGTCTTGAAAAATAGCGTTGCATAATTTATTTGTTAAATTTCTTATGTAAATTGGTGACTTATAAAGTTATAACCTACACAATTACGCTTTTTAAATCCCAAGGTGATTAAAAAACTGAGTCAAAGCGGAAGCAAGCATAGCGCACTCACAGCGTAACGAACTAATGAGAGATCTGATCATATGGCGGAAAGATAATCTAGCCAAGTATTAAAACTAACCATAACTATCCATCATTAATTTACTATTCAACTCATCAAAACTTTACATAACAAAAGATGAGTAGTTTTGTTATGAGCGGAAGCAGACAGCATGGAGACTAGCGGTGGAAGAAAACTACCAATTCTCTTCGTAAACATCATTAAATTATAGACCAACGTAGCGGCGAAATTCTTAGTTTAAAGTTGGTTTTTAAAGAGATGTTAATAAAAAGGTTACTAAAATTACCTTGTAAATTAACAAACTTATGAAAAAGAGGTAACAAAAACTGGTCATCATCAACATTAAAGATACAAATTGAGATAGAATTTCAATAAAGATATCAAATCTATTATGTTTACTCAAACATCAGTAATCAATCAGTATCTACCGTAACAATGCACAATTTGATTGGAATTTATCTAATGCAGAGATTATCTGTCGAAAGTGCTGTCACAAAAACTGGCCATGATTCAGAGTCGCCATCAACACACAGCACGCCCCTGTGGCTGCTATAACTATCTAATAACACACGCGAGTGACTTCACGGTAAGGTATTTCGTGGTAGTTATTAAATAGGATCGTGTTATCACGATTCGGGGTGAAGTTTTCGTTTGAGTGAGATTTACACAATCACTGGGTCACGATCTAGATTCAGATTATGTAACTTTGTCTGGGATTTTGCTTCAATAGACCGAACACAACAAGATAAGTTGTTAGACACGTAAGTTCAGATTTTATTTTTCATTGAACTTTCCGTTTGATATACCGCATAAATTTTATTATGAGATATCGGTAGTTCAATTATTATCGTAGAAGTAGTTAGTAATTTTAGGCATTACCAAGAAATAATACATATCGGCTTAAGAAGTTCCCAATTTAGTAAACATAAACAATTAAGTACCTACCTATGTAATCTATGTATGTATGCATTGCATATCTGGTTCCAACAAAACAAAGCTCTGCTTAGTTTGGGGCTAAATACTTCTATCTGAAATGTCCAAATATTTATTTATTTATTATTGTTTTGTAGAACTGGAAATCGAAAGATCTGACCTACAAAATGAGCGTGCAATGAATCACAGCTACAGCCCTGTTGTAATCCACATCACGCATCTGCATATACATATACGGCATGCCGAGCCCGATGTCCGTTTAATCACAATGTAAAAACAATGCATGAGATGAGCAGCATGCGAGTCGCCTCAGCCGTTTACCGTTCTGGCTAGTTTTTCATTCAACTTGGGAACGGCAATCTAAACACTTGGAATACCTAGATTCTCCGCTTCAAAGAGCATTTTAGAATTAATTTCATGCGTATGGTAGTTCTCGTAAGTAACTGCAGAGTCCAGTGTTTGAATTTGACATTCACGCTTTATAATTTTGTCTGGTTTTGTCAACTCTCATTCACAGTTTCTCGCGGCTAAAGATATGAAGCACAATGGTAGGGGAGCCGAAGAGGGGATTTCGGGAGTTACTCCAGCGCGGCAGATAAACATACAGGGGATACCTTGTACTCGGTTAAGTACCTCCACCAAATATGAGCCCCCTAGATAAGGCCGCCCGTGCAGGATAAAGGATCAGATTAGTAAAAAAAAATGATCATCTGACATTCTCGAGCGCGTCAGATTAAGATATGGTGAGTTAATTACATGCTAAAAAGCTTATATTCCACTAATCTGACAATTTGAGCGCGGGGTAAAGAAAGGGGAGAGCTGCAAAGTTGTAAAAAAAAACGTCATCTCGATATTCTCGAGCGCAGCTAAATTTTTTTTATTTTGAAGGAAATAATTCAAGGATAACGAAAAACATATAATCTGACGATTTCCGCAAGCCAAAATAACAAAAATTCGTCGATAAAGTTTATTACTTATTGTCACAAATTCCAACTTCTTGCTCATTTATGTAACAAAATAAGGTATTTAGTAAGATCTAAACTAAAAAATTCAAAACATAATTCATATAAAATGTACGACACCGATTTTTGGCCGTGCTCCGTCAGGAGCACGTCTCGGTCACGGCCCTGATATGTGTGGATACTCTTTTATTTGCTTTGCAAACAGGTTTCCTCACGATGTTTTTCTTCACCGTTAAGCACGTGTTCATCTTGAATATTGAAACTAGCCTATAATTATTATTCAGCCGTGTTGGCTGAGTGGGAGGTGCCTTGACTTTCGATCCGAAGGTCCTGAATTCGAACCCGGTCGTACACCAATGGATTTTTCTGTGCAAGAAGAATTATGTGTGCATTTAAAACACGTGCTTAATGGTGAAGGAAAACATCGTGAGGAAACTGGCATGTCATAGAACCTAAAAATTCGAAAACATGTGTCAAATGCACGAAAGCGGCTCTTTGAGGCGCACTTAAAATCCTTTCACCACATTGGTTTGAAAGAACTAGTGACACGATAAGAAGATTCAATTAACTATAAAAAAAAGTTTTTTTTAAATTTTTTTTTTATAAATACAAGTATCTATTTAAAAAAATATACACTCTTTTATTTGCATGCTATTTCCTGAGCTTTTCAATTAATAAAGTTCAATAATTTATAAAAATAAAAAAAATAAAAATTGCTTTTTGTCAGATTAAGCGAAACCCCACTAGATAATCGTCAGATTATGAGACAGCTTGTCTAGGTCATCAAGATGAACCATACATATCTTAATCTGACGCGCTCGAGTAAGTCAAAATGGCGTTTTTTTTTGCACAATAAAATAGTGGCCACGAGTTTGCGTTACATCGAAATCGTCAGATTATTGAATAAGACTTTTTGTTTTGGTCCACTTAACACCCCCTTAGAAAATCAGACGCGCTCGATACATTTTTTTTTTTTCATTTTTAACCTTGTACAGTCATCCCCATCATGCAAACGGTCAGATTAACATAAGTTACATTATTAAAAATACGTAGGACCATGATGCCATCAATATCTGACGCGCTCGAGTATGTCCATGCAACAGTTTTTTTTTTACCTTTCAAAAAGCCTATAGCCGCTTCCCCCACCGATGAAAGGGTATATATTATATAACACTTATCATCTAAGCTTTGCATCCCAATAGGTCTCAATGCGCTCGAGCAAATCCTCATTTAGTATCGTCGCCTCCCGTACTACAATGAAGAGTGATAAATAAGAGAGATAAAAAATGATTGGGTATAAATGATAAAAAATCTTGAGGCTTGAGCAAGTTTCCTTGTCGTTTAAACAAATTGTTGGCTTTGTACTTTTTGTAGTCGTCTAAGAAGCTTAAAATTGAACCCATTTTAGTTGGCCCAGCTTATTTGTTCGCATGTAACGGTAGATTCGATGCGCTCGCGCAGGCGGGCGGAGCGCCCGGCCGAGCAAAGATTAATGGCATTTGCGATACTGATTTCTATTTATTTTCAAAGAATCGGGGATCATTGGCCTCGGTTTGATTAACTGTATTGTAATCAAGATTGGTAGGTCAATGAAATGTTTGTGCAATTGGGAACAATTGAAAATGCGTCATGAGGAGAAACTAATTTATCTTAGGTTGCTGTTTTTGTACGAACCCTCAACCGCTACGGTGGTTCTTTACTTATAAGAGCTAGTTGCTGTATGTAGTAGGAGAGATATTGTTGGGATGCACTTAGGTTTAGCTACATTATAATTGCCATACTTATGAATAACAGTGAGAGTTGTTTCCAGGAGTCCAGCACAGAACTCTTGCCTCGCACACACTATGGTACATTCTACGACGGAGAGGCGTACCTCATATACTCGTCGTCGCTTCCTGGACAACCAGCTGGCCCTGATGTAATTGTAAGTAACTCTTACTGAAATTAAAATATTGTTGGCTCCATCCAACAATGTATTATTTATCACTTATCATTTGCTTTGTGATGGAGATAAATTTTCAGATGCTAAATTTGCTGTTGTCTAGCTATTTCCCTTCCCAAACGTCTCCGCTAGGCGTGCTTCTAAGAACAATCTTCGGCTCTTCTTATTATCTGAATACTGCCAACTAAAGTGCGCAGGTTTTTGGTCTATCAGGCCGGAGGTGGTCTTACATTACGATTGCCTAGAGTTTTCCCACTCAGAACTTTGGTAGAGAACTACGGCCAGCAGTGGACTGCTTACCAGTTCATGAGAAAACATCTTCGATTTCTTCAAAACAAGATTGACTTCAGTGAAGTGACATAGACTTAAGCATTCAAAGGATGATAGCCCACCACTTTTAATGAGTTCATGTGATAATAATTATACGAAACGACAGCTTTACGGTAGTCGCAATGCTGTGTAACATCTGAAATCTCCAAGTTGAGATTTGATTTTATTTACTTCACTTTTATGAGATTGGTACCACCTGTCGACCAACTTCCTGTTACACACTTCCGTCCCATTTTCGCGAATATACTCCCACAAATTGACAGCAAACGAGAAGAAAGATTGTACACATCAAACATCTTTTGGTCCTATTATCAGCGTCGTGAAATCAAAGAGAACGGTGAATGTCCCGAACGCCACATCCACGCGTGGGCCGGCGACCGCTGCGGCACTCTCGCAGCCCTGGCGCTGCGCAGAGGCACTCAGCTCGCCACCTACCTGGCAACGCCTGTGGTCGTGCACCGCGAGACCTCCACCAAGGAGACGCCGCGACTGCTCTCCTACTTTAGAGATGGGATAAGGTACCTACGTACCTATAGTTGTATAGGTACTGCTAACTTAAAGAAATTAACCATTATTATTTGCTCGATTATAAAATAGGTAAGTAATTATTAGACCCTTTGTCGTGGAAATATTTTAAAATTAATGTCTCTAATAATTTTAATTGAAAATGGTAGAAAGTAGGTAGAGATATTTGATCTGTTTGAACAAATGATGTCAATTTGTATGTGAACCTATCCACATCAACTACTTAAATATTTTGTAGTTTGTATCGCAGTTCAACAGTTTTAGTTTGTATCCACCTAGTCGGGAGAATCTCAATACTGTTGAGACTCAAGTTTACAGTATCTTCTCAGAATGAGTTTCAGCCATTACAAATGCCGTGACGTCATCAAAGATATCAATAAAAATAAAAGGCTTACACCCATATTCTAAGTCGATTTTTTCACTCAAGTGTATACTTACGTGAGTGGTAAAATGGCCGCCGCTTTACCAAAGGTTCGGCTGTCACCTGTCAAATTTCAAATGTAAGTACCTATTCACTTGAGTGAAAAAAATCTACTTAGAATATGGTAAGTCCTGACTAACTGAATCACTGACTTACTAAAAAACAGCCTACAGTAGCCTGTAGGCTGTTTTTTACCAGTGGATGAAGTGACTTAAAACTTAAAATATGTGTTTTTGTCAAGAACTAAAACTGTGAAGTTACGGGTGTCAACTAGTATCCCTTAATTTCTAATTCTAAGTTACTCTTTCTATTAGGATCCTCCGCAGTGGATCGCATAACCTAAACGGTGGAGCAAGGTTATACAGGGTGCGCGGCCGCAGACCTGTGCTCATCCAATTGGAACCGGTATCCTGGTCTCAGCTGGCTGCCGATGGAGTGTTCATACTGGACACGTCGTCGCTACTGGTTCTGTGGCTGGGGCGGGCGGCCAATCTAGTCGAAAAGATATTTGGAGCCAAGGTATACTAAGCGACTATCAAGTTGTCCTTTGGCGAACCAGAGTGTCAAAGACGCGCAGAACCAATTTGACCTAAGAATTGCGTTCTGCGCATCTTTGTCACGTGGTTCGCCTGAGGACAACTTGTTTGTCGCTTATTATATTATAGGTAGTAAGTATTTAGAGAGTGCAACGGATCAAGTCTTTTTAGAGTTAACACAATTTTATTGCTCAATAGCGTAAAATTATGAAATTGTATTTGAATAGCATTTAATTTCATTTTATCCAAATTTAGCGTTCTTATTAGAATCTAGAGGCTGTGGGAAATCTGGGAAGGTAATTTTTGTGTTAATTAAATTAATATCGTCTTTTCCTTATTTTTGCGGTACCATAATATCGAAAGAAACAACGCGTAAAAATAGCACCTAGCTTGCAACTTCCCCGCTTTAGTCAGGAACGAGTAGCCGATAGACTGTTCGAATTTTAAAATTGTACTGAATTATTTTTACTCTTTTGGTTTAATTATATTGGTTTCTAAGCAAAGTTAAATGCGTTCGATTTTCAAATTGAATTTTATCTCACTGTCAGGAAATAGTAGGCAGGTACATTTACGCCCATCTAAGGAGCCATTTTTAAACGGTTAACTATTATGGCACGTTGTTAAAAAAATGATGGAAAAAATCTCTTTTAGTTCGCGTACAGCTTGGCCCGGGGAGCTGACAAAGGCATGACGGCGCGCCGCATCGCTATCGCTCACGACGGCTACGAGCAGACACTGCCCAGCAACGACCGCGCCTTGCTCGACGCGCTGCTAGAGCTGCGCGCGCGCTCGGTGCGCCCCGTCGCCGCCACGCCCGACCCGCCGCGCCTCGCGAGACTCTACAGGTGACTCTACTTATAGCAGACTCTGCCCAGCAACGACCGCGCCTTGCTCGACGCGCTGCAAGAGCTGCGCGCGCGCTCGGTGCGCCCCGTCGCCGCCACGCCCGACCCGCCACGCCTCGCGAGACTCTACAGGTGACTCTACTTATAGCAGACTCTACCCAGCAACGAACGCGCCTTGCTCGACGCGCTGCTAGAGCTGCGCACGCACTCGGTGCGCCCCGTCGCCGCCACGCCCGACCCGCCGCGCCTCGCGAGACTGTACAGTAGACTCTACTTATAGCAGACGCTGCCCAGCAACGACCGCGCCTTGCTCGACGCGCTGTTAGAGCTGCGCGCGCGCTCGGTGCGCCTCGTTGCTGCCACGCCCGACGCGCCGCGCCTCGCGAGACTACAGGTGACTCTACTACATCAAACAGCAAGCGTAACATAAATAAGGTTGTTGAAATCGACACCTCGGCATCCAACTTAACTTAGGGTAAACCTTATTCGCGTATAACTTTTAGTTAATTGTTTCAGGGCTACACAACCACCCCGCTCTCCCATCACCATTCCATCTCAGAGGCCGGCGGCGAGGCTCGAGGAGGTAAAACGAGCTCCGCTATTCAGAGACGACTTGGCTGATGATGTAAGTCTTTTCCGAACCCCAATAAGTATGAGCTAGAAGCTAGAAGCTATAACAAGATTTTAAGCCAGTTTTAATTCTTTGCTTTGTCAATCCATAACATTTTAAACTTTTATTGTGTGATAATGATAAAACGAGCTGATCTTTGACCTCTCGGAAGCCCGTGAGAAAACACTGCTCTAAATTACAAAGTCCGGTTCAGCACTGCTTTAAAACTGTAATAGGTTTTCAAGACTGACCCTGTAATACTTTCATAGGGCGTGTACATAGTGGAGAGCGGAAGTCGCGGCGTTTGGGCATGGGTTGGCGAGAACGCCAGCCCATCCGCCGCCCGCGGCGCACTAGCCGCCGCCCGCGGCCTCGCCCGGGCTAAACGTCACGCCGGCCCGGTGGCCGTCGCCGCTTCAGGCTATGAGCCGCTGGAGTTTGCGGCGCTGTTCCACGGGTGGCGCTGGTGCGACGCGAGGCGTGACGTCAGAGTCAGGGCCGCACGCTCCGCGACCACTAAGCTGGATGCCGTCAGCCTTGCTACCAATGCCTGGCTAGCTGCTGAGGTAATTTTCTGTACTGTGTCAAGTATCACTGAAGTTTGCGGCGATGTTCCACGGGAGGCGCTGGTGCGACGCGAGGCGTGACGTCAGAGTCAGGGCCGCACGCTCCGCGACCACTAAGCTGGATGCCGTCAGCCTTGCCACCAATGCCTGGCTAGCTGCTGAGGTAATTTTATATACCGTGTCAGGTAGCACTGGAGGTTCTGCCTGGCTAGCTGCTGAGGTAATCTCCTATGCTGTGTGAAGTAGCACTATTCTACGGGTGGCGTTGGTGAGACACGAGGCTTGACGTTAGAGTCAGGGCTGCACGCTCCGCGACCACTAAGCTGGGTGCCGTCAGCCTTGCTACAAATGCCTGGCTAGCTGCTGAGGTAATCTCCTATGCTGTGTCAAGTAGCACTGGAGGTTATAGCACTGTTCCACGGGTAACGTCACAGTTAGAGCTGCTTCCGTCAGTTCTAACTGCTAAGGGTCACCCTATGACTCCTCCCCCCCTGGATCCATCCGCTCTCAACACGACTACTAAATATAACGCTTTAAAAATTTCGTGGAT
This sequence comes from Lobophora halterata, assembly GCA_932526365.1. Taxonomy (NCBI): domain Eukaryota; kingdom Metazoa; phylum Arthropoda; class Insecta; order Lepidoptera; family Geometridae; genus Lobophora; species Lobophora halterata. The sequence goes on along the minus strand of OW052001.1, from coordinate 9,636,625 downwards.
GTAGATTGTTTTGCTTGCACGCTGTGGTCGTTGGTTCAATTCCCACATCAGTAAAAATCATAGGTTGATAATTTCCATATTTTTTTAAAAGTCATACCAACTCGACTTTGTGACGAATTCCAATACGTTTGTCAAAAAGTTTATTGACCTATCACCAAACTTTTTGACAAACCCTTTGTAGCCCTAGCTACAGGACATTATGTTTCGTAGGCTCAGTTACCAGACGACGGTTCGGGCGCTCTGCGCGTGTGGCGCGTGCGCGCGGAGGCGGAGGCGGGCGCGGCGCTGGCCGAGGTAGAGCGCCCGCAGGGCGCCGCCTTCTACGACGCAGACTGCTACCTCGTGCTGTACACCTACCACGCGCCCACCGGCGACCAGACCGTGCTCTACTATTGGATGGTAACCACACCTTTGAACTGCTTTTTAGGGCTCTATCAATTTAGACGTTTCGTGTCGGACCGCTGCAGTGCCGAATCGGTGCGTTTGTCGTGCGGCGTACGGATAGTCATTTATTTTCATACAAAGCGCAAAGTGCGGCAACCGTACGGCTTCGTTCAACCGTTCGTAGGTATCGACTCCCATAATCATCATCTTTTTGTTTCAGGGTGGCTCTTCGCCAAATGATCTGAGGAATTTGGGCGCCAAAGAAGCCAAAGATCTCTACACGAAATTGGGACGTCTTCCTACCCAAGTCAGTAACCGTACAGGGTACAAGGTATACATTTATACTATGTGTACCCTAATATTATGATGACTTTTGTTTGGTTTCAGGCATGGGTGTACCAAGGAAAGGAGCCAGCGCATTTCCTTCAAATTTTCAAAGGCCGAATGATCACTTACGTCGGAAGAGCTATCGATCTAGATCGTAAGTTATCTACTTTGTAATTAATATGTACCTACCTATGTCAGAAATTAATTTGGATGCATTTTGCTATTAGAAGATCTTCATAGGTACCTACTTAGACTACAGAGGAAAAGGATATTAGAAGAAAGTGGGTAGGATTCGTACAGAAGGAGCATTCGTACAGTGGTCATAAAGTGGACTACGAAATACATTGGCACGTCTGCATTTGTGTGCGTGACTCTCGCTCGAACGCCTAGGCTTACCATGAAGTGGGGTGGCTGTGCGGCCGCTGGCTTCGCTGGGACTAGTCGAAAAGTGTTTTTGGGCTGCGTAAGTAATTTATGAATTCACCTTTGAGCCCGTTTTTCTCTAATAAATTTAGCTCAAATAGTAAATCTTATTTATTTTAGTTTATGATGTGATGCCCTAGATTAATATGCAAACATTAATTTTGGAAAAAAACCACTACAGTTTTATTTATTTTTATTTTTTCCTATTTTTCGGGGCTGGGGTACCTTCGTACAGTCATGAGCAGAGTACATTCGTACAACCCACTTATGACCTGCGTCATGAAGTTTGCTTAACGGGTCAAACCGCGAAAAATTGTAAATAACATTCATGACATTACGTTCATGACGATTATAAAGCTTAGTTCATAAGTATGGAAGTAAAACATAATGTATATGAATAATTTTTTATTGAATATTAACTAGTATTTTTTTTAAGTAAAAGTAGCTAGTAATTTTGTTTTCTATTCTATTCGATTTTGTATTCTATTCGAGGCAGTATTTAGCGTATGGTGCATGTGTTTAATTGAAATTACAGCACAATATTATTAAGTCATCAATTTTCATTCATTCATTTTTTATTATACTATGGTTTTTATCTTAGTCCACTTGTCTTATGGTCTAATGTTCCTGGTTAGGTAGGTTTTTTTAGTATGGTCATGGAACTTTAGTACACTAGTGTATTCTCAGCTTAACTATCGGTCATGACTGTAACGTAACACTTTCGTTACATATTGTCTCATTCATGACAAAAAATGCCTGTGACATCACCCTCAAATTCAAATATCACTTTATTGCGAATACCCATAGACTACGGAGTGGTTTTATTCTTTTGTGTGATAGTAAGCCTTCATAAACACGTAAAATAGTAAGACATATTAATAAAACTTTCCCTGCAATCGAAGAATCAATAAACACTTTTTTCTCGTGACAAATGTATCATACACATAAAATACTATTTCTCTTAAAATAAAGATGGCGGATTTAATTTTAATGTGTTGGCATATGTTTAATGATGTTGCCACGTAAGAAACTAATTGAAACTACTGAATCATTCCTATAGTTTTCCAGAAATAAACGTTACCTTCATGACATCAAAAAAATTAAAAATAATGGACACTTTTTTAAAATGGAATAAAAAAAAACCCAAAGCTTTGTTTATTTTACAGTTTTTATGAGCACGTTGGATAAGTTTCATAGAACCTCAACTTAAAATAAAAAACCGATAAAGTCATTACGTTTCGTCAGTAATAATAGTTGTAGACACAAAATTGGTAGATGGACATATTATTTTTGTATGTGAGAGAAATTTGTACCAATGAAAAAAACCGAATAAAAACCAAACTGCTGAAACGTTGTGGAATTACCTAATAGTATACAAGCATACCATTCAGTACAATATCCAATAAATCTTAACTAACAAATAATATTGATGTTATAAGAAAAATAAAATGAGGACAAAAGGTGTGTTACAAATTTTCATTTTTTCGCGGTTTGACCCTAACAATACCTATAATTGTATTTTAAAATAATCCCGCGAGTTTATATAAAGAGGAATCAAGACAATGAGGAGACTTTTTCATCTTTAGTTCTGAAAAAGACCTGTCTTTGTACAGTACCGATAGTAAAATAGGTAGAATATGCAAGAATAGTGGTGGTATTTTACCCTGATGGTTAAATATAATAAAGATTTAATTTCCAATCAAGGACATTTTAGAAGCCTGTTACTCTAAATAATTAATAATTTTATTTCAACTTTTTTTAGACAACAAATTTTAGAATAAATTTCTAAAATATATGTGTTTAATTTTTTTCTAGTTTATTTGTCAAACAAATATTATTAACTATTATTACTTAATATATGGCTGAGTCTTAGATAATTTTGAGCCCATTATTGTGTATTATATGGCCTTTTTGATTGCTATGTACGAAGGCACCCCACTATGTACGAATGTTCCCCATACTATGTACGAATCCACCACACGCGCGGGGTACATTCGTACGTTTTCCATTTTTTTTTTTTTAACGACCACTGCTCTTTTATTTTGCATTGTACCCACACTAGACTGTATTATTATAAAAGCCAGATATATAGTTAATATATCAGCATTGTAATTATTTTGAAATAGCTTTTAGAATTTATTTTACAATGCTTAGAGTAAAAAGTGTACGAATCCTCCACACTTTCCGTACGTACTTATTATTAAACCTGACTTTTCATTCAGATTGAGATTGTGTGAGAACGCCGACCGTCGAGCGAGAAATAATTCCATCAACCTCTATGGGAGACTAGGAAAATAAAACCATCATTTGTTTCTAGTTCGGAATGGGGGTTACAATGATCTGCACTAACATCCCGATCTATGGGGTGTATTGTGCTTTAACGCCTTAACTAAGTCTACCCCACCAAAGTAGCAGAACAGAACCTTAGATTCATGAATGACGTGTTTCCAGTCAGGGTCTTTGATTTCAGGACTTGCGTTCAACAAAACCATCTTGCTGGACATTTCCGTCGCATAGCTTTAGTGAATATTTTGATTACTCTAATACAAATTAGAATATAAATTTTGATTTTTTAATATTGTTGTATGTAGATGTATGGAAATGTGGAGAAATGTGTAGTTAGGTACTTAAAAATATTGTATGTCTGTAACAGACAAAACTGTTGAACCTTATTCAATTGTTAAGATCTATTATGACAGTTTTTATGAATTCTATTCTATTCTATTCTGAAAACTCACAGTGAACGTTCCCTTCCAGCAACTGGTCGTCGAGTGATCCCACCCTCCCGCGCACTGATCCGCGTGTCGGGGCAATACGCGCGGGAGGCGCGCGGGGCGGAGGTGCGGGACGGGGAGGCGGGGGGAGCGGGCGGGGGCGCGGGGGCGTGCTACGTGGTGCGGGAGGGGGCGCGCGCATGGGTGTGGTGCGCCGCACACGCCACTGGCGACCAGCGGGAGGTTGCCAAGAACATGGCTGCGGCGGAGCACACACTCGTCATGCAAGGTAATACCACGTCTACTCCATATAGTATCCATGAACAGAAATCTTTTATCCGGCTCGAAGGACCATTAACAAAAGCAACTCCCTTCCGGCTCGTAGGATCATGAATATGACAGAGTTACTTCCGGATTATTATTGAACAACACCGATAAATAAATAATGTCACAACGTTAGCTAGCCTTAAAATAAGCAGAGCTTGTATATAATAACTATATAATAACCTAAATACTATATAATAACCAGAACGGAAACATTTCGATCGTTTTAGAACAGTGCTACACAGGACGGTGCTGGTATATTCAATCGGTAAACGCAGAAAAGAATACAAATGAAATAGATAACATTTATTACATACAAAGATGTTTAGGTGTAAGTAGTTGACATAATATTATCTTATTAATCTTTAAAATCTTAAACATAAACTTATTCTTCAAAATAAATATAAACACATGCTTCTTATGCCGAAACAGAGGTTAGCTCAGCATGTGCTGGGTAAGTTCACTCAGCGCTGGTTTTGAGCCAAAAACCCTATAGTGGAGTCGCCACGGACGCCCGTTGCAAAACTTAATAAGTAAAGAAAGAGAGCAGCAAGATAATTGATTGATTCAGGCTTTACTTTGCGGAAATCCATATAAATATATTTAGTAATAAATCCGCTTAGCTTCCAAACAAAGGTCTTAATTAACTTGACTCTAGTTTAGAATTTCAGTATCTAAACCAAAGCGCCGAAAACATAGAACCCAATTTAAAACTCAACACATGTTTCGCCTCTACACGAGGCATCCTCAGGAGATGTTGACTCGCCGAAGTTTGAAACGAGATAATTATTACTAAATATATTTATACTATTTATTAATAATGAGCAGCAAGATCTCTCGCTGATCAAGATCGTGACTCGCGCCAACTCTCCACTGCCTCGCACCCTTACCGCCCTCAACAAGCTTTTGATGACGAACCCTAATTGTGACGTTTTTATTGATGAATGGAAGAAACTGATGGTAGAGTGTCTGATTTTCTGTGAGAGCGATGAATGAAAGTAATTTTATGTCTTGATACTTATCTTTTTTATTCTATTTCTGTAATTAATTTTTTTCACTGACATTTTCTTTTTGACTTATCAATTATAATTACTGCCATGAATTTTTATTTTTTAAATGATTTTAATTTTTATGTGTGACTATATGTAATGAATTGTTCTGTAATGTATATATTATATTAGTTAGTGTAAGTGGTGTAAAACCGTTCTAATTAATTAAATAAATAATAATAATAATAATAATCTCTTGGTTAATGGTTCGACTGCTTGTCCTTTCTTGTTTCGCAGGCAAAGAGAAGCCCGATTTCTGGGCGGCCCTGGGCGACCGCCGGCGCCTGCTGGTGGCGTCTCCGGTGAAGGAAGTGGAGCGCCCCTTGCCGCCGCGCCTCTTCTACGCCGCGCTCGGCCCGCCCGGACATTACTCGTGTAAGTTGTGGCCTTCATTATTGCCAAATCAACATGTTAATTATACCTTGTAACTGTATTATATTGTTGCTGTTTGCTTATCATAATAATTGATAATAAATATATGTGGTGGTGGAGGAAGTGGTGGCCGAGTGGATGAGGCTCTCTTCATCATCTTGCGATCTGATGGTCGCAGGTTCGAATCCCGGTGGCAGTCATGCGTAAATGGGTTTTTACGGTCGAAAATATCTATGTATGCATCCCACGTTCTCGCAACGGTGAAGGAAAACATCGTGAGGAAACCGGCATGTCGTAGAATCAAAAAGTTCGAAAACATGTGTCGAGTGCACGAAAGGAGCCTCTTCGAGGCGCACTTGAAATCCTTTCACCACACTGGTTCGAAGGAACTTGTGACACGATAAGAAGAAGACTCAACGGTGATGATTGATTTATGATCGTACCATAGTGTTGGAAGAATAAGTCGTTCTTGACCCTACGTTACTGACTCTAGCTGCTGTCAGGATGCACCACGTGGTTTCTCCCCGCAGTCCCCGCAGTCGTTGAGTCGTAATACTGCGGCTGACTAAAGTCCTGGACCTCAGAAGAGCCCCTAATCTTGGTCTCTTCTGAGCTCCGAGACCTTAGTCAGCCGCAATAGTTATGTCAAGTCCATATCAAAGGGAAAGATACCCTAATCTTACTTTTCTATTATCCATTGTGATTGCGAGGCTCTCCAAACTATACGAACCTGCTAGACTGTCTCTTTTGTTGACACCAGCTGCTGCTCGAGGGCGGATCTCAACGAGGCCAGCGATCTCAGCTCAAAAATTTGTCCTCGATAATTTAAGGGGAATCCTCAAGGCTACCATACAAAATGTTTCGGATAAATACTCAAAATGTACGCCGTATTATAGTAATTTCTTCACATTATCTATGTTTTCCGATTGTGTCAACAAAAATAAGTAAGGTTTCATACTTTAATTTAGATTTTATACGTGTTTTTAAATTATTAGTGTTATTTTTTACCCTTAATGTGGGAAACTGCTAAAGACCGTGAAAGGTGGAAGATTTGGGGGAGGCCTTTGCCCAACAATAGGACAGCATATGTACCTATAGGCTGATAAAAAAAATGTCGGTACTATCGACTGCATTTGTTTCTGTTTACAGTTGAGGAGATAGTATCATTCACTCAATACGAGCTGTCTCCGGAGATGGCGTGTGTGTTGGACGCACACAGCGCGGTGTTCGCATGGCTTGGCGCGCACTGCTCCGCGCGCGCCAAGGACGACCCCAGAGCACTGGCCGCGGCCTATCTCGCGCAAGGTAACACTGAACACTGCACACAATGTGGATGAGCGTTGAAGCAGTGTAGCTCCAACCTTAAATTTCAAAGTCCCATGTAGTAGGTACTGTTCTTTGAAAGTGTGGTTTCTTGTTTAGGGTACGATGGGACTGTTATACCCAAAAGTAGGTAAAAGTCTCTAACTAATAAAAAAAAAAAAAAAAATGTACTGTTCTTTTCAACTAGTTCTAGTACTAGTACCTACTGTTCTTTATATGGGTAGGCTCTAATCTCTTACCATCAGATGAGCTGAAGCAGTGTAGCACCAACTTTATAATTCAAAGTCCCGTGTAGTAGTCTGTTCTTTTTATAGGCAGGCTCTGATCTTGATGAAGTTTCTATGGGACCAATCGATTTATAAACAAAGTTCTGAGGTAACAAACATAAAAAAAACATTCAACCGAATTGAGAACCTCCTTCTTTATTGAAGTCGGTTGAAAAATAAAAACGTCGCAATTTTCAAATTCAGTACAAGCTCTATAATGCGCTGTTAATGGAAATTGAACTCTAAAACAAGTGATTTCCAGCTTACATGTACTGTTTTGTCGTCAGACCCGGCGGCGCGAGACCCCGAGACGCCAACCATCACCATCAGCCAGGGCCGCGAGCCGCCGCACTTCACCGGCTTCTTCCCGCACTGGAAACACTCCATGTGGAAGGTATAACTCGGTCCAAAATCATGACACCTTGCTCGAATGACGTTTGTGAAAAGTACAGCGTGGAATTGGATAATCTTGATAGAGAAGAGGTCCTGTAATACTTGGTAATGATAAGGCTTCGCAATTAGAGAAGAAACACGGAGGGCGCCGCGCGGGGCAGCGGGGGAAGAATCATGTTCCGAGCCACGTGGCAGCCAGGTGTGATGTTCATTCGCCCGAGTAGTACTTACATGATGGATGTAGAACGATCTGATACAGATTAGTACGGGAATTAATAAACGAGAAGTTAGGTTGTCGGATCAGCAATGCCCTTTTTTACTTCTAATGCTCGTAAAGTTCAACTTCGTCGAGTAAAACTGTATCTTAGGCACTAGGGAAAAAAAGCGATTATAAAATCTGTTCAAAGATGTTTAGTTTGTAATAGGTTTCATGCCGGAAGTTAAGAACTTTATTCAAATTTCGAACTTCGGTCCTTCATAATACCTACCTACCCATAGCTCAGGGTATTATGAGGGACCCTAACATAACTTTTTTCGAATTCCGAATATCGTGGTAACATTAGATAGCTGTATCCGTTTTTTAATTACGGAATGGGCGCAATCCTGCACAAAACCATGAAACCAATAACCCAAAAAACCGAACCTTTTTGAACATATTTTGTAAGCAGTCACTTTTTGCCCTAGAGTTTGAAATGCAGTTTTACTTCCCCTGTACTTGCCTGTACTTAGCTTATAACATGAGAAGCTAAAATAACTATGTATTAAATTGTATTCCCAGGGTCACAAGTCATTCAGTGCCATCATCAGCGCGTTGGAAGGCAAAGCAATTGTGCAGAACGGCAACAGCGCGCTGCAGAGCGGCAACACCGCCAACCGCTTCGACCAATACGAGAAGTACCCTATATCCGTACTACGCGGGCCCAAGGAGCATCTCCCGCCTGATGTGGACCCTCTCATCAAAGAGGTCAGTTAAGATAAGATAAGATAATGTATTATATGCAAAAAAAAGTTTACAAAATTGTCAAAGTTTTTGTTTTGTTTGTTCACACATCATCATCATCATCCGGGGGTCCTGGAAGAGATCGCTCACAGCCACAAGCCAGCCAGCCCTTTAACTAATCACCAAGTGATAGTGTGTTAGGCATGGAAATGATTGCTACTTTTATTTCATTGTCACATGGTGATATTATTTCATTTTGTAACAGTGAAATCAACGGTGATTTTTTAACAGACTTGGTCTCAGAAAGTAACAAGTGTTATGTGTGATCAGTTTAACACCATGATAAATAACATGTTACTTGGTATACTTTCCATGCTTAGTGTGTATCTAGGCATTAAATAACAAAACACGAGCGGCGAATTCGCTCACTAGTTCTTTCGAACCAAGTGTGGTGAAATGATTTCAAGTTCGCCTCGAGGAAGCCCCTTTCGTGCACTTGACACATCTTATCGAATTGTTTAGGTTCTATGACATGCCGGTTTCCTCACGATGTTTTACTTCACCGTTAAGCACGTGTTTTTTTTATGCGCACATACATTTTGCGAACAGGAAAATCCATAGTACGACCGGGTTTGAACCCACGAACTTCGGATCGAAAGTCGAGGCACCTCCCACTCGGCCAACACGGCTTTTTTATTTTACACTTTTCACTGTTTTTTTAACCGCTTATCTGAAACTGCAGTAAAGGCTTGGCCAAACCAATGCGTTCAGCTCGCGTCCGCGGAGGCGATCAGTTTTTGGCCAATCGATAGTGACGTGTTCACATCTATGCGCCCTCTGATTGGCCAACAACTGATCGCCACCGCGGACGCGAGCTGAACGCGTTGGTTTGGTCAAGCATTAAGACCTCATTTCTTGTTGCAGCTGTACCTGACGCACGACGACTTTGTGTCCACATTCAGCGTTTCGTACGACGAGTTCCGCACGCTGCCCGCCTGGAAGCAGACGCAGCTCAAGAAGGCGGTCGGACTCTTCTGAAAACTCACCAATAACGTGAACCGGCACCAGTAGCAGCATTTAATGTAACATGGCAGCCGAGAATAGTTGTTCGTCAGTTATCCGGGCAATTTCTCTCATATTAATTATAAAAATATTTTTTGTCAAGCACAAAATAAATTTACGCCCAGTTTTTTGGTAGTAGTTTTAGAGCGATAGCACACGGCGTCTTTTAAACGCACAGACGACGCGCAATTTAGGAACGCGCGTTTTCGGTCTATGCCTATATCGCGAGTCATCTGCGCGTTTAAAATACGCCGTGTACTTACGGCCTTAAGGCTTCGTCAAACAGGAAGCGTTCTCAGCGCGCGTCAAGGCGTAACGTTACGTTAAGCTATATTGAGAGCCTGACAAACAGTCCTGACGCCGCGGCAGAACGTTAAGTACTGCTAGCGCCGGCGCTTCATAATACAACACAGTTCGTCGCTATAGCGCGGCGTCAACTTAGCGCCATGCCGCGGCGTAAGTACGCATTTTATTTGGCGAAGCCTTTTGTCGCGGGTGCTGGGGCGCTAAGCGCGACAACACTCGGACGAGTGGCGGCCCCGCGCGTTCACGCACTGCAAAAACAAAACACGAGCGGTAAATCCGCTCGATTTTAGCGCGGCAGGCTATAGAATCTCGCTTGCTATTTATCCTAGAAAACTAAAGCCTCAGATAACTTTTTAGAGTGCTTTCTGGTGGTTCAACTGAACAGAATAGATTGGCCACGAGAAATAAAAGTTGTCCAACTGTATATTGTTCGTAGTTTTATCTTTACCAGTTTTTGCACTTTTAGCTGACGATACAAAATTTAAACATTTTATGTAAGAGTCCTTTAATGAGATGATTTTATGTTTTAGATACCTAAATTTTATTACATAATTTATGTTTATGTTGTAATTTATTGCAAAAAAATAATGAAAACTTAAATAATATAAGAACATATTTATTAATTTCATTGAGTTGTTATTTTGTACGCAGACCCATGTGATACACATCTTAAATTTGGTTTTTGAAATAAAACAATTTTTATTTTATACCTGTTTATTTTTTGACAAATTTAGCCCTTATTAACTAGGCGTTATTTAATGATAAAATCAATTACTTTATACAATATACAATTAACTTATAAAACTCAATAGATTATTGAATGATATATGTACAATAAAATAGCTATTGATACATAATATTATATGCCTACTTGATATGAGGGCCGCAGCCAAGGCACATACAGGTATCGTGGGCGCGAGGCCGTGACGTCACAGCAAACCCTACCTAATGAACATACAGCCATATCTCTAGATTCAACATAATTATATCGATAATAATACAAAATAATCAATAACCTGTTATCCATGAAAATTACAATGTTTTAGCGAAAAGCTACTTTAGTCGTATTATTTGAGAAGCTAGCTAGTTAGGAACTTCTAATTATAGCGAGATAAATAAAATGATACATGATAAAATTCATTAATAAATACTTTACATACAAGTTCAACGGTGGCAGTCATGCGCGAATAGGGTTTCATATAAAAAAAACCTATTTGCGCATGCCACGTATTTATAACGGTGAAGATAAACATCGCGGGGAAACTGACACGTCGTAAAATAGATAGTTAAATTGTTCCGCATTGGGTCGCATGGCGAAGACCTATTCGCTCATCTAATCGAGAGTAGATCTGCGTCCCAGCAGCGGTGACAATTACGGTAGCATTCCGATGTTGGCGACTGCGCGACTCGGATATGTATGCACGAGTCGTGAGACGCGGTCGCATGCGTCCAACAGGGCTTCATATTAATGCATGCTAAACAGTGGGTCGCGCGACCCGGTTGCGATGATGGGTTCCCATCGAGAAACACCAAACGAGTAACACTGTTACTCGTTGGGAATTCTTATCTCATCGAGTAACACCGAAACGAGTAACAGTGTTATCGTTGGGATTATTTCCCATCGAGTAAATCCCCGAGTAAGGGTAAGGGTTTTAGTCGTGTTGTGCGGTCGCCGATTGCGGTCGCCAACATCGGAAGGCTACCGTTAGGCTGATTATGCTTATGCTATTAAGAAAGGTTCAACAATGATTTATATGATTCCACTGGACATTTTGGGAGTATTTTTAAAGCCGGTACGTGCCGATCTACGAGAAAAATACTCCCGAAAATGTCGGGTTAATAAAAATTATGCACAATCAGTAACAATAATATAACGTATTAACATTAGTTATAAGCATGAAGAAATAACATACGACTTCGAAATTTCCAAACTACAAACGTTTTGTTAATTCTGACATTTCGAAATTTCTTTGGCAATAACCATATCCAAACGCATGAAATATATAAAAAATAACTACGACACATGTGGAATGAAACTAAATAAAAAATGCAATAGCTGCCCTAATAAAAAAATATAAAAAAATGCATTTCAAAAATATTGACTACTTTCAAAAATATTTACTATGATGTTACTAACAGTAAGTACATTTAAAAGTTCGCATTTCAGTTCGTAGTTAATTAGAGATTTATCGAACTTACACCTAGAAAAGCTTATAGCCTGTCACAGGCAAGAGACGATCGACGACCGATATTTACAACGTAGATCAACTGTGATCGCAGCATTTAAACGGGCAACATAAAAGTAGCAAAATAATTGAGGGAATATCGGACGCCGGCGGCTCCTTAGATGCGCAGGCACAACTAGCTAAAGCACAATGTATGTTCAGGTCGACGTAAAACTAACAAAAACATAACTCAACATAGCTTTAACTGCAGGAATGTAAACAAAGTTTAATCGATAAACAGCAATGAATATTCAACAAGAATTACGAGTAACAATAATCGCGTCGGAGGCCTGATTCCGCTTAGCACCACGGGTGTTAACGTACACAAGTTATATCACAGCTGTCCGGAGCTCGCGCTCTCGACTCGAGTCCAGTCGGTAGCCAACCACGACCGCCGACCATTTTTAATAAATATTTCGCCTTTCCTCAACCAACATCTATTGCGTTCTGCCATCGTTCAATAAATTAGAGAAAAGCATATCTTTGTTGAAGATTATCAAAATGTATTTCTATATTATTTTAGGCTGGTATTTCATCGAAACTGAGACGACACATTACTTCAAACAAGCTAGTATTTGGCACGTTTTGTCTCTCCGCAGCATTATACTACATCCATCTTTAATCAATTCCTTGATTTATCAGGCCTTGGGAAAAATATCACACAAGCCATCACGGATGTCAAGGGTGTCACTACCCTGCTTCACTGCGTAATTTCTTTGCGCGGGGCATCAACTCTACATACAATCTTTGTACTTCAAAATCACTTATAAAATTATCTTTAAACAATTATTTTATTTTACAAACTGAATAAGACCGTCAAGATTTATCAATTATTTTCAAGAGTGCATTACAGTTTAAAATGTGACAATCAAATTCAAAAATTACAATTTATCTAGGCTTTTTAGATAATTAATTTAAATGTCTGAACTGTTATTGAAAAACCGTTTATTTTAAGTTATTGCTAGTATGATTGATGGTCAAAGCACAGGTTCAGATTTCATTTATATTTTATTTATCTACGTAAAGTATAAGGCAGTTTTTTAATAAATTACTACAAAAGCTCATTTTAATAATTTAATTATCAAAACGCATTGGTTGCGTGTATGAGGAAGCTCATTCAAAGGTATTTTTTGCATATTAGAAAATCATTTGAGCAATACATTGGAGACGTTATATTACGTTAAAAAACACACTTATGGCACTGTCTATTCGTTAGTTTGAAATAAAAGCAAATGACAAGTGTACAACTACAAAAATATTATGAGCATGCATGCATGCATGTATCACGGCTAAGTTATTTTTTTTTTGTTTTATGCGGCTTATTTCTTGTTACGCATGATTATCAAAAACTTTTGACAAAAATTAAACAGACTTTGAAAGTTTTTATTTTTAGGTTTCTTTATGGTCATGATAGATAGAGAATGCCCTGTGCAACACCGAACTAGAGTCCAATTTGACACCTTTGCATTCCTTTACTTTATCTACCCAGAGGTGATTTTTTCGCTCAAATTTGAATGGAACCATTTATGGAGTATACTTGATCAAATACAAAGAGTCAGCAAAATCGGATAACCCTGTAGAGGTTAAACTAAGAACAGCCAGTTTTTTATAAAATAAACTACGCGTAAGTGCATCTTATTTCAATTCCTGTTTGATACAATATCACAATACTTTCAACTAACACTATTGACTTATGGAAATAGTGCAAATCGTGCGTACAAAGTGTAATCAAATATGAATTAGTAGTAAGATTATAAAAAAGCGGTGCCTTACATTGTTAAGTGGCATTTCGCTTGTAAACAGAGTGCAAACGATATTCTAGTACATATCTGAAACTACCATTAGAAATGATAAATCCGTGATGACATAAACGAGAAAACACGCCACCAAGTCAAGCATTTTAGTTGCCACACAAAGACCGAATTATCGAATAAAATATCGAATTAAAACGTTCATACAGCTCAGTTTTACTTTTCAAAAGATTAAAACCTCTTAATGTATGTTATAACATCAACTCGTGTAACTAAATATTTACAGGAACAAATCCTAGTCATAATTTTACGAAGGTGTTAAAGTATCCACTGGCGAGGCAAATATTTTATAAAGGTTTTGTGATAACCCATATAGCACCGATTCTTGCCAGCGTTTATGCCTAGAAAGCTAGTCATGTAAAAATATATCGCCAATGAAAAAACCTTAAAAAGGTAGTCAATTCCATTTTGACTATGTAGACTCAGTTATTATAAAATTGTATCCTTAAGTACAAATTGTTCATCTCCAACTATATCGACAGCGTCAGTCGCATTTCAAATCAAAATTTGGACAAAACACACATAAATTCACATTACAACGACTAGCTAATTTATACAATCAAAATAGTTACAAAATTGTATAGATTCAGAATTATAAGTTTCCGACGACAGATCAAAACGTAACATATAGTAAGCGTCAAACAACTTGTCCTATGGCGCACACGACAAAGATGCGCAGAACGCCATTCGTATATCAAATTGGTTCTGCGTATCTTTGTCAGCTGGTTCGCCAGAGGACAAATTATTTGACGCTTAGTATACCAGCCATAAGCATTCTAACATCACATGTACTTTGACTAAAAGTACAACGATTAATCGACATCGTTACGTAGAAACGAGTTATATTCTAGGCCGTATAGAATAAAGCGTTCAAAAAGTGTTAGTTCAAAATCGACGGGGAGATTACAGAGTCAGTAAACGTTACCGCGTGTCGGACGAATGAGCGAGGCGAGGTTACGATCGACCGCTGTCGGCGAGTACCTGCGGCCTCACTGGCGCGGCAGCGACGCGTTGGCGGGGAGCGTGGAGCTGCGCAGGGAGGCATTCATGTACGACGATTTCAAGTTCGACCGCATCGAGTCTCTGGAATGACAGACCGCCGCTTGATTAACTATTCATGATAGTTTGTATTTCACTTTGATATGAAATATAAAGAGATGCGGGTGAGCTGATGCGGTAGATGAGATCAGCATAAGATAGGATGATCTGACCGATAAGCCTATCTTATGCTGTTCCGTCGTGCTGCTTGGCTTATGAAGTAGTGGCACGTGCCACTACTACTACTACTCGGGCGAATAAACATGACACCTGGCTGACACGTGGCTCAGAACTTGATGCTTCCCCCGCTGCCCCGCGCGGCGCCCTACGTGTTTCTTCTTCCTCTAATTGCGAAGCCTTATCATTATCTATAATTACCAAGTATTACAGGACCTCTTCACTATCAAGATTATCCAATTCAAGCCAGGTGTCATGTTTATTCGCCCGAATAGTACGCTATATCTTCGCTAGTCTCATAAATTACAATCTGCGGTAGACTCGGCTTGATTTGACTCTGCTAGACGCTAGTGTCAGTACCTGGGCGACAGCTTGGTGTGGTCGTGGTTGGTGTGGTGCGCGGCGCGGTACCCGTAGCGCTGCACCCGGCGCGCCAGGCGAGCGACCCAGCGCCGCTGGTCGGGCGCGGCGGGCGCCAGCAGCAGCAGCTCGCGCGCGCGGTCCGCGTGCAGTTTGCACGCCGCCACACCCTCGCCCTCGTTGATGTGCTCCGCGTGGATCTTCATGCGACATCCTAAAATAATGCACCGTTTATACGAGGCCTTAACTTTCTGATCGCCAGATTCATATACTGGGTTAGTTTTTGTTTATGCGAAAGCCGAGACCGAGAACCTACTCCTGCGCTAAATTATTGAACTAAAACTAACCGTATGTATATGGTTAGTTCTTTAAGTTACTAAAATATAATATTATTTTTTTTAGATATTTTCCAAAACTTAACAACGGTTAATTTTTTTGAACTTGGTTAACGATTCTGAGCAAACTAATTTCAGGTTTCGCATAAACAAAAACTGACCCAGTATAGAAGAGTCAAGTCTTTATTTGTTGGGTCAATACATAGTATGAGCAATACTAATGGCTACTTGCACCAACCTTAAAAAAATCCTAAACAATCATTTTACTCGCTAGGGAGATCTTTACGATACAAATTCATTGCACCAACTATAAGTATTCATCTAACGCCTAAAGAATTCCTTAACTTTGGGAGCCCGTTGCTCGACCTCATAGCACTTAGAAATTCCCTATCCCAATGAGCCGTCATGTAATTTCTGTCAGAATACATATTTGTCTCTTTCACTCTTATTGAGCATACCTACTATATCAGTACTACTCTAAACCAGCAATGCCAGTACGTACTAAAAAGTTAGATTTACGTACCTGTTTACTCCTATTATAATTAAATTAAATATCTTTCAGTCAAATAACGTACCTTTTTGAGCAGTTTTTTGTAAAAACATTTTTATGCATTAGTACTGGTAGCACTGTATCTACTTACCTACCCATATGAAATTAAAATACGATTATCTAGAATTCCTAGATGATCTAGCTAGACAACGACGGACCCTAACTCTTCACTTACCTACATAGCCCTTCATAATAACCGTATAAAACACATTGATAAGCCAAAAATATATAATTTTACCAACAAACATGTTACGTATAATCACAAGAGCCACTGAAATTGGCATTTATATTCTTCTCAGCTTTGACTTTGTTGTTCTTGAATCATTGCACGTTAATTTCCATAATATTAGTCCCTTTTCTTGTTGTAAGTAGGAGTAGGAACTACCTATTTTAATTTATATAACTCGGAGAAAAACGCCGACTGTTTTCACTTTTTTGTCCATCTCAGCTTCGTTTTCCAAATATCTGAGCCTATTTTCCTAAATAATTGTTCGCTTTATACATAAAACTCGGAAAATATCGTAAATTATATTTTGCATAAAATAATATTGGTTATTTGTCTAAGGTCAATGAACCAATAAACCCACAGAATAAACCATAGAAAATCTAGATGGTCGCGAGATTAATCGCTCTTTCATTCACTTATTTAGAAGTCACCAGACTTGGGAGTTAAATAGTGTGTCAAGTTTGGTGCAATGGAAATTGATCTAAGTAAAGTTTTAGGCAGTACTTATATTAAAAAATACCTATCAAAGTATTCGATTTTTCGACTTCGGTGCAAGTGGCAGTAAGTGCATACTGGAAAGTTTATTAGTATAAAACTCACATTTACCAGTGCCGATCCTATATGAGCTTACACGAGCTCTTAGCTTACGAATCGCCGCAGATTCATAGTCAAGTCAAGTCAGCATTCGATTAGGCAATTTCTTCAATGTTGCTAGCGCAATGAACTCAGACTAAGCGAAACCTGTCAACTTGTGTTAAAAAAATCACGCTTAGTAAGAAAATACGTCACAACTAAAGCAACTTAGGCTATGCACACAGCATAAGACTGTTTTATTTTAAGCTAAATACACCACCAATTTTTAAATACCAAAAAAAAATTAAATGGGCAATGCAGACGGGGTACTATTGTTGCATCTGTGCACTCAGTATTTTGGATTTCTAGAAAATGACAGAGTGACAGCGGCGCGAGTGCGGCGCCCGAGCCGAGGTTTTGCGGGCTTGCTCGAGCTAGGTACCCAGGTTTGACAATATAATATATATTATATTATCAATAAAAGGTACCGCCTGATGCAAATCCATAGGAAAACGACTAACGGTAACAGTTATCCACTTTTAATCAAATTTATTTTGTCAAAAATTCGACTTAATATTTTCAAGTTTTTTGCCGTATCTGTGTTCAGTAATACTGACTATGCGTATTTTTTTTACTTCTGTTTAAAAATTGACCGTGTTTAAGTATCGTGTAATAGCTGTTGGTAAACCAATACACTTAATAAATAATAATCTACTTCGTCATAAAGTAGACATGTAAGTACTCACGTCGACACTCGTAGGCGTGCGGCGGACGGAACATGTTCCAGAGCGGGCGCGTGCACACCTCGCACGCCGTGGGGATGTGGTACGTGATGCTCACGAGGTCGTGCCCCTTGTGCGCCACCGTGTTGCCTGCAACGGGACAGAACGTGAGTGGACAGAACGGGACAGGCTGCGGCTCACATGCTCGGGTCAGCACAATAGATTTGATATTATCCATTTAAACATCAACAACACTAAGCTCTGTAAACAATTCATAATTGTTCCCCGTTGATAAAATCCACTGAAACCTGTATTGAAATTACTTTCGATGGATAAAATTACGCTCGTTGGCAAGCGTAATTTTATTTACAACTTCAACCAGATCAGTGACACACAAAACTATTTTTCACATAAGCCGTTGCTACAATGTTGGTACAAGTGCGATCCGACAGGGCCGCGGTCGAATCCGACCGGAACCCCGTGACCCTGTCAAGTAATGATGCGCCGTCGAACCTCTCGTCTGGTAACGAGTGGTTTGACGAGGCATTAGCACTAAGGTGATTAAAGAAATGTCAATGGGTTAATAGTTGGTATGCTGCCAGTTACTAGCACTCTGCTAGTAACCTGATGGTGAGCCCAACATACCCCTACGGCCCTCGCCGGAGCGGAGGTAATCTGCATTTACCCATTGTAAAAAAAAAAAGTGCGACAACGCTCGTAACCCCTATGCGTACACGTATCATGTTTATATTTAAGTTCAACTTGTAATTTACTAACCTGAGGGTGGGCGCTAATGCCTATCATACAGGGTAACCATTATCCTAGTTTAGGTATCAGTAGTTACACTAAAACTGAACCTTTTTTACCTTTAAGCTATCTTTAAAAAATAAATTGCTTTTGTATACTATCCTAAATGTAATAAGGTGCCAATAAATCATTTATCATTATTTACTGCAATAAACAAAACATAAGCAGCCAATCCGCTTGGTATTTTTTTTTAAATCACAGCTTCTAATAGTACTTTTTTCAGATGTATCTCTGGGTAATATTGACTGCTATAATAAAAAAAATGGGCTAGTCTGAAACCGCACTAAAGCGTCGATGACACACGGCTAGTTTACACGGTACAAGCCGGCGAATTTAAAAGCTAACGAGTCAACGAGTTAGCTTTCGGGAAGGATTGTCAACAAGCAGATCGTAAAAAAGCCGATGAAACTGGTTTCCAAGCTACAAGCGAACTCGTTGGCTCGTAACTTGTAAGAAAGCCCTGTGTCATCGACGCTTTAGATGGCACAGGAGGATATAATAATTGTTCCCAGGTTAATATGTCTATTATCTATCATCAGTTTTAGCTCTACCATCGCCAGCCTTACTTTGATTTTGATTCTCCCACGCACTTAGCAATTTTTATACTTTATTTCGTGATAGCGTATGTTTCAGAAGCAAACATTTTCAATTTTCCACATCTTTCTTTTTTTTTCTCAATATGGCGTCGCAATCAAGTCGCAATACGCGTCGTATAGGATGCTTGATTCATCAAATTGCAGTATGCCATTATGCCATTGGATGATTGCTATAATCACTCTAGCCTTGTCTATGGCTAAAAAATTCAAATGACCCAATTGGGTGATCTTGCGTATGTAGGTAATGTTGCCAGTAAAACAAAACTTGTACAGTATAATTAAGTCTCTTAAAAAAATGTTTTTTGTCTTATTTTAGTAGTTTTTTATTTTTTCATAGTATTAGTTTTTTGGATAGATTTATATGTTCGGTTCGAGAGAACTCTCGTTTCGAACTTCGGCGAGTCCACACCTGATGATGCCTCGTGTAGAGGCGAAACACGTGTCGTATCTTCAAGCTTTGGTTTTCTGTTCGTTGACTCTTTGGTTTAGTTGAACTAAAGTTAAGTTAATTAAAACCTTTGTTTGGAAGTTAAGCGGATTTATTACTAAATATATTTATATAATTTGTTGATATTTATGGATTTCCGCAAAGTAACGCCTGAATCGATCAATTATCAATAAAATTATTTCTTTTCTTTTCTTTTTTTTTTCCTTACCGGCGTGGTCAGATCCGTCGGTGGGCTGATCGGTTTCCCCCGGCCGCCTCGCCTCCCCCTCCCCCGCGTACAGCAGCTGGAAGATCCGCGGAATGTCTTTGGCGTCCGCGCGAATCACGTCGCCTTGCGTTACTGATCGCACGTGGAATACTTTGCTGTAACATTATAAATAATCATCAAAATCAAAAAAGTATCGAGAAAAAAGTGTGTGGCCTTTTCCAAATCCTTAACTCTCTCTAACGATCCCAAAGCAACAAAAAACAATCTTCTTTCTGTATATTTGTACCATGTATTTATCCATCCATACGGTGTATGATTAGGTGTGCTAATAAGTTGTTATGGCAATGTGTAAAATACCAAAAGAAAATAAACGTAGGTGTCGGATCCGTATTTTAATCGGATGTCGGCTCTTCTGTTATAGGTAAATCCAGTAAATTGTTGTCGGATAATTGTGAACAGTTTCATATAAAATGTTCAGTCACTAGAGCACCCGACACCCGACAAATGGGAACGGGCTGTAACACCACGCATTTCGTTAGGGTTTCAAGTCATGGCAACTAAAGTTATGATGTAAACTAATAAAAAGTTATTATGCAAAATCATTTCTTCATCAAGCTCAATCGACTCACCTCAAATCCAGAATCATGACTGGATCTGTGGTATTCTGTTTATCGCTCTCCGTGTTGTAGAAGATGATCTTCTTGGAGGAGACGACGACGTACTGCCGCTTCCAGCCATGCCGTTTGATGTTCTGCTTGAGCGGCACCGAGAGCCAGCCCTCGAGCGTCTGCTCCGTCTCGCCGTCCTCAGCGTCTGCGGAGGACTGCGAGGCCGTCTCGCTCGTGAGCGCGGCTAACTTCTCCTTTAGCTGCTCGATTTCCGCGTCTTTACTGTCCACCTAATGGAGATTAATTGAGATTAATAATCAATGGCACAGCTATGGGGCTTTGAAGTAAAACGAAGACAAACTCAGAATGAGTTGAATTTGGTTGTTACTGTTACTCTGACGCAGGGTTCGATGATTTAAATCACTTGATTTTAATCAGTGATTAAAATCGCGATTAAAATAAAGTGATTTTTTTAAATAAATCAATTATTAAAATCATTAATTTTTACTGGAACCAAATCAACCAAAAAATGTCGAGGAACTACCCCGATAGGCACCACGGGGCGCGCACACAAGTATCTACTCGCGCGAATAAACATGACACCTGGCTCGAATGACGTTTGTGGAAAGCACAGCGTGGAATTGGATAATCTTGATACAGAACAGGTACTGTAATACTTGGTAATGATAAGTAATGATAAGGCTTCGCAATTAAAGGAATAAGAAACACGGAGGGCGCTGCGCGGGGTAGCGGAGGATGCATTAAATTTCGAGCCACGTGTCCGCCAGGTGTCATGTTGATTCGCCTGAGTAGTACAATGCTTTGCTACCTAGACAAATCGGGGATATGTGCTGGTCAAACTTCACTGCTCTCTCATGCTCTCCGGCTACTTACCTCCATGGCGAGGCGCATGCGCGTGGTCTGCTCGTCCAGCAGCTGTTGCTGGCAGTCCTGCAGGTCGCGCTGCAGCTTGGATATGTGCTGGTCAAACTTCGCTGCTCTCTCATGCTCTCCGGCTACTTACCTCCATGGCGAGGCGCATGCGCGTGGTCTGCTCGTCCAGCAGCTGTTGCTGGCAGTCCTGCAGGTCGCGCTGCAGCTTGGATATGTGCTGGTCAAACTTCTCTTTTTCTCTCGTGAGCTCTTGCTGTAACTTGCGGTAGTCCTTGTCTTTTCGGACGGACATCTTGCCTTTGTTCTTCGTCGTGGTTGGATTCATGTCTTTTCTGAAAGGTTATGAGTTCATTTTTAGTCAGCAATATACGAAACATTAACAAGCTAGCAGGAAAAAGCACTGATTAGAAGTTCCATTCCTAGAATTTTTATAAAGCTTTGAAAACTGACAGGACAATGTGTAACAAAACCCTGATGCCCGAGTATGGGAAACCGGGACTTTATATTTATACATCTTTAAATGGAAAAGCGCTCTAGCATTGTTGCACCGGCCTACGTGAATCAAAGACCTGTGTAGCACTGTTCTGGTCATGGGCAGGCGTGATCTCTAACCTATACGCTATATGTGTCTAGTACCTATCGCCACTTATCAGATACATAATCATAAATCAGAGAGAGCGAACCTGTTCATGATCTCGGCTAGTTTGTTAACGGCTTGTTGCTTGAGCATGATTTCAGAGTTGAGTTTCTTGTTGAGTCTCTCGACGTCGTCCTGCAGTCGTTGCAATGTCGCCACGCGCTCCGCCAGTGCTGTGCCGCTACGTCTCAGCTCGTCCACCTCCTGATCACAATGAATTAATGAATGAATGAATAAGAACTACATATTTATGGTACCAAAAATTACAGATAAACAATACGAGTACTTTGTTGTATCATTCTCACATTCCAAAGCAAGCTCTCCACTGTTAGGGGAAGGCAAGAGAAAACGTGGCCGTATGGGTTTAGTTGGAGATCAACCTATCGAAAAATCCTGAGGGAACGTTAAACGTGAAGCTTAAGGTTTCGTCGCGTGCCATGAACGGAGCGTGTCAGCACCGTCAAAATATAAAATTGCATAGAAAGCGACGGTCGGTATCGGAACGGTGTAGTTGGGTATAGTGTCATACTTTTCAATAAAAACTTTTTTACTTTTTTTTGCTCGACATGGTCCCTGCACGGTTATGTTATCATACGGGATAGTGGGCAGAAAGCAGACCGCGATGAGAGCTCACTGTGGACGCCTTCAATGTCTTAGCCCAGTAGCAGTAGGTTAGATTTATTTGAAATAGGCAAGCATTTACCACAACCTCACCTGATAGTAACTGACGGTGTGGTCGAGGATGTAGTACGCTTGCCTAGTAATGAGCAACTCCCTTCTGCACATCGTAAATTTCGATGCGAACCGCTTGGTTCGAGTTCGTGCGATGTCAACGAAATAGGGGTGGTACCCCCCGTACGCCTGCTAGTTCGGTGGTAAAAGGGAGATGGCAGGATTAGATCGTGTAGGGTTTTTGGTTTATGACTGTACCTTCCGCTGCAGGTCGATTGTGGCTCTATTCTCGTGGTCGCGGTCGCGCCAACCCGCTAACGCCGCCTCGCGAGCCTCTAACTCGGCTCTGTGTTGCGATATGGCGTCGCGCATTTCAAGCTCTTTCATAGTCTTCTCCTTTTCGAGCTCGCCCACTGTCTCTTCGGCTATCGACCTGTAATTAAGTGAGGGTGAGTGGTACTCAATCTAGTTTGAAAAAAGTCAATATTTTAGCCAGCCTGGTGATGGTAGAATGGCAGGACACATATCCGTAAGCTGAACCCAATTTCAAATTATACTTGAATGCGTGTGAGAGACTTATTTCTACTTGCACCAAACTGTCAAGGTCCCTAAGCAATTACTTAACTCGCTTGGTAGTTCTTAACAGTCCAGATTCTGACCGTTAAGAACTGTTAAGCTGTTAAGTAATTGCTTAGGAATTTAGAAAATTGGTGC
Source organism: Lobophora halterata (assembly GCA_932526365.1). NCBI lineage: Eukaryota > Metazoa > Arthropoda > Insecta > Lepidoptera > Geometridae > Lobophora > Lobophora halterata. The sequence goes on along the minus strand of OW052001.1, from coordinate 9,613,141 downwards.
AAGTCGGCTTTAGCGTGATAAAGGGTGATAGTGTTTGGGAGGTCGTGTGAGAAGGTGAGACTATGCGTGCGTGAGAGGTTGAGGGTATTTGAGTGAGAGGCTGTGGAGTGTGTGACGGTCGGATGTGTTAGAATCTGAAGGTGTGCAAGGATTTTCTTCTTCTTACCGTGTCACTAGTACTTTCGAATCAGTAAGGTGAAAGGATTTCAAGTGCGACTCAAAGAGGCTCCTTGCAATAGACACATGTTTTCGATCTTTTTAGGTTCTATGACATGCCATGTTTCCACACCATGTTTTCCTTCACTGTTAAGCACGTTTTTTTAATGCACACAGATTTTTGAACAGGAAAATCCATTTGTGTACGTCCGGGTTCAAACCCACGACCTTTGGATCGAAAGTCGAGGCACCTTCCCACTACGCCAACACGGATTTTTTTAAGGCGTTTTTTTTTATTTTTGTGGAAGGATAAGAGTGTGTGAGGGTGAAGGCGTATGAACGGTAGTAGGTAGAAGTGTGTTAACGGGTGGTAGTACGAGAATGTGTAGTTTACCTGGCGATGGCCTCCGAGTCCGCGCGTGCTATGGCGAGCTGCAATTGGTGCAGCAGACTGGCGCGCTCCTGCTCGAGGTCGCGAGCGGAGCGCGAGCTCTCGTCGCATTGCGCGCGGATCTCGTTCACCTGACTGCGGTAGATGTGGCAGTAATGCTGCTCGTTCTCCAACTGCGAACGGAGCTCCTCACTCTGCGGGAGAAGAATTTCTTATGAGATAATTCTATACAGATACTACTGATGGATTATTCTGTTCATCAAGATATATGTGTGCATTTAAAACACGTGCACGGTGAAGGAAAATAATGTGAGGAAACCGGCATGTCATAGAACCTAAAGTTCAAGAAAATGTGTCAAGTGCACGAAAGGAGCCTCTTCGAGGCGCACTTGAAATCCTTTCACCACACTGATTCAAAGAAACTAGTGACACGATAAGAAGAAGACAGATACTACTTTAAAGTGTCTGGTCCGAGAGTAGGCCCGAAGCACAGCGAAAATATAAGACACTGATTACGCTATGCTACTTCAAGGAAATTTGCTAGATATCATCAGTTGAAAAACGATGTACCTACACTACACTTGGCAGAGAATGTTAGAAAGCAAATAATACGGTATCAATTTAGCGACAAACCACATGTTTTCGTGGCAAAGCTAAAAATAGCAAATCAAAATAACTTTATGTGGGCAGTATAAAGCAGTCTTTGCACATAATTTTCCCGAAAACCCTACTTGTGGGGATGGTTAGTGGGGATTTCAGATAATGAAATGCCGAAATCCCCAACCCAACCCCCTCTAAAGATAATAAGATGTGGTTGGATTTGGCACAATAGCGGTGGGAGTAAATATCAGATATATCATTAGGTTCTGCGTCATTTCATTCAGATTAGAAAAACAATACTTTTTGAAACGAAAATGTACGTGCGGAGGATACCTTTAATTTACCTACAAACACTAATAAAGAAAATATATGACTCCATTAGAGGTTTACTTAACTTTGTCTGTAAGTTATTTATAAATATTAATTTTCCCTTTCATTGTTTTTAAAATTACGAGTAGAACGGTCTTTATTGAGGAAGGTGAATTGAGAACAAGCTCGAATTCAGGAAAATTCACAATGAATACAATACCTATGTATACAATATACAATACCTATATAATATATACATGATAAATTTCTAAATAGATCTAAATAAAATTTGTGGCATAAATGTTACTTTCTTACATACATATTATAATATAGCGTTCAAATGCTGATTTCACACAAGCAAAAACTTTTCTAAGTTCGAATGCTGATTTCACACAAGCAGAAATTTTTCTAAGAACTAATAGAATCAAGAACCAGCAAAACACTCGTAAACAATAGACGTTAAATAGAATTTTATAGTGCAACTACATTAGACCCACTTGAGGATGACCAGGAAATTAATACAAGTACGCATTCCTGTATATTAATGGATGTCAAGATCATTACGGGATGTGTTTATAGACATGCCTCTATTGCCAAGGCCCATTCTGCCGGCGGCCGTGAGATTGACTCGCGCCTTTGTTTTACACATTCAGATTCTGATTCTGATTGAGATTCATATTCAGATAGTTGTGATATAGACATTTCTCAAAGTAATTTAAAACTAACTGAGTATTAATGAGTAGGTTTATATTTCCTTGAAACACTAGCTGACACCCGCAACTTCGCTTGCGTTGCGTTGCGAATTAACAAAATTCCTTTTTTTCGGTTGAAAAAATCTATGTATGCATCCCACGTTCTCGCAACGGTGAAGGAAAACATCGTGAGGAAACCGAAATATCAGAGGACAGGAAAAAAAATGTTCTATGGTATGTGACATCCACCAATCCGCATTGGGTCCGCGTGGTGGATTAAGACCCATTCGCTCTCCTGCCGAGAGTAGGCCTGAGTCCCAGCAGTGGGAACATTATAGGCTGATTATGCTTATGCTTATGCAGTCAGGACAAAGCCTTTATCATGAAACATGACTTAAGTTACGATCGAATCATCTATCACTATTATCGAAAGGATAGCCATATATTCGGTGTAGACAAACTACAACTTGTGTTTTCAGCGCAAGCAATAAGCCTACTGAGTATAAAGCCGGTTTACATGACATTAGCCCATTTAAGTTTACCGATTTTCGTCACAGTGAAGATCTCGACTACAAAATATGAAGTTAAAATAAAGTAATCGATTCAAGATGACTATCGTAACAAAAAAAATGCAGATACATTTTCTTAATAAAACTTGCTAATAGCTAATAAAAATGCGCTAGACAAAACGAGACCCAAGTAAAATTGCCTTAAACCGAAATATGGAACAGAATGGCATCATAAGTAAAATAAGGATCTCATCCAAGCTCTTATTACAACTAGGTTTTTATCTAGTCAGTTATTTGAAGTTGCATAGACGAGTGTAACCAGGGCATCCACTTTATATTCCAAGAATATTTATCAAAGTATTGACAAAGCATCTGTGTACACTATTCTAGGAACGAAGGCGCCTATCCATTAGGTAGGTGTTTTACGATTAGTCTTGTACTAGCTATCGGTTGGTGCCACGTACTTTACTTCTCATAAAATAGTTATGCACCTATTTTAGGAGTATACCGTTCTCAAATCATCATTAACATTAGCGGGATAATTTGTTTACAATGATTGCTAAATTGACAATATAATATTTAATAGATTCAATCTATTTTAGAAACTGCGTTGTCGCTTTCAGGTAAAACATTTTGTACCTATTGCTTGTGTTATGAAATGAGTAATTTATTCATTGACCACTGTCATGTTTTAAATGCTTTATTAGCACAAACAACTTTGGCACAATAAAGTGTAATTTATTGTGTATTTGTACACAATATCATAATTCAATCTTTAGGATGAATCTCAAAAGTTTGTGTCATAAATATCAAGGTCGGCAATGAAACTTTTTCATACTTAGTAAGTAAGTTCGTGAGCCAGCCAAATGCAATTTATCATGTTCCATCTAGAAATACCTACGACCGCACACTAATTTATGTAAGCGCACATTAAACACGGATGGTAAAGTAGAGTTAGGTAGATAATAAAACTTTAGGTGCAGTTATTAATTCGTTCAAAAAATTTAAGCCATATCCCAAGTCACATGAATTCGTTGAACTATGTAGCTTTAATGCTCAAATATATTTTATATACCTCATTCACGCACGCAGCGTGTCAAAGGTTATTATTCCTTGAATTACTATGAATAAATTTTCTGATGATTGTTCAAATCGTACGAGTGAGTCTCATTGCAGAAAAACCGCTGTGTAGGTTACGTGGTAGTACATTATTTATTTGGGGACGACACGGACTCTCACACGCGGGCACAGGCGTATAAGGTAAATGTCTGTTGCGAATGTGTGTATGTTTGACTACAATGACTCACTATGTCGTAATGCCAGAGGACAGTCTATTTCGGCACGATGAGATTATGATTAATTCAAAAGAAACTGGCGGAACTTAGTAGAAACATTTGTTGATGTGATTATAACTTCGAAATACCGAAAACGTTGGCGGTACGATCTCCACTCTATTCAATGAGACTGGTGGACAACGGCCAAAGACCGGAAGGCGTGGAATGAGTTGGGGGAGACCTTTGCCCAGCAGTGGGAAGAGATTAATAAAAAATAAAAATAAATACTTTCTTAATTAAAAGGCGCGCCACTGAGCCTGATTTCGGCCCTTCTTATCAGGACAACGTTTGCGCCGACAGACAGTGTGGTGCTTATTTCATTAGAATTAAGAATTTGTTTGTTTTGTATAATTATCCTCGAGTGTAGAATTTATTTTGAGGTAATGGTTTATCTATTGACTCATGACGTCATTTCATTCATAATTTAGGATATATGGTAATGCTAATGCTATTTATTTCATAGAAACACATTTGTATACTGACCTCAAGCTAGGCATAATATACTGGCAGTAGTGGTGCCAGTATTGACATCATGATCATGACAACATCAGTTCATAATATACGCCAGAAAATATTCTTAAGTTAAATCTCTGATTCATGACATGACTGACCTACAATCCTTTATGTTACGCCAGGTACGTGTCATTGGTAAGTTTCGGAACATCATTTCCTTCAAAACTGTACACTACATACGTTTATAGGTATTTTTTTTCAATGACCTATCTCGTTGCACTGCTTGGCAAAGGTCTACCCCAACTTATTCCACGCTTTCCGATCTTTGGCCGTTTCTAGGTATACGGGACATTTCGTCGTTCCTCTTTTCCTTCAAAACTGAAGACTCCATATTTTTATAGGTATTTTTTTACATTAACATATCTCGTCCCACTGCTGAACAAAGGTCTCCCAACTTATTCCACGCTTTCCGGTCTTTGGCCGTTTATAGGTATGAGAGACATCTCTTTCGAAAACTTAGGAATAGAATTGAAAATTCTAAGCATATAAACGAACAGGGCACTTTTTTAATGGAAAGTATCATGCCTGCACATAAACAAAACGGTTCTTAACCCTACAAAGTCCGTAGACATTTGAGTAGTCGTCTCGAGAGTCCAGAAATCTTTATCAAGTTTGCAGTTTTTATTTATTCATCAGACAAAAAGATTTTGCTAGGAACTTGAATCCAACTTAAGTTTTACTACAGCAGAATACTGGCCTTAGATCCGAAGTGTATACCACGTCTTGCAGTAGAATAATTGAAATATTAATTGTACATATTTCTAAGAATTTGTTTATGAGACGGGTGAAGGTCGCGCTCATATCATCCATTTGTTCTCGGGAATGTCTTCCCGTTCATGCTCGTGGCGATATAGTCTCGATCGATTTGACAGACACGCATAACACACATTTACATTGATTTACTTTTTCATTCAAAATTCATGGCGTATAAGTATTATGGGGACGCAATTGAATAGAGGAGAACAATAATTACATATACCTTAAGTTACAAATCTTTTTAATTGTTTAGCTGCGAAACAGTTAAAGAGATTTATAACAGTGTATCACTTAACTGGACATTAGTGTCGACTTGCACTAAGCTATCAAAGTTCCTAAGCAGTTACTTAACTCACTTGACAGTTCTTATCAGTCTGAATTTGGACTGTTAAGAACTAGCAAGCAGGAAAAGTAATTGCTTAGGAGCTTTGACAGTTTGGTGCAAGTAGGCATAAGTTTTGCTAAACTTAAGCATGACCTAATGATCAGTTAAGTGACAAATAAATTCTGACTTAACTAACGGTTCTAATAGGAAGCGCGCATAATGTTTACGCACAATTAAAATACTATACACATCACCTTAAAAAAAGTTAAAACCTTCATTCATATTCAAATCTCTAGAATTGTCTCTAAAAATCACAATAAATTGAAGTTTTTTTACATGTTAAATCCAGCTGAAAACCAGCTGGATTGCTGCCAAACTGATCCTCTGCAGTTAGGTTCTTTGGTGTCACGCCGTCTATAGTTTTCTCAAATATATAGTAACCTATGGATGTGTATGGCAGTGTAGGACGGCCCCCGACGCGATGGACTGACGGTCGTTGGAAGTCGGTGGATGGAGAAGGCTCGAGACCACTCGTCGTGGCGAATCATGGGAGGCCTATGTCCAGCAGTGGACGTCCAAGGGCTGATATGATGATGATGATAGAAGTGTACCCTTTTGTGTATGTGTGTGTTTAGTGAGCGTGTTAGATGAAACTCACCCTGGCATAGTGCATGTCCCGCTCCGCGCTGGCGGCGGCCAGTTTCTCGGAGACCTCCTGCAAAGCGGCTCTAACGGCGTGCAGCTCGCGAACGCGCGCGTCTCGCTCGGCCTGCGCCGCGCGCGCCGCTGCCTCCGCCGCACCCGCCTCGCCGCTTACAGCGGCCCGGGCCGCTCGCTCCTGTTCCAGCGCAGCCGCCAACCCTATCACCTGCGTTATAAATCACACCTATACATAGATCATTATTTAATAAATCAATGTAACTTATATATACAAATCTTGGATCTGACTGACAGACAACGTAAAGGCCAAACCAATGAACGTAGAGATGAACTACTTCAATTCTGGTTCCTCCCAAGTTAGCCACTCACTGAAATGTAAGAATCGCAGATCAGTTACCTTTTCGCTCTCCTGCCTGTGTTCGCCTTCCAGTTTCTGCAGTCGCTGCTGCATCTGGCGGTAGTCCACGCTCAGCATCGACATCTGGCGCTCCTTCTCCTGCGACGTCGACTCGGACCGCTGCCGCGCCACTTTCTCCTCGTTCAGCTTGTTTTGGAGAGCTGTCACACAACCGCCGCACAAGTCAAAGTATTGGTGAGTCAACATGGTACGATGACGTTTGCAACTATGGGGTGAGACATGTATTATGGCAAGCTAGAGGAATGATAATAATCATGTTTGACAGGTAAAGGATAAAAATATGTACAACGAAACTGTTACAGCGCAGAAATGATATACACAGTGACACGGATGAATATCGAATTCTACTGAGAGGATGGAAGGTAAATAAATTAGCAAACTGAACTATACCTTTAAATATTTTTTCCAATGCTCCTGAGGCATGCAAAAAGGGTAAGTTTGAAATATATTTTCGGGGGACGATTTCGTAGTTTAGCTCAGATCATGAGAGGGAAATAGCATGAGCTTCGTTCGTGAGGAAAGTAACGTTGTAGAAGGTGTTAGGTAGTGAGTTGAGTTACCTTTGACGAGTTCGAGGTTGGCCTCCTGTTTGGAGAGCAGCTGCGAGCGCTGCGTGTCCTGGTGCGCGCGCAGCTCCTGCTGGTAGAGGTGCTGGGCGGTGCGCAGCTCGTGCGCCAGCGACGCGCACTCCTTCTCCAGCGAGGACACGCGCTCCGTGAGCTGCCGGTTGTCGGCCGTAATCTGCTGCAAGCGCGCGGAAGACCGCTCCAGCTCAGCGTGCGCCGCGTTCAGCCGGCTCGCGGCCTCGCCCACGGCGGCGTCTGACCGCTGCTTCGCCGCCTTCGCCGCGTTCAGCTCCTCCGAGAGGACGCAGCGCTCCCGCTCGAGAGCCTCCCGCTGCGCGCGCAGACTGGTCACGGTGCCGTCGTTGACGGCCGCCGCGGCCGCCTGCGCCGCCGATAACTCCGCCGCCTGCTTCCGAGATTTGGCCGCGGCCTCCGACTCGTGCTTTAACTTCTCGCGCAACTCCGATAGCTGCTTTTCGAGGGCGTTGAATTTATCGTTGTAGTTTTGCAAGTTAGATATCTCTTTTGATCTCTTGTTCTGCTCTTCCTCGAGCCTACGCTTCGCCTCGAAGAAATTCGCCTCGGTTTTTTTTCTGGTCTCGCATTCGAGGTCGGCCTTGCGTTGGATCTCCTTGAGATCGTGTCTCAGCAGGGCTATCTCCTTGTCAGCGTCGGCGATCATCTTCTTGTTCCTGCTTTCTCTCTGCGCGAACTCGTCGAGCTGAGCACAAAGGCTCGTCTGAGAGTCTTCTAGTTTGCGGCGGCCGTCTCTTTCTCTCTCGAGGAGTTTCTCGAGCTGCAGTATGGCTTCGGAACCGACGTTGTTGATGTGATTGTTGGAGATCGTGTCGACGACGTCGGCGGCCTTCATTTTTCGAGCACACAACTGATAATCGCCGTTGTAAGTGAAGCCGACGAACGGCAAATGGTTACCGACGAACGCCTTGGGCACAGGGAAAGATTCATCAAGGGCGTCAGACTTTTCGATGTCATCGAAATTTCTAGTGTCATCGTCGCTCGATAGCTCCGGCACTACCGGAGGTACTGAGTCTCGTAAATTATCAAAACTCCACTGGTCATTGTTGAAAAATGGATGATGTTTTATTTCGTCAACACTGTTTTTTCCTAATCTCTTTATTCTGTCAGTCAACAAACCTCGAATCAGAGATTTTGCATCTTTTGAAATTTCAATGTCATCAGGAAACTGGAGTGAGTTTCTATGGTCCATGATTTTGCCATAGGTGCCCACTAAGCTGTCCGCATAGAAGGGAGGATCACCTATCAGCATTTCGTAAAGGAATATTCCCACCGCCCACCAGTCACACTCCCTGCCATAAACACCTTCACCATTTTGTGATTGCAAAACTTCTGGTGAGATATAATCGGGAGTGCCGACCGCGTTGCTGGCTCGCACCAGCCCATCCGGCCCCATCCTCATGCAGGTGCCAAAGTCTGCTAATTTCAAGTGACCATATTTATCTATCAACATGTTATCTGGCTTCACATCCCTGTGCACAAACCCCATGCCGTGAATTACATCTAGCGCTAAGACTATTTCCATGGTGTAAAACTTGGCCCACTTTTCAGGTATATCGTAGTTAGACATGAGACTGACGAGATCACCCCCGGGCATGTAGTCCATTACCATATACAGATATTTTGGGTCTTGGAAAGCAAAGTGAAGTTTTAGTATCCATTCAGAGTTTGCATGAGCCATAATGTGTCGTTCTTCCCAAAAGAAAGTGGAGTCTGATCTTTTGATCATTTCTACCTTACTGAGGAGTTTCATGGCATAGACGTGTCGGGTGGACTTGTGTCTGACTAGTTGTACTTCTCCAAATGCCCCACGGCCTATCACCTTGATCAGATCGAAGTCTGTGGCCTTCATCCGCAGATCCACCACATTCGATGCAAACTCTTCATCTACAACGATAGAAAAAATACAACTTTTGATAGACCCGCCATTGATAGGCCAGAATAAGTATAAGTATGTAATTTGATTTTCTTATTTTTTTACACAATTTCAACAAACACACCACTTCAATGTTGTGATCACATTATTCATGAAACAGAAACCTACATTTGTTTTTGAACACTATAATATCTATAATAATTGACTAAAAAATAATGTTTGATTATACCATTTACATTTTTAGTTATGTTATCAGCCATAAATAAATATTTTGTATTTGTATAAGTAAATGTTTGAAAACCTGCATTGCAAATATTTATACCTTTGAATTAATCTAAAACATAAATGAGTTTGACACATAGTTGGGAATTACTAAAACATTACATTTGTTGTAATGGTGTTGAGAGTGAGGTAGTCTGGGATAATGGTTGTAATTGTGCAAAAATAATGTAAAACCCTACTTATTGAGGTACCCAATAATCACAACAAAGGCTTTCAAGGAATGCAATTGACTCTTGAGCAGGGTTCAAAACATAAATATCAATTGACATACAAAATTATTTTTTCAACTGGGCTTGGATGGTCAAATCCTAAAGTATGTGGAATACCGAAAAAACGCTCAATAGACCAGGACTGATTTTAATGAAAACTAAAATTGCATACTCAGATTTTAAAAAATAAATATCAATGGAACTTCTAAGTTGATTTCAGATCAGTATATTTTCTTGTTTCATACTTTTTACAGCATGATTTTTCAGTAGTCGGGCTTTAGTTTTTGAATTTGATTTTTATTGAGAATTGCACAACACATAACAGCAGATTCAAGACATTCATTGATGATAAAGCAAGTTATGTTTACTCAGGTAACTCTTTAGTTACAACATACAATTCATGGTATGTTTTCAATACATCACTCGATAGGGTAGGTACTTTAGAGTTATGAGGCATAAAGAACTGAATTAAATATAACTTTAAGTTTTATAATATGTAAAAGCATTGCTTATGAAGATAAACTTACAATAAATATTTATTCCCACAGTTAATACTAACAGATGCAATGTAGGAGTTTTTATATGAATAAGAGGTGATCCTGAAGCTATATCTACATACAGTTCAATTAAACAGCAAATATTGCAGTACAGATAACATTTGATAAACAATCAGGTTTGATAGATATGGCATGTAAACATGTTTGTATTGTTTTGACATGGTGTGGTGTGTTGTGTAGTGGCAGACTCACAGCGAATTGCGTAGGCCTCGAGGTTCTTCATGCGGCGCAAGGCGGGGTGGTCGCAGTCGGCGACGAGCGCCACCACGGTGTCGAGCAGGCCGTCCACGCTGCCCACGGAGCGTGCGTCGCACAACCGCTCCTCCACAGCGCGCAGCCGCGCCCGCCGATCCTCGTCCTTCACGCTCTCCATCACTGGTCACGTCTGCTGCCGCCGCTGACCCTACACACTCCACATTCCCCTCGATGCCCCGTCACTGCACTCGCATCGCGACACATCGACCGCACGCCCTGATCACGCCGCTTTATGACGATAGATGCATTGAAAACTTGCTACGCGCACACAATATTTCTCATTGTACGAAAATTCTGTACCACAGCTAGAATGACAGCAGATAAAGGTGGTTCTCACAACAAAGCATATGCACCGTTGCAAACACAGCTCGACGATTGAGCACAGTTATTGCTTTCTGGTGATTTGGAATTGCACACTGACGCTAATTCATATACGGTAATGGCACAACATAGAAAAATAAATGTAAAATTAAGATTAAAAATCGCTTGCTTGACTGATAGATGACCGAACACATCGTACATGAAGTTAGCTACATTTAGCTGGTGATTGAAAAATTACTTACAGACATCATTCGCAACTATCTTCAAAAGAAACTTCTCTGCTACTAGTGAAGAGATCGAAAGTCCACACTACAACGATTCTTAGTAGTAAAACTGCTACACGCTCGTATATGCTTCCTATAACTGCAACAGTATGTAGGTATAATAATAATGTACAGAATGTCGGCTCGAAACTAAAGGGGTTGTATATTAGAGGTCAGTGATATTTTATTATTATTGGTTGTGAACCTCACGAAGAAAATCTTTTCATCAAACTTTAAGTAAAACATTACCTTCTTAGGATACTTATGATTTTTCGATTACGAGGATATCTCTGCAATGATATACTACACAAAAAAAATATTGCGGTCGGAATACAACCTTCCGATTAGAGATTTATTTGGGCAAGTTCTTGTGAAGCTATTTTATTTGACTACATCACTTAATTATTCATTCTTACTAACTCATTCATTCTCGTATTCATTCACGTTCACGTATTGTATTCAGTCAAGTCATTCATTCAATCTCATTCGAAGGAATATGGCGGTGCTAGACAGGATGTGCATTTAGTATTTTTAAAATTTTGCATAATTTTATGACCGCTTGCTAAATTGGTATAATTTGTCGTCTACTTTAATTACTTGTGATAAAATACAATAAACAAAAGTGTCATTCAAAAACTCTACCGCATAAACTATTCTGGACAACAAATTTTGCAATGAAAATTATTACTTCGGTGGTGTAAAAATAATTGTGACAATTAAAACACATTTTCAGGTAAATTGTTGTATTATAAATTAGATACTCACCCCTACCTTATTTACTTCCAATTTCGTCAATTTAATGGTACATAATTATGTGCAATTTATGAATTATCTCAATAAAAAAAAATGACGAGAGTGAATCTGTGTGCCCCATTTTGGTTCAAGTTCACTCTCGTGTTATTTTGCTAGCTTTATTTTTAGTTCACATTATTCCGTATATTTCAACAGTAAATTCTCGTTCATTACAAAACTCAAACGTTTGGTCAGGCCGGTATGAAACCTAAGTACCTACTAAAAATTCTATGCCCCAAAAATCACGTGTCCTGTGGGTCGTTACGGGGTCAATAACATCCCAACTTCAGGAGATTTAGGTAAGTCATTCTGTAATCATCTTTGGATGCGTAACATACAGTGCAGGAAGGTTAACCATAGTCAAAATATCAATATGCGCTCAGCATTCAAATAACTCAGGGGATGTAGGGTGCACTGCGCAATCAATCAAGACCAGGTGGGATAGGATGGGAGGCGATCGTGCATGTGCAGTGCATACGGCGCAGGGCGCAGGATTAGAGGGCGGGGAGAAGGGTACGGCGCAGGGTGCGGGGGCGGGTCTGTCCGACAGTCAGCTGTGTAAAGTGTCGCGCCTCGCGCCCGTGCCGCCGTGCTCTGCGCCGTGGGAAGTGGCCTAAATTTGTGCCCCTCCATTGAATCTTCACAAATTAATACTTGTGTTGCATGTGAGGGCATCCTGGCATTGTAGATACCAGCCATAGAGGATACCCAATCTCAGCTGTTTTGTTTGACTACTAAAGTGATCCCTTTCTTTGTTAACACATTGAGAGCATGCATGGTACTTTTTTTGAAGAAGTTATAAAAGTGGATTTTTCTGATGTGAGTACTTACTTTACATTGTTCAATTTATCTTATCAATTGCAGTGAGATGACAGGTAGATGGTCATGCTGTTGAGATTACAGGTTTTGAATGAAAATCATAAGCTTTATTTTAAACTATCATTGGCTTCTTGAGAATAAATGTAATTAAAAAATCACTAGTGAAAAAGTGACATTCAATGTTTCCATGAACTTTATTCTAGAATAGCCAAAAGGGTGTGTCCAGTTCAGAAATAAGTACTTGTTTTTGTTGGTTTTCTTTTAACTTTGTTTTTTCATACAACTGGTCAGTCATCAAGACTGTTTGTTTGTAGAATCTGAGCATAATCACAATCTTTTATAGTGGAGTCAGTTCTAACAATAAACATGTAATTACATTAGATTGAAGACTATAATAACACATTTGTTAATCTGAAACAACAAGGATTGTAATGTCTATAATTAATTGATGGATTTGTTGAATTAAGTGTAAAAATATTCGAAGGCTATTATATGCTCCTTTTAAAAACTTTCTAATGTAAGTGGTACCAATACCCATACACAAAAACCCACCTCAGTTTTAATGAAATTCAAATCAGAGAAATTTTGAGATGGCTGTTGAACAAGTCTTACATAATCATGCCTAAGTGTAACTTCATGTAAAAAATTTCATTGTTTCTGTTTGCTTACATTTACCATTGTTGAGCAATCAATAATTTTTCAATAAACTTCTCCAGTAGTTACTCCAAACTCTTGATAACGAGTGCTATGTACCTACAATAGGCTATACTTTAATCAACACTTAATTAAAAATAGCCGTTCATTTCCTTTTGTTTTATGATAGTAACCATGCCTATTCACATCCAAAATCCTAGATGATGTTACAGTTGCAATGCCCCATATTGTAAAAACTTTTACATCATGGTATGCATTAAGCAAGATCATTCCAAAAATAAATTCAAGGAGATTGCAGGTTATTTGATACTCGGGCAAGCCAGGGAATGACACACTGTTTATATAGGTAATAATCAGGGGCCATTTTTAATGAAATGGGAGCTGTTTCACTGATTAGAATGAGCGCCATTTATAGTATGGATTATTGAAATGCGGTGTCATGTATTGAGGCACGTAGTACGGCTTGCATACATAGTTTGTTTGTTGCGTGGTTGCAGTGCGGGGGGGGAGCGGGCGGTGCCGGCGGACACATGGCCACGCTCGTGCAGGAGAACGGGCTGAAGGAGCTGGCGGCGCGCGGGCTGTCCGCACACATGGTGCCCGACCATGAGTACTGCGAGGCGAGCGCCGCCGCGCCGCCGCCACAGCCCGAGCCCGAGCCGCAGCCCGCCGAAGAAGAAACGCCCGAGATCGACATCATGATAAACAATGTCGTGTGCAGTTTTAGTGTCAAGTGCCACCTGAATCTGAGACAGATAGCCCTGAAGGGTGTGAACGTTGAGTTTCGCCGCGAGAACGGCATGGTGACGATGAAGCTGCGGCGGCCGTACACGACGGCGTCGATCTGGTCGTCGGGCCGCATCACGTGCACGGGCGCCACGAGCGAGGACCAGGCGAAGGTGGCGGCGCGCCGCTACGCGAGGGCGCTGCAGAAGCTGGGCTTCCAGGTCCGCTTCCAGAATTTCCGCGTCGTCAACGTGCTCGGCACTTGCCGAATGCCATTCGGCATTCGCATCATATCCTTCTCTAAGCAATACAAAGAGGCCGAGTGAGTATCCATCATATACCTATACATACATAGCCAGCAGCTTTCTGTGGCTTCGCTCACTTTTTATCGAGTAAGAACCCAAACCAAATTTCAACTCAATTGGTTCAGTAATATTGCATGATTGAGTAACAAATATCCATCCATCGGTGCTCACAAATTCGTGATAATTATTAAATTAAAGCACATAGAAACTTACTAGTATGATTTGATGACAATATCAATGCTTGTCAATAACCCCGTAGGGTCAGACGGTCACACATTTTAGACATTCTTGTTGCCTTGTGTCTAGTTGCGTATAAAAATAGATAAAAAAGGTGCCATCTTGTGAATGATACATATGTTTACACTCCTACGAAAACAAGCTACTACTGAGCTAACATTTTGTTGATCAATTTATATAATCATACTAGCAAAAATAATAGCCAAATAGTAGACTGCTGTATGTGGCTTCACCTACATATGTTCGTTATTTTCTAGGTCGATAAACTACTAGATACCACAGTGTCAGATATTGTGTCAAAAACAGTTATGTGCTAGCATTACTGTGTTCGGGTTGAAGGTTACTGTAGGTAGTGAAATCGATTACCCCAATATTAATGAAACTTTGTATTAAAATATTTATATGTTATTAAATTAATATTCTGAGTCATTTTCATGGTTGATGTTACATCAATCAATGTAGGTTTTGTCCTGACCGACTGACAGACAATGCACAGGTAACCACTGCACATAGAGACTTAAAATTTTGAGGGTATGTGTGTCAAAAAGTGCAATTGTTTACTAAGACAGGAATTTTATTAAATCGCAACGCAATACGTTTTTGTTGTCTGTTAGTGGAATATATGAATCCACTATCATTTATTATTGTTACTACTGATTCATTGTAATATCAACTGAGTATAATTATTTATTTTACTCACTAAACCTAATTATGCATTTAGGTAGGTACTGTCTGTCTGTGACCATATGATGTCATAAGTCATAAGTATTTATTTGGTAAAAAAATTTACAGGTCTGTTGTTCACAATGTTCTTATTATAATAATATAATAAATTCCATAAATTATTTGAAATAATAAAATAAAAAACTAACAAACACAAACATTAAGAGTACGTAGGTACCTACAATTTGGTAGTTAAACTAGTCATTATGTAATCATTCACTGAGTAGAAGGTCTGCTCGATCAACCAGTGTTTTAATCGGGCTTTGAAGCTAGGAAGACTTTCAGCGGATGTGACGCTCAGAGGGAGCTTATTATGTGAAACATAAATTAAGTAACTTTCTTTCAATTCCAGCTATGAACCAGAGCTCCACCCCGGTGTTACATACAAATTGTATGATCCTAAAGCCACACTAAAGATATTCTCCACGGGAGGTGTAACAATTACAGGTGAGCCTATGTACAGTATGTACAGTCGGTCTGCACACTCCCAATTTTTCACTCTAATTTTACACTCAAAAAGTACGCCGTATTATAGTAATTTCTTCACACTATTCGTTACGTCTATGTTTTCCAATTGTGTCAACAAAAAATAGTAAGGTTTCATACTTTAATTTAGATTTTTTTAGTGTTTTAAAATTAACACTACTAATTAAACATAGACAAAACGAATAGTGTGAAGAAATTACTATAATACGGCGTACTTTTTGAGTATTTGTCGGAAACATTTTTTATGGAAATTTGCCTTGAGGATTACCCTTAATTTAGTCATCATACTTTTTAGAAGAAGAATGTCTTTGCAAAATTAAGAGTATAATATAAATGTGAAAGCGTGGGAGTGGATACATGTCGTTGGGAATATATTCTCCTGCTAGTAACAAAGGAACTTGATTGTCTAATTTTCAACCTTGTACTTGACATTGAAAGGTACAAAACTGGTGTTGGGAATTATATCCTCAATCAATATAATCACCGAAAGTATTTGTTACGAGTTGTTGCCCGCGTCTCGGCCTGCGTGGTATTGAGATAAGAGTAGCGTCATTTTTCAACCGACTTAAAAAAAGCGAGGTTATGAATTCGGTTGAAAGTTTATTTTATTTCATTTTTTTTAATGTTTGTTACCTCATAACTTTGTTGTTTAAATACCGAATTGAAAAATACTTAATAATACTAATAATATTAGTAGAAATTGACATTCAACATCTAACTATTTGATTGTTATATAACCATTATAGATTAAAGACTAAAGGTCAATAAAAGACGTACCCATGACCTTAATAGTTTTAACAGTAGTTATGCAAATGTCTCGAAAATAAGGCACATCAAAGCCTCACCCACTACTGTCACTGACGTTATGTAATGCAATAGCCATATAACCACAGTCTCCTATCTGAGTTCACATCTGCTAAATATATGCTAACTAAGTAACTTCCTATTTAATTCTGAGGAGGTAATGTACTAGGTCGTGACTGACTCAATTATTCCGAAAAGGAAATGTTTAAGATGATCTCGACGCTTTGGCGCGGTAATGGTGGGGGATCTTAAATCTGTGTTGACATGTTTGATTGATTAGGAGAAAACCTTTTGTTCAGCAGTGAAAACATGTGTTCTTAATCCAAATTCTAGAAGTCCTTTAGTGGGCGTGGTCGCAATACTCCTAATATTAGTTCTCGTGAGGTCTTAAAGCTCTTTAGGCTAGTTAACATATCAGGCAAGTACCGCAGTGTCATCTAAAGTTTGTTCATGATTTTTTTTCTCTACTGGAACCATTTCAGTGCAGTTGTATCTCTACTGTACAGTGTAAGGCGTCCCATAGACCTACAATAACATTGCACAATAAGATTGAAAGAAAGAAAGTTTCTATAAAACCCTATGCGGTCAATAATATTGCACAATTCGTCATATTGCGCATAATTGATAGCCTAGGGGACGCCTAAAGTAGATAAGTACTAAGTACTAAAGTAGTGTTGTGTATCAGCTCGCAGCGTGAACGACGTGCAGAGCGCGGTGGAGCGCATCTTCCCGCTGGTGTACGAGTTCCGCAAGCCGCGCACGGCGGCCGACGAGGAGCTGATCCGAGCGAAGCGCGCGCGCAGTGGCGGCGCGCCGCCCGCGCCCGCCGCGCCGCCCGTGCAGCGCCCGCCGCCGCCGCACCTCGTCACGCTCTCCGACGACGACGCCGACGCGTGGGAGTGACCGCCCCGCTCCCGCCCGGTTCATGCCAAAGATATTTATTAGGGAGGTGCTTCTCGCCCCGTCTGACGTATCTTTATGTGATGCTCCCGTGACCCCCCGGCACGCGCGCTCCGCCGCCGTCGCACGGACGCTACTCGCGACGGTCGGTCTCGTTTGTCGTTTGCCGTTATGATTTAGTGATAATAGTGTTCGATGAGTTTGTTCTAAAACGAGATGACTGAATGATTAGATGTTAGTGATTGTAAATACGAAGCTTGGACATTAAATTGTTTCAATAAATGAATCTTTTTATTTGAGTAGAGAGAAAAGTGTACATTGTAGATAAAAGAGTAGAAATAGTATAGTATCAGTGCTTGTGGTCGGAGTCGTCGTCGTGCGTGTCCTCGTCGCTGGTGAGGCGCGCGTGGGAGGGCCGCGGAGGCCGCGCCAGCCGCGCGCCGCGCCCGTCCCCGTGGTACGTGAAGCAACCCGCTGGGGTGCGGATGTACGCACTCATGTCCACCACAGACAAGCGGGGCGTCTTCACTGCCGTACCTGGAAAAGTTACAAGATTATTGTAGATAGGTACTTTTGTATCGACAATAAAAAAGTAATTAAGTTCAATGTTTTAGCTTTTTCAAGGGGAGACCTGTGATAATGGGCAATGTTTGGTCCAAATCTGGCATGGTTCTGGGGCGCGCAGTTCGCAAATGTTTGGCCGTGCGAGGGGGCAACACCCTGAACACTGGCGAGGCGGCTGGCAGGGGAGGCGACAGGACCCTGGGGGGCAGCACCCGACGCTCCGGGGATGAACTTGGGGATCTGTATTCAACATAAGTTGCGCATTTAGATTTACTCAATATGGTCAACAGATCGCAAAAAATAAATTTGACAAAAAAAAAAAATATCCAGCTTGGTATGGTGCTTGTTAGTGCCCAGCAAGCAATATCATCCAGTCCAGATAGTGTGCAGAAGATGGCAGTTGGTACTTTCATTTGTTATTAGTTAGTTATTTCTCTGGGGCTCAAAAATTATGCGATAATATTCAATAATCTAGATTGTGTTGCGAATCTGGGAGGCAGAGGGCCATAAAACGCATTCTTACGCGTGGATAGGCAGATGCCAGATATCGAACCGGTTATCGCCCCAGCTGGCGTGAAAAATAACGAGGTCAACAATCTTTGAACTGCTTCATCTCAATATGTCGCCACATTTTACTTGCAATCCTTAATTATTATCGAAGAACGTTTATTCTTTGTTATTGGCTCTACACTGTATAGTATATTAAGCCAGTGTCAAGTAATTCATCGCATTCGTGGTCAAGTCAAGTGGGTGGGTCAATCATTTAGGTAGTTAACTAATGGTTTTGACGGCTTTACTAAAGGCTTCTATGGAGTTTAAGAGTCAACACTAAAAGTCACGTTTTACAGCATTACATTTATACTATGCACCAACACTCATACACGTTCACGAGCTCCTAATGGGTAAAAATACCACCGTTTTTAAACAAAAACTAATACAAGTTTTGGACAAAATTACAATGCTGCCATTATGACATTCTCACGTTCCCGCCAAAACTCCTTGCAATCATATGCGAGTTATCCGACCGTTCGTAAATGAGAAGGCTCTCTTTTTTGTTTCCCACCTCTCTCGTTCAGTCACCGGCCGCTTTTTTCGCCGCCTTCCTCTCGATTCAGCCTTTTTGCTAGAAATTCCGATACGCGGTGGTATCACTCCAATGTGTCGATAATAATCGCACAGGGCCTTTGCTATGGACCTGCCTATTTTTGCATCTGAATACCGGTTGATAAGAATTTTATCTAACTAAAA
The DNA here is from genome assembly GCA_932526365.1 of Lobophora halterata. Taxonomy (NCBI): domain Eukaryota; kingdom Metazoa; phylum Arthropoda; class Insecta; order Lepidoptera; family Geometridae; genus Lobophora; species Lobophora halterata. The sequence goes on along the minus strand of OW052001.1, from coordinate 9,593,855 downwards.
AATCCTCTAGATTCTAGAGGAAAATCGAGATTAAACTTTATTGTTCTAGAGTCTTAAAACAATAAACTTCAATCGATTTCATAATGAAGGGAAATAATAGACAAAAATATAAGTACCTTTCTTTAGTCAAGGCTTCGCTTCAACTATGGATTTACAAAATCAATTTGGTCTATATTTTGGTGAAAATAGAGGGCGCTACGTGTGACGTCTGCGCATGAGCACACTAAAATGTTCAAAGGATACAAGCATCTTCAGTGTAATGAATGTATGGTCCTTTATGGGTTAGTCTTCTTCCTCCCAGAGACGCCAGCACAGTGTATGCGTCGATGGCGCCGAAGGGCAGAGCCCTACGAGCTGTGCCAACCATGGATGGGTCTGCGTTGTACATGCAAGCCTCCTGACGCCACGCTTCCACTCGCCCGGCTAGGAACTTCGGAAGAACCGCTTGCCGTTCAAACCTTAGAATATTTAAAATTATATCTACAATTAAATTATTAAGCTGCTACCTGCGACTTCGTCTGTGTGGTATCAAGGTGATAGTAGTCAGTAACGTCCTTCTGTAAACGAGCTATAAGTAGGTAGGTACCTACTGTACAAAATCTATTATTGGCAATTTTCGAAATGTAAGCTATTATGACAATGTTCATAATGTAAATAGAATAGAATAGAAATGATGTACGAAAATGATTAACCTTTACCTATATTCGTATGGTTAGTAATGCTTAATAAATAATTTCGCTAATTATTTATTTAAACCATTACCTACATACCTACATCAGGCAGGTTATCATCGCAGAGAATGTGTACAAAACTGGAAAGCTGGTTACTCGTTACTCAAGGATGTTAATTTTATTTTATTAAGATTTTTGGTAAGGGTTTTTACATCATGCTCAAATATCTTGCCTGTCTCTCCTCTTTTTTTCCTGAAGTTAATTATTGTCAACGGCGTCAATTTAACAACCTTACCTATAAACATCGTCATATGAATTTCCTCGAACGAAAACTCCTTCGTGGCTTATATCAGCGTGTATATCAATTATAAAATCCAATTGCAGGTCCTGTAAAAGTAGGCGTCCCTTTAAAAAACTTAAGATCTAGGTTGGTACTTAAAGTTAACATTGAAACACACATGCTCATAAGTGGTGTAAATCGTACAAACTGAAACTTCAATCGAACAAGTTCGTAACGTTCTTCGTAAGTACCTACAACCTTTCTGTGAAACTTTTGGAAAGGGGTCAAAAAGACGTGAACTAGTAAAAAGTAAAGTTATTTTCACAACTTCGTGCTTATTAGCGTTTTATAGACAGACCAAGACAAACATTTATTTATTACATAAGTATGAAGCAAGTCATAATAGATATCTACAGAAACAGATTCTAAAAAAAACAGGAAAAACTTAGGTACAGAAACACAAAAAACATGAAAGTAAAGCACAAAGGGTGGTTTTATATTGTGTAAAGCACAAAGGGTGGTTTTATATTGTGTAAAGCACAATGCTTGAAACAATCTCTTCCACCTCTAAATGGACGGACACGAGGAATGAGGACTTTATATTGATTTGACTATTGTGTCCCACTTTTGGTCAATGAATAAACTTACTTATCATATTATATTTAAAACCGTTAGTAGGTAAATGGTCCTTTGATTGTTCTATTTCATAGAAGACCTTCGTAGTTTAGAATTTTTCGTCAATTTATAATTTAACGTGTTTGAAAACTGTTTTTAAAATTACGGTGCTTACAAAATTACTATGACAGAACCCAAGCAGTTAGATCATACCTTTTCCGAAGTGAGTTTGTCGACGAGATCATTGATAGCCATCAGGGCGGGATGGGCATATTTGGTAGCGTTGTCCCAGCTGCGGTTCAGATCAGCGCCCAGGATATCCGACCTCTGGTTTCCAAGAAAAACTCCATCGGGGTTCACCATTGGTATTACCTTTGAGAAACAATCCCTTTTACTTGTTACAAAAAAAAAATAGGTAAATACGTTAAAAAGATAGGTAGGTTTTTTTATGTAAACAAGGGGCAAGATAAAATACGCGCTCTCATGATAGTGAGAGATCACGCCTATTCATGACCAGAAAAGCGCTTCTTACATATTACGGTAATAGCGTGGGTACAAATGATAGCTCTTCATAATGTAGAGTTCAGTTGTTGGTCCATAAACTTGGTAGTTCTCAAAGAATAATGTTGGAATATTATTTTGGTATTACCTTTAAAATTATTCCAGACCGCAATGCACTTGCCTTTTCTGAAGAAGTTACTAAATAATCTAAAAATCCTGTAAATTAATATTGGATTATTTTAAATGGTACAGTACAAGGGCATATTTTTTTTTATTCCACGAGAAGCTGTAGTCCGATACTTCGCTCGTGTGGTATTGAGATAAATAGCCTATGTGTTTTTCCAAGTGTGACTTACATGACATGACATGACTTGGAAACTACTGAACTTACTGAAAATATTTACCTACTGAATTTCAGTCAAATTAACGCAGAAGTTTTAGTTTGTTGAGGAACAAATCCTCTATCAGCCAGTCTTAATGCGGTTTCAGATTAGCGATTTGACCGAGCGAATGCACGCGCGTTGTACGTGACAAGCCGCGAGCGAGAGACGCCTCATCTTACCCTCGCTAGAAAAACCCAGCATAAACGCCGCGCCGGTATTCGCCTGTATACGTGCGACAAAAATACGCTTGTCTCAAACCGCATTTAGTACCTAACTTTCGCTTTTGGATTTTCGTAGCTTTACCTGTTTTTTTTTTACATGAGGATTTACATTCATGGATGCCCAACGCCCTTGGGGGAGGGTGGAAGGGTATGTCGGACTTTAACCGACTAAACCCCATGGTGGCCGACCTCTGCGCATTAGAGGGACCCCGGGATATCCAAAAACACGTACCGGTGTCCCTCACGCACGTTGCTGTGAGGCCCATCCCAAGGCAGGCTTGCGCCAACCCCGATCTCCGTTTGCAGTGCATGCCTCCCCGTGCACTGCAGCCGTCCCGGGTTCGAGTATAATGAAGCCAGAGCCCCCACTCCGATAGCTCTCGAACCCAGCAAGATCTCCCTCATTGGCAGGAGACACCGCCGCCCCTCATGGGGCGGACGGCCCGGGATGTCCCACCTGGACACCCCAGCCCCGCTGTCTCCGAGCGGGATCGGATCTCTCGCGATCCCGCTCAGCAGCCTCTTTCTGAACCATGACGGTCTCACAGAAAGAGGCTACTACGCTCCACGATGTCACCTCTGCCAGAATTGCCGCAACAACGCTAGGCAGGGCGAGGTCTTGCCCGACTTGGTCCATCAAGACCCGCCGTTCAGAGCTCCACGCCGAGCACTCCTCGAGCGTGTGCTATCGTGGCTTTACCTACCTTGTCTTGGTGGTTTGATTACCTTGACAGATGAAAGAAGCCGGTGGTTCGCCGCCGTGGGTTCTCGCCATAATAAGGACTACCCGTTTTTTCTGGCCACCATGCGCTTTGACTTTCACTGGAACTTGGTCCTCTGGAGCAGTCTTCTCATGAATAGATATTAAATCGATTCGACGTTTTTGCTAAAAACAATAACGGTGCTAGGTCTACTACATTACCTATATATCTGTCCTTAGTTATTGGTATACCAATAAGTATATTACACAGGGTGGTTTTTTTGAGAAGGGCACAAGGGCCAAGTCCTAAACCACGAGAGTTAGAGAAAAGTCGTGAAAGGAGTCATGCCCTCGATTTATAAGTAAAAATTCGCTCTTAGTTAGTTTTTTTTTAATATTTTATTTTGACGGCAATCGACAGGAATGAGTTTATAAAAAACACAAACCAATGGGTTCTGTTGCTGATAAGCATTAATCTTTGCAAAAAAATTATTATCACTAAAAATAAAGAAATAGCAAACTGTGAAAAACCGTTGTATTTCGTATTATTAACCTCGCCTTTGAAGAAGTTTTCACTCCTGTCGTGTGATCTTAACTTTTTTTTGTTACTGACCGTGGTCGTAGCTATGGACTCCCTTGTCGCGAATGTCTGCGCTCGTTTCTCCCACAAACTGAGGTGCTTTTGGAGCCGCGAGTAGGAATATGGGGCAGCGGCTGTGAACTGGTAAATGTCTTCTTCTTTGTCAAACGCGAACGCTATGCTTAGGATCCTGTGGCCTCTGTGGAGGACGGACTTGTGGACGAATATCAGTCGCTTTGGAATCCTCACCCTTAAATGACAAAGCTGTTATAAAAGTTGAAATTGTAGGTACCTATAGGCTTCTGGCTATATATTTTTTAACAGACTTCAATAAATTGTAAAACCTTGATTTAAGTAATTACCATTTCATTCTGGACGTGGAGCGCACCAAAGGTGTCATATCCCCATTGAGTAGAGTTCTCTCTTTGCCAAAGTTCACGATGTTGAATATAACCCTCTGTAAAATAGACATTCATCTCATCGCATCACAGTTTAGTAAAACTAAAACCTAGATATACCTAGTTCTCAAAATTCAATTGAGTGGGGATTAATGAGTTCTAAGTACTAATAGTTTGTAATTTATACCATAACTAGACACCCGCAACTTCGTTTGCGCTGCGAATTTATAAAATTCTTTTCTCAGTAAGCGCCTGCACCTTTCGACGAATACACCCTCCAAGTTTCAAGTCTCTACGTTCAGCAGTTTGGCCAGTACGTTGTCTGTCAGTCAGTCAGTCAAAACCATGCCTTTTATTTGTATCGATATTTACCTGAACTTGGGAAACAGATACATTTAATTAATAGATAGGTACTAAGTACCAATAACAAGTCAAGTTATAAGTCTTAGGTACTACTTATTACCCACACAGACTTACCTACCTATAATTTCTAAATAATGGATTCTTCTAACACCGGATTAGAATTTATTTTATAGCATACCCAGGTAGGTAGGTATATAAGAAAATAAATGCAACTGTGAGTCTGATTTTACATAAATAAAGTCACCTGATCCTGACGAACATTCTCCACAGTGAAATTAAACCAGAATCGACATCGTGGGCGGCAGGTGTCGGGTCGAACATGCAGGTCGTATTCGATCTCCGAGATGTGGTCAGCGCGGCCGAGGTTGCCGCACTCGAAGGCCGCGTCAAAGCACAGATGGCCTCGTTTGGCCTTCCCGCTGTGGCCAGCCGGCCGCACGATCAGCCGGTTCACATTACCCAGCCCAGTGTCCCCATCGCTCTCTTCGCTGTCTGTCGGGAGAGCCACATTTGTAAAATAAATAAATATTAATAAATTTATATATCAAAATAAAAATTTTCACAAAACGTGTACACCACAAATTTTTAATTACAAAAAAACTTCAATAGCGGCGTCCACACCAAGCGATCCACCGCGCTCCGATCGCGCGAGGCAAGAGCACGCTCCAAATGGAGCGGGCTGTGTGGACGGTTGGGTTTGGTTCGCGCGATCCAGGTGGATGGAGATGGATGTCTCACAGTTCGACTGAATCACAGATGTGCGCCTGTGGCCTGTGGAGCGCATGGAGCGTAGTTCTGGATCGCAGTCTCAACAAACTGGATCGGCCTAGTGCGATCGGCGCTCCACGCATCGCGATCCATCTGGATCACTTGGTGTGGACGCAGCTAATGGGCAATGCATAAGGGGTACTACGTTGTATCTGTGCAGTCAGAATTTTGGATTTCAACAAAATGACAGAATCACAGCGGGGCGAATGTGGTGCCCGAGCGGAGCTGAAGCGAGCTGGCTCGAGCTAGGCCTTCACGGGTTTGCCAAACGATGAATAAAACTTATATTAGTATCAATGATGGGTACCTATTGACGCAAAGCCATGGAAAAACGACTAACGGTTACAGTTTTCCAATATTTATCATAATTAAAAAAAAAATTAGTTCATAATTTTTTTTTTGCCATATCTGTGTTCAGTAACGGCAACTGATTTTATGCGTATTTTATTCGCAAATGTTTATTGCTTGCAGAGAAACTTTATGCAGGGACTCCAAAGTGCAGGAAAAGTGTCGAAGTAGGCGTTCTACATTGTGTGTAAGTAGATGTCTATATTCAATCTATATAAAATGAAAATGGTGCTACCGTTTGGATCACGATTATAGATAGAGACAGTGTGTTCATCATAAGCCATTTCAACACCGACAAACTCGCGCGAAGAGTTCCCAGCTCCAACTAACTGAAGTACTAAACCTGCTAAGTAACTCCTAGATTGGCGATTGACGGCAATGCTCGATAAGTGCACGAATGTGCAAGAAACCGTTTACTTAAACACGCCATCGGACTATTGAATTCCTTTTACACTTATTACCCACGTCAATTGAATCGTTGAACAGTGATTTTGGACTATTTCGGAACAATTATCGGTTATTAGAATTATATTAAACTATGTAAGAACAGAACTTGCAGGATAAAAATGCACGCTTCTAAACTTGCAGTCTATTGTGGGCATTTGATTTTTTGCAGGGCATTTCCCGGCTGTAACAAGTTTTAGTCACAGATCCAAGTTTCAGTCATAGATCTCGGATACTTTCGGCTGTCGTACATTCTAACTTTATGATTTCAGTCGAAGCCTGCAGGGTTGAAAAATGACACTATCAGAAACAGCAACTTTTTTCATACGAGAAAAGACGAAGTTCCTGCTATACTTTACAATTGATGAGTCTACCACTAAACTTGTTATTGATAAATACGAGTACTTTTTGTTAACTAATATCTAATTTGTCTTTGAGGCTATTAAAAATACACGCACTAGTTTTCTCATATCTAGTACCTAATTGGTAACCTAGTTCCTAGTTAAACGTTTTTTGTAAGTAAACACGTTGAGGGTGGGAAAACTACCTATTTCCGTTACAGTCTTCGCGCTTTCTTCGCTGAAGTTTTAGCTGAAGTCACGCAATCCGTCGATAAATTGACCTCCTTTGGTATCCACACGTATTATGTTTGAGTAAATTGTATCTTAGTCAATCAGAACTAAGAATTGTATAGATATTGATAATAAAATCTTGAAAGTAAATGTGAAAGTGTACTTACCAAACAAAGGTGGTAATAAAAAAGGCATAGACGTGAATTGTATTGTAGTGTTGTATGTTTATGTTAATGTTTCCGTATTAAATTATTTTAAGTCTACGTGTGAAAGAGTCTAACGCAGTCGCATTGCGTGGATAGGCACTCCTACTGATTAGGTACCTATATATTTCCATTTAAAAATATATTTATGGTTAAAATGCAGTTACTTATAATGGTTATATAGTCTCTAGTTAGAAAACCTCAACATAATTTTAAAATAAGTTTTCTTACCTGACATTGTAGTTACTGTCTACACTTGAGTCATCTTGTTGATTGTAGGTGGCAATAAATTTTTCACATGACTAGATAATTATTTGATATTGAGCCTGCATTCGTCGTTTCCTTTGTTTCCTGCAACACGCGCAGCCGTTGCCAAGAAACGCCGCGATGCGACATTTTATTCCGTAATATAATAACAAAGAAATTACAAAAAACGTTTTATTGGAATGCATAACATCTACAATACCTAATAGTTAGTTACCGTCACTTAGCAACGTAAAAGCAAAACTAAGTTTATCCACGATTATACGGTTCGCTCGGTTCATCGCTCTTATTTAAAATAACATTTAAGCTTGGTTCTTACTATCAACGAGGAGGGAGAAGCGAGAAGAGAATCAATTTAACGTGGAATATCTCTAAATTTTCTTTAGAAGCATTTTCTCTGCTATAGATTTCATTGTTAACTTACCATTCAAGCTGAAACTGCAAAATTGTGAGGTCTCATCGCTACGTTGCCGTAGCTTGCGTAGCACCACTACGAAACGCCTACGCTTTGCTTCTTCAAAGTGTAAAATTGATATGCTCAATCATCTTTATTTCAGGAAAAATGTGGGCTCTATAGCACTGAATTATTACTACACATTTTATACAGAGGTCATAAATGCTACGCCGTAGAGGCAACGTAGGCTTTTCGTAGAACCCCGTTGAAGACGCGTTGATATCTTTTGTATTGAAAAAATAGATAATTTGAAATAAAACAAATTATGGTACGAATATTGTCATTTATTTGATAAATAAATAATTAATTACTAAGTACATAATAACTATCATGGCAATTCGTCTCACGCTCTGCGAACATTGTAAAACTCATAACATACCATAATATCAGGAAAACCAAAAACATTCGCGTATAATTTATTATAAAACTACTATTTACACGATATTATTATTACAATATTGGTAACATTTATACAAAATTCTAATGCTATATCGTCAAATGGACTTTATATTATGCTGTTGTTTTTTACTATTGTACAATTAAGTTCTACGAATAGAACTTTTTTGGTCGTTTTAGTTCTTCCAACTAAACCTATGTGTTAGTGCAATGTGAAGGCAAACATATCCACTAACATAAACGAATAGGCACTTATTGTTCAAATATAATGTCAATTTGAACCACCAACTTGGCAAAGTTATCTAAAGATAGGACAGAGAAATATAGACTAAATATATATTTACCATACATAAAGATAGGGATAGATGTATGAATGGTAAATAAACATTTAGCAATTTGGTGGGAGTAACTAAAAATTGGAACTATAAAACTCAAGGGATCGTCACGAACACATTCACTTTAGAAAAATAACAAGACCCTAAATAAAAATAGATATTACAATGTATGTACATATGTACTATCCATAATAAAGTGTTTATGAAATATACAGTAGCAAATATTTTGAGAAAACTTTTGATAAACATGTCTAAGTATACATTTTATAGGTAGGTACCAGTACGATTTGATACCAGTAAAGAAGCTAGATAATACGACTACCCAAGTGAAAATTCAATTTACATAATTCAGTATTTATCAATAGTTGTTATAAAGACAGAACTTTTTTACAGCTAAGTACTTAGAGTACAGAAAATAAAATATACTTACTTATTTAAAGTCTACCTTTTCTTTAAAATTAAAATAGGCAATATTAATATAATAATGAAAAAAAATTAAATATTTCTAAACTCGATATTTTCTACATCTGTATATAAATGTAAGAAAAAAGGTAGAGTCAGCTAGATAGACATGTATACACTCCCAAGTTACATATTTATATTACTCTTAATTTTACAAAGAAAAGCACACGCAAGTTTTTTCAAATAAATGTAATCTGCTTACTTGTCAGAATTCTCGTCAGAAGAAGAATGTCTTTGCAAAATTAAGAGTAGGTACACCAATATGTAAATGCGTAATCTTGCTCATCCTGCTGACTGTACCTTGGTTCTTACATTGAAGTTATTGAGATTAACAATGTTGGTCCAACATCCAGATCTTTTTGTTAAAATTAATCAGGCGTCTCGTTTTCAAATACTATATACTATATAATAATAAGGTACTAGTTAATAATGCGATTTTGGTATTACTTATCGCAATTTTATAAGTACTACCCTACTTATAAAATAATAATAAAATAAATTAAAGTAAGTAAGGTAGGTCTAGGTAGTCTGTAAGGTAGCATATAGTTATATTCGGTGTAGCTATCGATCATTATTGATTTATCACATTATTCATTTGTGATTATCTCCTAAGACCTATACTTACATACCAGATATTTAGATTACAAGTAAGTGTAACTGATAACACGTGGCTACAAAAAATCTGACCATTATGGTAGAATAGTTCACAAAGTCGAAAGGAGCATACGATTTATAAATATTACAATTAAAATTAAACATCCTTAGTAGTTTAAAGTTTCCACTCCACTTAAGGTCTACTACTAACGCATTATATCGACGACACAAATAGTCGAGTGGCAAGACCGTTAGACTGCTACGCCAAGGTTCGCGAGTTCGATTCCTGCTGCTTCAGGACAAAGATTTGTGCGATGTATCGGTGTTGGTTCTGAGTTTGGGTGTATATATGTATTTACTAAAAAAATGTGAATAAGTATTCTATCAGTTATCTGGTTCCCATAGACAATAGAGCCATTCCCTTAGAGCTTGCTTAGTTTGGGGCTAAATAATATTCTTGCATGCTAACACGCAGTATATAATATATATATATATATAATAAATAGTAAATAGTTTGCAAGTATGAGATATAAACACGACAAAAAAATATAATTTTCTCAATTTTCAGTAAGTACCTACAACCTACATACTAAATAGGCTATTTCAACAAACGCCATTTGGAGGTGAAGGCAAGTATAAAAAAGAATAACTTTTTTGGCTTGTTTTCCGATGCCATTTTTCTTTGAAGTTTTGTCTTTGTATGGTTTTTTCTTTCGGGCGTAGCGTACGTCACAGTGGAGTAGCAGCTTTAAACTCTTTCATTATACTGCCCGATAACAATATAATCAACTTTAACGATACCAATAACAATACAAATAACGTCCTCAATATACATCGGTTCGAGTTGATGATCTCGTGGGAAATTCATGCTAAATATATACTTACTAAGAACATTACTTAAATATCACTGTACCCACTTAGCTAAAAGTAGGTAGCTAAGTAGATAATTTTGTCATGACTGTAATCAAAGTTTATGTCGAAGAAATCTGCCGTACCTAATAAACACCGTTTAGGTACGATATTCCACTCTTATTAGAGCTTTATAAAGATCAATACACCTAAATCTCGAGTAGGTATACAAACATAATAGACTCACTACACGACATTTGTACATTCTATAAGTACTTATGTAATTTATGAAAGTTAAATTGTCCAACGTAGTTGATGTACTTAGTTTGAAACGTCTATTATTCTCAAAAGCTTTGAGATTCTGTATACACAGTTGCGCACGGTGGATATTCATGACTATGGTTAGTACCTATATACTCGTAGTTAGTCACAATTAGGTATCATTGTGTGCACACATTGTAGAAACATTTGCGACTAAAATGCGACAGCTTCTATGTTACGTACGATTCTTCGTCACTTTAGTTGCCGTTACCATATGGCGACGGAACCAAAATCAATGTTTCGACACAAAAGTTACGACTCTGTGTGGTAACTGCGACTAAAAATGGTTGTCTGGGTACGAATAAGTAAGTTAAGATTGGAAATATTGGAATAGATAGGTAGTCTCAAGAATCTTCAGGAGTCTGAGACTTTTAATAAAATAAGGATCAGGACGCAAATCTTCTAGACTTCTTGGAGAGGATAAAATGTCCCAGCGTCGAACCTCTACCTTGTTGATACGACCATAAGTAAATGTCAGAATAGTCCCTTTCCATCACGCTTGTGTGTCTCCATCGGTGCAATGCGACGGCCCTTCAACTGAGCAGACGGAGTGACTCTAAAGTCCGTGACGCATCCGCTGCGACTTCGCTGGCCTGTATATTACAGCCGAACTTTTCTTAGATGACGTTAGGATCAGAACGCAGATCTTGTAGACTTTTTTAAGCCTTGCAGAGAGATAAAAGTCCTTGCGTCGTACCTACAAATCTACCTTGATAATACGATTACAAGTAAAAGTCAGAATAGTCCCTTCTGTTCCATCATGCTTGTGTGTCTCCATCGGTGTAATGCGATGGCCCTTCAACTGAGCAGACGGAGTCTTCTGGAGTCCGCGACGCATCCGCTGCGACTTCGCTGGCCTCTATGTTACTTCCGGACTTTTTGCCTCCGCGACGAGCTTGCAGCGCCTGTGATCATTCAGTCTTTACGCTTTGGTGACTTTGGTATAAGATGGGTGAAGGTGTTAAGCTTGTTGATTGTGATTGTTCAAAACTACTGTTCAAAGCGGTCTGACTGCCTTCTATTGTAGTGCCCTAAAAGTGCTCACATGAGATCCTATCACTGTATGTGAATTACTGTAACCCTCTTGCCCTCTTGTAACAATGTGACAACAATTTTATTGAGTATCTATTGAGTATTGAGTATTGATTGCGACTACATAGATTACTTCGAGTTCGAAGCTAAAGATATAAGTAAGTAATATTTATCACGGCAAAAGAGCTAGGTTTCTTCAAACATACGAGTATATTTATAGCTGAAAAGGAGAGCGAGTATATCTATTTTTTTAGTGTTCTATACAAGCAATTCAATAATAGGCAATCTTCGATTATACAATTAGTTTAATACCTATGATATTTTGTAGTAAATTGGACTTAATGGATAAGCTTGTTTTATTTTTGGGCTACCTGAGCAAGAGGTACTAAGGGTAAAATCGAAATAATACTCATGTATGTAATTGTAGGATAAAGGTACCTCAATAAACTTAGGGTTTAAGGCAAATCACAATCAACAAACCTTGAACTAGTAGGAAGATTTAGCGGAACGCGAGAAATAGCTGGGATTAAAAGCTGAGTAATTTCCTGTCATTTATGAAGACAGGTAGTAGACGTATGAAATCCAAAACCAACTAAAATAGATTTACAATATGCATATTATAGTACAGTTCAGAATTACTAAATCCTATGAAAAAATATTCATAGCAGTTAGTCACGTAGAAGAGCCGTCTCGAGACTAATAAAAGGATCTGAACTCAATTTCGTTTATTGTAGCTTATAGTTTTTTTTAAGAATTCGTGATGCAGCCTCTGTTAAACAAATAAATAATTAATATTTTGTACACTCATATTTTTTTTTCAAATATTATAAGGTCTGAAATATTGCAGGGGGTAGCGAGGCGACACAGGATCGGTGCAAGGCCGGCCGGGGGCTAAGAGTGACGTCCACAGGGGCATGCGGGTGCTCCACGACCATTCACTATGCATGCGGGTATCTCCTTACCTTTTCACGACTGCCTTTTTTCTAATGTTGGAGTGGGATGGAAGATGAAACATTAAATAATTAATGAACGTGAAATATACTGATACATTATTATGCTTATTCAGGTTTCGGGTGACACCTTCATTCTCGGGTTCAAACATTTATTAGTGGGTCTCAACCACACATCAACTAGTTGGGTCCTACATTTGTAAGTTACTGCATACATTATGACAAACAAAATGCATGGGGTGAAAAAAAAAATCAGTCTGCAATAAGTACGATAACATACTGGGCTTGAAAAAGGAAAACAAATTTAATAATTAAAGGAAGATGTCGGATGGATGTATAACACAACATAGGAGGTACGACAACAATTAAAATATGGAATAATTTTAAATATGTTTTTTTTTTAATTATTATTTATCTCCCGTAAATTCCGTAACTTGCAGTGCTACCTCTGTATTTTGAACCAAGTGAATGGTATCGAAATTAAACTTATAAATAATAATCATGTCATTAGTATAAGCAGTCGTTTGAAGAATTTTACCTGTAGCGAAAAGCGTCGATGCGGTGTTTTGCGGCCGCCCCTGCGCTTGCTGATGTGCGGGTTGTCTCTGCGCAGAGTCTTACTGCGCATGATCTCGAGCTGAACGTATAGCCTCTTCAGCTCGGCTCTCACTTCCTCTGACGTGGCTTCCTCTTCCCCCTCTAATCCGAACCCTTCGGCCGGCCCCCGGCGGGACACCTGTGAGTGAAATGGATTTATTTCGGTAAAGTAGCATACTTTTAAAATAAGTCATTATCCTGAATTTATAAAACTGATCGGACTCTTTTTTTTCTTTCTCGTGTAAGCTATATAACTATACTGTACGATACGAAGAGACAAGGCGTGAGATACGAGGCGAGCTTGGCGCCCTCTTCATGTTATGACATCAGTCTTTGATTATTTATATACTCTAAAGCTCCGTACTCACATTCGGTATTACTCGATAGTTTTACTCCATAACGAGTAAATATAAACGTGTGGACCGCAAAACTCACAGCTCGAAGGCTCGCATCGAACCGGCTCGATGGAATTAAGGCTCGAACGGTTCGGTGAATTCTGAACAGAGCGCGTCACTTGATAAATTAATGCTGAATGTGTGGACGAAATTCCATGCCATGGTTTTTACTCGACATGATAGCTCGATCGAGCAAAACCATATGTGAGTACGGAGCTTAACATCAGTATTCAGTGGTTTATTGCAATATTGGGTAGGTAGGTTACACTTCAGGTCTTTGTAAGTTAAATATGTAGATAAGTACAGCTACAGAATATTACCCGTTTAGGGTGTTGCAACTAATAGAGACAGGCCGATAATTTTAACTATAATTATTGTTACGTCACTGAATGAGTCTTTCATAAAATCTTGCAGCTCGTAATAACATTTTTTTAAAAGCATTTATTTTGGATACATTTCCATTTTTGTAATCTATTTATTGGCTTATTATTTTAACAAGAATTTAATTGTAAATTTTTACCGCCATTGCATTTGGACATCACGGCTGACAAGAACAGCCACACAGGACTTTTAATCGTCCTTACCTCCTGTGCGAGCGAGCGTGCGCGGTAGCCGTGCCACAGGCGCGGTGCGAGCGCGCAGGCTAGCGCGGCGCCGGCGGAGAGTTGCGCGCGCGCTGCCGCCGTCACCGGCCAGCGCTCCGGCGCCGCAGCCTCCTCCACCGCGCTCATCACTCGCCAGCACACGCCACTGATGCCTTCTATCCACAACGCGGCTGACAACCAGCACCGCTCCTGGAACATGCCGCCAACTCCACATTATCGTACGTGGTTGATTTAGTCAGCTTTGCAAGGTGATACAATTAACGATAGCGTAAATCTGACTTATTATTGACCACAGCGAGGGCCGCGGATAAAATGGCTTGATAGACCAAATTATGTACTTATTAACTTCAATAGGAAGCGATTTTTTGCCTTGAATATACCAAAGGACATTGGGTTGCTGGAAAAACGAAGAGAACTGGCACTAAAGACCACAACCTCACCTGATGGTAAGTAACGGTGTGGTCGAGGATGTTGCACGCTTGCCTAGCAAGAACGTATTCACTCTTGATTTGAAGACTCCGAGATTATATAATGTCGGAAAAACAGACGCCGGCAGCGAATTCCACTCCCTGCTGGTACCTCAAACACACTTAAAGCAAACAACCTATACCCAGTAGCGGGTGATTTCGGGCTAGGATAATGATGATAATACCTGGAATGGGACGTTGGCGTTCCTGGCGGCGTGAGCGATGCGGATGCCCGCGAGCAGCAGCAACAGCTCGGCGGCGGCGGTGACGTGGTGCCAAGCGGCGCGCGCACAGCCGCGCTCCGCCTCGCACGCCGCCGTCGCCGTGAACGCTGCCAAGTAGCACGCCGTGCCCGCCAGCATGGCGCCCACTATCCGCAGCACCTGGTACACCAAGCAACATGTCATCACTATCATTACCAGATTAAGTAGGTGGCTAGCTTTTATTTTGCTACATTCTTATTGGTAGCTAGGTCTTTAGGTGTTTGCTCGGCTTAATATCTTCGCATCGTCAATCGGTTCATTAATACAGATTCGGAGTCTGTCTGTATTGCTGTGATTCCTTAAATGTGATTCCTTTGTGTTTACCTCTAATAGACTATGCACACAGCATAAGATTGTTTGTATTTAAGCTTAAAATAAGTTATTGTGTGCCTTTGGTAATCCAATAAACAATAATAATAATAATTCCTATAACTGCATGTTAGCCTTACTATGACTATACTGGAGTACTGACATTAAAGCTCTGTAAGCCATCGTATTTGGTCCAGCAGCAAACGAACTCGAAGCGAAACTGACTACGCTCTTTGAAGAAAATCTTTGTAGAAAGTTTTGTAGAAAATCTTACTTATTTTGCATGCAAAATGAGGGGAAAAAGTCAATTTTCTCACGGGATTACTGCACGAAAATTGGAAATTAAATTGTGTTGGCACTATACTTCTGAATCCCTGGGCGTCCAGCGGTGCGCCTTGCGCGTGCGGAATTCAGCCAACAGCACCCATAGGCGCAGCACCACGGAGCCGTAGCACGCCACGAAACCCAGCTCGCGAAACCACGCGCCCGCCACGCAGCGCCACCGCCCCACTGACATATACTGACACGCCGCCTGGAAGACCGACCGACGGGAGATGCAGCGGAGAAGACATTGTAATGCTGTTCAATTATATGGAGCAAATAGCAAATGGAAGGCTTAAACTTACCGAAGCATACATCAGTAAAGCACCGAGTACCACCACTTCTAAAACGGTCCACATCCCCATAGCAACTGCCTGGAAATAGAAGCGATAATTTAATCAAAGCATGTGATAAACCACGGGTTAACAATCTATGGTAGAGCAATCTTACTTTGCATTTTCTTTTCTTGAATATGATGAGAGCCACAACGAGGCACAGCAGTATGCCCGCTAAGTTAGCAGCGAGGAGGCCTATCCGCAGGGTTTCTGCGAGGCAGGCCGTAGCGTCACTGCCCACCCCGCACGGCGTGCACGCGAGCGGGCCGCGCTCCGCCGCCAGCGCCGCGTCGCTCAGCCAGCCCGCGCCGCCCGCGCTCCAGTGCCCCGCCCGGCACTTACACCGATACTGCATACACGCCCACTGATCAATACAGATTTAACATTCAATAACACTATTTCCAATTTTGCAGCGTAGGTTAGGTACCTCTATTCTGCGATCGGAATTCCCAAAAGACGGATTCACTTCGCAATCTGTCGTGGCCGTGTCGCAAAGTGGCGAGCCCCCTAGCCAATCATGCATCGTCTCCTCGCAGGGGACCGACGGCCACCTTCGGAATATCGCGGCAGCCGCTCTACCGTGCGCGACGCCCCTCGCCGCGGCCACACCGCCCCACCAACCCTCCCCGTGCTCGTCGCAAGAAAACCAGCCATTCGACCAGATGACGGCGCTCGCGTTCCACGCAGAAGCCAACGTCTTCCAGAACTGTCGGAGAGTAATGGAGTTGTTTTGCTGGAAGACGACGAGGCGCGGAGGTTCGGCCACGTAGAGCACGCCGAGGTGCAGCTGCGGGGCGCCGAGCGCGACGGCGGCGGGGGGTGGCGACAGCGGCGCGCGGGCCGCCGCTCGCGCCAGCGCCGCCGCACGTGCCTCGTCTGCCACGCCTTGCTCCACCAGCTCCGCCAGCGCACGCGCCGTGTGCACTGCCGCCGCTTCGTATTCACGCGCATTCTGAACATTCAAATAACCCGCATGAGACTAATGCACAATGCTAGATCATACCATGCGAGATCACATTCAAACCTGCCTTTAGGCAGGGTATAAAAAAGTAATCATCAGCAGGAGATTTTTATACTGCTCCGAGAAAGTAGAGATTGTAGAGTTCGATCTTGAGATGCGAGAAGTTGCACATCGTCCATTAGCTGCAGAGCAGGTGTCATGTGTGCAGGGAATTATGTGCATGGCATACATGATGTCCACGTTCACGATGCACATAAGCACGTTTTGATTGTCAATCAAAGGACTGCTGCACTTGGTACCTGCACGCACGTGGATCAACTAATCAAAGTACAAATAGGCCTACAACACAGGGACTTACCTCCCTAGATCTAGCTGTTTGTTACCTGAGGCAGGGGCGGTGGGTTCCTCAGCAGCAGCGGGTCGCAGTGGTGGCGGGTATCGGGTGCGGGGTGTGCGGAGGGGTCGGCGCGCGGCTCGGCGGGGGCGGCCACCGCGCACGCGCACCACGCCAGCGCGCACGCGGCCCACCGCGCCCGCATGCCTCACACCACGCGACTGCTTCTCGACCACATCACCTGAACAAACAAATGCACCAGATCATGGACTACGAACCTAATGAAAGAAAGGATATCTATACAGGGCGTCCCACGGATATGCCACATGGAGGGAAAGTACCTTGAATATTGTAGATGGAACATTTTACTGAAAGAAGACATTATTTGAATTTAAAAAACAATTTAAACTGCATTCATAGTTAGTTAAATAATTTCATGGTTGAACCGAGGATCGAACCCGTTACAAGAGAAAAATAATCACCCTGTAGCTTTATCATACCGATTCAAAAGCTTCATCATGAGGATTATTTTTTGCTAAATAACATAGTGTCACAAATAAAAGGAAGACCATGAATTTTAACATTTTTAATAATCAAATGCTCAAAATGAGGCCCTTCCTGTTGAATACAAAGTCACACTCTTTTGATTACTTAGAGACAGTGCTGACATGACAGTACTCAACACTCAAGAAGCATTTTCTGTAACTGAACTGATAACATTTGCTGCTAACTGATTACCTAATGGAGGTACCTACTTAGGTATACCTATCGATGTTTATGAACAGATAAAGTCTGTCGATCAGAAATTGACGGCGCGGGCGTCCTAACGTCCTTTTTGACATTCACAAGCGATACTCTCTTATAATCTAGCGCTACATTGAACTGATTTCTGTGGTCGATCTTCCGCCACGGAACGCCAGTCACACATGGCCGATCTTCCGCCGGGCGGGTAATCCGCGACGGAAGATCGGCGACGCAAAATCCGTTCAATGTGGCGCCAAGCCTTAAGGTCCAGATTCCCGCACGCCATTATCTCGCTCGCGCATTTGTACATTTTTGAAGATATAAAATGACTGAGTATAAATTTAAAAAAAGTGGAGCGGTAAAGTTACTATAATCTACATGTCCAAACATTTATAAAAAAAACTCTATCAGCTGATGTTGATACCAAATCAAACTATTGTAGATGCTTATCGAGTAAAATAAAGCCTGTGTGCAAAATAAATAGAGTACTTGAGTTTGGCCTAAGATAGCGTCGATCATCTGCTGTCAGTATGATGGTTCAGGTGGGGTGATTGTGACATACCTACAAGCGGCTGCGCGCGGCCTCGCCCGCGATGTATTGAGATAAACAGTAGCCACCAGAACAGTAGTAATAACATTATATACTGAATTTATGCCAACTCTTTCTTTCCTCCATAGCATAGGTAGGGATTATTTATTACTCTCTCATAGAATACTTTTATAGAATAAGATACCTAACGTCCTACGCCGCCTTATGGCTACCAAAATAGTATCAATTTATTTTATCTATATTTGTAATTCTTTTGAGAAATAAATATCGAAAACCAAAACCTCTAAAATATAGGCTTATTCTTAGAATTCATAAATTCCGTTCGATCAACTTTGCTATTGCAATTTTCACTTATTGCAACTGTACGGGACGGGTATCGAAATCAAACTATAAGTAGTGGACTGTAAACACTGTGATCTATTTCCGACAACCGTTGTACATTCGTTGCTGGGATTCTATATGAAGAAGAAAGAAAACTCCAAATTGTTCACTATTGCTGCAGGCGATCCAGAGGTGAAGGGGTTCTATGTGTACTTTCCAAAATTATCACTATTCACTATTGTACACTGTCCGCGTCTACTGTAACACTCACTATACTGTTCAACTATAAAAGCTATCAAAATCACTAAATCACGCACTATTCGTTTAACTATTCGCTCAGCATACTGGGGTACTATTCGGTTCAACTTCCAACTCTACTAGATCACTATACTGAATCTATAGACTGTGTAGACTTACTATAGATTGTAGACTTAATAGACTTACAATAGACTGACTATAGACTTACAATAGACTGTAGACTATAGACTGACTTCTTGTCGATCTGATCTCGCTATTTATACTAGGACTCCCCACCTATGCGACCTACGTACATTATTCGCGACTAATCTCGAAGGCACAAGAAATACATTCTAGTAACTTCAAACAATTCAAAATGATCCTTATAGCTATACGAATAAAGTACAAATTCACATTGCTATTTACGTACGCGTGACCTTGTACACACACGTAAACAATAAGTCTATCCCGCTCGCTCGCGTAGGCTGTCCTGTACTTTCCTTTCCATTTGTTCGAATCCTTCCATAGCGAGAACATTCGATGCAGTTTGGCGCGTGTTTCTATTTTTAGAATTTCTCGAAGCGGGTTTTGTTTATTGTTGCCGTTCGGGCTATTTTCCCACGGTTGCTATTATCAAATCTGTGGCTTTGTGCATTGCCCGTTCGGAACATCCTCCCGCCGTGTAGTATCTCCTGTGTCTTGATACTACATTTCTCATTGGTGAAGAACGGCTGACTTCGTCGGTAGCACGCTGAGCTTCTATGACGTTTACTCCGGTATCTATTCTGTCTGTATGGCGGAGTTTGCTGTCTGTCACTATACGTCGAGCACTGTGCAGGAGTTCTTGGCTTGTCTGCACCAGGCCTTCTGTTCAGCGTACTGTTCGCAGGTCTTCTTGTCGAAGTGTCTGTTTCACTATTCGGTGAGCTCCTCTTTGGACGCATCACTATTCGTTCCTTCGTTTCACTATTATCATGCATAGTCACGGATTTGAGCTTCTTACTATTCACTGTTGCAGTCTTCGATTCCGGGAGTGATACTCTATGCAACAATATCTGCTCGTCTATTTCCGATGACATGATTCGGTTCGGTTCTGAGAGTTCTTCTTGGTTCAACGATGCCTGATTTTCTATTCCATTAGCGCTTTCGGCGATGTTGCTAACATGCTGGCTGTTCGGTTTGTCCAATAGTCCATGAAGAACCCATCGCAACGGTGTTCTCGATGCTACAGGTTGACTTCTTTTCCCAGTCTTCATTTCATTCGTCATCAGCAGGTGCCAGTTTTCTTGACCGATCACTATTTTTGGCTTGGCGTCACGATATTCCAGATGTCTACTGATGTTTTGCAGGTGATAGCAGTCGTGGAGATCTTCTTTGTTCACTGTCTGCGCTGGTAACTGTAATCCCTTGATGATGTGGGCTTGGATCTCGTGTCTTGCAAAAGCTCCTTGGAGATTCAGGAGTACCCGGTAGGATCCTACTGGTTCTGTAATTCCAGTGGCTTCTGTATGAAGCGAATCCCGAGGTCCACTAGCTCCAACGGCACATGCGATGTCTTCGTCCACGAGTGTGATCGATGATCCGTCGTTCAGTAGCGCGAAGGTCTCAATATCACCTTTGGGTCTGAAAGCTGTCACTGGGATGATCTTGAGGAACGTCTTTCTATTCGCTGATGTCCAAGTTGACTCTATGTCTGTTTCCGTCTTAACTGTAACTCCTGGTCGGCTAAAATGCAGAAGTTTGTTGTGCCAACGTCGACATCCATCTATTCGACACCTGTTCGTTCTGCAGGTGTGATTGCGTGTTATTTGTCTAAAGCATCTGAAGCACAAATTATACTTCTTGGCAATCTCCCATTTGTCTCTCGAAGATGTTTTCAGGAACGTATCACAATCTTCTATCAGATGCTGTCCTGAACTGCAGATCTGGCATGTCGATACTGCAGCTCCTTCCGATGCGGTGCTCAACACAGTTCTTTCTCGATTCCTAGCCAGTTTCTCGATTTCGGTTAATATGTCTGGCTTAGGTTGTGCATATTGAATGCACCTATTTTTTTCTTGCTCCAGGATATGAGCTGTCTTCAGCAGGTCGGGCTCCTCTGTCAGCTGTACGGTGCGGCTCGTGGTTGCAAACGTCGATGATTTTCCATAAATTTTGCATTCCACTCCGGCTCCCACCGGTACAGGAACACCCGAGTGTGAGGTCATCGGCTGTGGACCTCCACTATCAAATCCAAACTCGGGGGTCATTCTGGCACTATTTGTCTTTTGTAGGTCAGGGTCGTCTGTCGGCGAAGCGGCGTAACTCTTCGTGAATGCAAGTGTTGATTCATCACTGTAAGTGTTGCATTCAACATCAATTCCCTCCGGTGCAGGATCATCCAAGTTAAAGGACAACGGCTGCGGTCCTCGGCTATCAAATTCAAACTCGGATGATACACTATATGTGGATGCAAGCGTCGATATTTCACTGTAGTTGTTGCAATCCACTTCCAATCCAGCTCCCGGTGAAGGAATACCTGAGTCAGAAGTCATCGGCTGTGGACCTCCAATATTAATTCTGGACTCAGGTTTCACGCAGCTATTTGTGGATCCAAACCTCGATACATCGCTGTATGTTTTGTGATCCACTACGACTCCTCCCGCCGGTGCAGGAACACCCGGGTGAGAGGTCAACGGCGGCGGACCTCCACTATCAGTTCCGCACACGGGTGTCGCGGTATTCGATCGAGCACCGGCGTAATCTTCAATCTTCGATGCGTTAACAGGAGCACCTTCACTATTCTTTCCGGTAAATCCTGGAGCTCTATCCACTGGGACTTCATATCTATTCACTGTTGCACTTTTCTCAGTCGTCGCTGGCAATTTCCGTTGAACTATATTTACGGCAGGAACGGAAACTGCGGTCGAGAGAAGTGGTTTTCCCAGGGTCTGTTGCTGACCTTCCAACGGCAGTGCGGAGGGTTCAGCTCTATCTTCCCAGTATGTCATTAGCGATGGCGTGGTTCGGTTTCCAATGTAAATAGCTTGTTCTATTGCGGGTGTAGGAACTGACACATCACTATAAGTCTTGCGTTTCTCCATGATTCCTACCGGAGCATACACACTCAGCGAGGTCGTCGGCTGCGGACCTCTTCTATTAATCTCGGGCCGAGGTGTCACTATATTCCATCCGATGCTGGCAGGGAGTCTCGCAGTTGAAGCACTGGTGTCTATCACTGTTCTAAGTTCTTGTCCAATACTGTATCCAGGAGCACTATTCTCAGGTACGCTATACACTGGGGCACTCATACTATTCGGCACTGATGCACGATCCTCGGTGGTCGCTGGCGATTCCCGTATAACTATATCGACGGCTGGAACGGAAACTGCGACGTTTGAGGAAAACTGTCCTCCAAGTGTTCCTTGCTGACCCTCCGACGGCAGTGCAGAGAGATCAGCATTCTGAGATAGTCCTCCAGTCTTAATCGGGGGATCCAGTATTTGAGAAACTGTCTTCTCAACTTCTGTGTGGACGTCAAAGACCAATGCTGTATTCGTGTCGTTCACCCATTCTTCTGTTCTATTCCCGTCCTCAGATCTATAAATCGCGGCGGTTGCGTCAACTTCCAGCTTGGCAGCGGCAATCTGTGCTTCCAGTTGAAATCTCTGGGCTGCCAACTGTAGGCGCTGTTCGGCAACCTTCTGACGCTGTTCTGCAACTTGTCGGCGCTCTTCTTCTATTCTTAGAAGCTCCAAGTGCAACTGTGCTATTTCTATTTCCTTGGGCACTGGCTTCTGTGTGACCTGCAGCCTCCCGCCGGTGGCATCAGCATTCGAAGTCTTGAACCCTGGATCCATTGATCTGACTCCAGAATGTTCGATTCTTGTCCAAGGCTTCGGCGTCGCATCATCTGTCAATCCCTCTACATTACTTGGTGGCAAGGTGGTAATGTAGGATGCGCAAGCGTTTGGTCTGATCCACTGTGGTGTTGGCGAAGCGGTGGTGCAGGTGGCGCTGGCGTTGAGGTTGATTCGCGTAGGCACTGCGGTGGTGGTCGGCGCAACATTGATCTGAGGTAGCGTGACTGTGGCAATGGTCACCATGGGTCTCGTGGTCACAGGAGACGTGGCTGCATTCCTTGTCTGTGATTGTCTGCTGGCCATCTTGAAATCTTCAGTCTTCTAATTATCCGGCTCGAAGGACCATAAATGTACGGGACGGGTATCGAAATCAAACTATAAGTAGTGGACTGTAAACACTGTGATCTATTTCCGACAACCGTTGTACATTCGTTGCTGGGATTCTATATGAAGAAGAAAGAAAACTCCAAATTGTTCACTATTGCTGCAGGCGATCCAGAGGTGAAGGGGTTCTATGTGTACTTTCCAAAATTATCACTATTCACTATTGTACACTGTCCGCGTCTACTGTGACACTCACTATACTGTTCAACTATAAAAGCTATCAAAGTCACTAAATTACGCACTATTCGTTTTACTATTCGCTCACAATACTGGGGTACTATTCGGTTCAACTTCCAACTCTACTTGATCACTATACTGAGTCTATAGTCAGTCTATTGTAAGTCTATTAAGTCTACACAGTCTATAGATTCAGTATAGTGATCAAGTAGAGTTGGAAGTTGAACCGAATAGTACCCCAGTATTGTGAGCGAATAGTAAAACGAATAGTGCGTAATTTAGTGACTTTGATAGCTTTTATAGTTGAACAGTATAGTGAGTGTCACAGTAGACGCGGACAGTGTACAATAGTGAATAGTGATAATTTTGGAAAGTACACATAGAACCCCTTCACCTCTGGATCGCCTGCAGCAATAGTGAACAATTTGGAGTTTTCTTTCTTCTTCATATAGAATCCCAGCAACGAATGTACAACGGTTGTCGGAAATAGATCACAGTGTTTACAGTCCACTACTTATAGTTTGATTTCGATACCCGTCCCGTACAGCAACCTACTGATGTAGGTATGTTCTCCTTTATCGTTGGTGACATATTAAGAATATTTTTTTAAATATGTACACCAAACGGCACCATGCTATACTGGGAATAGGAAATAACTAAGTTTCACTTTGACACAAATAAACAAACAATAAAATATTTTACAGAAATCCCTGAATATCAATCTATGACAAGCAGCTACGTAATCAGATAAAATGTGGCAATCGAACTATAAGTAAAGAGGATCAAATAATATTGGGCGAGATGATAGGATATGTTCATCTCTAAGTCAAACATTCATCACAAAAAACAGTGAACAAGTAAAATATATTTAAGAAGAAATTTAAATCAACATGATCCTTCGATTAGTAATGTAAGTAGCTGTGACAATGGCTGGATGCTGTTATGTGACTATGAACTGTGACATGAAATGCTCCCAATCGGACTGGTATATGGTAGCATGATGACAGCGAATAAATAAAGCTAGTTTACATAACAAAAAAATATATTCTTTTTCATTTCTAGATTCGCTTACGCTTGTATAGCTTTGCACGAAGCCAAAATCACTGGCGAAAAGCAAAATGTGAGAAAGTTCCCCGATGGATTTATATTCGGCGCAGCCACAGCGGCTTACCAAGTAGAAGGTGCCTGGAATGAAGATGGCAAGTACATAAAAGTATATTATTAGTACAAGATGGTGCAAGTGAACATTAAATATCAGATATTATATATATTATTATTTTTTGACACTTTTTAGGGACTTCCACTACCTACCTATCAGTAGGTACATAATTATGTAACAATTTTGCACATAGACTCTAACGCTTATGTTCAAAAATGTATCGAATTAACCTATTTTAGGAAAATCTCCGAATATATGGGATCATATGACCCACGAAAATCCCTGCGTAATTGCCGATTGTTCCAACGGAGACGTTGCGGCTGACTCCTACCACCAGTACAAGAGAGACGTCGAGATGATGAGGGAACTCGGCCTGGACTTCTACAGGTTCTCAATAGCTTGGAGCCGCTTACTTCCCACTAGCTTCCCCGATCAGATCAACGAAGCAGCAGTGAACTACTACAACAATTTGATCAATGAAATGCTGAAATATAACATCGAACCTATGGTCACATTATACCACTGGGATCTTCCGCAAAAACTACAAGAGATGGGTGGCTGGACCAACCCGCACGTAGTAAACTGGTACGCAGACTATGCGCGCGTAGCTTTTGAGCTATTCGGAGATAGAGTGAATTATTGGATTACAATGAATGAACCACGGGAAGTATGTTATCAAGGGTACGGAATAGACACCAAGGCTCCCAGACTCAACATCTCAGGAATCGCAGAGTATTTGTGTGTCAAGAACTTGCTAATGGCGCATGCAACAGCTTTTCACGTCTATGATGAGGAGTTCAGGCCTTCTCAAAGTGGATCAATATTCATTACATTGAGCGCTCAATGGTATGCCCCTGAATCAGAAAATGACTTGATCGCTGCAGAAGAAGCCGTTCAATTTGAGGTATTTTTATGATGATAATACTTTCTAATAGATTTTATTGACAATGCGTTGTCTAAATTACATCTTACTTAATTTGATTTGTATTTACAGTGCGAGACATATGCCCATCCCATATTTTCCAAGAGTGGTGATTTTCCACCCAGTATGAAAGAAAAGATTGCAGCCAAGAGCCTCGCGCAAGGTTTTCCAAGATCCAGATTGCCTGAGTTTACGCCCGAAGAAGTGGATTACGTCAGAGGATCATCAGATTTCTTTGGATTGAATCACTACACTACATATCTGGTATACAGAAACGAATCTGTTATCGGTTATTTTGATAATCCATCCTATTTAGATGATTTAGAAGTAAACAGATACCAGTTATCTGAATGGGAAGAAGGTTCTGCTGGATGGTTAAAGGTAAATAAATTATTAGGACCTTTTATTCGAACTGGCCACTTGATTATGTATGATGTGGTATGATCTCAAATATCTGTCATTTGGTTAGGAATTCCAAATTCAAAATAAGGCTTTTTATTCGAGTTTCGAATTTAGAAATTCATTTGTTTTCGTGCTAAGTATTTGATTTTGTTTCATGATTTTTCTTTGATGGTTCTTTCTCAATATGATAAACTTAAAATATCGCGTTATCATCATCAGCCTATCGCAGTGCAGTGCTGGACATAGGCATCTTCAAAAGTGCGCCATCGCACCCTGTCTTCGATTGTCTGCATCCATCTTCTGCCTGCAGCCTTTCGCATATCGTCACCCTACCTGGCCGGAAAGCGTCCTACACTATGCTTGCCAAGTTGCAGTCTCCACTCAAGAACTCGTATTACTAATAACTGCGACTTTTTTTTATAATCTTAACATACTAAACTACCGATTTTTCAATGAAAGGTCACATGTTTTGAATATTAATCGAGATTATTCATCAGGTTGACTGCACCACCCCTTTTATATTCATATTCGAAACATGACGAACCCTCTATTCAACAATTTGATTGTTTGATATTGTGGGAATTTCCAGCTAATAAATTAATTATTAATATTCATTTGAATTAATCCTATCAGAAATATTATTAATGCTGCCCGTGTATAAATTTACGTGTGGGTACCGAATAAAAGCTAAATTTTCAGATGGTGCCTTGGGGTTTTTACGAATTGCTGACAAGAATCAGAAACAACTATAACAACCCTCCAGTGTACATTACTGAAAATGGCTTTGCCACATACAGTGGTTTGGTCGATGACAACCGCATTTCTTACTACCGTCAGTACCTCAGTGCCATGTTGGACGCCATGGATGAAGGTTCCGATATCAGAGCCTATACCGCCTGGAGCATCATGGACAACTTCGAATGGATGGAGGGATATAGGTATATGTGTTAACAAACATTGGCATCTTCATCTTTTTTTTACTGAATAGTGTCTTAATAAGGTTAAGAAATGCACGCTAACGCCCACATTAATTTCAGCGACCGTTTCGGGCTGTACGAGGTGGACTATGAGAGTCCAGAGCGTACGCGAACTCCTCGTAAGTCAGCCTTCGTCTACAAGGAGATGGTGCGAACACGCTCCTTGGACCTCAACTACGAACCGACCGCAACCATCATGTCAATCGACGAAGGACATTAGGAACTGACTGTAATAAATAATGTTTAATTAATGCAGATATTTTTATTTTTAAAGAAAAAGTTATTTGTTGAATGGAACTCATGCACTACCTGTGTAATAATTTACTTACCTCAGACATTCTAGAAGAGCCTTTCAGACTTCGATCTATTTATATAATTAATTAAATTAATTAATTTGTTAAATGTATAGGTAGGTATGTTAATTATTTTTAAATACCTACTTATACACAACCTCATTACGGTGACATGGGAGAAATTCCGTGTGGTAGCTAAATTAATGTGCCTGGATTTAAAGACAAACTTTATCACATTAATGGACACTTATATTAATTGTTAATATATTTGTAGGTATTGTAAACATTTTTTTTCTTTGTCGCAAATTGTAACGTTTTAATTAGGAGGTATTATAGACAACAATCAATAATAGGTACCAAGTAAATAGGTAATTAAGTATTCAGCATAAATAACTATAAAATAAAACAATACTAAAGCATTTTATTGAGTAGGTTGTAGCAGGTGCGGAGTATACGGAGTATGTAGACCGAGACGAATCGGAACAATGTGACTTAGAAGTAAATAATCAAGGTTTTACAAAAACATACAAAAACCGACTTCAATAGGAATAATCTAGTGACCGTAGGCTAGGCACCACTGAAAATTCACAGGGAAGCAAAATACGCAATTTTGTTCAATTTAAAAACCAAAGTACTGAATAGATTTTCATGAAATTTATATGGGACCAATCTGGAAGAATAGATACGTGATTTTATGTGACTTTTGAGACAACTTTAAGAACACCAAAATAAAGGTATGTACGAGTTTACAGCTGTTATTTCTCATTCCGAAGTGAAACCCTAATATGACTGGTCTATATCCCGATTGACAGAAATACATGTGACACTTTCGGAAAAAAGAATTATGAGCAACTCTTAAAATGACAAGGTACTATGTAAAGGGCAGTAAATTATTATTATGGCTTGCGTCCACAGGCCGGCATCGGACGTATCGGACGCATCGTATCAAACGGATTAATAAGACTGCGTCCACTGAATCGGCAGCGATCGGATTGCCGACGCGAGTATCAGCAATCGGATTGCCGATGCCACCTTCATTCGGATTTTTGTAGTGATCGTACGTGCGGAAAGTGTTTTTGAGAATGGAGGAAAGCAATGAAGAAGTTATTGTTGTCGTTATTGTTTGTTTATTAGCAGAAGAGGAAGAACAAGAAAAAATATCTAGAAAAAGGAAGCATAACTTCTGGATACACAACATATATATTCAAGAAGAGATCGGAACATGGAGAATATCACATACTATTTACTGATTTGTTAAAAAAATCTGTTGCAAATGACCGACGATGCGGAGCGAGCGCGCGGAGTGGGTCCACTGATCTACATTCCGTATGACGTCATCGGTACGCATCGCATGTCGGCATTGCCGACGAGCGGTCCGTACGATGCGGATCAGTGGTCGCTGTTTTATGAGTTTTTATACAAGGCAAACTAATAGTTAAGTGCGATGCGTCCAATACGTCAGATGCTGGCCTATTGACGTTTAGCTTAAACACGCCCATTTTTTTCTTGAGTTTTGCCTGAGATAGCATCGGATAAACAGCTGTCAGTATGATGATTTCAGCTGAGGTGACTGTTACATACAGCTTCTGCGCGCGGTCTCGCCCGCGATGTATCGATATTAAAAGTAGCCTATGTCCTTTACAAGCTCACTTATAAATATACTATTGTGTACTGAACTGCAACCAAATCTTTCTTTCCTCTTTAACATAAGTAAGGACTATTTATCAATCTCTCACCCTTTCAGAACATAGGTACCTACTATGAGAACCTTATTCGTAGAATATATAACTCTGCTCTTATAACTTTTAATCATTATATTCTACTTAATTGTTGGTATTGAGAATAATTTTGATTGAATACCTAACCGACGGCACCATGCTTGGTGCTATACTGGGAATACTTCGAAATAACTAAGTTTATTATCAATCAGCAGCTACGTAATGAGATAAATGTGGCAATGTAACTTTAGATAAAAGTATCAAATAATATTGGGCGAGATAATAGGTGAGTGCATTATGTGCATCTCGAAGTGAAACATTCATCACAAAAAAACAGTGAAAAAGTAAAATATATTTATGAAGAAAATTAAATCAACATGATCCTTCGATCGGTAGTGTAAGTAAGACAATGAGCTGAAATATGTTATGTGACTATGAACTGTGACAGTACTCCCAAGCGGGCTGGTCTATGGTAGCGAATAAATAAAGCTCGTTTACATAATATTCATTAATATTCTTTTTCATTTCTAGATTCACCTACGCTTGTATAGCTTTGCACGAAGCCAAAATCACTGGCGAAAAGCAAAATGTGAGGAAGTTCCCTGATGGATTTATGTTCGGCGCAGCCACAGCGGCTTACCAAGTAGAAGGTGCCTGGAATGAAGATGGCAAGTATTATGTACATAAATACTAATTATAAATGTAAGTTAGTTTATTATTGTTGTTTATGAACATTTTAACACACCTTAGTACATTTACTAAGTACCTACCTTCTTATCAGCACAAGTTTATGTTCAAAAATGTGACATCTTAATTACTGATAGAAAATTAACCTCTTTTAGGAAAAACTGAGAATATATGGGATCATATGACCCACGAAAATCCCTGCATAATTGCCAATTGTTCCAACGGAGACGTTGCGGCTGACTCCTACCACCAGTACAAGAGAGACGTCGAGATGATGAGGGAACTTGGCCTAGACTTCTACAGGTTCTCAATATCCTGGACCCGCTTACTTCCCACTAGCTTCCCCGATCAGATCAACGAAGCTGGAGTGAACTACTACAACAACTTGATCAATGAAATGCTGAAATATAACATCGAACCTATGGTCACATTATACCACTGGGATCTTCCGCAGAAACTACAAGAGATGGGTGGCTGGACCAACCCGCACGTAGTAAACTGGTACGCAGACTACGCGCGCGTAGCTTTTGACCTATTCGGAGATAGAGTAAAGTATTGGATCACAATGAATGAACCACAGGAAGTTTGTTATCACGGGTACGGAACAGACAACATCGCTCCCAGACTCAACATCTCAGGAATCGCAGAGTATTTGTGTGCCAAGAACTTGCTAATGGCGCATGCAACAGCTTTCCACGTCTATGATGAGGAGTTCAGACCCTCTCGAGGTGGATCAATATTCATTGCATTGAGCGCCCAATGGTATTCTCCTGATACGGAAAATGACGTGATTGCTGCAGAAGAAGCCGTTCAATTTGAGGTATTTTTTATAATGATAATACCTAATTTCTATGAGATTTTGCCAACAATGCGTTGTCTAAATATATGTCTTATTTTTTATTTTATTTAAGCCTATTACAGTAAGTTATTAAGTAAGAGTAATTCTTATCGTAGTTCGTCCCACTTTTTTTTCCACTTCTATTAATTTTTAAAATTGCTTCTTCTGTTGTATTCGTTTTTAAATTTTCTGTAGCTCTATCTTCGATCAGTTGTCATAATTCGTTTGGAAATTGTTTTGTTTTAGATCTTTCGTCTTGTATCTCATTTTTATTAGCTTTATTGATGCATGTTTCAATCCATTTTATCATTTTTTATTTGTGTGTTATCTTTTTCCATCTGTGATGTTTTAGATAAGAATTCTATGAGCCGTAGATTATATTTTTCATGATCTATCATACCATAATGTGTAATTCTTGTAGATGCTTTTTTCCTTAAAAATATAATTTATTAACTTATTTAATTTGTACCTACTTAATTTATTACCCTTTTCTGATTTAATTTGTACTTATTTACAGTGCGAGACATATGCCCATCCCATATTTTCCAAGAGTGGTGGTTTCCCGCCCATTATGAAAGAAAAGATTGCAGCCAAGAGCCTCGCACAAGGTTTTCCAAGATCAAGACTGCCTGAGTTTACACCCGAAGAAGTAGATTACGTCAGAGGGTCATCAGATTTCTTTGGATTGAATCACTACACTACATATCTGGTATACAGAAACGAATCTATTATCGATTATTTTGATAATCCATCCTACTATGGTGATTTAGAAGTAAGGAGTTACCAGTTACCTGAATGGGACGAAGGTGCTGCTGGATGGTTAAAGGTAATAAAAACTATTAGGTCCTTACATATGAAATTGGTGTTTTGTCAAACTGGCCACTTAAACATAATAAATATTATTTTTATGGGAAGCTACTATTAAAGTAAACAAGTTTTGTTTCTGGTCCCAACGTTTTCGTTCTGGAAACTATGATCACACACTGCATAACAGACGCTTAATTAGAGGAGCTGCGTTTAGAATGTCTCCGACACCCACCAATCTCCTCCTCCGACCTTGTTCCAACAGATAACCACTTTTCGGAATTTCGTCAATTTTTCTATGAAAGGTTTTAAGTTTAAGTTCTAGTTGTTTTGAGTATGAATCGAGATTATGTTGACTGATCTTCATCAGATTGACTGCACCACTGCCCTTCATATATTTATTATTCGAAACATGTTGAACCCCTTATTTGTCAATACGACGTATTATCATATCAAAAAATTACATTATCAAACAATTGTCGTTACAATTTTGTGTGAAATTCCAGTTAAAAATGGATTTATCCTATTAGAAATATTATGAATGTAGTCGGTGTTTAAAAGTGTACCGAGTAGATGCAAAATTTTCAGGTGGTGCCATGGGGTTTTTATGAATTGCTGACAAGAATCAGAAACGGCTATAACAACCCTCCAGTGTATATTATTGAAAATGGTTTTTCTACATTCCGTGGTTTCGACGATGACGACCGCATTTCTTATTACCGTCAGTACCTCAGTGCCATGTTAGACGCCATCGAAGATGGCTCCGACGTCAAAGCTTATACCGCATGGAGCATTATGGACAACTTCGAATGGATGGAGGGATATAGGTAGATATGTGTGTTAACAAACATTTGTGTATCTTTATGTTTTTGGACGGTTATTCTTCTTGATAAGGTTGAGAATTGTACGCTAACGCCCACATTGATTTCAGCCATCGTTACGGGCTGTACGAGGTGGACTACGAGAGTCCAGAGCGCACGCGCACGCCGCGCAAGTCGGCCTTCGTCTACAAGGAGATGGTGCGAACACGCTCCTTGGACCTCAACTACGAACCGACCGCAACCATCATGTCAATCGACGAAGGACATTAGGAACTGACTGTAATAAATAATGTTTAATTAATGCAGATATTTTTATTTTTAAAGAAAAAGTTATTTGTTGAATGGAACTCATGCACTACCTGTGTAATAATTTACTTACCTCAGACATTCTAGAAGAGCCTTTCAGACTTCGATCTATTTATAGAATTATAGAACTTTATCACATTAATGGACACTTATATTAATTGTTAATATATTTGTAGGTATTGTAAACATTTTTATTCTTTGTCGCAAATTGTAACGTTTTAATTAGGAGGTATTATAGACAACAATCAATGATAGGTACCAAGTAAATAGGTAATTAAGTATTCAGCATAAATAACTATAAAATAAAACAATACTAAAGCATTTTATTGAGTAGGTTGTAGCAGGTGCGGAGTATACTGTAACCGAGACGAATCGGATCAATGTGACTTTGAAGTAAATAATCAAGGTTGTACAAAAACTGACTATAATAAATACCTTATGTGAAATAATGCAGATAATTTATTCCTCTATTATGTTTATTTTTTATTAAAAAAACATATAGAAATCAAATTGTTTTTTTAAATAACTACTTAATGCTTTTAGTCGTAATACTTATTATTTTCATGCGAGAAATGCGTGTGTCTGGATTCAAAAACAATATATATCACAATAGTAGACCATTTTATTTATTGTAAAATATATTTGTATTGTAATACATTTTTACTTTTTGTTGTTTTTATTAGTAGACAACAATAAACAATACCGAATAAATAGGTATTATATTAAGAATAACTATAAAATTATCCATAATATAATATTCAGCATAACTATAAAATAAAGCATTTATTCTGAAGCATATTATTGAGTAGTGCGGAATATCTTTGTATAGTCTAACGTCTTCCTTTACTGAATAAATTTTTAAAAGTAATGTGCTACTTCTAACTTATCTTAAAAAGAAGAAAACACACAGTCAACATGCTGTCTCGGTCACTCACGTAAGTAATCTAGTAGGTCTGTAAGTACCTAAAAGAAAAAAGAAAATAACATTTCTATTCAACCTCTGTGGAAAGTAACATGAAAAAACAGTCGCCTCCCCATCGCTGACGACCAAGATAAAGATAAATTTAAATTTATTTGTACCATAAACAAGCTTAAAAATATTATGATAATCTAAAAATAACATACAATATGATGGCTTGTGATGCTTATTTTTTGGTTTTTAAATTAATTGGAATTTAACTCCCTGTGTGTCCTAGTGTACCTAGGTACCTAGTAAAGCATGTTACATAATATATTACTTATTCTTTGATGTGGGCCAAAACAGCGAAAAGGCTAAATGGAGTTTTGTATGAAATATTTAAGTAACTATTAAATTAACCTACCAAACCAAGCCTCATCATATATATTTGTGAAAACTCTTCCACTTCTTCTTTCGGGCACTCTTGACAGAGTGGTCGTGGTTATAATTGGGTTCTTCTGAATGGCAGCTCCAGCTATGCGCCTCCACTTGGCTCTGTTCGACGCATTGTGGGAGCAGTCAGTCATGGTTGCGTATGTGAGATTTTTGATGAGGTCTGACCATCTAGTTGGAGAGCGGCCACGGGATCTCTTGCCCTCTCGGGAACTCTTCTACTATTATATACATATTCCATTGCAGGATTGGCTATATTTGCATTTTCATAGCAGTCTCTGAAGCCAAAGTACCCGGCGCGAAGCAAACTATAAGGAAGTTCCCCAATAGGTTTAAATTTGGCGCAGCCACAGCGTCCTACCAAGCAGAAGGTGGCTGGAATGCAGATGGCAAGTACCTACCTTATTAGCTTATTATTCGGATATAAGTATCTGTACGTGTATGAATCGGTATAAATAAATTAAAATCCGGTATAAATAAATACATACAATTATTACAGGAAAAACTGAAAATATGTGGGATCACATTACACACCGAAATCCCTCGTATATTGCCGACTATTCCAACGGAGACGTCGCGGATGACTCCTACAACCTGTACAAGAGAGACGTCGAGATGATGAGGGAACTTGGCTTGGACTACTACAGGTTCTCTCTATCCTGGACCCGTATACTTCCCACTAGCTTCCCCGATCAGATCAACGAAGCTGGAGTGAACTACTACAACAACTTAATCAACGAGATGCTCAAATACAACATAGAACCTATGGTTACAATATACCATTGGGACCTTCCCCAGAAACTACAAGAGATGGGTGGCTGGACCAACCCGAACATAGTAGACTGGTACTCAGACTACGCCCGCATAGCTTTTGAACTGTTTGGAGATAGAGTTAAGTATTGGATCACAATGAATGAGCCCCAAGAAGTATGTTTTGAAGGATATGGTATAGGCGCATATGCTCCCGGACTGAACATATCAGGAATCGCAGAATATTTGTGTGCCAAGAACTTACTGATGGCGCATGCAACAGCTTTCCACGTCTATGATGAGGAGTTCAGACCCTCTCAAGGTGGATCAATATTTATTACATTGAGCGCCCAATGGTATGAGCCCGATACAGAAATTAATTATGTCGCGGCAGAGGACTATATCCAATTTGAAGTATGTACATTTCGCATTATATTAAATACATAAAACGCATTTTGCGATTGTTTTTATGAGTATGTAAATTCTTACAACTTAATTTTGCAGATGGGGCAGTATGCTCATCCCATATTTTCGAAGAATGGAGATTTCCCACCGATTATGAAAAAAAGAATTGCAACAAAGAGTCTGGTACAAGGTTTCTTCAGATCCAGACTTCCTGAATTTACACAAGAGGAAGTGGATTACGTCAGGGGAACATCCGATTTTTTCGGATTGAATCATTACACGACTAACCTGGCTTACAGAAACGAATCTGTTATCGGATATTACAATAGCCCATCATACTTCGATGATTTGGAAGTCGGACGTTTCCAACCACCTGAATGGACTGCCAGTGCTTCGGATTGGTTAAAGGTAACTTATTCTAAGATACACTACAATTAATCCATGAATAGCTAACGTCCCGTATATAATAAAATATCACGTGCAAATGTTCTAGGTGGTCCCGTGGGGTTTTTACAAGTTGCTGACAAAAATCAAAGAGGACTACAACAACCCTCCGATATACATAACTGAGAATGGTTACTCAACCTATGGGGGATTGAACGATGAAAACCGTATTTCTTCCTACCGTCAGTACATCAACGCCATGTTGGACGCCATGGAAGATGGCGCCGACGTCAGAGCTTATACTATCTGGAGTCTCATGGACAGCTTTGAATGGACGCAAGGATATATGTATGTGTGGTTTAAATATTATCTTATGGAATTCTCTTATTCAATGAATGGAAAAGGAATGAGTGAAAAATATTTCATTTGAATCAAAGCCGCACTGTTCTGGTCATGGGCAAGAATAATCTCTTACCATCAAGAGAACGCCTAACTTGTATGTACTTTTTACCGTAAAATAATAAATATGCACTACTTAACCGAGATTTTTTTGGTTTTAGTTACTTTTTTTGCTCAAGCTTTTACTTAAGTAAAGAGAACATTTATCATAAAGAGATCAATTTTTAATTTGAATCTTAATACTACCTACCAATATTTGGAATCCTGAAGTTTACCTTGTATTTACGACGTTAGAAGGATATTCGCATGTTTGTTTCAGTCCACGTTTCGGGTTGTTCGAGGTGGACTACGACACTCCAAAGCGTACGCGAACTCCGCGCAAGTCAGCCTTCGTCTACAAGGAGATCGTGCGAACACACACTTTGGACTGCAACTACGAACCGGACACGACAGTAATGACGATCGACGAAGGACATTGAAATGCAAATTTCAACGTATTGCATAAGGAAGATATTATTTGATGTACCTACTTATTCATCCATCAATGTTAAGCAGAAAAATAAATATATAAATGAGTATGTAATGTACCAACTTAAATAAAATAAATTAACCTAGATAGATGCTTAACCCGAACCCTAACCTTCGAGAATTAAAGTTAAAAATACTTGTACCTACTTATTTAATTTTATTCAATCTCTAGTCAACTTTTTAGATATTTCGCATTTATTTTGTAAAATAATTGCGGTAACACTTTAAGTAAGTAGGTAAGATCTGTTTTATATTCTAAATAATACTTTGGTAAGTAAGTACTAAGTTATCTGTTTTAAATGGGCATTATACAGTTACATAATGAACTCATTAGATAGCTTAGCTCTTATCAATAGAAGCCGAACAAAAATAACTCAGGAAGATGCAATTTCATGGTAGCTAGTAGCTTAGCTACTTACGAATTTCTAGTATCTCGACCAATAAAATGTTTGCTACAATCGTCCCCATATTTTCCTATCACTTTTGCTGTAAGCTAAAATGCCAAAAAGGCCAAATAAATAAATAGGTAAACACTAAGTTACGCAGACTAGAGTTCTCACACATACCTTCTATAGGCTTCTCACACATACCTACGTAAGCATTTGTTTCCTTGCAAAACTTCGACTTCCACTCTCTTACAAACTTTCAGCAACATCCATCCTGACGAGGGGTGTTACTCGATGTGAAAAAAATCCCATCGAGTAACAGTGTTACTCGTTTGGGTGTTACTCGATGGGAACCCATCAATAAAAGCACGACTAATCAGTTTCCTTTCTATCTAATGAACTTGGACCACCCTCCGATGAGGATTGATATCGAGAAATTGAAGTTTTGAACTTGAGGACCCCTGCCTCTATTGAGCAAAGCACGCGCACTCCGCGCAAGTCAGCCTTCGTC
Source organism: Lobophora halterata (assembly GCA_932526365.1). NCBI lineage: Eukaryota > Metazoa > Arthropoda > Insecta > Lepidoptera > Geometridae > Lobophora > Lobophora halterata. The sequence continues at coordinate 9,556,668 of OW052001.1, read as the reverse complement.
TACAAGGAGATGGTGCGAACAACACGCACCTTGAACCTTAACTACGAACCGTCCGCAACCGCCATGCCAATCGACGAAGGACATTAGGAACCGACTATAATAAATAAATAAATCATTTATTGGTTTCATTAAATATGGATCGGGTACATTGTAATGGATGTTTATACCGTGGCAGTCTTATCTTAGATTTTAGATGTACCTACTGGAGCTCTGTACACTACACTAGGTCTCCTCAAGAGCCTGTATAGTAGGGTTACAGTGACTCGGTTCGGACTCTACATTAAAATAAGAACTTGATCTCATACTAAAATATCTTATCTATAAAATAAATATCTTATCTATGCCTCCTATTAGAAACTAAATTATGTAATACGTTATAACTATTTATGATGTGAATGAGTGAATGATAATGCTATGCTTATATATTTAACAAGTATTAAAGAGTGTGTAGTCATAAGGGTATTTTCTGTATAAGTCGTTTGTATTTAGTTACTTTAAAGTGAATATACAGGGCGTCTCAATGATATGCCACATGGAGGGTAAGTACCTACCTTGAATATTGTAGATGGAACATTTTACTGAAGGAAGACATTAAAACAATTTAAACTGCATTCATAGATATTTAAATAATAAAATGGTTGAACCGGCAATCGAACCCGTTACACGAGAAAAATAATAGCTAAATCATACCGATCGAAAGGCTTCATCATAAGGATTATTTTTTGCTAAATAACATAGTGCCACAAATAACAGGAAGACCGATGATATATAGCATGATAAAGTAAAAAGCAAAGCATGTAAAGCAAAGCATTATCTCCCAAGGGAGGTAAAGTTGTATGAAACTCCCAAGGGTAGTAATGTGATTTGAATTTGGAACGTCAAATTCATGTGGAAACTCGTAAAAAAACGCCCATATGGCATTGTAAAAAGGTTTGTTCGAAAATCGAATTGGCCACCATAAGCAAAAGGAACCATAAGGAACACATAAAAAAAACTGAAAAAAGCCGCAACTTCAAAGATTGTGAAACAAAAGACTGTGTTCGCTGCTGGAGCCCCGGCTTTTTATTGCCTCGCAGAAGGTGTGAAAAGTAGTCTTAGCCTTGGGTAGCTTGAACCCCTCGCGTCACTCAGGACTCTACATAACTCCCTCGCTTCGCTCAGGAGTTAACTGAGTCCCTCGTTAGCTCAGGGTTCAATATGCCACCCGTGACATAAGACACTGCTTTATCCCCTTAGTGCATAATCTACTATTACATGATCCCGCCATGATAGATTTTTGGCCAAGAGGACACCTAGATATATCTCATCTTATTAGTTTGTTCGAGATTGCTACAGGGAACAAAATGATCAGACGGTTGCAAACAAGTAGCGCTGTGCATTTTCAATTGAATCGCGTGTTTTGGTAGTGAACTATTTTTATACAAAAGGTCAGACATTTAGTTTTTGCTATGTTAACTGTTAGGAGGTTATTTCTTAGCCAATTTGGTACAGTAAAGAGCCCATCATTAGCAGTCGCCTCGACCTCAATCCATGTTTTACCCTGAAATAGTAGTACGGTGTTATTTGCATAAGTAAGTGACAATTTTGCCTTATACATCGTTAACGTAAACGATAAATAAAGTTGGACCAAGGATGCTTCCTTGGGGTACCCCAAACTTTGTGTATGCTTCGTCACTTGTGTGTTGTCCAACTCTAGTTTTTTTGCTTCCTATGTGTGAGATAGTTTTTAAACCAATTATATTTCGGGTTCGATCCCCGGCCGGGGCAAATATTTGTGACGAACACAAATGTTTGTTCTCGGGTCTTGGATGTTGTGATGTGTTGTATGTGTCCATGCCACCTGCGACACAGGGAATCCTAGTGCAGGGGTGTGAGTGTGTGAATGTTTATGTTATGTTTATGTTTATGTTTATATTTGTTAATTATAATGTTGAATAAATGCAGATAATTTATTCATCTGTTCATTATGTCCAAAATTAAGAGTCTGTTTATTTGTTGGATGGAACTCATGCACTACATGTGTAGTCATTTACATACTTCAGATATTCTAGAAGAGCCTTTCAGCCATTGATCTATTTCTAAAATGAATAAAATTAATTATTTTTAAAATCGAAATATTTTTTTTAAATACTTAATGCGATAAAAAATTACGACTAAAAAGTCGTAATATTATTGACATGCGAGAAATGTCATGGAAAATACCTAGCTAAAAGTAATGTGTTTGGATTTACAGACAATATTTATCATAATATAATATAATAGCAGTAGACCATTATATTTATTGTAAAATATATTTGTATTGTAATACATTTTTATTCTTTGTTGGCAATTGTAACGTTTTTATTAGTAGACAACAATAAAAGATACCGAATAAATAAGTATTATATTAAGCATACAGGATAACTATAAAATAAAACAATTTTGAAGCATTTTATTCAGTAGTGCGGAATAACATCCTATTATCAAACGTGAGGCCTTTACTAAATAAAGCTTTAAAAGTTGTACAAATGTCCTACTTATAACTTATCCAAATAAGGGGTAAATGGATATTTTTCAATACGTTGGATAGTGTAACGATCCGTAGTCACTACGCACTGTTACGCACAAATATTAGGGTCTTTGATTTTCTAAACTTTAAGATAAAACCTATTTCATAATAAAGCCAAACTATTTGAACGTCAATTGGTCTGTATCATCCCTTTTCAAATTTTGAAAGGTCGGACGGGAATTGTGTCAGAAAAGTCAGAGGAAAAAGTTTGGAATTTTGGATAGGAATATTTTTCTGTAGAAAATTTATAAATTCTTGTAAAGAATTTAATACTCAGTAGAATCGATTGCTAGGTTCTTTCTCACTAAATTATCTAGTAAAAATATTTGTGTTTTCAATATCTAAAGTGTGAAATGGGGTTTGTATGTGTTTGTGTGTTTTCTGGTAGAAAATGGATTGGGTAAGTTTTTGAACAAAATCTTTACTTCGGAATGATTTACAGAAGTCTTCAATATGAACTAATTTAAAATATTATACAAAGTGATATTTCTGAAAATGTTGTTGATGTGAATTTAATATAGGTAGGTAGGTACTGTTGTAAATCAAAGACTAGATTAACAATGAGACTTCCACTACAAGTTGAAATTCAGAGTTTTCCCAATTGTCTTTTGCTTTCCAAGAGTTCTAGAGTTCTTGGTTCCTTAAACAGTCAAATGCTGTTTTATTGTTAATATTAGAATGAATTAGATTTATTATTTCAATTGCTATTTTAAAATCTATTTTATTTTCTATTATGTGTTTTTATTTCAGCTACTATTTTTGATTACGTACTTTATTCTCCAAATATGTTTCTATTAATATGGTGAATGACCAAACTCAGATTGAGGATTCTAAAGAGTCACTGGATCAGCCATATATCAACGATTTCTTCATTATCCTATCTTCGAATGTGTGATTATCAATATGGTGAATGACCAAACTCAGATTGAGGATTCTAAAGAGTCACTGGATCAGCCATATATCAACGATTTCTTCATTATCCTATCTTCGATTGTGAGATTATCAATATGGTGAATGACCAAACTCAGATTGAGGATTCTAAAGAGTCACTGGATCAGCCATATATCATCTATTTCTTCATCATCTTCATTTACTCATCTACTTATCTCCGATTGTGAGACTATTTATATGGTGATTGATTAAACTCAGATTGAGGATTCTAAAGGGTCAATGATCAGCCATATATTATCACTCATATCATTATCATTACTCATTTTCTAGTTTGAGTTACTTTGAACTCTAGAATAGTTCATGTCATTTAAGTAGAGCCAATAGGAGCCTTTTAAATACTATAATCAAGTATTTTTAAAGCTCCGAAGTAAAATTTGGGCTATCCCTCTTACTCTTTTGCAGGACTACTTAGTAACCAACAGACTTCAGACTTACTTCGAAGCATTGTTTTATTGAGAATCCAGCTTCATGACAATTCTTCAAATTATCATGCGGCTGTAGCTTTTCATAACAATTCCTCTAATTGTTATTATAGTGTAAATACAGTAGGTCCCTCATAGGTAGTTCGTACGCTACCTACGCCACTTCGGTGGCCTAATGGAAGACGGATATCCAAGTCAGGCTTTGTCGAAATCCGATTGTTTGCAGCGGAGGAGGTGCTGCTAACCTAAGCCAGACAGGTCACACTGAACAGCTTTCACATTTAATTAAACAAAAGAGAGCTTATTCAGAAACTAGAGTCAATTTTCATAGTTTTATTTAGACAGATCTAGTAGAATCAGATAATTCTACTACATCTTTCTTTCAATTCAATACTTGATCTCATTTGATCCATGGAACTAGTCTATTGAAATCAAGTGAACTTTATTCAATTCAACAACTTTCTAAGCCCTTAGTATCTAGATAAATCATTAGAGTAGCAGAAAATCATCCTTTTACTTTTAAAGAATCTGAGTTATCATGAGCACATCGTAAGATCCTACCACAAAGCTAGACGATCACAAGGCCAATATATTCGTAAATCACAACAAATATTGTAATCTTTAGATAGGTCTTCAATTAAGTATTTAGGTTATCACAAATAGGTTAAGACATAATGTGTAGAGGGGGGTTGTTACAATTTGGTGCCGTGACCAGGATTAGGAAAAGGGTTATTAGGGTTAAAAGCTTTATATTTGATTCAGAAGAACGGTTTATTTGTTGTGATTCAGGTAGATTTAAGTCGTGCGATACTCGCACAATTTGTTGCTGTTGGAATGGAGAGGTGTTGGATGATTTTCTCAATAAAAAATAGCTTAAATTAAACAAATAAAGGGTTAGGGGTTATGGGGCTTTTACGTAGGTATCTAGTTATATGAACTATCTATTGCTTTCTTTGGTAGATGGTTAATAAATCAGATTTGTTAACAAGAGGTATCATAAGGATCCATGGAATTTGACAAACCTGTCATTCTCGCCATCTACTTATTAATAGATTTTCAAAAAAAATATTTACTGCTTAGCAAAATCAATAGGCATTAGGTTTTGCAAGCTGTCGGAATGAAAGGTTTATATAGGGTTAATATTCAATAATACGGTTATAGACAAGATATGTTTTACTGCAGCTACTCAACGCTTCAATCATCACAATACGCGTCAGTAGTGCCCGTGATGTAGAGTCCGAGAGTAGTTGATACGAAGCGCTTTATAAATATAAAAAAAAACAATAAAAATATACATAGTACAGATAGGTTATAGTTAGAATGTTATTCAGTTATACTTTCCTTTAGTTTTAGAGCAAGGCGCCCAAATTACGAGCACTTGCGCTATTGAATGAATTAATTTATTTCACTAACTCGAGCAAGCCACTCATACCATGAGCACTTGCGCTGTTGAATTAATTCATTTCACTAACTCGAGCAAGCCACTCACACCACGAGCATTTGCACTGTTGAATGAATTCATTTCACTAACTCGAGCAAGCCACTCACACCACGAGCACTTGCGCTTTTGAATGAATTTATTTCACGAACTTGAGCAAGCCACTTCACCATGAGCACTTGCGCTATTCAATGATCCTGACGCTGACGTGTAGGACTGTCTGGTTTAAAGCCAAACAAAGTTTGAACAAATCTATTGGTATCAATCACCTCTATTCAGATAGTGTTATGATAATCATTTATTTAGTAAATAAAAAATTTACACGTCACATATGATAATTAAATATAGAGTACCTATATTCAATACAATAAATATACAGTTGTCTGTCACGATCAATTTGAATATAAGTAATTACAATTAAATAGAAAATATAAAAAATAAATTACAGTTATATACTAGCTATGAACTCTTCATAGCTGTAAAAAGTTTTATCAGTGAGCCAGCGCTTTAATCTAAATTTAAAGGACACCGTACTATTTGCATCTGTGACGGAGTTTGGCAAGTTGATATATATCGTCGGTCCCATTATATACGTCAGCTTGTTTGACTTAGCAAGTGTGCGGGGTAAGCTAGCAAGCTTGTCGTCATGACGAGTGTGGTACGCGTGATTGTCACTGTTCTTACTGAACAGAGTCAGGTTATCGCGCACGAATACTGCCACCTGAAAAATTATTTTAGATGGAATAGTCATTATTTCAAGCTCCTTGAAGTACGGTCTCACTGAAGTGTCTTGTGGTATCATTGCAAAGGCAGGCACCGCCCAGCTTTCCACACACTTTATCAATGTGGGACTCCTAGGTCAACGTCCTATCAAGCTCAAATCCCAGAAACGTAGTTGTAGATGCCTGTTTTATATGTGTTCCACCCCCAAGGACCGTAAGATTTATAGGCAATCGTCCCGACAATTAGACGTGGATGAAGTGTGTCTTCGATATGCTGAGCATCAAGCCGTTGTCCTCGAACCGTTCTCGAACCGTTGTAACTGTAGAAAAGGTAGAATATTCTTGGAATCATTTACCCTTTTTGTTGCTTGTTTTATGTTATTGTTTTAAGGGCGGATGTAGGTTGTAATTATAAAGGCAGTTGCTTTTCCATCAGTAAGGACGGTTGTTGGTTTTAAGGGCGAATGCGGATTGTAAGGGCGGTTGATTTTCAATCAGTGTATCGCTACTGTTGGGAAGAGCGTTTGCTAGTTTTAAGGGCGGTTACAGGTTTTAAGGGCGGTTACATAAATGAGTAATTCCTGAAGTCAGGTATTCTTGGCAGTTTCGAAAACTTCCACATTCTTATTAAAATTAAATGGAAAAATAAATTTTTCATGTGTTCTGACGATCAATCAATTAAACCATAAATTTTGACATTTTTGACATCATTCGTCATAAACGTCATAAACGGTATTTATGGTTTTGTAGAAAGAAGGTAGTAACAGCTGTCAAAGGTTTTATTTCGTAGAGTAATTAATACACATACATCGTTCCATAAACTAAATAGTAGGGGTAATAGTTGTCAGAGATTTTAGACCGTAAGGAAAATTAAGTAGTAGATTTGTTACATATAGAAATAGTTAAGATTAATTCGCGCAATTATAATAAAGTATTAAACGGAAATTTGATTAGTAAAACTATTGGGAAACTAAGAAGCTAGTTTGTAAAATTTATTCAAGAAAGTTTGAAGGAAATTTAACTAGTAAAACTATTGGGAAACTAAGAAGCTAGTTTGTAAATTTTATTCAAGAATGTTAGAAGGAAATTTGACTAGTAAAACTATTGGGAAACTAAGAAGTTAGTTTGTAAAATTTATTCAAGAAAGTTTAAAGGAAATTTGACTAGTAAAACTATCGGGAAACAAAGAAGCTAGTTTGTAAAGTTTATTTAAGAAGGTTTGATGAAATAATTATAGTAAGTTATTTCTGGGATAATTGCTCAGCAGCAGGTGAGAGCACTTTGCAGTAGTTATTTGACTCAGGACTCTCAAAGGAACTGGTTTATTCTGATTTGTTCGGTTTGTTTAGGATCTACTGCTGAAACGGTACTCAGGAACGATTTTTTAGAAGAAAGGGAGATAATTTTAGAAAGAATATTGTATTTTTCAAATTCATGTGACAATACGCATGGTAGAGCGGGTTCGACTCCTGTTTTAGAACAAACATTTGTGAGATGGTAAAATTTCAACAAATGGTCTCCCTGTTAGAACCCTTTTATAACAAGTTTTTACTATTTAGTGCAGTAGTTCAGAATTTCGTTGTTATCTTGGTTATCTTTCCTCTTCTTAACATCTATTTCTTTTTGCGTACTATCAGGATGGATATCAGTATTGGAAAAGTAGTCATGTTGTTTCGGATGGTCTGGCTTATCATTTGGATAGAGATGGTAAAATAATAAGGGCGGGTATCTACTTGCGAGTACTTACTGTGTTTTCTGTCTTGTTTATGCTAGTCTTGAGACTCGGTTTGGAGTAGGAACTTTTAAGTCACACGTAGGTTCAGACTTGATTTGATAGCAGCGAGTGTATGATTTGCATATGTGAACCCAAATCCATTACATTTATTGGGTTTATCAAAGCACAGGGGAGCTTGTTTGTTAAATATCGCACAACATGATCTTGATAATTCGATGTTATCTTATTAAAAAGAAAATAGTGAATTTATAATATTATTTTAGTAATGTAAAATTGTATATTATGTTGGTATGTCTATTTGTCCGGAAGTTTTACCTTAGTGCTTGTCCTACGTTTTCATCGTCATTATTCATAAGAATTCATAGTTGAACGTGGGTTTTCCCTGGGGTAGTGTGTGTGAATAATAGACGCCACTGAGCCCGAACTTCAGCTCTTATCATCCACCTTCTGAAAGCTATAGCGCTATGTTTTCATAGACCGACAATTTTACATCGGAGGGAAACGGAGTGAAAAATGGTATTTTACGAAAACCTATATAGTAAATATATAGACCTATAGGTCAGGTATGGATGTTGTTAAAATGTTTTCCAAACATTGGGTTGCAGGCGAACCCGACGGCAAATACTACTATACTTATGTGTCAAAATAGTTTTAGTCTTTGGATATGGATGTCAAAGTAGCAACTACAAAAACAAATAAAACAACAAAACATAGAGTAACCTTTATCAGAGAATCTCATCGAGTAGAGACATCAAAAAGTATGTTTTAAAAAAGAGTTTAGTATAAAGGGCGTCTTATTATCTCAAGTAGATAAGTTTCTTCCAGGTAACTAAGTTATTTGGTTTCATGCAAAATAAAAATCAAATCTTTAAATAACAAAGTAGAGACAATAAATTATAAATACTACGGTTTTGTAGTTAAGCTGCTAAAATTTATGTCATTATATTTGATAAGTTTGGTTAATACTTTCGTGTTGTTTTATCATTATTATTATTAAACTTATTATAGTTTAGACTTCTCAGATATAGCTGAACTGAGTAACACTATTCAGCTCGTGGAAGGTTTTTTCTACGTACAGATTTTCTTAGGGTCTTTAAGGTCTAGGCTCTAGACAAATTGGCGTATGTATGTTATGTATGTATATTTTTTACAAATAACTATTTTTTTTTGTCAGTCAATAACTTCAAATCGTATATCTAACCGATCTTCAGACAATCTGACATTTAGGTATCATACGATTTTGAGACAGCAGTAGATTCTAATTAGTTTGAGAGTATAGTAGATAGGGTCCCCCTATTGTACAATAGCTATTTCTTAATAATTAAGGATTTAAATGGAATCAAATTGAGAGTTGAGCTGAGACGTTCAGGAGTTTCGGTGATTAAGGGCGCTTGAGGGCTTTTAGAACAAAGCAGATTAGTTGGTTGATGAATGGTGTGAATAATAGGTGTCTTTAGGTAATAATATGGTGGTTCATAACGAATAATAAAGATCACCATTGAGCATTTATCAACAACTGAGATTTGAGGTAAATTGTTTGTTGCTAAGGTAATAAATATGCTTTTTAGTGAATGTAAATAAATAAAAAATGTACTTTGTATTTTTAACACCTTATGCTTTTACTTTTAACGCTTGGATAATTTAGTGACTTATTTTTATTAATAGATACTTGATAGTAGGTATCTATAATTTGTTGGTTTGCTTATATTTATATCGCTCAAATTAATTAGGTAATTCGAATTTGTAGTTTTTATTTTCAGTTGATTGATTTATAAATCACTATCTCGGTAAAGTTAAGGGATGATCATAATTTTTAAATGACTATCAATACCCATTGAAAATTCCTTTGCCTTATGAAATGATTGACACTTAATGAGCTGATTACTAATTTGAATTTTGATATAAACGAATGAAATGTAGATTCATATTCACGAGTAAATGAATTATTTACAACGTCGATAGTTTCATTTGCTATCTGTCAGTAATGACAGTATTAAATTATTTCTTTTAAATTAATTTGTTTTATTTCAAGGTAACTGGAGGTAAATAAATAAAATATTTAATTAAATTCGTAACAGAACGCGAGTTTCGCAGTTCAGGTTTTAATGTTTGCTGTTGGGTTGTTCGGGTATTCGAAAGACAATGTGAATTTTGTTCTGTGAGTTTGAATGAGGATTTTTATTATAGTTAGTGATAGAATTTAGTATTTTGAATGAAGCGATCTAAATGATTCAACAGTATCTTAAACTTGAACGGTTTGTTATTGGTTGATCAAGCAAACATTACACACACAATGAAATTTTACGATGGAGTTAACATTGGTGTTAGGATAAGTCAATTGACAATATTATCATCAGCATACTATTATTTGCTGATAACGTAAAATGGTCATACTCTACATGCAGCCAGTGAAATTTTCCCCACACTGATACTCGTATTCTGGGATAGTTTTGTACTCTAACTTATCTTGTGTTAGTGGTGGAATTGCCATCGCTTTATTTCTGTTATATCTGTCATCAGTCAAACCTCAATGTGGATGTTTCCTTAGGTGTCCACACTCAAGGAATAGAAATCGTCTTAGAATACGGGTGCTAACATGTGCCAAGTCGAGAATTTCAAGTGTTGACGGGATGTGTCTAGGCGAGATGTGGCTTTCGTGCATTAACTATTTTTTGACGGCCTATGGGGAAGTTTTGATTTTGGAAGGGGACTGGAAGACGTTACTAGATTTTACCGGAATGTTGGGTTGTTGAGTAGCGTCTTCTGGGTATCACTCGGATTGACCTAATTCACAGCCAGGTTCCCTGGAAGGATTGAAACTATTCCTGCAACATGGGGGTATTTGTGCATGACTGACACTGTCTTTTAAAGCCGCAATGCATTCTTTAAATATTTGCTATTTTCGATTTGGTTAATTCTAACAATGTAGTATTTAGTCTTAAATTGTTTTGAATCAATCAATAACAAATTAGAATCGTAATCTGTTAACGAATAATAAAACGGTAATGGTAAAGGTTGACATTGAAGGTAAAGGTAATCTAAAGGTAACGGTAAACGAAATAAGGTAAAGGTAATCGAAAGGTAATGGTAATGGTTGGTAAACATTTTGAGATAGGTAGGTTTACAGGTAATTTAACATTTGTGATTTTAGAGGGTTTGGTAAATTGTCTTGGATTATAATTATGATTTAATTACATAATCCCATACAATTTAAAGGGCGATGTAACGATCCGTAGTCACTACGCACTGTTACGCACAAATATTAGGGTCTTTGATTTTCTAAACTTTAAGATAAAACCTATTTCATAATAAAGCCAAACTATTTGAACGTCAATTGGTCTGTATCATCCCTTTTCAAATTTTGAAAGGTCGGACGGGAATTGTGTCAGAAAAGTCAGAGGAAAAAGTTTGGAATTTTGGATAGGAATATTTTTCTGTAGAAAATTTATAAATTCTTGTAAAGAATTTAATACTCAGTAGAATCGATTGCTAGGTTCTTTCTCACTAAATTATCTAGTAAAAATATTTGTGTTTTCAATATCTAAAGTGTGAAATGGGGTTTGTATGTGTTTGTGTGTTTTCTGGTAGAAAATGGATTGGGTAAGTTTTTGAACAAAATCTTTACTTCGGAATGATTTACAGAAGTCTTCAATATGAACTAATTTAAAATATTATACAAAGTGATATTTCTGAAAATGTTGTTGATGTGAATTTAATATAGGTAGGTAGGTACTGTTGTAAATCAAAGACTAGATTAACAATGAGACTTCCACTACAAGTTGAAATTCAGAGTTTTCCCAATTGTCTTTTGCTTTCCAAGAGTTCTAGAGTTCTTGGTTCCTTAAACAGTCAAATGCTGTTTTATTGTTAATATTAGAATGAATTAGATTTATTATTTCAATTGCTATTTTAAAATCTATTTTATTTTCTATTATGTGTTTTTATTTCAGCTACTATTTTTGATTACGTACTTTATTCTCCAAATATGTTTCTATTAATATGGTGAATGACCAAACTCAGATTGAGGATTCTAAAGAGTCACTGGATCAGCCATATATCAACGATTTCTTCATTATCCTATCTTCGAATGTGTGATTATCAATATGGTGAATGACCAAACTCAGATTGAGGATTCTAAAGAGTCACTGGATCAGCCATATATCAACGATTTCTTCATTATCCTATCTTCGATTGTGAGATTATCAATATGGTGAATGACCAAACTCAGATTGAGGATTCTAAAGAGTCACTGGATCAGCCATATATCATCTATTTCTTCATCATCTTCATTTACTCATCTACTTATCTCCGATTGTGAGACTATTTATATGGTGATTGATTAAACTCAGATTGAGGATTCTAAAGGGTCAATGATCAGCCATATATTATCACTCATATCATTATCATTACTCATTTTCTAGTTTGAGTTACTTTGAACTCTAGAATAGTTCATGTCATTTAAGTAGAGCCAATAGGAGCCTTTTAAATACTATAATCAAGTATTTTTAAAGCTCCGAAGTAAAATTTGGGCTATCCCTCTTACTCTTTTGCAGGACTACTTAGTAACCAACAGACTTCAGACTTACTTCGAAGCATTGTTTTATTGAGAATCCAGCTTCATGACAATTCTTCAAATTATCATGCGGCTGTAGCTTTTCATAACAATTCCTCTAATTGTTATTATAGTGTAAATACAGTAGGTCCCTCATAGGTAGTTCGTACGCTACCTACGCCACTTCGGTGGCCTAATGGAAGACGGATATCCAAGTCAGGCTTTGTCGAAATCCGATTGTTTGCAGCGGAGGAGGTGCTGCTAACCTAAGCCAGACAGGTCACACTGAACAGCTTTCACATTTAATTAAACAAAAGAGAGCTTATTCAGAAACTAGAGTCAATTTTCATAGTTTTATTTAGACAGATCTAGTAGAATCAGATAATTCTACTACATCTTTCTTTCAATTCAATACTTGATCTCATTTGATCCATGGAACTAGTCTATTGAAATCAAGTGAACTTTATTCAATTCAACAACTTTCTAAGCCCTTAGTATCTAGATAAATCATTAGAGTAGCAGAAAATCATCCTTTTACTTTTAAAGAATCTGAGTTATCATGAGCACATCGTAAGATCCTACCACAAAGCTAGACGATCACAAGGCCAATATATTCGTAAATCACAACAAATATTGTAATCTTTAGATAGGTCTTCAATTAAGTATTTAGGTTATCACAAATAGGTTAAGACATAATGTGTAGAGGGGGGTTGTTACAATAGGTATTGAAAAAGACACAGTCAACATGATGTATTGGTCACTAACGTAAGTAATCTTATGTGGGTAAGTACCTACTTAAAAGAAAAAAGAAAATAACATTCCTGTTCCATTTTATTTTGACGACACAGATGGTCGAGCGGCAAGTGCATTGGACTGCTACGCCGAGTGTCGCGGGTTCGATTCCCGCTTCAGGACCAACATTTGTTTTTTATGTATTCTATGTATGTATTTACAGTAAATAAGTATAGTATCAGCACAGAGTACTAAGATATGGAATCAGTTATCTGGTTCCCATAATAGAAGCTTGCTTAGTATGGGGCTAAATGGCGTTGTGTGAAATGTCCAAACATTACCTTTTATTATTATTATTCAACCTCAGTGGAAAGTAACATGAAAAAACAGTCGCCTCCCTATCGGTGACCACCAAAATGAAATTGGAATTTAACTTCACTTCGTTTTGCTCGTCATGAAAGAAGAGAAAGAAAAAATAGAAGAAAAGGTAATGGGATCGAGATCACCAGTAAGGTTTGCAATCCGGATACTTATCCGAATATCTGCTCCATTTTCATATCCGAATACTGAACAGTAAACGTAACGGATAGTACCGATAGTAAAATTAATAAAATAAATACGATTTAAGTATGATTTAAGGTGTTAAAATTATTTATTTTAGCATTGTGTGCAATACGTACACGTAAACTGTGAGTAATTTTGATTTAATACTGTTTTTTAGTCCAACAAGGAACCCTGCGTGTTCGTTTGTATGTCCGTAAATCGAAAATTGCATATTTTTTAGGAACAAAACTGTACGGAGCTGATATTTGTTTTATTATAATAAAAATATTTTATTATAAAAAACAAATTATTTTTATTTTATATTAAATATATAAAAATATTCTTGTTATAATTTTAACTTAGTTTCATTCTTAATTACTCAGAACGAGATTCAAAAAGTATTTATTTTATTAATTTTACATAAGGCTTATTCTAAGGTTAGTATAGTAACATTTATTATATATTTATGGTAAACTGTTATGATCTTTTGTATTAGACTAAATCTTACTATTATTCGTAGAACTTATACAGTCATCTATTTAGAGAGACCTGTAATTGGCTGTTTTATACATAACCTAGTTAAGTTACCCATAAACTATTATTGTAGCTGTTGGTCTTTTCAATAAAATAAAATAAAATAAAATAAAATTAAATGTACAATTATCTAATTTTCGTTATTTTACTGAATTTTCGGACAGGATCTGAATTAACCGGATTATCTGGATATTCTAATAAGGATTCACTACTATCCGAACAATCCAGCTACGAAAAATCAACGGCTAATGTTAGCCCTAGTCGCCAGCTAATGGTCAGGAAAGCAAAATCATCTCAAGATCAGAGCATAGCTATCCCGTATGGTAGAGTAAGTTTAGTAGGTACTTAGTAGATAGAGCATGTGGGCCAAAACAGCGAAATACTATATAATAGGGTTTTGTATGAAATATTTATATAACTATTTGTTAAACCTACCAAACCTAGCCTCATCATCATAAATATTTGTGTTTTTTTTCTTTTTTTCGTTATTACTTCCGTTATTATTTATTCGATTGCAGGGTTGGCTATATTTGCATTTGCATAGCAGTCTCTGAAACCAAAGTACCCGGCGCGAAGCGAACTGTAAGGAAGTTCCCGAATGGGTTTAAATTTGGCGTAGCCACAGCGTCCTACCAATCAGAAGGTGGCTGGAATGCAGATGGCAAGTACCTTATAGCTTCTTATTAGAATACACGTTTACCTATTTTTACCTATTTATATATTTACCTATCTAAGAATCGGTACAAATAAATTAAAATCCGGTATAAATAAATACAAAGTTACCCAAGCTGGCATGTACAGAACTGAAAAACATTAATGACGGGCCACATTAATATTATCTCTTGGAGCCTAAGACTCACCACATTAATTATTACAGGAAAAACTGAAAATATGTGGGATCACATTACACACCAAAATCCCTCGTATATTGCTGACTATTCCAACGGAGACGTCGCGGATGACTCCTACCACCTGTACAAGAGAGACGTCGAGATGATGAGGGAACTTGGCTTGGACTACTACAGGTTCTCTCTATCCTGGACCCGTATACTTCCCACTAGCTTCCCCGATCAGATCAACGAAGCTGGAGTGAACTACTACAATAACTTAATCAACGAGATGCTCAAATACAACATAGAACCTATGGTTACAATATACCATTGGGATCTTCCCCAGAAACTACAAGAGATGGGTGGCTGGACCAACCCGAACATAGTAGACTGGTACTCAGACTACGCCCGCATAGCTTTCGAGTTGTTTGGAGATAGAGTAAAGTATTGGATAACAATTAATGAGCCTCAACAGGTATGTTTTCTTGGATATGGTGTAGGCATATTGGCTCCCGGACTGAACATATCAGGATTTGCAGAATATTTGTGTGCCAAGAACTTGCTGATGGCGCATGCAACAGCTTTCCACATCTATGATGAGGAGTTCAGACCCTCTCAAGGTGGATCAATATTCATTGCATTGAGCACTTCATGGTATGAGCCCGATACAGAAATGAATGCTGTCGCCGCAGAGGACTCTACCCAATTTGAAGTATGTACATTTCGAATTCTATTAAATTAAATAAAACGCATTACGCTATTTGCTCTTTTTCATGAGTCATTATGTAAATTCTTACAATTTTATTTTGCAGCTGGGGCAGTATGCTCATCCCATATTTTCGAAGAATGGAGATTTCCCACCGATTATGAAAAAAAGAATTGCAACAAAGAGTCTGGTACAAGGTTTCTTCAGATCCAGACTTTCTGAATTTACACAAGAGGAAGTGGATTACATCAGGGGAACATCCGATTTTTTCGGATTAAATCATTATACAACTAACCTGGCTTACAGAAACGAATCTGTTATCGGGTATTACAATAGCCCATCATACTACGATGATTTGGAAGTCGGGCATTACCAAGCACCTGAATGGCCTGCCAGTGCTTCTGATTGGTTAAAGGTAACTTTTTCTATGATACACTACAATAAATCCATGATACATAACGTCCCGTATATTATAATATATCACGTGCAACTAAATGTTCTAGGTGGTCCCGTGGGGTTTTTACAAGTTGCTGACAAAAATCAAAGAGGACTACAACAACCCTCCGGTATACATAACTGAGAATGGTTACTCAACCTATGGGGGATTGAACGATGATGACCGTGTTTCTTTCTACCGTCAGTACATCAACGCCTTGTTGGATGCCATGGAAGATGGCGCCGACGTCAGAGTCTATACTATCTGGAGCCTCATGGACAACTTTGAATGGGCGCATGGATATATGTATGTGTGGTTTAAATATTCTCTAATAGAATTATCTTATTCAATTAATGGAAAAGGAATGAGTGAAAAATATTTCATTTGAATCAAAGCCGCACTGTTCTGGTCATAGGCAAGCATAATCTTTTACCATCAATTTAGGCGTTCTGCCTTACTTGTACTTTTTACCGTAAAAAATAATAAATATTATAATATACTTTACCGAGTATTTTTTGGTTTTTGTTTCTTTATTGCTCAAGCTTTTACCTAGGTAAAGAGAAAATGTATAATAAAGAGATTAATTTTAAATTTAAATCTGAATACTTACCTTACAAATAATTAGAACCCTGAAGATTACGTACTATGATTTACCGACGTCAAAAGTATATTCGCACGTTTGTTTCAGTTCACGTTTCGGGCTGTACGAAGTGGACTACGAGAGTCCGAAGCTTACGCGAACTCCGCGCAAGTCCGCCTTCGTCTACAAGGAGATCGTGCGAACACGCACTTTAGACTTCAACTACCAACCAGACACGACAGTCATGACGATCGACGAAGGACATTGAAAAACGAAATTTTTCAACGAATTGAATTAGGATGATATAACATCACCGGTCCATCAATGCAAGGCGAAAAAATAAATAAATAAAATAATATCAACCCACACCCACATACTACCTTCACTACATGCATACTTATATTAAATAAAATAAATTAACCTAGATAGATTATTAACCTGCCTTACTAACCTACGCGAAATAAAATGTAAAAATAGTTGTACGTACTTTTTTTTTGTTTTTCAATCTCTCTTAAAAACCATAAAAAGTTTATTTGCGCGTTTACAAAAACGCACTTTTTAACTTACAGTGAACATAATGACAGTGACATTAATTAATATCACTGTGAATAAAAGTTCATTTCATTTCATTTCATTAATCGCTTCTCTAATAAGGAAATATGCAGCAAATGGCAAAACCTAGCTAAAAGAAATGTTCCTAGCTACTTACCTGGGTTTTTAAACTATCGTTATTACATTTAATTTATTAAGTTTCATATTTGTATTGTAAAACATGTTTATTCTTTGTCGGCAGTTGTAACGTTTTTATTAGTTGCCAACAGTAGACGATAACGAGTAATTCGGTATTATCAAGGATTCAGCATAACTATAAAATAAAACAATGCTGAAGCATTTATTGAGTTGTGCGTAATAAGTCCCTATAGTCAAACGTCTTATCTTTAAAAAAAATGACCTAGTACTTCTAACCGAACCAAAAAGGTGCCACTTAGATAATTTTTCATTACTTTCTTGGGTATTGACGAAAACTCCACATATCTACCAGTAAACATGCTGTCTCGGTTACTAATGTAAGTAATCATTAAAGTGAGCTGTTTCAACAATTGAGCTTTTTAATTCAAAAAAGAGTTAATTTTTATATGTAATTTAACAAAAAAAAACATAAAATATACTAATCGTCAATGAGAAAATCTCGAAATACTTACATTTTTTTTAAAATTAATTATAAGCAATTCAAAAGTAAGAAAATTTTAAACAAAGTCACACATGACTCCAAACCATGATCGGCAAAATCCAACAGCATGATTTTTTTAAGCAAGTCATTCCATACTTTTGAACATTATCAATCCCTTTACTTACCTACTTACAAATTGAATTTAGTAAAAAGCTGAAATAGTCTCTCTAATTATCTATATACTATACTATATAAATAGTAAAATATTACTTTAAATCTATAATATTTAACGTAGATCTAAGAAAACGTTAAAAGAAATCTTATAATATAAAATAATAAATTTAAAAAAATATCAAAACGTTATTATTAGATCTGGGTTTGAACCCAATCCATTCAACTTATATTTAATAAATCCAGCCATCGCTACCGCTGCGCCTCAACAAGCGATAACTAAATTGACGAATTTAATGATGTTATCGAATAGCTGTAGATAATAGAAATTAGTGCATTTGTGTATATGTGAGTTGCTTAAACACAGGTGTAAGCTGGGTGTAAAGTCAATTAGAGAGCCCACTGTACATGGCAGTAGTTTTTTCGGAGATTATTAGGTGGTAACTTTAATCAGTGATTGTGTAAATTTGAGAAGATACGTGTAATTGACTATAGGATTTATTTCACCTTTAACTTCGTTCTTTTATATGTTTTAACTTTGATTTTGATCATCAAGTCATATTTTGTAATCCAATTTTCCATCAATTTTCGTTGCGTGGTCACCCTTTTTTATCAGAATAACAGTCCGCCGCCATGTTGCATTACAAAAACAAAACGATATCAGCGCCTCTAACGGCGGATAATGTAACTATTTTACGATATGATCAATAATGCTTGGCCCTTTCATGAAGTGGCCAAACGTTTGTGAACATCAATTTGGCCATTTCATGAAATGGCCACGCGTTTAGCTGTTCATATCATTAAACGCTGACTGTTCATTGATCTGGCCAGGCCATTTCATGATGTGGCCAGCGGGTATTGGCCATTTCATGAAATACGGTCATTTCATGAGATGGCCAGTCACTTCATGAAATGGCCAATTCAATGATCCGGCCACGACATATACATTTTTATGGGTATTCGTTTGCAGATTTATCTGCATTTGCATAGCTTTCTCCAAAGCCAAGGGACCCGGGCTGGGTCCCGGATTACCCGGCGCGAAGCAAACTGTGAGGAAGTTTCCAAATGGATTTAAATTCGGCGCAACCACAGCGTCCTACCAAGTGGAAGGTGGCTGGAATGCAGATGGCTAGTAACTTTTATAGCATCATAATACAGGGTGGACAATGAATTAGTCATTAAAAAAAATACTAAAAAAACACATGAGTTATTAAAAAGATGTATATAAAAGATAGCCAATAGATGGGAATTTACATTGTAAAAGTGATATCCACTTTTCACACATCTTGACTTTGGATTCTTCGAAACGAGCTCGGGATCGCGTTGAACTGAAGCATAATTTCCTACACGTTCTCACTGAGAAATCAGTGGACCGCCGATTTGCTACAAATTTAATGACGCTGCCGTTTTTTCGAAATAATTCACCCATTTATTTTTTACATAAGGACTCAAGGCAATGATTTCTTCGAAACGCGCTCGGGATCGCGTCGAACTGAAGCAAAAAGTGAGCGAACTAAAATGATTTTACGCAAAAGTCACATTTAGATCTATTGCCACTAAATTTCCCTGAAACGAGTTAGCTGTTTGACCTCTCCAAGCACCCCGCGCCGCGCCGCTCGGATTTGCGCAGGAAATCAGATTTAAATGTTAACTAATTCATGGCCCACCCTGTATGATACTAGCTGACCCGCGTGCGACTTCGTCACCCGTGGATGAATTGTTTATTTTTGATGGATGTTGTCCACATATTAGTACTGTCAGTACTAAGCATGATCGTAGATTATTTATTAAATGCTACTTTAAATCAGCTATTGTATAAATTGGAGGAGATAGGTGCATTCAACTTTTCGTTTAACAGCACACACTCAATCCATCGATACATCGATGGTTTGAGTGTTTGATTTAAGTACGGATTGAGTCCGTACTTTTACATATTTTAAATTGAATTTGGAAAATTGCTCCAAAAAACTCGTATATAATTATTTCATTTGCTAAACATTATTCCCAAAGTTAAATATAAATACACCATTAAAAAACCCTTTTAATTACATACTTTAAACTCCCCTACATATACCCCTTGAAGAGATGTAAAATAATTTTAATTAAGTATCAGAAAAAAAAATAGCATATTCACTCTGTTGCCAAAATACTTATGGCATATATATGGCAAAAAACTTGAATAATTAACTCGATAAAAGTTTGACAACTGTTCCTTGGCTGCGTTGGCTTTGCGTCAAAAGGTACCCATCATTGATAATAATTTGAGTTTCATTCATCGTTCGGAAAACTCGGGTACTAGCTCGAGCCAGCTCGCAAAAGCTAGGCTCGGGCGCTGCACTCGCCCCGCTGTCACTCTGTCATTTTGTAGTAAACCAAAATTTTGACTGCACAGATAGGTACAACGTACCTAGTACCCCTTCTGCATTTTCGTTTTTTCGGTAGGTAATTAAAAATTAGTGGTTTATAGTCTAAATCCTTTACAGGCATAGTAGTCATGATATCTAAGTGTCAGTTAAATCCGTACTAGGTACATAATATACGTAAAAGCTGAGTGAGTAAATAAAGCGTATTACAGGAAAAACTGAAAACATATGGGATCACATAACACACCAAAATCCCTCGTATATTGCTGACTATACCAACGGAGACGTCGCGGATGACTCCTACCACCTGTACAAGAGAGACGTCGAGATGATGAGGGAACTTGGCTTGGACTACTACAGGTTCTCTCTATCCTGGACCCGTATACTTCCCACTAGCTTCCCCGATCAAATCAACGAAGCTGGAGTGAACTACTACAACAACTTAATCAACGAGATGCTCAAATACAATATAGAACCGATGGTCACATTATACCATTGGGATCTTCCGCAGAAATTACAAGAGATGGGTGGCTGGACAAACCCAAACATAATAGACTGGTATGCAGACTATGTACGCATAGCTTTCGAGCGATTTGGAGATAGGGTAAAGTATTGGATCACAATGAATGAGCCTCAACAGGTTTGTTCCCAAGGATATGGTGAAGGCGCATTGGCTCCCGGACTGAATATATCAGGTTTTGCAGAATATTTGTGTGCCAAGAACTTACTAATGGCGCATGCAACGGCTTTTCACGTCTATGATAAGGATTTCCGACCTTCTCAGGGTGGATCAATTTTCATTACATTGAGCGCCACATGGTATGAGCCAGATACAGAAATTGATTCTGACGCTGCAGAGGACTCTATCCAATTTGAAGTATGTACATTTCGCAATATTAAATACATTAAACATCACGCTATTTGCGCTTGTTTTTATGAGTCCTTATGTAAATTCTTACAACTTTGTTTTGCAGATGGGGCAGTATGCTCATCCCATATTTTCGAAGAATGGAGATTTCCCACCGATTATGAAAAAAATAATTGCAACAAAGAGTTTAGTACAAGGTTTCTTCAGATCCAGACTTCCTGAATTTACACAAAAGGAAGTGAATTACATCAGGGGCACATCCGATTTCTTCGGATTGAATCATTACACGACTAACCTGGCTTACAGAAACGAATCTGTTTTCGGGTATTACAATAGCCCATCATACTACGATGATTTAGAAGTTGGATTTTACCAAGCATCTGAATGGACTGGCAGTGCTTCTTCATGGTTAAAGGTAACTTTTACGCTATAAAGTATCTACAAATCAACAAAAACATAATTCCTTCATTAATATGCCGCGTGCGTTTTAGGTGGTCCCGTGGGGTTTCTACAAGTTGCTGACAAAAATAAAAGAGGACTACAACAACCCTCCAGTGTATATTACTGAGAATGGTTACTCAACCTATGAGGGATTGAACGATGATGACCGTGTTTCTTGCTACCGTCAGTACATCAACGCCATGTTGGATGCCATGGAAGATGGCGCCGACGTCAGAGCCTATACTCACTGGAGTCTCATGGACAACTTTGAATGGGTGCAAGGATATATGTATGTGAAGTTTTAATATTCTCTATTCATTTGCATGAAATTAAATGAATGAATGAAAAAAGAAACGAGTGAACGAGTGAAATATATTTGATTTGAATTACGTGCATCACTGTTCTGGGTATGGACAAGTATGACCAGAACAGTGCCATCTCTTTCTATCAACAGAGCGCCTAACTCGTCACTTGTTGCCATAAAAATAATAAAATTATAAAAATTACATATTTACATCTTTATCGAGTATTTTTGGTTTTTGATTATTTTTTTCTAAAGTTAATTAATGTTCATCATACCTAATGAGAACATTCATACTTAATAAAGGGACTATTTAGAATTTGAAACTGAATACAAATACAATTTAAGTCCTGAAGATTACCTACTTCGTATTAACGTTGAAATTATAATTTCACGTTTGTTTCAGTGCACGTTTCGGGATGTACGAGGTAGACTACGAGAGTCCGAAGCTTACGCGAACTCCGCGCAAGTCCGCCTTCGTCTACAAGGAGATCGTGCGAACTCGCAGTTTAGACTTCAACTACCAACCAGACACGACAGTCATGACGATCGACGAAGGACATTGAAAAATGAAATTTTTGAATGCCTTTAAATCCTAATTCAAAGGATGATATTATTGAAATTTGACCTACTAATTAATAATCATAACAACACCCATCAAAGCAAGGCAAAAAAAAAAGTATCAACCAAAATAAATTAACATAGATATATATCTATGAATGATAGATATAAAATAAATTAACATAGATATTCTTTTGCCTTGCATTGATGGGTGCTGTTATGATTATTAATGAGTAGGTCAAATTTTAATAATATCATTCAATTTATGAACCTTCATAACCTGCATTACTAACCTACGCGAAATAAAACTTTAAAATACTTGTACCTACTTATTTATTTATTTTCAACTTTCTAGATACTTTGCATTTATTGTGTAAAATAATTGCGGTAACACGGTAGATAAGTAAGTAGGTAAGATCTGTTTTATATTCTAAATAATGCTTTGGTTTAAGTTAGATAATAAATATTCTGTTTTAAATCGGCATTAGGTAACGAACATAGTAACATAATGAACGTAGAGCTTAGATTATATTAGCTCTAATCAATGGAAGCTGAACAAAAATAACTCAGGAAGGCGCAATTTCATACTAGCTAGTAGCTACTAACCAATTTTTAGTTTCTCGTTATAATGTTTTCTACTAAGTTTTTATATTTAAGCGAGATATTATTGATTGAATTGAATTGATTTCAATTGAATTTAAAATTAATATAAGGATAATTGTAATTAAGTAATGTTTTTAAGGATAATATACTAAATAGTTATAAATAGAAATAAGTAGTTTAATTAATTGATTTATTTTAGCGAGATATTATTGATTATTTGAATTGATGGATTGAAATTATTGAAGAATTGTAATAAAGTAATGTTTTTGCACGACTGGTTCCCACGACACAGGCCTAGAGCCTAGTGTGGGGCCATAATTATATAGACCTTTGTATAAATGTATTATGTGATTAAATAAATAAATGAAATAAATGAATGAAAAAGTATATCCGTCCCCATATTTTCCTAGCACTTTCACTGTTAGCTAAAATGCCAAAAAGGCCAATAAAATAAAATAAACACTATGTTACGCAGACCAGAGTTCTCCTCACACATACATTCTATAGACTTCTCACACCTACCTACGTAAGCATTTGTTTCCTTGCAAAACTTCGACTTCCGCTCTCTTACAAACTTTCAGCAATAAAAGCACGACTAATCACTTTCCTTTCTATCTAATGAACTTGGACCACCCTCCGATGAGGCTTGATCCCTCAAAACTTGAGGACCCCTGCCTCTATTGTTTACAAAGTGTCCCTGTTCGCACTAAACTTGCAAAGTCACTTCACTCAGATCATCGTCAAAATTGGGTGTAACCGCCAACTTAGTCAAGGAACAAACTTCTCACAATATAATACATATATCAAACAAAGGTTTATTATTGCCTACGATACGAACTGTAGCATTATTTCAGGTAAAATATGAAATTAAAGTTTCAAAAAGTCTCATATTTTCTCATACAGTCATAAAAAACTTAAGTTTTCAATTAAAACAGTCAGTAAACAAAATGTAGACTCAATTTGGTTTAAGAATAGTATATATTTCATAGCTTATATAAGAAAAAAATGTAACTGTGAGTCTAATGTTAAATAAATAAAATAAAATAAAACAAATACATAGATAATACTGATTTTATTTTGTTCTTACAAAGAAAATCACAATAGTTTCTTTTTAAAAAAATTAAATTCGAAAATAAAAAAAAAAACAATTTAGATGACTTATTCCCTTCCGATACCGAAAAGCTAATACCAAGGTATTTGTTTGTTTATTGTCATAATTAATATTCTATTCCTCACGAATACCAAATTTTAAATATTTCAATGAAGTACCAATTCTATTCCCAACTAATACCAAAACATAGCTTTTGGTACAGTCATAGAAACAATTTACTTTCTAATAATTTAGATATAGCCGAGTCAAATCGGAAAAATAAATTAACCTAGGTTCATAACCAGCCTTATTTGATTCTTACCAGAACAAAATAATTGAAATTATTAAGCCGCATTTTTTTAAGAAGTTTTTCTCTCTCGATCTATTTTCTAATCTTGAGATCACGGTAACGTGCAAGATAAACAATTATGAAGGATGATATAAAAATACATATAAACAACTCTTAGTTTTAGTGCTGATTTTAATAACATTACCCGTCTGCGCTACTGCGTACAATCAGCCAAAAGATTCACTAATTATTCTCAACAACCAATTTGAGACTAACTTTAGATTAGATCCATAGCCCTTGGTGTCTATAGTTCTCATGATCAGTTCTCGTGATCAAATCAATAATAGCAATGACTAGGTAATTGAGTCATTACGCAACTTATAAAATGCTAATTTATAGGTTTTTCTCTCCGACTGTGCGGACTCTCGTGCGCCCGCTCCGACCGCCATGTTCCAGATGGTAGAGCTTGCGAGATTTCGTAAAAGACTTCGTAAATATCGTAGGGCTGTTTCACGTTACACACACATTATACATAAATACAACTTTTAATCATACAGAATGGGTTGGTACTTATAAAAAGCCATCTATACGATGTGTTGAGAGGAGAGGTAGGTATTTACTTGTATCCGTTTTAGTAGCGCAAGTAGGTATGTATTTTGAATAGTTATGTACTTACCTACTTTCTATTTTTCACGGTTTTATCAGCTTATTCAGATCAGATTATTACGAGATAAATAGGAGCTCTTAATTTGAGATTTGTAAAACTATCAGTAATAATAATGGTCTTAGATTTTCTACGAGTAGGTAGATATATGTTTTCTAACAGTGACAGTCATCATTTGTAGGTAACTCTGTCTTAGTAGGTTAGTTTATGTACTCGTACTTAACTGTAGGTAGGTACCTACATAATAATGAAGTTGCATGTATTATTCGTATGTGATTCTGTAATTAATCCCGAAATCGTTTCCATAATATTTTTCTTTGGTCGTAAATTTCATTGAATGATACACCGCGAGCCAAACCAAGCCTTGGCTAACCGCCAATTAGGTAGAGCCGTAGCAAATTCAGTTTAAATTTTATAAACGCTTTTATAGATAAAATTATAATATTATTAATTTGAAAGTCTGTGATGTTTGGGTGTTTTTCAATAATGTCGAATCTACTAAATAAATTCGACCAAAACATTGAAGACAGTAAGGCGATCGCGCGGCGTAAGGGATATACATACCTATTATTTGTAGAGTTTTTCCTGGCTTTAGGTATCAAGATGGAAGTCAC
This sequence comes from Lobophora halterata, assembly GCA_932526365.1. Taxonomy (NCBI): domain Eukaryota; kingdom Metazoa; phylum Arthropoda; class Insecta; order Lepidoptera; family Geometridae; genus Lobophora; species Lobophora halterata. The sequence goes on along the minus strand of OW052001.1, from coordinate 9,530,803 downwards.
GCTTGTATTCGTTATACGGTTTAGATACGAGTAATTGTTGGTGTTCGTCATTGTGGTATGATTCGGCCAATTTGTTGACCGAACCGACCACCGTCCATCTCCAAGCCAGGCCACATCTACTGTTATGACTTGACTTGAGACCGGCCCGAGGTTAGAGGTAAACCGCGTTACATTCACTATTGGGGTTTACGTATTCAAATGTTTTTTTAGAAAAAACTTTTTACACAAAAGCTAATTTGATTTCCGATAATAGTTTATTACGTTAATTGTACTTAATTTGTTATTAGTAATTAATCATGATTGGTTGCTTGGTATGATAATAAGATTGTTAAAATGAATAAGCGTTGCCATTCATTTCATTTGATTTCCTGTGCTATCATCGCATCCCCCATCATCATGGATAAGTACCTACACAGTGTTCGTGTCAAAGTGGCAACGTAAGGAATATGAAGTGTAAAAGTAGTAAAAAGTATCCACTTAAAAATTACGGTTGTCAAGTACCTAACTTCGACAGAACCCGCCATCATTCGTTTTTATATTAGCAAAGAAATTAGACATTATAAAAAATATTGAAAAATAACCTTTGTGGTAGGTATTGGGGAAGGCAAATCTCCACGTCTTCTATAAATCGTCGGTCGGTCTGACATTGTGGAATAGAATAGCCCACCATTGGCTATTTATAATGGCCGGAGAAGGGACAAGTCCGAATATATTCGGCCTTTTCTTCGGGCTCCGTGTATCATTCGGTAAAAGTAGAGCTCTACGCGGAACGATTCGTTATTCTGTAGTCGAAAATATAGTTTGTTTCTCTTATGCTAAGGTACCTAGCTAAGCTAATTATCCTACCTATCCAAATCGATCTGGGTAGAGATCACGGCGAAAGAATAATTAGATATAAAGTATAAGGTACTTATCAAGTAAGTGCCCGCAGTACGAAATAAAAAAATCTAATACTGATAGACCTGTTAAAGATGCGTTATATTTGGATATAACGCATCTTTAACAGGTGAAAGTGTGAACGAAGTTGGGGGCGTCAGCTAGTTGGCTAGCTGACGCCCCCAACTTCGTTTCACACTTTCAGCTCTTAACAAACACACAAGTTCCAAGTTTCAAGTCTACGTACACTGGCTTAACCTGTATGCTGTCTGTCAGTCAGTCTGTATAAGTATACATATTGATAATAGCAAGTTAAAAAAAAGTTAAGCCGAATTTCGGGCTCAGAATCGGCTTTTATGTGACCTTCGGTCGGAGTCTACCGAGACTATTCAGTGGATTGGACATGGAGGACACAAGAATCGCTCCATTTCACATACCTACCCGTTCCGTACGCGATGCTTCATTGCAGAGCTCGATAGTAAGACGGCGCTGATCGAGGTCACGGAAATAACGCTAGGATGTAATTAAAACGTAGTTCTTTCAATTTAGCTAATCAGGGAATAGGTATCTAACTAATTATCAAGAATTGTTTTGTGTCCACATGGCATTATGTTTTGTAGGTACTATAAACAGAAATAAAAACGTGATGAATGAACTAGCGAGTAGGTAGGTACCTACATTCGTCAAAGCACTTCACGTCTGTACAAATGAAAAAAAAAACGAAAGTTTTTAAAAAGGAAATTAATTAAGTGAGCCAGTAAATACTTAGTGAAGCTACTCTACGACCAATTTCTCTGGAAAGTCACGATAGACAGGACAAAATAATGTAGGTACCTACCTAATAAGTTTGAAAACATGTGTCAAGTGCACGAAAGGAGCCTATTCGAGGCGCACTTGAAATCCTTTCAACACACTGCTTCGAAAGAACTAGTGACACGATAAGAAGAAGAAGATGTAGGTAATTTGTAGAATCTGCAAAGGTAGATTTTCGATCCCAAACAGGAAATGAATAAAGTGAGCCAGTAAATGCCTAGTAAAGCTACTCAACGACCAAATTCTCTGGAAAGCCACGATAGGACGAAAGGTTAATATTTGGTTAAGTATTTATTATCTCTGACGCAGCGCGCAGGGAGTCGTCAAAAACAAGTAGGGAGGTGATATGTAAGTATTCACTTACCTACTTGTCATCCAGCTAGACAAATAAGTAGAGCTACTGGTACTATCTATCATTTCTCATGATTAAGTACTAGACTCAGGTACTTATAGGCTATGGCTTGCTATGTAGTGTATTATCACCGTTCCCCTGCAGGATGCCGTCTAGATGGGTACTGTGTTAGTACCAACTAGGGCATAGTACCGGGAAATCCCGGAACCGAAAATCCCGGGAAATCCCGGGATTGTCAGCTGTGTCCAGTACCGGGACTAGAAAAATCCAGAACCGGGATTTTCGGTACTTTCGGGATTACTTAAATTTTTGTGCTTAAGAGCTTTTTTTAGGGATTTAATCTTTAAAACTATAGCTAAATAGTGCATTCTTTTAGTACAAAGAAAAAAAGACAGTAACTCCTCTACTCGCTGGATTCTACCCGCTCACCTTACTAACTTTCGAAGGTGCTGTTGATGTTCAAACTTAGGAAATGTTGCAATATCAACTTATTGTTGGTATCGTCGTTCCAATGCATTTATTTAAAGAATGACATGGGCTTTGGGGTTGTTTGTACTGACGTGACGGTCTTTCCACAACCTAATTATTTTATTATGAGCCTGAATCGTCCCACTGCAGAGCAAAGGCCTCCCTTCCTTCTTTCCACTCTTTTCTGTGTAGTGAAGGGCAACTGTCTTCCAGTCTTCCAAGTAGTCTAGCTCGTCTCTCCATCTTCTCCGATGTTGTCATCAACAGTCTAATAGCCGTTTTCCGCAATGCGACTGTGCTTTATGTTGATTAAAACCAGGTGACTATGGATATACGGATTTATAAGCTTTGTTAATGACATTAATTCCCTATTATCTCGAACTCCGATCGTAGCTCGTTTTTTAGTGTATTTTTGCGTCTTTTATCTAGATATCTAGCAGAACAGTGAGTGTTCACGCCTCAGGTGAGTATTTGTTGAAATAAGGTTTCGGAATAAAACCTTATTTGATTTAATTTTGAATTTAGATATTTGTTTAAAAAACAAAGACGTGTGTCAATCACTGTGAAAATTGTATCTAATGAATGTAATTGAGAATTTTCTTGTTCTTGTTGAATGTTATTGAAATTAGATTAGAGTATATGGGCTAACTCTATTAGTATTTCATTATGGGTAGGACGCACTGGTTAAAAAGCAACGGGTCGTGACGAAGATACAACCGTAAATCATAAGTGGATACTTCTTTACGTTACGTCTTTGACAAAATATTGAAACTGACACATATACTTATCGATAGTTTATCACAGAGGAAATTAACAAAATTGGCTCTTTTTCAATTTAACATTCTTATGAGGCCGATCATTGACATTAACATGATCATTGAGCATTGACTTGTGAAGATTAATAACAAATAATATACGATTAAAAACTTTTTTTTTTTTTATCAGAAATCAAATCAACCTTCGTTTAAAAGTGTTGTTACGCATGTGACGTCCTCACTTTTGAACTGTTATCTTATACAATCCTGCAAACAAAGAAATATCCACTTCAAAACTTTCGTTATAAGCTATTTATACTTGAAATATTACTTAAAAAGTGAGACTGCATTGTTAATGCATTATTCAATTAGTTACGCGTATTTGCTCACTTACAAATCATGCTTGCAGTATGTTATATAAATGTAAAAATAAAACTTTTATCTTTTCGTTATTTTTCGCTCGATTTTTCTTTATTTTATCATTTTCTGACGAGTTTTCTGTTTGAAAAAATAATAGGCTACTAATTATTTTCGGGAATACCGAAAATCCCGGTACTCCCGGTTCCGGTCGGGTGCCGGTACCGAAATCCCGGTACTGGAAAAAGGAACCGGTACTGGAGGCCCTAGTACCAACACAGTGCCAGATATCCTGCCGCAAAGCAGAAATATTTAGGCATTGCTGTGTTCCGGTATATAGAGCACTATAGCTAGTTAAATTACCGGGCTTCCGAGACTGACTACCAAAATGTCTCAAAGTGGATGAGATATGTAGTCCTGCACTGGCCTATTTGAATCAAAGTCCGGTGTAGCATTGTTCTGCTGGTCATGGGAGAGGTCATCTCTTCACTTGTTAAAAAAAATGATCTCAGGTTGGCTGGCAGCAATCTTCTTTAGGCATTAAGCCCGCCCTTTGTGCAATGTAATATTTCATTTGTGCAGTAAAGAATCAAAATATTAATTTTATCTATATCTATCTAAGCCAAAGTACCTATCAGAAATCATTCTATCTAGGCCCTACTCTAGGCTAAGCTATAAAGCTATTTTGTAACGTCACGTAACGTCAAATAATTGATGTTTACGCCTATCGGGCCATTCCATATATAAACGACTTCGTAGGATAAGGGTATCGTAATTTACAAGACCTATTCCTTTCTAATACCAAAAACTAATACCAATGGTAATTGTTTATTACCCTAATTAATATTCTATTCCCGACGAATAACACTCATAAACGAATCCCAAAACAAGTTAAACGGTATGAAATACAGTCAGTTACAAAAATGCTTTTCAATGTAATTTTAAGTAAGTAGTGTCAATAATTATTCACTTATAAACATAGAGTAGGTATAGATTTAATAACAAGTATATATGTAATTAAGTTTTATGTGGCCATGTGGTTTGAGATCAATCTTGTCTAGCTCAAATGTCTTAAAAATCTAGTATGTGTGCGATACGATAATTTTAAAATAAAAAGCCAATTTAAAACCTATTAAACGATATAAACTGTTTAAAAACCCAAAAAAACGTTTTGGTTCATAATAAAAGTGTGACCCATCCTTACCGTTAATAACAAAGACGGAATCAGCCCGATCATGATGGTAACCAGCTCAATTCACAGACTTCACATCATTATACATTCATAACACCAAAAACACTTCACCGAGATTAATCAGTTTATTAATTACACGTCGATTATCTTGCTTCGATTAACGCACGAGTTTTGTTATCTCATAAAAGCAGCTGTCCTGATAGTAAGTCTCGCCACCCACTGAATATATCCAAGAATGCGTTCACCAGGTATTTAACCCTGTGAGATTGGGATTTTGTGGTGAATTTACGGATGGTTCGTTTAGTGTTTGGTTTGTGTAGCGCGGTGTCGACGCGGTGGGAGAATCGACCGAGTCCCGGCGCGCCACTGAGCCTGGAAGCTCCAGCCGGCGGCGAGTCCGCGCACGCGCCCTGCGACCTCCCGCCCGCCCACGCCTCGCGCTGATGCCATCGCCTACTGACTAACTAACGTGGGAAAGATCCTTCTACTCACACCACTATCTTTCTTTCTCATCCTAGAGCTTAACCGGTCAGCCAGTAAATTTCAAATGCATTTTTAAATTATTAATTTTGCAACACAAGTTTAAATTGCTTATTAAATGTTTCTTATTCATGATATGAAGATGAAAAAAAATAGCGATCGATGTATATACTCAATCTAAAAGAACCAATAAAAATTGTACGTTCGTAACTTGTTTGATAGCACTCTGTTCACATTCCGAGAGTTTTACGAGCATTCTCAAGAATTACTATCCTTGTCCATCTGTTGCACAACGAGAAAACATAACACCATAAAAGTTAATATAGCAAGAAAACAGTAGTTGAGCCATAACCCTTAGCTTTATATTATCGGCTAAGCGAGCGCGCCGCGCGTTCCTACATTATCGCGCTAGCAATGTATGCGCTCATGACAAATGATAAGGCGCCAAATACGTGGTCAGCTATGTAGATATGGTGAGTAGGTACCTATTGGCCACAAATATGATGTCATTGCTATCGGAATATGCCCTTAATAAGGCTTCAGAATTCAAACAGCGCAGTCGATGGGTCTTTCCATTCATGTCGCGTAAGGGAACGGGATCGGTGCTTGTTCTGAATCATGGATTGTAGGTTTGGACAAAGTCTACGTTGTAGGACATTAACAGCTACGAAGACGGCTCGCCTAAAACGCATATAATTAATATACAAATAGAAAACAACAAAAAACAAACGACTGGTAAAATAAAATAAATAGCGAAATATCTCGACTACATTCTTACCATAGATTAATAACGCTGTTCCTATAGAACACCAAGATAGCAGTATTAAACCAAAATGAATGCGGAATAAAGGACAGAAAGTCAGAATAAAAATGAAATATCTCTAATTTCAAATATTTTTTGTTACTTTTTATGATGGAGTTTTATTATCAATGAAAAAACCTAGTATTTTTAACATTAATATTTATCTAGCCCTATAATACTGTTTTTCGAAATTTAGGCTCGGACCAAAATGTACCTACTAGAAGTTAGGCAATGAGGATCCCTTTTTTTGGCGCATTTTCAATGTAGGTACTACATTGTGATTATATATAATACTTCTGTGATACTTACCTACTTGTCTGCTTAAAAAAAAATCAGAGAAGAGCTAAATAAATAATTATTGCATTTCTAGTGCCTGCCCAGAAAAGGAAAAAAAACATGTTTAGTGTACTTTAGAGGTATATTTCATTGTACATCTTAAAATATAAACATAACGCAATAATAAATTTCTTTCGAAGTATAAACAAATTAATTAGTGAAATACCTAAATGGAATAACAGTCAACAAGCAAATTGTGAAAAAGCTATTTTCGTCGAATTTTATCATTACAATAAAACAAAACGGCTAAGAACGTGTTTTATCACGCATTGTAATAAGGTTCCGAGTTACAACTTAGTAGGTACTTTTATTTATAACGAAAATTATTATTTATATTGGATTACAACATGATAACTGTAGTCAGTAGTACGGAGTTTATTTGAGACTGAAATTCATTGACTTCAGTCTAAGTACAAGATATTCTATGATACTAGATGTTTTTGGATCTCGTAGAAATTGAGATCAGCTGGGGTAATATCGTGGCCGGAAAACAAAATAGAAACATTGTAATCAACATTTTTAGGACACAGACATGACAAAACTTTAGGGTTTCTTGTCGAACTCGGAATCCTTTCTTATTATAGAACTGTTACAGATATTAATTGCACACGTTACATTTTAAACATATTGGCAATCTAGTGAAACACTGCGAATTTTTTTTGCACTTCATACTTTTTCAAAGATCTATGCAAAATACGAATTTATTAATATGTATCGCCAAGTTCGGATTTCCTCATAATCAAGATCAATATCACTCGCTAGCTAGACGTAGACCGCCTTTCTAATTATCTACAAATTTCAACAAATTTCAAGACCATCACCTCCATTAACAACGTAAATTATACTTACATAGAAAGGTGGAAGACTGAACTAGTGCTACAAACAAACGATGCGTTCCGTAAAAGCACCCACTAGAGTCATATCGTCCGCTAGAGCGGCTCGCAGGACCTGAGGCGCTACTGCGTCGCGAACTCGGAGGGTGAACTCTCGACGAGACGCTTGGGGCAGGACGCCGCCCGCCGCGGACAGCGCGCGGCTCCGGCCCGCCGCGTCCAACGCCTGTGCTTCGACCCCTTGCCCAAACACTATTCTAGTACACAACGAACGGCACGCTTCTTTCTCAGCATCTTGCAACTCACGCGCCGCTAGCTCTAGCGTCCGCCGCGTGTCGACTCCCCCTGTACAAGTGCTATTGCCAGAAGCACCTTCTTCCAACGCTTTCATAGCTCCCGCGCGCAAAACCGCCGGTAACAAAAGTTCCGCTACGGCAGAAACGGAACGAGAGCGGAGGAAATGCAGCACCCTCTCCGCTTCTCTGACTTCATCGAAGAGTCGCCTCTGTCGCGTGGCTGGGACCGGCCTCGCTACGCTCCACGCCTCGGCCCAGGGATTGCCCGGCAGCAACATGCGGTCGCCGAGTGCGCCGCCCTCGTCGGGCAGCCAATCCCGGGGCGAATACCAGCGGACAAAGTCACATAATTCCGATCCAGGGTTAGCGGCTTTGAACGCCTCCATGTCGGACAGAAGAGAGGCACTCATCATGCGTGCGCGAAGCTCAGAAGCTCGCGCGGTGTCGCCAAGTCGCACCATCAGTTCCGCATCCTCTTCTAACTGATCCTCAGTCTTCGGTGCGGGATCCTACAGGTTAGAATAAAATAATTTCACTGAAGTTATAGTAGACTGAGCTGAAAAGAGGTTAAAATTATGACGATAATTTTTACCTGTGTTTTAGGCACGTAAAGAGGCGCTCCGCTTTTCAAACAGGCGTCGGCTAGCCTTTGCAGGCGGCCGGAGGGTCGGTCCCACGGTAATTGTTCTTCATTTTCTCCTTCAGAACAGTCGTAGAACTCGTCATCGGAAGAGTTGCCTGCTATGCTACCGGCGCTTTCTAGAGTCCGCTTAATGCAGCAGTTAAGAAGTTGAAGTTTTTGATGTAGCAAGCATGTTCGTGCATTGGGTGTCCCTTCAGCTACTCTGTTGACAATGAAATAATATTAAAAAATACCTATTAAGCACTTTTGTCAATCTTCAACGTTCAGTATTTTGGGTAATTTCTATTTAATCTTACTTAATTCGATCCCATACATTAATTTCTAAAAATTTTCAGCTAGAGATTCCATTCGACCCTGTTTTGAAAATACCAGAGGATGAATGAAATTTATACATTATATCGCCTACGAAAAATGGGTTTCGGTTTTTCTATTTCTCTTCTCACTGGTATCAATGTACAATTCCAATTTCATAGATATAAAGCCCTATTCATTAAAAATAACAAGTATCGTGTATTAGTGTCAACATCGTTTTTAACTTTCACTTCGTAATTTCAAGCAAACAAATAGACGAAAAAAGAAAGTAAATAAATCAAGAGAATGCTGAAAGTCACGCACAATTCTCAATAAGTACATTTTCTCTTTCGTGTATGCAAATTATGCAGGCCTTGACACACGATTGAGTAATTTGATTCTCCATCGCCAGTAGAATAGCCACAGACGTTAGAGACACCTGCCGTCCGAAACGCTCTTCTCGATTAGTATGCCGCGGCCTAGAATCGACGTGAATTAAACTGAACGCGCCAACGCTCTCAAGACCGTTATCATATTGAATTACAAATGTATCTCGAAGGCGGCGAGCGAGCGCCGAGCGTCAATGTGCGTGCTTCTCAGCAGCGCGTCTTGTAATCGGTCGCTGAACCGTTTGTTTACCGGAGCCGGTGGCGCAGCAGCAACTAGGTGTAGGTCAGGAAGCTGGCGGGGGCCGCGCGCCGCCGCCACGCCAGTCCACCGCCGACGACCGCCGCGCGCGCAGCCAGCGTCCCAGACATGGACCCGCGCATTTCCTGAATACGCACACATCCGTAATCGACACCATCCCTGACAACCTCAACTACAGTGACCATTCTTTCAGTTTTTTGTGAACCATTATGATCCACGTACGGTAATTAAACGCATCATTATAAGACGTGACAGTGACTGAAGTGACGAAGTTTAGCAGGATTTACCCTGACTTTGGATGATCTCAGAGATGGTAAGTTGAATAAGTTCCAGACCAAACTTGAGAAGTCTTGAGAAGTTATTTTTTTTTTAGATTAAAAAGTAAATTCTTCCGTCATGCTTAGACCGGCTCCGGTAGAAAACGAAGGAAAATCACATCGCGTTCGCGTACATTGACCTACTAAGACGTTTTCAACGAAACCGTCACGAACATTATCACTGGCTAAAAGCTAGACTGGCTGGACATCATTTCTTTGACAACTATTGATCTGTCTAAGAGATGGGTTTATTATTCAAATAAATAGTGTAGTAGTATCCTGTATAAGACATACTAAACAAGTTTAAGTACTCTTGCTACGTATAAACGACCTAGAAGTAATAAATATTATAAAAGGCATTTTTATTTTACTACCACGAACAAAAATTTTGCTTTTAGCTTTCACGTATTATTAAAATATTAAAATTCTCGTAGCATTTCATGTAAATAATCAGAACATTCGACGTGAAAAGCTCGCAAGAGGAAATTGAAATCGTAGTCGAAGGATATGACGTTTACATTTCCTTCAAAAAATTCATCTGTATTCCCGAATGCACGATCGTATATTCCCCTGCAAATTTGTATGTATGTAAGTCATATTGGATCCCGCGAGACGCATGTCACCGCGAGTTCACGTTCACGTGTGACTATGTCAAACGCGCACTTTCTCCGCAAGGAGGTATTTATCATTTTCGGAGAATGCGTATTGGGGTTCGGCTGGGTTGGGGTGGTTAGTTATGTGACAAGGACTTGTGGAGGAAATAAGTTTAGATAGGAGATTAGTTCGATACAACGAAGCGGAGTCTGTAATTGAAGTACCTACAAGTAGTTCCTGTGTTTACTTGGCAAAGTTTTCTTGTGTGCGGGCTAATGGCGTATTTGTAGAGGTCGCAGGGTTGTCCACCCTGGGACCGGCGGGTCCAGATCTAAGCTCCTCGTTGCCAGTTTCCTGTTATCTCCTTAGTTGATGGCCGTTTTATTTACTTTATCTACTAAGAGAAACATTTTCTTCGAAATCATTAATCGAGTCTGAAATAATATTCATTTTCATTCCTTAATTCTTAGCTTTCGTTTAGGAACATGATTATCAGTTTTTGCTTCATGCATGTCTATTTGGTCTCTCATTATAAAATAAACGCTGGAGCACTCCAGCCCAAAAAATATATTTGTAGATAAATACAAGGCGAGTCAGCTTGTTTAAATACTATATTCGTAAAAAGCACCGATGCTCTGTACTGGTTGAATGCATACGCCGATATGCTGATACGTTTGAATCCAATTGTTACTGAGTTAAAAATCTATCAACTTGAGCATTTTTGCTATGACCAAACCAACTATAAACACAATAATAATAGTTTTCTAAGGTTACTTGTGTGGTTTTTTTAAGGATTTTACATTATAAATGAGCGATGAAGAGTTTAATTTGTACACAATACCATAATCCAGCGTAAAATAAAATAAAAGAAAAATCAAGAATAAATATAGGCTAGCTTTGATCTCTGTTTATTATTTACTCAAGTGGCTATGCTGCAGTGTTGTCGTTTAAATTACACAATTGTTCTTAAACTCACTACAAACTTCTAACATTTCTAGAGTTTATAACAACCCTGTCATTCATTGGAAGTTATTTGGAAGATAATGCTAATAAGCATTAAAACCGTCTGTGTACTTGTCTAACAATGTACAGTAAAATACTGTGCAATGAAGAATTGTCTTTCTACCTATCTATGAGAATGGCATACTTACTACCTAGATATTGTAAGTAACCATTAGTCGAAGAGACCATTAAAACATTATTTAAGAAAGATTAGGATCATTATTTAGCTCATATTGCTAACTGTTCAGGAGTTGCAAACTGTATAACCGGTAAACCTAAAGACAAACCTATTTGGAAACAATATAAAGACTTATGAGCTTTTTAAACCTGTCTGCAAATAGATTACATGGTAAGTTTGAAAAAGGGCTTAAGGGAGCTCACATCGAACGGCTGGGTAGAGGTATTCAATATTATATCTAGCGTACACTCAGGTTTAAATATTTCTAGCACTTGCCAGTTTGCAGAATAGCCACCACCCCCGAATCCGACAGCTTAATTGAGTTTCGCTCGACGACCGACGACGCGAACGTGAAACCCATTTTAATTGCCTTTACGTATCAAACACTCGACCTGCGGATTTATTAATTAAAATAAATTCGAGTTCGAGTCGCATTAAGGTCTATTGACTGAACGAAACCATTTTGACTCCAAGCCAACTCGAAACGGCCCTATAAAATCTTTGATGACTTCGCACTTGCGGTTTTTTACGTGTGCCATAAATCGAAAATAACTTTAGGGTTGAAAGCTTCTATTTATAGGCTAGACAATCACTCCCTGGAGCGATGCGGACGAGGGTCTGTCCGGGTTAGTGGTCTTTGCGCCTCATCGAAATATCCACCTCCGCCCGCCGCGTTGGGGAATTTGCTTGCGATTTCTATTGTATACTGCCACGTAATAAAACCTGTCTTTAAAGTCGTACCTTCTCCTCCGGCGAAAACATTGTAGTGCGAAATTGTGAAGGAAAGTAGGAAATCTCCGCAAAGCGATGCGTCATAGAGCAAACGTTGTTTTTAGGAGGCTTTCCACCGAACGTGTACCGATGAGTGGACAAAAACCCTACGAGGGGAAACAATAGGCAGGGTAACTGTGCCGCTGATTAGGTGGCCCGGCAGCCGCGGAGGCGCATGCCCGTGAGAGGCACCATTGTAGAGCTGCGAGTTATTCGCTTGGCAATCATTATACGTACTGATTTGAATTCGAAGTATGTAAGTATGTAAAATATGTTTTATGTCATGTCGAGTTTGATGTATACTAAAGTATTTTTTTTATTTTTCAAGGCATTTTTATAGAGTACCTATATCCATGCATACATTTATTTTACTCGTCAATGGCTAATGTGATAAATTCTTTGAAGGTGTTGTGTGCTATTAAAACCTAAACTTTTATGCCCAGATAGTTTGATTACACCACAATTATCAAGTCAACCCCCTGAAATACAAACCAATAGATGTCCACAGTCTGTGGATGCTGTAAACTCAAGGTAATGAATGCCAGAAGTCGAATATAAGTTCCGTTTCGGAGCTACGTATCTTAAAAAGTATAATAACTAAGCATAATGAACTAAATTATTATAAAGACGAAAAAGACTGACTCAATAGCCTTGAAATTTAATAAGTAACAGAAACGCGTTGTGGTATCCCAGCTAGATACTTTATCCAGTTGGCAATAAGGAACATTCTTACGTTCTACATAAATTATTGGTTTATTAGTGTAAATTGAGTAATTTAAAATCAAACGTTTATTTAGAACTGCTTATTTTGATTTTATATGTATTAGATAGTGTTTCAGTAAAAGCTTTCGGATCCCAAAGAATATACCGAAAGTGAACAATTTATTCCAATTCAAATTCTAATTCGCGCTATGTCGCTGAATCGAGAATTTTTGTTTTTATCGTATCTTTGATGTGTTATGTCTGTGTCAACTTTGCATAAGAAAGTTGAAACATTTAGCTACCATTTTAAAATAAAACGCATTTCACTGCCAAATTCCGAAAATAATATTAACTTTAAAATTCAAGAAACTTACTATACTATGTAACAACCATGTATTTTTTTACTAAATACTCCCAATCGCAGATATTCTGTGCTTCCAATTGTAGTGGAAAAAACTTAACTAACTGATCTTTTAAACTTAAGGAAATGATATGGAACAGATAAGTTGCTTAGTTCGCTTCCAAGAACGGGTGTGTGACATTCATCTCAGTCAGTCTGCGACACGGGCCGGCACTCGCGTGAAGATGGATTGGCCACCTTATGCGAGCTCATTAGTGATGCTTCGCCTAACGTTATAGCAGGGCATACTTCGTCTTAGGTTTTTAAAGTCACATTACACAACTCTGCGTAAAGTTTAATGGTTTTCCGCTATTTAAGTTTTGAATCAATTTAGGCACACAACTTTCTAACCGTGCACCTGTTATGTATTTGGTTTAATGTATTGAATGATTCGAAACTTTTGAAAGACTAATGAACATTAGGTAATTTATGATCAGTTGTTTTGGTCCCATAACGCGAATGGACAATGAGACTTATAAAAATCTAGTTTTTCACACCTTATGAAAGAATGAGCCGGTAAATGAAGTTCAAGATAAAGCAATACCCAATATCGTTTACATTGGAAAAATAGATTAATCGTTAATCTTATTTTATTTTATTTATTTATTTTACATTAGACTCACAGATACATTTTTTTCTTATATAAGATATACTAATCTTAAACGAAATTGAGTCTACATTTTGTTTACTGTAAATATATAAGAATTATAGGTAGGTAGTAGGTAGTATTATGTACTCGTACACGCTAAAAAGTACTCAAAATACTAGGCTTAGGCAAGTACGACCTGTGTTTATAAAATTGTGCTTAATAGAGAGGCGGCCAAGCGTGGACACTTGTTAATCGCGATGGTCAAGCGTAGTTTGGTCTCGCGCCGATCGTCATTGCGGCTAGAGACGTAGGCTGGTTGGCTCACTTACATACCTAATTATTCTTCTACACACGAGTACAACACCTACATTTTGAAAGACCAAAACTATTCAAAGATTTAATTAGATATGCATTCGAAGGTAAGCATACCGAACTAGGTACATACTTACACTTGGAAACTTATTTCGAGTGTCTTGAGTGCACGACTGCACGCCTCTACATTTTAAGACAGCATAACAAATTTCTGGATTCAGTTCCTCAAATATTTACTCAAATGAGGTATGTTTGAGCTCCACAAACATGCCATGTTAGTCCATCTAAGTAATTCCTTCTAGAGTGCACTAGCATTGCACTGAAGCAAACTGCCATGATCGATTATGATAAATGGACGACAAACTTGGTAGTTTGTAAACTTAAAAAAGTTTATTGGAATACCTTCTCCACAGACATCTTCCCTAAAGTTCCATCACATTAAACAGAGTTTAAAATTCTTCAGTATGTATTCCTGTAAGCGAATTTCATTAGCAAGTCTGTTGTGAGATTCGAGTAGGTGATTATGTAGAGATTGAAGAGGGTGCTCGAGAATACTTGCGTACCTAACAAACCGAATCCACTTAGAATCCTCTACGCACCACCGCGTGCCGATGTGTTTTTGCCACGCTTCTGCACCTCATCACGTCTCACTACTCCGAGTCTGTGGAAATATAAACTAGACGATTTCCTTTGCATAAAAATCATAAAATCAAATCTGAGATGATGAAAAATTAAATATGAATGGGAGCGGTCGCAAGAAAACTTTTTGACTATAAATATGGTAATCTTATAGAACTTTGTACGCTTTCAAAGAAAATGGTGACTTCGTACGGAGAGATATTGCTTTTATAACACAAGAACTTTCCGGATAGAATAGGCATTTTGTTATTTATTACCACTGGGAACTAATAAAGATTTGCGCCATAGTAGCTTCTTCAAATAGTGTGAAAGGACATTAAAATGTATTGTAATAAAGCGACTTGTATACTTGGGAAAAATTAAAATATAAAATTGATTTGATAATAGTAATTGACCTTATAAACTGAAGTTACGATAGCGATATATCAGACATCAGATTACCCAACCCATAATTGAATGTTAATGCATCAAAATATAAAATTAAGGGATGTTGCAAATTATGCGGAAAGGCAAGCCCGCATCATTTCCCGGCGAAGCGGCTCTCTAGGATCGCGGCCATTATGCACTAAGTAGCTTACCTACTATACCTAGCTAGCTATATCTAAATCCGGTCGGGTCGTGGATCCAAAGGGAATAAGACTTGTTATTTGTATTGTCTACGACTCGCTTTATGTAATAGCCGTTTCTTTGATACTATACCATCGATCCAGTTTCATACATTTTACTTTTAGTTTTAATTTTTTTATATCCACTATTTATTAAGTTGTATATCAATACCACAAGTGGATTTGCGAGAACTGGATCGAGAGAGTTATCATAGGTTTTATCTTATTATCACATCCATGTCATTGAGCTCGAGAGCAGGCTATAGCTTGTGATTGTATATATGTTAGCGTTAGCTAAAGCATATAAATATAGAATGCCTGACATTCCGGAAATTTAATGATGAGATACGTTTATCAATACATGTTGATAATTTTGATTTCTAAATTGATAAATAAATAATCAAATATATTGATTGTTTTTTATTGCAGTCTAGCTAGAGTGGACTAAAATCCACATGCACAAGAAAAGTGTATTTATTAAATTGCCTAAAGTTTGTTAAATGTTATGCTGTGTAGAGTTATGTGGCGTTAAAATTTTCAAAATTCTGTTTTCAATTTACGATATTTTACTCTTAAAAGAATAATAAATAAGTAATAACTAAACTTTATTTGATAACTCACCTTTTCAGATTCGAACATCATCAAAGAGCCTAGAGTAAATATGGTTAGGCAAGATATTAATTTATAAAAGGTAAAGCTACAGAACGCGGCGCAAATCAACACAACATGATCAAAGCCAGTGTTTGTCTGAATACCTTTACTTATTAACCACAATGTTTTTCAGTGGAAAATGTATTAGGAAAGGGGGAAATTACTATTGATTACAAGAATTGGAAGGGACAGGTACTCTATACAAAATGAAAGCAATTATGGCGCCGCCATCCCCGGTTGGATATTGAACGCGCGTAGCTACGGAATACCTTGAAAAAATTACACGTAAATGGCTAAAAGCAATTAATTTTTGGCGTGTTGGAAATATGTAATACAGAGTCCCAGTGGGGGCATTATAGGCTTATTGAATAATAAAATATAAAAGAATGTAACTAATACATGCTATTTAAAAATAATATGCTTAGAAAGCATTAGCTTTCTATATTTTGTTTTATTGAATAAGGTACATATGTATAATAATGAGATAAGATGGCGTCAATGACTGAATGATGTAATTAAAAGGTACAACAAGAATTATAAAACGAATAACTAATCAAATCGACGACACAGTAAAAAATTACGCAGGTATTAATGTTGTTGAATTTATCAGTACGGGAAGCTGCATATTAGTATCGTACTACATTATTTGGTCATTTTCAAAATGCCCGAGCATTATGTACAAAGTCCAATTAATCATTTGGTCCATAACATATATATGATTCTATAGTAATAAAAAAGATGAAAAACAAGGAAAGAAGTTAACTTCCTAGTTCCAAATGATAGAAGCAACATCCAACAGTCCGGTCGCCATACTCCAGAAAAAAAAGTTACGCTTTCTGTTCACGTTCATTGTTAGCTCAGATTAAACGTACGTGGAGTAAAAACACATGCACCGTAAATAGAGGCGACATTGAACTATGAGCAATAAAATGCATCAATACATTTCCTCATTCAACGTAGAACTTTTTAAACCTATCACCTTGATAATAAGCTATTACTTTATGAAGGTAAATATTTAAAAAAGTGATTTTACATTACATACTGTATAGATACGTATAGGTAAATAGGTATAATAAGGGTGCACTAGGTAAAAAAAATATATTTTTTTCATGAACTTAACAAAACAATTCATCGAGGTGTAATATAAACCTGTAGTAAATTAACCAGAAGCCAGCGATATATCCTTTCGTTATGACGTAACTACAACCACTAATAGTTTCTATCGCGTGTTTATAGAGGCATTAAAATAGCTCGGATTCCATGCATCATAAATCATGCTGTCCACCGACTTACGGTAGTAGACGTTACTACGCGTAAATGGCAATAACAGTGCGCATGAGTCGGCATTGACGCCACAACGGGACCTAGGGATCAATTCACAGCAAAGCGACAGCAAATATGTGACATTGAATTAGCTCTATAAATCTATGCAGTAATCGAAAGCCGATAGATAATTTATTACTTAATTAACGAACTGTTTTAATTTTAAAAATTAAATAAACATTATTTCATTTGTAACTCATTATGACACCATTAGTAAATTAAATATCTGCGTTTTCAACCGTATAGACAATTTTACTTTAGATTTTCTCCATCGAGCCGAGAAAGTAGTAGCTACATAACAATAAAAACTTGGTTACGCAGGTTTAATACTTGGCCATAAACCGAAGTAGGTACTTGGTCGTGACAATTTGACAAATAAACCAAACGACGCCACTTACTTCACGCGTAATGATACCAAATTTTGCCAACTACAATGTAACCAACCACAGACACATTATCAGTTTTCTTTTCTTTTGGATATGCCGCAAACAAACAAATAACCAATCAGTGAATGGGCGGTTCACCACGCACTGACAATAACATCATGCGCATACCTATTGATATGCATCATCAATTGCACCAAGCACTTGGCCACTTTCCATTTACTTTTTGTTATCTGCGAATTCAAACGCGCAAAACAAGCAGTCGATTGAAATCTATTGGCGGATAATAACTGTGTAATTGAAACTGTGAAAACAGAAAGCCCCAACGCAGCAAACAGCAAAATAGCAACGGTCGAAGGTTGAAATTTCTCGTTAGGTACACAGAGCGAGCAACTAAATGAAAACGATGACTGCAAATATGTAACACCAATTATTGAAATGCTAATACACTTCAAAATAATGTTACCCTACCAATGTTTAAACGAAGGCTGGTAAAAAGGCTAGCTGAAAACTGTTTCTATAACTTAAAGGAATTTATGAATCATACTGAAAAATAAAATATACTGTTTACAAAAGTTAGCAAAAAAGTAGGCAGATTTATGTGCTAGTGTATTGTGCTGTTTAATATTATTATAGTTAAGTAGTAGGTATCGTTAAAATTTAAATTCACTTTGACATTTAAATACCATTTGATAGTATTATATTCATTCACTGTAACTCGCACACCATAAATGGTAGAACATAAGGCACTAATAATATTCTTTAACAACATACTATGTTTACTATGTTCTGGCGAATAAAAATCTTGAATCTTGAATAAGCAATTTCAATGTTGATAGTGTTATGCTACTAACGTACTATTGTCAAATAAAGGAAAAGGCAGTAAGAACATAATTCATGAAATAGGTAGAGTCGGTAGTCATAGTCACACATACTTTTAAATACTTTTGGCTTGATATAAGGTTAAGGATTTTAAATTAAACTTGATTGTAAGGCTTTAATATATTATATTTTAACACGCTTATACATATAAACCGAGCGTAAAAATAAAACACAGATTCTAAAATGTATGATCAAAGAAGTTACTCTGCGTGACCACGAAAAGGGACTCCTAAACAAATATTTAGCCTCATTTATTTCGGGTCCAAATTATACAAGCGAGCGCGTTTAGGCTTTGGCCGAATCGGAAACCACGTTTAATTAGTTCAGTATGTAAAAAACAACGATAGCCTTCCAATATCATTTCCAATATGAACCATAAAAAAACAGCAAAGCCAGACAGTCATGGCCACAACTTCTTAGGGCAATACTATTTTTACTTTGTTTCGCCTAGAATAATTTTAAACAGAAACGGATTGTACTCCAAAAATTAAGTAGACTAAAAATGATTACACTACCGAACCGGATAATAATATGATAATCAGCGGAGATGTGGTCAGCCGCTGAGCGGATCCCAAGTGGGGCACGCATACCGCACGGGCCGGGAGCGCCGCTGACCGACATAACAAGCTGCTTAGACCAAAACGGAATAATTCACATAGAAAGTAAAACACAATTCGTCACAAAAAAAACCCAAAGTTGCTTGATATATCTATCTACTCGTTCAAGGTAGTCACAGTTCTTCGAGCTGACAAAGTTGGTGTGCTTCGAACTCCGAACATAAGGAAAGTTGACCGTTTGTTGAATTTTCTGCTGAATTTACACCACAGCTCATACGACAAGAGATGAAAATAAAAGTGACTAAAGTTAGCACTTTAGCAAAGTTTTTTCGCATTACTTACTTGTTGATGCAATTCAAACCTTTGTTAAGTTAGGTATTAAATAGAATAGAAAAACTTAAACAATTTTACAGACAAACTTAACAAACAAGCAATAGATTAGTAAGAGCGACGAACGAAGGACGAGATTTTGAACTAAACTGACAAAATCATGACTTATCGCCGACATGCCAACGAATGCTTTAATGACTAACTCACAGCCACCAACTTTCTCCTGACATGACAAATCAAGTAAACGAAAATTTTGCAGGTAGAGGTTTTGATGTGATTATGCAAACGCTTTAAATTTTCAAGCTAACATTAAACATTCCGAGGGCAAGTATCGCGTCTACGGTGTGTACGTTTGAATAAAAGATTGGATCAATCATTCTTGCGAGTTCCAAGTTTGGATCCAGTATAAAGCATGAGAAGTGAAATTAAATTCGGAGCTTGAATTTGTAGAATGTACGAAGCGAGTCGACGCGCGCGTAAAACTTTAATGGTGTCGGTATATCTTACGGAGGCGCGCTATAAATTCACAGAGAGGCTTACACTAGGCAAGGACGTAAAATTGTCAGAAAAAGGTCGCAATATGAATTAAAAATTACTCTCTTATGATACTTTATTTAAGTTCTCTGACATTTATAACGAAACTCTTAGTCAAGTCAAACGATATTGACTTGATAAGACGTGGCGGAATATACTTCTATAAAAGATTATGATGATATAAATAAGATATGTGAACTCTTTCAAAAAATAATGGACAAACATTTTAAGTGCACTGAAAAAAAAATTAAGCTGCCTGTGTTTCATTAATAAAGATATTGGAATTGCATGTCAACAAAGATATTCAATAAATGTATTTTTTTTTATGTTTTGTGGCTATTACGTGCTATTACCATCTATTACTACAAAAACTCTGCAATATTGGTAGAGCAAGCGGCCAAACAATGACCAGAAAATTACTTCCGTACTTAAGTGAAGAGAATCTCTGTTAATGTCAGAAAACATAATACAGTCTAAAACCATATAAACTTTGGTTTATATCAAATTTTATAAAAATCCAAAAGGATAAGTACGCCTCTATTGTTGTTAGATAAAATTTTATTTAAGGATCGTGACTTGTATGCGTATTTATTCATATAGTATTTACACTGCAGAAAATTCCTTTGACAATGTATGTGAGTACGTATGATAATATTTTGTTCTTACAACACATCATTTTTTTTTTGTTCAATGCAAGACTATAAGTCAAAAACTTTTTATAAAAAAATATCCAGTCAGATTTGTTTTGAAGAGATCCCGGCGCTTATTTTACAAGTTTAGGTGAGAAGAAAAACTTTATTGACTCATAAGGATCGTGTCTTGAATTAATTTGGGCGCTCGCTCTCAGACACACAGATTATCTGGCAGTTAGTATCGTTGTTATCATGCGGCACTGAGCTCCCAAGTGTCACGTACCCTAATAAATCTAATAGCGGTACACATTAGAATGCATAATTATGTGGAGTAAATATTTTCGTATTTTATAAACCAGTGACCTATGAACCAGTCAATATAAATAAAAAGTTTTGTCCTGGATACTTGACAGACAACGTACAGGCTAAACCACTAAACGTAGAGACCTGAAATTTCAAAGGTATGTTCGTTATGAGTGTGAGCGCGTGCTATGGCAATTTTGCTAAAGTTATGGGTGTCAGCTATATCAATAAAATTGAGACATAACGTGACTGTAGAGATTTAGTAGAGACGAGTGTTGAACCTACATATAATAAATATATCTTATATAATCAGTTAGTCTAGTGATATTTAGGCCTTAGGCAGAAAAGCTTGATCATACCTCGGGGAATGCCTTGCTTGCCTCGTCACATGTTTGCATAAACAAGTAATCCTGAAGATAACCGCAGGGTGTTGGTGTTGAGAATACAAACTAGATGTCGCCACCAGCACGTTAACACGCGCTATTGTTACATTTGGAGGCGAACCATAGTAACATCGCAGAATAAATTATTAATTGATCTTTCCAAAGGTTAACGGGGAATGATGATCGGATTAATCTTGCGACTGCTTGATGTCCACTTCCGAATGTTACGCATTAGGTGGGCTAAAATCCTTCTGACCCTTATTCTAAAGAAAGATCCATCCATTTATAAACATACAATCTAACAGTTCAATCAAAATCAACGATCTCAATTTCTTTTTAATATACTCATCATAGAATTAGTATGAATAAATAAAACTTTCTGACCACTAAACTATTCCGTATCCATACCAATGGCGCGTATCGTGTCAGGCAAAAAATATTCTTTGTATTGAAAAGTATGACACTACTACACCGTTCCGTCACTGACCGTCTCGTCGTCGCACTCCATGCAATTTTATATTTTGCCGGTGCTGACACGCTCCGTGCATGGCACGCGAGGGATAGTGGACAGAAACCTTTAACGAGATTTATGTTGAAAATCTACAAAAATTAACATATATATTAGGTATATCTACGTCTTGTGTTGTGATTCAGTTTCCTTATAATTCTCGTAAATATATTACTTGTAATAAGTATTTTCAAGGTGTAGATAAGTATTTGGTTGTAGAGCCCACGGTTTTGATGAAATTATGAAAAAGTTTAATCGATCTGTCAGTCAACATCTCAGTGCTCTCCACAGCACAGAGGAATCCTTTTGAAACAATTAATAGAATTTAATAAAAGCTTTTATAACAACGGCGACGAGCGGGTTTTGATTACGGATGAAAATTGGTTTACGTTTACGCTTAATATTATAGCCTTTTCCAATTCCAATTTACATATTCAAAACTCTCTGAAATTTGATCCCCTGTTAAATTATGTTTTTCGATGTTTACTCCATATCAATGAGAGGAAACAAATAATTTGGATTTCATACAGAATACTGACTAGATTCGTAAAGGACATGCTCACAATACATATGTCACCTCTACCTCCTAATATGTATCATAGGTAGATAGAACTCCCAATCTATGGAGAAACTATAAACATAGATTTAGAAATACTATTGTTCGTAAACAATCATCTTTTTTCACAGAGTTCTAGCATTAATGCTGTTTTTTAAAAAGGTATATTCTGAAATAGAATAAACAAAGTCAGAACCTTTGAATCGAACAAAACTATATGTAGTTAGTGAAGTTATAACAAGGACTTATTATCGTGAAATAAAATAACTATCACGTCTTCCTAACCTTACACAAAAACTTTTTTTCTTTTGTTAAAAGAGAGTGTAGGTTTTTAAATTTAAAAACAAACACGATATTTCACAGATCATCTCAAAAATATTAAAATACTATTTCTATATTTTATTTTCGCCAATTACGTCAATTTACGTAGAAATTATGCAGAATAAGATAATAAACACAATCTAACATGTGGTATTTTAGAAAGCTTAGAAAGGAGTAAAACTCGTTTGAGTTTTTGAATAGATAAAGTATGTACCTTTTGAAGTTTATAGCTACAATAGATACTCAACTAAACATACGATAACACATTGAAAAAATTTACATATTTTCTATGTATTCCATGTATGTATTCACAAAAAAAAATTAAAGTATTTATCTGATTTGTTTGGGGCTGGACTGTGTTCTGTGAAAATATTATTATAATCATTTATTTATCATTTTTCTCATAAAAATATTTTTTTACAACAATATTATACAAAAAATAAACTATTTGAATAAACAGCTTATAAATACTATTTTATTTTTATTTTATTTATTTGGGATAACAAACAACTATAATATACATTTTTCTTAATAATTATAACATCTTACATTAACATTATTATAGCCCACTGCGTTATCCACAGAGTTATAAATAAATTAAATATTAAATATTGTAATAAATATATAAAAACGGTGGACCACCGCGGAGTAATTATTATTATGATTAAATACTTCTCTGCCTGTAAATATACAATGAGATTTAGATGAGTGGTTAGATCATTTTACACGATCCCAATGTTTTCAATGAGTCGTCCGACCGATATATAATCGATCAAACTAGTTGTTCGATCGGTTTTTATATCCAACTCTAAAAAAAAAGGCTCGATATGTAACGGATTATCGGACTGTCCGAACATTACGCTGCAAGATGCAACATATTAGGTATAATATATTAGCTTACATAAACTCCTAGACCGATCGACTGCTCAAACATCCAACGGCCTGTTCAGAAAATAATATGAGAAAGTGAAAATAGTCAACAAATATACGTCTACCGGTAGATTGCGGAGTCCAACCGGCTCTTGGCGTTCGTCGTTTACCGTTACAGCGAAATCGGATGACTTGTAAACTCATGTAAATAGGCCAGTGTTACATTCAAGCTTACACGGTTAAGTTACATCTGAGCGAAGCCACGATTCGTGCTCCCATTACAGTGAATGATGCGACGAATTCAATAAGATGTGCAATGTTGGTGTCACGCGTGGCTGATTTGTACGATACGAATGCCAATTATAGTTATTTGTAGGCTTTACGTACAGCTAATCGACATACATTTATAATGGCGGCATTAATAGCTAACGATGATATGTATGATGTAGGTATGGTTTAGTACCGAACCCTAAAGGGAGAGCCGTTAGCTCGATTAGTAGAGATCGTTGCTTTATTTCAACTCTATTCATTGGATTGTAACTTTACCGTAAGAGTCAAAGATCAGCTACTTTTCAATTCAATTCAATTCAATATTTTTATTGCAGTCAATAAGTCTTTGTTTTAATTGTTTACAAGTTACACAGAACATACTCATAGAACATATTGAACCCTAAAATAGGGCATGGCAACATTAGAGCAGGAGCGGACCGAATCATAAATTAATTTTACATATCTAATTATATAATTTGTCAAGTATTAAATCTCAAATTTGTCGTTAAAAATTTGTCGTACTTTATTAGCTCATTAGTAGTATGAGCCAGGCTTCAGTATTCATTAGATTCTTCTCGACCACAAGCAAAACTCACAATTCCCCTGTAATCTGAGACTATGTTTGAACCATCGATTATTCTGGACGTCCTCAAACATTTACTATGTACCATAGCCAATATTTGCTAGTTGGTTGGTTCCGCCGAATTGACTCTACTGTACGTTTGTCATATATTAATTACATTCAGGGTACACTCGATGTGCGAATTGTTTCCTGCTCGCTAACTATCCTACAAGTTTTTACATGAGGCGTAATGATGCCAATGGCAGAACGATATAATAGAACCTAAAATTATTCATTGAAAATAATCGATAATATCGAAAAATTAAAAAACGGGTTATCAGTTAATAGTACCGAACAACATAAACCAAGGATCACACAGATCAGATTTATGTAAGAAGAAAAGAGAGGGGTCAAGAAAAAACACAGCAATATTAGCTCTGCTGGCCTCCGCTCTGGTACATATGTGATCAAGTGCATAGAAATTCAAAAGTGCACAAGAGCATAATGGCACTGCAAATGCAGGGAAAGCCATATTTTCCGGGCTAGTAGCCCGTGGCCGCACTCGTCAACGGTCTGTGCACACTTTGATAACAGCTTACGGCAAAAAAACGGTAAGCCGCTGTCCCATAAGCAACGCATAGAAAGCAAAAACAGAGGTATACTTGAAGCTTAACTGTTATAGGCGATTAGAGTAACCGTATGAAGTTTATTTTTTCTACGGATAAATAGCATTGATCGTTGGGACAACTGGACAGCACAATAAAACACACTCATACTCTTAGGTATGTATCAATAGCAAACTTCAAGAATAAACACTATTGATGAACTGAATAATAAATTATTCAGTTTAGTTAGGTACTTCTTATTTAGTTTTCTATTGTTTTAATTTTTGGCACCCCATTCGAACATTATCTAGATAGGTACTAATGAAATAAAATGGTTTGTAAAATAAATGAGAAGATATCACGAACGGGAATTACTTAAATGTTGGAGGATTGTTTTGAGAGTTTTTGGGGGAAGTTTTGGATTATATGAAGTACGTCCCACTTAATATTTTAATTAGAGGAAATCTTGAAAGTTATGTGCATTAACTAAGTAAAGCGGCAAAATTATTTTAAGAATCTTACAACAATAATGATTATCATAAATCTTTCTTCATTAATCAACAAACTTCTGCATTGCTATAGATAGTGCGACAAACAATAAATAAATCAATTCTCTATCAAATAATAAATCACGCATTTAGAAAGAAGAAAGAAAGAAAGAAAGAAAAATTATTAATTTTTGACATAACTGTACAAGCTTAAACATACCTTAAACCAAGTACCTACAGTGCAGTCAAAAAAGGGCTCATTTGTCAAATATCATAATAAATAATATTGATAACTAGCTGGTGCTTGCAACTTCGTTTGTATATTCTATAGCAAATCAACAAAAATCCTTTCTTAGTACGCACTTTCAGCTAAAGACGAAACACATCCTACAAATTTCAAGTCTCTACGTACAGTAGTTTGGCCTATATGTACGTTGTCTATCAGTCCATCCGTCAGTCAGTTCCAAACCTTTTATATATATTGATGATTACCTACGTTAGAAATTCATTTTCACAAGCATTGCACTTATACTACAAGCAGTTAATGAGCGGAAAAACATATTATAATGTCACCTCACAGCAAAGACGGCACCGATTAAACTATTAAAACATTCCTCGTCACTTTCTTCAGAAGAACCCCATTAGATAAGATCCTCAAGATATTTTGATGAGTTGTTAATGGTGCAATACAACTTGGAAGTGGTTCTGAATAGTTGTCGCCGGCATTCATTAAGAAGTAATTGCCTCCAAGCACGAAAACTTCAATTATTCCTGAGGCTGTGCTTTAATTAGGAATTAAAATACTTACATGTTCTGTTCATGACGTCCGTCTGATATACGAGTAAATAGTGACTCATTGGGTTTTTTTTTTCAAGAGAATATATTTGAAACTAAAAAAACAACCTAAATTATAAAACTCAACGGTTTGATAGATTTTCGTGATGCATGGAAGTATGTAAGAAAGAACTATCTCGATTTATCAGCCTTGAAATAAAGAAGCCGCATCGAATTAGGTCCATCCATTTGGGAGCTACGATGCCACAGACACTAGACATACCTACCTACTTACAGATAGAAGGTCAGAAACACACGGATCAAAACACATATTTTTTTTATTTAACCTACCGTGTCCCATTGTTGGGCAAAGGTCTCCCCTAAAAAACACATAATTTTCCTTATTTTTCTTATAAATAATTTTGAACTTGTATTGTTCCAGGGGTTCCACCAAACCCGTTACGTATCCTGCCTGGCAGCAGTCCTGATTGCGATACTACAGGACACGCAAGCAGAATGTCCATGGGAACACTCGCCAAGTCTTCAGGCCTCATGCGTTTGCGCTTTCAATTTGGCACGGGACCTTTCTGTTCAATGCGATCAGGTAAGCATTGAAGCTACGCTAGCTAAGGA
This sequence comes from Lobophora halterata, assembly GCA_932526365.1. Lineage (NCBI taxonomy): Eukaryota > Metazoa > Arthropoda > Insecta > Lepidoptera > Geometridae > Lobophora > Lobophora halterata. Next base: position 9,503,987 of record OW052001.1, on the reverse strand, counting down.
TAGTATTTTTTTTAATATTTATAATTAAAAATACTGACTAAAACTTGTCACATTTCAGGTCGACTTTCCTTCTTTGATGTTGGCTTTGAATTCCAGCATCCGGAATACTGGAATAGATCTCCTTTACGTCAATAATTCAACGGTACTGACTCTCACAAATAACATGTTCGCAAACCTAAGAATTCACAATCTACAAATCTCTGGATGCAAGATAAAACGAATAGAAGATGACGCTTTCAAAGGTCAGGGACCTTATTTAAAAAATCTGAACTTACAAGACAATGAACTGACTAAAGTACCAGTCAAAGCTTTGAGAGTACTTATAAACCTGTCTCTGTTGGATATTTCAAAAAATCGCATAACAAGCATTGAAAATGAATCGTTCAGCGCTCTTCGAAAACTGACAACCTTGAAAATATCAGACAACAACATAACTTTGGCCACACAAGCGCTAAGTGGATTAGAGAATTCAATTAAAAATTTAAACCTTAAAGGGACTAAACAGAAGACTGTGCCTGAGTGTATAAGAGGTCTCCGCAGTTTAGCGTTCCTTGACCTCTCCCAAAACGGCATAAGGGAATTACCAGGACCAGACGGAAGCCGAACTTTTGAAGGATTAGACTCCCTAACCGCATTGAACTTGGAGAGAAACTTGATAGTTAATCTGAGAGAAGACGCGTTCGTGGGAATTAAAACTACATTGAGTTCACTTAGTCTATTGAATAATCTTTTATCAGAGTATCCGACCGCAGCCATTGGATCATTGTCTGATTTAAGAGTGCTTGATATAGGGTTTAATCTTTTGAACAAATTACCCGTGGATGCGTTTTTCAAGAATCCATCGATAACTTTGCTGGCATTAGATGGAAACCCTTTACCCACCGTGCCAGAAGCAGCATTCACTCATCTCAATCAATCGCTAAGGGGTCTCAGCCTAGGCGGAAGATACCTGAATTGTGACTGTCGCCTCCGCTGGATAATCGAGTGGATAAGGAATGGTGAACTTCAAGTGACCTCGCGCGAGAGAAATCCTCAGTTTTGCGGCCATCCCACACATTTCAGTGAACGTGGTTTTTACAGCTTCGAGCCTAATGAGCTGATTTGCGAAAATGAAAGTACGACCACGACTACGTCTGTCAAGCCCGTAACGGCTGCGGTCGGTGGTAATGATTGGAAAAGTCTTAGTTCATCAACAACAACAACCACAACAACCTCTACGACTAAATCTGCACCAACAAGTACTTTTCGAACTACGACACCTTTGAGTAGTACGACTGCATCTTCAACCACCAATAATATTATGAGCACTAAAAATATTGAGACTCTATTTAAGGCTTCGACCACGCAAGCTTCTCCATCTACTTCTAGCGCGAGTACCGTGCGCCCTAGTCGCGTATCTTCGGTGCGCCCTGCCGCTCCGACTTGGCGACATGCTCCACATCAACGCCCTCCGCTCATCACGAGCTATCCACAACAGAAACCCATGGTGGACGACAGCAACGAGGTGATCGTCAAAAACGCGTACAGACAAGACAACTCCGTCATCATTCAATGGGACTCTGATGTAGCGAACATACTCGGTTTCCGTGTTGTCTATCGCTTGTTTGGAGATAAAAGTTTCAAGCAGGGCCCTCCTTTAGAAGCAAGCGAAAGAGAATTCAAGATTAAAACCGTTCCTTCTCAGGTATGTAACCAAAGTAATCATTAACACCACTATTCTTTTAATCAGACCACACCAAATGTCATGTTACACAATTCAACAACAACTCTGTATGTTAAGGAATGTATCGTGGTCTGCGTGATCTCCTTGGAGGAGGTCCACGTAAGTCCCGAGACGGTGCCGTACGCGCAGTGCCGCGAAGTGCGCACCATCTCCGCCGCAGCCTCCAACATGGACAAGATCACGATTGCGGCCAGCGCGGCCATCTGTGGGACCATCGTCGTGGCCGTGCTCATATTCGCCGCAGCCTCCCGGCGCCGATCGCGGACCATGCACCGACTGCATCAGCAAGCTCCGGAGAAGATGCCCAATCCATGTTGCGGCGGACTGGCGGGCACGCCCAGTCCTAGCGGACCACTATCCTCCCTAGCCACTATGGGCGCTTTCGGCAAGCAACGTGAGTGGGATCAAGTGTCTGCTTATAGCGCACGCTCGATCCCTCGCGCTCGCACTTACACCGAGCCTATCCCGGCAGAGCCCCTCCCGGGTCGACCCGGCCGCGCCCGCTCCCTAGCCGATGGTCAGTCGCAGCATAGTTACTCGCAATCCGGCCGGTACGGAGTACCCGGGTATCCAGGCAGTCTACTCGGCTCAAGAGCAGGTGAGTTTCGCTTAGCTTTGTAAACTATCTCTCTCGCTTTTATCGACTGAGGCGCTCGAAAGTGGGTTATTCACCGTAACTGTATGTTTAACATTTTAGATCTTCGTCAATCTCGTCAGAGCTTGGGAGCGGCATCCGAGCATCGTGCATCCCGTTTATCGTTGAGCGGCGCGGCCGGGGGTGCTACGGGCGGCACGTCGGGCTCCCGGCGGCGGCCCAGGTCTCGCTCGCGGCCCGCCAGCCGTTACAGCGTGGGGTCACTGGGCATGGGCTACTGCGACACTTCCGACAACTGGACCGATCATGATATGGACATCTACATGGCGAGGAATCCGACTACGCGAGGTGGATTGGTGCCGTTATAGCGTGCGTCAGACGCGAGGGCGGCGATAAAGGCAGACGGGCCGAGACGTGGGCGATGCTCGCACGGTCCATGTCTCGAAGGCTCTGCGTATGCCCGTAATGTCTGCCCACACCATTACTCTCGCAGGCACGGAAATACCGAGAGTTGCGTGCATAGACCCTGCGGTAGACACCGGAACCGACATGATCGACGATGAATACCTACACTTGAGGGAGCTGTTACCCATGATTGTATGTTAATTTGTACAGTAGGTAGGTACGTTAATGAGACAGGTTAGTTAAATAATACATCGAAGGAGCAGTGCATTAATAAATTGATGCTTATTCAAGTTTGAGTTCTTCTCAGTTTCAAACAACGAATTTTTTATTATTGGTGTTTTTTTCTTATTTATTTCTTTTAAGAAAAAGCATCAATGATGTAAGTGGTAATTAATATGGATCTAGACTAGACAGTAGACATTATACAATAAGTAGGTTTGACCCGGCATAGTTACACAATAAATATTTTATTTATTAATCTGTACTACTGGTTAGTGAAAGCTAGTCACAGTAATTAACCCGCCCATAAACTTAAACTCAGTGATTTTACGATCAAATACTTGTTTTATCAAATATGCAACAGTAGGTAACAAGTTTAACTATAATGAATTATGTATTGTCTCTCAATACCTATAAATTTGTTTCAGTTTATTAGGATATTTAATTTCATAGTATGCAGGTTGTACATAGTAGATTTATATCCATTTCATTTATTATTTATTATGTATAAATATGTATGTAATACACAGTTTAACCAAATGCAGGCGGAAATCCAAATGGTGCTAAGTAATATTTATAATTTATTTTTTTAATTATTTGTATGAGGTTAGTTATGTATATTAGAATATTTTAGATATTAAAATAGAGTTGATTAATATAAGTTGAATTTTGTATTAAAAAAAAATGATTTATTTTTTATAGTTTATATACAATATTTAAGTAAGTGCGTTTCCACTGACGCGGAGCTGGGCGGAGTAGAGAGGAGCAGACCGTGAATTGGCCAATCACAGTGCTCGAAATTACACTTCCACTCCACTTCAAGCACTGTAATTAGCCAATTCACAATCCGCTCCTCTTCACTCCACATCAGGAAACGCACCCTTGGGCTTATACAAATATAAAAGAGAAGTGGTAGTTTATGTGCCTATTTATGTACTACTGTTATAAATATGTGAGATTAATTTCCCACAAGCAATCTGGCTTATCTAACTTACCCAGGCACGGGTATTCGGTGTTCCCATCGGTACTGCAGTTCCTGTGTGAACTCATACCACAAATGAGCCAGGTAAGGCAAGCCACCGGCGTGGTGCAAGCGGGCAGCAGTTACCGACAGCCTCCAGACTAGACCATCAACTGGACTGGTCTTCACATAGTTGCATAGTCTCGGCTCAGAAGAATCTGTCTGAAATATCAATAAATAGTTCTTAGAGGACTTTTTTTTGTGATACAAATGTACCATTTGGAGATGTCCTCCTGCAGGATGTCATCTAAATGGGTACAAACAGTGTCAAATACTCTACCACCAAGCAGTAATGTGTAAGCATTACTGTGTTCCAGTTTTGAGCACTGCTTTGGTAATGGGCAGGCGCGATCTCTTACCATCATTTTATTTATTCTATATTACCTTTAATATAGTAGTAGTCTTTGTTTTTGAAGACAATAAGAAACTGCAAGTGCTGTGCTGTGTCAAAGAAGTGAATTATGAATTATGCTTAGTTTTGTAGGTACCTGTTTGAATTCCACTTCCAGTTTCTCAGGGTAAGTAAAAGTATTATCTTCTACTGCATCAGGGAAAACATAGTATAAGAGCGGCATCAGCAAATCATCTGGAATAGGCCCTTTGAAATCCTCAGTGGTTTTACTGTGGCCCATTGCAGCTTTCACTAATTTTGATATGGTTATAGGAGCCTCAGTTATTTTATGCAGTGGATTGACCAGGCCCAAACTCTTGCTTAGGCCCAAAGTATCCATCAGCAAATTGCTATTTTCTAACAAATCCATTAATCTGGTGATAGTCTCTGATAATTGACAAGTAAAATTGTCTCGTATGGTGAGAGTAATCGTCCAAGTAGGTGCCATTAGTGGGTCGATGTCAGAGAAAGTGGACGACTCAACAATAGTACATTCTCTGAACTTTGGCCAGATGGCATTTAATAACACACTCTGAATAGGATTTCTCTCAGAACCGAATGGTAGATCGGTCAATTTTTTAACATCAAAACCATCTATTGACAAAAACTCATTTGACTGGGTCATCTTCTTCCAAGCAAATGCTTCCATGTCTTTTAGTTCATAGGAAAACTTTGTGGATACCACAACAGCATCAAGAGCTACGGGTGATGCTATTTTAGACTTGAACAAACTGACCAGTCCACTTAAATGAGAGCAATGATTTGATATCCGCTTTAAATGTATTGTATCAAAATTAGTTTTGTACTCATTGTCTTCATAAAATCCTAGATATATTTGCTGCCAATGCTCGCGGATTTTGACAAAGAAAGGGACTCCACAGTCTATATTAGCAAAGGCAATATTCACAGAACTCATTATTAGTTTGATCAAGCTTCCATCTAATAAAGGAGTGCTCGGAAAAAGCATAAGGTATCGACTCAGTCCGTACCAATTGGACACTGGGAAAGGACTTCCGTCGACGTCATCTAAGAAATGTGTGGTCGCGTCCCAAATTCCATTCTGTAATTCGGAAGTAATAGATTTAACACCCGAACCTTCGGTAGGCTCTGTATCTTTAGCTACGTCTACAGTGTGGTAGGAAAGCAAGAACTTCAGCCCGTGGAACTTGATTTCTTCAGTTTTACCAATCCATTTCTTTGTACTCAGTGGTAATTGCGTAAACTTTGGGAGGTAAGCTTTCGAAACTCGCCACTCGTTTAGGATTTCTTCAATACGTGCAATGAATACTTCCCACTCCGAGACAGTTGTAAAATCTTGATAATAAATATCATATTCATCTATTTCTTCGTTCATTTTTTAAACAATTTCCAATCAAATGAATAAAAACAACAGCAAAAGCAAAACATGAACGGAATATCAGCTGTTGGTTCCAATTTGACATTGACATGCGATGTGATCTACAGATAATTAAACCTACCAAAGCAGTCGAAACTTAGGCGCGAGCCAAACAACAACGCGTATGGCCACACAAAAATGGCTTAATCCTTACAGTGTGTGGTAATGAAAATGTCGGCCAAAGTAATTTTATTGCTGGAACAAAGCTGGAACATTATTCTATTTATATAGGCTCGTATGTAGCTTATTATTAGGTACAATATATTCGCCAAACTTAATCGCAGACTATATACTCTTTGCTTGTCGCTTTGAAACCGGAACTGGACGTATGAAACTTAAAAAACCATAGACATTATGGACCTCTAGGAAGCTATTTCTACTTCCATTCTGTTGTCATTTTCAGTTACTATGTTTCCATGGAAACCAAATCGTAAATAAACAGATCGGTCGAGCTTTTTTTCAGAAAAAAATATGTTTCGAGGAGAAAACTCGCATTCACTGAGTTATGAACAACAAGCTAAATTTATCCAAGATAGGATTACCAATGTCGAAAAAAACTTTGGGGATTTATGTGTGGCGTTTGGTGACTATTCCAGAAAAACTGCAAGGTTCTAATAAAAAGCTACCTACTATATTAACCATTTTTCAAGTATAAAGCTACCTACCTAATAGGATACCTATTTAAAGCTATTCTACTTGGTACCTACAACCCATTATACCCAACAGAATACAAAGTATTGGCTTGTTTCGACCCATTGTCGGTCGTCTGAAATTACTGAAACCGCCACTGGTTCCAAACGGCAAATACCGCTATTCAAGGTCTCCGATATGTCTGAAATCACTGAACATCTCACTGATTTGGTTGTAGGGTATCTCTTCTAGTTATGAGTAGTTCTAAGTCCCAGCAATGGAACCTATAAGAGATATGAAGGAGGAATAATAAAATTGTAAGCCTAAATTGTAAGCGCAAGCGTAAATGATCAAATAGTAAATAGGTATAAGTAGTAAAAAACACCAGAATGGTTATCAACTGGACGCTCTGTACTGTACCTGCCAGACCAAGATCGACACATTATGTATGCTGAGTTTTGAGTCTGTAGTGTGGGTAGATTAAGTACCTATATAGGTTAGGTACCACCCAAATAATAAAGTGCATTATTACCCTGTAGGTATACTTATGTAAGTTTATCCTGTTAGCAGTAACAGTAAGGCAAGAAAAGTTTGTTAAAGAGAACAAAAAATTACCAATGAACCTAGGGCAGAACATAAACATTGCATAAACATAAACTTTACGCTCCGCTCACTAGATTACGTGACATGGGAGATGAATTGACCAAAGTGCTTAAAGACTACGCCAACAATGAAATCGTGAACAAATCCCTGAGCACAGGCCTGGACAACTTATCCGTCACTCTGACCGCCATAGAAGAGTATAGGAACTGCGAGGTCCAGCGTTTGGAAGCGAAGGTTAGTACATTTACTACATAGTTATTGAGATTGTAAGAGTAGTGTCGTGCATAGCTTATTGGCGCATACTGTATATAGGTAGGCGGCCGCCACAGTCAAGAAACGGTAAATTTTAACCTTTTCCATCAGATAGTCGTATCATAATACCCTGCGTGTGTTACTTGCCTACCTACTAACTCATTTAAATCGGTCGGTTTATGCTCGTGCTGTGATTGTGCCTGGTACGAAATTGATCGATCACGGAATAGAGGGAACAATACGTTTTATGCTCCAGTTATGTTTGTTAGGTACTATCTGCCTATTCTTAGGGCCAAGGGCGTAATAATAACAAATCACCTGAAAATTATGAAGACGTGTGAGAGTGTAGTATACTTCGATATAATAATAGAAAAGCCAAATAAGATGCATTCAGATATACCTACCTTCTTACTACTCACCAAGACTTCTTAGGGTCGTTCTCAGCTAAATGTGAAAGAATGTGAGGACTGAGGATATAAATGTTAGTTCCTCAATCAAGCTAAAACTACTGAACTGTTGTAGCTGAAATTATGTATAGGTATTCTGTTATTATAAGCCTAAGCCTGGGCATGCGTGGGCTAAGGTTATTTTCTATTTACTGGATTCTTCCATTCCTGGAGATCTCGTATGATATGTCAATAAATGAGTAGGAATGAATGATAAATTATTTGATTCACATTCGAAGGTAGTCGGCGAGCTATGTCAGTATGAGACAATCTGCAAACATGCACGAGAAGAAGTCAAACACACCATGAACGTGAGGGAGAAGGAAATGGCCAGAAAGAAGGTGCTGGATAAAGCTCGCGAGAGGCAGCCTTTCAACAGGCAACAAGTCGTAAGTACCCTACCAAGCTTAGGCATAGCATAATCAGCCTATAATGTTAAACAGCTGGGTGGGACCACAAAAGTAAAATATACGTGGGACTAAGCCACTTTGTGGTTGGCCAATCTCAATGCTCGAAGTAGAGATTTCGAGCACTGTGATTGGCCAATTCACGCAACGCTCCTCTCCACTCCGCCCAGCTCTGCGTCAGTAGAAACAAACCCTTGGGCCTACTCTCGACTTAGAGATCGAATGGGTCATAACATAATCCACCAAGCAGACCCAATGCGGATCGGTTGATTCAACATGCTATAATTAGAACATATTTTTTAATGACACACCGCCCGTTTTTCTTCCAACTGGTTCGACCCAAATCAAATTGTAAGGCAAAGGGCCTCGTCCATTCGGCCACCACATCCTTTTATTATCTTTACATAACTCCTTTTCCTAGTCATACGCCGAATCCGAACTACTAAAAGCGTCAGTGGAAATGTCCCGCACTGCGAAAGGGCTCGGGGAGCAGACGGAGTTCTTCGAGCGACGCAAGCTGCAGCAACTGAAGGCATTGCTGTCTGACTTCGTGATGATAGAGATGAGTTTCCACGCGAAGGCGGTAGAACTGCTCACGGCCGCCTATCAGCAGATCGGGGACATCAATGATAAGGCTGATCTTGAAGTAAGCTGAAACTAGGTTTACCTCTTACTAGGTTTGTTCTTGATTAGCTCTGCCCGCGGATTTAGGTACCTACCTGCGTGGTATTATCATCATTATTTCAGCCTCTGGACGTATACTTCTGGACATAGACCTCCCTCATAAAGACGTCACGATGAGCGGTTTCGAGCCGTTTACAAGCTACGAGTTGGCGAGTATAAAATCTAGCGAGTGAGCGGATTAGCTTTCGGGAAGGATTGTCAACAAGCAGATTGTAAAAAAGCCGATGACACGGGGCAAGATTACAAGCTACAAGTGAACTCGCTGGCTTGTAGCTTGTAAACTAGCCCTGTCATCGAGCGACGCTTTAGAGTGCGTTTCCAGTTTTCCACTGCCGCGGAGCTGGGCGGAGTAGAGAGGAGCGGACCATGAATTGACTGAATTATAGTGATCGAAGTGGAGAGGATGTGGAATTTTGAGCACTGTAATTGGCCAATTCACGGTCCGCTCCTCTCCACTCTACCCAGCTCCGCTTCAGTGTAAACGCACCCTTATACCCATCCCATCGACTTACCACGACCGCAACAATGTCGTCGTCGGTCCATCGCGTAGGCATCGCAAATCCTGTGGGGCCTACCTACACACAATAATGTAGGATCTCTTATTTACATTATGTAAATACCTCCTATTGTATAGACCAACACGTGAGCAGAATAAAGACACCTGATATTTTACCGTGATTGACATGGCGCCCCAGTCCGGTAACTATATCATTCAAACATTTACTTCCCTCCCACATAAGTCTGACTCACTCTGAGGTACTTACCTAGTTTTCATGCATCGTCCGAACTAATTCGTATTTTCTTTTCTAAAGCTGTTGAACCTAGGTCTTTCAGATAGTGAGGAACCTGCGGTAAGACTATAACTTATTCAGCATAATGCCTTTGGTTTTACGCCGGGTGTTCTATAACCACTCGTTGGGAATGATTACAGAATTTTAAAAGGAAATTACGTTCTCCTGAGAAGATGGTGCACGCTGGTATTTCGGCGAGGTCCTCATCACTGGCCTCCTTGATGACATCGCCTATGAAGGATGAAGATGCTATGGTGAGAAAATTTTATCTTTTAGTTAGCAAAAAAGGCAATGAATGACAATATATCCAGACCAGAGCTTATCGGGTCTCTAGCACGAAAAAAAGAAGTAGATATATAACCTACATACCTAGGTTAATAGGTATTACTACATTCACTCAGTAGGTACTTAAAGTTGGATTCCGAAATATTTTGATGATTTCGCCTGATAAAACAATTTCTAATTTTCTTCTAGAGTATTAGAAGGATGAAATCTCCAGAGAAGGGTAATAACATGGGGAGATCCAGTTCTCTGGCAGCCCTCATGAACCACTCCTCTTCGAGAGATGAAGAAGAAACTACTGTGAGTCTTACTTCATGAGAACCCATGTCAGTCTTGTCATATTCAAGATATTTCAGAACAGTTTCACTGTGTCAGATATTTTGCGCTAAGCAGTTGTGTAGCAGTATTGTGTTCCGGTGGGAAGGGCACTGTAGCGCTACATAACAGTGCTGCGTGAGACTTCTGAGGATATCCACAAAAAAGTACCTATGTTACGCAGTTTCAGTGACTTTGTTTACTTAGATGTTTTTTATCATCAGCAAAACGTAATTCTCATGAAATCTTAATGAGTAAATATTTTATGTAACTCTTATTTTTATTTACAGGAATCTGAAAATTCTGAAGAAGAGACTTCTGAAGAATCAGAATCACGCTAATTAGGCTTCATATCTAGTTAATGAGAGTGTTTTATAAAGAGGTACTAATTTGTCTTTATTAAGGTTTATCAATGAAATAAATACTTGTACTTGCACAAAACGTTTTTATTGTAATTTATCTTTTTGTTGTATCCTCACTCTTTCATAGACAAATAAACCACATCAATCATTGATTTTCTTGGGTAGAAAGGGGAAACACATTTCCCGTTTCGTACTAGGCAGTGCCAGACACTACTCACATAAATATTCACCCTGATACAAAGACATAAAAATCGATTTTTAAAGGTATAAAAACAGTAGAGATACATGAACAATTTTTTTATGTAAATGATCTAATTGGTTAGTCGCTCAATGATATTGGCAAGTTTATGTTATACATTAAAACCATTATTTATAATAAAATGAACAATTATGAGGGGAAAATTAGTAATATACCTACTCCACCCATTTACAAAATATTTAGTCAAACATAAGTAGATATAGATAAAGTACCTACTTCTTTAGTTGGAATGGAATTTAAATGAAATCATGTCTTTGAAAATATTATTCTACCTTATTATGATTAATAGGTAGGTATTTTGATAAGTACTTTATCATATCCTAGAAAAATCCAATTTATAAACAACTTTTTACATAGTTTTTAAAACAGATCTTCTGTGCTGTGTTGAACCGAAACTGTGTTGTGATAATTTCTATCTACGAAATGTGGACAACAATAACATGTGTTTTTTTAATTATTCTCTTCGGGTGGTAGTTTATATGATAGTGATAAACCTACATCTAATGGATTTCACCATAATAACTTATCCTATAGAGTTAATTCTAATCTACTTCTCATTTTCAACTCCGGCCTGTGTCATCAAGTCTGTAATATTCTTTTCGAGCTCATCAACTCTTGTGCTCATGTCGTCTATTCTGTTTATTATTTGATCAGACATATTCTGGAACTTGTCTTGCATATTTTGCAGTAGTGATTGTACCTGAAAACAATAATATTTTATTTAATTAGATAAAAAGATATATGAGAAACACTTTTAGTATCTGTGATACCAATCCATACAAGCAACGATAATTAGTAAAAGGTGTCTTATGACGTAGTTGTCTACTAGAATCATTGTTTGTATTTAGTAAAACACTTGTTTTACTCACGTATTGAGTCACTTCCTGCATGTTTTTAGGGTCTGCTCCTCCAGGAGTTGAATAGGCATTCTCCACATCACTGCTCACCGAATCTGTGTTTTGCTCTGCCATTCTTTCGCAGTTATATTCAACGATACTGCCGAATAATACAGTAAAACAAGGTTAATCGTCTTGTTTCAACAAAATGTAACGAGAGAATGAGAAATATTGCAGACGCGGACTAAATCAGCCGCTGTCAATACAATACTATCGATAGTATTGCCAACTCGAATTTGAAAAGACAAGACAGTTAATCACATCATATGAAATGACATTAAAGCTGATAGTACATAGGTATCATTAATTTTAGTTCTGAGTGCGACCCACTCATGGATTTTCCAATGTATCTGAAGGACACAATTTTAATTCATTTATAAATAGTTTCGATATGTCATGACATGTATTAGAGAAAGGTGAAATGTACGTCTGTATGCTGTAAGTCAGTCAGTAGGTATGAGTAGCGGCACGTAATTCTAGCACTCACTCCACGATATGCGAGGGGGGTTACTGCGCATGTTTATTGTATGTGTAGTCCCCCTCAGGTACCTTACTTTTTGCTTCTGCACAATAACGGTCAGCGCTAAAATTTCATGCCAACGTACTTGTAGTACCTGTGACATACAGACAGAGACAGATGTGCTCCGTCAATGACGTGGCTAAACCTGCATTATTTAGCACAAACAAAAATACTTATAGATATTATATCCACAGAATCAGCATATATTCACATTAAAAAAGTAATAAAATTAGAACTAAGAAGTAAAACAGAGGTAAACCTTTTTTGAACGCATAAAAAGCTATATCTAGCTTTAACATTTTCGAGTTGGCAGTACTAACTAATGGTTCGTTGATGACACTGACAGTGACATTTGTAATGCTGTCAGAACAGAATCACACTATTAAGGACAAATGCTGCCAGGTTTGAAATATTCTCTAGGATGTTATTGATTGATAAATTGATAGTCTCGCAAAGCCTTAATAAAAACTTTATAGTTTGCAAGTTGCACGTCTGGGTTGACATAGCTTTATGCCTTACTGCCTTGATCAACACATTTTTTTATAAACATGCGCTTTGTTCTAAAACGCAAAACACCCAACATATACATTACATGTCTTGAAAAAATAAATAGGTACTAAAAATAAAAATCAATGTCGACTAAAAATCTCATTGAAATCTTGCTAATCTACGTTGCTAGATTCTCGAAATTCTTTTTATGAAATCCGATAGCTTAGCAGCTGAGCAAAAGCATCGCTTTTATTTTTGGCGCTATTTTACAACTCTCAAATGTTAAATTTTAATAAATTGTCAATGTCACCTGTCCACAGTTTTGCGTTGTTTTGTTTTGATTCTCAAATTGAGAATCTCAATGGTGTCTTGCTTTCGGTGCCGCTGTTGATTTGATTTATTTCGTAGAAAGAAAGGATTACTTTTTAGACTATAATTAATCATGCAGCCCCTATCTATAAACCCTAAGGGAGATATCCAGCTTGATCTGACACAAGTTAGAAAAGATATTATACATGGAATCCAAGAATGCAGCGAACGATGTCTCGTTCAGACTACTAAATGGCTTGCAGAGTTAAATTATGCGTTAAAAGATCACAAAGTCAACTTCCAAAGTACAGATACTGTTGAAAAAACGGACTGCATCGCTTCAGAAGAGAAGGAGGCTTACGTGTTGGCCAAAAGCTACTTTGAGTGCCAGGAGTATGACAGGGCAGCACACTTTTTGGAAAACTGCACCAGCACCAAATCTATTTTTCTTCACAAATATTCCCAGTATATGTCCAGTGAGAAGAAGCGTTTAGATAATGCTACAGACTCTGGGGCTGAGAATAGCGAGTCCACTCAGGTTTTATTAGATCTTCTCACATATTTCAAAGTAAGTGTGTTTTTTTTTAATATTTTTACATTGGACCTGTGTGTTTTATGCTTCAGAAAACGTGATAAGGCTGACCCTGACTTTACCGGTGACTCATTAAGTATTTCATTATAAATGAATGGCAAACTATACATTCTGATTTTACCAATGTTTCAGGCCAACCGTAACAACTCAGACGGCTACTTACTTTACCTTGAAGGAGTTGTGCTAAAAAAGTTAGATTTACGATCTCAAGCGGTCACAGTTTTGCAAGCATCAGTTGCTGCTACCCCTACTTTATGGTCGGCTTGGGTAGAGCTGGCTGGCCTTGCTAATGAGTATGAGGCTTTAGACTCGTTGCAACTTCCCAAACATTGGATGATGCACTTTTTTGCTGCACATGCATTTGTGGAGCTCAAGCTTTCGGAACAAGCCCTTGTGGAGTACATGTCATTAATTTCAGCTGGTTTTGAGAAAAGCACTTATGTGACAGCACAAATGGCCATTGCACATCATGACAGGAGAGGTAATCTTATTTGATTGTAATAAATAATGCTACAAATGCTTGAAACTTCCTTTTCCATTTTCATTTCAGTTCATTTATTAACATTATTTCTAAGTGCGGTCATAACCTAGCATTATTATTTTAGATATAAATTTACTTTCATTTATTCTAGTTACTCAAAACTCAGAACTGAGTTCTCAGCCAAGCTCAGATAATCTGGGTATTTTAATAACAAAAGTTTATTTTGACCTTTTCAGATGTAGACTCTTCCCTAGCCTTATTCCGGGAGCTTTACACCAACGACCCATTCAGGCTTGACAACTGGGATGTATACTCACATCTGCTATATTTGAAGGAGAAACGGATGGAACTGGCCAATTTGGCTCAGAAGGCTGTTTCCATTGACAAGTACAGAGTGGAAACTTGCTGTGTCATAGGTAATTAAACATTACTCTCATAATTTACGTTAGTAATATGAGTGTTTTTAAATCGGTTTGCACTAGAACACACAACCAAAGTAGAATTCTGCACTGGTACAGGATTTGATCTGCAATCTGTAACTGCTTAAAAATATTTTATGCTAGGTACCATTTTTCTCAGGAAACTACTACAGTCTGAGGAGTGAGCATCAGAAAGCAGTGGTGTACTTCCAAAGAGCATTGTCTCTCGATCCCCAGTACCTCTCCGCATGGATTCTTATGGGGCATGAGTTTATTGAACTGCAGAACTCAAATGCTGCTATACAGTGCTATAGGCAAGCCATAGGTAAGAATTTATAGCATAGTATAGATAAAAATTCTATACAGCGTTTCATCATACTTTCTTCGGTGCTTCAACCCTTTCGCCGTATTATCCTTTGTAGCAGTCTTCGTAACCAAGTGTTTTTTACCATACTGGGTGGTTAGCCCTGTGACAATCCCTTCTCTTTTACCCGGGCTTGGGACTGGTAGTGCAGAAAGTTATCCCTAACACACAGGCAGAGTTCTTCTGCATATACCTCACGCATTATGTAAGCAACTTCATTGCAAGAGATATAAGCTTTTCAGAACCATATTAGTAAAGCATGGTTTTTCCCCTTTCAGATGTGAACAGAAACGACTACCGCGCATGGAACGGCCTCGGTCAAGCATACGAGATCCTAGGACTGAATGGGTACTGCATATACTACTATTCACGCGCTGCCCAACTCAAACCAGATGACTCGAGAATGTTGGTCTCACTCGGCGAGGCTTACGAAAAGATGGACAAGATACCTAACGCTTTGAAGTGCTACTATAAGGCGCACAGTACGGGAGATATTGAAGGGATGGCGCTCTTCAAATTAGCCAAGTAAGTTATAGAATTAAAAATTATTTAAATTCTTAATACGACAAAGAAACTAGGATTTATAATGAACCTGTGCTTGTCTCCTTTTGGTACTTAAAGATAATGGGTCAGACTTGTTAGCAAAACTTGGATGAGTTTCACAAAGGTCTCTTACCTTTGTGGCTTTCCGATTGTCAGGTTGTTTCTTATGTCCGGCCCATTGCTGTCTTTCATCATCATGGGAGGACGTGGTGGCCGAGTGGAGAGGACGTGGTGGCCGAGTGGATAAGGCCCTTACCTTGCGATCTGATGGTCGCAGGTTCGAATACCGGTGGCAGTCATGCGTAAATGGGTTTTTTCGGTCGAATAAATCTATGTATGCATCCCACGTCCTCGCAACGGTGAAAGAAAACATCGTGAAGAAACCGGCATGTCGTAGAACCAAAAGTTCGAAAACATGAGTGTCGAGTGCACGAAAGGAGCTTCTTCGAGGCGCACTTGATATCCTTTCACCACACTGGTTCGAAGGAACTAGTGACACGATATACATACATCATCATTGGATGGAAATTCCAAAAATAACTGATCCACCTTACGATAAATTATTTGGAATAGGCATGTTTGATAAGATTTTTTCGAACCTGATTCTGTGTTGCAGAGTAAATTTTCCAACTATATCTGAAATGTACCTACCATCTCTTCACCTCGATTTCTGATATTTCTCCAGGTTGTATGAAAAATCGAACATGCCAAACAGCGCAGCCGCGGCTTACACGGCCGCGTGTCAAGACCCCGCTAACGTTGGTAGTAAGGAGCTCCCGGCAGCTCAGCGCTACTTGGCACAATACTACCTGAGGTTTTCACTCTTGGATCACGCCGCCCACTATGCCTACAAATGTTTGGACCATGAGAGTGTGAGTGTCACCTTTACGAGTATTTTATTTTCCAGCCGTTCAGAATATGGGTCATCGCCGAACTAATTCAACTTTATTAGCTTATTTATTTTATGCATACAAATGCAAATCCAACATTCATTACTATGGCTTGTGTATCATATCTTAATACTCTGTGCTATGGCTTTGTAAGTCTGGCCGAATGGGCAGTGGCAGTACCAAGCGAGCGCTTCAGAATCAGTTTGTTGTAACCATTGTACTTTAATGGTTGTAACTATAAGAATGTACCAGCCGAAAGTATCTGAGATCTGTGATTGTAACACGGACAAAGAACTTGTATACTATGTATCTAGAATGCCGACTCACACGAAAACTGCGAGCCGAAAGAGCTAGAACCAGTAAGGAGTGTGTCTCGTTCTGTAGGGCGACCATAATTTTTGAACTTTGAATATTTCATTGAGACATAAACAAGCAACCAAGGGAAAATTCAATCCGCTCAATAAGCTATCAATGTTATATACATACGTTACTTTGCATTATTGTTTTAAATTTATATTATACATAGGTGCATTAAAATATCAACAAAAAAGAGGGCGGTGCGCCGCATTCTAGTGAGGTATATCTGATTCAATGGTTTTAATACTGTTTCTTTCGAACAGTAATTATTTTTCTCGGCAGTTAGGTACCTAACCTACATGACAGCGACTGTACTAAACCTTTCAAATGAATCTGAATAACATTTAGAGCAAATCGTCTAATTTCGAAAATTTTCCCACTTATTTCAAAAATTATGGCCATGTTAATTTTAATTGTATGCTGGCAACTGTGTGAACGAGATACACTCCTTAACGAGGGGTCTCTATCAAGCATTAAAATCCTTATATTTAGATTTAATTAAAAAAGAACTTTATTTCCAAGTCATAAGGTTCAGAATTCTTAATCCTTAAATAAAACAAAATGGCGTGCTAGCTCTCTAGATACATAGTAGCTCTTTGAACACGGAAGTCTGAATCTGACAGACTTGACTTCTTCATCGAATATAACTCTATCCTATATTTCAGACGGTATTTTTAAGCATGATTTTTGCTGCCCTCGATAACGTTTGTCGGCTAATCTATGTATCTTTGCATTGCGTGCGTTAATCATTACGCAAACTCAACTTTCCGCTTATTAAACAATGACCCTGTGTGCATTATGTACGAGATGATTCTTAAGATTATCTTATTTGTTTTAGACCAAAGAAGCTGGCAAGGATATATTGAAAACTATCTCAGAGAAGAGGTTGACAGCGAAATCGTCACAACCCAATCTCCCAGAGGACTTGCCAGAGGCGATCAGAAATGCGTCTGTGGTTTCTGCCCCACACGACACACCCAAAACGCCTCTACCTAGCCCCAATGCCCCAAACTTAACACCAGACAATTTCTCAACACCCGTCTTTATAAGGAAAAATAACAAATACAAAATGTGATGTGTATAGATAGGTGTTTTAAATATTAATTTTAAACTTATCCTGCTTTAGTTTTATTTCGTGAATGAAATTCCCTTTATCTTTTTCTTTTACGTCAGAACTTTTTTGTTTATGAACAGACTTGTTTTTTTTTTTCAAAATCTGTTCGTTATAGTTTAGTTTTTTAAACAAAATAACTGAAAAAAAAATATGTCGTAGGAGAAAATAGCGAATTTTGCTTCCCTGTGACTTGTTAGTGGTGTTTACGGTGACTAGAACGGTTCAATTGAATTCGGTTGTTGTTTTTGTAAAACCCAATAGACTTTTCATTTCTTGGTAAAACCTTGATTATTTTCTAAAAGCTCAAATATCAAACGAAAACCCGAATGCATAATTCAAATTGTAGCATATGAAAAAAATAAAGAGTCAATCATAATAAGTTCGAGCAGACATTTACTTCGTCCATGGTTCGAGTAACATTACATACAACATTACAGGTAAAAATAGGTAGAGCTATTTTATTAATAGTTATGTATGTACCTATTTAAACAGCTATTTTATTACTACTCTTTTCCGTGTATTGTCAGCATTACACAAAAGCACAAACATTTAGGTATGTAGTGTAACTTCAAACCTAAGTCCTATGATTTTACGTAATACGTGCGTAATACCTACCTATTTGATCTTACATAAAAAAGGTTACAAATAAAATATTATTAATTAAAAAATGATTTAATAGTGATTAAAGTTTCGCCATTTTATACAAATT
The DNA here is from genome assembly GCA_932526365.1 of Lobophora halterata. Taxonomy (NCBI): domain Eukaryota; kingdom Metazoa; phylum Arthropoda; class Insecta; order Lepidoptera; family Geometridae; genus Lobophora; species Lobophora halterata. The sequence goes on along the minus strand of OW052001.1, from coordinate 9,485,523 downwards.
AACAGATCTTAGTGCTCAATATTAAAAAACAATTACATTAAAACTAGATAAATAATAAAAGTGCATTGATTAGAAAATAATTTGTTCAAGTTAGCTCCTTGCAAATAAAATTAAACAGATTACAATCACAGATGAAGCACAAAATTTGAGAGCTCATTTTCTAATTGTCTATTTTTAAAACCTATCTAAATTCCTTATCTGAAAGAAGAGTCCAAAAAATAAAACCCTGACAAAGGAAGTGTTCAGTACAATTTGTCAAGTAAAATCGTTAGAACATTAAATAACATTAAAAATAACATCAAAGTTCAGTAGCGACTATAAACATGTAACAGGGTCAACAAATCTCAAATCATTAAATAATTATTTTGCGTAAAATTGATACAAAGCCTCTTCTTCTTAGCACATACATATTTGAACTGAACATCTAGAAGTAAGAAAACCTTGTTCTTTACGAATAATCTACCACATCGTTCTTCAAAACATTTTCTAGATTCACAGTCTCTGCTATTATCAGCCTTAGGCTTAAACTAACTTATCACAGTGCTCATTATTAGGTACTGATACATACAAGATACTTTTTTAACAAAACAGAGTGCATAAATATTCAAAATTCGGATAAGTAGTAAGTACTTACTACTTTTAGACCAGACGGGGACTGTGAATCTAACTAATTATCAAAGACTTATTATTTATTTTATTTCTACATTATATACTGATTCGATTACTGTGCATTATCTACTTTGGTAATTCGATCATTATTTTCAAAAAATACGTTTTGTGGACGGCAACCAGTAGTCACTATGTATGTTGATTATTCTATTTATCCCTGAATGGTTATCTTCTAAATACTGAAAGGCACACGGCTTATAACTTGACTAAACAAGGCCGACACGATGACATCATCAGGTGGACTGGTGGACTCCTGACGCAACACAATCTAAAATAGGTACTGCATAGTTGGTAAACGGAAATACTCGTGACAAAAATTATCCGCGATAATTACAGGTTTTCATTATTTTTTTCCAACTTGCAAACTTTGACACTAGAACTAAATAATTTATAGTAAAGCTAAGACCAGAAACTGGAAATTCATTTTCATGCTTATTTCACATAACAATTTCAATTTAATTCTAATAAATAAATTCAGATATTTCAGTGTGAAAAGGCATGTAGAGGCACTTAAGTTACCATAACTACTTTAAGTTCTAGAATATAGAATACACATTTAAAAATATTATACTTTGTGAAATAGATTCCATTTGGAAACATTTTGTTCAAATATGTAAACACTATCACATACTAGGTGCTCAAAGTAGGTATATTTTGTTCATTTAACTTAATTGAGTATAAAAGGCCGTATCTATGGCAAAAAAATACTTATCAAATTATTTTGACTACGAATTAACATTCATAAAAGATTTGTAGCGTATTTTGTGCTGTTTGTTTATTCAATACTTACTTAACATAAATATCTCACCTCACAGGAATGGGTTCTTGGAGTTGATAAAGCCTCCGTTGTTTGTAGCGGGCTGAAAACAAAAAAAATCTGAGTATCTCGTTGTTTACTCTATCACTTGATAGCGCGAAATCGTAGGTACATACTCGTAATATTATGAGTCAATGAATAATCCATGTTAAAATTACCCAAACACGCGAATTTTACGCGCGATATCAAGTTCTGTGAACTCTTGCGTCCAACAAAGCTTAGGAAACAGATACGTGTTGTATCGAACATTACTTCCTGTGGGCTATTGCTTGATAACGATTTCGAGATAAATTTGTCGTGTATAAATAATTGTGTCGTGTAATTAGAACGATGAAAATAAGTAACCCAATAATTAAGTGCTGGCGTTGGGTTTACTCATTTAAAAGGCACTTTATTTAGTACCTATGGAGTGGTACCGAAACGAATACTTAACTAGAGCTCTGATTACCGATATTTTGAGGGCAAAGTTCAGATATAGATATAATATTCTGTTCAAAAGACGTTCTATTCATACATCTTTTGAGAACTTAGGTTTTGTTTCCACCGAAGCAAAGCGGAGCGGTAATCCATACACATGAATCACCAAACTGCATTATGATGGTAAATGACATAGGTTTCATTCCTGCAACCTGCAAGCCATCGCTCCGCTTTTGAGTGGAATCTTATCTATAAGGCCAGATCTATCTAAGTAGACTATTATAATAGTTACCTAAATTTCATAAGTTATTGAGTCGAATATAAATATCCTTATGCCTTTATCCGGCAGATTAAACTACAAGTTATAGTACTTAGCTCTAAATTTAGAACAATCCGATAACTCGGATAAGCAAAAGGTCAGTAGGTCTCGAGCGATTGACTGATGCCAAGTCACTTCATCTATTGGGTAAGAGCTCACAGTATACCTACCTATAGTACAAAGCATCAATAGTTATTATTGATTGGATTTAGTCTTCTAAATAGAAATTGGTGTTGTGGGAACATCTACTGTATGTAAGCAATGTAGTTAAGTAAATACTGAAAGTCTAGGTATGCTCCTTGGTCGCGGGTATGATTCCCAGAAAGATCTGATTTTTTTTAAATTAAATATTTCTGCCTTCTTTACCCACATTCTATAAAATGGGCATGCGCATCCAATAACATTATATATAAAAATGTCACTGTTACTTTTTGTATTGGTTTGCACAAGTACTTTAGAGGCCGTAGAAACTAGAATATTTACATTACTCAATAAATATCACAAAATAATTTGTACAGAAAAAAAAAAAATTGCCGCAATATGAAATTTTGCCACTTTAATTATCCTATGCTGATCCTATGTCATAGAACCTATAACACTTCTTAGTCCAAGATTATTTTTTAATATTCTCTTACAGAGGTAAAAACTCAACTACCTAAAAACCTAATAAATAATTTTGACAGTCTGGTAACCCCAAAATTCTCAAATGATTAATAAAACGATAAGTAATGTACCTACTGCAAAAACATCTGATTTATCCTGTTTAATATTTTTAGATTGGAGAAAATACTGAAAATACCAGATGATAGTAAGAACCGCAAAAACTAACAAAATCAAAAATGGAAAGACCCAAACATTATTAATCTGTTTTACCTTACCATGTTATTATATCTACTGAGATCAGAAAAAAGGCACAGAACATGATTCATCACTGACTTGGGAAAATAGAACTACTATAAAAAAACCCATTAGATACAACAGAAAATAGATATTACAATAAAAATCTCACCATAAACGGATTAACAGACACTGAGGCAGTGTTAGTACTCCATCCTCCATTGAAGGGATTCTTATTAGCAAATAGGTCACTGGTAGCCGAGCTTTGGAATGGGTTCTTGTTTTGTACAATATTTGTTTCTTCTGCAAAGAAAAAACATAATTATTATATAAAATAACTTTTTATAAAATCATTATTCACAGCTTACATCTTGGAATAAGCGTTTCCTATAATCAATATATTATAAACTTTATATTGTACATGTGCATATGATGTAAAGTTTAATAAAAAATATAGATATGTATAAAAAAATATAGAAGTTCATTGTTATTATTTTTATTAAAATCACTGCAGAGTTTGAACCTGCATCTTGGTTTTTCACTTGACTTTGCCCACACTTTTAAATAAAGAGAACGGTAAAAAAAAGGATAATCACATTGTTGTAGGTATGTATATAAGAATGACTTACCCATTTGTTTCATGTTCTGCTGTCTGAAAGCTGAATCTAGGTCTGCTAATGCAGCATAGCGATCATCTGCAAGAACATAAACTCATTTAATTATATGGGTTAGAAGGTAGATGGATAAGGGCAGTAACAGAGTGGCGGCTGCGCGAGGGGTGAAGACCAGCGGGCTGTTCACCAGCCCGATGGTCGGAAGACATCATTAAGGCAGCTGGATTTCGCTGGATTCACTTGAAGAGTGGTGAGCTAGGGAGGAGGCCTATACCCAACAGTGGGTCGATATGGGCTTATATAATAATAATTATAAAGTCTCTAGGACGGCAAATATCACCGACTCAATACATCAGGTCTTCATACATCTTTACAAAGTCTTCTTACATTTTTAAAATATGAATTCAAATATTAATATAGGCAATAAGCTTACTTGTAGCAGTTGGGGTTGGACTGAAGGCATTGAATGTAGGTGTTGTCATCGTGGGCGGTTGTGGCGGGAACTGGTGCGTAAAGTTGTTGTTCATAATGTTGTTGTTGAACTGACTACTGTTGTAAATGTTTGCAGTAGAGAAGTCTACTGGGAAACTGCAAAGATATAAATGAGATTCATTCAACAAAGCTGTGAACTGTAATAACTAATAACATACATCTAAACGGAAGCAGGAATGGGTCAGAAATAAACTTGACCCAGTTGCCAATAGGGGAAAATAATAATTACAATGGGTATGTTAGATGTTAAATATAGCCTCAAAGCTAAATTAAGATTTTTATTATAATCTACTATTAAAGAAAAAACTTACTCAGGTACTGGTTGGCCAACAGTGGGAGCTGCACTGAGGCTGTTGAGAGGCAGCGGCTGAGAAGTGACAGGTCGCGCCAGTCTGTGACTCACGTCGCTGCCCGCCCCCTGGCTGATAACTTTCGGCGTACTCAATAAACTGTTGTTATTATTCATATTTTTGGAAGTGTGCGGCGAAATCGATATGAGTGGCGACGCATTTTGCACTATACTTCCGGTCTTAGTTTTTCCCCTACTCCGCGAACCCAGGCCACCGTTCACGGCCGCACTGCCCAGCGCCTGCTCCAGATAATAACGCTTCTTCTCGTACTTATCCGACATAAAATCTTTAACGCTTTGTTCGTCGGTAAAATTCACACTTTCACCCTCGTATAGTCCTAGCCAGACGCGCCTGCAATGGTCGTTCCCTCGCCCTTTTATAAATTCTATCTCTTCTGGGGTGAAAGTGGCCATCGAGATGGACTTCACGCGATGAGGAGGAGTAAGGCCACGCCTGAAACATAGCACTATTTGTTGATCTAATCCAGGCAAATGCAAATACCACATACCAACTTTATAACGCAAAAATAACACTTACAGCATTCCTGAACATTTTGAACATACGAATGATCCGATTGTAGAGTTTACATACGTCGGACCTCTTTGATTACAATCTAAACAATATTTATTCCCGTTTAGAGAAATAAGTTCACGTAAAATTTCTAAATTTTTGTCGTCCTGCTTACGACGGTTCGCGGCCATTTTTGCGTCTGGAATGAAGTGAACGAATGATATAATTTGACAGCCACAGATTAGTCACACCGGTGACTGAACGACTAAATTAACCGGGCGCTACACCCTCAGTCGGGATTACCCTCTATCTAACTAATCTGTGGTCGGGATACAATCTCTCTTTCTTCCACACATGTCGACCAAAATGTCGATGGATACAGATGTCGAGAACGTTCAACAATCTTTACTAATTTTGATTAAATCAAGATTTTTTTATGACAGTGTAGTATTATTATAGTAGTAGTTTTGTTTTCTTTTATTCTTTGGTGGTAGGAAGTCATTACTTTTCAATGATTAAGTATGATATAGATACATTGAAATTATTGTTTCATTTATTTATTTCGGTAGGTACTTAGGCAACCTATTGATCACAAGGCACAACTAAAAACGTTTTGGAAATATCAGCACCGTTTTCTTTTTTATTAGCGATTTTAGTACCAAATTGTAAGGCTCTCTTAGGCAAACAAGCCACATTTGATAAACCTAGATTATGTGCAACTAGTCGTAGTATAAGCTTGTCTCCAATGCCAGGTCCCAGATCTTCACTTGGAACGCATCTGAAAGCAATTTGCATAGTTATTGACAAACATGGGACTGTATTTATGTTTCAACTTACATAATAAGGGTAAAAGTTTGTGAGGATGGGTGGGTGGATAGATGGATTGCTTGAGTTTGCTCATTAACCACGCTAAAAGTAAGTACTGTACCTACCGCTTCAGCTGTAATTCAACTTGGGTGTAATTTGAGTCCTTTTTAGCTCACAAACTACTACTGTTACTTTTCATCCATAAACGGCGATTTTGCCTAAATTGTCTTAACATATAGGTAGGTAGGTATAGGTACTTATCTACAAAAGTAACTTACTTAAACCAGGGTTTAAGCTGCAATACGTAATCAGTAAAGTCGTCGTCTAGGTAAGGCATCCTGGGCTGCCGACCATGATGGGATATGACTCTGTTGTCTCGCGATAAGTTCCTTATTGAAATCCTGTTCCAGTCAAGCATGAGTTCCTTTGCTAGTCCAGTCCACCCTCGACGCTTATACGCGTTCCTGTGTCGTGTGTAGCCCCCAAATAGCTCATCCGCACCGGATCCTAATAGTAAAACCTGAAGGAAGGAAATCATTTATAAATAACTTTATAGAAAAATTAAGCAGCAGGCACTAGGCAACAATAGCTTACTTAATAGGTATATAGATGTTTCTGGGTCTTAAACTATAACCTTATTAAAATCAAGCTTTATGGGTTGAGGGGTTTTGGCGTAATTGAAGGAACTAACATCTATGACAACCTCACGAACTTTCGCATTCATAATATTAGTAGGTATTTTAAAAAAGATACCCTGCAAGAAGATGTAGATTTTTCATCAGTCCCACGAGCAGCAAACCACAGAGCAGATCCTAGAGATTCATCTAAAATAGTTTTTCTGGGATAAACTAAATCAGCTATTGTGGAACGTTGGTATTCTGTCAATTCTTCATTATCTACATTTACTTCTCTGAAATTCCAAATCCTGTAGCAAACAAAAATCATGATCACACAAAAACAATATCATTTAATTTTTGAAAGAGTGCATTGACTGACTAAAAGTACCTATATTATGGTACGTACCTCGATGGACAAAGCTTTTGAAGTTTCTCATATGACTGTCGGCCTGTTAATCTGTCTGGCACATCAAAAGTGGCTACTTCAGACTTTCTGAAAGCCACATTAATGAGATCTATGACTTGGTCTTCTGGTAGAAACCTGTCTGCTAAGAAGGCCAATATAGTACAATCCAATCCTCCAGAGAATAAAACCCCAACAGGGCAGTGTCCAGAACACAACTCTTCTTGGAGATCTTTCCTTATGCAATCTTTGCATTTGTTTGGTTGTCTTGTGAGTCTTATTTCGACACTGTCTTGTAACAACTTTAGTATTTTATCGACGACTTCTCGTATGCTGTCATGAGACAACAACTTTGTCAAAACTGTAAACTTGTCAGTAGTTTCTTTGGCTGTTTTTGTAATGAAGTCCACAACATTGTTCTGGAATCAAAGATATACATAAAACGCAAAGCATGGTAGGTAAATATAAGTATTATGATCAAAATACAAATTATGATTATCTTGTCTTACACTGTCATGTAAATCTATTTTGTTATCATAGTCAAAGTGGAACTCCTCATCTGGCAAGCTCTGTTCAGATTTCAGACTTTTAAGCCAATCGCTCAAACTTATTTTATCAGCTGATAGGGAACCTGTCCAAGAATATACTTGGATCATACGTGATTGCAAGTTATAGGAGTAGATACTAACAGCTGGAACTTCAATGCAGTTTTTATAACTCCTCTCTGAAAACAAAACAGCACTTTACATTTATTTCATGCTTGTATACCACAGGATTACAGAGTATGCTACTAGAGTGTATATACTTACCTAATACACTACTTAATGTTATTCTCCTCGAATCTTCATCTTTATGAAACAAGAGGGAACTTCTGCCTATTTTATCTCTTGTGAAGTACAAATTGCAAGATTCTTTATCAAAGTATACAAGACCAAAAGGTCCCTTCAGGGACCTGATCACTTCAATTATGTGGTCATCTTGGTTATTTGTCTAAAACGTAACAGTATGTAGGTATTGGGGTTGTTTCATATATCTTCAAATAATATTAATATTATTTACAATCTTACAGATTTAACAGTTAGCTTCTTCATTAGGGTCTGTGTATCACTGACATTATGAGGCCACGTTTTATCAAATATATCACCAGTAAACAAAAGAATCCCATTTTTGTCTTCAACTGGCTGAGGAGTGAGCCTAAGCCCTTGCATCCAGAGCACAGTTCCATAAAAGTATGTTTTAATACCATGTATAGGAATAGTAGCTACAATAGTTTGCACACTGTCTGGTCCTCTAAGTTTCAACCTATTTAGCATTTCTTTAATCTGAAAATATAAACAGACTTTTATTATCTTACTTATATATCACACAACGCCATCTAGCCCCAAACTAAGTAAGCTTGTATTATGGGAACCAGTTTACTGATATAATTTTGAATGATTGATTGAATTAAGAAGAAAGGTTGGTGTTCAATAAATTGAGGTTGACCATCTATAGTTTGGAGACAAAGACTCGCATGATGTATCTTCCTACCTACTCTGTTTACATAACAATAACAATCACAGATTTTTTTACAGTTGAATACTTAAATTACATTTGTGAGCCTGTGAGCAACTAAATGGAACCTCTGGTGCCTCTGACACCCTCTGATAGGTTATAGGCCTGCTCCCTAGCTTGTCACTCCCGGATGCAGGCATGTTTCGGAATATATGTATGTTACCACATACTTCTGAAGAACCTACCACAAGTGCACGCATGCTAAGAAAAAAAAACTGAAGTAGCACATAAGTAGGTTGATAGGGTTAACTTACGTTTGTTTGATCACATAAGTAACATATTTCGCACAAAATACCACACATAATTATGTCTAAAATGTATTTAAAGAAAACGTAGGTAGTTTTCATTCGTGCAAAAGAGCTCTATAATATATTAATATATTTTTTTATAGGTTAGTTTCATCAAATAAAAACAAACACTTTACGACAGATCACTTTACGAAACAATAGCTCAAGCTATTTTCGCACCAAATTGGTACTAACCCGTGGACGGTTATGCTTATGACTGGCATAATGTAGCCCAGGCAGCATTACAATATTTATTAAACGTAGTGGTTATTTATTTTTTATTTTATCTGTGGTATGGTTTGTTTTTTCAGCTTCGTATTTTGATTTGTTTTTGGGCTAAATAATTTGTAAATTTTGGAATCTAGAGCATTGGTGATGTGATTTTAACCTTACAACCATGACTACTAGTGATAATGATGGAGACAAAAGTGAGAAAACAGTGGAAGAGACTTCAGAATCGTCGGAAGAAAGCGAGAAAGCAGCTCTCGCTGAATACGTATCTAACCTAGAAATCAGACTCAAACAAAAAGCAGAACTACGTGCACAGAATTTGAGCTGTGTTCGACCTCCAGAAAACCACTTTTCCAAGCTAGAATCTGGTTTGAAGAAAAACACAACATTCGTAAAAAAGTTGAAGTCATTCAGTGCTCCACAGCTAGACGTACTTTTGAAAGATTTCAGCGTCTTGAACCTAACCAAGTATATATCGGAAGTAGCATCAGCTATTGCAGAGGCAAAGTTGAAGATGTCAGATATTGCAGCTGCAATAAAGCTCTGCTCTGCTCTGCACTGCACATACTCAGAATTTGCTCCAAACTTCTTCGAGAACTGGCAAAAGATTCTGACCTTCAAAGTGACTGACAAAATAACAAACTCTTCGAAGTTGCGTGTGGATATTAGATTTTATGCTGAATTAGTTGCTGTGGGAATTTTTGTTAATAAAACTGGTTTACCTCTACTAGGAAATGTTCTCACAGTTCTCATCAACATGGATAAAGAAGATCACAATAATATACCAATACTGATGTCTTTTTGCAAGCATTGTGGAGAAGATTATGCTGGTCTCATGCCAAAGAAAATCAGGGATACTTCAGAGGTGAGTGATACATTGGAGGGCACTAAATAATGTACTACAGCTTTTCTAATATCATGTATTTCGTTATTTTAAATCAATACATAGATAAGACTCCTGACTAACTAAGATTGGAAATTTAGTGGTTAATTTTGACAAATTTTAGTTCCATACCACACTGTTTTTTTTTTGGATAATTATCAAAATAAACCAAATAACACTCTGACCTCAGCTGCAAAAGCAAATTTTTACCAATGGGTAACTTTTGATCTTTTCGCAAAACTAACACTTTCATGTATAATACAAAATAATATAATGTTATTCCAGAAATACAATATACCAGTACCACGGAATGTGTTTTTACCGGCTGAGAAACAGACAGCTGTGAGAATGTTGCTCAAGGAATATTTTGCGTCACTCACCAAACACCTTTTGGCTGTAAGAGGTCAGTTGCAGGGACTTCATGCAGCCAATCAGAGAACTCTACACACTAGAGGAGAACTCTCACAGGAACGGAAAGACCAATTGGAACAACATCAGGTATCAGAGAAATAAAATGCTGTGATATTTTATAAGTACAATAATAAGGTTAGTGCACATCCCTATGAGGTTGTGTCAACATAAAATAACTTTTTAGGACAATACAATCACAACCACTCATACTACATACACTGCAGCTACAGATGTGTACAACTTTTCTACTCATTTCTCTGTTATTATTATTATTATTTGTTGATAGACGAGCAGCTTCCGCTGATGTGTCTATATCACACAATGTTGGATTTTTTAATAGTTTTGTGTCACTTTTTTTAACATAGTCTTCACTTATCTTTACTCTAGACTTAAAATAAACTGATAATTTTCTTATTCCCATTCATTTATCAGTATTTTTTTTTTTAATTTAAGGCTAACTACGACAAACTCCTAGTGGGCGCTCAGAGCTTCGCCGAAGTTCTAGGTGAAGAGTTAGGGGAAGCCGGTGAGCCCCCTACACTATCCCTCACTGTGATAGAGACACAAGGCACAGTCACCATTGGCGGCAATGAAGAATTCAATATGCAGGCCGGCACAGACCCATGGCAGGATGAAGACACAAGAACCTTTTATACTAGCCTGCCTGACTTGAAAGTCTTCATGCCTCATTATCAGCTGAAAGAGGTAAGTCCAACATGTAAGCCAACACAGTACCATGGCCGAAAGAAGACACAAGGACCTTTTATACCAGACTATCTGATTTGAAGGCTTCATGCCTCATCAGCTAAAAGAGGTAAGTCCACAGATATAAATCAAGATAGATGCCGTAAGTGGACGTACATTGCGTGTTTCTGACCTGACATATTGTGTGGTTGGTGTCATGCAAGTCAACACAGTACCAATGCAGGATATGTTAGCCACCAGCCTGCATGACTTAAAAGTGCCGAGGCATGAAGACTTTTAAGTCATGCAGGCTCATGACGAGTCATTAGATAAAAGATACAATGATACTTAGGTAGTCTTTTTGTAGCAATTTTTTTGATGTACTGAAATCGAATGCTGCAACAGCAAAAATGAAATCAAAATCTTTTTCAGGCTGTTAAGAATAAACCTGAAACGGTTACTGAAGAGATGCTTGATGAGGACTTGAAGGAGGACGAGCTGAGCGACAGTGAGGAGCCTCCCACAGTCACTGAGGTCGAAACTGAGGAGGTACAACCTGCTAATGTTTCTAACAAGTAGGTACTTATTTTGACTGTTCTTTTCTATACATGCTCATAGTAGGGGAGATTCTAGATAATAGTTCCAGTCTATTAATAAAAATGCCTTTTTACAGGTATGCTCTCGACGCGTTTTTTAATGAACTGCCGAACTGTATCAATAGAGAATTAATCGACAATGCAGCAGTGGATTTCGTACTGAATCTCAACACAAAGAACAATCGTAGAAAACTAACCAGAGTCCTATTCGGTGTTGCCAGAACAAGGCTAGATTTGTTGCCGTTCTACTCTAGATTTGCGGCAATTTTGTACCCGGTGTTGCCAGACGTATGCGTCGATTTGTGCCAAATGTTGAAACAAGATTTCAAATACCATGTTAGGAAGAAGGACCAAATCAATATTGAATCAAAAGTAAGTCGAGTCATCATGCCTCAAATGAACGCCGAAATATTCATAGATCTTTGTAGATATTATACAATTTTAATATTATTTTTGCAGATCAAAGTGGTCAGATTTATTGGCGAGCTTGTAAAGTTTAGCCTTTACTCCAAAATCGAGGCTTTATACTGCTTGAAAGTGTTGCTACATGACTTCAAACACCACCACATAGAGATGGCTTGCAATCTTCTCGAGACGTGTGGCAGATATCTGTACTGCAATCCTGATACACATCAAAGGACAATGATCTATTTGCAGCAAATGATGAGAAAAAAGGTACCGTTAAAGTCACTAGTAAATTATTGTTGAACGAGGAATACAGTACAAAGTATGAGGTTCTCCATTCAGTTGTATTTCTTTTATGTTTGTGATCTCAGAACTTTGACATTTATCAACCGATTTGGAAAATTATCATTTTGTTTGAACGTATATACTTCTAGATTAGGCCCATATGAATTTCATAAAAATTGGTTCAGTATTTTTGATTTGAAATCAAAATAACTGGAAAAATGCTTGGATGACGCATTTTTAACGAAATTGCGTATTTTTGCTTCCTTCTGACTTTTCAGTGGTGTTAACAGTCACTAGATCAGTCCAGTTGAATTGGGTTATAGTATGTTATGTATGTTGCAAAACATTGATGAAGATTAAGGGTGTGATCTGCATGCTGATTGCTGAGTCATTATGTATTCTGACTTATGCTGACTTATCTCATTCTTGAGGAAGAGAGAGATTCGACTACGTCCGCCAAGAGTACAGAAAGAGTACAAATACCTCATCATCTCCATGCCCTTATCACACACTTAGGTGGGATCGGCACAAAATGTCTTCTTCTTCCATTAGTCTCTATCAGCCGTCATCCCAAAGAGTAATTCCTAAATAGTAGTAATCCTAGTTCCTAAATCTATAATGGCCCATTTGTGATATGTATCATGAAATTGTGAATGTTTTTCAGACTGTTTCAGCGCTAGACTCTCGCTACGTGACCCAAATAGAAAACGCCTTCTACTACGTTTGTCCTCCCGAGGCGCCCGCGCAACCTAAAGAAGAAGAACCTCCTATGCACCAATTCATAAGAAAAATACTCCATGAAGACTTGCAGAAAAGCAACGAGGAAAAAATTCTAAGACTGATGAGAAAACTGAACTGGGACGATCCGGATATAGCCAATATAGGGATACAGCATTTAGCTGGTGGATGGAGGGTCAGAGCGAGTGCACGTAGAGCCTTAGCGAGGCTCACAGCCGAACTAGCGGCGTGGCAGGAAAACGTAGCGCCGGCAGTTGTCGACACTATCCTGGAAGAAATAAGGGTCACAATGGAAGACCCGCACCCTCGCTACAATCAACGTCGAATCGCCACAGTCAGATATCTCGGCGAGCTGTACAATTACAAGCTGTTAGATTCCCGCGATGTGTTTACAGTTCTGTACTCGTTCATCACGTTTGGGGTTACGAATGATCATACGATCGTATCTCCGTTGGATCCCCCAGATAATGTGTTCAGGATTCGACTGGTTTGTGCGCTTTTGGAGACTTGCGGGGCGTATTTCAACAGCGGGTCTAGTAAGAAGCGCTTGGATTATTTCCTAACGTTCTTTCAACATTACTACTGGTTCAAATGCTCGGATCCTTACTGGACAGAGGAGAATAAGTTCCCGATTTACGTGGACTATATTTACCAGGAATGTTTGACAACGCTGCGGCCGAAATTGCACATGTATACAGACTGGCAGCAATGCAAGGACGCTTTGGAAGAATTGAGGGTGACTCTGTATCCGGATTTGGGGGAAGAAGACTTTGGGGGAGAAGAATATGAAGATCCAAATGAGGTAAATATACTTAATACCTTGGTGATTTTTAGCACTTGTGTGATGACCATCGATATTTGTTCTGAGTATGTTTTCTCTGTATTCTATGTATTTACCTATTTCAAATAAAAAGTATTTAAGTATTCCTATAGTACAAGCTCTGCTTAGTTTGGGGCTAGATGGCGTTGTGCGAAATGTACAATAAATTTATTTATTTATTTGAGCTCAGTAATGCTCTTAAGTTGTCCCTTGGCTTAATTTTAGTGGTAGAACCAAGTAACTAAGGTTGTTGGAAGCTTCATAAATGCTGAAATGATAGTATTTCTCAGGTATTTCTGACCGGACAAGATTCCTAATTATAACAAAAAAACCCAAGTGTTTCTAATGGTTTTTTTTCTAGGTTGAAGACAACAGCGGTCATGACGGGTTAGACACAATCATCGAGACTGATGATGAGACCGACAACCCTCAACTATTGGATGAGAGTTCTGATGAGGAGCCGACCACTGAGAACACAGGCAATGATGATAATGAGATGACAACCAATGATGACATCGCCAACGAACCGAGAAGGCCCGCCGCGAAACCGGTATGTTATAAAACCAATATATATAAAAAGCTTGGACCTGACTGACTGACAGACAAACAACGCACAAGCCAAACCACTGAATGTGACTTGAAATTTCTAGACCATGTTCGCCAAGAAGTGTAGTAAATTAACAAAATTCCTCTCTTAGTACGCGTGTACTAAGAGAGGAATTTTGTTAATATGCAACGCAAACAAAGTTGCGCGCGTCAGTTAGTTATGTATAAAAGGCTTAGTCCTGATTGTATGGCAGATAGACAACGCACAAGTTAAACCACTGAATGTGGTTTCATTTCGAGAGCATTGTTCGTCAAGAAGTGTAGACGCGTACTAGGAGAATTTTGTTAATTCGCAACGCAAACGTTTTGTTGGTGCAAAAGTTGCCAACTAGTAGAAGTAAGTAGTAAAACAGGGAACCCAAGAACTGTATTTTACCACATATCCCGAGCTTAGATATCCGGCGGAAACTATCGGTGTACCCCACAACTTGATGACAATGCATTCATATCTCGAGATAGACTCAAAAGCATAAAAACGTGGTTTTTAGATTTCAATCTACATTTCTTTTCTCATTCAGGTTGAAGATATGGAATTTGAATCGGCGTTTGAAAAGATGGTTCTGGAGAATATAGCAGAGAGACAGAGGGAGAATCGACCTCAGAATCGGGACATCGCCGTGCCCATGACGTGTCGACAGACTACCAAGAAAACTTACGAACAGTTGATGGTAAGCTCAAAGCTCAATGTAAAAAAGTTAGAGTTAGTAGTTAGTACATGGAAATGCTTTAGAATTTTGTGATCCATGACAGCCTAATGCCTAGATCACACGTACCGAGTACTCGGCCGAGACAGTGCTCTCAGCCGAGTACTCGGTACGTATGAACATAGCGCCGAGTGTTCGACTGAGCGAGTGACGTAAGCTTTCACTATCTCGGCTGAGTACTCGGGTAGCCGGCAGAGCACTTTCTGTGTCGAACAATTTTGAACATTATCTACATACCTATAAGACTAGTATTGCAGGGCAGCTGACAATCTGTGCGCGGCCTGACAATGGCCCTGTAATTCCTGCAATTCTGTTCTTATAAGTATGTAGATAATGTTTAAAATTGTTGACATTGATAGTGCTCTTCCGGTCTCTGCCATCTCAGTGGGAATTGAGACTTATTCGACACTTCGACACAAAATAATCACACCATTATTTTAAGTGCGAACTTTGTGAGGAAGGATGTTTAATCCCTGATCCCACCAAACTACTCAACCGATGGAGCTGAAATTCAGTAGCGACATTTAAGAAGAATGTAAAGGATTACACTTTTTACCCCGATACCACGCGGACTAACGAAGGTATAGTAAGCGTCAAACAAGTTGTTTTCTGGCGAACCACGTGACAAAGATGGGCAGAACGCAATTCTTAGGTCAAATTGGTTCTGCGCATCTTTGTTACGTGGTTCGCCAGAGGACAACTGTTTGACGCTTAGTATAGCAGCTGGTGTGTCAAAAATCCATTGAACTGAACTTGCTGTATGAACTCAACTGTAAAATATTATTTGCAGTGATTGCATGGTTATTTTGTATTTCAGCAAGGCAAGCCAGGCGTAGAATTCGTGCTGATGGTGCGTAAAGGCACCAAGCCACAATACAAGTCTTTCAACGCGCCGCCAGAACTCGCCAGCAACTTGCAGCAGCAGGCTTTAGCCGATAAACAAGAGATGGAGAGGGTCAAACGGTAAGCAAACCTATGCCTATAAAACAACATGTCCTGACTAACTGAAAGACTGAATGACTTAAAGACTGACTGACTTAAACACTGACCGACTGAAAGACTGACTGACTGAATGACAGACTGATTTAAAAACTGACTGACAGACTTACTGACTGTATAATTATCGCCGGGGAGCGACACGAAATATCTCTGGATATCTCTGGAATAGCACGTGATAATATATCCTACTCTACTTATATTTAAATGATAAACTTTATTAGGATGTAAAGATCGCTATAATTAGATAGAGGGTTGTTTGTTTAGGCCTCCATCATGCTAAAACAACTGAAGTATTTGAATGAATGAATGAATGAATAAATGAGAACTTTATTGTACCAAAAAACTAAGATACAGGTACATTCGATTTGCCTGAAACTCGGTTGGTATAGGTTATTTTATAACCTGTAAAGAGACAAATTTTTTATCCCTATAACACGGATCCGCGGACGTTTACTAGTTATAAAAAAAACCTTTTGCTTAATCTGTGTATGTGATTTCAGATTGACACTCAATATATCCGAGAGACAAGAGGAAGAAGAGTACAGCGCCGAAAGCGGCGGCGGTTCCGGCGGGCTCGGGAACCCAAATCGCGGTCAACACGTGCGGCAGAAGTACCAACACCCCAAGGGAGCTCCCGATGCCGACCTCATATTCGGACCTAAGAAATACAAATGACAGGAGAGGAAACTAGGCGAGCTGCCTGATGAATACTAACCCAACTGCAGTGAAAGCGAGCTAGATGGACACTGGACGGAAGCTTTGTAGGCGCACCATTGTGGCATTCGAAATTCAAATTTTACAACCAACTAAAAGTGGTTTTCAAGGGCGTTGCTGCTGAACCCAATTCAAATGACAATATAGGATCAATTCCAATATAGTTTCAGATTTTGTTCATTCTCTCACTCTTGAATAAAATCCCAGCTCTGATTCTCGGTTTTTCGGTCTCAGCAACGTCAAAATCGCGTCAAACAAACAAATTAAGAATTAGGACCGCGTAGTCGAATATATTAAGTTCCATTAAATTCCACCAAGTATGAATTCAAATTCGCGCTAAAATTTTATTCAAGGTCTGAAACGGGATTTACGATTGGTTTTGTCAGTCAGGGGTAGCCTTCGGTATTCGATATTTGTTTGATAATCTTGAACTCGCATCTAATGTGATAGGCTGGTTCTTCAGATTTAATTTCAGTTTTTCGAGCGTCGCCTTCAGCCCTCACCCTCGCTTTCACCGTGAGAAGGATTTGCCTAGACGTTGTTTGAAGCATGCCTTGGCATGCGAATGAGTAGGTGTGTATCCAAAATTATTAAAGAGTTGAGATGACATGAGAATACAGCATCAAACAGTGCTATGGGTTCCTTCAGTCTAGTCTAAAAATGCTTGCCCCCTTCCAATATTTACACTATACAAATGACTTCAGATCGATCGCGTTTAGTGTTAGGACGTGCATTTCTAAACTGGAAGAAAGATCTCTTTACTATGTAGGTACTTACAGCATCTTCAGCCGTTATTAGGAATTTTAGTGAGTTGGTAAAATAACTACTTAGATATATATAAACAAATCTATGTTAGACATTTCATTTTGATAATGTTGAATAGAAATTGTTATTGAAATAAAATATGGATGCATTAGAATTGGTGTAGTTTTTTTTCCAATTTTTAGTCGCAGCGGAAGAAGGACGTTCTTTTGACCCTAATCGTGCTCTAATCCTGTATCCTTTGTGCCAAAGATTTGTGATTTGCAATTCACTGTGTGAGATGGATAAATGATAAACCTTCCTTTTTAGGGTCCTTGCTATGGGTCCTTGCCTCTAGTAAACAGAGTACTCTTGATGGAACTTATGTTGCACTACCAGTGTGCCTAAACCTTCGAGAATATTGATGCTCGACGGCCTAAAAGAAAAAAAAAAACAACAGACCTTCAACGAAGAATCATAAATACCTATTTGGATTTAGATAGCGGACTTTTATCATGCGATTGAAACCTTTATAGTCGTGCCTTCAACAGATAACGGACACGGTTTGATCGTTTAAATATTGCCTTATAATTGGATTCTCAAGAAATGTAGGTAAGGGCCTCAGGCTTCAGTTTCAGATTCAGAAGATTGACAAGACTGAGAGTTTTTTTTTTGACATTGACATAAAAATTTGAGTTTGATTGATCCCGCGTCCGTGTACCGACCGGTATTGTAAATTTGCGTTAAATTTCAAAATAACTGGACTAAACATCGGTGATTTCAATCAAATAAAATCAAAAAATGTTCCTTGTTTTTCGTTATAATACCAAATTGTGAAAAAAGACTCGATTGGACGTTTTTAGGATTTCGTGTAAATAAAAACATAACCTCAAATAAGCGATGGCCGATGATGACTTCAACAAGTTATTACAACAAGCTGAGCAGTTGACGACGGAAATTGAGGGCAATGAGGAGTTGCCAAGAGTCGAACGCTCGCTCGGGCAGGTGTTGGAAGCTTCGCAAGAGTTGCATTCCAGAGTTATTCAATCTGGCGCCAATGACATCCAAGCGTATGTATTTTGCTATTTTCCTTGTCAATCATCTTGATGTAGTGATTAGCTGTAGTAAAAATATTCTAGACTTCACCCTATGGAAGAGATATAATGATAACTTATGAAGTTATGATTTGATTCTGAATCTTATATTTTATGTGGGCAGTGTTATTCTAAACATGTTTTGTTTTCACCAGGCACCTTCTATTTGGTTCGAAAGGGATAGACCTTCAACAAATATCTCAGAAGCTTGAGACGCTCAGTTCCAAGCGTACATTTGAGCCCCTCCAACCCATTGCTGACTCAGATATTGAAAGTTTCCTGAAAAATGAAAGAGAGAATGCCATTCTATCTCTTATCGATGAGGTTAACAAAAATGTAAGAAATATTTTACTAATTTTATATTGTCCCTTGAACATGGGAAGATTTAAGTATTTATAATGTTCTTATTTTCAGTCACTGCAAACAACAGAAGACCAAAAATGGGAGCACATGGTTTCAGAGTGGAACAGAGAGAAAATCAAACTGATGAATGCCATGATTGGTCCATCACAGAACTGGCTGGACCTCAAACGGGCGCCAGAACCTCCAAGCATAGCTGACACACCCAAGAAGTTTGGACAATCCATGCTGGATAATGTTGAGGCATCATATGCTAGACAAGTGCATCAATATAACAAGCTGGTGTTCCAAGGGTCCAAGTCAAGAACGGCACTGCATCAGAAGTTTGCACAGGTTGCTGACGAGTTTAATGACCTTGTAAGTTATTTGATTAAAGTTCTAAATCACAATATGAGAATTATGAGAAGATAGTAATAACAGTGTGAATCTATAATGAAATAAGCAAGCCAGCGAATGTAATTAATTTAAAATTATGAAGGTCATAAAATTGACTGCAAAGATTGTGTGTTGATTCTGTATTTGTTTGCAGAAAGTGAAAGAAATGTGGGAGATCATTAAAACCATGTCAAACATTCCTGCTTTGGTGAGAGATGAGGATCCGCTGAAAGTGCGAGGCAACCCTGCCATCCAGCAGTGTCTTGTAGCTCAGGGAAAGAAATATTTGGAAAAGAGGTAACATACCACACTAATAATAAAAAAAGTACCTATACAAGTGTTCTCATAAGTTAATTTGAGTTTAGGGCTAGTTAGTGTTAGCTTGAAATGTCCAAACATTTATTATAATAAAAATGTAAATGTTTATGTTCAATCATGCCAAAACTACTACTGCCAACTGAAGTAAAAAAAAATGACTTTATTGATTATTGAATTGTTACCACAGATATAAGCAGTACATGAGCGACGTAGTTCGCTCTAACCCTGCAGCGGCGATGCGAGGGGGCGAACCGGGTACCTACCCGCTAGTGCGCGGCTTCGTAGGGCTGCGGCTACAGGGGGCGAATGTTCAAGGGCTGGCAGACGGCGTTATAGACGAGCGTCCACTTTGGCCCATGGTATACTACTGTCTGCGCAGTGGAGACGCCAACGCCGCTCTGCATTGCTTGCGAAAGGCTGGGTGAGTAACTGTACATATCTAAAAGTGCGCGGTCTCGTAGAGCTCGCTACAGGGGGCGAACTTCCAAGGGTTGGCAGACGAGTGTCTACTCTGGCCTATCATGTACTACTGTCTGCGGAGTGGAGATGCCAACGACGTGCTTTGCTTGCTTAAGGCTGGGTAAGAATAGGTACATATTGCAATGCAATATCTAACTACTAGTTAGTAAAATACAGGGCTTCGAAACTGACTACCGAAATGTCTTCATAGTGGACATGCTGTCATCACACATTGTCGCACTGGCCTTATAATTTTAATATAAATGCTATGCAGGTAAACCTGCATAGCACTTTTTTGGTGAGAAGCAAGTAAATTTCATACTTGCTTGTCTCATCACTTGCATACATAAAAACAATCTTTATTTTTGTATTAATCTATGGTTTTAAAACTGTTGCCCTTTACTTCCAGTCGCGACCATGATGAGTTCATAGCGGCACTTGAAGAACACATCAGAAGCCCGGAGAAGCCGCTCGGCGATAAACTGCAAACGGCGATCAACTTCAAATACCGAATCCAAGTCCGCAACTCGACTGATGCTTATAAAAGAGCCGTAAGTAGAACACAAAAATGCTACATGAGTTTATTGAGGAACACCTATTATGAAGAAGAAACGCACCTTTTAAACCCCATACCAAAACCCATAACAATGTTTATTTTTTATGTAAACATACAAGTGATAAGACGAACTCTCCGCTCTCCTTCTTCTTCTTATCGTTTCACTAGTACCTTCGAACCAATGTGGTGAAAGGATTTAAAGTGCGCCTCGAAGAGCTCTCCTAAGATGGTAAGAGATCACGCCTAACCATAACCAGAACAGCTAACAGAGGACTTTAATTCACATAGGCTAGTGCAACACTGCTATTAATGCTTGTCTACTTTAAGAAATTTTGATAGCCAGTCTCGAAAGCCCAGTAATTTCACCACCTTTAGTGCTCTTCTAACCGGAACACAGTAATACATACACATTAGTTCGAATATCTGGCATTGCATTGCCATCTAGACGGAATCCCGCAATGGACGCTTCCGATCAGTCAATGTAATTATTTGCAGGTTTACTGTGTGGTAGGGTGCTGCGACCAAGGCGATGAGCATTATGAGGTGGCGCGAACAGCCGATGACTACCTGTGGTTGAAGCTCTCTTTCATCCGGACTCGGCCTAACAACGAACCAGACGCCTTCTCCTACTCCGACTTGCAGAAACTCATACTGGAGGAATATGGCAAGTTATTACGCGTAACTTTATTTAAAATATCGGTCGGTATCTTTCGGCATGAAAATAACCGAAATAACGGTACCGGTGTGTGGTATGGTAGCAAATAATGGAACTGGTATACCGTACGGTACTAAAGTAATGGTACTGGTGCAGTACTAAAATAACGGTGATGAGTCCTGATCAAGAATTCTGACCATCGAATTCGTATTATCCGTCACAGAGAAGTCAACAGTTTGTATGACGTGTTAAAAAATCATACAAACAGATACAATACGAATTCGATTGTCAGAATGTTTCGTGATCACGTCAACAAATTTTAATAATGGTATTGGTTTGGTACCTACTCTACTACAATAACGACACCGGTTTACGGTACTAAAATTACAGTACCGATAATAAATCTTAACTGAAATATACTTCTTGTTGCAGGCGAAACACATTACCACGCATACGAGAAACCTGTTGTATACTTCCAGATGTTGACCTTGACTGGGCAATTCGAACCAGCTCTCGAATTTCTATCTAGAATACCAAGGTACAGTAAATATTCCAATTTGTATGGCATTCTATTAAAAGGCCGTATCACAAAAAAATATTACAAGCTCTGCTACAGCAGTTCTCTGTGCGAGGTTGGATACAAATATAAGTTTGTCAAAGTTTTGGTAATATTTGAAAGTGCAACCTAATGGTGCTATTACACGGCCCGTGCGTGCCGTCCGGGCAGCCTTGGGCCGCTCGCTTCACAAGGCCCGTGCGCGGCCCGCCCCGTCCTAACACGGGCCGTGTGATACCAGCATAATATTTGATTTTGCTTAATATTCGATTCTATTCCAGTTTAATGTTGATCATGTCAGTTTCTTCCGTTATTTTGCAGGTATCAAGTGCACGGCGTCCATATGGCGTTAGCACTTCACGACGTCTACATGTTGGGGACTCCGAGAAACGTCCAAGCTCCTCTATGTAAGTCCCACAATCTTAATATGGCTGATATGGCGTCATCGTCTACTTCTTATTCTTATTCTGGAGTGGAGGTACAAAGGCCTGCACTGGCCTGTATTTTGAAGGGTGCATTGTGCATCTAATTCTAATTATAGTTTGGGGAAGGGGTTGCAAATGGTCTGCACTGACGTACCGCTATGGGGTGTATTGTGCATTGACCCCTTTTTACACTAACTTTACCCCAGCCAGCCTAGCTCCCCAAAATAGCGGAGCAGGACCCTGGGTTGATGGATGGTGTGTTCTAGTTTCCTAGTAGGCAGATTGTGCATTGTGCATATCCCCCTCTTTATTTATCAATGGATAAATTATTTTACGCCTGGGGAGGGCCGGAGGGTATGTCGGATTTACCACCAAAAGGGGGTATATCGACTAAAACCCATCGTTCCCGTCACAATTGCCTTGGTCGTCAGGGTATGTTAAAGTGTGGACCAAGGAATTTACCTTGGAAATTCTTGGAATATGCAAGTAAATCCGTAATCTCAGTCAAAAATCTAGCGATTCGGTTTTTGGTCGTTGATCAAAGGTCGTACATTAATTTCCATACCAAAAGTATATCCATCGTCGAATTTATAAAATTAGTGGGATGACTTTTAAATTAAAGCAATCCGCAATAAGATACGTGATCCGCTACGATGTAAGCCTTGTTACAGTGTCAGTGGACACGGACGACCCGGCGCCGCTCCGCCGCCTGAACCTGGCTCGGCTGCTGCTGCTCTACGTCAGGAAGTTCGAGCTCACCGACCCGTCTGATGCCCTGCACTATTACTTCTTTTTGAGGTAGGAAGTGGCTTTATATTATGGCCTGTGTAAACACGGGCCGCGCCGCGCCGAGTCGATCTGAACGGGCGAGCCTTCGCACGGAGCGTGTTAACACGAGCTGTAAGACGCGCCGCCACCCCTCGAGCCGCTGGCTTCACACGGCCCGTGGCTCAGCGCGGCTTGTTTTAACACAGGCCGTTAGAAGGCACCATTAGATATTTCAGACCTCACCTTTACCATCCTCTTTTTATTCAGTTCGAGAGCCTCTTCGAGGCGCACTTGCAATCCTTTCACCACACTGGGTCGAGAGAACTAGTGACACAATTAGAAGAAGTAATTCCAGATATTCATACTAACTTTTACTTTTTTTTTTCAGGAATCTCAAAGACCCCAGTGGAAAGAATCTATTTATGTGTTGCTGCACAGACTTGGCACTCGAGAGCCGAGATTACGACCTTTTATTCGGGCGAATGGATGCCAGCTCCGGGCTACGCAGCACCGGGTTACTGGACCAATTCAACAACCCGCACATTGATACCACGGTCAGAAACTTACAAACTTAGACTCTTTTGCGTTCTGATTAAGTTCAAAATACTGTGCCAGAATGCGGAAAGACTTTTGTCTTTTGTGACTGTGAATTTGCCTATATTTTGTAGTGTAGTAAATAAGGTTGATTTTCGTTTGCAGGTGATTGCTCTAAATGTGGCTGAGCAACTGGTGAATAAAGGCCTTTTCGAGGATGCCATCACAATGTATGATATTTCTGGGGTAAGTTCTCTCTCGGGCAGATTCTGCAGTTGGGTAGAAACAATTTTGAAAAGGAGGCCAAGAGGAGGATTCAGCTGGGCTGGGCAGCATTTGGAAAACTGCGTCGGGTCTTTTCGTCACCCATACCGCAAAGTTTAAAAACGAAAGTTTTTAACCAGTGCGTCCTACCCGTCATGACATACGGAGCTGAGACGTGGACACTCACGGTACGGCTAGTCCACCATTTTAAAGTCGCTCAGCGAGCTATGGAACGGGCTATGCTCGGCGTCTCTCTGAAGGATATGATCCGTAATGAGGTTATCCGACAGAGGACCAAGGTTACCGACATAGCTCAGAGAATTAGCAAGCTGAAGTGGCAGTGGGCTGGTCATATTTGCCGAAGAACCGATAACCGCTGGGGCAAACGAGTTCTTGAGTGGAGACCGCGAATCGGCAAACGTAGTGTAGGACGCCCTCCGGCCAGGTGGGGTGACGATCTGCGGAAGGTTGCAGGCAGAAGATGGATGCGGCAAGCCGAAGACAGGGCGCGATGGCGCTCATTGGGAGAGGCCTATGTCCAGCAGTGGACTGCGATAGGCTGATGATGATGATGAAGTTCTCTCTACTGCTCCATATTCTGTCACAAAGTTTGTTTATCTGTCACTGGTAACATGTTGTGATTAATTAGTCACATATTTACGACTCTATACAATTCAATTAATTATTTTCAAAAACTTATACTAACATTAAAGTTTACTCCAATACATTAAATAATCCATTTACAACAAAAATAAAAGATCCATAATACACGATATACAATGCAGGTAGTTTATAAGGGTAAAAATACGATTTACTAACTATTTACAAACTACACTACAGAGTCAGTAATAAACAAAACTTAAGAAATAAACAAATTGTACAAGTGGGTATCTAAACTAAATTGAGTACCCTATAAGACTGATTTCATATTTATTTTTCACAGAACTTTATGCATGTCCTCTCTATTGTTCAATCTATGAAGATTCTATGGATTGGACATACGAAATAATTGTTATCTTTATCCTTATCGTTTAGTTTTTCCACAGTCGTGTGTTTCGAGCGCCAACTGTCTGTTTTTTTACGATGTGCTTTCATTTCAGAACCTAGAAAAGGTCTTAGAATTGTTCTGCGTCCTGCTCGCACAAGTGGTGAACACCGGCGGGGGCGCGGGCGGCTTGAGGGAGCGCCTCTCCATACTAGCGGAGCACGTGTCTCGCCGGCTGCGATCCTCAGACGCGGCCTCTTTGCCCGCGGCGCTCGTCGAAGCCTACACCAAGCTGTGCAAACTGATGACGTTCTTCGATCAGTTCCATAGCGAGAACTACGAAGGAGCTCTTGAGGTGAATCTAAATAATCAATCTTTGGACATTCAACACAACGCCATCTTGTCCCAAACTAAGCAGAGCTTGTATTATGGGAACCCAATTTTTTGCCTATTTAAGTACTACAGGGTGTAATAAGAGTCAACGGAATGCACGATACTGTATGTACTAAACTGGAATGTACAGCCCGGAAATCCGCGTTCTAACGGCTTTCTGTTTCTGGGCTGTGCATTTCCATGTCCCGCATTCCACTGTACATTTATTTGTACGAGCAGAAATACTCGATACGGCATTGTACACCGTGTAGATTTCGTGGCGTACATTACGGGGTCGGGCATTACCGTGTAGCGCATTACAGTCTCCCTGTAATAAGACTTCTCCCGAAAACCACACGATTCGACCATGACCTTGAAAATATAAAAAAACAAAAAAATATTTACTGAATTAAAATTAATTCACCTCGTTCATCGTTGTATGTTGTATGTTACAGACGCTCCGTGAGTGCGAGCTGGTGCCGCTGAACGCGAGCGAGCTGGAGGCGCGCGTGTCCGGGGCGCGGGCGGCGCGTGGCGAGCTATTGCGCAGTCTGCCCGCCGTGCTGCGCGCGCTCTGCACCATCCTGCTGGCTCAGCGACAGAAGCTGCGCAGCACGCAACGCGCGCAGCAATTCGGCGTGCAGACCAACAAGGTATAACTTGTGTATATCTTAGTACTCACACACGAGCTGAATTACGAGTTCAGGTTCACGACCGACGAGCGCCCGGGATGCTCGCGTGTCTGCAGTTTGCAGTAAGCGCAGTGTGAACTAGAGAAAAACTGATTAACGTTGACAAATCTCATTATTTTATTTTATTTAAAATCTTTGTTCACAGCAAGTGGAGTGGCTACGCGAACAAGCAGAGGTGCTCAATACGTTCGCGGGAAATATCGCGTACAGAATGCCAGGAGATACCTACAGCCAGCTCGCGCAGATGCAAATACTTATGCATTGAACTGATATGAACAATTGATTAATGTTAAAAATAAACTGCTTATAGTATTTACCTGCATGAAATTTTATTTTATATTGAAAATATTGAGGTATGAGGATGTATAACTTCAGTAAGTCGCAAGATAAAAGGATTATCAGACAAAATGTAGGTACGTAGGTTCTAATTAGCAATTGCTAATTCCTTCTCTTGGAAGTCCCCTACAAAGATTATAGTACCTACTAGGTCGGTATATTTATACGTCCCTTAGAACTTTGCTAGATTCTAGAAAAACCACTCAGTTTATAAAGATAACTCCACACCTTCAAGCAAGAGCAATCAGTTTTAAACAACTAGGTTTTATATTTTTAGTAAAACTGTCAAATGTCACGAAATGTTATGTCACATAGTTTTTTTTATGTCATTGTCAAATGTTCAAAACAACAAATCAGCGTGTTAAATTATATGGGCTAACTTGTGAAAATTATTACAGAAAAATCAGCAGTTATGTATTAAATAGAATGGCTGAAGGTACAGAGAAAGAAATTGGAGGCTTGGATCGTGATTTAGTTTGTGTTCTCTTTCCTGGAATTGTGAAAAATGATGAAAAAGCATTGCAGTGCCTTGGTGGTCTCAAAGCTATTTCGCAGGTTGATATTACATTAGTCCATTCAATAGAGCTTTATAATTGAATAAATTACGCTATTAATCTACTACATCCATGTCCAATGTCCTATTTCTATAATTATAGGTATATTGCCAACCGACCAAGAAGAGACTCGGCCTAAGTTACCAACCTGAGAATCCTTTCGTCAAGAAGGTTTATGCGGACACAAAGAAAGCTGCTGGTGTCCTATTAAAAGTGAAAGTGAAAAAGGTCAAAGTCAATGGAGTAATTCAAAGAAATGTTGTGTCTACTGATGTTATTGGTAAAGTCAGCAAAATGTATAAGTTTGAATGTAAGTGTTCAAAGGGTCCCAGGTCCCTATCGTCTCCACTTTTTTTAACTCGAGATAGGTCCAAATAGAATATGATTAGATAAAAATTAGTCTGATCACCAATGAGCCCTAATAACCAGAAGCTAGCTTTAGACACAAAAGCTGTTCACAAAGATCTCCAGTGAAAGTAATATTTCATTATTATTTCAGCAATGTGTGACTTTCAATTCCTACCAATACACAGAGAAGAACCGACTAGTGAGCTTACATGCCTCTTGGACAAGATCATCCCCAATGGAATTGATAATATGAACTTTCTGGAGTAAGTAAAATTAAAACTAATATTTCAGCTAGAGAAAGAAAGAAAGAAATACATTTATTATCAAAGAAATACACTATTCAAACAAATAAACTAAAACTAAACTGCTTTTAAAAAATGTTTTCTTGTCTTATTTTAATGGATTTAGTTTTTGGATATATATACGTTCCGTGTCGTTGCCACTGGGGTCTAGCAGAACACCAGCGCTGCAGCATGCTGCCAGTACGCTGCAGCATGAAAGCTGAGCTAGGCCCCCATTGATGGAGGACTCTGTTATGTTGTATTTTGACCTTTTTTGTTCATTTATTTTTCCATTAATAAAATTATTTCTTTTCTTTTTCTTTCTTACTTACAGATTAAGATAACGAGTTCCTATCTCAGCATATTTTGCCAGAGTTTAGTTTTTAAACACCTCTTTTTTTTCTAATAACGTCACAGGAGATGTCACCACTCATAATAATAAACAGAATTTAAAATACTCAATTTTTTGCAGTCAACCATGTCCCCTATTCATAGTCCCATCAAACTTCACAAGATCCGACAAGCCCTTACCCTACACATACACAAACAAACGCTACCCAGATAGAAGTGGTGCTTCAGATGGTGATGATTTCCACAATAAATGCAGGAGTGAGAGAGGCATGCCGCTGGGACATTGGTGGTGGTTCAATGACACCGATGAGTTCCCATCTAAGCCACTCGACTTTTACATAAACAATAGAAATATGAGATATGAATATAATTCTCAGCTGCCTAAAGAAGCTGAGGTTGTTGAAAGGGTAAGTTATTATTACCTACTATTACTCATTTCGAGCAAGGAAAAATTAATAAAATTAATATTAAAATAAAATATGAGAAGAGCCGAAGATCGGGCTCACTGGCGCGCCTTGGGAGAGACCTACGTCCAGCAGTGGACTGCTATAGGTTGATGATGATGATGATGATGAGCAAGGAGATCGGCATTGTTTTTAAATTACTTAAAATGAGGTCTACCTTATAAGCCTGATGAGCATCTACCGTAAAATAATTCTTTATCATACTTGTCTATGTCTATGAATGAAGGCATAAAACCTTTTTTAAAGTTTTCACTATATTTTTGCAGCTTTTCCAAGAGCGCCCGATATGGTCACTGAACAGACTGAGATACCAGACAAAGTTGAGGATTGCTTCGTTGAAAACTCTAGCGCCGTGTGTATCCGTACTTATGAAGGATGGGCCATGGAAGAGTATGTGGGTCAGATATGGATACGACCCTAGGAAGGACCCCTATGCAAGGATGTACCAGACTATAGACTTCAGACTGAGGCATACAGGTAAACTAGTAGGGCTTGCTACACAGTCAGATGGTTGGATTCCAACCAATTTCATATATCATAATGTTAAGTGGCCACCACTAGTGGCCCAATGTTATACCCCTAATTGTTTCAGTGCTTTCGGCGTGATTGAGCATCAACCTTTTAACCCCCTTTTTTTAAATAAAACTTTTTTTAATCTTTAATCATTTTAATATAACTAATTATTCATAAACAAAAAAAAACTTAATTTTTTTGGTTATCTATCTGTTTCCTCAAAAATTTCGTCTTTATTTAATACTCTGATGTAAGTGTGAAGAGTTGCCAGCTGACACTAATGGTCGATTACAGCTGGAGTATACTCAATGGTGATGACTCGCGACCAAGTAGGTCACTACAAGAAGGCGGATCGCGTCCGCCAACTGAAGCGCAAGAACCGTAACGAACCTCTACCGAGCGAAGAGATCAGCGAAGGAGCTGTGTTCTTCCGACCCGGCATGGTGCCCACCCAGCGACAGATATTCTACCAGGTAACCTATACATACTGGTAAAATTTCTGACAATGCTTTAAGCTACAGCAGTATGATCTTGTAAAGAATTAAATAAATCCTATTTATTTGCCATGATGGACAATGAATGGATAAAAATGCTTTATTGTACACCATAAGACAAAAAAAAACAATAACATAGAGAAGGAAACATTACAAAATTTAGTACAATGGACAATGCTGGATAGAAAAATATGCCATATCTGCCAAAGATAATTTAGACTATGTAATATTCTGTTTAGGCTTTATTCTGTTTTGCACACCTTTTTGAAAGGATTTGGTTCTATTCATGATCTTACGAGCCGCAAGGGACTCTGTTCTGTTAATGGTCCTTCGAGCCGTTTCAAGGATTTGTGTTCATGGATTATTATTATTATTATTTATTAAATTAAAACGGTTAAACCAATTACATTAATTTAAAATTAGAATAAAATCTGCATTAGATTAGAATATAATAAATAATTAACAAAACAATTAAACAAACTAAATGAAAGAAAAATAATACTAAGAATTAAATAATTTTAAATAGCTGAATCGTAAGACTTATGAAAATTCATTTAATTTATTATTCATTATTTATTTATTCATACACTTTCACAGAACCTGAGACACTCTGACATAATATACTTTCCTTCATCTGCTAATATATCACAGTCAGGATTGTAGCGTAATAGTTGGTTGATACTCCATAGAGTTGGCTAGACGTAAAATCATGAGGCGTTGTCCTAATAGAACGCGATTACGCGACCATCGCAAGTTCGCGCGAACGTCGGTCGCGCCAATCCGCGATCAAACGTACTAACGTCGAATAGGCGTCCCAATTGGCATCGCGTCGCGTGAGCGCATCGATGAACAAACTTGCGATGGTCGCATGATCGCGTTCTATTAGGACAATGCCTGAGAAAAGAAAAATTGTTCTCAGGTGTCCGACGTCCAACTGCCCGAAGTGCAGACGATGCTGGCGGAGGAGCCGGCGCCCGACGCCACGTGCCACGCGAAGCACGGCTGGCTGGCCCCCACCGCCATCGATCAGTTCCGCGACCACATATTCCGATACGTAAAGGAGACGCTACTGGCCACGCACAACACCAGCTTGAAGTTCGATGTGAGTACTTTATATCAAATACTCATTGTTTTTTTTTGTTCCCTTTCCAACCCATAATCTAACCGTTATGCCGATCAGCTTAAACTAATACTAAGTTTTGCGTAGGACTTATGCGTTTGTAGAAACAACCATCCCCATTTTTGCCCATATATCCCTAATGTACCCGTTCATCTATCTAACTATCTACCCATCTATCTATCTACCCCTCTATCCTCCCATCTATCTATCTCTCTCCCCATCTATATGTTTTACTCCCCATCTATCTATCCCTCTATCCTCCCATCTATCTATCTATTTATCCCCCCCATCTATGTACATGTCTAATAATATCAACAAATTATATAAATATATTTAGTAATAAATCCGCTTGATTTCTAAACAAAGGTTTTAATTAACTTAACTTTAGTTTAGAACTTTAGTACATATTACTATATTATAAACCAAAGAGTCAACGAACAGAAAACCAAAGTTTAAAGATACGACACGTGTTTCGCCTCTACACGAGGCATCATCAGGAGGTGTGGACTCGCCGAGCGGCGCGCCGGCGTTCTTTTGTTTTCTGTTCGTTGACTCTTTGGTTTATAATATAGTAATATGTACTAAAGTTCTAAACTAAAGTTAAGTTAATTAAAACCTTTGTTTAGAAATCAAGCGGATTTATTACTAAATATATTTATATAATTTGTTGATATTTATGGATTTTCGCAAAGTAACGCCTGAATCAATCAATTATGTCTAATAATGTCTATCTCCCCATTTATCTATTAATCCCTCTATCCGCTCATCTATTTATCTCCCCATCTTTCTAACTATCTATCCTTCTATCCGCCCGCCTATCCATCTATCTATCTATCTCCCCATCCATCCCTCTATCCTCCCATCTATCTTTCTATTCGTCCATCTTTCCATCCTCGTAGAATTTCGCATTAGGTATAACATTGGTAGGATATTCAACGATTATTTTTTGGTTGGTACCTAAACTCTGTTCATAATGTAGTTTGTACACGTGTCTAATGTCTTGTTTACGAGGCGTAATCTCTTCGACAGCTATTGTTATACGTAGTTACAGTTTACTATCGGCTGTTTGGCCAAGATTCAATATTTTATCATGTTTGCGTTATTAGAACAATGTGTCACAATAAATCACTTCAAAAATTAAAGTAGGTTCGATGTTTATCAAATGAAATGCGTACTCCTCGCCTTCCTGGCATCTTTCTAGAGTTCTAATAAACTAGCTACATTCTCGAACAGGTAGCTGTATAGCCAAAATTTTCTGATAGATACAAATATTGTTATTAATTATTTAATACTTTATTGCACACACTTAAATGTAGTACCAAAGGAGGACTTAATGCTAGAGCATTAATCGCAGTATGTCGCAAGCAGGATGCTAGTATTTATCCCGATACACACAGGACAGCCGAAATTGTAGGCAACAGCCAGTCTGTAAGAGATCGTAATACACGATAACTTTGCCCTTTGTAAAACTTTATTTGTATTTTGGAGCTCGATGGCGTGGTGTGAAATGTCCCAAAATATATTTATATTTAAATTTATATAAATTATATTTTTATTTGTCTGTGTTTGAAAATTATTTATATTAGTTTTACTATGAGTTAATATTTAATTATTTATTATACATTTCTTGCAAGCCACTAAAGATTTATTATGGACTATTATAGTCATTAATAAATCTTCTTTAATAGTATAACTCTATGTATAGTATAACCACAGAGTACTAAGATATACACATGTATAACTCTATGTATACATTATTTTGTGTTTTGTTCTAGGAGGGTCTGAGCAGCGATGATGAAGACGAATACGAAGACGATGGCGATATAGTTAACGAAATGGATGAAAATGATTGAAAAATTATAAAAAATATCAATATTATATAATTTTAAGACGGTGTAATTGTTTTTTAATTTATATGTTATTTAACAGGAAGTAGACTATGTTATTTTTGTAGATGCCGTAGATGAGTAGAGAAATGTAGGTGGTTTTCTGGAATTTGCGGACTATGGAATCGAGTCGTACAATCTGTTCAGTAGTTTTGGTGGTAAGTACCTATCGTAAGAATTAAGTCGAAACCCCCGCCGGCTAAAGCTAGTTCATCGCTGTTACGTCCTTGTAAGGGACTTACTTTATGCTTACAGGTGAACGCGTGCCACGAATTTAGGTATACAGATAACATATCTTGGCTTAAAAACCAATGACGAAGGCTTATGACAATAAATTCCTATAATAATATCGATAATATCAACAGATATCAATTTACATGCCTAATGCCTATGTTCACAGCAGTTACAATGAGTTTTTCTGTTATTAGGCCATCGATACTAAAAAAAAACCAAGTTTCATCTTAAATTTACACGAAATTTTGTCCCTAAATCCAAAATTTCGGGTGCTCTTGTGGTTAAACATTTTGTATGAAGCTGTTCACATGTAAGCAACAACGATTTTTTGGATTTACAACAGGGGAGCCGACATCCGATTAATATATATTGATCCGACGACCGACAAGTGGGAATAGGCTCTTAGAGGTTTCTACAAGCTTACTATCCACAACTTCATTTGAGTTGCCAAATAACAGAATTCCATTCTTAGAAGGTGTTCTTGACAAAAATACCTTCAAAATTTCAAGTCTCTACGTTCAGTGGTTTGACTTCTGCGTTTTATGTCAGTCATCCACCCAAGTCAAGCCTGGGTTTTATAAGTAGGTACATATATTTTTGTGATATTTAACGGACCTTGAGAAAAACGATGAGAAGAACCGAAGATCGGACTCAGTGTCCGCCTAGGAGAGACCTACGTCCAGGAGTGGACTGCTATTGGTTAATGATGATGATCAGAAAAACGACTGTGACAGACGGACCGACATACTCCGAGGTTGCTTCCTATCTATGTAAGGTTAGTAAGTATTCCTGTATACAGGGTGTCCTATACTTAATTAATGGATAATCCGGCAGGTACTTGTCGGGGAGCCACGTGGACCCAAAGAAAATTTACTAAATTCTTCGGGAATACAACACTTTAAAAAAAAATCTGCCTACGCGCACATTATTGGGGCCACAAATTAAGTCCAGTTAAAAAGTTTTAACCCTAATCAAACTCCAGCGTACCTAGTAACAATATAACGTTGTTTACGGATCCGACTTAAAGTAGCTTATCTTTGCGTTGCGGTGACATTGCATAGGGCAGATAAGTTTTACCTAATTAAAAACGAATATTTACTCAAATAAACTTTCAACTACATACTTGTACCTATTCAATAGCGGCAAATTTAAGTTCCAAGAGAATCAAAGAATTTGAATTTAAATGTAGAGCGTATTTAACTACCTATATTTAGTATATTTATAATTACCTACCTATAGGTAGTACTTAATTTTTTTGCGGATTACGGTCTTCGATCATTGTATTGTCTTGATCATGCAAAAAACATGTTGGTACTTACTTAGTTTAAATTTGTGTTTAGATTTTGCATTTGTGACTTTGGTTCTGGTGACCTATAACATTATTTTCAAAGAATCTACGTACGTATAGGTATGCTAAGTTAAAGTGGGTAACAAAAAACTAAAACAACAAAGGGAAACAACGAAGATATGCGTCAAAGTTATGGATGGCCTCATATTTTTTTGAATTCGGAAAAAAACCTTTTTTTGTGAAAAAATTACCATCATTTATTTCATAATTATGTGTAACTATTGATAAGTATAAATTAGCTGTTGACCGTGGCTTCGCCGGCATGGCCGTACATGGCATGTACCGGAATTTAAATCTTAAGATTTTTAACTTGCAATCATATCTCTTATCATCTGTCTACATAATACCTATTATATGCCTATCATTAATATGCCGAATTTCAGATTTAGCGCAAATCCGTTCAGTAGGAATGTTCGATTAAAACGAAATATTATACTGATTCCAGTGGGTTCTTAACGAATCACAGTGTGACTCCACTGGACTCATATTTATAGATTTGGTTTATCGTTGCAATAAAATAAGCAATAGTTCTGTAAAACGTTACCTACTTCCCAGCTTGTTGATAACATGGTCATCTTGCTTGAGTTAATCAGTGCGAATATGGACGTCACATAGACCATGATACCGAATCTTGAGGATTATAGGTCGGATTGGGTCAGGGTATTGACGCACCTAAGTAGCAAATAAACCGACATCTGAACTGACACCAATGTAGGTCACAAGACGCCATTGGCGATGTGATTCCACGATGTCACAAAGCTGCAAATCGAGTCGCGGATTTAATTACTACACGTGTCGCCGGTGGCGGCCACGCGCTACATCAACAAAATGTATGAAAACTGACGAACACCCCGGCCACCGGTCGCTGTGTTTGGCGACGCTTTTGAGGGTGCACTAATAATGAAAAGATGTATAAACACTAAAAATAATAAGCTTTAAATACAGAATCCTTATCTGCATTTTAATTAATATTTATATTATATATAAGTAGTGTATGGAATATATATGATATATATACTAAAGTACTAAACTAAAGTTAAGTTAAAACCATTGTTTAGAAATTAAGCGGATTTATTACTAAATATATTTATATACCTAATTTGTTGATATTGTACAATAAAATAATAGTTAAAACGACCATTTGTTTTGTATCAGATGTAAGATCTTATGCTCTTACCAACCAACTACCTTCATAGGTATAATGTATAGAAAGGGACAAAGGCAAAAACAATAAAGCTCTTTGTTCAAAGCATTGTTTGTAGAAAACTCGCCAATCTCGGAACAAAAATATTGTTTGCATAATTAGACGGACTTTGTCTCGAAATGTTCATACCGACCACAAAGGAGTAGACACATATAAATGTATATATTGAGTCAACGTTGTGGATGCCGATGAAGGTACATAATATGTATGTAGGTAAGAATTCCTGATTTTTCTGTAGGTATTTTTGAACTGAAAACTCTATCCGCTAACTCTACCCACTGGTATAATAATATTAATATTTCATGACTGACCCAAAATATATTAATAAATGTCTCCTCCTTTTCTCTATTTCGTAGAAAATTATAATTGTTAATTCCAATTATAGGTAGGTACACTTGCAACTCATTAGCTGGTGAGGTACTTAACTTTTGTAAGGTATAAATAAATTTTATCCCTTACCATTATTAAATACACTAAGAAACAGATAAGAAAAATAAATAAAGTAATGGCTGATAAAGAACTCTTGTTTATTTACTTTCCCACGATTGTGACTAAGTAGAGTCTTCTAATTAGTTGTAGCTTCGCTTAACTTTTTTTATATTTAACTCTATTTAATATAATTTAAGTCCACACACAGTTTAATATATCTTCTGTTTTATAAGGACTTAAAAATGTCCGCGCACAGAACGACTCTACCCTTGTATTGTATAGGCTTGGTAAGCATCGCTAATAGAGACAATGATAGCCCTCAGGGGGGGCACCATATACCTCATCTCTTGTCCGCTATGGACGTCAAATGTCCGCTCACCGGGCAACTCACCCTAGGCTAGGTAATTAAACATCCCTTTCAGACGCGCTGAAAGCCTCTGGGGGCACAAAGCGCCCGCGCTTATCGCGTCTATATAAAACGGGTGGGAGGTTGCGCGCGCGCACACTCGCTAGCGCCGCTCTCACGCGCACGATCGATTTTCCGCCCTGGTTTTCGGCGCATTATTCTCCGCGAGTGAGGTGCGTTACATTTTCTTTAGTGAACTGTTTTAAGTGTATCTTTCAGCATTGTGTTGTGCATTAGTGAGTTTACTGTGGGTAATTAAATTATTATCGATTTATGTATAAGTGAAGTCTTCGAAGTTCTCTTAGATAAGGATTTATTGTATTTAGGAAGTAAACATGCACAATATTCGAAAAGAGCGTAGAAAAACTTCAATCCTAAATAAGTGACGAAAATATCCTTTTCCATAAATCCTAGTTTCAGTTTTTTAAATATTATATTACAATACTCAACTTTACTTTTAATACAAACTACCTTTCAAAATTATAAATTAAAATTACCTACAATTTTCTAATATAGTAGCACAATTTTTAAACGATATGAAACATCCAACGAGTAATAATGTTTGCTTGCAATAATTAGGTAGGTACCTACTTTGGCCTAATTTTGCCGCTGCAAGAAAACTACTTAGGAAGAATAGCTAGACAAGCATTTATCTATTAATGTAATAGAAGCAATGATTAATCAGCATTATTATTTGGCACATTGTGACACAATAACGATGACTCGTGCCCGGTGATTGAACTGCAGATAAGTGTAGATAAACCAATACTACCCACTATTTGACTTGACAACGAGTGCTCACTTAGGTACATTATCCACTTCACGTGAAGTATTGTTATAAAATAATGGACGATACGATACAGCCCATTTTTAATATGTAAACAAGTGGCAACGACGAATGCGATCTCTTTGTGGTAGAGATGTACTGATATAGTACTCGTCCACTTTGAGACATTTTGATGTTCAGCCTCAAAATCACACATATTTTATGCACTCCATGTCAATATTATAAGGATTAAAAAACATACTTAGCATAAAATTCACTAAGCACATAGTAATTTTTCACCAAGGGAACTAAGTACGTGTAGTAGATATGAAAGAGCAGTATAAAGTCTAATTTTTATCTAGGTACATAAATAAAGGTAACATAAAGAAGCGATAATTATTCGAAGCCACTATATATAGAAAAGATAGGTCATAGAAAACAACGTAGGTAGAGTGATAGAAATTGCAAAGCAAAACAATGCAACAAAGTAGGTACCAAATTAATTAAGTAATAAAACATAGGTATTTCTCAACCTAAGTAAGGTTAACAAATATGTAAAGCCAAAGCAAAAACTTTTTTTTTTGAATAGGTACTCCCGCGTCTCTACATCTTTTAAAAGTGCCTGTGATTAAAAATTTGCACAGAGTAGTAGGTACCTATGATAGACAAGTTCAACGATTATTTTTTTTTGTTTTCGACTTGCTAATTCAAATATCTCTAAAAATTATTTGTTTTCAATGGCTAATGCACGTGCGACACTGCGGCGTGCTTGGAATCCACAACTATTGTTACCGTGGCTGTCAAAGATTACAGCCACAGGTGTACGAGTAGGTATTACCTTGCCTTCGCCCAACAGATAACCACTAAACAGGCAGGATGTTTAATTTACCTTTTAGAACTTATCTAGACTTTTTGCTTTGAAGGCTGTGTTTATTTGACTAAGGCTCGGTCCACCGGATCGAGTCATGAGGTGTTCCATACGGAGGCGATGATGTGATGAGATTTTTATAATTTTCTTGTCCTACCCTAAATTGGTTGTCTGGTAGAAAATACTATAGCATTAAGTCCTTCCTCCATTTGAACTTTGAATTTGTACTGTACACGTCTTTTTCTCAAGTGAGGTTTATATTTTATAGGCTTAAGTATATTTTTGTAGATTCTTCTATTTTTTTATTAGCTGTACTTACATATTATTTATCTTATATATTTCACCTTTACTCTAGCAGCAGGATAAATAGACTTC
This sequence comes from Lobophora halterata, assembly GCA_932526365.1. Classification (NCBI taxonomy): domain Eukaryota; kingdom Metazoa; phylum Arthropoda; class Insecta; order Lepidoptera; family Geometridae; genus Lobophora; species Lobophora halterata. The sequence goes on along the minus strand of OW052001.1, from coordinate 9,447,623 downwards.
TAAGTATAGGTACAGATCAGGAGATAGCTTGAAGATCGAAACCAAAATTGCTAAATAAATAGCTAATTCTCACTTTATTAAATTTGAACAGCGTTTAAAAATATTCATCGTGTTTATTACATTTTGAGATTATTTCATTTGTCTGGCATTAAACTTTTCGATACTCATTGGTAAATTATACAACAACTGTATGTATATTCAGTTGCATTTAGCTTGATGTCGTTAAACTTACGCTTTATTATTTGCATAATATTAAACATGATTCTCGAATATTTTCAACACTAAATCACACATTAGATAATATTCCTACAGATGACCGTTAAGCGTCGATTACACACGGCTTTTTTACAAGCTGCTTGTTAGCGAGTTCAAAAGCTAGCGTGTGAGCAAGTTAGCTTTTGGGCAGGATTGTCGATAAGCAGATTGAAAAAAAGCCGATGACACTGGGCGAATTTACACGCTACAAGTGAACTCGCTGGCTTGTAGCGTGTAAAAAAGCTGTGTGTCATCGACGCTTAAATGAGATAGATAAGATACTTGTACCACGGAGGAACAAAGTACTAACTCCTTAGCGGTGTCGTAGTTTCAAACTAAGTTTAATTTACTTACACTTGAATATACTATTACTTACGAAAACCTTGGTTTAATCGGTTCTATAAAATTTTGATTCTGTGACATTGAACATAAAGGAATAACATCAGGTATCAAATACTTTTCTAGTAAAACTAAGTGCATTTTCAAACTAGCGTATTAAAAGCCCAACGCCGGCGTTTACGCTCGGTTTTTTCTAGCTACGGTGTCGGTAAGTGTGGTTTCAGATTAGCGTAAATCCGCTAAACTGTAACTGTAATCTATCAGGGCCTTACTTGTTGTTTGAAACTGCACTTAGTTTTACTAGAAAAGTATTTGGTTGGGGACGAACAGTTGGGGGTCCAAATAGTATATTGTTTTCAGTGTACGCAATTTAACGACCACTGCGGAACTCGAACTTGCATTCTTTGATTGTCCGTATCAACTGCTCTACCAGCTCAATAAAGACCTCTAAACACCAAAGCCGCCGGCACAGCCGCCCGGCCCGAGAAACTAAGCTCCTTTGAATAATCCCTAATAAGTCGCTAACCCGGCGGGTTATCTTATGTGCCTGCGACGGTTTTGGTGTGTAGAGGTGTTAGAGACATACACACACAGACACAGTAACACTGGACGCACCCAAAAATCATAAAAAAAACCTAGTGGGGATTACCACTGAACAAAACAAATACCCTGTTCCTAAAATTTTACCTATTTCAGGTAGTGCACTTCCAAAATGAGTTCGAGCGACTTCAGATTGGAGCGGAGCTTGGATCTCTCGGCCGACACGAGGGCCGTGGCAGAGACGGAACTTAGAGAGACCCCAGAACGGGTGCGCGAGGCGCTCGAGAGACTACGAGAATTGCTGAAAGAGAACAAGGATCTCTACTTTGGAGATGATGACGAGCTTCTTACCATCTTCCTCAGGCCTTGCAAGTGGTATCCGGAGAGCGCACTTGCACTTGTAAGTACTTACTTAAAATTTACAAAGAATAAAATTTGTTTGACATATACCTACACTTGTTAGTATTTAAAAAGTAGGTACATTTATACAATACGTTAATCTTAATAACAAAAATACATAATTCGATGAATGATCAGTAATTTATCACTAAACCACCAGTTAAATTAAATTTAAAATATGAAGTGCAGTCTTCATTATTGAGTTTGCTGCGTTGAACATGCAAGTCATACTTGTTACAGTCTACTAACTTTACGCAACGCACAGACATTTCGGCAACACTCATATTAGGAACGTTTTACGAGGCAAATAGCTACTTGAACCGACCTAGACCTCAGCAATCATGACTATTATAATAACAAACATACATGATTTTAATCCATTTACAGTCAATGACCGTAATAAAACTAATTTTCGCTAAAATTGTACATTTTGATACACCAATTTTCATTTTTAATACATCAGTTACATAAGTTTTCTAAAGATGTTACCTACATTCATATTATGTACCTATGTAGGTAAAATTTTAGAAAACTATGCTAATCGGAAGAATTGAAGGTAGAGAAACGTATTCAGCTATCGTTTCAACGTCATATGTACCGATTTGTGGCCGAAATAGATAAATAATGTTTGTTACCTACATATATTTATACAAATAATGTGGTAATAAGGTTCTAAATATGACATAAAGCAAAGTACTTAGTTATTATTCAGTGCATATAAAGATAAAGAATTTGATTATACTGGTGTTTCACAATCGTAGTGTACAATAAAATGTTATTCCTAATCATTTAGTTTTATGAACGCTAGTAAATCTAGCATAGTAATGAAATAGAATTGTTATATACACCTACTTACTTACAATTATGTTGTTTGATGTTTGTTTACTTATTGTAAAGTATTGCTTAAGCCATGATCATTAGTGGTCGTTTCTAATAAAAAGCGTTAACTGTTACCGTGCTGTTACTGAAAAAGTTTGATTATATATCCGAATAAAATCAAAATATATTTGGTATGGCTCCAAAATTGCATTACATGTCTCAACAGCAAATAAATTATTTGATTTGAATAACGAAGACAAGACTGAAATAAACGGCATTAACATAACTGCAGCTTCAAGCGTAGGGGAGACCTAGGAGGGTTGTGACAGTTTTACTTTTGGGGCCATATTTCGCTCAAGAAACATTCCACAGTAATGGACACAGTTATCGCTTATGTCGTTTATGCGAAGGAGATTGGGCAAAACTGTTTTTCCCAATCTCTATCGCTTATGTTAAACATATCAAAATTTCTTATCCTGACACCACGCAGCCGAAGCCGTAGGCAGCAGTTTTTAGTGAATTATTATCATTTTGTCGCCGAGAGAGATAACCGCTCGCAATGTCAAAGGGCATTCGGTATCATAACCGGCCGATAACTGACTATCTGCTGTTGTACCGAGCTCCAACGGACATTATTAGAAATTTATAATGAGGTCTCATCAGAGATGCACTCTCATAGTTCACAGCGAGCGAGGAAAATTTCTGTGCTTGTACCAGTGTTTGGTAAAATTTTAAAATAATATAAATCTGGATCATCAGCATTAACCCATTATACATTGGCCGTACGTAGGTCTCTTGCAGTGTGGTGCGCAGATTGCAGTAACTAGTCATATACTAAAATCAGTATAGCACTCGAGCTCTTAGATATCTTAACAGACGGTTGTAGAGCCATAGTATCCTATAAGAACGTGACAAAAAAATATGTTAAAAAGAATTTAAAACATCATCTTCTTAGCCTTATTATTTAAAACAACAATTTTATGTATGTCGTGTGTTATCGTGGTGTTTACAAACGCTAATGCCGGCATATTACCACTGCCATAATTCCAGTCCGTCATGCCAACTACTATGTTAAATCAATTTAATCGCACATATCAATAAATTCATTTACAATGTCTTCATGGGACTTGTTTTACGGAATAATACGTATATACTTAATTAAACCTTATAATTAAAAAAAAACTAATTTATGTTTTGGGTGACTGCGTATAGACTGCGTGTAACGAACGTAAACTATTATTATAATAAAAGGAACAGGCATTACAAAATTAAACTTTTGTTGGTACCTATAAAACCGTTTTATATATTATTCGAATTCCTTTAAATTGGTATAGTCAGTCAGCTTCAAACCGACTCAATTCAGCTCCTAATGATAGCCCAAGACTCTAGATCCCACGCTAAATATGGTTGCCTTGTACATCTTTGGTAGAGTTACATAAAGTGGGACTTTAAAAAAAGAAATTGAGTGTCTGAGGAAAATTATACCTATTCTATTCCATTTTAATATAATTTTCCACAGATACTTGTTTCCACTCGAGATCGTATTGCATGACATAACATGCACCTTACGCTCATGTTTAATAAACTACGTTTTATTTACATTTTGCACTTACGTCCCACGTGTACTGCTTATAGATAAAACCGGTACGATTTCAATGTTGGTGAAAACAGCCTACCAAGGTTCGCAACGGTACAGGTCGTTAGCGCCGCTATTTTGTTATGATACCTACTTAGAGCTCGTTAGCCGTTTTTTTTTCTCTCTCTCTTCTATACATTAGAAATGACTCTAAACATATATCAAACTTAAACGGATTAAAAGGGTTAAGAAAAAATCTATGTTTGGCTAAATTTTCACATGAAAATGAACCAGATAACCTCTTGCGATCTTTTACAAGAACACCCTATAGATATAATTATCCTCTACATTGGGTGCTTAGTTTCGTATACTAATTGGCAAATAGACAATCCTTTATTTAAACAAAGGGAGATTGCTAAACAACCAGCGGCGTTTGTCGTAAACTTTTTGAACAAACGAATTTCGCGTACAAATGTATATTAGTACTTTACTTACTTGATATTTCTTTAAATGGTTTATTTATGCATAAATACATTGTTTCTGCTATTGCATGAATCTGTAAATGAAGAAACGAAGACAATTGATTTCATAATTATGAAACCTTGTCCATAGATACACGTGAACTATAGGTACCTATTGTCCAAAGGGCGCGTCCATGATCGGGGTTCAGTAAAGCCCTCTGAATCATCGTCATAAAACGGGTATTGTAATACGTTTATATGCTAATCGATAATAAACTTGCATAACATAATTCATTTCATTACACATAACAATTTATGTTTTGTGTTTTTTCAATACTATAATTACACAGATATATTTCTCGTATATTTCAACACAAACACTCTCTGTTTTTACCTACATATCATGAAAACAATATCTTAAAAGTCATATACATACATATACTATATTAGATTCTTGGTATATTTATTCTTACCCTTATGAAGTCTTTGTTTTTGCTCATAATACAAAATACATCTATTGAGGTCGACTCTACTGCAGAAGTAGATGTTTACTTTTTCATTCCACAACTAATTTGAATATAGTGGTATCGGCTGCATTCGGGCTAAGAATTTCTTAGTTCTTGAAAACTTCTCCGGGACACTTTTATACACCTTCGAACTCAACCACGCCGCAATATACAGGGAGAATTTTTAATGTTAACTTATTGTATACATACACAGATTTAATAAAAAACATACCCGTTAATTCTAAAAAAACACACACTGTATTATTCCGCTATCCTGAAGTGTCGCTTATAAAGACCAAATCTGGGAAGTAATGTTTAATGGCAAACTTGAGGAAAGGCATCATTTTTAAGAAATTCAAAGTCCAAGAATACCTAATTTAACCGATGGGAGGCGTCCCTTGCAGGATCCCATCTGGATGGGTACGAAGTTACGAACACTGTGCCAGATATTCTATCGCAAAGCAGTTGTGTTAGCTTTACTGTTTGCCCGTTTAAGGGGCATTGTAGCTCACTAGCTACATTGCCCCTTAAACGGGAATTTTATAATTTCACTAAATTACTGGGCTTTTCAGATTGACAACCTAAATGTCTCAAATTGGACGAGCGTTAATAGCAGTGTAGCACCGGACCATGTGCATTAAAGTCCTGTGCAGCAGTGTTTTGGTTATCGGTAGGCGTGATCTCTTACCATCAGGAGAACGCCTAGCTCGTCTCGTCACTTTTTTCTAAAAAAAAATAGTTGGCTGGTCACTTGTTATCCACAAACCCAGTCCCGGAGGTCACAGTACCTACGTGACTAAATGACGAAGTATGTATTTCATCTGGTGTTATCACAGCGACCCGGATCTCTATGCTTTATGTGTTTGTGCATCCCAGTCATGATACGCCGCAGTTTACTTATTGCTTTTCGTTATGTCTTGTTGATAACTGGTGTTTCCTAATGTAGTTGGAGAAAACTATTGTAATAGGAACCTCTAATGCAAAATGAACTTAGTACATACCGTCTGAAAATTCCAGTAGATTAATTTATATTTGACTATATGACGCCCGAAATTTCCTTTCGAAATTCCTTTCTTAGTACACTTTCAGCTCTTAACAAACATATCCTCATAATTTCAAATCTCTACGTTCAGTGGTTTGGCCTGTACGTTATATGTCAGTCAGTCAGTCAGTCAGTATCAAGCCTTTTATAGTAATAGATAGTAAGTAAAATCTTTGGATTATCGGATTTGGTGACGTACCGATCGGTGACAAATGTAAATGCCATAAATAAGTAGTAATCCGCTACTGAACAAAGATAACGAATACTCGTAAATCGTATATTAAACATTTTAAAACAGCTGTGAGGAAAGTCAATGTATGCAACTGGCAACTTAATGAATAAAACAGTGCTATGAAGAAACAATTCAAATCAACCGATGCCCCAATTTCAAATTGTACCGACCGATGTATTTTTTCCTTTGATTTTCGGTGACCCGATTTCAATCAACTATAAAAAATTGTATTCTAAAACCACTTCATAGTTGTTTGTTGACGTTACCAGCTCCATGCAATACGTACGTACTAAGTTGGTAGAGTTCAGACTAAACAATCACTGTCCAAGTACAGTGACCGATTAAGATAGCATGGTGGTAATGTACGTGCTCGCTGTGATATTTGCAATCTTAGCCCTGCACTGGCCCAGTTGAGAAACCCACAGTTGCCTCTGGCTTGCAACATAATTATAATTAAATCTTGCGGCTGAGATACATCAATCAACAACCGTAACATAGAGTTTTTAAACATGTTACTGTTGATTGTGAAATCTACTTCTCAACTAATTGTCGCGTTTACAAGTTTTTAGCTGGTAATTACAATGTTCCCTCTTGTCTTCAAGCTTGTATAGCTTCTTTGAGTTAAATTCGGAAGTTTCGGTCTATTTCAAAAAGGAAATAAATACGATAGATGAAACTCTTCGGCAAAAGGTTAGAAATAGTTATCAAATTGCACTCTTAAAATAAAATGCGAAATTTAAAATAAATAATGTTTAGACATTTCACACAACGTCATCTAGTCCCAAACTAAGCAAGCTTGTACTATGAGAACCAGATAACTGATAGAATGCTTATATACTTTTTCTTTAAATACATACATAAGGATACATAGGGTAGTTTGTGAGATGGATGTTTGTTCGCCAATCACGCTAAAACGACTTGACCGATAGACATAGACTAATTTAATCCCAATATTACCCGATAATCGCGGGCCGCTGCTAGTAATTTAATAAAGCTGTTATCTTAGTAGGAAGTTTCTGAAAGTTATTGTGTCGATTTGGACACTGCGTAGTCAATTACAACATTCACAATAATGTTGTTGAATAGCGGTGGGTTTTGTTGCCATTAGCACCAGTCGCGATTATCTAACCTCACCATATTGAGAAAACGGTTTTTGTGCAACGTTTCATATGTTGTCAGGCGATGTACAAGACCAGTGGCGGCTCTTATGCGGGCTACATTATCATACATCGTTTGCATTGAAATGAAGATTAACGTGATTGCCATACTAAAGAAAGAGAGCTCGTTTCCTGGGTATTTCGTGTGCTGTACGTTGTGAACTTGTAACTGACCGAGACGATGCATCACAAAAATCGTAGACACTTTAATCGCTCTCGTCTTAGAAGACTATAGTTGTACCTACTTACGTAGTTTTCCAGGGAATGATTGATTCCAGTAGAATAGTATATTATTATTAGAACTGTCTGTTTTTGCTACATCGGGCAGTCATAGAGTCACAATGCTAGAGTAGGTAAGTATGAAATTGTGGTTCATCTGTACTTCAATAGGTATATTTTATTTATCCCAACTGAAAAGTCTGTATCTGTTAACAATAAAATCCTTTAAAATTCTGTACACATCATATCGTAATCTATTACCAATTACGTTTGCTCACATATTTATGTATGTAGGGGTGCGCCCCTTTGTGCAAATTAGGCGATCACTACATACAATATTATCAGAATGTCTCCCCGTGTCATCCATCACCGGTTACGTGGTTTGAATAGATATCGTGACACCGTCACAGGAAAAGTTGATTTAGCTAGTTCTCTTCTATAAGTAAACCTATAACTAACTCTATCTAGCTGATTGTCCTTCGTAAGTTTGCTGTCTGGAAGTTATTGCTATCTAGCAATACGACTATTAGGTATCGCTTTTTTTTCTTTACTTACTTAATTGATTTGTGTGAAGAAAGGTAAAACAATGCAGAAATATTATTCTAACTTATCTATTAATTTAAAATGAATGGTTCTGACGAATCACTATTATACCAACTCTACCAAAATTTTTGCACAGCTATCAATTTCGTTGATGTATGAGTAAATATTTATGACCTTTATCGCTGAGATATCGATATAGTCCTCTAATTACCTACTATCACAAATGACGTAATTTTACAAAACATGTTGCAAAAAAAAACACGTGGCCAAAACTGATAAAGGTATTTTCAGTTTACCTATTTTATGAGGCCACGCAATGTTGAGACAATTCTTATATGAATGAATGAATGAATGAATGAATGATCTTAATCTAGGTAATCTTAATCTAGGTATACATTTACTTATTGTAGGAAAGTACCTGCTGGAGTACAGAGGTATTAATTAGGTACCTAAGTAGTAAGTTTGGATTGGAGTGTAGGTACCAACCAACAACAAAGTAATAAACATAATCACACTAGCCCCCACACTAGGATTCCCTGTGTCGTGGGTGGCTAGTCTCCTCCGCTGGTAGTAGGTACAATACGTACACACAAACAATACGTACCCATTGGTACTGTTATCCACAACACCTATTAGATGTTACAATATTATAATATTATAAACTTTAGGTATGATTTGCAACTCAGCACGGCTTTTTAACTGGGATTGATGTAGGTATGAGGGTCAAACATATATGGATTTAGGTAGCTGTCATCTTTGGTCTGTGTAGGTTCATAAATGTATTAGTTTACCTACAACTTGACCTTCTGCAGTAGTCTGGTCAATAAATTGCTCACCGGTAGTTTTCATCATTGCATTGTAATTTACTATATTATCGAAAGTGGCAAGGAAATGAATCCATTGTTAAACTTTTGTTGTGAAGTGGATATTATCATAACAAGACTGCATAGGTAACTTGTGAACCTTACCTACTGTTCATCGGTTCTAAATATACACGCGTAAAATTGAGTCTACTCATTTTTTAATTCCATGTATGGAATAAAAATGGATAAATAAGTTAAATTAGGTTTGTTTACAAATAAAAAAATATGTACGTAGTGCTTGAACGGGCCAATATAAAGTTGGATTACCTACTTTATTTTATTTTATTTATTTAACATAAGACACACACATTTTTTTTCATAAATATGCTATGAAATATTATAAATACTAATCTTAAACCAAATCGAGTCTACATTTTGTTTCTTGTGCATATTTAAAAATTATAGGTACTTATATATTTCTTTGCCAAGTCAGTTTTTACATTTAATTTTGCGGTATTTATATGCAAGAAAATTATGGCTATGATTAGTCGGGAAAGTCGCCGTTACAAGCTGATAAGCGCCTGCGCATAAAATGCAAGTTGTCTGCCTAACTTCCCTTTCTCCATAATGATACAGGGAAAATAATTTAATAGGCCTCCCTCGTGTTTGAAAGTAAACTTGTTATCATAGTTGTAAAATAAAAAAAATATACATCTCAGTCCATATTACCCACCTCAGTGGCGTTTTCTCAGCTGTGAGTTTTCCGTCATATTAATTTACCTTCAATTTATTGTGTAATAAAGCGTCGATGACACAGGGCTAGTTTACAAGCTACAAGCCGGCGAGTTTAAAAGCTAACGAGTGTGCGAGTTAGCTTTCGGGAAGGATTTTCAACTAGCAGATTGTAAAATAGACGACCGAAGGGGCGAGTTTACAAGCTACAAGCGAACTCGCTGGCTTGTAGCTTGTAAACTAGCCCTGTGTCATCGACGCCTAAGATTAAGATTAAGTGCCTACTTTGGTGACAAAACATCTAAATTTAGTGTGATCTTGAAGCAAAGTAAATAAATATGAATGCTCAAATAGTACGAGTAAACAGCCATGTTGTGCACACACAATCTCTGTTTTGTGTGCAATACATGGACAGTACCTCGTTTTGTTACTTTACTTACATAACTTACCATGATGTTGTTTGCACAAATGCTCATCAATGTATGTTCGTTAATCAATCACGTCTATATTATAAAACCAATCAGGCTTAAATTCGATAAGAATAATATAATAACTAAGCTGATTGTGACCCTTCACCCTACCTACATTATGTACCTATAAACAATAGTGCTCAAGGTTCGAATCTCAGCCAAAATGATCATATGTGTGAAAAATCCTACTACTAACTAGGGATGAGTATGTCACCGTTTATAAAAAACGGTGTGTGCATATGCAGTGAAAACTTCATCAAGGCGACTCAAGCCGACTTAACCCGAACGAGCGTTACATAGCCGAGTAGGCTTAGTCTCATTCAATACCCACAAAATAAAGTGCTCAGCGCGCCCAAAAAAGTGTTCAAATCAAAAAGTATTAAAAAAAATTGAACTCCGTAGATGTCTCATTATCACCAAATCAAGTGGAACTCTATTGATGTATTATGTTTGTATGAACAGATGCGGCGCGCGGCGGAGTTCAAACGCGACAATGCATCGCTCCTGGAAGGGCTGTTGCCAGAACATGAGCAGGATGCCTTCCTGCAGCACAACGTAGCCAACGTGATGAAGGGACGTGACCACAAGGGACGGCGCGTGCTTCTCGTCAATGTCGGAGGTGAGTCAACCATTATCACCGCGGCCCGTTAAATTGTTTTTCGTGGTCAATAAGGAGAGGGCAGGCGTGTTTTCTTTCCGGCCTGTTTTTTTTTACACATTTTTACAAGTGGCTACACAGATCACGCTTGCCCATAACGAAAACAGTGCTAAATCGATGCCCTTTGGCGTTGATTTCTCTAGGTCGGTGCAACACTGCTAATAGCGCTATATGAGAAATGTTGATGCTTGGTCTCAATAGCCCAGTAATTTCACTAGAGTGTAGTTCAAAGATCTGTGAAGTACTGTTCTGGTTATGGGCCGGCGTGATCCCATGCCTCCTGGAAGAAGAAAAAATACACATATTTATGGGTAATATACGAGTAGGTGTGATGTGAGAGAGTGATATTTATGAGTTTTATTTGTATTGTCAGGTTCATGGGACACGAGCAAGGTTACCGCAGATCAGCTGTTCAGACTGTTCTACCTCATCCACATCGCCGCCACGCTGGAGCCGGAGTCTCAGGTTAAGGGGACCGTGGTTCTCATGGACTTCTACAACATGGGGTGGAAACAGGTAAGCTTTATCATCAGACTATGTTCCACTGCTGGACATAGGCCTTTCATGATGCCATCGCGCTCTGTCTTGGGATTACCGATTTTATAGGTCTGCAACTTCTGGCAAGTCACCTTCCCGAGAGTGGCTTTAGGCTGCGCTTGCCAACTCATAGTTTCTGAGCCGTTTTTAAGAAGTATGTGTTGTGTACATTAAAATTTGTTGTTTATTTTTAGAACACAGTTATTTTCATTATTAATCATATCACATAATCATTTTCATTTACCTTCTTCATTAGGACTATCTGCTTGCTTAAATATTATTACAAGCAGTTATTCACCTATAAACTAATGTTTTTTTTCAATGACCTTTGATTTCTCTGCAATATAGCTCACATTTCCTTGTCACTGTGTTTTGGCACCATTTCAGACACTTTTTCAATGGTTTGTAAGATACGTAATAATGAGACGCATTACACATACCTACGTATTTAAAGTTGTTCATTGTTTTCGTGATTTAGCTTTACTACGAAATACTCACTTAAAGTACGAATTAATTTCCTTGAATTTTAATTTGCTTTGTTTGTGTTTAGATATATAACTTAGTGTTTAGAAATAGTTTAGACGACTGAAACATAATCACATTAAAAAGGTCATTTAAATGCGAAGATTATTGCAACAGATAAACGATCAAATTATGATCAAGTAATTTAGTTAGAAATTTATTATTTATTACAAAGTGAGACACCCTGTATATTACGAACGGTGTACGAGTACTTTATTTTTTAGTTACATTATTTATTTCGCAATAAAATAAAAAAAAAACAATCAAATTACATATGAAAAGGTCCTAAATAGTTTCAACATAAGCCCTGTTAGGGCGTAGCAATACAAAATAGGTCTAAGGATAGGCGGCGCAAAAGAATACATATTATCTTATTCACTTTAGCTTGAAAAACTTATTTAAATTAAAACTATAAGTATAATTTCCAAAAATATTATTCAAATCAAAGTTCTTTTCAAGGCAAGTTCTTAAAGAAAACGTATGCAAGCGCACAGGGCACTATTTACACGAAACGCTTCGAGCTATTTTGACCTATTCCTTAACCCTAGTTCTAATCGAAATAAATTTGTGATATACATACATATATGTTACCGGCAAAGTATATAATGCAGCCATTGCAGGTTTTTAGAGCATTTCATATACCTACGCTAGTTCGTTAAAAATAGCCAAGTGATACCGATGATTAGGAACCTTTGGAATCAAATAGATATCGGTTCTAACGCGTGAATGAATCACCCACAAAGCACAAGTGTTCAAAGTGCATCGACACATGAGGGCACGTTCCTGACCAAACAAAGAGAAAAAAACATTGTATTCTTGCATTGTTACACACTTTATCTTTGTTTATTATTCGGTGTTTCGAAACACTTAATAAGTTAATACGTATCATTATCTAAAATACTTTATTCAGGGACTTTTGGATAAGTGTTAGTGGTCACACGGTGTTGCAACGTTACAAAATTATGGGATTTAACCTTTGTAGTTTTGAGGAGACCAAAGTCTCGTTCGTAGAGTCTGGCTGAAAGTATGGTGGCATTGGGAAATTCATGAGGCTCGCATGGCTACATTATTTCTTTTTATTACGTAGTATAGTGTCAAAACAATTTTAATTATATGTTATATAAATATGCCATAGGTTTGACAGAACAAACAGCTAAAACGTGGTACTCCTAGTGAATAAGAGAAAAATAGAGTACATCCCTCTGTCGTAACAACTGCAACATATATTTTAGTCTATTTATATCTTATGCATACTTGTAATTCTCATTCTCTCATCAGTTATTTTAATGTTTAGCATAAAGAGTTATTTTTTTTATTTTTGGACCGCTCGCTTGTTAAGTTTGTTCATTAGAATTGGTCGTTACCAAGTATATTTACCAACTTATTTACAAAGATAGAGAACAGGATAGAGGAAGCGTATCTTATCAATGAACCATTAAAACAAAGTACCTAGTTCTTCAGACTTTGCCCTGTTCAAGTACATCTCTTACCCTACAGTATCAGCTGTGAGTCAATGACATAAATAATGTAATCTATATAATTCATAAAATTTTCCTAACAGTAACATCTGCTCTATAAAAAATAGGCTATATTTAAATAGGTGCTGCCCTCGACTTAGCCTGCGTGGTATCGGGATGAAAAGTATTGCGTGTCCTCTTTCAGGTTATTTACATAAATCCAAATTATAGCTCAATCGGTTAAGTTGTCTTAGCGTGATTGAGTATCAAAAATCCATAACTGCTATAACTTCGTTTGAGTTACGAATTAATACAATAATTCTTAGTAGATACGCGCCATGGTACACCATATTGAGGAACATACCCTCGTTTTAAATTTCTACGTTTAGTGATTTGATCTGTGCGTTATCTGTTAGTCAGTCCATCAGGACTTTTACATTTATAGGTTGAACTAGCTGCAAACCTCGGCTTCGCCGGTAAACATGTGACTTTCCACGCCGATATCATCCATTTATCTCTCCATCCATTCTCGCAAACTTTTGCTTTTATATTATTAGTAGGATAAGCGTGATATGAGAACTTTTCGCAAAACCTAAGTTGTTCGCTTACGATCAATGAAAATGATCTCACAGGAAAGTGTAGGCCGCCATTAAGTCAGGGTTCCATGTAGAATGAGCAGCTCCACATCAAGGGAGTCACGTTCGAGGCAATCGCTTCTTACTTATGAATTCCGAAGTCGTACCTATCACCTCTTCCGATTCCATTGAATTGATACAAATGATACAGATTATGCTATTAGCATAAAGTCCTCCCTTCATTAGTAAGTGCTTAATTGTTAAATATATAAATAAATTAGTGTTTCTAATATTAGTCGATTCAACGAATTCGATAATTCTATACCCATATAAGAAATGCACGACACTATACAAATTTTGTTAATGACATAAATAAATAAATTACGAAGGTTTCCCATTATGCTAATACTCAACAAGAAAATATCCCAAGTACATACATCGATCGGGAAATAAATTAAAAAGGTAACGATGAAGACCCGAAATAATCTACAAAAAACACAGAGAAAGTCTACAAAAAACTAAGTGTACAAATATGTATAATTTAAATTGAAATAAACTGTGTAAATTAAATATTGCGAAAATCACGAGCGGAAATTGCTTATTGCCAGAACATTCGCTTTACTTTAGTAAAACGCCTTATTAGGTGCCCTAATATACACTTTAGGTTTATCTAAAGATCAATATTTTACATCAACATCCGCTCTTTGTAATTACGGAAATGGATTTTCCTTAGAAGTTAAGGAAAAGAAGATGTCTCACGGAAAAACAAGACATCGATCAGTCACGTTTTGCCCATTGTACTGAACTTGAATTATTTGTGAATGATTCAAGTTCAGGACAATGGGAATTATTGGGAAATTCTGGTGATTACCATCTCACAAGTCGGTAAAGGTCGAGGACGTAGTACATACGTACAAGCTTCTATTTTGTCGTTAGGTATAAGAATAAAAAAAGGTGCGTGCTAAGAAGACAGAAGTGAAAACTTCTTCAAAGGCGAGGTTACTAATATGAAATACAAATTTTCACAGTTTGACAATGAGTACATTGACATTTAGTTTGTATTATTTTAGTTACGCTCTGTGGTTACGCTACTATTATTTGATGTCGTCCAGGTAAAAGAAAAGACAGGTAGACACATTTTACCATCTTCATTTAGTTATATAATGGCAGCTGACTTAACCTGAAGTAGTGTTACACCCGAGGGTTGGGAGCCCAGTATCCCAGCCTAGTCCAATTCAATCCCCACGTAAAATTTGCCCAAATATAAAGTGTAATAATGGCTCAGTGCGCCATTGAAGCTTTCACTTCAAAAACGTGTAGCAGTACCTACTCTTGAAAAGAAAAGTCTAAATCGTCGTCAATCGTTACACATCCAGAATTCTCCTAAGATATATAGATAATAATAGAACGTTTTTTCTAATACCTCTGTGCACTTGTCTGTTCCTCTTATCCATAACTTGATCTCTACCTCGACCTTCGCGGTGAGCCGCAACTAGGCCGTACCTTACCCTCACTACAGCATCATTCAAGTGTAAAATCGCATGTAAGTGTAACAATTTTCAGCGTTGAACAATATCGTTCATTAGATTCTTCACGAAACAACACTAACACGGAATAGTTAACCTTAGAATAATAATGCAACGTTACTGTGTTAAGGTTGCTTCCTTACTTTGTAAAAAAATATATAAGGATACATTATTTTACAGTCCGTGGCTTTTATTTTGATGCCAAAGCCAAATAATCCTGTATCTTAGAGCAATTAATATAAGTTTCAAGATCAAGGCATCAAGATGTCACGAGCTCTACATTATGTCTCCTGTTCAGATATAATAGTAAACTTTGCTCTACAAGATTTGCAATCACTAAATACACCTAATCGCTATTTAAAGTTACTTAGTTCCTGATGACAGATACCGATAAAATACTGATTTGCAAATGATAATTGGATTATTGTGTTCATTGTATCCGCGTGGCAATCATGTAGAGCTATGTAAGTGAGACGCGCACGGAAATTGAATGATAGGAATTAGCTATCTTTCAGTCGTTATCTTTACAAAATATCATGTAGTTTACACATATTTAAATTGACAATCGAGTAAAAAGTAAAATGCAAGAACCGCATAATAGTAAGTGATGCCAAAAGTATCCGAGATCTATGAATAACAGTCGGTTGCCGGTCGGCCGGTTGTCGGTCTATTCTATTCTATTCTACAAAAAAATACACAGATCGTAACTTTTTTCAAAAATTTTAGGGCTCTCTGGAGGCCATATTACAGAAAACTTTTGAAAATTGCATTCGTTCCAAATTCTCCACGGACAAGTCAATAGTTTGTATGACGTTTTGAAAAATTCCATACAAACTAATAAGGCTTTTGGTTCCTAACTGATGATGTAAATATTGGAATAGTTATTGAAAGACTGTTCCTTGCTAACTATACCTATCTCTTTCTTCCTCAGACGATGGGCCTGACGCCCAGCTTCTCGAAGCGCCTGCTCACGTTCATCCAGGATGCCATGCCGCTGCGGCTCAAGGAGGTGCACTTCGTGAAGCAGCCCATGATTTTCAACGTCGTCTGGAATATGTTCAAGCCTTTCATCAGAGAGAAGCTAAAGAACAGAGTAAGTGAAATATACTTAGTTCATATCTTATACCTTTAAGTAGTTCTTTCTAGCAATTCGCCAATCCAACTGAGTGCCAGGTGTGAACCGTAGTGTGAAAGCATTACTTAATTTATTTATTGTGTGTTCCTTTATATTTTGTGTTCTTTATATGTTGTTAAATTTTTTAAGTAAGAATGGATCTCGTTATCTGAAAATAAAGAATTTATTATATTATTATTAACGTGTAGTAGTTTTTTGGTTTGAAGGGCATTGAAGCTAACTGACCCTCAAAATGCTTCAAAGTCAACGAGCGCTTTATCAGCTCTTTTATTATTATACCAACCAGCCTATGTAATTTAATTCCCCCCATTTTCGCCTGCTAAAATTCCAGTAATAGCAAAGTTACTTTTAACTTCTCGACTAAGTTCATCAGTGTCGGGTGCGTCTTATTATCTTTTTGTGCTCCTATATTTTACTGCCTTCTTAGCTGTTTACTTCATAACCGACGTGTCCCTGTTATTATAACATAAAACAGTACTATACTTAGGCTATTAAAACGGGGCATACAGCGTCATCTAGCCAGATAGCAACAGTTCAGCTAAATAATGATTACCCGGCGGTTCTCAGTAAACTCATAACGCCTAAAGAAAATAAACTAGCTATGCACTACGCTTTGCGGAAAGAACGCCGACAATGCTATTATTTTTGAGTTGAATAACCCTTTGGTAAAACTGGCTTTGTGTCAATGTTGTTGAGAGAATCCTTTGTTGAGTCATCACCACATAGCATTAGCTTTAATTACTGACGAAAAACTCAGTACAATATAGTAAAAATTGCGTTTCGGTTGCAATTCGTTTAGAAATAATTAGGGCCTTGTAATCGTCTCGCACTCAGCATATCGTCGTGTCGGCACGATAGGTGCTTAGTGAAGGTTTTTTTTTACTAGGAAGGCATTATTATGCACTCAATTTCTCTAATACCTATTCCTTTGATTCCTTGAGGCTTTTGTTGTGTACAAATAGTGTGTTGGGCTTCAAGCTGTTTGAGAATTCCAGCACCAGAACCAGGATAAACTATTTTTGAGTTATGAGCAACTAATACTAGGTTTTTATGTTAACGTTTGTGACGGTTGATGCTATGGATAATTGGGCCTTCTCGACTTAAATATTCGCCCTCGTCTTTGGCTCGGGCTGATAAAAGTCTCGTATAAAATAGCTTTCTTTAGGAACTATGTGTACAAATAACTATTAGCTGTTGCCTTTATTTTTAATGTAGATTAATGAGTATCAAGATGAGCTTGGTGCTTTCCTGGTGGAATCATGCCTGCATATGACAACGCTATCTAGCCCCAAACTAATTAGAACCAGATAACTGATAGAATACTACGATACTTTTTTTTGTTATTACATAACCTGCATAGAGAACACCCAGACTAGATAAAGCCTTACCTATTCTTAAGTTTAACAAGCTTTATAATTCCAGATCTTCTTCCACGGTTCCAAGATGTCGTCTCTCCACAAACACCTGGCTCCGAGCCACCTTCCTGCTGACTACGGCGGCGAGCTCCCCGCCATCGACTACTCCGGCGGAGACTGGTACCCGGTCATTAACGAGGTGCTACCTCATATCGACAACTGGAACACCTATGGATTTGCCAAGAACACCTAGACGCTCTTTGTAGATAGATTTTTCAGCCCGGTTAAGGTCTTGAGTTGACTGAATAGTGTGATGTGAATAACATAAGGTTAATCTCTTTATTGTAAGAGCAGAAACTTACATATTGTAACAAGAACTTATACTAAACAAAAAAAAAAAAGAGGTTGGCGGCCTTATAGCTAAAAGTGTATTCTTCCAGATACACTTAGGATAGAGAGGAGGAATCGACACATTCCAGTGCTGGTTTACATAATTCCAGTGACATATCAGCGCTGGATTCCACCGCTGGACTGGAATGCTTACTGAAATAATGTTTATAACTGGGTATAAAGTGTAGGGTAGTCTTGACAGGTCTATTCTCGTGTTATAATTTTACAGGTGAATGTTGCGTTTTACGCCCTTGAACAGACCTCGTCGACCTATCATGAACGCTAATTTGTGTTTCGACCGACGAAATGGTGGAAATCGCAAACTCACTGTACTCCATCCTACTGTCCCGTCAACTTGATCACGTTTACTGGGCGTTTAGATAACCATAGTGTATATTTTGTACCAGGGTAGCGTTTTTTGCATGCGGCATGGTTTCTTGGTTGTGCTCTAGGATCGGTAGTAAATACTCAATCCCAAATGACGAATACCAAACCATAGACATTTGTCTAGTAGACATGCATGTTGTTTGAAACTTCATAAGCCACGTGTAAAGATTTCTGCCCACTATCTGGTATAATACCATGACCGTGCTAGGACTGAGTCTGGAAAAAAATATTATTTTTTATTGAAAAGTATGACACTACGTTTACTACACCGTTCCGTCGCCGATTATTGCGTTCCATACAATTTAATATTGCACGCGATGGGGTAGTGGGCAGAGACCTTTAAGATTTGATCGCAGTAAATTAAAGGTAGCTCGTTTATAAAAGTGATGTGTAATTTTAGGAACTGGTACTCTCTGGCTATGAATGAAATGTATTTGTAGTTAATTCCAAATATGTAGTAGAGGTAGTATAAAATTTAATATATTCTAGTTCTTTGATACGACTTCAGTAAGTGTTTGTATTGTAGTCACATATAAGAAAACTTTTTTGATGAATGGTTTGAATTTACAGCAGTACCTACACCATTATACAGCATTTCTGTAGATTGTACGAAACGCATGTTATTTTAATTTATCATATTATTATGGGGTAATTTACATTTCCTTAATTCTAAGATATAATAGTAATTAGCATAGTACCCATACAAGGAGAAAATGTGAGCTGATTTCATGACATGTAAGAATGAACATTGAAAGTTAGGCGGTCTTTAGTGGGCGCTTATTTATTTAGAACTAAGTAATAAGTAATATTACTGTATGCAATATGCCTGTTCGCTAGTATGTAGATAGAAATAAAACTCGCATATCGGTACAGAGGCTGTGAAAGTACGTACTGTACCAGTTGTGTACCATTTACCAAATGTAGATAGGTTATTTTTGTAGCTATATCGTGTCCTTATTATTGTTATAAATATGTATTTCTTATTTGATACATGTATTTTAGATTTTTTTACTAAGCTCTAAAACGTTAAGACGTGCTGTATGCGTGATAAGAGAATTCATGGCTGTTTTGAATCCAATTATCTATGTGGTAAACCCATATTTACTTGTAAGACAGTCACGCAGAGAATCAAAGAATTTAAACAAAATTAGGCTTCGGTCAACAAAAACTGGTTGCTAAAGAAAAATTAAACTAAATTTAAGAAAGCCATAAAACGTTTGCGTGTTTGAAATCGTCCTGAACATAGTGAACCGTTTAGTGCCTTAACACACAGTAATTTAATTTTGCGTTCGTCGAAATGTTTTAAAATTGGTGTTACAAGAAATTTGAATTTGAAGAATATTTTGTGATTTTTATGTGCCTTATACTATATGTGGAAAGACATTTCGGATTTAGATAGTAATTTTTGTATTGATATATTACATAACAAAATGAAACAAACCTGATTTGCTCAATTTATATAGATACATACATTACTTATTCCTATCATTGTATTGATTTAAAATAAATATTTTAAATACATATAACAAAGATTTTATTTACATAGGTACCATAATCTTTCTTTTTCACGATTAAATATCTTTATGGTTAAAGGTTAAAGGACTATATTAGAATTACTATTATATAATATTATATTAAAAGCATGTCTTATAAAAATAATTAACTGACCTACTTCGATTTGATTTCAAGTGTTGTTAATTGGATTTACTAGACATATCTTACGAGTACCATCAGGGTAGCGCCTTGCCTTGTCGTATCTTGTAGATAATTATCTGCATTCTTTGTATGATTAATTACAGTTTATCCATCGTCTAATTGAAGTGAGCATTCAGACTATGTTTTGAAACAGACCATTCCCATCTAATCACAATCTACACTCTACTACACCACACAACATATGTAGCTACACCGTCATTGCTTAATCATTCATAGACTAAACAGCTGAATTACAACAGCGGTATTAGGTAGCAGTACTGTAAGCCGATGCTACAATACCTAAGACTAGTTTCTGCTTACAGTAGTAACTTGTAAGTATTGTTTTTATTT
Source organism: Lobophora halterata (assembly GCA_932526365.1). NCBI lineage: Eukaryota > Metazoa > Arthropoda > Insecta > Lepidoptera > Geometridae > Lobophora > Lobophora halterata. The sequence continues at coordinate 9,426,942 of OW052001.1, read as the reverse complement.
ATGGCAAAAATTCATGCAAACGCACAATTTTGAAACGATATTTTAACTTGTATGAAGTAAAATATTAAATTTTTAACGTTTTTTAGTTGAATACATAGAATATTAATAGTACCTGCCTAAGGTATCTTAGCAGTGTTTAATAATAACGAATCATTGAATATTGAATCCAATAAAATTGCAAAAGTGTTTTTAGCGTTTTAGCATTACCTACTGCTCTACTTTGTCTCGACTATGACGATACCGTCTTTCTCAATGTCTAAGCTCCTAACAGTAATTTGTAGAGCAGTTATTAGAATAAGTAAATGCTACATTAACTGAGACAGCTGTTTCTCTACTAGCTGCGATCGAAAGGCTTTACCGTCTCAACAAGTACCTTCCATGGAATGGAGGGATACCGTTACCGTCAAGAATCAAGATACGCGTGGCCAGTGTAATAAGCTCTCTGGTAGCAAGAACACGTTACGACTTTGATTCAATTTCAATAATAATTTCCAATCATGAAGATAATTCAGTGCGAATAACAGTTTATCAATTTGTGTTATTCTTTGTCTATCTAATTACATTTGAGCAAAGTGAGAGGAAAACAATTATTAAATAAGAAACATTCGAATTTATTGGCGAAAGTTAATATCAAATTATATAAGAGAAAGTTAATATTGACCTATTGTGAGTTTCCTAAACGATCTGTAATATACATCAAAATGGAGATACAGATAGAAAGCGATGGAACACCCTTTGTAATGTGGGGTGATAACAAAATTACGCTTGAAACGAATCCTATCATAGATGAAAATGTGTTGGAGAAGGCTTCGAAGGAGTTACGAGAAACGCCGGAGGTAGTAGAGCGGGCTCTAGCTGAGTTGCGAAAGCTTTTGAAAGGTAATATTTCTACAATCTTAATGCTGTACCTAACCTATTTTTAGTCAATAAGGAGGTTCAATGAGTTATACAGTTTTTTACCATTTGTTGAGTTTAGATTGGATATATTTCTAAAATATAGGTATGTTTTAGAAATTTTTTTGCTGCATTTCTCAGCTATTATAGCTTAGTTTGATTGATTGATTGATCAGTTGGCGTTAAAATGATCTACCTACATTCATGTCTAATTTAGAACTATGATTCGTTTTAGAATACAATCCAATTCTAAGCCTAAGTCGGTGTTGTTTTTTTTTCTGTTACAATGCAAAATAACAATGTGTGATTAAATTTGACTTATAATCAATTCAATTGTCTTGAAGCGTATCTTATTGTTTAATCGATTGTTTAGTTATATTGATTGCTATCTCAATTTTCTTGTTTGATTTTTTTTTCTTCGATCCTAAAAGAAGAGTTCCTTCAGAATCTTCTAAAGAATTACCATAGTCCAACCATAGTTAGTTATTAAGTACTTACTACCTATGAAAGTAATTTAAAAGTACCTACACGCGTACCTATCTAACACCAAGGCACAATCTTACGCTTGAGTATGCTGAGAAAATGACACTAATGCTTTTTGTGATAAGTATTCCAATTTTTTAACAAGTGACAAGACGTGCAGGTGTTTCTAACCATCAGAAGAAGGTAAGAGATCACGTCTGCTCATGACCGAAGCAGTGACGCAGGACATAGAATTACTTTTGGTGCAACACTGTCAATTTGAGTAAGTCTCTAAAAACCCAATAGTTTCACTTGCTCAAGGTAGACAATAATGCACACACATTCTTGCGGAAAAATACTTGATGTGTACCTACCATCGCATAACTACATATATTATGCAGGGACACCTCCCATCGAGCGGTAAGACATTAGGTGCCAATCATAAAAGTAAGCATGATAATTATAAATGTTCAAAATAAGGTGGAGGTTCTCAATTCAATATATTTTCTTATTTTTTTTTATGTTTGTTACCTCAGAACTCTGTTGTCTATAAACCGATTTGAACGGAATTCTAGATTGGTTCTACAGAAATTTCATGAAAATCGGTTCATTACTTTAGTTTAGAAATCAAAATAACAAAAAACGAAATTGCGTAATTTGATTCCCTGTGAGTGGTGTTTACGGTCACTAAAACAGTTCAATTGAAGTCAGTTGTAGTAGGTATATTTTTGTAAAACCTTGATTATATTTTTTTAAACTCGTGTTATTATTTTCCAGGTGAAACAGACCTTCACATCCCCATTGATAATGACCAGTTCTTACTGAAATTCCTGAGGCCGTGCAAGTTTTACCCGGAGAGCGCTTTCAAAAGGGTATGCTGCACTATTTATCTACAATTATACTCTAGATAGACTCATATACCTATCAATAGCATCATTATTATTGTCCTACTGGTTGAATAAGTCACTACACGTGCCTCTCAGTCCGGTTTTTGGATCCTCACATCCATATCATAGTTTATTCACTCTTCGTTTGCGTTGCGATTTAACTAAATTCCTTTCTTAGTACGCTTCTACACTTTTTGACGAACATATCCTCAAAATTTCAAGTCTCTACGTCCAGTGTTTTGGTCTGTACGTTGTCTATCAGTCAGTCAGTCAGGACCAAACCTTTTATACCTAAGTAAGTATATATGTTTTTATTGTACCTGACAAGGGGACGCCCTACTTAGTACCTATCTGAGAGTTCTTTATTGGCGGAACGAAGTAAAAAATGAAGGTTAGCTATAACAAATTATAAATAATCTACTAATACAATATTATCAACCATATCGGTCGATAATATCGACCTTCTAAAATCATTGTTCGTCATTCTTACACTCAGTAGGTACCTAGTACCTACGAAGTCACAATCGAATTAATATAGGTACTACTTCCCTACAGTAAGTCCCTTTATGTCTTCTCATGTTGTCATGTTGTAAGCAACTTAACTTACCTGCTTAATTTTCTCCAACATAGTGATGTTGATACCAATCTTACTTTCCCCATCGAGCATATTACAGATCTAGAATAATTTCTCGAAGACTTTCTCTGTCGATCTCGAATTCTCGATGCATTATACCTACTTAAAGGCTTCGGTGTTAACAGGCTGGATGTAAACACCAAAACAGACCTACAGATATTTCGAAAGATTTTCCTTATCCTGTGCATGTTTTTAATACTTGTCGATATTATTCGATATTCAGATTTGCAATTGAGTACAGTTTTTTGTCTGTACCACAACACAAAGTAAACAAGACTACAATATTGTTACATGCTACGATTCTACGAAGTTGCTTTTCATCCCAATATGTAATAATAATTGAAGTGTGTACAATTCCTGGCCCAGCAAGAAGCGTTCAATAAATAACCTACATATAAGTATTTGATCTAACCGAAACTGAGTAGGCATAACAATGCATCGCAATATGCATCTATAAAACGTTTTACTGGATTATGAGAAAATATTTTATTCTTTGAAACTTGAGTGGTATGTTTTCCGTTCGTTTCAGATACAGCATTACTACAAGTTCAGATTGGCCCACCGTGATTTCTGTAGGGAGCTCCTCCCGTCAGCGACGCGGACGACCTTTGAACGGTCAGTGGTGTCCATCCTCTCGCCAAGGGACCAGCATGGGCGGAGAATCCTGCTCATTGAGGCCGGAGGTAAATAAATAGGAAATGCTTTATTGCACATAATATATGAATAAAAGCTAAACTTAATGCTAAATGGCAGCTTAACCTTTGTGTATTGTGGATACATATTATAAAAAAATATGAAGTTCTAAAATACTTACTCTAGGAATTTATGTAAGTACAGTCGGCTCTGTAATTGTCTTTACACCCAGCTTATGCCGGTGTTCATCTGTGATTAAACCACTCACACAAACACATCATGTGTGTGTGTGAGTAAACTACTGATGTGATTAAATCACTTGAGATATACCCATAATATAAAACACAAGTGGTTTAATCACAAGAGAATACCGGCGTAACCTGGATGCAAAGACAATTACAGAGCTGACTGTACCTACAAAGAGTCACCACTTTAGCCAGAAATAAAAAATGTAAGGGTTATAAATATGCATTATGTGTAGGTTTTTAAGACCCAAAGAACTATAGATGTCATTGACCAGGATATGAATGTTCTCGAAGTAAAGAAGGAAAAAGCCTATGGTTGGCTTAGCATGAGCAGCATGAGTCATGATCGGACGAATGATTAATCTCTATCTTACGAATGTTTGTAAGTAAATCACGCCAAAACTACTGCATAGATTTGTCTGAAATAAAACGAGCTATTTTTATCCTTATACTGTGCAGGCGAAGCCGCGGTTAGTAGCTTATCTTGAAAGCTTGAATAGCTTCTACACGTTTGAGCGGTTTCAGATGCCGCTCGTGTAACGCATGTACGCGCGACAAAACTACGCGTACATACGCGCGGCACGCTTTTGAAGTTTCATGAGTACCAATCCGCCTGTATACGTGCGACAAAAATACGCTAGCTGAAACCGCACTTATAAATACGTACCTATACTTAATTTTAACCTCAATACCTCAATACTAGCGGTCTGAGCCGAGTACAAAATAATAATAGACATTTAAAAAAACTGCACAGTTCAGCAAAGGACAAAGTTCGAATTCCAATGAAATAGATAGCATCAATACGCATCAGTGCGTCTATGGATCTAATTGGGGCACATGCACATATCTATAAACGTGAGCTCAGAGAATTCTTTGAGTCGACAAAACAACGAGCCGTTTCTTGTGACATTTCAAATGTTTTGCGGCAAAACTAGTATGTAGTTGGTTCGATTGTAGTATTTCTCGTTCAGATTGTCGCCCTTTTGATAAAAAACATCCGTTTTGTTTTCCCAAAAGTCCTTGAATATATATAGCTACATTGAGCTTTTGAAACTGGACAAATGAAACCTTTAACTTTTTTTTACTTTCTAAAATCAAACGAAAGTAATCATTGGTAAAATTTTTAGCTTCTTTATGTACTTCTACTTTACCTTTTATTACTATCATTTGATTTTCAAAAGTAAAGTTTTTAGTAAAAGGGGCACCTATCCTTTTGGGGCATCTTACCCTGTTTTAGCCTTAAGGGAACGAGTGCTTACAGCACGCAGTAGTAAACAATAAAGTAATTGTAAACAATAAAGTAGTTAATTAAATTAAGGTAGGTATTTCAAAGTCCTACTATGCATAGTAGGCACTGTTTTCAAGCACAATTGGTTCAAATAATGCCTTGCTCCTTTGTTACTTGGAGGATTCTTATAAAACATGATTTTTAGAATAATAAAAATGAAAAAGAATGACACTGAAAATTAAATAATAAAATATTATTCCATGAACCTTTGAACTGCGTTTATTTGATTACATGTCATTAGCATAAGAATACACAAGTACCTTCTAATGTATTTGCTTACAAAATAACCTACCGCTACGATGTGTGTAAGAAACGTGTCCTGCTCCCTGGCGGACACGCTTTGTATGGTTTTTTTTAAAATGAAGAAAACACTACCTTTATTGTATAGCTGTCATAGAATGAAACGAAGTAATTGTGGTATTTTATTTGGCGCTAGTTTCATCACTGGACAAAGGCTCTTTTAGGGCAATATTCTATGCCAATAATTTTTGATATTAGAATTTTGATGAATGCTAATAACTTTAAACCATAAGGTTTAAAGTCTTTTCAGGATATTTTTTAATTCTCAGGGGTAAATTTGAGTACCTACATTTTTGACATACATACATATGTCACAAACCTTAAATTTTTTTTTCGATGGCCCTCCATGCTCTTTGCATGAATGCTCTTTGGCCCACCTCAATATCTCGGGATCTATGGAGGTAATAAAAAATTGTTTGGGGTACAAATTAGTAGTAGGTATATATAGTACATTTTTGGTTTATAAATGAACTTCCTACGACGTAGTGGCCCCGCTAGGGAGCTGAACACTAAGAAATCGTCAACATTAAATAATTTTATTTGTCAAAACAAATAGTTTCCGTTATAAATACCTAACCCAGCAGTTATTGCCCTCGACTCTCTTGCTTGTGTAGTATTAAGATAATTAATAGCCCATTTGTGTGCCATTCCAGACTCTGAATACTTACGTATATTTCCAATCTATTGTCTAAAATCCAAAACTTATCTAAACTTATCATATTTTATTTTATTTCAGCCTAATCCGTTAGTATTTTCGGCGTAGGTAGTTTATTTAGTAAGTAATACCCATCCGGCCCAGTTCGTGTATGTTTAAAACATATATTTTTAAACCCGTTTAAACTTCTTGACGAAAAATCCCTCAAAGTTGTAAGTCTCTATGTCCATTGGTTTGGCCTGTTCGTTGTCTGTAATTCAGACAGTCAGTACTAAACCTTATATAAAACGTTACTTAGTTTGCGTGATGATGATGATGACCTGATGACGGATCAAAAAGTTGGTCCTGTAACCAACGTTTTTACCCGTCATCAGATCTTGAAACGCGATTCGGTAAATTTTCTATTGATATTCTGACTTATTTATCAGACCCTGACTCTAACTTATTTTCAGAACGCTGGAACCCGCGCGAGGTCCCCCTAACAGACGTGTTTCGAGGCACACAAATGGGGCTCGAGGGGGCTATTAAGGAGCCCCAGACACAGGTCGCCGGCGTCATCGCTATCTTCGACATGAAAGGACTCTCGTTCAACCATGTCATGCAGTTCACGCCTTCCTATGCTAAGATGGTTATCGAATGGATTCAGGTAAGCTGGCTTAGATGTAGTTAGTAATTCAGTTATTTTTTGCAAATTAAGTACACTTACACCTAAACACAAAGCTTAGAGCTATGGTATTTATACCCTGTTGGTATCACGGTGCTATTCGAATTTGATTAGGTTAGTACCAATATACATAGGTATACCTAAGTATTTATAAACCACCTTTGCTTTTGGAGGGTACCTAGGTATTATGTATTCTTTATAACTTGGGTAAGTATAAATAAGTAAATTACTTAACGATTTATTTTTAATTTCCGTAAAATCTGTCGTAACAATTTTGTGTTCGACCAAAAGGATCAATCCATGGTTCTCGTAATTTTTTTTTTAAATCAAATTATTTTGACGTGCCGTTTGCCATTACGTTTCTTTACCCATTCAGATAGTACATCTGAATGGGTAAGGAAAAAGATGCAAGAAGAGTGATTTGGGAAAGTCATCCAACACCTTTCTCCTTCAGGACTGCGCCCCGGTGCGTCTCAAAGCGGTTCACATCGTGAACCAGCCGTACATCTTCAACATGCTGTTTGCGCTATTCAAGCCCTTCATGCGGGAGAAGCTTCGATCCCGGATCCACTTCCACGGATCCAACAAACAGTCTCTACTAGAGCATTTGGACGCGAGTGCGCTGCGGAAGAGACATGGGGGCGCCTTACCCGAGCCCGAGATACCCGGCGAACTGCTATGGAAGATGCTCTATCATTACGAGGAGGAATTCAAACGTAAGACCCTAGTCGAATCCTGAGAGGAAATAGAGCAACATGAGGATAGGTCCGTCCGGTCATAAGGGGGAACTAAGGGTGCAATTGATTAATTTTTCAAAAATTGGCTCTCCTAGAATTTAGATAAAAAGTAACCTATGTTCTTTTCCAGGTCTAAAACTATACCTATACCGAGTTTGAGATCAATTGGTTCAGTAGTTTCGGTGCTATTGAGCAACAAACATCAATCTATCTGGATGGATATTCTTATTCATTACAACCCTAATTAGATGACTGACCCAACTCAAAGTTAGAGTAAATATTTTTTTTCAACCAATTTAAAAATAGGAGGAGGTTATCAAATCGGTTATTTTTTTATGTTTATTACCTTAGGACTTTGTTGTATATAAACCGATTTGAAAAAAAATCTTTTTGTCTCAGAGATATACTTTCAGATTGGTCCCATAGAAATTTCATCAAAATCAGTTCAGTAGTTTAATTTTTTTAATCAAAATAACTGAAATAAATATGGCGTCGAAGTAAACAAATTGCGGATTTTGCTTCCCTGTGACTTGTCAGTGGTGCCTACGGTCACTTGAACCGTCCGATTGTAGTCGGTAATTTGTTGTATTTTTTAGTAAAAACTTGATTATTCGTTTTCAGTGGCGAACTCATACGGCTACAGCTTGAAATCGAGCAAATGAAAAAGCGAAATGGACTGCCGAATCAGCTGTCGGTGCAAAGTGAATGTAAATCTTAAATGTAGGTAGGTATGTTAGGAAGTACTAAGTAGTGTATGAATAAGGTCAGTAAGTGGGTAGGTAATCGAGCCCTAACCCTATCTGCAGTTTAATGACATAACAAGAATGTTTCTGTGATGGAATAAAAATTTGTGATTCAAAATCTGGGATTAATTAGGAACTAAGGTATTTTTATATTTATTTAAATTTTTGGATAGTACTTTTCTTATTTAATTGTAATGAAGACATGCAGGAAAAGGGTGTATGAAGTAAAATAAGCAATTATTTACGTAATTTTATTAATAGATTTATACATTTTGTGATAATATCTTTTTTAAAATAAGAAACTATTCACAAGAATAAATACTATTTAATAATAAATTTATTTTTGGTCCCTTTTCCATTTAGATTTTAAATATGAAGAGTTTTTAAAGTATGTCATAAATAAACTTTATACAACTACAATCAATACCAACATAAAAGCATTTTGAGACTAAACTAGACACATAGGTACATAATAAGACTACTCCCGAAAACTAAGAGCGATAGCACACGGCGTGTTTTAAACGCGCAGACGAGCGACGCGCATTTTAGGAACGCGCGTTTTCCGTATAAACCGCCACTCGATGACACAGATGACTCGCCACATCTCACACAGTCGTCTGTGCGTGTCGTCTGCGCGTTTAAAATACGCCGTGTGCTTACGGCCTACTACCGCACATTTGTTTCGTAACTGTGATGTTATGACATGATATTATGTTTTTATTCGGCATCAATACCAACCAACAAAGAGACGTACAATTTTAAAATCTGTATTATGGCTAAGAAACATACCAAATTATACAAATATTATGCTTATAAGCATGTATGAAATGTAGGTTATGTAGGCTATGGCAATTAATTACGGTATTACAGTGCTATATGACCCCATTATGATTTTATCGTGAGAGGTAGTATCACAGCCAAATTTGTTGGGAAATTGAAATTTTAGTTCCACCCAATTCTATTATGCTTATATTTTTGCTGTGCATTTTAATCTGAAAATATAAGAATGTAACAATTTTAAATTTAGAAGAACAAGGCACATCTTTTGGAATTTGGAAAAGTAGGTCACATACAAGCGCCCTAAGGATAATTAACTACGTACGAATAAGTATATTTGAATAAAATACTGGCAAGTTGATAGAATAAAACCTTATGAAAATAATAAGTAGATCTAAGGTAATGAGTACGTACCAGTTTTTACATACTATCAGTTAACTTACCTTAGTGAATATAAAATGCTATATTTGAACTACGACATAATCATTTACCCTAAATATACATTTATCTTATAGGCACGTTCTTAACAATATATTCCTAAATACAATATCACATAATAGTATCTATATCTTTGATCCTGAGATGTTCACTTCTTTTTGTAGCCGAATGAGTTGATAGCTGAAACAGAAAAATAACGGTTACGAACGAAACTTTTTTCAATAAATTAATATCTCAATACTAAGTTCTGCTTAAAGGTATCCGGCCAGGAAACTGGATCAAAAAACACTAATATCAATTAGAAATAATAACAAAAAAAAACATATTAGCTCAAAGCAGTTATATGAGGGTAAAGCAGAAAGAGCCGGGATCGCCAGTGTCCCCCCCGTAGGAGTCGAGCCGGGCACTTCGATCCAATGTGTTTATGTAGCAGAGGGACCTGCTACATAAATGTTTAACTTACCATTGAACTTCTCACACACGTCGCACGTCAGCAATAGCTCCAACCACTGAGCTCCCAGTGACGTTCGGGATTACTAATGTCCCCCCGTAGGAGTCGGGCAGGCACTTCGGTTCAATGACTTTATGTTGCATGTCTTATGTTTAACTTACCATTGAACTCCTGGTCGCACATCAGCAATAGCTCCAACCACTGAGCTCTGGTGACGTTCGGGATCGTTAATGTCCTCCCGTAGGAGTCGGGCAGGCACTTCGGTTCAATGCCTTTATGTTGCATGTCTTATGTTTAACTTACCATTGAACTCCTGGTCGCACATCAGCAATAGCTCCAACCACTGAGCTCCAGTGACGTTCGGGATCGCTAATGTCCCCCCGTAGGAGTCGGGTAGGCACTTCGGGCTGATGTGTTTATGTAGCAGGTCCCTATCGTTGCCCATGAATATAATGCGCGAACGAAGCTTCTCCTTCAGGAACGGCTTGAAGATCGTGAACACCATGTTGAATATGTATGGCTGGTTGATGATGTAGAGGCCTTTGATTCTGAGAGGGATGCAATCCTGAAAATGGAAAATTTGTGACCAAACGAAGAAAAGTCTCAGATACCAGCGCGAAATGTATGTATAAATATTGTATGTATATTTGTGGGTATGTAATGTATGTATTAGCCTATGTTTTGGTTTCTTAAGGGGTTTTACAACAACCGACCATGCATATATCCTCACAAAATTGTTACTGTGGTGCAGGAAAGAATCTTTTCATATATTTTCTTGGAATTTGAAAATCTTTATGTTCTCAGTTGCAACTATAATTTAGTACTCGGATAATCAAAGTTTTTACGAGTATATGATTCCAACCGACTTCAATTGAACTGCTTTAGGAAATACCTAGCACTTTTATCCATATAAAAAAAGAATTTTCTAAATCTGTTGATAATGACGAAGTTCTGAGATAACAAACATTACAAAATAATACAACCAAATTGAGAAGAGAAAGGACGAGGCCTTTTCTGAAGTCTGTTGAAAAGGTAACTTATAGCAGCTTATATACCTGTAGCCAGTCGACGATTCTCTTGGCGAAGGGCGGCGTGAATTGCATGACCTGCTGCATGGACAGTCCGTCCATATCAAAGATGACCACCGCGCCACAGATCTGCGTCTCCGGCTCCAGCATGGCTGCCTCCAGGAACAGCACGCAGCCCTTGAACACCTCGTCCAGGGAACACTTGTTGTGCTTCCATTTCTCTGGAAATAACATAACCATGAAACCTATTAACACCTATTCCAAGAAATACCTCGTCTCGTGTGAGATAGTTTTCAAACCGCTCAAGGATTTTGTTCGTCGCGCACCAAGCACAAAGCACGGAAGCACTTAGTTGTAAATAGCACTCATGATCATTGATCAACCATCCCATCCAAATAGTGACCCCATTACACGTCGGCTTCGTTTAAAACTTGTGCTTCAAGCCATTATCAAATATTTGATGGAATAAGGTACTGCCCGTGACTACTCGCTCCACTTTGAGACCATGTTTATAGTCAATCTCGAAAGGCCAGTAATTTCAGATCACTAATTTAAGCCAGTAGCTTAGTTTCCGTTCCAATGAAATATGAAATACCTCTGCTGTAAGAATATTAATCTGCTAATCTCTCAAAAATATTCAAGTTTGTGTTGGTGAACTTGAATTTGGCTTGAACTATGGCTTCAACCATTGAATGTTGGTGTTATGTAAATCTCGAATCCTTTGTTGTTTTTGCTGATGTTTGTACATGGTTTTTCCTACCTACTTACCTTATGACGTAAGAATATAGATTTTTTGCTAGGTAGCATTGCAAGTATTCAAGGCCTCTACAAATTGACAATTTCGATTCTTAGATTTAAGGAAACCGTGTTCAACAAATTGACTGATTTTGATTTTCGGAATTTTATTTGCTTTATTTATTTAACTACAATAATATGTGCATAGCATAATAATTGTATATTAAAAAGAGACTAACCTACTTAAATAAAACTACCCCAATGATATGTATATACCAAACTAAATAAAAATTAATAAAACTCAAAACAGTAAATTTTGTTCAGGTGGCATAGTGCCAAGAATACTGGCTGCATTCCCGCGCAGATAATGATCCAGCCCTCTTTATTTTATTTGATTTTAGGGACAACTAATAACAAAAAAATATATAAAAGCTAGAACCACGATGGTTACGTCAAGTTTCATGACATGATTGACAAAGTAGGAAGCTCAATTATTTTTAAATAACAAGCAAGATTATGATGTAATTACCTAACTATACCTACTATCATTTTGCTGTCGTGGTATTGTCCAAACATGCCATTTGTGGTTTATTTTCATTGTCACGGTCTCGTGAATCCAAATATTCCACGGAACAGATGTATTATGTAATGTACCAAAATAATGAACCTTTTTATTGATAATAACAACATTCAGTGCATATAAAAAACTTAAGGACTTTTTGTGTTATTTGTTGACTTGTTTCGGTGTAAAAAACTCTAGTAGATATTTATCTAATTGCTCTTTTTTGGTAGGAAACGCGTGTTTCCGATCATTAATTTCTAAATTCAAGGTTTTTATTATTAACTCAAACTCAGATTAAAAATAAAATTGCATATTTTTATACGGACATTATACATCTACTGCGGCTGCGGCCTGCGCCTTCACCTGCCTCATATTGGATTAATATTACCTTTTTCGATCATTAAAAAGGTATCATACAGCGAAACCGCAACTTACAACCATCTTTCCTCACATACTCTCACGAAGCGTTGCATTTTTCTGACAGAAAATTAGATACATTTGCTTATAAAAGTTAGGTAACTTACTGCCGAGCTCCAGTACCAGCACCCTCCGCCCGTGCTGGTCGCGGGTCGGCAGCACCGTCAGCACATTCTGGTTGAACACATTAGTCTCCTTGCTCGGCACCAGTCCGTCGTAGTGCTTGTGATGCTTTACTTTGAATCCGTAGTATCTCTTGATCTGAAAGAAACCAATTAGTCTTCGTTAATAAAAAAAAATTGGTTGTCTGTAATGTTGGTTTACGGATGATAGTTTAACGTGACTACCAGCGTAACGGGACAATGAGCGTTACCGTACAATGACAGCGTTACCGGAAAATGACGTCAACGTTTTTGTGCATACAGGCGTCGATTATATTGTAGATATCTCATAACATAAGATATACTGCCAATTTTCGGTGACTCGATAATAATATTAAGAAAGTATCAGCAAAGGAATTGCTCAATTCATTTTAGACATAATCAGGGCCTATAAAAAATTAAAGGATTCGAATCTTTGTTTTACTCGTCCCTACATAAAATTGTAATGCCCGAGCGTCATGGTTATTTATTGTTTTTTTTTTCACCTTTCTTGAGCCACATTCAACCCATCACCCAACAATTATAAAGTTCAATGATAAATCATACCAAATCATAAGCACTGTCTGGGTAGAACTTGCAAGGCCTCAGAAACCGAACCAGCCAGGCTTCGCTGTCCGTCGGCACATGTAAATCCGGATCGTCTAAAACAAACAATTATTTGAATTTACAAAACAGCATTCCGTACCACATTATTCTTAAACAATAAGTAAGTAGATATTGACGATAAAAACAGTTTTGTACAAGAACCAGCGGCCGGAAAAGATAGGGGTTAAAACAGAGGAACATCTCAAACAATGACAAAGGAGAGAACTATTTTTAATGTAATAGACTCTTCTAGCAAGATAGACTAGATAGCGTTTGAACATCATAATATTATCTTATGAATCCAAACATATAAATACGTGCGTGGAAGCATTTTCTATCAGCACTGATAACATTTGAATTTATTCTGATTTCATTTTTGTCAAAACCAATAGGAACAAAACACTTTATTGTTGAGTAAAATTTTCACGAGTTTAGTCTTATGGTTTTAAAAACCGGTGAGCTATTACGTAGGTACAAAGCATCTTTATGCCTATTGTTTTTTCAATTCATTGTAGGGTTCTAAATTATAATCATCGTCAGCCCGGTGTCACCCACTGCTGGGTATAGGCCTCCCTCCCTTTGTGCCACCCCTCTCGGTCTTGGGCGTCTCTCGTCCGGGTGTTTCCTACAGTTTTTGTGATGTCATCAACGCGCTTTCGGAAGACCCTGATTTCTTCGGTTGGATCTTGGCCACCACTCGGTCAAAGATTTGCTCCATCTGCCATCACCGCATCTGGCCAGGTGTCCTGCCCAACTCCACTTGAGTTTTATCGCTCTGCCATCGATATCTTGGACTTTTGTCCGACGATGGATTTCGGTGTTGCGTGCCATAAATTATGCGTGACCATATTAATATTACCTAAGTATGAAAAATTATTCACTTTTTTGAGATCTTGTAAGATGTGAAATTGTCCTAAAGCCAGAACCTTGCCCAGTATGTATTTCGATTGCTGACCTACCTTTTTATTTGGCGAGTGAGACCCAAGCCTTATATGCTGTACCTTACCTTAACATAACCTTACCTTTATTTATTTATTATGAATTTATCTTTCACATATTTACCAACATCCTAAATAAATAAAGAATGTAATAAAAACACATATTGACTTAACTTGAATATTATGCATAATTTATGATTGTTTGTTATGGGTAGCTGTAGTCTGTCACCGCGAAATCTGATAGGTATTTATCGAATAATTTGGCTGTAATCGAAAAACCTCATTCCAAATTTCAGTAAGGCAGTGAACTGAATGATAAGAATGTGAGGTTTTATTTATTTTCACCAATTGAAGATTTATGAATTCTACAATTAAAAAAAGTACAAGCTTTAAAATAAATAATTTTGCATTGTAAAATTTATTCTGCCCTATCCCATATGGTTCTAAAACAATACTCGTAAAGTACTTAACAATTTAGAATTACCTAACCTGTTTTTGCAACAAAGAATCTTAGCTAATTATCTTTTGTTTCAAGTTCAAAGATCTTGACCGGCCGTCTCGAGAACAATGCAAGTTTGGAATCGCTTATGGTAATGTGACTTATCTTGCTAAAACATATTTAAATATCGCACCTATGTATGTACAAAGTATGTACCTACATAGTATTTTTTGTTCGTAGAAATAACTCTGAGCTGCTTACGCATAACACGCTAGGCTGCTGGTGTGAATGATCGTTAGGGTGGAGTGAAAAATAATATTTTTGAATTTCAATTATTCTGTAACATTTAGGTAGTGCATTTCTGCCTCCTATGTTTACATTAAATTTCCTTACATATACTCTTACATCCCACATTGATGACAATAGGCATAGATACATAAACCACATCTAGTGGTCCCAATCGACGGAAGCCTCATAATGATATGGGTTTTATTTATTGTAGTGTCATCAAAAAAAATTATTGTCCATATTTATTTGATAACATATATTAATTAGGATGATTATGTAGGTATTGAATTATAGGATACTGGATTAATAACTACCTACTTACCTACCTACTTGTTAACAAGATCTTCACTAATGATAGCGTTAATTATGGTTCTTCTAGGTATAGTAGGTAAGTATATATATTCTCAAGGATCATCGTCACAAGAAGTCGATGAACTAATCTGTTGCAAATAAAAGTTCAATCGACTCGTCTTTGACCGAGGTACATACATTTTTGTAGTTGCATTTGGTTCAATTAAGTTAAGTATTTTAAGCGATAGGTCATTAAACTGATGATTATTTAATGTTTCTTATAATATAATTATTTAAATAACTTCTCATTCGAATAATTTTAAGACAGGTTGATTGTAATTTAATTTGCACTCTTGGAAAATCACTTGCATTAAACAATTCGTCAGACCTTTTCAGTTAGGTATTCCAAATATGGAAGCAACCTTTAACCATGTGATAATTAGGATTAAAAACCTCTCTGCCTTGAAAAGAAATGCTCTCGAAATCTCAGAATTTCAACTGACCTTTTTACTTCTTAACGAAAATGACATCATAAATATCGCTGGATCGAGTCTACCGCTCCGTGCAAAAATATGCACTCAGGTACATATTATTAATTTACTTATACCTACAACTCAAGCGCATTAACATGACACCTGCCTCGAATGATTTGTGCAAGTGTATTCCACGATGTCGTGGAATTTGATAATCTTGATAGAGAAGAGGTCCTGTAATACTTGGTAATGATAAGGCTTCGCAATTAGAGGAATAAGAAACACGGAGGGCGCGAGAAAGCGGGGGAAGCATCAAATTCCGAGCCAGTTGGCAGCCAGGTGTCATGTTGATTCGCCCGTGTAGTCGTATCTGATATTGCAGTAATAAAAACTGAAAATGTTTGCCAGGATACTCAGTTCCTTTACAAAGAGATGTGACTTTTGCAGCTTGAATTCTTAGTAAATAAGCTTACCTTCCAACATCCTCCTCAGTTCCTCCACAGCTGGTTTGACGATGTCTGGCGTCTCGCGGAGCTGCTCCCGCGCGATCTCCTTCACGGAATCGCGCGGCTCGTCCAGCTCGAACTGAAGGAGAAAGTCTCCTAGCTGGACTCCTGGCAGCTTATCCAGTTCAGTCAGCATGTGCTGCGATACTAGAACAAAGATGTCTTGATTAAATCCGTCAATCTTTAAAGAATAAAAGCTGGCAGAATTAAAAAAAAATACTTGGAGTTGGGCTAGGTTTGGGAAGAAACTCAGAAATGGTGGGGGGAAATGTTGAGGTAGCCCGAATACTCAAAGGGTTTTTGTCGCGGCACAACTACTCAAATATAGGTACTACGCTTACCTATGAGCGGATGTAAAATATTGATATCAACGTTACTACAAAAAATAATATTATAGTAAAACAATTTATCAGTAGTTTGAAGAAAATGACTCAAGATATTAAGATGTTTAATTAATTATCCATATACCTACATACCAATAAATTAATTACAAGAGATATTTCAGCTTTTTCTAATATAATTTTAGGTAGGTAAGGTATCGTAACCACAGATCGTAACGCACTTCGAATAAATGGTCAAACTGCCTCCAAAGTTTTTGGTGACAAAAAATTGCGTCACTTTTTTAAAACCATAACCACCTTTACCCACCTTCGTAAAAATAAATATATAAATTTGTGCGATTCGACAGAATTGTTATATTTTTTGGCGTTTCATTCAGAACTAGAATTCAGCCGGTTTCAGGCAATGACCTACTATACCATAAGTTACTTGCATAATAAAGGCAATTATTGTTTGCAATTTGCTAGAATCGAATACACAATGAAATATTTCGTAAATCTACCTACATTACTTACTACTTACGAATATGATCATACAAATTTACGCAATATGTTAATTATTTTAACTTCAAAAATAATCAGTCCTGCTAATAAAGTAAAAAATAGGGTTTATAGAACCTAAAATGCACTGCTTAATTTTTTTAGATGGAATTTAGGGTAAGTAAACCCCAACTATTTCAATTTCAACGTATCCCGGTATAAACCCATAAAAAAAATTAGCTTTCATATTGTGCTTTTTAAATACTTAATGTACTCACTTTTAACCATCTTCACGGTGAAAATAAATTCGTATGTATTTCAAAAACACTTGTGATGATTGCGATCAGGGGAGGCAGACACAGGCGTGACCGAGCAGCGAAGCACGACTGCGTTTCGGCCGACCAACTTATTGCTTATAACGGAGAAACCGCGTTACACACATTGATTACTTGACATTCAAAAAAAGTAATTTTTCGGAATCATTTTCAAGACCAATTAAGGAATAAAACTTAACGTGGGCTCAAAGTTAATTAGGTAATGAACTTCCTAAAGTAAAAACTCATTTAGCTGGATGAGAGCCATCGGACTATGCAAAAACCAACCCGAGAATAAAGAATAACCGGTAATGTTGCTATATTTAAAACACAGTTCAGTCCTCCTGCATTTACCTGGTATGTATCCCACATATGATATACAATGGGACACGTTATTTGGGACAGGATTATACTCATCCCCATATAAATGCGTTTGTCATAAGATTTGACAAAGAAAATAAGTACTTACCTATCTATCACAAGCATCACTGAAATCACATCAGCCATTTTTTTTTGCAGTTCCTAATCTAAATGGTGTGTGACGCGAATCAGTACCTACCTATCTAGTAATAATTTAATGTTTAATTTGGTAAATTAATGATTCATCTCCAGGACGTTATCAAAATTGGCAACTCAGAAAAGAGGAAAGAAAAATACACCTTTAATTTGGATTCACAATCACAACCAAACCCTCCTCGTAATGTAATTATTACCTACGAGGGTTTGGTGATTTGTCAATGGAGTTTATTATATCTTCGTTTTGACATTAGGGTTGATATGGTTCAATGGAGTTTATTATATCATCGTTTTGACATTAGGGGCGAGGTTAGTAAATCTACAGATTTACAGGTAACCGGTAACTGTTACTATTTTCATTAACAACGGTATACCACAGTCAAAATTTTGTTTTAAAAACAACACCGAAATTTAGTGTCTGGAAAACCGAAATTCCATGTTCTTCGGTGCCCGTATCCCAATACCCTAGTAATATTACATAGTAATTACTTTATATGAAAAATATAGATTGTAGTAGTTCGCATATGCTATAGTAAAAATGTATACAAATCTATATATTAATAATTGAATAACCAGTACCTACTTAGATAGGTAATTGATTAAACGTGTTACCTCTCAAGAATTCCAATTGGCCCAAAAGATGAAAAGAAATACCTAATATTTTGTTTTAAAATTCGTAATTTTGCCCTTTAGGAATGAGGTTGTCCAAAATGAAAATAAATAAATTGAAAACTCTTTATTTAATTACACTTCAAGATTAACATAAACATAAACATTCACACACTCACACCCCTGCACTAGGATTCCCTGTGTCGCAGGTGGCATGGACACATACAAGACATCACAACATCCAAGACCCGAGAACAAACATTTGTGTTCGTCACAAATACTTGCCTCGGCCGGGGATCGAACCCGGAGCACCAAGCTTCGTAGGCAGGGTCACTACCAACTAAGCCACGGTGTCGTCAAATATAGATAAATGTGAAAATGCGAATTTGTTATTGTTTTGCTCTACCATCTGTCGGAAAGTGGCAAAACCTCTGTTTAAAAAAGCGTCAGTCGCTGCCAGCGAGCACTATGCGGCTTAATATTTATTTTGTTATTCTTTCAGTTGCCAGTAGATGTCGTTTTAGGTAAAGACCCTTTTACGTAGAGTCAAAGAATAAATAATATTATTACATAGTATAGTCTTGGTAGAGTTACGGTAAAATAAAATGAAATAGGTTCGAAAGAGTATTTTTGGAGTATTTTTTCTCTGACTGCGACCGTTGTCGGTATATTGTGCTCGCCACTTTGACCTAAACTTAACCGATGATGAATCAATAATCATCATCGCTATGATGAACTGCAGGAGTTTTTTGGAAGAAAGCTCAACTAATTGATTCATAAATAAATACTGCGCTTATACATTAGCAGTCCACGAGAAAAGAAGTTCGAAAAATTAACACTTACAGAAATCAAATACTGTTCTTAGTAATGTATTCCAAGGTTAGGGAAGAGTTAAGGAGAACTACCCGGAAGTTAAAGTTAAAACAACCCCGGAAGGTATATTATAGTTAGCTCTTGCTGTGGCCATACAAAATCCCTAACATGTTATTTCATTTCTTTGTGTAAATTAGTAGTCTGGTCATCATTGAATCATTGAATGTTTGTTTAGTGATGCATGTCTTGTCCATGATTTGTTTTATTTACATTCAGTTGAGCTGTTGTCATTGCCACTTGCATTGTATTACGGTGTGGAATTGAAGGATCATCCGACCACATAGCTATCATCAGCTCAGCATTCATCCATTCATCCAGCTTTGTGTGGAAAACTTTCTCGGAGATCTTGTTACTTGATGAGTCTTATCAATACTATGTTTATTATTTAAGTAGGTAATACAAGTTTCATTAATTTTTTTTTAATTTACATACTGTACTGTACCTACTTACCACAGAGAAATAAGATATATGTATCTAGATACTAGTAGTACTAAGGTAGATACAGCTTTAAATTATATTTCATACGAGGAAAGATTTTGGATATAAGGTTGAGTCTACGTCACCAGAAAAAATACAGTCGCAATAAATATTTAATAGCAGATGGGCCTTGTAAACAGAATAAAATTGATTGAATAGTAAAATTCGTAGGCAAACAGGCCTCAAGTTCTACCTACCGCAAAATACAAAACTTTTTTGGTAAAGTGTCTGCAAGGCAGCACTTGAAGGTCGATCAAATCACAGATGCACATTAGAAGGCGTTCATTCTGGGTCAGTCGATGATGAAAGCTACCGAGCGACAGCAATCTCTATTTTATGATAATTTGTAAATTAATTACTGTGTTTCGATAGTTTTAAAACAGTTATCAAAATATACTACAATGATTTGGTGGGAAGCATATCCGCCAATGAGCTATGGCTATGACGTCATGTAATGTAGTCAGTCATAGACTTCTGCAGGATTGGCGTATGTTTGGGATCACTCCAAAAGCGTCACCAGGGTGAATGTACCAACGAAGCTTCATTGTAGTGCAATTGTCGTTATTAAATATAAATCATTGTTGTAGATACAGTGTTTGCTTCAATGTTGTTTTCATATTATCACCTATACCATAAACACGCATCTTTTGGCATTGTTATTATATTATTTTATACTTTTCTATTATCACATTTTTTTTTGCATTTCTGCCTTTGATTTGAACCCATCGTATGACCCTTGGTATGTAGTCTAGTCTACCTATGTATCCTATGTAACGTAGTATAGGTACTAATATTATTGAAATTACCAGACTATAACCAGACCTAATGTTCGAATACATGTGTCGAGTGCATGAAAGGAGCCTCTTCAAGGCGCACCACACTGGTTCGAAGGAACTAGTGACACGATAAGAAGAAGACCAGACCATGTGTGATGGATACTGAAAGCGGAGGCATATTTCAATGCTTTTCATATTGTTGTGGCAGGTTATTTTATACCAACCTCCATCTTCCGGTATTTGTTGTTTCTTGTATCATCAACACAAAATAAAAACATTGCAATTACGAGCTTCAAACGTACCTTTTTGAACACAATTAACATAATGAAACTATTAAAATACATTTTGATTCGACGCGAAGTTTCGATGGGAAGTAACATTAGTCATAATTTATTTTGCCTTATTTATTTTTTTATTGTCGGCACGTGTCTGTAAACTTTTTATACATCAATATATCAATATAATTATAATAATAATAGTACCTAAATCTATGAAGCAAACATTTTTAATCCTATTGCAATAATGATATAGCTTGAAAACCATGTAGGGTGATGGGCTGTAGTAACAGTTGAGCACATGTTTGGGCCAGCTCCAAAACTGCGGGTGAACGCACGATTGCACGTGGACCTTGCACATTATAGCTTTAATGGCCGTTGTATTGATCTTAAAATATATTTATTATCCGATGTTTACTAAAACAGGAAAAATAGAATACAGCTTGTGCTGTGTCTATTTATTTTTTTCAGTTGAATAGTTTTAATTACAGCATAAGCTAACTATCACAATCTACATATTGAAACTTGCAATTGGGCCACCCATAGACCGTTGAAAACGATCTATAGGTAGCTCAACTGCTCCAACTCGATACCTGATGGCAGCGTGCCGAGGATACTGGCTGCATTGCCTCTTTGTAACGTTTAACAGTAATTATTCCCGATGAATATAGAAATATCGTCTAGTTTATGAATAAAATGTTAATTTCAACACTCTTTAAATGGAAAAGATAAAAAATATCGTAATTTAGGATACAGTTGATAAAAAATCTCATTTTGTTGTTATCTCCTTGTTGGTCGTGATTTTTAAATGGAACGTGACCGTCTGTGATATTTTATTTCATCATAGTACCTAATTAAATCTGTTATAATTATTTTATCAATAGAAGGTACTTTGCAGGCCATATAAATTTATTTCATTCATGAATCCAATTAGAAAATAAAATAATCACTTACTTTGCTAAAACTTACTTACCTATTCTATGTATACGTTACTCGAATAATCATTTATTATCTAACGAACCAGGTTTATGATTTTTCAAGACAACATTTTATTGTGCATAATTGTGCTTAAGCTGAGCTGATGTCGATGTGTGAAATGTCCGAACATTTTTCTTTTTTAATCAAAAATGGGTCTTCGACATTTCCCAACTAGTTCATAATTATGTCCATAAACAGCGGTGTCTGTAACTACTTATCCCTATTATCGCGACCGAGTTAATCAATCAATAAGTAGGTTAATCAACCATTGATCATCTTCCATTCTGGTTATGTAGGTTGGCTTTATTAGTATCTCGGCATACTACATATTAGTTTGGTATCCGATATTTTGACAATATAATTTTTGTTTATCAATCTACATATGTAAAAGCAAGATATAAAGATAAAACACATTAATTTCATAAAGGTCTTAGTATATAGGTAGGTACAAGTTTAGGTAAACGTAGTATAAAATGAAGAAATAAATGATAATGAAGGCTAAAATTACAAAATGAAACTATAAAATTTAAGACTATTTTAACTAAGTAGGTAGGTATATAATTAATATAAGCTGCATATAAATTTGAGTTGAAAGTTTTCTTTCTCTTTTATCAATTTACTTAAAATAAAAAAGAACTACTTAAGTAGTGAAGACCCGAATCATATAAAATAATAATATAAACAGAGCAGCCAGTATCCTCGGCACGTTGCCATCGGGTATCGAGTTGAAGCAGTTGAGCTACCTATAGATCGTTTGCAACGGTCTATGGGTGGCCCAATTGTTTCCTTTTGTAAATTTTGTAATATAGATTGTAGTAGTTAGCTTATGCTGTAATAAAGATTACTATTATTTTCAAATATAAAAAATATATATATATATACCGCAAAGGGATAATAAAAACCTACGTAAAGTTAGATATTGTACGTATAAGAATAGTTAATGAGGTATAACCAATTATAATAGTTAAATAAACAACGTACTGCATATGGATAAAGACAAACATTTTGCTGATTGATGGGTTGGGCATATACAAAATTGAAGAAACATAATAAAAAAGTTATGAGACTATTTAAATTGAAAAGCTTTCCCTATCAATTCTCTAAGTGTGCCTCAGGGCTACATCCTTGAGCCCATTTTGTTAATTCGTTTCACTTATGTTATATTTAATTGCAGAAAGAAAGCTTTTGTTCCTATGAAATATCATGGTATAATATAAACCCTTGACATGTCATTGACCCACTCAGTGACAAACGAGGTTCTCTCATCGGCCCAGGCTAGTATTACAAGGCTGCCGTCTCTAAGGAACGCGTTGTCAACACAAATCCTCTACTTTGTCTTCCACTCACACTTCTTCTTATCGTGTCACTAGTTATTTCGAACCAGTGTGGTGAAATGATTTCAAATCAGCCTCTAAGTGACTCCTTTCGTGCTCTTGACACATGTTTTCGAACTTTTTTAGGTTCTATGACATGCCGGTTTTCCCACGATGTTTTCCTTCATCGTTCACTTAGTTATTAGTTTGTTAGGATAGGCTCTACCTTCACCTTTCTGGTCTGTATATACCTACTGATATTACTTATATATGTTTGTAATTATTAACTTTTTACTGGATGTAGTTTTATTCGCAGTAGTTTGATACATTTTTAGTCATTCGCGCTCGATTAGGTATATAACCTCTACTCGAAGGTTAACTGGCGTTGTCACAGTTATATTAAAAGTCTCATTGATCGAAAATTAAGAATGTCGTTCAAAATTCTGCGATTCATAATTATGTAAACCTTTTACTGCAACCAATTTACATACACAATGAGGGATTTACGTTTGGCCGTGAAAAATGGCCATTTAAGTTAAACCAAGGTTTGATTAAACTTTTTGGTAATTTTGTGTCTAATTTAACATAATCGGACTTGTAGTTTGAATATTAGATGATTTTTAATAATTCTTAGTTATATGTTTTCAAGGACAAGGAAGTAAATAATCCTTATATTGTAAAAATCAGTACGGAATATTAGCATATTTTGATTACGTCACTTCCCAATAAAGCACTCTAGGAAGGGATACTAACAATGATTTCATTATAACCAGTCTAATTAGTCATTTCAGTATTGTTCCTAGAAAACGGCTGCAATCGCAATAACCTATTTACCATTGTCTGTCTATTGACCGAAATAGATCGCAATTATTCTCATCTGCTGTTTTAGGATTCGTCATTTCATCCGAATTGGATGAAATTTAGTGGACAACAGAAAAGTATGATGCTTACTTAGATTGTTTTTAATTGTTTCAAGAAAATATTTTCAGCCTTTTGAAGAACATCGGCTCTACAGCTAGTCATAACAATGTTTTTTTTTTTTTTTTAGATTGATCTTTTATTATCACCACTGTAAAATCTACCACATCTTTACTCATAAATAAATCTCTTCAAGAAACAACAAAGCATATTTCGATACATTGCGTATTCCATTCATAACATATATGAATGGGTAATAGGTATCTAGAAAATTTTGAAATTGTAATGCAGAATTTGAAATAGTTTCCCAACCAGTCAGCAGATGGATGATCCATCCATCATTCAAAAGAGATCATCATTACATTTCAACACTATTCACATTTCTTCAATCTCTCTTGAAACCTATGTACAGTCGGCTCTGTAATTGTCTTTACACCCAGCTTACGCCGCTTTTCTCCTGTGATTAAACCACTCACACAAACACATCATGTTTGTGTGTGAGTAAACTACTGATGTGATTAAACAACTTAAGATATATACCCATAATCTAAACCACAAGTAGTTTAATCACAAAAGAACATGTAAGCGGCGTATACACGCGGCAACGGCGTAAGCTGGGTGTTAAGACAATTACAGAGCCGACTGTACATAGGTTTCAAGTAGGTATAGGTTACCCATATAACGGAATGTAATAAGTCATTATATAATAGCCATTGTGTGTCATTTGTGCATAACGATACCCCACACTGTTGATCTTATCATTGAAACTTTATACCACAATATATTATGCATTTGCATTACATTACAAGTCCTTAGGTTCAAACCTAATGTCAAAGTCCATTTTAACAGTTAGCACTGAAAACAGAAATAAAATAACCCTCTTTTTGCTTCGCCGTAGACGGGTAATTAAACAGGAATGTATTAGTTTGTTATTATTAAATTTAATTTGATTATTAAAAGCCTTCTTATTAGTATCATCGAATAAATAATTACGTGTAAGCATTATTATGTTCCGGTTAAAGAGCACTTGAGGAACTAAAGTAACTTTTTAGAAAGCGCCTTGCTTCTCTCAACACTTTTTTAAGAAAACCAATGAAATATAATTGAGTTGGTATGTTACGATCAAAAAATGTAAGGTGCGATGATCGATTACTTATGACTTTTTTGTATCTCTAGTTATAATGGAGCAAAAAGCTGCAAGAGTGCAATGACCCTAATTACAAGGGATCGAAATAAGGAAATCCGCTGTGGGGTTAGAGTCAGTGACTTTGGGAAAGGGATACCCTCATGCAGTTAGAAACACGTTTGTTTGACGTCCGAAATCCCTTAACATACGAGTATTAAAGGTATGTTTAAAGGTTCTACTTTAGGATAGCCTTAAGGTTAACCTATTAATTGAACCTATCTATAGGTTAGGCATCAACAAAAAAACGAACGGATTTTGTTTATAAATCAACGAAATTATCAACCCATAGTAGTCCACTGCTGCACGAAGGTCATACCCAAGGCGTACTACTGAGCCCAATCTTCGGTTTTTTCATCCAACTTCTGCCAGCTATACCTACTGCGCAGACCATTGATCTATCTAGTCGGAGGTCGTTTTACACAAAGCATCTACTTTATTAACGAAATAGTGCTTAATAAACAGAATCAGACTAAGAATAACTACCGAAAAAGAAAAAACTTACAGCTTGATAAAGCCTAAATAATAAATAAGTACCTACTATATTATTATGTTCGTGATTTTTCGTTATGTTATGATACCGTGAAACTTTCTCTTTGTAGGTACTAAATGCAGCAGAAGATCTTGATCAAAAAATCACAAACAAACAATCTGGCCTTTTTTTCGATTGTTGATGTGATGAACATTTTGCTTTAGGTACGCATTACTCAACTAAAAATCGTTTCAAAATATACCTTTACAAGGACGTTTCCATAAGTCAAAGCAAACTGGTGTTAAAATATTTTAATGAATTATTCATACATATCTGGCATTATTTTATTGCCCGAAAGTAGGTTAAAGGGCGACATAAGCTATAAATATCTTTCTTTACGAGTATTTACCTATTTTTAACTTTGTTTGATCAGCTTTAGGTACATCGTAAGTAGTATACCTAATCTTAAATTGTGGTATTTTATTATTTAGAATTTATTCCCACTTTTGAGATTTAGGCCTACTCTCGACCGGTACAGCAAAAATTAATAGGCACAATAAGTACAGGAAAAAACGCTTTTGCCTTAGTCTTCATAATGTACCGATGCAGCCAATGCAGAGTTCTATTTGCAGCAGTCAATAATAATTAGGTATATAAAAACTAGTCACCAAACTTTCATATTGCAATTTGGTGTGCTCAAAGACTGATTTTGCAATCATGTTGCCAATTTTGATTCATGGTCTTCGCGCAGATTTCGAATGCAATTTCGTTATCATGTCTAGACTAAAAACCCAATCCCATGGGCTCGCTTTTGTTTGTAGTTCCTTTCATCTCAATAATCTTAGATATTAATACTTATACAAGAAAATTAAATACTTTAACATATCTAGTTATGCCTACTTTCTTTTCAGCTACTGTGAGTTTGTTTATTAAGTTATAATGTATGTGTTTTGGTCCAATTGTAGCCATCATCCTGAATTATAAGTACCTACCTTATAGGGTAAATTATGTAATAAGTAGTGATATTGTTAATATTAACTTCTTGCTTAATATATTGTAGTGAATTTCAATTATTATTTTGTTATTAAGTGGAAAAAAATAAAGAAACTTACTTTCCGGAGTAACATCCCGCAGCACGATTTTAACTTCTGGCTGGGCCGGCATTGTTGACGTCCAAATAACCTCTGCTGAGCTTAAAGCTCTTCAAAATGCGAAGGACTATTCTAAATGGACAAAGGTATCAGATCTTTTTGTTGCTAGATATTTAAAATGTATGCTAGCTTTTAGATTTATCTCATGTTTTTGTTATTATTCGAGTGTGGAAAGCGCGATGACGAGAGACGTGTGCCGTTAACCGGGATGGAACCGCGACTGTCAGTCAGTAGACCTTGTTCAGTTCACTCCACCCTATTCTCAGTCTGACTGATTTACCATACCACTTGTTGTTATGAAGTGTTACGTTATGTAGATCGCAACATTAGTGCTTTAAGCCGCAGCCTCTGCTTTAATTTTATCCCCTCTATGCCTACATGTCTATTAGTAAATAGCAATTTGTACTGGGTGTAATATGTGATATACCTAATATTTTACTAAGATTAAGCATCTAAATAATTATGTTAATCTAATTGTCATGCTATTGACATATTAAAATATCTTAATTTTAAGGTTTAGGTTCTTCTAAAACTTCTAATAAATCTTACTGCTAATTTTTTTAAGTAGAACTCTTAGAGAATAAATTATTTTGTTTTTATTTGTCTGATACCTAATACATAAGCAATTACATCTCAGTATCTTTATATTCTAGTAGGTGTGACTTTACATAGTCAAGGTAACCAACATTGACTAGTAGTGTACGTATAGTAGAGTAGAGAGTAGGTAGACTAAATCAATATACTGGTAAAAGGCGACATCTGCAGTTGGGTGGCTGGACTAAGAAGGAGGCTCTATTGCTTACTGGTTGGTGTAAAACTTTCTGATTGAACCGAGATAATAATAAGTGGTCATACTACAGTAGTTCCGCGGTTTTTCACTAGATGTTTATTTCGAAAAAGGGTAGTATTGCAGACTACAAGACCTTTTTGAAAATAATACAACCGACACATACAAGAGAAGGATATCTATGGTGTAGGTATTATTATGGTTTTATCGCAGTAAATTATTACTTTTAACCATTATATTTTATTCTTTTGACCCTCCTATGACTTAGCCTCTTTACAGCTATATAAATATCTTGTTATTATGTGTAACACAGTATTTTAACTTCAACTTTATTATGAATTCCTGTCTGTACAATGTAAATGTTGTAAACTCTGTAAACATACCTACCTTTATGACGTTATCGTGTACCTACGGTATTCAATAAATAATATGTGAGTATAAGTATGAATATCTTACAGAAGCAATACGCAATCTGGTCAATGTGATTGGTCCTCCAGTAACCGAATAGACTGGGAAAAGACAAACTCGAAAAGGGTTGCAATAAGCTTTTTTTTCATAAATTAAGCCCGTCACACACGTAGGTATAATATATATTAATATATTTATTCTTCTTCTTAGTCGGGCACTCTTGACGCCTCCACCTGTTTTCACTCTGTTCGACGCATTGTGGAAGCAGTCGGTCATTGTTGCGTTTGTGAGAGTTTTGATGAGGTCTGACCATCTAGTTGGAGAGCGACCACGGGATCTCTTGCCCTCCATTCTGCCTGGAACCACTAGACGCTCCATTGAGTCCTCTTTTCGAGTAATGTGTCCAAAGAACTTTAGTATACGTATTTGAACAGTTGACGATAATCTTTCTTTTATGTTGAGTTCTTTTAGGATCGATACATTGGTGCGGTGTGCTGTCCATGGGATCCTCAATAGACGTCTCCAGCACCACATCTCCAGTGCGTCTAATATGATTATAGCAAGGCATATTACGATATATTGTCTATACAAATATTCAAGTGACCGCACACGCAGCTATAATATATATTTCCATGACTTGAATATTTGTATAGAAAATATATCGTAATATGCCTTGCTATAATATATATTATAGCTACGTGTGTGACGGGCTTTAAAGTAATGACGTTTAGACGAGGGTCTTGCATTTTTAAACTGAAAGATCTGTACCTGACTGAACCCTCGGGTATCGTAAATGTCATTATTCTTTGTTCAACAGCTTTACCACCAACACCGCGTCCTAGAATATTAGGAGCCTTAAATAATTATGAACCGCAGCAAACACTTATTATTCGTTTGCCGTGAAGCTTTGATGGTCGGTTCTTAATACCTTAATGTCAGACAGTTGTAAAAAATAACTCAATCATTCACAGTTACAGTGAAAGTTTGTGCGGATGCACAGATAAAACATAAAAAATATTTTGAACATTTCGCACAACGCTATATGTATATGATAGAATAGTTTTTTAAATACTTTTTTTTTGTAAATGCATACATAAAATACATAGACAACACCTAGACTCAGGACAAACACCGATGTTCATCACACAAGTGCTTGTCCTGAAGCGGTAATGGAACCCGACACCTGAGCGGCATTCAAACACACATGCCACTCGATCAATCGTGTTGTCAGATATAGATATTTGATACAAATTGTGACAATTCTTTAAAATCGATCGGGTTGAAATTCGCATAAAGTTTAGGACTAAAATTGAAGGGGATTTTAGGACTAACTTGACGACAAAGGCTTTTATTTCGCGATACCACGCAGGCGTAAATTGTATATTTTTTCTTTATCAAATTCAAATATTCAAGAGTTTTAAGCACAGGTTTTAAGTTTTAGAAATATATGTATTATTTGGACAAATAGAGTCGTTCTTGGAGTTATATAAGTTTATTTGTGTGTGAATTTTCATCAATACCTATAAATAAAAGGCTAAATCCTGACTGACTGACAGGCTAAACCAGTGGTCGGAGACTTGGAGCGCAAAATCCGCAACGCAAATAAAGTTGCAGGCATCAGCTAGTTGTGAATATTTTGGTTCTAGGTTGAATAATCAAATTGATCCTATACTTAATTGTTGGCAAACCAAGGCAATCGCATTCACACGCCGCCGTATAAGGAAAGGTTGAGATATCCATCAGTTTTCGAGGAAGACATTACCTCACCGAAAGCTTTAATAATATTTTTGACAAATTAATACCATTTTTGTAAACATTTTTATGAAATTAGAACTTTAGATAAATCATATTTTAATTTCGAGGACAAACTCAAGCGTGCTAAAAATGTCTATTGTATTTGATATTGAAACACTGCTTTAGCTCACGTCCTGAAAGAAAATTAAGTTCATTCTCAGAAATATTGACTAATTAACCAAGGTTTACTGAGAAAAATATAATTAAAACGTCTTAAAGTAATGTACGAATACTTTACTTGCACAATTCAAAATAGAATGTCGTTTTTGGCTTTGCTTTTACGGTTTCCTAATAAATTCATTTAAAATGCCAATTCTTACAATTTATACTTAGAACTATTATTAATTCAGTTGCAAAATTTTATCAATGCGAATCGTAAATGAGATTATTATTAGAAAGTAATTCATCTTTGCACACATTAACAGATAGTCAATCAGACGCTCTACCTATTTCCGCTTATATACTCTGTGCAGCTCTACCTATTTCCGCTAAAAATATCTAATATACTTAAATTAGCGATAATACCGTCAATTGTACTTTTTATTTTCTAGGATTTTAGGATTTAATAATAAGTTTTTGGTGCACAATGAAGTATTTCAATAATTCCATTTATACATAATATTTTGTTGATGCAACATGATGCTAAGAAAGCTGGCATTCCCGTCCTGAATTTATCTCATATTACAGTTTATTTAGGGATATCTTGGTTGTATCGTGATCTCTGCGAAAAAATATATTTTAAAATGAACCTAATGTAAGCACTACAGTGTTAATAGTTTCACTAATTGGTTGAAGAAGCGTACTAGATACTAATTAGCTACCGAAACATTTTTGTTACTTCAACCGGAACAACTGACATTTTATAAAAAAAAAATATTCTACGTTTACGTAATTTAATATTAGCGCACCGTGGCCAAGGACGGCGTGATGATGTAAAAAAATCATAAATTAACCGCACTTTCGTCGTGATTGAGGGGGGACCTCAATGTTCTGTCATATTTGTTCCAAATAATCACCTCGGCCTAAGTATGCAAGAACAATTGGAGACAGGTTCAAGACTAGGCTTATTCGTAACGCCGATCTTGTAGCAAGATAAATTATGAATTGATTGCCGTCGTTAGGTAATTAAGCGTTTATAAATCTATACTGAAATCTTACTGAGTGAAACTTCATGGTACAGTTGCTGCCCGCAGTTTAGGCCGCGTAGTATCGGCTTTGATCTAATAATTTTTTAGGTATCGGGTAAGGCTTTGTCCTATTTCAGCTTATGACGTGATCGAGTATCAACATTTTACAGCTACATTCTCTTTTCTTCCGTTATAATCCTTAGAAAATTATTTAATACCTATACCCCGATTCAGAATTCAAGATTTTTTTTGTAAACAAATGTGTTAACACCCTAAAAAAATACTTATCAAAGTGACGTTTACTCAATTTTCCTAAATAGTTATGGTACGGTTTATTTTCTAGTCAATATCCATAGTATGGAAAATAGCAATGGTTTTGTACTGATTATTATATTTTATTTAATTTTTTTCTGAAAGTTATAACACGACGAAAAATTATTAGCGAAAAATATTTTAAGACATTGGTATCATCGGAGTAAATCACAGAAGTTCGAAACAATTTTTGGATTTTGACCTAAACGTGTGTTTGTAAATTTTATTCGTCTCTTATCCATTCACGAAGTCGAATGCGTTCTTTTTTCGCTTCTCGTGTGAATTGAATGAATATTTGTTAGGTATCTGCTATGCACCTTGGTATTATTATGATTTATCTAAGAAGTTTGGATTCAAAAATTTTATTTCCTATTCTAGTTTTCAGTGTTCTGAAGTACCTGAATAAGTTTGGTTAAGAATTATTTAGGTAAAATAGGAAACTATCGCACAAGCAAAACCGGGCGCCATTACTAGTAATAGTGATCCGTGGTATAAACTCGTTTTTAACCCTGACCTGTCTCTGTTACAGTGACATATCATGACACTTCTTTGTTTACAAAAAAAATCTTGAATTATAAATCGGGGTATAGAGTTGAGCAGGCTGTCGAAACTACGGGCTAAAAAAACTTTGTATGGACGGAGGCAAAATTTTAATGGTGGCTATATTATACGTTTCACTCACGTCTCCAACCTCTCGCTCTTCTGTCTCACGTCATTCATTCGCGTCATTCAGATCATTGCTTTATTTATTTCTAAATTTTCTTATGTGATTTATATCATATATTAGTGGTTTTGTTACAAAATACTTTCAGTTTTATGACTGTAGAATGTTACTATGACGTACCGAAAGTGTGAAATTTGTGGTTTGATATCGAAAAGAAAAGATGGTAAAAGAAGGTATTTCATGGCAAGATTCCCTCGAAATGATGAATCTCGGTAAGTACAACACAAGTAAAATGATACAATGGTAAACAGTGTTTAAACCACATCATATTATTTACATTTTATATGTAAAATAGTGGATTTGGAAAATAGTGCGTCAAATTAAAATATCGATATCGATAAAATTATATTTGTTCTAATGTGTACAGGTGCAAGCTGTGGGTTAAGATGACAGGGAAAGAAGATTTGGCGTATATACCCATTGAAAAGTTATACGCAAATAAATTTATATGTGGCAAACATTTCCACGACAAGGATTTCAAAAAGAAAAAAACCCTATTGAAAAATACTGCTGTACCTTCATTACGACTAACAGCTCAACCTCTATCAGACAAGATTCTATCAGAGTTCTCATATCATGTTTTCTCTGATTGTTTGAGCCTAAATAAAAGTTGTACAACAAATGAAGGTATGTGTTAACTAGACGTGAACCAGGCTCGTTGTATGGGTGATTTGCAAATAAGAGGCCTTGCAAACCACCACTTTACGACAAATAATAGTACCTATTTATTGTTAAGTGTCAGATTTCTTTATTTGTATTTGTTTTGCATTGGACTACTATCACACTTGCTATCAAATTATATTGCTATTTTGTTTTTTAAACAACATTACAGAACATTCATTAGCCCATGCTACAGATATGTTTCACGAGGAGCTAATTATATACCATGAGTATGAAATTCCGATAGAGAATACTGTCGAAATCACAACATGTGATCCTAGTAAGTTATATACTTTTTTATACGGTGATATATCTTGTAACTTCATAAAGTACTTTATCGATATGCGAGAAATTTTAATTTAATATTACTTTTGTTGCAGTAATAGTAATAGTAATAATAATAATAACAGTAATAGTAATAGTCTAAGTCTGACAAGAAACTTGTAGTTAACACAATTTGATTTAATTATTACTAGAATATTGAGGCTAACAGTCCAATTGATATATTGTATATTGCAGGATACAGCACCGCGCGCGTTGAAATATGCAAAGGGACGTTTGGACGTTGCTCTAGACTGGCTGTGGAAGCAGCAGGAGACCTTATAATAATAATGCGTTCATTTGAGATGTAATGTATATATATATATATATTATATATATAAACTGTAAATTACAAATATATATATATTTTTATTTTCATTTAAAGCCACACAATGATTATTTGAACAAAAAATATTATGTTCAATAAAATGTTAGAAACCTCGCATTTTAATGAACATGGTATTTTATATTCAAATAAACATGTGTGACTTTAAATCTCTCCTGATTCAATTAAATTAGACAAGCATCGATATGTAAGCTATCGATAATTTTGCCAGGACGTCACTAGTTTTTTCTTCATGTTGGTAAGGCTCCTAACGATTATTTTGTTAGAATGTTGGTAATGGCGATTTTTCCTCGTTTTGACGTAAAATGATCAATGTTTTTTTTTGTTGTTTTTTTGTTTGAAGTCCCGTCTCTTCAACGTAGTGGTTATATTCTCTTTGGAGTTGAGAGTTGATGAGTTAAGCAATACATTATATATACTAAACATTTTTCCCATAAACTAATGTGGCAAAAGTATACTTACATCGTTGACTTAAAATGAAACCAGACCTACCTACCTCTAAAGATACAATGAAAGATAATATAACAAATAAACAGCGTACACACACCTACACCTGTATGTCACAACTTTTTGAAAGTAAAAATACGCATTTATAGTAAGTAATTTAAATACATGCATGCGCATTAGTTACCAATAGTATACTGTAGCTTTATTTAGACTTTAAATGCAATTTGGTAATTATGATTTATTTATGTGAATGTCGATATTATAAATTTAGATGAGCTAGATAAAAAACTGCAGCAAATTATACCATTGCGTATATTCAGAGTACACAAGCTGTTGCATTGTCGATGTGGACACTAGACTTCTGGGTTTAACATACATACCTTAGGATGTTCAAATTGAGTACTGGTAAATGTTTTATAAATTAAGAATTTTATTAAATCTCTTGTCCGATGGTCAGATGTCAATGTAAAATCAGTCGGAAGAGTGAGTCAGGCTAGCCCAAGATTCAAAAGTAGTGCACTGAAGAGGCCACTGGCCTAAGTCCAGCAGTAGTGGGCAAGAGGCTGGTTAAGCGTCGATGACACACACGCTGATTGTTGGCGTTTTCAAAAGCTAGCGTGTTAGCTTTTGGGATGGATTATCAAGAAGCATATTGTAAAAACGCCGATGACACTGGGCGACTTTACACGCTACAAGTCGCTGGCGTGTAGTGTGTAAAAAGCCGTGTGTCATCGACTATTCGATAGATAATTCCAAATTACTAAGCTTGATTTAAAGTTCATGTAAATTACAGTCAGTTATTTATGTTAACGATTTTCGCGGTCAATACGAATACAACACTGGCCTTATTTCGATATTAATTCTGTACAAGTGTTGTCAATCAGTTCTGTCAGAGCCCTTGAGAGCCTTGCACTCACGCGTCTACCTTTACCTTTTGGGTTAAAAGGTGAAACTTGTGACAGATTTGTACAATCAGTAAAGTTTTGTACGGTCAGCATCAAAAGTTGATGACCACATTCAGATTTTCAAAGTCGCTATAGGTACACAAAATATATTTTTGACAATGTGGTGTACAGTTAATTTTAAACTTTAATGATGTTCATTCAATACTAGCGCTTTTCATGTTGAGCGATTTAGGTATAATAAATGGTGTAAATTCAATTTCAACAATTCAAATTTTATTAAATAATTTTTTATATATTTTATTAAATTTAATTTTAAAATTCCTATTTGCCAAAAGTGTTTTACTATTTTATGTAAATTTTAGCAGATAGGCAAGGCGCTCTCCTGATGGGAAACAATCACGACTGCCCATAACCAGAGTAAGAGGAATTTACGTAATTCAGTGTAACAGTCCGAACATAAGTTATATGCGCAAAAAAAAATAGATTTACCAGACCAAAGGGTACTTGTTTATAGATAGATGCATAGATCTGCATAAAAATACATATATGATTACACAAACCAGAACAAAGCAGAATAAAACAATAAAACGAGTACGTAAAAAGAGGCCTTAAGGTAGGTAGTACAAGTCCTTAAAGTAAAAAGAAAGAAAAAAAGTATTATTATTTTTTTGATATTTTTATAGCAATCTTTATAAATCCAACACGGTTAGGCACACGTAATCAATTTCAAACTATCGTGCACAAATCAAGAGGTTTACAACCATATAGCACCTTGAAAGGTCTACGTAATTTGATGCAATTTTCCGGCGCTATGTCATGGGAAACTGCTTTAAAATTAAGCTTTATATAACTAGAGGTAGAGTTTAGAGACTGTTCAAATATAACTATATCGTTGATAAGCGTTAAAAGCTTTATTCTAATGTTTAATATGCACATCAATTCAAAATAAAATTTTACTACATAATATAACTTTCTGCAGGTGAACCTTATCAATTAAAAAATAGTTATCAAATACTATTTACTATTTTGCAGTCGAGACTCTAGGTCCATTGGGAACGGGAGCCGCGTTTTCAAAAAGTTGTCGGAGCGTCTGGTCGAAGCGTCGCGTGATCAGAGGGCTGGCAGCTATCCCGGCCAAAAAGAATAAGCCTTGCAAATCTCGCAATACAAAGAGACATTGCAGCCAGTATCCTCGGCACGCTGCATCGGGTGTCGAGTTGGAGCAGTTGAGCTACCTATACATCGTTTGCAACGGTCTATGAATTGTTTCCTTTTGTAAATTGTGTAATAGTAAGCTCATGCTGTAATGAAAACAAATTTACTACCAGATTGTCTATGTATTCTATGTGTACGTACGGTACGTACCTACATATTTACAAAAAAAAGTATTTAAGTATTCTATCAGTCGTCTGTTTCCTATAGTAAAAGCTCTGCTTGGTTTCGGGCTAGATGGTGATGTGTGAAATTTCCAAAATATTTATTTATTATTGATTTACCCAGTAATATGATTTTTTTGACATGCGTTATTCGTGAAAATTGGGTTACTTTGTGTATACCTTAGTACTGTGGTTACATCCATAAAGTTAGGGCGATAGCCGAAAGTATCCGATATCTATGTTTACATCATAAATTGGATTGAGAACATCCTGTTGACAGAAGTCGTCATAACATAAGTTATTTTTTTTTAAACTTATTAGGGCGGAATTATCCGCATTAGCGACAAACCCCTTTTTGTTAATAAAAAAAAAATCATTTATAATCATAAATTTAATGGGATTTTTTGCATATACTCAATGTGGTGTCGACGATGTTTAACGATCGGCTGTTGGTGCCGCATTGTGTGTGACGCGTTGGTGTTTACTTTGTTATTGGTATCATGTAGTGCTAAATCCGAGCAGGTTGACGAGCTTATGCGCGGGAGTTGTCGTCAGCAGTCCTCCAAGAGACGCGGACGGGAGCGCGCGCGCATCCATTGTTTATTTAATTTCATAGAGGTAAGTTCCATGATTTTTTTATTTCTATTTTTTTAATTAATTTATATTTCAATAATGACTAAAACTGATTGTTTACTTTACCATCGGTTCCTGATTCAGTATTTGAATTTAATAAATTGAAATAAATTGGAAATTAGGTCATATAAACAATTATGAAGTTGAGTCTACTCTTTATCATTCACGCGAACATCACGTTATCGCGTACATTTATTCAAAATTTTTATGTTTGACCTAATTAGGCTGTTTATTAATCGTCGAACAGAACTGTCTCATTATTTTAATTTCATACTCCCTTTTATCCTTGTTTTATTGGTAGTATGAAAATGTTTAATTTGGAATCTTCCCCAGGTCGATTAATGATTTAACTATAAACAAATTATATAAATATATTTAGTAATAAATCCGCTTAATTTCTAAACAAAGGTTTTAATTAACTTAACTTTAGTTTAGAACTTTAGTATATATTACTATATTACATACAATAATATTATATATATATACTATTTTATATTATGTAAATATTTTATATATTATATTATATTATATACTAAAGTTCTAAACTAAAGTTAAGGTAATTAAAACCTTTGTTTAGAAATTAAGCGGATTTATTACTAAATATATTTATATAATTTGTTGATATTTATGGATTTCCGCAAAGTAACGCCTGAATCAATCAATGATTTAACTATAGTTAATATAAATTATCAAAAACGTGACAATATATACTAATCATAATATGATAGCGATAAACATGTTGATGATATAAAGTGCCGGAAAATTGAGTAGACGGGCAGTTTGTTAAGGCTTAACTATGGCAGTCGCTACATTGTAATCTGGAACATAGGCCAAAATGCTCAGGTTAAAACAGCGTCAAGGGGTGTTAATAAAAATAAAAAAAAATATTATAATATTATTTGGTCTTTTATCTTGAAAATATCAGAGAAACATTTATTATATTCGCTTATTTAATATGAATAAAAAAATCTCAAAACAAAGCTGTTTCGGGATGGTTTTTTCGTATCTCCTCCTGAACGGCATTATATATATAATTTATTTTTATACCATTCGCTAGGGAAAAAAATATATTTAACAAGCTCGGTAAGCTTTTTTTGATACAGTATTTTTTCTTGCGACTACGAATTATTTAACGTAATTTTGCAATAAAAGTAGGCGTGCACCGCTCTGGACCTCAGTACCCATCTGACTACGGGACGGGGAGGCCGCGTCGCGCTGGCGCGCACCGCCTCGCGAAACGATTTTACGAAACATGACTGAATAAAGTAATATTCACACCATACTGTTGGATAGTACATCCGTTATAGATAGATTTATTTATGTATGCAAATGAGATGGCTATTGGCTTTATTGTCAATACGCGCATGAAACAACATTTATAACAGGCTCGGATTTGACTGACTGACTGACAGACAATTTACAGGCCAAACCGCTGAACGTAAATACTAGAAACTTGAAGTATGTGATCGTCGAGAGCTGAAAGTGAGTACTGGCATGTAGGTAGGTAGGTAAGTAAGTAAGTAGGCAAGTAAGTAGACACTTGTCTTACAAAGTACTTGTAAAGTTACTTAAGTAGTACTTAAGTAAGTTAAGTTAGGTACTTACTTAAGTAGGCAATAAGTAGGCACTTGTTTTATTTACTTAAGTACTTACTTAATTAGTAAGTTAAGTTAGGTACTTACTTAGGCAAGTAAGTAGGCGAGAAAGTAGGCGAGTAATAGGCGAGTAAGTAGGCAAGTAAGCAAGTAAATAGATAAGTAGGTAAGTGGGTAGGCAAGTAAGTAGGCACTTGTCTTACTAAATTAAGTACTTACTTAAGTAAGTATTCACTTAAGAACTTATTTAAGTAAGTAGTCACTTAAGAACTTACTTAAGTAGAATTTAAGTAAGTAAGTTAAGTTAGGTAATTACTTAAGTAGGCACTTGTCTTACTTACTTAAGTACTTTCTTAAGTACTAATTATGTAATTTAGTCAAGTTAGGTACTTACTTAAGTAGGCAAATAAGTAGGCACTTGTCTTACTTACTTAAGTACTTACTTAATAACATACTAAAATAGTACTTAAGTAAGTTAGTTAAGTAAGGTTCTTACTGAAGTAGTACTTAAGTAAGTAAGTAAGATAAGTTAGGTACTTACTTAAGTAGGCAAGTAAGTAGGCACTTGTCTTACTTACTTAATAAGTAAGTCAAGTTAGGTACTTACTTAAGTAGGCAAGTAAGTAGGCGAGTAATAGGCGAGTAAGTAGGCAAGTAAGCAAGTAAGTAGGTAAGTAGGTAGGCAAGTAAGTAGGCACTTGTCTTACTAACTTAAGTACTTACTTACTTAAGTAAGTTAAGTAAGGTACTTACTTAAGCAGGCAAATAAGTAGGCCAGTAAGTAGGCACTTGTCTTACTTACTCAAGTACTTACTTAATAAGTAAGTTAAGTTAGGTACTTACTTAAGTAGGCAAGTAGGCGAGTAAGTAGGCGAGTAAAAGGCAAGTAAGTAGGCAAGTAAGCAAGAAAGTAAGTAGGTAAGTAGGTAGGCAAGTAAATAGGCACTTGTCTTACTTACTTAAGTAGCACTAAAGTAAGTAAGTTAAGTTAGGTACTTTCTTAAGTAGGCAAGTAAGTAGGCAAGTAAGTAGACACTTGTCTAACTTACTAAAGTACTTAGTAACTAGTACTTAAGTAAGTATTTACTTAAGTTGTACTTACTTACTTAAATTCTTACTTAAGTAGTACATACTTAAGTAGAACTTAAGTAAGAAGTTACTTAAGTAGAACTTAAGTAAGAAGTTACTTAAGTACTTACTTAAGTAGGCAAGTAAGTAGACACTTGTCTTACTTACTTAAGTACTTATTAATTTAGTACTTACTGAAGTACTTACTTAAGTAATACTA
The DNA here is from genome assembly GCA_932526365.1 of Lobophora halterata. Taxonomy (NCBI): domain Eukaryota; kingdom Metazoa; phylum Arthropoda; class Insecta; order Lepidoptera; family Geometridae; genus Lobophora; species Lobophora halterata. The sequence continues at coordinate 9,387,315 of OW052001.1, read as the reverse complement.
ACTTATGTAGAACTTAAGTAAAATGTTACTTAAGTAGAACTTAAGTAGTACTTTCTTAAGTAGTACTTACTTAAGTAGTACTGAGGACGTGGTGGCCGAGTGAATGAGGCCCTTACCTTGCGATTCGAACCTTGCTTTCTTACACCGGGTTCGAATCTCGGTGGCAGTCATGCGTAAATGGGTTTTTCGGTCGAAAAATTCTATGTATGCATTCCACGTTCTCGCAACGGTGAAGGAAAACATCGTGGGGAAACCGGCATGTCGTAGAACCAAAAGTTCGAAAACATGTGTCGAGTGCACGAAAGGAGCCTTTTCGAGGCGCACTTGAAATCCTTTCACCACACTGATTCAAAAGAACTTGTGACACGAAGAAGAAGAAGTAGTACTTACTTAAGTACTTAAGTTAAGTAAGGTACTTACTTAAGTAGGCAAGTAAGTAGGCAAGTAAGTAGGCGAGTAAGTAGGCAAGAAATTGGGCAAGTAAGTAGGCAAGTAAGTAGATACTTGTCTTACCTACTTAAGTACTTATTTAAGTAGTACTTAAGTAAGTTAGTTTAGTTAGGTACTTACTTAAGTAGGCAAGTAAGTAGGCACTTGTCTTATTTACTGAAGTACTTAAGTACTTTCTTAAGTAGTACTTAAGTAAGTAAGTTAAGTAAGGTACTTACTTAAGTAGGCAAGTAAGTAGGCAAGTAAGTAGGCGAGTAAGTAGGCTAGTAAGTAGGCAAGTAATAAGACGAGAAAGTGGGCAAGTAAGTAGGCAAGTTAATAGATACTTGTCTTACTTACTTAAGTACTTAAGTAAGTACCTAACTAAACTTACTTACTTAAGTACTTAAGTAAGTTAGTTTAGTTAGGTACTTACTTAAGTAGGCAAGTAAGTAGACACTGGTCTTACTTACTTAAGTACTTTCTTAAGTAGTACTTAAGTAAGTAAGTTAAGTAAGGTACTTACTTAAGTAGGCAAGTAAGTAGGCAAGTAAGTAGGCGAGTAAGTAGGCTAGTAAGTAGGCGAGAAAGTGGGCAAGTAAGTAGGCAAGTAAATAGATACTTGTCTTACTTACTTAAGTACTACTTAAGTAAGTTAGTTTAGTTAGGTACTTACTTAAGTAGGCAAGTAAGTAGGCACTTGTCTTATTTACTTCAGTGCACGAAAGGAGCCTTTTCGAGGCGCACTTGAAATCCTTTCACCACACTAGTTCGAAAGAACTAGTGACACGAAGAAGAGAAGAAGTAGTACTTAAGTAAGTTAGGTTAGGTACTTACTTAAGTAGGCACTTGTCTTACTTACTTTAGTACTTTCTTAAGTAGCACTTAAGTAAGTAAGTTAAGTTAGGTACTTACTTAAGTAGGCAAGTAAGTAGGCACTTGTCTTACTTACTTTAGTACTTTCTTAAGTAGTACTTAAGTAAGTAAGTTAAGTAAGGTACTTACTTAAGTAGGCAAGTAAGTAGGCACTTGTCTTACTTACTTTAGTACTTTCTTAAGTAGTACTTAAGTAAGTAAGTTAAGTAAGGTACTTACTTAAGTAGGCAAGTAAGTTGGCAAGTAAGTAGGCAAGTAAGTAGGCGAGCTGGAATCGAACTCGCGACACCGGGGCATGGTAGTCCCCAACACACCTGCCACTCGACCACTCGAAACACACTCGAAATAATGATATAATGTAGCCTAGGTATATGTTTTCCAAACAATTCACATACGTAGTTTTTTGATTATAACGGGTATTTATCGCGCTAACCTCGTATGTTTTTGTGTCCCGACGTTTCAACGACGTGTTTCGACGTCAGTGTGGTGTGCCGACCGAACATTTTTAACGACCAAAATGAGGGTAGTTCTCTCATTTCACCGCGACGGTAGCTCCAATACGCCAGTCAACCCGTGACCACGGCTGTTGCAATACAGTCGAAACGTCGGGACATAAAAAACATACGAGGTTAGCGCGATAAATACCCGTTATAATCAAAAAACTATGTGTGATAATCGCGAAAGTCTACGAAAAACTAATTCACATACGTGCCAAATTTTGGTTCAGTAGTTTTGGGGTGATTGAGGAACAAACATTCATTTAGCCATTCGATTGCGAATTTTTAGTATGTATGGATCTGACTGAGTACCGACCGATTAGTAAAATACTAATCTGTTCTGTACTATTTGTTGATATTAGGTAGGTACCTACTTACTTATCTTTGAATAAACTATGTAAGTAAATACCATGCAATCTCGCAATCAATTTTTTTCTGAATACTTAACTGGTAGAAATGTCGGTAGGTAGTTGAACGATGCTATTTTTTCGGCCCGCAATAGTAAGTAAGTGGGTATTCAATAAATATCCTATTTTATTTTACAAAAAAATATGTACCTACTTACGAAACTTTTCTTACTATTACTACTCAAATGATTGTCTGAATCAGACCTTACGCAATGGCAAAGCTACGCGCCGTCTGTTTCTGTTAGTCGTAGTGCGTGTGCGGGTTGCGGGGGACAAATCCGAGTGATCCCGCCCATGACGGATGACCTCTAAGCACCTACAACGGCCTTAAGTGGATTGCGCCCGCGCATCATAAGCGGGATTTTATAAAACGACATTCAATTCAAGTCACAATGGTATGTACCTAGTAGGTATACTTCTTGTAGTGACATTTATATTTTTCCCTTTACTCATTTAAATTTCAAGGCTAACACCAACCAAGAGAATGCTGTTCCTTATTGCCTTAATTTTTTCCTTTTAGTACTTACTACCTAATCTTTATGTCTACTTTAGCCTAGAATACAATGGGTTGCGTTTACACCGACAACAATATAATTTTGGTAGACGTTTACATCACAGCGATGCCCATTTCTTGGGTCTATATTACACTCACCTTTATGATAAATTAATGCTTATACGATCGGCATAACATGAATATTTAAATGATCAAGCGCCGCAATTGTGCAAAATGACAACGTAAGAAGTATACACTTACAATTTAGGTACGGGTGTATCACCGACACAATAGTTGCTTTTTTAATATTTAGAGTGTTGCAATGAAAATAATTCAAAATAAAAAAAAAACTTATCGATTTTAAAAAAAAGCATTTTAAGTACCTACCTACCTACTATAAATATACTTATATCTGAAACGAACATTCCCGTCTCAACGCAGTGCATGGGAAATAAAACAAGCAGCATTCAATTTCCAGGGGTTACTAAAAATTTCCTTACAACGCTCAAACCGGTTTCTGCGAAAAAAAATAAGGCGTAATATTAGGCCGGTCTGCACGGGCCTTCGCATGGGGCGGGCGCAGCGACCGGCGACCTTGGCAGAGACTATTCGTGCACGTGGTCGATTCGCACAGAGAAGCCAAATAAGCCAATCATCTCTGTTGATACACTTTAATAAATCTATGTCGATTGTTGTTTGGAAGGTTCCTGTTTGTATCGTTGCAGATTAAATAATCTGTATTACTTCAACGATGTTCTGAAAAAGAGCACGTGTGTTACGTACGAGTACCTACCAACTCCCTTTTTATTTTTTCAGAGATTTTTACTACCTTTTCAAATACTTAGGGTTTGGAACTAAGTGGAAAAATAAACTCTACATAATCTACGACAACTACTTTTATATATTAAAAAAAAATGCATGGTTTAGTTTTGCTATTTTAATGAAAACAATAGAACGTCGGCTCTGTAATGGTCTTTACACCCAGCTTACGCCGGTGTTCTCCTGTGATTAAACCACTCACACAAACACATCATGTGTTTGCGTGAGTAAACTACTGATGTGATTAAACCACTTAAGGTATTCCAATTATATAAACTACAAGTGGTTTAAGCATAGGAGAACACTGGCGTAAGCTTGGTGTAAAGACAATTACAGAGCCGACCCTACAATAGAACATAAATAATGCAAATAACCAATGCTTGGTTCGTTCATTATCTACTACAGTAGGTAGGTAGGTACTATATTTATGGTAGAGTATCAGAATTGATGACTCAGAGAGAACAGTCACCACATTCCTTCATTGCATGAGTCTAGCCTTTGTAAATAGTATTATGTTGATAGCAATGAACTTCGTAGGAACCCTTAATAATATAATTTTAGTGGTTTTCTTATTTAGCTCAGTCTGTATTGGACGATTGTAAGGTACCTACATAAATTTAATTTCCACATTTTGTAATCCAAACACCAACGTAGCACTCGCTTTATGAGGAGAATTGCTTATTTGGTTATATAAAAAAAAAATAGCGTACTGAATGAATCCACAATAAGTAAACAAATAGGGATAATGAACCTACCTACCTGATACTTTAAAAAAATAAATAATTACTTACAGCAAAGTAATGTACAAAAAACATGGTGATTAATCAGGAATAAGTAAAAAGGTAAAAAAAAGGATATAGCATAGTACTTCGCCTACCTGTCTTGAAGCATCTGGCAACACATTCATATTAAAAATAACATTAGTTAGGTATCGGATTTTGTTATTTACATTACCACCATAATATGATGATCAGGAAATATTCGAGCGATTTTAGTGATTCATTTAAGGTTTTATAATTTGCTTGTGGTTTTATTTACAATAGTTTATGTACTTGGACATTATATTACTTTGTTAACATAAAATATACTTAGCACTACTATTGCGCACGTTGTTATTTTTCGACTGGCACTCTTCCAAGTCAGAAACGTGCCATTCTTCGAGCAAAAGTGCATTATTTTTATATGTACTTACCAACACTGTCGATGCAGTAAGAAAATTATTATTTATAGAGGTTTTTATTTACATTCTACTAGCTGACACACGCAACTTCGCTTGCGTTCCAAATTTCTAAATTTTTTTTCATAGTACTCACTCTCAGCTCTTGACAAACAACCTCTAACACCCATATTCTAAGTCGATTTTTTCACTCAAGGGAATACTTACGTGAGTGGTATAATGGCCGCCGCTTTACTAAAGGTTCGGCTATCAACCGAAAAATTTCCAATGTAAGTATTCACTTGAGTGAAAAAAATCCACTTAGAATATGGGTGTAAGTTTCAAGTCAAGTCTCTATGTTCAGCGGTTTGGCCTGTACGTTGTCAATGAGTCATGTCCAGTCCAAGCCTTTTATTATACTCTATTTGGTTCTGTGTTAGTTCGCTACAAGAAATACATACTAAAGAGCTTCGGATTATTATAGGTATAGTAGTTAGACTATTTCAAACTATTGAGAGATTAAGAGAAAATACATACAAATGTTCGTTTTATTTTTATTTATATATACATTTTTCTGCAAGTTTCTCGAGAAGCCGCTATTCTTACTTCTGTCTGGCTTTTCATTAAAATTTAATTTGGCTAAAATATATGTACTTTTATGTTAATTTGAAGAGTTTTGTATATTTTGTTATACAATAATTGGATAAAGTGTATATAATTTGTAAATTAGTACCATTTTACGCTACTCGCGTTCACTTATGGCACGATGCTAAAGACCGTGACGTAGTTTACCGTGATGAGACTTTATATACTTCATAAAATATAATAAAAGCATAAGCATAAGAACGCAAATTTTATGGTTGTACATAACATGTGCAGCAAAATATATAACATCTTTGCCCCTTGCCTCAATCATTATTTGCACGGTGCTAAAAGTACAAGAAAAGGTTACTGCTGGGTATGTATTGTATACTTGGTTATAAAAGCTGTTTGTGCAAGGGTTTAATTTTATATTTGTGGCAATTAACATCTTGATGTGGTCTTAAAATGTGTTTCAGCAAACTACAATTTCAATTTGGTGTCCGTTTAAAAAGATGCCTGTTTCTCGGGACAGATTACACCCACACGGTCTTTGATTTGTAGGTAGGTCTAGTTTTTGCTCGTCTTTTATGTTGTAATTACCAAAAACTGCGTTATGGTAGAGTCTATGAATAGGAACGAAGACATGAAAAAATCCGTTTTAGTTATTTTTTTAACCTCATATATATATATATATATATATATATAAAATGTATAACGTCCAAGTGTTAGTGTCAAACATTATTTATATAAATGAAAAATGTTTAAACATTTTTCTGCTACTTTCTGGAATTCTTACTTTATTACTTCTGTCTGGCTTTTTATAAAAAAAGGAAATTTAAATAATATACTACTTTTAAGTTACTTTGAAATGTCTTGAATATTTTTTTATACAAAAATTGGATAAAGTGTTAATAATTTGAAAATCTTTCCGCGACTTGTATGGTTGCTATATGGTTTATAAAAACGTACGCAAATATAAATTATTATTAAAATAATAGGGGAGATTTTAGAGCTACAAATATGTAGGTCATTTTAAATATTATGAAAATATTACGGGCTCCCGAAGTGGAATTTTATAATAAAGATTTCATTGTTATATAATAGACAAAAAGTAGGTGGTTTCCTTTCAAAAAATATATTATGTGCAGAATTTACATAGACACCTAAAAACAATTTTTTAGCTGCGTAAAAAGTGTTTAGACCTGTTCATTTGTAAGTTAAATTAATTAATATGCATAAATCTTCTATCTTTCGTAAAGTTACATTTTAATTTTCTAAATAATTGAGTTTTTATTATACATATCTCTGATAGATGTTATTAAAAGATCGCAAACCAAGCATTCATATTACTTATTCATATTCATATTATATACACCAAGGATTTACATGCTCTAAGTTTCAATAGTATATGTACCTACCTATAATATTCGTGAGATACCTTATTCTTGTAGAAACTTGTGTAAGTTTGTTGATGTTGTATTAGGCAGTGTCCTAATAGAACGCGATGACGCGACCATCGTAAGTTCGCGCGAACGTCGATCGCGCGAATCCGCGATCAAACGTACTAACGTCAAATAGGCGTTCCAACTGGCATCGCGTCGCGTCGCGCGATCGCCAATCGGGACGCCTATTTGACGTTAGTACGTTTGATCGCGGATTCTCGCGACGGTCGCATCGCTTGCTCGCGCGACGATCGCGTGATCGCGTTCTATTAGGACAACGCCTTACATTACGGTTTGAATTAGTTTTTTGCGATAGATCCTGAGACAGGTTTAGCATTTTTCGCTCTTGAACGAAGCCTTTCGAGACACCAGTCACCTTGAACGAATTCATAGGCTGGTTTCGCCTTGCCACTTATGGTTATTCAATACGGCTTATTACGGCAATAAAGTCAACGTTGAGAACTAATCACTTAGAACTAAATATATAAGATCATCAGGTGAGATGGTAGTCAAACGCAAGCCTATATATAGTAAAAAAAAATATATATATATTAAAATAATTATCCATATCATCACATACGCTCAAAACTTTAACTAAGTATTAGTCGTTACATACTAAATGTAGTATATTAGTTTAGAAATATGATGATAAGTATTACTTACGACAGTAAATATATTTCATTTAAATATTTTATTCATTTAAATTATCCAATTATTCCAATGAAATTCTTCGTTCAATTTACCTGTTTTTAAAGAAGCAAACAATAAAAAATAATTCAAACTTTCGATATTATGCTATATCTTCGATGTAATTGTAACATTTAATAGTTATTTAAGACAATATATCACAAAATTAAACATGTTTAAACAATTTATACTCGACTAGACAACACCCGCAACTTCGTTTGCGTTGGGAATTTACTAAATCCCTTTAGTACGAGCTTAAACTTTTTGACAAACATATTCTCCAAATTTCAAGTCTCTTACGTTATAAGTCAGTCAGAAAGGACCAAGCTTTTTATAATGATAGTATCATCAACACAACTATCATAGATATTATATATTTAACCTCGCGCAATCAGCGCTGTCTGGATTGAACTCAAATCAATTGTGATTAAAATTATCTTAATAACGCGTGAAGGACAGTCAATGGTCACAGAACACGTAATTAAATCCAAACTTATCCGTTTTATCAAGATATTATATTTTACAATGTTATGATTTGAAATTAAGAAATAGGCCCTACTATTTCCTTGAATATGTTCTGTGTGATTATTGATAACGCAAAAACTGTTGAACTAATATCGCAGAGAAAATGAATAGAAGAAAAAAAATAGCTAATTAGCTTTCGATTGGCTTATTCCCAGGAGGTCCACGATTCCATTGTTATAAAAAAAAACTAGGTTCATACTTCGATTGCCAACGGGTCCATGGCATTTTAAAATAAATAATATTTCCTTTCCCAACGGGCCCATGGTTTTGCTTGGTACAGTTCGCAATAAAGGCTTCGATATGATATAATTAATACTTGTTTCTTCATGAAATAAAAGTCAAAGAATAGATAAATCAGGACTATTTCTTAGATTACAAAATTATTAAAGAATGTTGAATAATAATAGACATAAACATTAAACATCACCACCAATCTGAAAGGAGGAGGATCTTCTTTTAAAGGCTTACCTTTAAAAAAAAGAAATTATAAAATCGGTTTATAAACAAGAAAGTTCTAAGGTAACAAATCTTACCAGTTTAGATATGGGTACTAAAACCTAGCCACGTTGAAGGTTGAAGCCAAGTTGCCAAGCCGAGAACCGGGTTTGACCTAACTCGAAAGGGAATCTTGCAAAACTGGTTCTGAGTCCTTTCTTATTCAAAACAATTTTATAGAACATCGATACTTATGATGTTGACCGGTATGTATGTATGTTTTTCTGTTCCCTCATATCTTCTAAATATAATCAGAATTTGACAGATGAGGTATCATCTCGTCCGTAGCAAAATATGCAGTTATTATAAATTAAAATGTATAAAGTGTTGAGCATTGGGCTCAATAATGTAAATAATTTAGAAATATTAAGTATTCTTTGTAAGCGATTTATGTATAAATCTTTGGAGACTAAATATCTTAAACCGTAAACCAAGGGCATGACTCCTTTCACGACTTTTCTCTAACTCGGACTCTGTTTCGGACTTGAACATCGCCCTTCTCAAAAAAACACCCTGTATACTCTTAAAAATTAAATATAAAGTTTATATATATAATATATATATAATATCTACAATACATGCAAATTAAAGCTATCCAATAATGTATTCATTCATGCTTTGCTGAATGTTATTATGATTGTGAATACATTAACTTTAATAGACAAATATAAATTTGATTATAAACGACTCTATGTTGAACCGGATTCACTCAAAGCTCCAAAAAAGTATTTTATGACTGACTAGCTGATGCCCGCAACCTTCTTAGTTCGCGCCTACTTGACTAATAAATGACGATATTTTGAAAATCCTCCAAATTTGAAGTCTCTACTTTCAGTGGTTTGGCCTGTTTGTTGTCTGTAAGTCAGTCAGGACCAAGCCTGTCATATTATATTGAAGACGTTGGTCAAGATTTTACAAGGTGATCTTATTTACTAATCTTACTTGCATACAAACGAATCAATAAAAATCCGTTTCAAAGTTTCAAAATTTTATGCAATATTAAGCTGCAACATTCAGGCTACTGGAGTACACTTATGTATAAATGTAGGTTACAATTGAGTATTGAGTAAGATCGTAAGAGATACCACATGAGTGTTTTTAAAAACAGAAAATTGACCCTTGTAATACTTTCATCATAATAATAAAGTTATGATGGCACGCCATGACATGAAAATTATGTACCTCGTTTTATTGATAAAATGTTTCAAGTTTTTTTATAAGTTTCAGATGACGTCAAAATAGTTAGGTATTGAAAAATAAACCATATCAGATTTTTACTTAGATGATTATTTATTAATTACCTATAGGTACTATTAATTGTTTGATCGTGGAAATATGTATTTTGATATTTGATTTTAACATCCATTCTTCTTAGCGAGTCGATGGTATAAATCTCAATTGATAGATGAAATATCCATTTAAAACTAATGAGTTTTTTCATTTAAAAAATCAAGTTTTGCGGCCTAGGCCAATTTTGTGTCTAAATGCGCGTGCAATAATTGTTTTTATGTAGGATTAATTTATATTTGGTATTTTTGTAATTTATATTTATGAGTTAAACATAGCTCAATGTTTAAAAACTGAAATGGACTTCTTATAAAGTGTTACTAGCTGATGCTCGCTTTAAGTATGTTATGGATAATATCGATAGTTTGAAGATGACTCTAGTATATACATAACAATTTTTTTTATTAATCTTATTCTTTCCACTGCTACGTTAAGGCTCAATAACATAACTCATATAACATAACTATATACTAAAATCGTTATTGCTTTGCTAGTATGGTGGCTAGTTTCATAATTATAGTACGGGAGGCGACAATGCTAAATGAGGATTTACTCGAGCGTCATTGAGACCTATTGGGTTGCAAAGCTTAGATGATAAGAAGAAAAACAATGTTATATAATATATACCTTTTCATCGGTGGGGGAAGCGGCTATAGGCTTTTTAAAATGTAAAAAAAAAAATGTTGCATGGACATACTCGAGCGCGTCAGATATTGATAGCATCATGGTCCTACGTATTTTTAATAATGTAACGTATGTTAATCTGACCGTTTGCATGATGGGGATGGCTGTACTGACGGGTTGAAAATGAAAAAAAAAATGTATCGAGCGCGTCTGATTTTCTAAGGGGGTGTTAAGTGGACCAAAACAAAAGGTCTTATTCAATAATCTGACGATTTCGATGTAACGCAAACTCGTGGCCACTATTTTAATATGCAAAAAAAAATCGTCATTTTGACTTCCTCGAGCGCGTCAGATTAAGATATGTATGGTTCATCTTGATGTCCTAGACATGCTGTCTCATAGTCTGACGATTATCTAGAGGGATTCGCTTAATCTGATAAAAATCTTTTTTTTTTATAAATAATTGAACTTTATTAATTGAAAAGCTCAGGAAATAGCATGCAAATAAAAGAGTGTATGTTTTTTTAAGTAAAATACTTGTATTTATAAGAAAATATTAAGAACCTTTTTTTTATATATGAATCTTCTCCTTATCGCGTTCAAACCAGTGTGGTGAAAGGATTTCAAGTGCGCCTCAAAGAGGCTCCTTTCGTGCATTTGACACATGTTTTCGAATTTTTAGGTTCTATGACATGCCGGTTTCCTCACTATGTTTTCCTTCACCGTTAAACACGTGTTTTAAATGCACACATAATTCTTCTTGAACAGGGTAATCCATTGGGGTACGACCGGGTTTGAATTTAGGACCTTCGGATCTTGCCTAGATCTTGGCGAGTACTCGGCCGAGAGCACTGTCTCGGCCGAGTACTCGGCACGTATAAACATAGCACCGAGTGCTTGGCTGAGCGAGTGACGCAAGCTTTCACTGTCTCGGCCGAGTAACATTTTACTGTCTTGGCCGAGTACTCGGTACGTGTGATCAAGGCAATAAACGTAGTGATTATATTCTATTTAATTTGTAATATGCCACTTTTTTTTTTTATTTCCCCATGGGGGAGCCATACCTTCTTGTCATACGTTTATTATTTGCATAATAATTTATATTTCATACGTGACCATAAGTTTATTTTTGTTAGAGTCGTTAAGTCAAGTCATCCCTTGTAAAGTGGTGGTGGGACTTTACTCGAGGTTTCTATGGAGTTTTGGAGGCAACATGAAATATTGAGATTTACAGCATTACACTATTCACTAACACTCCTACACGTTCACGAGCACTTAACGGGTTAAAACAACCATTTCCACACTTTAAACTCAAATATAACACAAGTTTAAGAAAATATTCCAATGCCAGAGTTGGGACGGAGTGAGAGAGTAATAGATAGATAAAGAATGAGAGAGGAATATAAGCATCACGCAGCTGCACGCATTAAACTTTATCGACGATTTTTTGTTATTTCGGCTTGCGGAAATCGTCAGATTATATATTTTTCATTATCTTTGAATTATTTCCTTCAAATGAATCGAAATTTAGCTGCGCTCGAGAATGTACAGTCAGAGACAGTGCATCTTCGAAATCCAAAGCCGAAATTCGCAAGTTGTTTGGGTGTGAATCCACTTTTAGCTACTGGTTGACATTCCATCGCCCAGATTTACTTATTTCTAGCACTTTTGAAGGATAAGGTGAAAAAAATAAAAATAATAATGTGTGTATATGTGTAATAAAATAATGTCGAACATTAAATATAAAGCACAGATTTACTGGTTTACGGGTGATTTTATAGGATAAAAGAAAAACAACATTTTAAGAGAATAATCTCTAGTTCATCACGTGTAAATTTTTGTTTTGCTCTACATACTAGTAATGTTAAAGAGCCCTATACTTTCTTTGCTTTATACTATCTGACTGTCCAACCATATCTATTAAAGGTAAAATTGCAGCCGTAAGTACAGTTGTGAACATCAATTTCTCGCATAAGCAATTATGTGCGAGTAGGGTATGACTGGCTATTCGCAGTGCGGATGTGTGATAGGGTCTAATCCGCCTTCATATGCGCGAATATACCTAAGTGCATTGTAGATTGGTAGAGCTTTATTGGAGTATTCAATTGGGGCTTGCTGCTGCCCGGTGGTGACAGAATTACTTTACTTTGAAAAAGTGTTGCTTCGTTCAAGTAAAATTTGACCCCAATCAGATTTTACGGCGTAAGTAATTGAGGTACAAAGCACATCCATAAACACAAAGTTAACTTTAAGAAGAAAATAATTACGATGATGTGATAATAATAGTGCGTGTGTGTAATTGGTACTTGGTTTATGAAAACAATACACAGATAGAGCTTTCCTAATTTTTTTTTATCACACTATAAGTTTTTTATTGCAACAGCAGTGGTATACAAACAGCCGAAACATATTTTATTGAATAAGGTAAGTGCGATATTGCCTGTAAATGATTAAAATACATTTGTGTGGTAATCGTGAATATCAACAGAAATCTAATAAAATGTTCAAGCACCAAAATGTACTGTTTTGGTAAAAAGTAATTTAACTAAGACTAAAATAAGTCACTTTTAGCATCGTATCTGTCGATCGGTTCTAATGTGGGGTTAATTTATAAAGCAAGAACGAGTATAAAGGATTTATCGATTTTCTTAAATAAAACCTATTGAACCGCAGTCAAGTCAGTTGAGTGAACGCAAAGAGGATACACCTTTTATAATATCTTGTGTAAGATACGCAACGCGCGGAAATCGAGTTATCTTATGAATGCTGTGGCTGAAATATGTAGGTATGTTTAATTAAATTATACATTATAAGTAATGTGCTATATCTAAAATTTATTTTTCACTTCTCATGCTCAAAAGTTCAAAATCGTACCTACATGTTTTAGTGGAAGTAAAACTACATTTTAAGCTTAAGGAAAAAAAAGTGATTGCTTATAAAATCTGTTCAAAGAAGTTCATTGGTTTCATGCTGGAAGTTGAGAACTTGATTCACATTTCGAACTTCGGTCCTTCATAATACCCATAGATCAGGGACCTTAACGTAACGACATATTTTCAAATTTCGAATATCTTAGTAACATTAAATGGCTGTCTCAGTTTTTTTAATTACGAAATGGGCGATCGTTTCAGTTTAAATTTGCTTAAATTCCTCGCAATTGAAGTGAAAAATCTTGTACATACCTCGGTCCTGAAGCCCATTTTATACTTGACTTGAAAGTTTAAAAGTCTCGTATAAAATGTCCTACTTCAGGCCCTTGGTGTACAAATAACTATTTATATGCAAGGCATACTAATGTAATAACGAGGTAATCTACGTCTACTCTGAAAAATTTTGCTCAACAGACACATACAATTATTAAAGCCATGTAGATTTAAAGAAAAATTGAAAAAAAAAACAAGAAAATCTACTGATATGAGCATGGCACATAGTAAAACCTATAGCTTCATGGTATTTCTTGCTATTTTGGCCAGCTTTTTAAATATTCAAAAAAATATTATTATTATAAAGCCGTAATAGCACAGGCTATTATCAGAGCTATTGTAATGCGATCGCAATGTTATGGTACTCGTACGTAAGGAGGTTCTCAAATCGGATGTATTTATCAACTAATTTGGGTAGTATTTTTATAAGGGTCTACTTACCCATTGAATCCATAGAAATTTTATCAAAATCGGTTCAGTAGATTTTATTTACTTATTGTTAAATTAACATAACTGGGAAAAATATGTAATCCAAGAAAACGAAATGTGAAATGTTGGTACTTTGCTACATGAAATCGGTATTTTTTTGTTGTATTTTTTTATAATCTGTAATCATTAACAGATAATAAAAAAAATCCAAAAGGTAATCCAAAACATAAAACAATTATTAATTTGCTAATAAACAAGCTAGGTGCGTCACGGTTCCTTTTGAAATTTTGAATATGTACATAACGTCATTACGAGAAATAAAAAAATTGAAAATAAACTTACGTAATCAAGATAACTTAATAGCCAGCCAATAAAGTATGCAATGAACCTATAGGTACTTATAGCAATTATGAATCAAATAATATTAATAAAATAATTACATTTTATTATTTCATTCAGAAATTTAGTTTTTAAAGAAATTTTTATTAGAGAAATTTAGACATTCCTACTTCTTTTCTAATAATAAATTAATTTTCTAATTAAGATAAAAAATGAAGCTGCAATAAATTAAAATATTATAAAAAATACTGGTTTGTGTGTATTGATACTTTTATATGTATTTGAAACACATCCAAATGACCATCAAAATAACTAATTACAGCCCACGGCTAGTAGTTTAGTTGCATCAGAGGAAGGAAGCTTCATAGGAAAAAGGCCAGTATTTATCTTTGTGTGTCCATCACGTGAAAACTACTGAACGGATTCAATTGAAACTTGAAACTTAACAGTGTCATAGCTACCAGGATCCAGTATAGGACATAGACTCTATAATATTACATCTCTTCCAAAGGTAGATAGATGAGTTCAGAATTTGTATGAGAAAAGTTTTTTTAATGTATGTATTTCCAAACCAAATAATTCCATACGGGTTTCAGCAGATTTTCAAAATCAAAGTTTAAAGATGTAAAAGTACGTATTGAAGGTGCTATTATACTAAAAGTATGCAATACAAAAAACATAACCAGACTTAGAACAAATACCGATGTTCATCACACGTGTGTGGGTCTTACTTAAATTCATTATTCATATTGTACAACAAGGTGGTATATTGAAGAATTAATGAAGTCACCAGCCGTGGCCCTGTCGATTACCTTTATCAAGGGCAGAACATTTTGAGCAATCTTGACCGGTTATTAAATAATTAGAATACCTACTAACGAAGTAGGTAGGTATATGTAGTATATTATATATATGGAATAAATAAAATCAACAATCGCTATGATTTATAAAAAAATTACTGCCTATGTCCTATTTCTATATCAGTTCAGTGATTTCGATGTGATTGAGTAGGAAACATCCATCTATCCATCCATCGTCACAAAATTTTGGCTTTATTAAGTTAGTGGTATGGAAAATCTTGTGCATTTTTATAAGTTAAAATATTCAGACATCCGTAGGTTTCGCTAGTCAGACTCCAATCAAGTATTGAGTGGTTTCAAAATAGTAATAAAATAATCCTGTTATTTATGTTATTTTCATAGGTACCTATATAAAAATAGCTTAGCTTTTTCATTAGTGCCGAAATTATCAGCAAAACGAGGCTGTTGGTCAATGGTCAATTAAATCGATCGATTTGCAAAATACCACTCTTTGATTATGTACAGTGGGCTCTCTAATAGTCTTTACACCCAGCTTACGTCTGTGTTAAAGCAACTCACACATACACAGATTCACTAGTTTCTATCAACTACAGCTATTCGATAACAACATTAGGTAAATTTGGCTAGTCAGTTATTCCACATTGTGGCGCAGCGATAGTGATGGCTGAATGCAATTAAAATTAGGTAAATGGACTGGGTTTAAAACCCAGATATAAATTAACATTTTTTTTTGTTATTTTTTAAATTTATTATTTATATTATAAGATTTACTTCAACGTTTCTTAGTTATACGTTAAATATTATAGATATGAAGTAATTTTTTTTTTTTATAAAACAAGTTCTTTATTTTATTTACAAAAATTTAAATTACTAAATCATTACTATGATCATCATACAATGTTACTATGCAGGTAATTGTCGGCGGTGAATAAACATGCTATTACCTTATTTATACTGAGGAGATAACAATTACATCATTCGATTTCCAATTACCTACTTACCTAGTGTTTTCAAAATCACAATATCTAAATATTGATGGGCAAATCTGATTCAGTTCGCGTAGTGACTTTCCGAGAGCTGTATATTCGTAGTGTTGTCAAAAAAGGACCAGTTGAATAGGCTGCAATAATTGTTCTATGGCGCTCTGAAGCCGGTGCATCTATAAGCCCTTTCGGTCCTTTACGTTCCAAGCTGCCACTACTGTTTTCATTCCGACGAACCCTTTAGCTGGACCGTAGGTCTATGTTGAATAATAATAAGTAGGTATAATAGGGTAAAAAAGTAAAAAAAAGTACGCCGTATTATAGTATTTTTTTTAAGTTAGTACACGTATAAAAATTAAATTAAAGTATGAAACCTTTCACTTTTTTTGTTAACGAAATCAAAAAACATGGACGAAACGAATAGTGTGAAGAAATAACTATAATACGGCGTACTTTTTGAGTATTTGTCCGAAACATTTTGTATGGAAATTTGCCTTGAGGATTCCACTTAAACTTAGTTGCTTAAACACAGGCGTACGCTGGGTGTATGGTGAATTAGAGAGCCCACTGTACGATCGATACTTTTGACGTTATCTGATTTTTATATCAATAATTTGCAAAAAAGTCCAATAAAATTAGTTTCAAGATTTACTTTTAGTTACGGTTAGTTTGTGGAATGGTTAAATTCAATCAAAGAATAACGATGCAGCTATCAGACTTATGTTGTTACACTATCGAGTGTCTGCGTTTATGTTATATATCAAACTCTCTGACTGATAGACAACGCATAAGGCAAACCAATTGACGTAGAGACTTGAAATTTCGAGGGTATGTTCATCAAGAATTGTAGGCGCGTACTAAGACGATATAAGCCGAAAGATTATTGTTATTAAAAAAGTTGTGGGCATCAGCTATATTTTGTAATTAGTGAAATTAATGAAATATTGTTGCGTTGCAGAGTAAGATGCCGACTCCAGACTACAGTGTAGAGCTGGATCTGGGCGAGCCTCCGCCAGAGCTACAGGACTACGCTCGCCAGCACTGCGGCGAAGACCCCGAGACCAGGCTGCAAGCCATCTACGAGCTCAGAGAAATGATCTACGGTAAGAATGGAACAGTCAGACAGGCTGCAGGGCATCTATGAGTTTAGAGAAATGATCTACTGTAAGAACGGTACAGTCACATAGGTTGCAGGCCACTTATGAGCTCAGAGAAATAATATAAGTTAAGAATGGAATCTGACAGGCTGCAAGCCATCTACTAGCTCAGAGAAATGTTCTACGGTAAGAATAGAACTGTCAAACAGGTATGGTATGGTACAGTATAGAATGGTACAGTCAGACAGGCTGCAGGCCATCTACTAGCCCAAAAAAATTATCTAAGGAAAGAATGGTACAGTCAAAATAGGCTGAAGGCCATTTACGTCTTTTAAAAACGTCGATCACCCATGATGACATACCAAAATTGAAACGTTTACGCTCGACACTCATACTAGGGTTGCCTATATTATAACAGATGATGTGAGCTCATACGAGACATCACAACACCCACCAAAACGACCCAAAAACAAACATTTGGGTTCATGTCATTGCCTTGCATCGTACCCCAAATACCTTGCTTCGCAGGTAGAATCACTACCAATTTAGCCTCGGTGTCATCTAAAAGTTACAAATTATTGTTTTCGTCAGGAACTGGATCTTACTGGAGGCCTATTTCATTTGGAAGCTTGATAATAATTAAAATATTTGTTGTTACATTTCATACAACAATCTATGTAGCTTCAAACTAAGCAGAGCTTGTACTATTCTCATAGCCATATACCAGATAAAAGTGATAGAATAGTTCAATACTTTTTTTTTTAAATATATTCATACGTAGAATACATATAAAATACCGAGACTCAGGACAAACACCGATGTTCATCACTCAAATGTATGTCTAGAAGCGGGAATCGAACCGGCTTAGCAGTCCAACACACTATCCAGTCGACCAATAGTGTCTTCATGATGACAATGTTAAGACAATTAAGACCTTGGCCTTCCGAATGCCCGTAGCTAAGCATTAGTCACTCTACCTTAATCGATGCAGAGAGGTTTCAAATCACTGAGGCACCTAGTCAAGCCACTTGTGTTCTTGTGTTCCACATTAGAACCTACTTATTATATAGGTACTTATAAGTCGACGCACAACTGAACTGGCACTATAAAAACATCCAAAAAAATGTTCAAATCACACTTTTTATGTTAGATTCAATTTATAACAATGCCATCCGTATTTCGTATTCGTATTTGAAGGTTAATAAAAGCAGATGTGATTTTTTGAAAATCATTTCTGTTAAAAAAAAAATACTACCTTTCATAATACCTATCTAGGGTTTTTGAACTACATCATTATTAATATATTCTATCGAGTAGGTATTTTAAATAAATAGATATTTTAGTTTAGTGCATGATTTGTACTTGGTATACCTGTTATTGTATACTTTGGTACCCTTACGTTATTGTGTTATCATTTGAAAGTAAATATAAACGTGAACATTCACACACACACAGTCCTGCACTAGGATTCCCTGCGTCGCAGGTGACATGGACACATATAAGACATCACAACACAAATCAAATCAATTTATTTATCTAATGATTAGGTACCATACAAAACAGTTATTGATAGTCCATGCAGCGCTATTAGTTGTACACGTGTAGAATACCATTTACAGTAAGTAGGTGGCGATGAGGCCCAAACTAAGCTAAAAGCTTATATATTTATAGGCTTCTGCGTGCTTTTACAATTAGGTGGTTATCATGGCAGTTGTTAAATAAGGCGCTTTACTATGTAGGGAACTATGTATTTTTAATAAATTAGAACAATAGGCATCAATTATTATGTATAATATAATATCCAAGACCCAACATAACATCCAAGACCCGGGAACAAAAATTTGTGTTTGTCACACAAATGTCTGGCCGCCAGGGATCGAACCCGGAACATCAAGCTTCGTAAGCAGGGTCATTATCAACTCAGCCACAGCGCCGTCAAAAATGATGGGATATCGAATTGCCTTGCTTGTGAAAATGTTTGTACCAAATCACTAACCGTTTCATTTTATATTCACCAACATTTTATATATACAACATCATAATCTGACCACCTTTTGACGTAAAGCATTCAAAAAAAGTGTAATTAATATACCTAATAGATATTTAAAATTTTAAAAGTTAAAGATGATATCATTGGTTTTGTACAAAAAAATAACCTGTTATTCTAGTGGTTTCAATCAAGACCACATTATTTAATCACTCATACCTACCTACCTAGCTGCATACATTACTGCGTGCTTTCAATAAAATGAGGTTACGACCAGTTGTTTTAAAAATGAAGAAACCTAAGACAATCGAACAATGGAGCTTATCTATTGACCCTGAACATGAATGGATGATCTATCTTAAAGTCAAATTGAGTAACATTTTCTAGGCCAGAGAACTAAATCATTCGGTATTAGCTTATTGTCGCGTCGTGACTAATCGTCGACAGGCGACAAAGAATTGAGCCTGTTTTGGCTCGAGATTGATGATGCGTGTGATTGCAGTAATAGATTAAAAAAGCTTTGAACCGATGCCGGTGTCAAAGAGGTATAATGAATAGTTGGCCAAAAAACATAACGAGCTGGGTTTGTTTATTCACAAAGATAGCTAAATGTAGTTCAGGAGGGAAAACTCTACCAAACCCCGTTCTTTCCAGATAATGGATGTGGAAAATGTGCCTCATATAAAGCCAAAACTAAGTTGTCTTACACATACTTTTGTGTACTGTGGATCAGTAAGTGTCAGAGTCTCAGATGAAGCGAATAAATTCAGTTATAATCAATTTCTAAAAATTGGTTCTTGTAAATAAAGATACAGGCGTTCGATCAATTCTATGGTATAAGCTAAGTAGAGTACGAGCTGCCACAGAATAAATCACTATTGCAAGGGCTCTTGTGTGAGATGATACAATGCTTTTTTTAGTCTCAGAGTGAGAGTAAATTAAATTTAAGACAATGGATTCCTAAAAAGTGGGTCATACAAATAACCATAGGTACAATCGCTCTAGGAACAAGCAAAGTAGAGTAGTACTGCAGAACACTGCAATCTCGCAAGGACAGCTTTTGTGTGATGCGTGTTGGTATGACTCGCTTCGCTTTGTGTCGGTCGAATCGATCTCATTAGACACGCATGGTGGACAAACAATAGTGCGTCATTCATAATTCATGGATGTTTCAATCTTTTATACATATGATCGTGGGTACCTTCACATTACAAAGGTTCAGAGTTCAGAGTAAAGTAGAGCAGAGTTCATCGCGACAGAGGGCAAATGCGATTTGATGGATAACTGTTTTATTTACTTAACTAAGTTAGTTCGCTATTTTGTGTTTATTACTCGTTTATCAAAGTATTGGTTTTTCAATTAGGTTTGTACAATTTATACAGTAGGTAGGTTTTATAAAATAAATGATAAATAGTGTTATTTTATATTTTAAAAAATGTATTTTTAAGTAAGAGTTGCCCCTTATAATGTTATGAATGAGTTGAGTAGGTAAATACTATAAATAGATTTATTCAAAAATAACTCACGAATCCTATTAACATTTTAAGTAGTAAATTATGTATTCCGAATTATTGACCTTCCAATATTGATTGTAGGTGGTATACCTAACCTGCCTTCTTACGCACTTTTACCGCGCAACCGCAACGCAAGGGTATAAAATTATAATTTTGATTCGTATTACACAACAGTTTTTATTTACATAAAAAAAATATATTAATATTCATTCGGAGAACGCAACACTTTACATGTAACTAGATAATTATAGACCTTGTATCAAGGTAATAAAATATTTTTCCCATGAGCATACTTTATTTGAACCGTTACAATGTTTTATTAGTAAGTTTCAATAGTCATTATTTCAAGCTATAAATTTTTATTTGTTCAGAATATTATAGATAATTACATAGTGTTTTTAATTTTATGTGCTTTAGTAATTTTCAATTTGGGTTTGCAGAGCGAGGTGAGTGCACGCCCCATCGGATGGATGACGAGTTTTTGATCAGATTTCTGCGCGCACGCAACTTTATTCCTCAACGAGCACATAGATTGGTAAGTTGATATATGTTAACTTAGTTTATTACAGCATAAGCTAACTACTACAATCTATATTACAAAATATACAAAAGGAAACAGTTGGGCCACTCATAGACCGTTGCAAACGATCTATAGGTAGCTCAACTGCTCCAACCCGATACCCGATGGCAGCGTGCCGAGGATACTGGCTGCATTACCTCTTTGTATTGCAAGGCTTATTCTTTGGTCAAGATAGCTGCCAGCCCTCTGATCACGCGTCGCTTCGACCAGACGCTCTGACAAAATTTTTAAAACGCGGAAGCCTCCCATTTCCCATTTGGACTCTCTCTGGGTCTCGACCCCAAAGGGCTCAAACATATACGACCTATCAAAACCAACTTCAACTTAGTAAGTTAGTAGGTAGGTATTTGTTATCTAAGTAAAGTAGGTTATATTATCGAAAATAAGATTCCAAAGTTTAACTTTTTACGAAAAGGATGAACTAATACGAAATTATTACTACTGATTGTTAGCGTGACCCTTTGACAGAGTATAACCTTATTGACAACTGTTAAAATAAGTACTTTAGGTTCATGTTTAATTTTTTGTGACATTACAATATTCTATTCACATTTTTTTTACATATTTCACGCACAATGGCGGGGTCAGGTGCATGAAGATAGCTTTGGAAATACTTTGAAACCTGTACAATTTTTTTCCAGATCGTAAATTACTACCAATTCAAAGAGGACCATCCTGAGTTGTTCGATAACATTTTCCCTCTAGATCTGCACAACATAGGAGAAGCCAACGTGATCGCAGTGCCGCCCTATCGAGACCAGGATGGGCGGAGAATCATGATCTTCAGGATAGGTGAGATTCGCACTATTACTCGTAACTAGACATTTCAGAAGGTGAACGGTCTTAAAAAAATCGAAAGCTATTGTAAGATGTCATGAATATTACCAGGATTAAATTAAAGTATTTGTCAGTAGCCTAGCGACACAAACACAAATAAAAGTCATTACTCTACTAGCACAATTCAAATTGAGTTAAAATAAGACAATTAAATTTAATATCATAATGAAAGGTCAAATTAGGCTAATCACAATTCCCAGGTGGTATTTTAGGTGCCTATGTGTTACTTATTTAGGATGATTCGATTACGAGATATACTCACACAAAAAAGAGTTCAATAAACCCATGACATGCACGACATGATGCTCATATATTATACGTAGGTAGGTACCTACCTATCTCAAGCAGAGGTCGTTGCTAAGTTGTAGATACAAATCAGTAGGTATGTAATTATAATATATACTCGTACCCACATTCCTACATGATTTCCATAGAGACGACCCGTATCATGTATCATTATACCTACATATTCGCTTATTATCAAATTATCAATATCTATCGAAGGTTTAGTCCTGATTGACTCTCTGACAAACAACGCACAGGCCAAACAACTCGACGTAGAGATTTGGAATTTCGAGGAAATGTTCATCAAGAAGTGTATGTGTTTACTAAGGTAGGAATTTCGTTAATTAACAACACAAACGAATTAGCGGATTTCAGCTATTTGCATAAATAGCCTGTAATAATACCTAATTATAATACAACATAGGAAAGGTTTCTATGACATCAAGATATAATGCGATAAGCTATGAATTAGATAAAATATATACATATTACATGTAGATTAAGAAGTGCTTACAAAGATTTAAGACAGATGCAGAAACCATACTAGTTAAAAAAAATACATTATAATTAGTCACCTATGAGTGTAATGAAAATAAATGTAGTTACGTATTTTATTTATGTTTTTATAAAGTTTATTTAGACTTGTGTACCTACATTACTATGTAGGAATTCTAGGAACTACAGGCTTACATTATAACTAAATAAAAACGGTAAGACGGGGTTAGGGTATAACCTTACTTTAGAAAATCAAATGAGAGTAAAAATAGGTAAATTTTTTTGCATAATTTTTATGCTTTATGCTAGGTGCTAGGTTTTTAAGAAAAGTCGCATCTATTTTTTTTTTGGGAATCTAACCCTGTTTTACCCTATATTAATTTTATCTCAGGTTGCTGGGACCCGAAAGCGATTCCAGTGGAAGATTTGTTCAGAGCTACCATTCTGGCCATCGAGCTGGGCATGATGGAACAGCGCACGCAGATCCTGGGCGGAGTGGCCATCTTCGACCTGGAGGACATCGGCACGCAGCATGCCTGGCAGATCACGCCGTCCGTCGCTTCTAAGATCGTCAAAATGCTGGTGGTGCGTGTCCAAACAGATGACAAGTAATATTTTTACATAAAAACCGACTTCAAGGCACAATATGACAATCGCCTCCTTAAGAAGTCCTTCAATTGTTAGTTTTATTCACAGACAAACGTTTAACTTTATGTAATGTAAGGGTAAGAAGGTACTATCACATCTTCGGTTTAAGTTATATTGTTATAGAATAACAAGTCGAGCAAAATGCTCTACTTATGGTAAGAAGGCCAATGATAAGAGTTATACCATTTTTACCAAACTAAAAAATGGTGTACCTATACTATTAGCACCATAATTGGTGAAACTAATGTTTCAAATGATACTGCGATTTATCCAATATTTTTTAAATCATCATCATTATTGTCATCAATTTATATAATTCCGCTGCTGGATAGTGCACGTAGGTGTCTCTTAAAACGCTCTACAAAATCTTTTTTCCTATCCCCTTCTTGCCAGCCACGTCGACGACACGCCGCGTCGTGTCGACTACTGACCGTTGCGCAAAGAACTTCTAAACTACGTATCTAGGCGATCTTTGCCGTTGCGTCGCTCTATCATGCTAGAAGTTATCATATGACTATTTTTCTTAAGCTTATAGTATAGTACTCTTAATTGGGGGTTTATAATGTTTCAGTCGTGCTACCCCACGTCCACGCACTCGATCCACATGATCAACCACTCGTGGCTGTTCGACAAGATGTACAACATCTTCAAACCGCTGCTGAATGCCGAGATGCGCTCGCGCATCTACTTCCATGGCTACGAGCTCGCCAACCTCCACAAACATATACACAAGGTTCGTCATACACGATTTATATGTGTAGCTTTTGCATCTGAATAGCCTGCCCCCGAGGACCAACCGAGAGGTTAAGTCGGTCGAAATAGTTGGTTTACGGGAAAGCTAAAGAAGTCTTGAGATGAACTAGGCGCTTACCAGGATGGTAAGATCAAGTCTATGTATGTGACCAGTTCTACGCAGGACTTTGAATCATAAAGGCCGGTGCTAAATCTGAAGCGCTCGTCCACTTTCGTTGACATTTTCACAAGTCTCTAAAGCCTAGTAGTTTATTTAGCTACATTGTCTTTCAAACTGTTATACAGTAATACTTACACTATTGTTTGTCGGAAAAAAATCGTAAGACCCGTAAAGCAAGTTTAATCACTTTGGGTGTTAAAAGTTGTGCGAAAACGTATTATTCTAACAAATGAATGTCTCATTTCTAGGAGCACCTGCCTGAGCGCTACGGAGGGAACTGGCCCGACTACTCCTACACGATCTGGTTAGAATCCCTCAGGAAGAATGTCGTGATAGCGAAAGAAATGCTCAACTGCGGCTATAAGTTCAGGGAAGAAGAATTCACACCTGAGGTCGTCAGACAACTAAAGGAGGAAGGAATTTCCATTTCGTGAAATTGGGCGACAACAGAAATATCGTAGTTTTTTTTATAAATGTTTAAGCTAGTTAAATTGTTTAATCCATTCCACAGTCATTTTATGGAGTTATAACAATGTTCATATTAAGAATGGTTAAAGTTGGGTTCTCTATCTATACATGGGTATGTTAAGTTTAGTCCTTATGTTTGGTTATTTTGATTGAGGTAACTTCAGTCAAGCTATTTTCATTGTTATTTACTTTTTCCATGTACTACTATGTAATTATTTACAAATTGTTAAACTATTTTCCCTACATTCTTACAATTAAAATTTATACTTATGCCCTTCTTTGGCCTAGCTAGATAATAAAATTAAATTAAGTTGTAGAGAGTAGGTAGAGTTACAGCCGCGTGATTAACTTAATGACTTTTTACATAAGTTAAAAATAGATTTTTTACATTTTATAAGAATATGTAAACAACTAAAATATTTAAATATAATATGCGTTGATGAAAGTAAAGATTAATCCCATAATAATGTTTATGCTTAAATCAACGTGGACCGAACGCCTAGACGCCTCGGATCAAACTCTGCAACCGACGTTTAATTTTAAATGCTCATAATATTAGTACCAACTTATTTTTATACCTATTTTAAGGCTTTACGCTCCTTAACAGGCTTGCTCCTTAACAATGTTTAAGATAAAAAAGTGGCAAAACAAACGCCATTATATCGTTTTTTTTTTTGTAAAATATGAACTTACGTAGTTAACTTGATTTTGTAAACTAATTTTCCGTTATGGCTGCATGTAGTAATTAGTCTTAAGTATTAGTATTCGTCAAACGCCTGTGATAAAAGTTGTAAATAAAAGTGTTTCAAGATAATCTATGTTGTTTTTGGATTATTCACTGAAACTTGCCTTATTTAGTAAATGCCTCATAATGTACCTATTCTGTAGGTACATTAGATGTACTGTGAACTGTAGTTTTACTACATATTCATAAAAAGGTCCAGTAATGTCTATAAGGCCATGGAATTTTGTAGTCTATAATAAAGTACATATGTCCTAAATATATTTACTTAACATAATATGTACTATATTAAAATATATTATATTATCTTTAAGGTACAAATAAAAAAATAAATTAAAAAGTTATTGAGAAGGATTTTTATTTTACCAACAAAATCTATGTATGTATATTAATACCGACGAGATGGATTGATGTGTGACTAATAATTTTTTTTGTAGTGATATAACGAACTAGGTAACATTCCTAAATTTAAACAAAACAAACAGCTCTTTCGGCTGCTCATAAATCTGTCTGGAAAGTTATTTTAATGCAACATTAAATCTAAGATCTATTTCCAGAAGTCACAAATATTTTAAGTTTTGGCACCAGGAATAGTAATACTTCATTAGATTTAATTGATGTCTTTATCCGGTATGAAATGATAAAAGATGGAAAATTAAATTTTGTTAAAATTATTTTAGATAATCTAGGTTTACAAAAACATACAACAACCGACTTCAATTGAACTGTTTAGTGACCGTTAACACCACTGACAGTCACATGGAAATGAAATACGTAATTTCGTTAACTTCGGCGACAATTTTTTTTTTTATAAACATCAAAATAAAGAACCGACTTTGATAAAATTTGTATGAGACCACTGAAAGTATTTTCTTTTAAATAAAAAAAGTTTTTTTCAAATTGGTTCATATAATTATTATATTTTAAGTCGGTTGAAAAATATCACATTGCAGAACACTTCTTCATTACTTGGAGTTTCCTTACAAATAAATGGCCTCGTTCAGTCGAAACCTAGTATAGGTTCTGAGGGTGACGACCGCCATGTGACGTCATGAGACGCGCCCCCAACCGAGGCGATGTCTGACTGTGGTACTACATAGGCTTTGTGAGGCTTCATTGGTTCTCATTTGGAACATCTTTACTACACGTTCGACAAACGAGCACCGCTAATGAAATCGATGCTTCTAGAACGCTTTACTTCTAGCTGGAAATCGTATGACTCTACTTTTGATGAATATTACGTTTTAATTGAGTCGCTTTCTTGTTTGCCTGTCTATCTGTCGTTCCGGGTGGAATCTTGCATATCAAATTTCGAGCACTTTACCATTAGCTATTCGGCTAAAACTTTCAGGGTAGCCTACAAATCGATGAGATTTAATTCTAAATCCAATTAAATAATATAATAAAAGTTTTATTTATTTTATTTTTTATTATACAAAACTACAGCTCTTAGTATTAATATAACTAAGACTTATTATTTAAACTTACACTTACTTTAACTTTTCTTATATATATTTCCTTACTTTAAGTTATAACAACAAGAACCCAAAAAACCGCTAGATATATCTTATATTGGAAAGAAAGCAAAATAGAGCAAGAAGCATAAACAAACGTGGTTTTAAGATTTTTAATCTACACATACTTGATAAAACAATGCAAAATTTTGTAATAGTTTATGGTTAGACTGGTGTTTGTTACTCAATGATGATGCCGAAACTACTGAACTGATTGTGTTATTTTGAATGAGTATATAGTTTTGAAGCTAATAATGGCTAGTAATGCTTAAACCTATTATAATACATATTATCTTAGATCTAAGTATTGTTAAATCATAAAACAAACTGAGGTGTCTTGATTAAATTTATTCGTAAGTAGAAAAAATTGTGAGTTACTTATTGGAGTAAAACGTGATTTAATTCAACACTATCATAATTCTCAATTTGAGTAGGTACTCGTACCTATTTAAAAAAAAATTGAGGACAACCTATGAAAAAATAAAAAAATAAAAATAGTAAAATTAATTCATTTTGCATGAATCTTCATCCGAGATGTTTTTCAAATGTCTTTACACAAGGAAAATTGGATATTTTCGATGTATCTTTGTTCTTAGAATCAAGACAGGGATTTTTCTGAAACCTTCTAAACGTTTTCCTCAGACGAGTCATAAAACTTTTCTTAGGTTTTGGAGACGGCAATATTCGATGCATCGGTAACGGCTTGATTGCAGATGAGTTATCAACAATTTCAGTTGTAGCAAATTCCTCTATTTCTATTGAACTACGCACCTTGTTCAAACCACAAGAACTTTGCGTGACTCTAGATTTTGGAGAGTTTTGCTCTTTCTCTTCAAGTTTTTGTTTTAGAAACTGTACACTAGCTGAAAAGAATAGTTGCTCATCTTCGGGTTCGAAGAATCTGGTCTCCAACTTGGCGTTTGTCGTCTCCAAATAATAAAAATCACTTTTTTTCGGTTGTCGTGCATATGGCCTTACTCTTGTGTAATAACAACAATTCGGTAATCATTGTTGCTGTTAATGAAAACTGTAGTGCGAAGTTTTTGCAGGTTCGATCAATTTTGCTTTGGTAATAAACAAATTAATTTTGCAATTTTGCAACAAATAATTATTGTCTGATTATTTAGACAGGCTGATCGTTTTTCATGTCAAAGTCAAAAAAATCATATTATTAGATTTACTAGTTGGCTGGGGTCTATAGATTCGTGGCTGGGGTCGTGGAAGATATCATTGCACTTAATCTGACTATAGATACATAGATAATAGGTGGCGATCAACATTATTAATAAGCAATACATTCATAACTTTCAGATGTTTTTTTTCCAGAAAATTTGCTTTCAACTACATACTTCCAAGTCTTATTTATAATGTTCTTTATAAACAAATAATGTTGGTAGTAAGTTGGTTGCTATTGAACTTTTATTTTTAATAAGTTGTGCATTCTAAATCTCTAAGTTTTATTTCATAATTTTTGGAAGTAACTACAGTTTATTGCTTGTGTTTTAGTTGTAATCTAATGAGATTAAAAAATATCAGTCGGAACGATTTAGTAGACACGGACGAACTCCTGTGATTATTACTTTCACTTTTTTCTTATACTTGAAACTCATTTACAGGTTGAAAAGGGTTGAAATCAAACCCCGTAGGCTTAGCCAAGTTCATTGGTCATCAAGTGACCCTCGACCCGAGACTGCATCCACCCGGAAGGAAGGATGCTATTCAAACGGAATGTTATCGGGCGATGAAGGAATTTAGGGCACCATTTGAATCCCTTATCCTTCCGAAATGGAACACTAGTTCGTTGCCCTTTGTAACCATTTCCTTGACTTCAGTTAATTGCTAACCAACCTATGCAATTAAATTCAAGATCTTAATTAGTGCCGTGATTTCTTTGTGATAAATGTAGAGTTAACAGAGTTGATTCAAAATAAAAAAAAATGTTTTGTAACTAACTATTTTATTTCATCAGTTAGATTTAGCAATATCCTGAGTTTTTCCTCGTCAGGTAAATTTTGTAAATAAAAACTTACGGCACAGAGTACTAAGATATTCACACTTACGGGTACTATAATTACAAGTACATACTATAAATCAAAGGATAGAAATACCCGATAAAACCACGAGCATAAAAATTGCTTTGTGAAAAATCACACCTAAGAACTTTAAAGGTCAATGACAGGAGGAGACGTCCCGTGGGATAAGTAGGCAAGTAATAGTTAACTACAATCCGCGGTATCGATATCTTTATATTGAAATAAAATTTGTCAGTAAAGTACCTATTTATTACCAAAGAATAAATAATATAATCCTCTACCTCATATTTTTTTATTATTCTGAATAATATCCGTAAGCAGGCGCCGTATAAAACAAATCCTGAATTAAAAAATCAAGGCACCGACGGAGTAACGGACTTTCCATCGAGCAATTACATGTTAAGCGGAATCCTCAAATCCGAATTCCATACAAAAAAATTCGGACAAATACTCAAAAAGTACGCCGTATTATAGTAATTTCTTCACACTATTCGTTTTTTCCATGTTTTTTGATTTCGTCAACAAAAAAAGTGAAAGGTGAGTTAGTTTAAGTATGAAACTTTAATTTAGATTTTATACGTGTTTTAAAATCAACCCTACTAACTTAAAAACACGTATAAAATCTAAATTAAAGTATGAAACCTTTCACTTTTATTTGTTGACGAAATCAAAAAACATGGACGAAACGAATAGTGTGAAGAAATTACTATAAGACGGCGTACTTTTCGAGTATTTGTCCGAATCATTTTGTATGGAATTCGGATTTGAGGATTGGCCTTAAGCTGATTTTTTCTCAATCTAAGCTCTTCAATTAGGTCGAATAGCTTGACACTTGCTGGCTGGAGTTACTTGTAACTTGTGCCTTGTGACAAAAGTAAGTAAATACTTACTTATAAAGGAAAAATATCTCGCTAAACAGGTGAACAACCTGTAATATCATTTTCTGGGTGGGGTACAGAATCATATTGAAACGATAAATTTATAATCATAAAATATTTTTCCCTAAGAAATAACGGAAGGTTAATGACTTTCTCTGCTGGTTAGATGTTTGTTTTTTTAGTGATGAGAGTGTAATCAGTCATTGGTGTCACTCCCGTTACGCTTCGGTTAGAAACTACTAGACTTTTTTCATTTCTCGTGGATTAGCTAAATTCACTTAATGTAGGTGATGGACCGCAAAGAATTTTGATTTCTCGTGGTCAAACTATGAAATCAGTTGGTTGAAATAGTAGGATAACCGGGGAATCACAGGTTCAGGCTTCGCAGTTCACTGCTGGACGTAAACATCCGAATATGCGTTATCGCGCCCCATTTTATTCAAATGATTTTCTATTTCTATTCTATTTGGCTTGCCGCATCCATCTGATTTGACGACATTTGACGACACCGTGGCTTAGTTGATAGTGACCCTGCCTACGAAGATTGGTGTTCTGGGTTCGATCCCCGGCCGGGGCAAATATTTGTGTGACGAACACAAATGTTTGTTCTCGGGTCTTGGGTGT
Source organism: Lobophora halterata (assembly GCA_932526365.1). Taxonomy (NCBI): domain Eukaryota; kingdom Metazoa; phylum Arthropoda; class Insecta; order Lepidoptera; family Geometridae; genus Lobophora; species Lobophora halterata. The sequence continues at coordinate 9,356,606 of OW052001.1, read as the reverse complement.
TGTGATGTGTTGTATGTGTCCATGCCACCTGCGGCACAGGGAATCCTAGTGCAGGGGTGTGAGTGTGTGAATGTTTATGTTTATATTTATCTTCTGCCTGCAGCCTTTCGCAGATCGTCATCCCTATCGTAATACTCAGTTAAGAAGTAACTTGTCATTTACCCTTTTGATTGGTTTCACAAAATACAGTATGTTTTTTTTCTTATTTAGTCCCGGCTTGGGCAAGTGATTTTTTAAATATACGCAGGTACGAGTAAGTCAGTCCAGTAAGCAAAACTTTCTAACTTCAATATTGAAAGTACTCTTCATGTGGCATAGTTGTGGGTCACTTGTGATTGATAAATATAATTCTAGAAATAACGTATCAAATATGGTGTAACGGATATAATTAAATAAGCTTCTAAATTAAAACCTCAAAGATTCCAGTGTTTGTTTGCTCATAATATTTTAATCTTTCCACTTAGTTGGTTCTTCACTCTCCGTGGAAAATATCGACAGCTCTTGAAACTTTGTTTTGATTACGTCGTGACGGGACCATTTGTGAAAACACGGAAATGGAATATTCCGTTTAGAAAATAGTCAACGACTTCAATTGGCTGAACGTTTTTAGAATACAATATTCCTGATGAAAATACAAAACGAAAGAACGGTAAAATGAACGCAGCCAAAGATTAAGTTCTGAAACGATAAGGATGTTTTTCGTTTATGGTCCTAGCACAGTTCTATAAGGGATATTCTTATTGTTTTCCACGTAACCAACACACTAACTAACTCGTAAGTCCTAATACCCTTTAACTTTGGAGATGGGATAGGATACGAATGTAAAATTAAAACAATATTCTAATGTATTACTCTCACTTTCCTAGTTCGAACATACAAACCGTAAAGGTAATATAGCTTATATTATTTAAGTTGTGCAACTTAAGAAATAAAAAAAATTATATGTCTCGTTTTAGTGCTCAAAATTTGTTTCGAGAGAATGTTGAGTTTAATGACTTCAGGCATTCAGGTTTATAGCTTAATTAATTTTATTCTGATGCATCAACCTCTCACTAAATTCAAAATATCTGAGCTATCTAATATGAGATGAAATTAGAATATTGCGGTGTCCATTAAATATAACACCAAAACCATTTAACATCAACAACACTCAATCCGCTAGAATCAAATACATCTACGCGCGAATAATTGTGAGTTTGGATGCAAGTACCTTACATACTTGTATATCACGTCGAAACTATAGAACAAAATGGGCTAAAATTTTGATAGAAATTAGGTATATGTATGTATATTAGATATATGGTTCTTGAAACCCGGGATGTCAAAAAGCTTCTACCCCAGAAAACACATAGATTTTTGGTAACATACGTCACGGGTGAAGCAGCGAGCGGAAGTCAGTAATCCATAAATTCGAGGTTTTAAAATAAATTTATCTAAAATAGCTATGACATTAAAATAGTAAACATTTTGACTAGCGCCAGATACGTATATAATTTGATGAAACCACAATTTCGCCAATAAACAAGTGGCTAAATAAACATTTTACTGAACTGATCATATTTTCAAAACCAAGTCCGTATTTTGCTATTCTGGAAGAAAAAAAATTCTTCCTATTTATCAAACTAATTGGCATGCCTGTGCCTGAGTTTAATTATGTCGTATAATTAAACGGTAGATGATTCGCAAAGTATTTTTCTAATATCGAGAAAAATGTGATCAAAGAAAGGCCGTTGACTCGTTCAACTTCAAATTGTAGGTATCCAACGGGTCCGTGTGAACACATAGACATAGACCAATCAAAGCTTTTAATCACGCTTTTAGGGCAACGTCCTCTTGGATTCCCAGGAACAAAGGTGAATAACTTTACGTTGATTTGAATGTAAAACTTTATTTTATGTTGACTTTAATGTTTATTACGTACGACATTTAACTCGCAGCGAGCGTATCTCTGGATTCCACCACTTGTTATCAGACACAACTTGCTGAAACTCGTAATCTGGTAGCCGTAATCGCATCACGAAAATTTTATTTCCTGGCTCATAATATCTTTATGAAGACCACTTCTTACGACTTCAAAGTACATCCAAAATTTACGATGTTTACTCAACAAATAGGTGCACTTTTTATCATCCATCTCGTCTCGGTACTAAAATAAAAGCTAAAAACGATCGAGGCATTGGTTTTTGGCCTTCCTCGTCGACCTAGAGTTAGAAGTTTAAGATTAATTTATAATAGGTCTTGTGTGATTCGTTTCGGAGATAGATAAGACAAACAGGAAACTAGATCTGTAACCTTTAATCGAAACGAAGCCGGTAGTGGCTGAAGGCGCCAGCCCTGAATTGGACTGCTCCAAACATCCCAGCACTTTTGATGTCCAGGTCAATGATAGATTAATGTTCTACATTTACCTATTTATAAAGTCTGTTTATTAGGCTATTTGGATCATCCGTCATGATTTATGCTCATTGTCAATTCATTTGATATGAGTACAGGTTGTAGGCATATAACTTACTAGTAACTACCTATTCACTACTCTTGATTCATCGAAAAGGATATACTACTACGTATGAAAAATTTACCCCGGTATCAGGACCGGGGTAAATTTTTCATACGTAGGAAGCTGTTCCTAGAAATACATTAAAAAAACAGAGAGATTTATAGATTTGCATGAGTTTATATTATTACGACAACACCCTATAACATGACCAGGGCGGCTTCTTAATCAGGTAGGCAGGCAGACTTCAGCAGAGTTTATTATATCAACAGAAAAATATTGATGAGCTTGATATCTAAAGGAAAATCAGTAGGTAATTAGGTACTCGTCGTGTAATCCAACTAGCTAACCTTTCTAAGTCCACTGGTTTAGCCTGTCGGCTGTATATCTGTCAATCAATCAGGACTTAAAAATATTGATGAAACAAAGGATGTTTATTGATTTGTTTTTTTCTGTTGATACGATATTGGCAAATAACATGGTAATAACGTCGTCGGAGGCTGTGGTTTATTAAACGATCTTGCGTCATAAGACCATCCAAATCCAGCATAGTAAAGAATAGAACAAGAAATCCCTTCATCATCATCTCAGCCAGGTAGGACCCACTGCTGCTGGGTATAGGCCTCCTTTCGCTTTGGTCTACGTATTTTATTTTCACTGCCAATTACTTCGATTTGATGTGTATAAGAAGAAAGTGGTTGTGATTTCCCCAACGCAAAAGAAGTCCGAAGGTCGAGGCTCGAGGCGTCGCATTCTGGTGTGACGGTTGCGTTAACGCAGACGGTTTATTATGTTTTTATGTTTATCTTATAAGCCGGAAGGAAAGGGAGAATTTTACACTGTAACTTTAAAATCTATTCTGTAACTACCTTACCTTACTTACATTATTTTTCTTTTTCATCATCATTATCACATATTTCTATAAAGGTAAATTAATAATTTATAACTTGGTAAGGTATCTTGTATAAGTCTCGTACGATTAGCACTTAGTAGGTTAGGTACATATGTACATATATGCGTACATACATATATATAGGTACACTAAAATGCCCTAATTCGAAGCCTGCATCTGTATATTAAATAACCGTAAATAACATTCTTATTCCCATTTTAGAAGTCATTTTACTAGTTTACACTACTCTACCCGCGCAATCGTTTGCACTCCTATTGATTTAGCAGTATCTTTAAATGTTTATTGTTGACCTATTTTCGTATGTGGAAATAAATTTATCCCTAAACAATGGGATTGCGTCACGGGATGCTACATTCCTGCATGTCAGTTCACTAATAGAGCCACCCACGACAATGAGCGACGTAGACACTGTACGCAGCACCTGTCTTAGGATGGGCATGAACATGAAATTCTGGCACCTTTCCTTTATTCCTGTTGATCTTTCCTTCCTCCTCGAGTACGCCAGTAGCCAGTTTTCAAACCAACCGAAAGCCGCTGACTTAGCACAGTTATTTTTAATGATAGAGAAAAGGTTTGGTGCTACATTTTTCAACAATTTAAGAAAGTCTCTAGAAAAATTAAAGTTGGTAAAAATGGACAATTGATATTGGGAAGGAGTTTAAATTTAAATAATTATAATGGTGGTATGGTTAATTCGGCCTCACACCAAAAATATTTTCATTATGCTATCGTAAAATTTCACAACGCATCGTAACATTTTACTGATTTCCAAATTAATCCCTCAGAGTGTAACTATAGCAACTCGCTTCCGCGATGTAAACTATAACAGAATACATTAATCGTTTCAATGTCGTTCTCATTCCAAATCTCTTTGTGAAAGCCGCAAAAACCATTTCGCATGTTGTCAGTAGCAATGAAGTGAAACATTAGGAAGTATTTACTCATCTTGCGTTTTATATTGCTTTCGCTTTCGTTGTCACAACATCCAGGCGAATAAAATCACGGATTACAGACGAATTAGTGTAACGAGTCCGTCAACACACGGAAGCAACACGTTGAATGGTAAATATCTCATTTGGAAGTCCTAATTATTAAGCGGGATGTAGATATTAGTGAACGCAACTGTCTGGCAGGAGCGTCTACGTTCTCTGGTTATGAATGAAGTCGTGTCGTGTGTATCTGAGGACAAGGCCTCTGCTGCTGATGGATCGAGGCCAGCTCCGCGGCTGACACTGTAAACAGTGAAATATAACACTATTACTCTTTGTTATTCAAATTGAATTTACTTGTTACTCTCGTAACAAGTAACGCTACTCTTAAAAAGTACGCCTCTCTGAAAAAAAAAAGCTTTAATGGACATATTTCTACTTTGTATTTTTATGTGCTTGTATTTCCATTGTTTATTTATTCTTCATAAATATATTTAACTCTAGGTTGCTTTTCTTCTGGATAAGACCAACTGATTTAAATTAGTTAATATTATATAAGCGTACAAACAATGACTTTATTGTCGACCACACATACCTAAGTAACAATTGATTTAAATCAGCTTTTAGCGATAACTGCTTATTAATAAGCAGTCATCGCTAAAATCGACTGTTTCAGGTGACCGTTGGAAGGGCTATTGATGGGTAATTGGGTAATAATATTTCTTTAGGGATCAAATAAAATTCTAACAGTTATCATAGACCTACCATTAACTATTTCGAAGTTCTGTTGCTAGGCCGCCTCAGTTCCCGGGAATAATAAATATAAAATAAACAAAACATTGTGTAACAGAGTTAAGCTGCCCGCGGCCATCTCCTCAATTTATCGTACCATAAACATGTTGCTCTGGCCATCACGCTGCTCAGCTCCTCGCTCAGTAGGGCACCGAATGAAAGCTTTATCAAATCCTTCTCTGCCATAATTCCTTTGTTTATGAAGAACTAGTAGCAACCCGCAGCTTCGCCCGCATAGTGTTACAGGTATCTAGGTACTATGTCATTTTTAAAGCTTGTTTTAACAATACCAAATTTCAGTCCAATCATTACCTAGGCCAGTACTCTCAGCGTGATTGAGGAGCAAACATCCATATATGTTTCATCTATAACTTTTGCTTTTAGTAGGAGGTTTTAAAAATTTGTAATGTGGATCCTATCTTTTGGTAATGTTGTGACATGACTACATGAATTATGAATGTGTCTTCATAATTCATGTAGGTATTTTTCGATTTCGAGCACATAAATACAAACTAATATAAAAATATTGCATGTTGGCTTGCTTGGGCATAAAGTGGAGGCTTTACACACGAAGCGGTAATGCTTGTGTCGTGGATACTGGTACCTTCCAAGAATATTACGATTTTCAGCCAAAACACAAAACTTAATCTACGGAAAAACGCGGTAGAATCTACGTATTCTAATTCTCGAAAGTTAAATTTGAATTTAATTTTTCGGAGACTTAAGAAATGAAACAGTCTTTACATTTATACATCATCTCGATTGTATATTTTAGTCAGAATTGATTAGTTTTTGCTTTTGCACGCAATCAAAGATTCTTAGAAGGAAGCAGAAGGATCCTTCATATCTGTTTATTAGATATGTTCTTTGAATTGTGAGATGAATTTCAATTGTGATTTTATTCGTATATTATTTAAATAGAGAGTTCAATAATTTATAATTTTTTATAATACAATTTTTTCACAAAATAACATGCTGGCTTTTAGAACGAGGATATCTTTAAAATATCTTACTTTGTTAAAGATTAATTTTGATGTAAATCCAGAAATCACACAAGTTCTACACAAATTTTTGTTTTTGTTAATGAGTGCTAAACTGAGAATCTCCAGGCTTGCGCTACTCCGCATGATCAACGTATGTATTTAACCCAATTCACTTTAATTTGATTACATAACACACGGTGAGTGAACATTTTATGAATGGAATCTGGGACTTTGTTTAATTCTGCATACTTTTTTATTTTATTAAAGACCTACATCCGTCCGCTATATTTTTTCTAACGTTCATTAACAATTTTAAAGCTGAAATACTGCAGTCTTTAAAGATTTTGCAATACACAAATATTGAAATTGGGTCACATGGTATTTAAAGTTTGGTTAATCAAATTGTGTAATCTCATTCATTATATTGTCTACGACAGAAAATGTGTGAATGACACAGCAGTTACAAGATAATATACAATGTTTTTGTGGTATGCCCGATGAAAATAACCGTTGTGTTTAAATTAGTGAGATGTATAACTGTGTCGCGATAAGTGACAGCAGGAACCTCAGAATACAGAAGCTATTTTCCTCAGAGGAACCATTCGATTGATAAAATAAGAGTTGCAATGACCGTGGAGTATATTTTTGTTAGCCCTGTGAATGGCCCATTCGTCTCGGCAGATGACGTGTACATATACTATACAATACATATATCACTTTGGCCCTAAAATAATGGTTTAATTGGCTCTGAAGGGTCGTCTTGTGGCATTCTTCAACGGAGATTGTTCGGCCCTTTCCAGGGTCACGGTATTTTCACAGCTTTCATACTTTGTTCCCTGTTAAACACCGCATTTGAGTTGTGTGCCCTTCCTTAGTAAGTATACGGTGTTTCTTAAGTCTACCTACCTACCCAACATCGAATTATGTGATAGAATAAAACATCTATCTGTGTTAGGTTAGTGAATGTATAGGTATGTGAATAAATGCCTTTTTATTTATTAATTTATATTTATTTAAGTAATAATTTCCCGACAAGAATCGCGACAAAAAGTGTTATTCCGTTCACCTGCTTTTTTAAATAGTTTTCTACACTTCGGTCTGTGAATCACAAAAATCTATTGAGAATTTCAATTTAGCTGAAGGTGGTGATTAACGAAGGGTTGGGGGACGCAATTAGAGATGAATTCGACATGCCCTCGTCTGCTCGATAGCATGCTAACTATGTGATTGTGAGGAAGGTTAATAGCTTAAGTTGATGGATAGCCGCAGTATGTGTTCCGTTTTATGAGATATCTTCATACAAATGCGTTCAAGAACATATAATTTAGTAGATTTTTTTGTACTCATCTTTTATATATGACAACTAGCGGGTTACTCGTTTTTTCGTGTTTTGCGCCACCTCTATGTACCCAATAAATAGGTGCAAGATTTGCATTTGGCGAATTTTCTTATTATACATTTTATTGAGAACTAGGAAAGTAGAGAGTGAGTATCTAACTAAACCACACAACTTTGTATTTAGGGCAACTAAAACATATTGAGAACTTTACATTGTAGAACATAAATCTTCTATACAGCAGCATAAAACATAAAATTATGGTGGCTGGTGTCAGATAAAAACTATTAGTTAAAATAATATTCAGTGTTTCCGAAATTAACGCGGAAGAATCGTGTAACGCCGGTCGCCGCCGCTTGTGTAACGATTTCGACACCTTAACAAAATGAATGAACTGGTTGGTTGGCAATAGCCCTAAACAACAGACTATAAGCTCTCTGATTTATTTAAAATGTTGTATTGCAGAGAATACAACACAATTTTGTCGCTACAAAGTAGATCGTACTCCTACTCAACTATTTGCTCTATCGTTTAGACTCTATAACAGAAGTAATTAACTATGAAGCAGCTGGCATTATTATACAAAATAATTTTACGACACTTCAATAATATCGATATGGAACCCTGGCGAAGCCGCCTTGAGTTATTTGTTGAGAGCAACCGTCAAGGAAACTGAAGTGGTTAAGGGCCGGCGTGAACTGGAGCATAAGATATTTTCTTTTGGAGTTCTAAATATAGTACCACAACTCCGGCATGAACTCTTCGTGAAATCACTTTGTAGCTACGCAACAAAGACGCGGCGGACTTCTAATGTATTTGGTGGGGCAGAATGGGGGGGAGTAATGGTAACACGGGCTAATGGTTGCCGCACAACCAAGCTGCCTGTTTATGTGTAGGGCCAGCACAGCATGCTTCTTGCCCAGAGTAAGGGTGTATTTCCACTGACGCGGCGCCTGGGCGAAGAAAAGAAGAGTGGACCGTGAATTGGCCAATCACAGTGCTCGAAGTGGAGATGTCTAGTACTGCGATTTGCCAATTTACTGTCCGCTCCTCTTCACTTTTCACCAAGTGCCGCTCCGCTCGCCGTAAAACTAAGTGGAAAAAGAGTCTTCAATGCGACACTATTTATGTATCTCTATATTCCGTAATTCATAACTAAATTCTAAGTGTTTTATGTTTCTTGGGATGTATGTAGTCGTTATTTCTTATGCTTGAAAAGCAATATACGATGCATGCACGTAAAAGTCGCGTCACAAGCTTTCCCTAGTAAATCAACCTGAATTGTGTATTGAAAAACAGCTGTGAATAACGTGGGTATCTGTTGTGAAGGGAGTGTAAACTGTTGCTGGCGGAATGTACTCGTTACTCTGTGCCAATAATTCGGCAAGTGTAATTAATCTACTGATGTTTAATGGAAGGTCAGAGTGACAAGCTCGTGGTTGAACTAATATCACTCATTTCTGCTTCCTGAAATGTGTTTAGAGTGCGAGAATCGTATAAGTGAGAAAGACTCCTGAATAATCCACTTCCAGTAGGATGTATCTTAGTCAACTACTATAACTATCTTTAGTTACGACTTACGAACGAATTATGTAAAGAACCATAACATTGAGTGTAGGTAAGGTGTAAGCGTATACGTAGTAATCCATTTTACTTACCTATAATTTATTAAGTACCTACCTAAGTGTTTTTGTTATTTATAAGTTTTTACCTCAGCTGTATACTTAATATTTGTAGCGCCTAAAATATTTACAATGTACCAACTTAGGTATAAATAGTTATATTTCTCATCTAAGTGAACTGTAATGTTCTTTTAAGAATAAATGATCTTTAAACCGAACTACGAATGCCGAGACTATCGTTTTACACTATCGTTAATAGACCTACTAAAAAACTTCCGTAGGTATGCATTTGTAGATGCACGTTTAGGCGAAGTTTAGTGCACGAAAGGAGCCTCTTCGAGGCGCAATTTAAATCCTATCACCACACTGGTTCGAAAGAACTAGTGACACTATAAGAAGAAGAAGGCGAGTACAGATTATTTGTCACACGTGATATTGTTTAGATTTGTATAATAAAACATTTAGGTACATATTGCTCCGAGAAATCCTACCATCTGGAACCATCTTCCTATGATTTCCCCAAGAGAATGTGAATATTTGGCATGCATACAACTCGCCTTTATATTAAAACAAAAGAATGTGACACATGTAACATATTATGATTACGTTTCAAATTGAGCTAAAAAGGGCGGATATAAAGCTGGATATTTTTAACGACAAAGTGTTATTTTTATAAAACCGACGATCAAATGTTATAAATCTTAAAGTCGGCGCCGAGATGCGCGCGCGCCGGGCGTCGTCGGTCGGTCGTCGCGACGTAGTCCAAGTCGCTGAGTGGTTCATAGTGGGGCTACAAATCGTGGAGACCACTTATTTACGAGTATATTTATTCAGAAAATTGAAATAATAAGTCACTATAATGAAAAGATAACTTCCTTTCTGTCACAACTTATAATCTTATTTTAGACGTAAACATGCAATAAAGGAAAGATTCAAAAGTACCTAATTAGCCAGATAAAGAAACCAAATCTATAAAATATGACATATTTTTAAACATTTATCTTCACCCGTCATCATGTGTCTGTAACTCATGCGTTGCGTTTTGGATGGTACTTACCTAAAGATGCAAGCAACAGAGTGGGTTCAAAAAGTAAACAACTTAAAAATCATCATCATCATGCCTTTATCCCACACATCGTTGGGGTCGGCACAACATGTCTTCTTCTTCCATTCATCTCTTTCAGCCGTCATCTCTGTAACTGTGGACTGTGTGAAAGAGTCCATTCATCTTCTCTTTGGTCTTCCTCTACTCGTATATCCATCTACTTTCATATTTAACACTTTTCTAGTGACATGGCGTTTATCCCTCCGCATCACATGCCCATTAGATGATAACTTGTTACTCCTTAACTTACCTGTCACTTTCAGGTACATTTTAGTACATTTCAGTAACATGTTCACTGTTACTGTTATGTTACTTTCAGGCTTTCTCTAATATACTCATTTCTAATCTTTTCCATTCTAGTCTCACCACACAACCATCTCAGCATTCGCATATCTGCCACGCGCACTCTTCTTTCATCCGTCACTTTCGTTGCCTAACACTCAAAACTATGTAAAACGGCAGGTCTAACGATCGTAACAAAAAATAATGATGATAATACAATCGACCAACCAATTTCTATCGACTTCTATGAATGACATCTGGGGGGCACAATTGGAATGTTTCCCTGATTGTCCACAGTGTGTTAGCCGCACGCACATAGTTGGCACATAGCCACAATGGCCTGCACTCGCCGGATGCCAATGCGAGAACCGAACAATTTGACAACCGAACGATGGGCGGCGTTTTAAGGCCCAGAATCCCGCGCGCAGCTATCTCGCTCGCACATTTGTAGATTTTTGAATAAATTGAGCGAGTATAAATTTAAAGTCGAGTGGTAGAATTTGTTACTACAACCTCACAAAATGTTTAGTATACTCGTATATATTGTTTTGATATGTTTAGCAAGATAGCGGCGCGCGGGGTTCAGGGCCTTATAATTTACTAAATGCTTGTTCCAATATTCGTATAAATTTATAAAAAAGAAAGATAAATAACTTTCTGCTTATCATTTGTTTTTGGTATAAATTGATTGAAAGTATAAGATTCAGGTAATTAGACTTGGACATAATTTATTTAGACATAGACCTGATAAAGACAACATTTCCTTTTCGACGTGGTAGTAATGCGTGCTACACCGATGTGTTGAGAAGTTATAGTAAGAATACCTTCCCTTTTAATTGTTTTACTATGACCAAACTAAATGAACGAAGGGTATGATCTACGCCACCGACTTCTGTGCACGTGTTAGGGCAAATATATTGCATAACAATTTTGTCACAATGCTACAAAAATGTTAAAGTTTCTTGTGCATTTTATGCATACATTTCAATACAGACTGATTCGATCGCTGAGTTAATGTAAACTATTCTTTGTTGGTAAGATTTACTTACTACAACATTACATAAATGTTATCAATGCGCTTGAAAGGTAAAATTCCTGAGTAAAACCTACTGTTTTATGGTAAAAACTTAGGCCTTGGCAAATACAGCAACCTTGTAACGTTGTATCGATTATAACAATATTATGTAGAAGTTCGGTTAATAGACAGTAGTTATTTTCAACATTTATTCAGAATGTAGACTTGTAGAGTCATATTTCATAGTCAATTGTTCCCGAAATAATGGTAAAGGTGTGTTTACTTACGGTTTAAAAAGAAAAATCAGTTCATGCCTTCCATGGTTTGAATGTTACATTACTTACTTAGTGTGGTTCCTCGTTTAGCTATGCAGGATGAATTAATTTCAAAGCATATTTGTGGCGGCATTAAATTTACTAGAACGCATTATTTTAGTTTCGGTGACAATACATCAGTTAACGATTCGGAGGAACTCAGATGAAACGCTCAAATGCAAAGCGGTGTGCGGTGGCGTGTTAGTGTAGGTAATACTTATTGGGGCCGTCTGCCCCGTGAGGGGGCGGCGGCACCAGCCAACTAGGGAGATCCTTTTGGGTTCGAGAGCGGTCGGAGTGGGGGCTCTGGCTGCTCCAATTCGAATCCAGGGATGGCTGCAGTGCACTAGTGGCGTGCACTGCAAGCGGAACTTGGGGTTGGCGCAAGCCTTCCCCGGGACGGGCCTCAAAGGCAACGTGCGTGAGGGGCACCGGTACGTGTTCGTTAAGATATCCCGGGGCCCCTCTAATGCGCAGAGGTCGGCCACCATGGGGTTTTAGTCGGTACGAGTCCGACATACCCCTCCGCCCTCCCCCAAGGGCGGTGGGCATCCATGAGGATTTCCCCATGTAAAAAAAAAAAAAAAAAAGGTAATACTTATTGACAAATAACATGGAGTTCAATTATTAGTTTTGAGGTATTTTGATTGAAGCACTTAACATTTTTGGTGTGGATGACAAAATATTTTTAAATAGCTTTGCTGCAAAAATGAACCTAAGTGCAAACTCACATCAATCAACTCAACATCACTTTGGTACATTTTAGATATTCAGGATTAGATAAAAAGGATTAGGGTACAGAGCTACAGATAGACTTAAAAAGAGAATAGAATAGTCAGGTTAATTATTTATCCCATAATTAGTTTTAAATACGAAACAATGTTAAAAAAAACGCAATACATACCTACACCTAATCTGTTTCCTTGATATTCATAAGTTCGTTTCTAAAAAATGGCGCATGATATCGAAAAAGTAATAATAGGCATATAATATAATATAATAGGTAGGTACCTCCATCTATTTCTATAAGCTGTGGCTCAGTGACACACGCTTCAGACATTGCAGCATGCATCATTGTGGCTGAACAGATTGGAATTATATCCTCGTTGTATCTTTCAGTGGAGCATCCGAATGGGCCAAGGCTTGTGCTTGATGGACGAACGAGGCCATTGTTTAAAGAAATGCATTGAAGTGATAAATGGCTACAGGCTAAGGCTGCGTGGTTATGCCACAATCTCGGCTATAGGTCTGTGCCTGTCATTTTGCATCAATCAGCTAGTAATTTCAGTACACCTTGACTCTGGATAGATGCGGAAAGAAACCGCAATGTTATTGACTGCGGGAAGTTTTCATTTTCCCCAAATGTTCCATAAGGTCGTGTCGGCAGACTCGGGACTAAAACCCAACTGTTGGTGTCGTTTTACTGATAATTAGCTAACTGAGAGACAGCTGCCGGGAGCGGCGCGGCGCGGCCAAGAAAACGAACGCGAGATTGTCTTACATTTTGACGTTAACCAAAGCATAGCTCAGGAGCCAGCGGTACATTTGACGGCAGTCATGGAAACAAGCTTTGCAGGACAAGTATCTTTTGAACCAACTATTACTGCACTGTGCCAACTTGCTTTATCGAACAAAATATATAATAAATTATTTTCCGGTTAAAATTCATCCCTTTTCAAACCAAAGCAGACGAATGACTAAGCAGAATACTGTGTCTGTAGTGCTCTACAACTACAACTCTGCTGTGGGTGGAGGATAATCGGATTAATTTTGTAAGTACTAGGTATCCCAGGAAGCAATGGTAAGCCAAAGCCATGTATAAAGATTTTCTTCGTAAAATCAATTAACTCTAGTTCCCAGAACTACTTTCTCGAGGTCATTTCCCTTTACTTGGTAGCACTTTTAGTCAAAGGGTACTTTAAGTGCAAAATGTATAACCATCTCTCGTGCTTTTTTCCCCGTTCAGCAATATCACAATAACGGCTCAGCCTCACGCCTCAGCGGGACCACTCAGACCATGGTCTGGGTAATTTTCCTCAGATTTACTCCGGCACGAGTGGTTCCTGCTGTGTATGTTATTGTTTGATTTTATGAAGTGCCGAATTGGCAGTTGACCTTTCAGTCTGACTGCATTCACGGTCTATGGTGACATACTGTTTTTGTGGTTTCATTTTACGTACTCGAGACTTTTCCGTAAAGCCATGATCCAAACAAATGTAAAAATAGAGGTATTAATAAAAATAAAATTTGCTGAGAAACTATAAAAATAGTGTACGTACCTACTTATTTTGTAAGAATGCCTTATGGAAAATGAACATTTTGATAGAAAAACTAGGCCTTACTTCACCTAAGTCGACTTGCCATCGTCATACAAAAAAAAAACATCGTCATCCACAGTCATTGGACCTAACCTCTGAATGCTTACTTCATTAAATTATGTGCTGTCATGTAAGGTGACTTCGTTTTTGGCTGTTTTTTTGCGTATAGATTGTGTTAGCCATTCATGGCTATCCATAGAATTGAAATTATTTTTTCATAAGTAGCTTAATTTCTCCGTACGTTGGTTATGTTTACATGCTTGTATTATCAACCGGCCTTCTCCGAGGCCGCGACTGACCTGGATTCCGGGCGCATATGACTCATTGTTGTGGTGCTAGCGTGCTGCGTGCTTCGTGCTTGAATCTGGTGTTACACTGTTACACGTTACGATTACAATGTTTATGAGTAGAAGGCATCGTAAAAATGAAATGAAATGAGATAAAACTTTATTTTGGTCTGGATGGTAGGTATACAAGGTATACCGCGTTTGGTCTGGCTGACCGAATAACGATGTTCTTGTCAAAATCGCTGTAGCAAGTTGTAGTTCCATACATAAGAGTGAAGCCACACTGCTCCGTTACGTTGCGTTGCGTCGTACTCGTATTTGGCACTGAATTCGTCCAAATCTAGCACTGCAATGCAAATGCCAGTACAAAACTGCGACGCAACGCAACGCTACGCTACGGAGCAGTGGTGGCTTTGCCCTAACGCTGCACAATTTTTTTGTTTTTTTTTTGAGTTTCAAAAAAAGGAGAAGATGCAGTCCCTTCCTACGTTATTAATTTTTACTTGACTTGCAAAAAAGGCCTAGCTTTATCTAATAAAATTGATTATCAATATTTATTTCGAAAGTTAGTACCTAGTCACCAACAAAAGTTTGAAGTTATGAATTGAAAACTTCATTCAGCAATTCAGTAGGGCCGCTTTTCCATTTTCTAAAAAATACATATATATTAGATTTTTCGAGGCTATTATCTTCTTGGTATGTTTTCGCTATTTCTCGATAGGTTATCGTCCACCCGAGTCAACTTCCTTATACGAATAGGTATCTAACATAACTTGATTTTTATATTCATTTGAATATCTATCTGTGCCCTAAATATTAAAATATATTCCTTAGGTATTATTTACTCAATCAATCAACAAAATGTTTCAGTAGCTAAAAGCTTCCTGTTTGACAAATGAACTCGCTGAACTCTAATGACCGAGCCAGGGTTCGCGTGATCTTACAATTGTGTGAGAGGTGACTCAGGTGATAGGCCTACATGTCACGCCAAGCGTATTGATACGAGTTGATTGACACCATGAAATGAGGAATACTGATTTTGGGGAGCTCAGAGCTTACTGAAAACGGCAATAATATTTCTTTGTGGCAAAATCTTGCAGATTCAGAAAAATGCAATAGGTGAAGTAATTGGTAACCCTTTAATTTATAAATCTCCACTTTTTTTTCGGTTATTATAAAAAAGTAAATTCTTAAATGTAGATAGCATTTCCTGTAGACAATAAGTATAATATGTTACTTAAAATTTGTTATCATCTAATTAAACCAAATTAAAATGCTGGGCTGATTGTAACTAAAGTATTTCAAAAATGAGGGTATAACTTCAATGTTTACAAGTAGTAGGTAATGTATAAT
The DNA here is from genome assembly GCA_932526365.1 of Lobophora halterata. NCBI lineage: Eukaryota > Metazoa > Arthropoda > Insecta > Lepidoptera > Geometridae > Lobophora > Lobophora halterata. The sequence continues at coordinate 9,340,863 of OW052001.1, read as the reverse complement.
TTAAGAACAGCTCAAGAACGTTTCCTTAAAGAGCGCCTCTTCGTCAACTCTCTGAGTCACAATACGTACCGGTACTAACGATGTTTCGTATAACTGAATTGTAGTTACCTTCTAAATATTCATGCTGCTTATGTTGAACACCTGTGTTTGAGTAGCAATTAACAAAGGCACGTGGGTCGTTGTCAGGAGACGTCTGGTAACGTGCTCTATCAGCTTAAGGTACTACAGCTAGGACTGATTTCATTTGTTACAATAATCAAGGTTTTACAAAAACATGCAACCGACTTCAAATTGGACTGTTCTAATGACCGTAGGCACCACTAAAAAGTCACAGGGAAGCAAAATACGCGATTTTGTTCACTTCAACGACTTTTTTTTAGTTATTTTCATTTAAACTAAACTACTGAAATAATCTGAAAGTATAAACTAACTCTCTCTCTTACAAAAAATATTTTTTCAAATCGGTTTATAAACAACAAAGTAACTGAGGTAACAAACATAAAAATAAAAAATTGAGAACCTCGTCCATTTTTGAAGTCGGTTGAAAATCTATTTACATTTAGACCAAAATCAATTTAGTGAACGGCCCAAATGCGATATTATGGTTATTATGACTGTTATCCTTTCGGGAGGCTCAATTTCTAAACCTAAAGCACTAAAATTCAAACGGTTTAAGAGATTTGAGAATTGTTCGGCCTAAATCTTGTGAATAGGTTTCTAGCTATATAAAGTAGGCCTGGATTATCATATCATTGATACATCTCTCCGCGTGTTAGAAACGAGTAAGTAGGTGCCCTAAAGAATTCCAGGCCGTGATATTACTTCAATATGAACCCAATAATATAAAACGTCCGTCACGAGATGAGTCTGGTTTGACATTTGTGGTGGGAACTAGTAACCTCATACATCTTTCATCGCGGTTTTCTAATAAAGCTTTTCAGCGAATATGATTTCCTACCCTAGCTCTTATTAATAAGGTACATTTTCAACTTGAAGATGAAAGGAATGCTTATAGGACAGGTGGGGTGTTTGACCGCACACTTGAAATACCTTAGCGATGCGTGCGTGCCGGGGCGGGCGGCGCCTAACAAATTAACGGAGATTAACTTGTCGCAAAGGAATTTGTCTCCACGTGGCCACCGGTGGACGACCGGCCCTCCTCACCCTCAGAAAGAAGATAACCGAAATATACAATACCTTTATAAAAGCTACGTAAAAGAGAAAACACTTCAAAAGCTTTATGCGTGTTTTCCTAACATAAACCCTCTTTATTACGCGTGTATTTCGAAAAAGTGTTCATTCTGGTAATTTCATGATTTCCTCACGCTTATATTAATTTACGCAAACAATAAATTTTATGACGAAGCTTTCCGATCATAATCTTGTTTTTCTTGCTTTTCTAAATACACTAAACGCCTTATTAAGCGCGCACGAAAACCACATATAACATTTAAACACTAATATTTTCACTAATATTTTCGTGGAAGTAGTCAAAGTGTTTTTTATCAACAAAATGTAGCCAACATAACTATGACAATTGTTATCATGAAATCATCTGTTAAATACTTGGAAAGCGTGTTTTCTTTGCGACAACTCTGAATCAGAGCCCGTTGAAACTCGTGGGCGAATAATCGGTTTTATTTTTGAAACTTCAGTTTGTTATGTGATTCAATAAAGAGCTAAAATTAGTCACGGTTTGTTTATTTAATTATTAATATTGTTTGTATTATAAACAATCCGGTTGCCATAAATAATAACTTAAGTATTTCAAGAAGTGAGATGAGTAGGTAGGTATAATAAAGCACGAATTAAGGCACACGAAAATTATTCGCGGTAAGACCAATATTTTTACAGTTTAGACTTTTTATCATAGTATTTAGAAAATACGGAGATAAAAAAATCAGTAGAAAAAAATATCTTACACAAACTTACGAGTAGCTCTTCATTTCATAGCTATACCTAACCTACTAAGTTACATAGGTAAGATATAAGTATATACTGTAATTTGATGTTATGACAAGTGATATAAATAAAAAAAAAATGGAATAAGAAAAACATGAGGTAATTAATCTTATCGTACGTGTGCGTAGTCACAAAGTGTTAGTAAACTTTATGAATAAAATGAAAACAGAATGAACAGGTGCCATGTACGTTAATCCAGAAATACCTCTCCCAAAGTAAATAGTGACAAATATTACTAATGAATAAATATTTAGATTAAATATTTAGATTTCTCATAATAGCCCACACCAGTTATTTCCTGTGGAATTGAAATATTGGACCAGCACCAATGAACGGCACGTGGCAAGCATACCGCCACTGCCGTCTGCGTACGACACCAACATTGACGATACACCGTTTATGAAACTTACAATAATCAGATTAGCTGTGCTCCAAGGATAGTTGCTCTTGAGAGTTACATCAGTTCTGTAAACATCAATCATCGCTAATTTATTGATTCACGGAAATGCATTTAATTTATATTACCTACATTTAACGTTAATAAAGCAAATGTTATTAACTATTTATATTATTTAGAGAACCGATAGAGAATGCTCTAGCATTTAGCCCACCTTTTGTATAATTTGATTTATATTTTGAGCAATAATAAAACAAAGAACAAAACATTTAGTTAACCAGCTATAGATAAATGTATTACTCAAAAGCATGAATGAACAACGACGTATCAAAAAGTAAGTATATTTAAGAAAGTAGACCAAAAAATACAGATAGATCAGGTTGGGTTATTAACTAGATAATTGCATATACCTACATAGGTATGTGAAGTACGAACTTAACCTAAGACAACAGTCGTAAGCGAAACAAATGATTGATCATAAAATTTAATAATTTATTTAAGCTCTCGAAACCGGTAATGCGTTGATTATTTCAATAACTGTGTCAATTTTCCTCGTTGAAGGCTAAAAATAATATACATATTGAAAACTGAGCTGAAATTCGAAGGTCAACATTTTGGAATAACTTCCTTGTCTCGTTTCAGGACAAAGACGCTGAATATGAGAGAACGGATGATATATTTTATGTTCATAAGGGTAGTAATTTTTAATAAGAAGATAAATCAAGACAAAACGCTGCTTTAGTACATTTAAACGCCAGGGGTTTCATATTTCACACAGTTATTCAAAGAAATGAATGTGCGTGAATGAGATAGGTGCTGCTTTTAATTATACCCTTGCAATAAAAAGCATTAACAAAAATACGCTTATATAGCTGTTATTATAAATACATAATTGTAATTATGGTGGGTTTTACAACCTACATAACACAAAATACAGAATTTATTGGTAACGCCAAGTTACATGTCAGTGGGTAGTGTACACTGTATTATAATTAGATTATAGTGACTAATGTACATAATAAAATATACATACATATATATTTACGTATTTTAAAATAAGAGTACTGTACTACTACTGTAAAATAAGATAAAGACTAAACACACCTACGTTTAGAAAAAAATATACCTAAATGCTATGAGCAAGCAGTAAATGGCAGGTCCCACACAATGTTCAGACAAGAACTTTGCGGCACCTCTGGGACATGCAAGAATTGTTAGATTACTATCTCACATCATTATAATTTTTCCGACTGATTCCACCGCTACTGGCAAAAAAAACGAACCGATTTCTAATGAAAACCCCGAGCTATTTATTAATTTTAAACAAAGCGTCTGTCAGTGACCTCAGGTAAGGACCTGGAGTTTTCCCGGTTATTGGAACAATAGGTAAAAACTTCAGCGGTTATTGCCCGTTCCGTAGAAGGTGTGTGAAATATAGACTCAGCAACACTTTTCGTGAAATTCGTTAACTACCTGTTTGTTCATAAAGTTAAATAGTTATTTTTTTATACTGATTATAACTTACACATGAGGGCATATATGTATTTAATAGAATAGGTTATAGGTACACACTGCACAAATAGAAAGCTACTTTTTAGCATTATCATCTCATACATGTACATATATACCATCCTACTACACAAGAGTGTTCGGAGGAAACATTATTGCGTATACGTATTATATCACCTTCTTCTGGCCTGCCTGGTACTGATACCTGCTGGGGTCGTGTTCCGTCACTACAGAATGGCGTTAACGAAGAAAAAATCCTAACTATGTATTGTATTGTGTATTTATTGTAGGTATGTATGTTAGTCTGTGAGGTATATATTTCTATGGGCCTATTGCTTTTCTGTAATATTAAGTTGCCTGAAATAAACCTTTGTTATTATTATTATTATATGTTATATACGGAAGATTCACATAATCTCCTTTAAAACTTGTTGCGTGTCATACATAAATTAACTGATCTTTGCTTTCGAAACCTCTGGAAAACAACAGCGAGAGACTTCGAGTGCTCTAAAAATAGGCTTTGAGAGGCTTTAGTCAATACCAATTTAATGCCGCACTTGTTTGTCGTTGAGCTGGACATTTACAAAAATAAATGGGTAGAAAATGAAACCGAACTTTTCCCTTGCAACATTGGTTATGTAGTTTTCTTGTGAGCTGGAAAATTCCCGACCTTGCATAAGTGGCAGGCATGATTGCCTTTGTAAAATACCTATAGGTCTACAATATGTAGTAATGTAATGTAAGGCTATTGCCTATTGCTCAACAAAAACCAACGAATAAAATATTTTATTGTGAATACTAAAATTTTTATATAATATGCTTATTATTTTTCGCTGTTCGTCTGTCGCTTTTTACCGTCAATGTTGTGCAAGCCTGTAAAAGGTATACATTTTGTAACTTGATTTTATATGATTTTATGAGAATGTAAATGATGTATGTATGCTGTTGACATTGCCTGATAAATAAATAAGATAAAAAATATAATAGGCTTAGTGCTGACTGAGTGACTGACAGACAACGCGTAGGCAAAACCACAGTACAAAGGTGAAATGATATTACTTGTGGCGAGAGATAGAGTCATGAAATGAATTTCAAAACATGAATACAATGTTTTCAAGCAGTACTATTCAGTGTTGATGATGAATGATAATTTCACGATATGCGTGAAGGTATTACCTAATGTAATTAGATTTTTTTTATTTGCAGGCGTGTTATAAGTGATAATGTCTTACTTGTTTTCAGTTTCTTAGTAAATATAAACTGGGTACTAAACCAGTTTATTTTTGTCATTTGTTTAGCAGTTTAATTAATATTAATGCTTATTAAGAAGTTAAGTTAGTTGGCATTAACAACTTTAGACTGTTCCTAAAGCAGTGATGCGTAGGTGGAAAGATTAAGAAGGCTTTAACAGATTACTATGTGGTCCGTAATCCACCACGCCTGAACCCATGACCTTTGCGAAGTGTGGGTATCCTGCATACACGCGTGACGTAGGTATGTAGGTACTTTCTTTACCCCTTGGATCACGAGGTTTTTTAATAAAACGGGTGTTTCAGTAAGAGTGCACTTTTTAAATTAAGTGTCATTTTTTTTTTGTGCAAGCATGATACAAGACAACCAGCACTCTCCTGGCGGTAAAATTTCATGGCTGCCCATAACAATCTTTATACAGTACTTTGAATCACATAAGCAACACGGAAAAGTTGAAGAAGAAAAAAAACACTCGTTCAATTTGTCACATTAGCAAGTAGTATCTCTGTAGTCGTCCAATCGTCCTAAAATTCTGCAGGGGATGCCTCTCAACAGTACCTATTTAAAAATATATCATGTTATTTCTGCTTAAGCAGTATGTCACGGTGTTAAAAAGTATGTGAAATAACTTGCACTCAACTATTTTCAAATGTATGACTTACTCGTATGGTAAATGTAGGGAGAAGATCTTCAATGAGTACATCGACGTGTTACTTTCATTCTTGAACCAATTTTCTCCAACAAAATCCTTCCCTTATTAATTAACTCTAGATATAACACGGTCAATAATGAACAGGGTTTATTAGGAACAAGTTGTTTGCGCTCGTTTCTTGACAATAAATAACTAGTGGCGCACTGGAGTGACGTGATTGCGGGATTCGCGCAATCTCAGCGTCGTACGTTACAGAACCGTGTCAAAGTTACGCATATTGCGTGCTGATATGCCGGTGGGCAGAGTAGCCACGAGAATGAAATGTAGACTATCAGCGTGTTTATATTGTCTATTGAAATATATTTCAGAACATCTGTTATTGATGCGTCATGCTAAAGCTGGCGACGTGGAAATATCATAATGTATTTGTCTGTTTTCTGTAATTTTATGTTTATTGTTATGTAAGTATAGATTATCCATTGTTTTTCTTATATTATCTTTCCAGGTAAGTTATTTAAGTTAGTGTTATTTAATTATTAAGATTTGTTGTAGTTTATTAAGCCACCGTCCACGTTTTGTTCAACAGTCTCTTACCCATCCAAAGATTATCTGAAAGAGAACGATATATATCGATCCCATTGTCCACTATTTTTACCATGTTTTCTACTTTCTGTTTATTTTTGTCATGTGCAATAATCTATCTATCTATTCAACTATTAATGTAATAGTAACTACTGCAACCTCTGTTGACATCTCACTAATATTATAAGTGCTATTGTTTGGATATCTAAACATCGACATATGTCAATGCTAAAAGTATTGAACTGATTGAGCTAAAGTAGTAGGACTAAAATAAATCGACTAGTTTTAAATGGAAAAAAATCCAGGCAGTTTTGATAGATGTACTTAAAGGATATTAAAATTCGCTTCCCATCAGGCGACTCGTGGTTACATGTAAGCGTATTTTCAATATAAAAATTTAGCAATGTGAACAGAACATTCTTAGGGGTAATTCTTAGATAATTTGTTCATTTGCACCAAATCTATTGTCTGGCCACACTATAAAGGTAAAATGCATGGCGACAGCCGAAAGTATCTAAAATCTTTAGGCATATTTGACGACACCGTGGCTTAGTTGGTAGTGACCCTGCCTACGAAGCTTGGTGTCCCGGGTTCGATCCCCGGCCGGGGCAAATATTTGTGACGAACACTTATGTTTGTTCTCGGGTCTTGGATGTTGTGATGTATGTGTCCATGCCACCTGCGACACAGGGAATCCTAGTGCAGGGGTGTGAGTGTGTGAATGCTATGTGAGTGTGTGAATGCTATATCCTCGGCACGCTGCCATCTGGGTGAAGTTAGATAATAATTTGCTTTAATCCCTTGTGTCCAATTACCAAATGGTCCCAGCTAAGAGGCCTGTCCTAATTCCTGAACCAGGTTACATCGAACATAATTTATAGGCGCCTACTATTTGTAACCCAAATGGTGAACTTCAGCGAAATAGTTAGCGAACAGTTTATTTTGACTATTTAATTGGTTGCTAGTGTGTTCTGAAGATAATCAAGGTTATACAACAACCGACTTCAACTGAACTGTTAAGTGACCATAGGCACCACTGAAAAGTCACAAGAAAGCAAAATACGCAATTTTGTTCACTACAACGACTTTAATACAGTTATTTGATCTAAACTAATGAACCGATTTTGATAAAATTGTATAGGATCGATCTGAAAGTATATCCTCTCAAACAAAAAAAAGATTTTTCAAATTGGTTGATAAAGAACAAAGTTCTGAGGTAACAAAAATAAAAAAAACATTACCTCCCTTTTTTTGAAGTCAAGGAAAATGGTTCTGCGGTGATGCACGCCCGCTGCGGCGCCGCGCTGCGCCGCGTGCGCGCCATGCAGCCACAACTCGCTCCTGAACGTGGTAGCCGACCAGATGGACGGTTGCCTTTTGCGGCATTGGATAGGAGCACACTCAGTGTTAGCAACTTATACCTGGCACTGAGTGTGCGGCTACCTGGACCTACTTGTAACTGTAATTTGTGTGTAATTGTAATTTATTATTTATAAGTAGCTTTATTGAATTTGAATCTTAATAATGTTTAATAATGTTTGTGAAATATGGATAATAGTAGTCTGAAATAAAATATTTTTATTTTATTTTATTTTTATTTAATATTTCGCAAAAGTTTAATGATGACCACTTGTGTGTTGAAACACCTGTCAGTCAATCGATGGTAAACAAAAACTCCCACTTGCGACTCGTTTGGCAATCCGTTCTTTGTAATATGATTTTTCCGCCATATTCTAAACAAACTCTACCATTGTAGTTAATATTTATAAAAGCCAGACAACGCCCAGGATGAACCATTAACGTAGAGACATAAAATGCATCTAAATCAAATTAATACGAATTATTTAACTATTTTCGGGGCCGAATATGCAAATGCAAAAGTGTTGGCCGAGTGGGAATTGTCTCCACTTTTTTCCTTTTTTCTGTTCAAAAAATCTATGTGTGCATTAAAACCGGTGAAGGAAAACATCGTGAGGAATCCGGCATGTCAAAGTTCGAAAGCATGTGTCAAGTGCACGAAGGGAGCGTCTTTGAGGTGCAGTTGAAATCCTTTCACCACACTGGTTCGAAAGAACAAGTGACACGATAAGAAGAAGTGGCCAAATATACGCTCTACGGTCTAAGCTACGCATTTGTAGCAGGTTCTACAAATAGGCTACGAGTTTCGTAGAGGTTCAGTTTACGGCTTGCTATGCCGCTGTTGAACATGAAAATTTTGATTTTTATAATAGGTATTATTTAAATATTTTCAACTGACTTCAAAAAACGAGGAGGTAATTAATTTGGTTGAATGTTTTTTTTCTAATGTTTGTTACCTCAGAACTTGTAGAACTTGTAAAATACCCATATCAATTTCATCAAATCAGTTCAGAAGTTTTGTTTATACCTATATCGAAATAACTGAAAAAAAAATGTCGTTGAAGTTAACGAAATTGCGTATTTTGCTTCCCTGTGAACAACGGTACTAAAACGCGGTCACTAAAACAGTCCAATTGAAGTCGGTTGTTAAAGTTTTTGTAAAACCTCGATTATTTTAACACAATTGAAACGTCCCTACGAAAGATTTAACCTACAATTTGAATAGAGAGTAGGTGTGAAAAATCGCTTAAATATATAACCACGTATAAGTTAAAAAAATACGAAGGAACAAAGTTCAAGAGTCACAAAAAGTGTGGGTAGATACTTCGTTGCACAGACTAGCCTACGCTTTTACAATACCACGTCAATATTCTTTTTAAATAAATTTTATTGCAACATAGAGCTTAACTCTCCATGATAAAAGTTTATATAAGTAAAATATTTTAACTTCAATGTATACTTGGAAAGTTCATCAAATTTATTAAACGATACCTTTTTTGTATGTACAAAAATAATATAAGATAGATGAACTTGGCAAAACTTTGTATATATTATTATTTTACCACGTTTTTTATTAAATCACTTTCTTGTTTGTCTGTTTGTCGTTCCGGTTGGAATATTGTAATTCAAATTTCGAGCACTTCCCGATTAGCTATCCGATTGCAACTTTCAGGGAAGTTCACTACTCGATGATAATTCATTTTAAATCCATTTATTAGCAAGCAGTGCCAATCTAATCTAACCTCAAAAAAACATACAACCGCTTTATCTCGTAAAGGAAGCGAGGTAGAGTAAAAGCATAAATCCGTGGTTTTATATTATAATCTACATTCTTGTTTTGAAATACCGATTCATGTTAGATTTCTTAGTAAATGGAAATAATATTAGTCAATGACTCCGTTTAGTGCTAATATGAAATGTCATGTTCATTGTCGAACACTAAACTGTACTATGTGTAATGAAAGCATACATTTCTAAGTGCATGCATGAGTCAAGTTCAGATATTTCTCCATACATCGACATTTCCGGGAAAATTGGGCGACGGTGGCGGCCGGCGCCGAATGTTTACATCGGCCCATCTGCTACGACTTGGCTCCGGTACTCTCGTAGTGAAAACATTCATAAAGTTACGAGAACCGGCTTTTGAATGTCGTATGAACTATAAGAATTCAATTTTAGTTCCTGAAATTAATTGTTTTAATTATTTTTGGAAAATAACGTAAGAAATCGAAATTATTATATTTTAGTATGTTTATCAAACTCGGTAACAAGTTTTTCTTTTAATTTTAAATACTTACAACAATTCTTCATAGAACAGGAAATCCGAATCCCATGAGATTTAAAAGTAACTATGCTCTTGGATTTAAATACGATCTGGACGCTTTTATGTGGCATCACTCTACTGGTAATATTATCGATGCATTAGGAAGCAACATTGCATGTGTGAGATTACAAATTGACTTTAGTCTGTAGTGATCATTTTGAATCCATCAACATATCTTCAGTAGCTTCAGTCATAGACAAAATCAGTTAATTATAGGTTCAGCTTTACAATAAAAAGTTAAGACCCTTTTAAACCAAGCCTGAAGCACAAACTTATTTGATATTTTGTTATCAGGCAGTAAGCAAATACTGAATGCAGTCTTTAGTTTTATGAGTAGTTAGAGAATTGCGTAATATTATTTGTATTTCGTCATGCCTCAACATGTTGTTCGAATGCGAACATCAACAAAATATTTCGAACTCAAAATCCTTATAGTAAAATCAATCTTCAACTAAAATATCAAGTAAATGCGAATGACAATAAAAACTGTCTGAGAATCAAACAAACCTCGTTTGTACATACGAGTAGGTAAGTAATATTGCACACCCTTAAACTGATTTAATTTTATAAAAGAGGTGCCGCCATTTTCCATCTGCAAATCATAATATTTACATTAACATGGTTGATTAATTATTATGATGACTTATCCGGTCTTCTTTGTGTTCACAACTATCGAATAAAATCTAAATTTTACCAAAACAGGTAGAGCCAAAACTTGTTACATAACTGGTAACGAGTCCGCAAATACAAGTTTTTGATTTTTCAATTTAATTTTAATCATCTTACCTAGTTTTGTAAATAGAAAATACCTACATCGTCTATTGTTTAGGGCATGCACTGTCTGAAGAACCAAATAAAGTAAGGTAGAGGCACCAGATATCGGTCACGATAATCCTACATATGCCAGTCTGTATTAAGAATTTGGTCAGCTGTCCCTGCAAGCGGGATCAACGCTCTCATTGTGCAGACCAGAGAATTAGGCGCTGGATTCCTCCGATATTTTTGCATGTATGAAGCGGAGGGCGGCCGGGATAGAGCTACGTATATATAGCATCGCGGGATGCGCGCCGCCCAGTCGTTCCCTGGAGCTCTCAGACGCGACACGTCAGTTCTCCTGACTTTCCCATTTTACAGGACTGTGAATCAGTGATTTGTGATTAGACATTCTAGTGTTGTTGCTGACTGTAGATCCAGCCGGCGTGGTCTTTTACTACCTTCATACAGGTAAGCGTTCTAATGAAACTTCTTCGAAACTGCATAATGTAAGCTTACCTGAAGTCTTCGAATGCAGTTGGAGTTATTGATTTTCCGTGTAGCAAGAATAAACAAATTCCCTCTCTTCTTGCATAAGTATTTGATGAACATTTACTTAGATTATTCGTTTCGCAATTTTACCTGACTATTTACGACTGCAAAATGCAGCAGACTGGTGGTTAAATTTTATTTAAGATTTATTCTCGTGTGTTTATCTACATTTCCTTTACATTGTTACCGATTGTTTGATAAAACGAGCAAATTAAAACGCTTATCTTTCTAGGCATATGATCTCGTATAACAATTTTAAGTTTATAGGTATTGTACGTACCTAATAAAGTATGTATATTGTCTATTTAGTAAGTGTATGTTATTAAAATTACTATCAACTTGATTTACGGGAACTAAATTGTTATGAAATCGGCTTCAAAATGTATTACTAAAGTGCTAGTTTTTAACTACAAGCTTTGTAGAGAACTAGAAATTTAAGCTGAAAGCTTACTGATTTCCTAAAAAAATCCAGTCAATACAATCTATATTCTTTATTGCGAGACAGTTTCATTTCACTTGGTATCTGTCGTTGAAGATAACTTAGTACCTACTTCTTGCAATTTCATAATCCGTTGCTTGATGCTTGATTAAAACTTTTAGCGTGATAAGTCGATTGCCCAAAGTTAGTGACGTAACATGATTAACCCATTACCTATGTATTCAAACGTAATGAATAAGTTTTCTATCACAGACGTATTACAATGCATGAAGTTTCTAAGCTTTTCAACTCTTTTTATGCTGAAACATCGTACCAAACCACGTAAAAAAAATAACTAGGTATTCTACGTACGGCTTATTTATTTTGGAGGCAGATTCTAATAACGAAATAATTATTTGGGTATACCGAAAAGTTTAAGGTACCTACACACTACACAAAATAGATAAGGGAGGTAGGTAGTTAACGTTGAAAGGTAGAAACTCTTTCAGTTAGCAACTAAAGTTTAGTTACCAAGGTTTAGTTAGTTACTAAACCGTCGGTTGATAAGTTTAACATGTCAATGTTCATGAAGGGGAATATGCACCTGAACCAACAGGTTTTATAAGTTCACTAACGCAACGATATAAATATGCAATTTTAAACATTTTAACGGATTAACGATTAACGTTAACTTGCGTTAATTCTTCCGAAATGTAACGCTTTCACGTTTAACGAAGCTAACTTTTTTTGTAACGGATTAACGATTAACGAATTTAACTATTTGATTAACGGTGCCCAGCTATGCCTATATTAAATTACTTTATAAAAAATGCCGTAAAAACAGAAGTATCGAGCTTCAATAACGGTTACCAAACAAGGGCTCAGACCCATTAATTTTAATTATCTCCTAAGCTTATAATAAACCCTTGAAACAGTCAACTCCACAGATAAGCGGGAGCGTAATTTTCCACTCGCATTTTCTTATTTGGCAAATAAATAAAAAAGTTTGCAGTTTCCGTCACTTTAATCCCTTTGAACTAAGGGGAGGAAGGATTTTATCCCCAAAGTTCAAAGCTGGATAGTGCTAAACAAAAGGTGAATATCCCTTTGAATACGACCATCTCTTTCATGCGAGTCAATGTATGAATACAATGATTTTATACTTACTCGCATTCGGGCTCAAGTATGTAGTCGTATACAATAATTGTAGGACCGTGTAATTTCATATTTAATTACTCTTCTTGACCGGTCTTGGTATATTGTATCGCCAGCTTTGTCCTTAGATACCTAGATTCTAGGTATTTAAGGACAAAGAAAGGTCTAGGTCCTAGAACCTTTTAGGATTAAAATTTCAAACGCACCGAAAATATATAAAAAATACTTATCTACCGGAGTTAATAAACTTTAACACTGCACTCTAACACTTGAGCTTTTGTAGATTGTACCACAATAAACAGATAACAATAATGCTATGATTTATAATGTTTTGATGCGTAAATAATACCTCTTGAATAAATGGGTAGGTATTAGGTATACATCATAAAGGTAAGGAGGCATGATAAGCTTATTAGATCTAGGCAGTTTACATTTGACTTAAAAACAATACTCCTTTACAATGTACTATATTATATTTTTGTTAATAAATCGTAATCATGCGGACAAAACAAATATATGAATAGTGTACCGTGGAGATTATTTTTTTTTTTTACTTCTTCAACCATTTAATTAGTGTCATTCTCATTTTTTTTTCATGCGTTAGTAACTAGGTAGTTTATAGCAACGAATCTAATAGGAATCAATCGATAACTCTTTAAATAGTACAATAATAACAGTCGGATGTGACGCTCCGATCTAGTTAAGGTAAGATTTACGACCACAACTATTTCTCGGAGTGTTCTGGGCGATCGATAAATCCAATCTCGATATTTATGAGAACTTGCACCTGGGAAAATAAGACAGGTGGATTGGACGTCTAGTTCATAATTTGATAAGTTGGCACCAAACTTATGATGATCGTTGAGATACATAGATATGAACTTCGTCAGGCGGAAATGAATGATTCTCGTACTTAAGATAACTATTAAAATAACTACTTTGTGCCGTGCTTGTTATTCAACAACAATATATTATATAATTACAAATAAGACTTTCTTTTCTGTTCTTTGGAAAGGCTTTTAAAACTGGTTGGTAGGTATAGGTATGGTACATAATATTACTTATTCTTTGGTATAGGTAACAACAAATGGCATCGATTTGAGTGTCACATAAACCTCAAGGTAACAACGACGTCCATTTCAATAGATAAGTGATGAGGCTGTCTATGTATAGTTTGAATGACATTTTAGTTTTGAAGGCAACACTCATACCAACTTAGGTAGTTCAGTTTCTGAGAGGGGTTATTATAAGTAAATACTAAATAAATACTTATGCCGACTTGTACCAAACTGTAAAAGCTCAGAAGATCCTAAAAGCTCCAAATTGAAACCTTTATAATTTTTCGAGCGAGTAAAGCAATTGCTTAATGACTTTCGAATGTTTGGTGAAAGTTGGCTGACTTTCAGACGTATTTATTCAACATGTTTTAGGGACTTGCATGTATGGAGCCTTGTATGTAGGAAATCAAGTTGCAATAACGGATAATCAATTTCACCACAAACCTGAAAATCAAATTTGGATATTTATGAAAATTTAAATCCATGAATGAACTCTCATTATAATGTCAGCAGCGGCATTATCTCTCGAACTTCAGCCAAAATGTTGTGCAACTCATAACTGGGTTAGGCAGATATTGTTGGTTCACAAGAGGTACAATTAGGTCAAGTTTACAAGTGCAGTGTTTAACAGCATTGTGTTGTGTGAATAATTACCTACCTACTGAAAATGTTTAGAAAAAAAATAGAGGATCTAAGTTTTTTTTTGATAAGAAGTTCAGAAAATAACTTTGTAATATTGCAAGCTAACATTGCATCTTACATGATTAGTGATAACAACCCACCACAACAAGTAAAAGTTTGTATAAAGGATTACGTTTAAATTTGCTTTTAAAAGTATTAAGGACCTGAAATAGTCTGCTTATTATCTCGATACCATGCAGGAAAAGCCGCGGGCAGCTGCTTGTATAAAATATATCATTATGTACAGTGTATAGTTGCACACAGTAAAAATATATATATCGTTATGTACAGTGTACGAACATAACGATATATTGTGTACATTGTACGTACAGTCAAATAAAGCTCCTACGAAATTCTTCACATTCCACCTGGTTCAGAAGCATTACCTTCCTCAAAGGTCGTGCTGGCACAAACACGGTTAATCACGGTCCTAGCATTGAACCTTCGTGATTGATATACAATACCAAGTTACGGAAAAATGGGTCAAGTACACATGCATTGTTATTGTAGCTGTAAATTGTTTATAATTCACATAACATTGAAAATATGTAATGATGGTTTATGTTTTTTTTTTTTGTTTTAGAAGTAACGTTTTTATCATGAATATTTTTTAATGTAAAAAGCTAACCGCTCTTCTAATGGTAAGAGATTACGCCTACCTACTGGAGTTTTATAAGTGAAGTTATATACTCTACGAGGCAGGTCCTCTCCCGATGGTTATCACGCCCATGACCAGAACAGTGCAACTTAGGACTCTAAAACAAGAGCCATTATCATTAGCAGCTTAGGAAATTCATAATTGTGTATTGGTAGAGCTCATATTTACTAATAAAATTAAAATAGGGAAAAGAGCGATTGGCTGATCAATCCATCCAGCCTCATATACCTATTCTTATGACGGATCGATGGTGACTCATCATGAGTGTTCTTATAGACTTGAACGATGTCTAGGTGAACAGCCCGCGATATGACGATACGCGTTGCTTTTCGGAGCAAACATTTGGATGTTGTTTCACGTGTTTTGGAAATAGTAGCAGCCACGTGGAGGTTGAGGAACTGTTTTCATTTGACTCAGCGGCCATTTTGTTTTATGAATGGACTTATTGTGGTGCTTGATTGTAACTGCCTTGCATTATAGAACCAGGAGTTACTCATTTGTCTTTGATATTTCATCCTTAGATAAAATAATTTAAACTCTGAACATGCCAGATACTCTTCCGTGGTTTCACCTGCCATCGAGATTAAAAAGATCATTTATCATTTTTAACTCATATACTCACCTTTACCATATTCCAGCCAAATAAGTTCTATAGTTTTGGTGTGATCGATGAACAAACATCCAAAATATTCATCTATTTTTCCATCCATCCTGACAAACATTTATTATTTAAATAATTTATTATTTGAATAAGCCTTGCAATACAAAGAGGCAATGCAGCCAGTATCCCCGGCACGCTGCCATCGGGTATCGAATTGGAGCAGTTGAGCTACCTATAGATCGTTTGCAACGGTCTATGGGTGGCCCAATTGTTTCCTTTTGTAAATTTTTTAATATAGATTGTAGTAGTTAGCTTATGCTGTAATAAAGTTACCAATTATTTATTATTTAAGTAGAGCTTAACCAAGCAATCACCAGTTTGGAAGTAAAGTGAGATACTAGATAAAATGATACACAGGAAACATAGTATCTAATTTAAAGTAGTATCTAGACCCAGTTGGGGCCAGGATCCAGGTGACCCGGTCACGCTGGGTCGCCTCGCTCCGAATGCAACAAGGCATTACTAACTAATATTTACTGACTACGTTTTTACTTGGGTAATAAGTGTGTAAAAATCTTTGAATCTTTGTTCACGGAAAAATCCAACCAGCATACAGATTATCTTTATGAAAAACATCTAGGTATTAAAATAGTTTTTAAACATTTATTTCCTACGTCGGTCATTTATTTTTGATTAAGAAGGTATACAGAATTATTGGAAAGGTAAACTGTATGAAGTATTCGTATTATAGGAAAAAATCTATTAAACGAAATAGAACTGAAAAGGGTTTGACTGTGAAAATATGTTAAGTTTTGAAAACGTAGTTAATAGCGTATTATGAAAGATACACAAAAGTAGCTTTCAAGGTTATTAGCATTGTATTTTATAAACAAAGCTAAATTATTATGATAAAATATGTATATCCAACTCTGACATTTATTACCATTGCCATTTTACATCATAATCTACATAAATTGTACAGGTAACTTCGGAGTCCGTTTTGGGTTCAATGTCAGCGTGAACCCGATAGAGATTTACAAAATATGACGTGAATTTACGTCCTTAGAAAAATCTCTGTTTTTGATAACGGCAACAAATTTACGTTATTCGTAGAAGGTGCTACGGCGTAGACACTTCGTAAGCTGGCGTAGAGGCATCTTACTGAAACAAAAACAATGAAATTATTATCGTAGCAACTGCTACGGCGAAAAGTACGAAAGATCTTGACTTTTCGTACTTTAAAAAAATCTAGTGGTATCCAGGCCGAAAAACAATAAAGAAGCACCGATATATTTTGCACATGGCAATTTATTAACCTACTTTTTCAATCGACATTGAAATCTCGCAAAACACAATCATAAAGATATTTACAATCTCTTCAGAATTAATACATATTTTTCGTAACCAGAGCTATTCGTGTTTATTGTTTTAAGCTGTTCAACACTAATATTGTTGCGGAAGCTGGTAGTGGTACTATCAAAGCGCTCGAAAATAATTTTAGATTCTGAAAATATCAAGTATTAATATCATTCTCACTCGATCACGTAATTCTATAAACCTTTTCACACATTCGAGACATTTCAAAACTTCCACATTTTTACCTAATACTATATACCATCTGCTGCCCGCAGCTTCGCCTACGTGATAGGAAGGCCAATTAAAGTGCCCACAGATAATAATAGGAAGTATACGAACTACGGTAAAATTTAATTGACGACACTATAAATAAGGAAAATAATGAAGAATTGCGTTCACTATAATTATTTAATATGTAAGTGCAGTAAGAGTAGGATTATGTCCGTGGAAAATACCAGTTATTTTCATTGCAAATTGGCTGTTACTAGCTCAATGTCCATTGGATTATCTTATCTCGCTTCATCACCGTCCGAACTAAGCTCAGCCTCACGTGCCATTGATATAATGATAAAAGCTGTGGAAAATAACGATGGTTGTTTTGATTGTGCTCCAGATAATAATATATCGGGCAAAATTATTAACTCTTGAAAATTGCATGATAGCTATATAGTAGGTACTCGTACAGCTGATATTGGAAACGCGATAGTATACGAGGATGTTCTTGGATGTTTATTACTGAATATTGCTCAAACAACTGAACAACTGGCAAGGAAAACCTGGAATAATTACAACTTAACTTCTTTCCCGTAGTCTATGCGATTTATGTACCACGAATATTTCTGACAATTGAATTAGAATCGAATCCATCACAGAGAAGTCAACCGTTTGTAAGACGTTTCTATATAAAAAGATACAAACCGATAACCTTTATGTGCTAGTTTCGATATGAATGCCATTTTCAGAAATGTGGTTTAAGAAAGTTTTTTTGCAGCGGATGAGAACCATTAAAACGTATCTCGTTGTCGCGAAGGCCTCTATCACACTTGACC
Organism: Lobophora halterata; assembly: GCA_932526365.1. Lineage (NCBI taxonomy): Eukaryota > Metazoa > Arthropoda > Insecta > Lepidoptera > Geometridae > Lobophora > Lobophora halterata. The sequence goes on along the minus strand of OW052001.1, from coordinate 9,322,547 downwards.
TTCGATCACTGTCACTGTCGACGTTACGTCACGAAGATCCCCCGACCTTGGGTACTAACCTTCTAACGGGAAATTAATACCCTCTTTTCAGCGATTTGCTTCGAAGGCCTCGTCCTCTACAATGGTCTCAGGGGCTTACAAGACCTTCGAGAAATTGACACTTGAATCACTCGTTGCCAGGAATAATAGATAGTTATTTTCATTTGAAGGAAACACAGGAATAGTACTTCAGTATAAAAATCTATACATGATTAAATTCAACCATTGTATGAATAACATAACATGGGAAATTCACGTATCATAATACTCAATACTTTTATTGTTGTCCCATGGTAAGAGGGTAACAGTGCATATGGGGTTAAATGTGTCAAAGCATGGCTGTCGTTATCAAGCGGTTCTTCTCTATAATGCTCTACCTAATGAGATGAAAACAATTAACAGTCCAAACGTGTTTAAAAATAAACTGAGAAACCTTTTGTTGGAGGGGTGCTTCTATACAATTGACGAGTTTATGACAAGATAGGTTTAGTGACATTGGATAGTATGTAGTTAGTAGGTTTGCTGTTGTAGTGTAGTTTAGGTAGTAATTTTGAAATTGTATTTTTTTTTTTTCTGTATTTTTATTAAATTTTTATTTTTGCTTTGTGTGTACTATAGAGACATTCTAGACGATTGTGAAATTGTGATTGAATAAATAAATGAATGAATGAACAATAATTCACATACAGTGGTAGGATCTCATGCGAGCCCCTTTAGGGCACTACAATAGAGTAAGTAAGTAACACATTTATATTATTTATTTTTATTTGAGTATGTCAACTTAAAACAAATTATAATATCTTTTTACGGTTTTTAATAATTTAATAATAACGATTTTAATTTTATTCTAGGTAAGTAGGTAGGTACTTATTATTATTTTTCTTCCAAAAATTATTTTAACTCTTAATAAATTTTTTAACTAAAAAGTGCTTTAATCTTTTAGTAAATAATGATTCCGTTTGCGAGTTTTTTTAATATCGAATGAATGGTTTGACATGTTTTGAATGTCATTCATAGAATGGTTGGCATTTACTACGTTTCGATAAAAAAATAGAATTAGTTAATTGCTTTCGGAATTTGTGGGTCTAGAATTATTAGATTGGCGTTGGTCTCGTGTTCATCCAGTGTTAACACACCTACGCAGGCTCACCCACTGAAATAATAATTGTCTTTATGCATCAGTCTGTTATCACCCACGCTTTATTACACCAACGTTTGGCTAACCTTTGCCTTTACCTATCCAAAACCTTATGAATGAACTACGTTCAGTAGCCTGTCTCAGATAATGGAATTACGCAGTAGCGTTTTTATTACAACGACATTGTCGTCGGACTTTGTGTCGATAGCACTCGATCCGTATCAGGACAATATAAAAAAACAAGTTATCCAAAATAAGTTAAAAGCTACACAGGTACCTAAGTATATTGATAACTGCATGGAACTGAGATCTGCGTCTCCCTCATCGCATGCCGATGCGTTCTGCGCATCCAGTAAGATCGATTTTGTCATCGAAATGTGAGGATAGAACATGTATAATGGGTACAAATGGAACAATTTTGGTTTACATACTTAAACGTGTAGCTTTTTAAATAATGTAGTAGACGTCACAAGTCGAAAATATTAAAACACCCCAACATTTCTTTTGGCACGTTAGTCGCGGCGGAGTTTTTAAATGATAATAATGGCGCCAAACATAAATAAAGTGGCGGCAAAGATGCCGCTCGTCGCCACTGCCTGGTGGACTACCTGTTCCATGCCAAGATAGAGTATCACAGCGAGAAATAGAACGACCTACCGGACGTACAACGTGTTTTATAGCTTTTATAAATTGTTGTGACAAATTGTGAAATCTCTCTGTTACTTGCAAAATAAAGTAGTAAAATGCGTAGCACTGAAATGAGATTTCTGTATTACGTAAACCGCAGTGGAGCTCTCGACTGAAAATTTTCACGCACGTGCAATCGTCAGACCGTCAGCCCCGTGAACCAACATACTTGTTTACAAATACTTACTTATTACCTAATCGGAAACCCTTACAAAAGTGTTTCCTATAAAACAATAAATAAATTAAATAAACAATAACACTCATTCAAATTTCAACAACTCCTGTAATTTTGAAAAGAGCCGCAATCTGTTTTGCGAGTCCCGGTTGAATTTAATAACAAAAAAATCAGAAATAACTCTAAATATTTACTTTGGAAGATATTAATTACAGTAAGCAAAGAACAAAAAGATTTCTTTGTTTGAAACTGTTTTTAACCCTCATTCAAACTTTTTCTTAAACGCGCTCATATTGTATTAATTTGATGAACAGTATTTCGGTATTATTGTCATTATATGTCACTTCCTCTCATTCGCTTTGTAGTCTAGGGTTATTCAACCATGCAGTGGGCAGACATTGACGCAATATTACACGCTATAAATACACACCATGCCTCAGCTACTTTTGTCGCCATCGCATTTAATTTTCATTCACAAACTAAATTCGATCACTAATTTTTCATTCATAAGCGAATGGACGAACGTAACAATCGTTAGAAATGAAAACTTCTTTAGGCGCACTGAACCAAATATTTCGTAGGGAGTGAATTAAACTGGGGAAATACTAAGTGCCCAATGTTCGGGTGTAACATTTCTTCGGATAAAGTCGGGTATGGTTTTACTAAGAGCAGAGGGTAATATGAATACCTACTGTATTTTCTTTTACCTAGATACTTTGTTTACCATTCTTGATATTTATACACACCTGATGTTAATAAGATGCTTGCTACATACGATTTGAATGTACCTACTAGTAATGTGTAAGTACGAGGGTAACGTATACATTACATATACGTGTAAAATGTTTAATTAAAAAATAAGCCACTTTGCTGCTAGATTTTTCTTCTGATTTTTAACTTGCATAGATCTTAGAGATAGGTATTTAATACAAGTACCTATAGGTATAATTTAGAATATACAGCGATTTTAAAAGACTAATTGAGAGGAACATTTGTCCATGACGCGCATTTGTCGGTCATTAGGTGATTTCAGTGCGAATGCGCGTCATCCCAGAATGTAATGAATGAGCTTGAGCCAGAATATATTCACACTTGCGTCGTGTCTCACACACATGATTTGAGACTTTATTAGCGACCATGGCATAGAGAAAGAATAAAATCTTAATAGCCTCCTACCTACTCACGAGCTCAAAACTAAATCAAAATTTTCATCACCTAAGACTAGACATAGTTAGGCAAATTAGTAAATAACAGATTGCTTTCATGGAAAAGTTCCAAAAAAATTACTAGCATTATTTGTTTTGGAAAACTTATCTGGCTATGAATCAAATAATCAAATGATCGATGGAAAAATAAGCAGCTCGCGCGTCACTTTAAATTCTCATAGGTAAGTTTGTTTGTTTTCCCAAGACCGTTTATAATTATAATCTTAGTAGAAATAAAACCTATATCGGTTTGTTTAGCTATTGAACTTCCCAAACTAAGTAAGTGGTATTTCTTAAGTTTTAATTTCACACGACATTTATGACTGAAAAAATATTCAACACAATTATAAAAAAATGTATTAGTAATTTGAAAGGGTAACAGGTATTTATCAAAATGTGTTATTGTTTCAGATTTCCATAATTTCGAGAATGAGGGACGAGCGTGCTGGTCCACCTCGAGTCCGCATTGCTGTTATAGGCAGCACTAGGGTTGGCAAATCAGGTTGGTAACTAAAATGTTAATAATTATACTTCACCTATAACACATGTTTGGTTATAAGATATAAGGCGGTTTGTATGAATGTTTTTTGAAGCAATAAAACCGAAGTTGATTATTAGATTGGATTGAAATATGGCATAGATATATTTCGGGAACTAGAATAAACTCACTTAAAGAGATTTACCTTGAGGATTAAATTTCCATACAAAATGTTTCGGACAAATACTCAAAAAGTACGCTGTATTATAATAATTTCTTCACACTATTCGTTTCGTCTATGTTTTCCGATTGTGTCAAAAAAAATAGTAAGGTTTCATACATTAATTTAGATTTTATACGTGTTTTTAATTAGTAGTGTTAATTTTAAGTGTGAAGAAATAACTGTAAAACGGCGTACTTTTTGAGTATTCGTCCGAAACATTTTGTATGGACATTTGCCTTGAGGATTACCCTTAATCATCCTGACTCAACAGTAATACTAGGAGAAGGTTACATAGATATCCTTTTCCGATACAAAAGCTAACCTGATGTAAACCTATATACCTATTGATTTCTCCTGAAACATATCGATAGATCTAGGCTAAGCTTCACAAAACCGCTCCAGATTATATATCACAACCAAATCCCCAATGCATATCTTTGATAATCTACGTGAACTACATTTACTAACTCTCTGGGTTAGTCTCTTGATATCCTAACCTCATTTGCAATTTCGTCGGACATCTGAAAAAAAGCATTGACAGTATGTAAACAATGCATCAAGACTTTCAAAATCAAGAGCGTGACCTACATTCTATTACATAAACCGAAGCCAGGCCAACATTCCGACGATATGAGATGATGTAATTTAATTTAGTACTATCCGTAGAACTAATCAGATTAATAATAATTATAATTTGTATATTTAGGATACTCAATGATTCAGCGTAGACACGTGTACTTACATCAAAGTCTAGAGTGTGAAACTTGCCATTTCCCTCAAGTCAATTAAATGTGAAATTTCTATCCTAATCCTAACATTGTTATTAAACTATTAACATTTCTATTTTTGGCCAGTAGTATATACACACGTTACATGTTACATGCCACTTTTATATAGGCCAGTAATTTTTCTAGCTACAATTGCTCTTCAAACCGGATTAATGCTCACACATCATAGCTTGTATGGCACCCTGTAGATGACGCCTCCGTAAAAATTGTTTTAATTATAAAACTAATTATTTGTTCTATTTCAGCCCTGATAGTCCGCTATCTAACGAGGCGGTACATCGGAGAATACCATAGTAATACAGGTCAGTACATCAACTGTTCTCTTGACGACATTCATGACGGCAAACCACTCGAATGGAACGAAATGAGCAAAGAACTTGTATACTATGTATCTAGAATGCCGACTCACACGAAAACTGCGAGCCGAAAGAGCTAGAACCAGTAAGGAGTGTGTCTCATTCTGTAGGGCGACCATAATTTTTGAACTTTGAATATTTCATTGAGACATAAACAAGCAACCAAGGGAAAATTCAATCTGCTCAATAAGCTATTAATGTTATATACGTACGTTACTTTGCATTATTGTTTTAAAATTATATTATACATAGGTGCATTAAAATATCAACAAAAAAGAGGGCGGTGCGCCGCATTCTAGTGAGGTATATCTGATTTAATGGTTTAATACTGTTTCTTTCGAACAGTAATTATTTTTCTCGGCAGTTAGGTACCTAACCTACATGACAGCGACTGTACTAAACCTTTCAAATGAATCTGAATAACATTTAGAGCAACATAACATAACATTTAAATTATGGCCATGTTAATTTTAATTGTATGCTGGCAACTGTGTGAACGAGACACACTCCTTAACGAGGGGGTCTCTATCAAGCATTAAAATCCTTATATTTAGATTTAATTAAAAAATAACTTTATTTCCAAGTCATAAGGTTCAGAATTCTTAATCCTTAAATAAAACAAAATGGCGTGTTAGCTCTCTAGATACATAGTATAGAAGCTCTTTGGAAATGAGTCCTTATGCTGACGCGTCACATCTCCGTCAGTTACTGTACTGCATATACTCGTAGCACCGTAGTTACGCTTATGTGTATGATTTGTTCTGTTTTTGCCTTCCAATTCCAACCTTTTAAATTGTTCGAATACAAACAGACGAATTCGGAATAAATGGGAAAGTCTGTGATAATATCACATATGGAACTTTGTATTTCCATCACACTGAACTATAAAACTGAGACAAAATTTAGTATGAGTAAAATAAAATATCGTTTATTGGTTTCATTATAGACTTACAGTTTATATATCAGGTACATTTTTATGTATATTTACTTATACTTAACTTAGATTTTAGATGAATTACTGGAGCTCTGTACCCTACACTAGGTCTCCTTAAAAATCTGTATTGTAGAGTTACAGTGACTCGGTTCGGACTCTACATTAAAAATAAGGACTTGATCGCTCCTACATTCAACTCATACTATATATATATATATAAAAACTTCACTTCTATTATGCTATGAACTATTAGAATCTTCTGGTAAGTATAGTTTAGGCAGTTTCGCAAAGACAGCAACGATCGCTCCTACATTCAACTCATACTATATATATATAAAAAACTTCACTTCTATTATGCTATGAACTATTAGAATCTTCTGGTAAGTATAGTTTAGGCAGTTTCGCAAAGGCAGCAACTAATATATTTATAAGATTTTAAGACAAGTTGTTCTTTACAGATCTGCTGTACAGACAGACGGTTCCTATAAACGGGACGCCAGTGGAACTCGAAGTAATAGACGTATCCGGTTCTAATTCAGACAAGTTCCCAGCTGAACAGGTAACTACACCGATACTATTTAACATCATCACCATTGTTGGCCCATATCAACCCATATTAATAAGCCCATATATTTCTATTAATAACAAGTAAATGAAATATTTTACAAAATGTAGGTACAACTGATTTGTAAGTATCCAAAATTCAAATCATTATTTTAGAAGATTGTAGTCGTGACGATTCAATACTCTACCATAGTATTTAATACGTTCTTAGCCGTTTTATATTGTAATTTTTTCGCAGTGTGCTTTTGAGCTTAAATAATAATTTTAATACACAGATACGAGTAAAATAGCTTTTAAAGTCTTCCCTGTCAAAAACATGTTACCTACTTACCCATTTCGCCATCCTAAACAAACATTTTCTTCTGTAGCAGTTTTCCATTGTATGAAATAAAACATATTTTCACCGTTTTGCCTGGAGCGTTTCAGCAAAACGAGTAAACAGGTAGACAATATTTTTTCCATAACGATTTTGAAACAGTTTTTCGTAGACTTTCGCGATTATCACACATATTTTTTGATTATAACGGGTATTTATCGCGCTAACCTCGTATGTTTTTGTGTCCCGACGTTTCGACTGTATTGCAACAGCCGTGGTCACGGGTTGACTGGCGTATTGGAGCTACCGTCGCGGTGAAATGAGAGAACTACCCTCATTTTGGTCGTTAAAAATGTTCGGTCGGCACACCACACTGACGACATCCGGACACTTAAGCGGTGTTTTAAAAGCGTTCCGCGTGCACTTTGCAATCACTGCAAACTAATCACCCGTTATAATAAAAAAACTATGATTTTGAAACACAATACGAGTAGCGATATTTCAGTCTAAAATGTCTACCCCTTCAATATCGCCGCCATATAAGTACCCTTCATCATCATCAACCTACTTTAGTCTAGTGCTGGACGTAGGCCATTCCCATGTCGCACCACTGAGCCCGGTCTTCGGCTCTTCGCATCCAATTTTTACCGGCTGCCTTTCGTCGGTCGTCGCTCCGCCTGACCGGAGCTCGATCTACACAACGTTTGCCACTACGCGGTCTCTACTCAAGAACCCGCCTGCTCCAGCGGTTGTCAGTTTTTAGGCAGATATGGCCAGCCCACTGCCGCTTCATCTTGCTAATCCTGAGATTTGTCTTTGGTTATTTGTCGTGTGTGTCGAAAGTGCCCTTACTTTGGCCGATCACGCGAGTAGAGGGACGTGCATTTTTAAACTGAAAATCTTGAACTACCTACGTCTGCAACTTGAAGAATTTATTTGCTTACCCAAATGTAGAGCATACAATTACTGCTCAACCAACTTTTTTAAACCATTGCGCGAAATATATAGGTTAAAAGTTCCTACGCATAGTTCAGTTGTAGCACGGCTCGTGTCCATTGCCGCGTTGTCTTCACCTTCATGGATTAAAGCAGCAACAATCCGACCTTTCGTATCTAAACAATAATAAGCTCACTAAATCCCTAGACTATGGATGTCTAGTTATAAAAATCACAAGGTTGAGTTTATATCGCTATGCCCAATGGGTTTCAGAACGTTTACTCAAAGGTATGTGTATAAAATAAAGCTGAAACGACGAGAAACAAATTTAAAAGATATAGACTTGTCATAATTAAAATTTGTAGGTAAAGTTTATTACCTCGCGCTTATTTACTACGCATATTTATTGCTTTCCTGATTTACCAGCGTTTCGATTTTGTTTATAATATAAATCACGCGCTGACTTTATAGACCCTATAAAATCGATACAAGTAACTGCAAAATCTATTTTCGCTCCGAAACACTCAATTGACGCTGTGAATTTGGGAAATGGAAACTTCCTTGAATGTATGTAGGTAATAGTTTCACTACTAAAATAAGTTTTTGAACTGCACTAAAACTGAAACGGTTTCAGTCAAATCTTCCGCTAACACCATAGCTGCGTTATGATCCTGCTTTACGAGTACGTTCAAGAAATGGGTTAATCGTCACAATATTGCCGATAGTATAACGTATAATAGCTAAAAGACGGGCCGTACTACGAATGACTCACGGTTTATACTGCTGAGAAATATGTAAAATAATACAAGTTAATGTAGAGCCATCTCCAAAGCAACTATAGAAAGTTAAACTTAGATACTCGTAAATAAAACTGTAACTTTTTAATCATTTATTTCATTTAGGATCTCTAAGAGTATCCGTATGCATAATAATACTCCAAATTTTAACTAATGCCGTGTTTTACAGGTTTTTGAATAAGTTAAGTTTAAATCATTTTGAATTAGGTCACCTCTCTAATATCTGAGTTAAATAAGAAATTTGGTAAAATAATATAAATTTTAGATACTGATAACTTTTTTTTTTGAAAGATGATAGATTTTATTGTCAATTGGTCATATTACCAGCAAATAGTTTAATGATTACCTCATTTTTAAAATCAAAAGTTCCACTTCCGGATCTGAAAAATCAACAGTACCCAGCATACAATACCTTCTTCGTGCGTAAGGTCGCCAATCATCACTCACCATATAATTATAGTTAACTTTGTAAAAAAACACGTACACAAAAACATGCGTGAATGTTTGGATGTTTAGATGAGGAACATTTAATAGATACCTACGCCATTTTGGTTTATAATTAGGAACATCATTTGTACGTACCGCAGTTGCTCATAATTATAATCGGCCGCACGCGAGAATGATCTATGCAAGATTACCTACATATGTGTTGTAACCAAGTCCTTTTAAAAAAGCTTTCCTACTTACGAAAACTCTTATTTATGAACAAAACGTAGGTGGGAACAGACGTTGTGAAATGTTGAATTACCTCAGAACTACGCAGAAATTTTAAAAGAAAACATTACGCACTTCTAAACAATGAACAGTTAGTGTCTTTTGTTTATGGTCCTTTATTCCACTTATTATGATTGGTATTGTTTACCACAACAAAACGTGAAGCCCCAAGAAAATTGTATTGAGAACTATGGGCCAGCAGCGAAACCTTATTTCTGTGGTTTCTTGAAATAATCAATTAGGTGGCCGGTTTATTGACCAGAGTTGAATGTTTACACACGGTCATGCTGAACTCTGAATGGAGTTGGTTGATCTTATTTCCATACGTGCATGTCAAAAGTTATTGTGTTCCTATTAAATAAAAAAGGTTTTACTTTACACTTATAGTGCGATGACACACGTCTTTTTTACATGCTACAAGCAAACGTTTACGCTTGTAGCGTGTATAGTCGCCCAGTGTCATCGGCGTTTTTACAATCTGCTTGTTGACAATCCTTCCCAAAATCTCATCACACGCTAGCGTTTAAAAACACCAACAATCAGCTTGTAAAAAAGCTTGTGTGTGATCGACGCTTTATTAAAATGGTCCTAAGCCAAATAAGATACCTTCGGGTAGCTTAAGAAATTCGACACCACATATCGTCACTTTTTATATTATAAGAGAAGAAAGAGTTTTACGTACTGGTCTTTCATAAACATTACCTATCTTCTTCTTCTTCGTGTCACTAGTTCTTTCGAACCAGTGTGGTGAAAGAATTTCAAGTGCGCCTCGAAGAGGCTCCTTTCGGGCACTGGCGACTTTTTAATTACCTATTAAAAAGTCGCAGATGATTTCAATTTCATACGACGTACGTTGAGAATAGGTAGGTTTTTTGTGGGGTATTCATATGTTTGCAGTGATTAATCCTTCAATTTAGTTTCCGCTAGCAATGACCGAGGGTAAACAATTACAGTGCGAACGCAGCGGGGGCCGTGATCGACACGAAGCTAATTTTAAGCAAGAATGTTGGCTCAAATGCGTTCTTAATCCCGTACATTCTTCTCCGTCTGGTCTTTTTTATGATGTAGGTAGACTGTAGAGTGAATAATCATTTCGCTGGCATAAATAATTTATTTTTTTGGACATTAACTTAACGTCATCTAGCCCCAAACTAAGCAAAGTTTTTACTATGGGAACCAAATAACTGATACAATACAAAAATCCTTTTTTTTTTTAAACACATACATAGATAACACCCAGACTCAAGACAAACACCGATGTTCATCACACAAGTGCTTGTTTTGAAGTGGGAATCGAACCTGCGACACCGGCGTGGTAGTCCAACACACTTGCCACTCGACTAATCGTGTCGTCACAAGGTCGTCACATATCGTCAAATATGGCAAAATAGAGCTTAAAATGATTTATGTAATTCTGATGAAATCTCTCGTACATTCTTCTCCGTTTAGTTTTTTTTTTGCGACAGACTTACAAAAGTACTGACGGATCATTTCGCTGCTCATCGTCTTTTACGTCGCAAAAATACGAGCTTATAATATTTTTGAATAATTCTGATTAACTTTCAATATGATTTACATAAATCTATATATATGTATGTTTTAGCCAGCCAGAAAAATAGCCTTCTTTTGTTCCAGATCCAATGGGCAGACGCGTGCCTTCTAGTTTACGCAGTTACGGACCGCAGCAGTTTCGAGTACGCTACTGAAGTTTTGAGCCTGCTGAAGCGAGCCCCCACGGGGAGCAGTCCAGCCCATGGTAACGCGGGCAATGCTGCACCCATGCCACTAGCTCTGCTGGGAAACAAGACCGACCTGGACCACTTGAGACAGGTCAGTTTAAATTAAATACTTTTCTATGAGTTTATGTTGTTGGTGAAGCGGAAGGTGTAAAATCACTTACCAAACTGTTTCTTGTTGAACTTCAAAGAAAAATACTTCGATTGATCATAACCATACTTTTGGAGTTTTATCGTTCCCTTATATATTATATTGAGCCTGCGTTGCCGCACTGCTGGGCAAAGGCCTCCCCCCAAAAATCGTTCCTTTAGTAAAGTTAATTTTCTGACCTACATACAGTAGGTACGTAAGCACGTACGTAAGGCCTGTTGCAGATTAGAGGTCAATACTACAAACTTTGGGGTTTCTGAAAGTGCTAGTTATTAGGTGATGTTTGAAAAGGGCCAATTGACCCAGAACTTAAGTACTTCTTGCGAACTTCGAATGGTTTCTAGGTCAAATCACGATAAGATATCCAAGGATAGAGCCAGCCCACTCGAAGAGTAGGAAATACAAATTGTGTAACACCTACACATTTTTATTCACAGCGATTTAATAAAGAAAGTAGGTCACAATTACATTATCAATTCCGAATTTATATTTAGGAACACGTTCCGCTCTAATTTTATAATATTGTCAGACAGATAAGTTTTCTCCCACCTACATTTACAAGAAATTAACACCCGGCTAAACTTTCTATTACGAAAATGTTGGGAATTTTTTTATTGAAATTAATTGTGTATTTCTACGGAAAAAATATTATTACGTCGTTAAATTGAGCATTTATTACACAAAACGAACTCTCAATTCATGCTCTACAAATGTAAATTGCTTATTGTTTTGTTCTTTGAAATAAATTGAAAAACTTGTTGAAACCTTACAACCTTATTGCACGGACTCGCAATCTTTCCTTCAAGGGAGATTGAATTTAAAGAAGCTTTTTTACATTACGACTACAAGAAAATAGATAAATCTATTTTTTCTAGCCTGAAAGATTTTGCACTACGAGGGCAGTGCCAATAGTAGGCACATAATTTGAACTTGACCGATTGCTGTGAGAGTTTTGTAATTCTTGCCCCATTAATCATTTTGAGAAACTGCATTACGTAGTTCCGAATATTGCATAACTCTGTACATTTACAAATTGATGATTGATCGTCCTTCACGCTGTTTAACTGTTTGGTATTGATTTATGCGTGCGCCGGACGCAAGACCTATCATACCTATTGGTGTAGGTAGGGTAACAGGTTCGTTTGTCGTATACCGGTGTACCGCACACTTCGAGAATCCAGCAAAAGGAGGGGTTAACGCAAGGCAAACCCCTCTGCCGGCCATATAACCTTCTTGGCCATTCACGTTAAATAAAACTATACGCTGAATTTGATAACTGTGTGCATATTTTAAGATGGTGTGCGAGATTATTATAGTGTGCGTTCACATGAATAAGTTTTGTTAGGCTCGTGTGCAATGCGTGTTTATCTCGTCCCCCGTCAAAAATGGCAGAAAATTATGCTAGCAGATTCTGACGTCTAACCCCTCCTTTTGCTGGATTCTCGAAGACTATACACAATAGCCAAAGTTGTGAATAGGTCTCAAACAATCGGTGTAGGCAATGTCAGCATTTCTGACGTACTCTATTCTCTGAAAGAAAGCTTTACACAGTGACAAGCCTTGTCTCAGTGGGTATAGTATGCCATGATATTGTGTAAACTTTATACGTTGGGATAGGCAGCCTTGTCTACTTCAAGTAAACTTTATGGGCTTGACAAGTGAAACTAGACCATGAAAGTAGGTAGGTAATGGCAAAATTTCCTTTAGTTTGCCATTACTTACCTATAGATGTTGTAGTGCCCCAAAGAGGCTCACATGCGATTCTACCACTTTTTTGTGCATTCTTACCATGTGAAGACAATAAATGTATTGAGTATTAAGTACTTTCCAGAATATAACACTATGGGATGTAGCAAATACAAGCTTTTCAAAAACAAAGCTTTCGATTGCCAGCTCGGAAAAATGGTTGCATATTTTTTTTATAAACGTAGGTACATTTTAAGTTTTGTTTAGCAAAATCTGTTCTTGCGAGATATCTTCCAGCATTTTTCACTATTACTTGTGATGGGCCTTTGATTGTGAATTTAAATATAAAATTACTAGCGATGGGATAAAAAAGTTCAAAAAATATCTTCTATATCTTCTAGATGAAAAATCACCCTCTATACCTTATTTACTCTCTACATTTTCGTAGTTTTGTTTTAATTATTTTTTTCAGTTTACACTTGTGTTATTAAATAGCTCTACATTTTTGGCACCCAGCAACCAACAGTATTTAGTTAGGACACAAGGTCAAAACAGCCATATTTCCAAATTAAAATTCATGACTTCATGTATAATTGCCCCTGACCCTGTTACTTTACATAACTCGGTTCATACTCTGTCGAGTTTGCTTTGAATTCATAATTAACGGAAACACAATCGTTAGGGGCCCAAAAATAACGTCTAATCCCACTTCAGCCTTGTTAGTAGGTACGTTAACAGACAATTTTCATGTAACACGAATCGTTAAACAGTGAAAACAAGCAGATTTTACAGGAATAACTCAGTTCGAACTGACTAAATATACAACGCTCTACCTTTTTTTTAAAACTAGCTATTGCCCGTTACTTCCCTTGTAGATTTGCATCAGTTTTATCGGAATAAAAATTAGTCCATGTCTATATAACCCAATAAAAACCCAATCGGTTCAATAGATTGAGGAACAAACAGTTATCTATCCATACATTTATTCTAGAAACTTTCGCATTTCTAGTATGAGTAAGATAAGAAGTAGGATATTGAAGTCACCATATAAATTTTGACAGTTTGTTTAATTTTACAGGTCACAACTAAAGAAGGCCAGGCAATCAGCGCGGCTCATGGCACTTCGTTCAGCGAGGCGAGCGTAGCTGACAACTCCGGCGATCTCTACAGATGCGTCGACAGACTCCTAGCTGAAGTGCGAACTCCACAGCGCACGAGGAAGTTCTCTGTTACCAAGATGCTGGGCTCACTAATAGGTAAATACTGAAGATATAGTTTTACTATATCATTTTTTTTGTTTCTTTATTCGGATAAAGCCCTTCCAGTACAAGTCCAAGGGCCGAGAAGCAAAAGCAGCAAATGTAGTCAGTCCTCAATTTTAGGACCAATTTTTTCCAATTTATTAGTAAAAAAAAGATGTTTCTTAATCCGCAAAATAAAGCTCTGTCATCGGTTCTTCATTACTTCCTTGTGCAAGGAGCAATTAGCTCCTCGCAAAAGGTACAAATTCAATAAGCTCTACCAATTTTGATTAGGCATAGTAATTTTAAAAAAAAGTTCTTCGACGCCCTGCCAAGACTTCAGTTACCAGATTATAATTTTACCTCCCTCCTTCTAGGTGGTACCAGCAATAACCAGACCAATCGCAGCGGGTCAATGGTGGCGTGCCCCCGCGTGCCGGCTCCGTCGCGACCCCCGCTGGCGGCGGCTGCGCCCTGACCGGCGGCTGCGCCCACGCACCGCGCGCGCTGATGCCTCGCCGGGGCCGCCTGGCTCGCCTGCCTGCCCGTGCCCACTCGCTACGACCCGCACTTCTCCACCACCATTATATAAAACTTGTGAAATACAGTAAGGCTTTTCGTCAACGGACTATGTCACGATTAATCAATTGATAGTAAGGACATTATTAAATTAGACATTACAAGGAAAGGAGCCTCTTCGAGGCGCACTTGAAATCCTTTCACATATATATATGTAAGATAAGAAGAAGAAGGACATTATTTTAAATTAATGGGAGTCCAATAGTAGTTCCAATAATCGCAATCCTAATTTTTTTCTCTGCCAATAACGTAGATGATGAACGTGCACGCAATTTTACACATAACTTAATTACTAAGCATCCACCTATACGAGTACTGTATAGGAAATAAACATGAAATGATAATGGAAAGTAAGGTATACATTTTGATAGTAGTTTCTGCACTGTTATGATTCACTTTGCCCATCTCATCAAACCTCCGTAGGTTTGATGAGATGGGCAAAGAATGTTAATACTAAACAAAGTTTTTATGAACATCGAGTTCTAAGTGTATCCACAGGACTGTTCTATTTTGAACGGTTGACAAGAAAAAAAATTGTCTGTTGAGCAACTTTACTGGTCTGATACCTAGTAGATGTACTCTATCGTAACTACATACTAATTCATACAAAAGCTGCAGAAAGTTGTAACAGAATAGTAACTTTAAACATGTCACCTTTTTATACGTTGTGGGTTTTATTATTCATGTTGAAATATTCATATATTTGATCCCAGTAATAATGTAAGCAAGCACTTCTTGGTTTATCTTGATGTTACTAGTTTATTGTCTCTGATATTATAGTCCTTACATTGCGTACCTACTTATGTTGAAGTTTCTGGTGGTGACGGTGCAAAACGGGTGTTTGTGTCAAAGAAAGTGATAAAAGACTCTGACCAAAGAGAAAACTAGTCATAATATTTTATAAGTTAGTAAGTGTTAGAAACAAATATTTGGATAGTATGCTTTGACAATTTGTGGCAATCTATTCATTAGTAATTTATACGTAGACAATAATAAAGTCACAGTAATTGAAAATTGTGCCAATCTATGAAATATTTTATTTATAAATCAGGCAAATACTCAGTAAGTAGAAAAATATGTTACTAATTACCTATTTTGTAACAGAATGCATAGCTTTATCAAAATATTATTTATACTATATAATGATCAATGCACATACATTGTCTTTATGTAGGTATATACTTTTGAGCTCTACAAAAAATGGGGAAAAATTAACTTAAAAAAGTGCATTCATATGGCCTACCTTTGTATGCATCTTTTGATGATTTTCCAATTTTTCTACTTTTACAATGTTAATGTCTCGTACGTTTGTAGCTTTCATATTTTTTAACATCGTCGTTTCAATTTAACAGTTTATAAAGATATGTATATGTTGTTAAACATTTTATGTACATGTTTAAAGCTTTTAATATTATAAATGTTTAAAACGAAGTTTATAAATCAATATTTGGGGAAATTATTGTATAATTTATTGACATAATTAATGTTAATAAATCAATCAATATGTTATATAACCAATATATAAATACATTTTTTAATCACTTCTAGTCATAGCTTTACGGGCTGTTAAAAAGACAAGGTTGATTTGCAGAAAGCAAGATTGTAAAGTTGGAAAAGCGAAAAGTAATGTATTAATAATAATAATATTCCATAGTCATAATTTTAATGGTACCTAGTATGAAGCTGGGAATCGGTGGATTTACGTGAAGAGATTGTAAATAATGTTAATTATTATGGAGACTGTTGATAAGTCGGAACTGATTGGGATAGATTTAAATAGTTTTAAATTGATTAGCTTTAATTAAAATACACGTTTCATGACATGATTATTTACCTCTTTTATTTAGAATATTCTTAGTCTTCTTTATGTTTAATTTCCATTTCCCTAGAATAGGCCATGCAAAGGTACCGTGGATCCAAGCAACAACTTTATGGTTCATTAATGCATGAAATCTAAGGATGTAGCAATAGCAGTCAATACACAAAGTTACCTATTTATTATTATTTTTGTGAGCCTGGGTCGTCCCACTGCAGGGCAAAGGCCTCCCTTCCTTCTTTTCACTCTTTTCTGTCAAGGGCAACTGTCGACTAGTCTTCCATGTAGGAGTCTAGATCGTCTCTCCATCTTCTCCGCGGTCTGTCGCGACGTTTATTTCCTATCCTTGGGCATCCACTCTCTAGTGGCTCATCCGACATCCGACGTGACCGTGACGTGACGACGTGACGACGTGACGACAGACGTGACCCGCTCAATCCCATCACACAAAGTGTTTAATAGAGAAAAAATCAAAATCACCGAATAGACTATCACGTTGTAGTCTGATGTGCCAGCTTGCACATAAGGTAGAGTCAGTGTTTTCAGGAGCAAGAGAGCCCATCCAGCAGTGGTTTTAGGTTGCATACTAAATAGATAATAGATAATAATTATGATCATTTAAAACTATGCTACGCTCATTCAGAATCCATGCTACCCACAACTATGCTGGGTGTAGCCTGTAAGCCGCTTTTTGTATACACCATCCCCTCCGATCTTGTACTCTTCACATTAGGAAGTTACTTACGACCATATCGGCCACTATTCTGTTAAAGCTTTGCTCAACCTGCCATTAGGTACTTCTTCATGCCAAGTGTGTTGCCTGCCCAGTTCCACTTTAGCTGTAGCTTTTTTTTAAAACTAATTCGCTAATAAATAAATGTAGGTTAGGTATCAAAACCGTAAATGTTACTTGTTTTTTATGTTAATAAGTAAGGAGACGAGCAAGACTAAAAGTAAATAACGAGGTTAAAGTAAATGCGTAGAAATAGTGTAGGAGGTAATACAAAAAAAAACAGGTCAATATTTTAAAGCTTAGTCATCTGCCAGTGAATAATAATACGTTCTTGGCAAGTGGGGAAATCCTGTTATCTCACACAACATTTAGCCATAAATAATTATGTCATAAGCACAGAGTGATGAACGCCGATGTTTTTATCTAATACATACATTCGGCTAGACCGCTAGTACGCATAAATCTGCAAATTTAAGAGAGCTTTCTCACTATTGACATAAACCTGATATTTACCATGATTTTTGAGTTTGCTGAATTCTATTATCGTGGTCATTCTATTCCTTTTAAACTCACAATAATGTGCTCAACCACTTTTTTTTGTATTTATAAACAGCGAAATCAAAAACGTGACTGGGTGGAAAATGATCTTTATTTATCATTCTCATTTAGCGACAATTCAAGCAAGCACGGAAGATATTTATAAAATAAGCTAACAATGCGATAAGCTATGCACAATATCAATTATCGGCTTAAATATATAAAAAGTCTATTGTGATGCATGTAGGTAGAAATATCATACTGACGAATGACTTTAGTTTAGAATTAAAATTGTAGGTGCACAGATAAAGACGATTTATTAAGTGAAAAATATAGGTTTCGTATAAGTGTAAACGAGTCCTATTAAAGGTAAACAGAACATTTATCTCAAGTCAATGAACTGTGTGCTCCAATTTCCACGACGAAAGACCTAATAAATCTCATAGACATCATTATTTCATTAGTCAGCTAATTTGTTTTTCAGACCGTTTTCCTTATAAAAGTTGATTCGTATGTTATTTATTGATCATATATTCTCATCATCGTCTACGCAATATTGTTGTTGACTTTATTTTAGTAGATATTTTAACCTGGTGGACTATTTTTTATTTATTTTGAGAGTTTACCGATTATTCAACTTATAGAAATGTTGTTTAGGTTTCATGAGTATTTATTTAGGCCATCGATCGGCATCGAAATAAATGATGATTTGATATTTATGATAGGGCTGTCGCCGGCCGGTCCGCTGGCTGAAACAAATCACATCGAGAACAAAGCGCGAGCCGAGAGGGGTGCGCACCCCATCTGCGTGATTCCATCGATCTGTGCCGTGGACCAGTCGACGCTGCACTCTCATCTTAACCGCACACCGACGCGTTCAACGCGTTTTTACTTATTTATGTTAGATATATGTTATAGTTTGTTATCGAAATGGACGGTCGTAGGTCGTGGGAAGGTGTCCCGGTCGAGTCGGTTTCGCCCCCGCAGTCGGTTCCGGGGCGCAGGACGCCTCTGGGGGCTGTGGGGCTTGGTGGGTTCTACATGCATGGGGGGCAGCCACCGCAGCCTCAGCACTGCTACCCAACGGACGAAAACCAGCCCGAACCAGGAACCAGCTACGCGCAAAGGTGAGGCTTTAACTGTGTTTATCACCAAACTGATATGGATAGGACGAAATGTGCCGTATCAAAATGTAGAGCATGAAAACACGGTCAGTTTAAGCCCAAAAATATCAAAATAAACGCAGTTGTTTGAGTAGGATTTAATAAACAGTATATTAGTACATGAATCGTTACCGGCAACATATTGTTTTGAAACTTGGCGCATGCGCTTTACCACATTTTCCCTATGAACCACAGTTTTTCAGATAAGTTATTCAAATATTGGATAGTGTAGAGGTATTTTAAGTCTCTTTTTCGAATGAAAAACCTGTACAGGTTGAACTTCCCACTTCACATGAATCTATGAGATATCCACTTAGGTGTTATTAGGATTGAGGTTATAGCAGTGTTGGGCGGGCAAATCGTTACCGGGAACATATTGTTTTGAAAATTCAACGCATGCGCTTTGCATAGTTTTTATATATTTATTAAGAGCATGCATCTGAAAAAAATATTTGTAACTGGCTTCTTTACCAATAAATATAATTCTAATAAGTAATAATAATAAGCCATATACAAAATGCAGCTAAAACCTTGCACTACCTTAGTTTTTTTTATGCAAAGAAGTTACGAGATGATAGATCTCTACTATTCATATTTATCATTTCATACAGGGATTTTTCTTTGGTATCTGAATCATCGGTATATTTTTTTAAAACCATTTAATATGATAATCATAGTTTTTGATTGACATACGAGAGTAAATTGCTCCCCACATGTTCTCCCTGAAGCCAGGGGTGACAAACAAATGCACTTGAAATCAGTACTAGGGCTTTCAGTCTCGATGACTTTCTGAGTCCCGGGAAAAAAAAATCGAGACTCGATGCGGTCTCGAAATTCCCGGGAAAAACGAGACTTTCGAGACTAATTTAATAGTACATAAAGCCACACTCATAGGAATGGCATTTAGGTATTTTATAGCGTATTAGCGAACACATCACAGTTTAACTTTACAATCCAGTATTTGATGATGTTCGGTGATGTCCGATGTTCCTGATTTATCAAAATTTGCGTTTTTCTTCGAAATGGTTCCTCATTCCACACATACACACACAAACCAACGAAGGTACAGGGGCCTTTCATTTGATTACAACATGAACATATCAATGACTCTCGGGCTGTGCATACAGCTCCATATTCCAATGCGAATGTGTAGCGATCACCGAGTCAGCAAACACCATACTTCGGAGGAAAATCGAAAATCAAAATATACGAATTCTAACCGATAGTATGGCTATACTAAAAGCACTAGATAGCAATACTTGCGACTCAATGCTCGTTAACGAATGCCACCGAACACTGGAGAGAATAACCCAAGCCAACCGAATAACACTCCAGTGGATTAAGGGGCACAGAAACTCATTAGGGAACGACGCCGCAGACGAGTTGGCTAGAAAAGGATCTGAGACTGGAAGGGAAGGGCCATCTCCCTTCCTACCACAACCCTTTTCTCAATTGCGAGCGTGGATACGCAAACGTACAAAGACACAGCACAGTGAGCGCTGGCGGCAAACCAAGAAGTGCAAACAATCAAGAATGGCCTTTCCGCAACTTGCACCACGTCTAACTAGACGTTTACTTAGTTTGAAACGAACAGATTTAAGAATCATTGTGGGTACTATCACAGGACATTGCCTGCTTAACAAACATCTGCACAACATTGGAAACACAGACAGCCCACTCTGTAGAGGCTGCTTGACCGAGGAGGAAACGCTCGCCCACGTAATCCTGGAATGCGTGGGAGTGGCAAAGCAACAAGAGGAAATCCTCAAAAACCCGAGGTCATTTCGCGAAGCCTGCGAAGAACCCAGGAAACTTCTGTGCTTCTGGGCGGAGTTAGGCTGGCTAACTGTTAGTCAGGAAATCCGACGCACAAAGGATCAACAGGAGTCCAAGTGCGGAAAAGGGAGTCCATTTACATTCATTACACACATATTACTTTTTTTTTAAATTGCCCTTTTTGGTAAGCTAAAGTCATAAGACTATACCACAATGTCTTATCCTTGTTTTAGATTATACTAAGGGCTATCTACACTGAATATTGTTAAGATTTTTATAAGTATCGAAAGTCTCGTTATTCCCGGTACCGAAACCATCCAGTCTCGAGTCTCGAAAATAACGGAAAATCGTCGAGACTCTCGAAATTTTCGAGACCGAGACTCCCGGGATGAAAGCCTTAATCAGTACGCCATCTGTACACAATGGAACAATAATCGCTACCCTAGTTAGTGCATGAACTGCCCACTTCGACCGCCACCAACCCTATAGCTAAGTATTTTTCAAATAGATTTTTATTAAGATATAATTTAAAAAAAAAATTATAGATGTCATAGAAGTGTGTGTTTCACTTTTTTTTCTTTATATTTCCTCCATCCACTTCCATTTTTATAAATCACACAAATAACACAATAATAAATGCATTGTTGGGTAAGTTCCACTTGTCTTGTTGAACGACATTCCACCCCTTGGTCATTTAAATATCGGTTACCCTAAAACAACGGATGGGTACCCGATAATAATAACAAAATAAGAGATTGATTTGCTGATATTAATTCAGAAACCATATAAAAAGAAACATCCTCATTTTTCATACAAAAGACTTCAACGAGCCGCTTTGGTAGTCGCCTGGTGCAAAATATTGCACTGTTTGCTTTGATTGCAAATTAATATGTACAAAACTAAGATTTTATGAACTGATATGTAACAAATAAGTTTTTAACATAATTTAGATTCCCTTTCTTAAAAAAAAAAGAAATTAAAAATATAGAAGTATAATGAAAATTTTTTCACTTTTTTCAGACCTCTCAATGACAAATCAAAACAGAAGATGCGACAAGGGAAGACTGTACGTCTCAATATAAACGCAAGAGAGAGAAGAAGAATGCACGATTTGGTAATTTTTATTTTAAACATTTTTTAGGGAAATTAACAGCTAACTATGAGTATACCTAAAAATTCTGAAGGCCAATTAGAAATGTAACGTTGTAATATTTAATTATTTTATTACAATCAAGCAAAATATTACTGTGACTATTAGGCGTATGTTTGAAGAAAACGAAACTAATACGGAAAAGTAAAAAAAATAATCGTGAAATCAATGCCCAATTCTACAAAAGCCGCTTGCAGTCTCTAAACATTTCGATAAAAAAAAAAACAAAAAGAGTCAATTTCTTGAGCATGAAAATAGCTTACAAAAACGTTTGTTTAAAAACGATTACTAATGGTTATGGTGTGTGGATAACAGCAACAATGTAAATGTTGATATAATCCTCAGATTAATGGATAAAATCAATCAAACATCAACGCAACAGAAATAGCTTAAACCTACACATTATGCAACGTTTTCCATTAGACATCATATTGTTTGGGTTTCTTCTTATGCTACGAGCAGCATAAGAAAAATTAAATTTGAAAGAATTTTTTTAAGAATATATTAAGAATGTTTTAGGTGTACGGCTTTGTCCGCGTGATACAAAGATAAAAAGTATCCTATATGTTCCTTTTCAGCTCATAAACTATACCCATACCAAATACAGCCCAATAGTGGTTCAGCCACAAACTATCCATACGTTCTCACAAACATTCTCATCTCAATAAGTGGGGTAATGGTACGCTTATTACAATTCTAAGAATAAATAAATAAATAAATAAAATTCTTTATTTCTCTCAGGTACTTACATTTTAGTATAAGCCCTAGTTACCAAACTAAATTTGAAAAAACTTGTACTATGGTACATAACATGTATGGTACAGAATATGGGATCTTGCAGTTTATTGGAATATAGAAACAAAATTAGCCTATATTGTTTTTCATGCTGAATTCCATCAACAAACAATTTACTATCTACATAGTTTAAAAGGTTTATTCTGATTGATATAGAACGACGCCCTAGACGAGCTTCGCGGAGTGATCCCGTACGCCCACTCGCCTTCAGTGCGAAAGCTGTCGAAGATAGCGACTCTGCTGCTTGCCAAGAACTATATTATGATGCAGGCCAGCGCACTGGAGGAACTCAGAAGGTAAATAACATAACATCATAATTTTTCACCGTAGGAAGAGTCCTCTATAATATTCCAACTTGGTACTAGGCCTCTAATCTGAACTAGTGAAATGACTGAACTTTCAAGACTAACCATCAAAAATTTCAAAGCAGAGAGCAGAGCGAGTATATTAGCAGTGCCACGTTCACTTTAAGCACTGTTTTGGTCATGGGCATTTGAGTAATTTTTTACCATCTTGCTCGTCTAGTCGGTTAACCTCCACAATGGTATTTAAGACACGATGCCGTAAATGGCTTCTTGAGAACAGCTTCTACTCAATAGAAGAGTTCAAGAAGCTCCCAATTTATGAATTTGATTGTTAATAATACAATAATAATAATACTTGTACCTATTTTAATTTATGTTACAATACGTAAGTTTACATAAATTGTATTATATTATGTACTTACGTCTCCATAATCTAATCTAATTATAATACTATGTACACCCACTGACATGTAACTTGGCGTTATCAATAAATTCTGTATTCTCTTGTAATCTAACTTTTTATCATCCTTTATTTCAGGCTGGTAGCATACCTTCAGGGTACTATGACAGCAGCGGGCATCGTGCCACCGCCAGGGTTCGACATCACCTGCTTGCCCGCCGCAGCGAAGCTCCTGCAACCCCCGAACCTTGCAACACTAGCACCCCCAGATCCACCCTCTTGAGATATGATCAAAATTGAACCTCATACACACGACTCGCGTGATTTTTACCCACCTTTTATAGCTGATGGTTAAATTTATTTGGACGAAATAAGTGTTCGTGTGAAAACGTATTTTTTTCTTCTTAATACTGAAAAAAACAATGGATTAAAAGGAAAGATAATAGTCGAAAAAAGACTCGGATAAAAAGTTTTTTGGGTCAATATTTATATTGTAGGTTAGGTGGTGCGCGAGCGAAAGGCTAGTCTCGCTAGCTAGCCACAATTCGATGTGCTTAGAGTAAGACAAGATTATATGGTGTGAATTCGTGCTCATCTACTAAGTTGTAATTTTCTGCTATGGTAGATCCGTGACCACGTCCATTCGTGTGAATTAGATATTTGTTCGTCCATTAATTTTAGCGTCCTATTGACCTACAAAGGTCAAAGGTGCAAATGTTAAGGAAATTATGTTTATAGCTTAGTAGAGCAAGTGTCTAGCTAGATTTAGGGCTAGTTGATACAAAATGAATCTTTTGAAGTTATTGGTAGGTATACACTAGCTGATTGGCTGTAATACCTACCCTATTTTATTTAAATAAAATGTCCATTGAGGTTTTATGTTACTTGCCTGTTAGGTATTTAATGTGATAGAATGTATTTTGAAAGTATGACATAAAATATGTGGAGTATGTAAGTATTTTGATTAATCTAAGAGAAATGTTGATAAGATACATGAAGGCTAGTCAGAAATTATAGTGAGTATTTACGCTACATAGGTACTTACAGTCTGTGCAATAAAAAATCAGCAGATTTAGTTCTTCGTAAAAATAGATTTGCTGAAGAAGTATTTCCACTAGATACCTATCTAATTCATATAATATTCCCAATATAAGTTGAACCACGTTGAGAGCCCAATTTATAAATAAGAATTATCAAATTTTTCTATTTTTTAATCCAAAATCACAATGATTTGAATTTAAAATTGTATTGGATTTTAATGCTCACAATAAAATGGCTCTGTTAATGATATGTTTAGTTTATAGTTCTTAACTTAAATAAGACTTTTATAAATTAAGATAATGTAAATAATGTAATACAAAAACAAGTGAATTACATGTGCCAAAGATACTTATAATTAGGAATAGATTAATAATGTAGAGTAGTTTTCAAATTAATTAGATATATTTAGAGCATGACAAGTAGGGTCGCTACTGTTCGTGGATATGTATAATCATACCTACCAATAATTATAAAGGTACGAAGAAATAAATAATAATGTCTGGCATATATGAGTACAGCTTGCTCAAAATGTGTAATTTACTGATCTCTTGACGCAATTACGTAAAAAAGCCCGTATTCTTAATCCGAGGTTTCGAACGAAAATTAACGTTAACCTCCATTCATTCGAAATGGATGGAAGAAAAGTATGGTAGATAAATGCAATATCTTTGCGTATCAATCATCAAACGGCAACCTTTGAGTGTCAAAGATCAAAGGTAGCAAACAAATCGGTAACTACCGAATTAGCATACTTCTAGATAAAGTAGCTTTCGAGTAATTATTTTACTTAGTTTATATAAAATGCTCAAGAATATCAGCTTCACGCTCCTAAATGTTTTAAACTTTGTATTATTGTACGGATAAAAATAACAGTCGTTTCATAGAGGTTGTGTTTGTTTTTGCATACAATAATTTAATGTAAAGTTGACATTTATAATTAAAACTTCGTTAATGAATTAAAAAGGTCATTGATGATGACTAAAATATACAATTAACTACTTATAGATCACGAAATACCAACCAGAAATTAATCTTAGAAAGTAGGTATTTAATGAATTTCATTAGATATTCCAGTGTCTAAATTATAGTTATGGTTTTAATTTTGTGATTAAAGTAAGTTTGATCTTAATTATAAAATAAATAAGTACTTAATCAAATAAAAATGTTTTGATTTGATGAACTCTCCCTTAGCTTAACCAAATCCAGATATTTAGTTGATGAGCTGCTTAAAGTTTAATATCTTGATGAAATTCTGAAAATATTTGTGTAACAAGAAATTGACCAGATGGTACCAACCTCTGAAAAATGTAGTAAATAAATATAGGTAATCCTTCCAAAATGTTGCTTTATTACCAAGGTATTATTAAAGGTACCTATAACTAATAGTTTTATAACTAATAATTATTATAGTAGAAGTAGTTCACGAAAGGAGCCTTCGAGGCGCACTTGAAATTATTTCACCACTCTGGTTCGAAAGAACTAGTGACACAATAAGAAGAGGAAGATAAGAAAATCAGCGAGCGTTTATAAAAATGGTTAAAGCGCTACTGTGCTACAGAACACAGAACTAAAATTACAGGTAGAGCTAAACTTGACTCTACTCAACTCTTGTACTGGTAGAGGCACGAGGCACCACAACTCAACGCCACACAACGCATGTTTCATAAAAGTACAACAGTACTCCGGTAGATGGCTCTACCGTACAAGTTTATAGAGGTCGATGCGCCGCCTCTACACAATAAGGTACATAAGGTATGTACAAGAAGTTAGGTACTTTACTACGTGCAATTTCTTCGCAGACCAAATTAGCTGTATGATGAACGAATCTACTCATCCTGGCATAATTGGCACTCGCTAGTTTTAAGGGAAAAGTATCTCTATCGTTGGAGATTGCCATAGTTCAACTCGGTTCTATGAACTTGCGTGAGCTTTTATTTTCTTTTTTCGAATCCGTTCCTCTCATGGTAATGCGGTTAAGCCTGGATTCTAAAATAATCTTGTATATTTTTTGCTCTACAGTTGATCGAAAAGCAAAAATGATTCTGAAGTACTACTTCAGGAAATAATTAGTTTTTTGAGTTTTGGAACCTTTTGTTTTTATAATACATCACCCTCAATGCTTAGCCAGAAAGGGCGTGGGCATGCAATAAGGCGGTTGACGGAAACCAGGTAGGAAACCCACGCATTGCAGGACACGTGTGGGAAGTGGGTAAATATATAGAAGTATCCAGGCGATTTGACTCAAACATGGCTTCAAACACTCATTTACTACGAATTGTAAGTTATAATAAAAATTCAAGTACGAGTACGTATTGCTCATTTAAATTAGTCATATAAATTAGAATACTGATTTAGATAGGTACCTTAAAAATAAGGGTAGCATTTTAAAACATTATTCGACAAAATGTGTTCCGTCAGATATTGATAGATTCCTCATACCAAGCGCAAAAACGACTAGTCAGGCATCTCGGGCGAAGAATCATGAATCATGACATTGATATTCACAAAACACCGGTACCGCGTTGGGGTTATCGTGTTGTAGGAGATATTGAACTATTCTCACCATTCCATAAATAATTCTGACTCAGGATCTTTAAATATGATGATAGGTTTCAGGATATCGAGACGAGAGAATGAAGCCAGGGAAGAGATGTATGTATCGCGAGGAATGATTACTAAAGCTCGTAGCAACGTGCTTAGTGGATCCAACGGTTGCCTGGAAGAGATCGCTTGAAGGCTTTATCGCTTAAAGTTTAAGCGATAAGGCCGCCCTTTGTATTGCCTTTAATTAGATTAAGAATATCCAATTGTTATTTCCTAATGGTAAACAATAAAGTTATTATCTATCTATCTATCCATACCTTTGTCCGTGCTTACTCCTCAACCAGGCGTGGCTGTAGCCATGTATTTGGTCGAGTGGGAAGTTTGTTGGAATGCCACGCTGTTGACGCGGGTTCGATTCCTTAATTGAGCCTGATATTGGTGTGGAGAATTGAACATCAGTGTTGGTCCTGAGTCTTGCTTAGCGTTTTCTATGTATTATGTGCAGCATGTATTAAAAATATATAAAATATTTCTACAAGTTATCTTGTTCATATAGCTTTGCTTAGTTTGGACTAGATGGCGTTGTGTGAAACGTCTGACCATTATTTATAATTCATGATTTGATATGTAGATAAGTTTATCCATTGCTCAACTTCAGCAGTGCATATTGCTCAACGTATTGCATAGTCTTCCTCCAATCCTATATTACGAATTCATAATAACTGAGGTAGATACGTACTTTAAGTTAGTGAATTTCTTGAGCTGATGTTGCAAGTGTTGCCGCTGATAAGTTAGGTAATATTCTACAAATACTTTGCCACGTCTGAGTAATATAAGGTACTATCAATCAATATATATATATAAAAGGCTTAGGCCTGACTGACTGACTGACTCACATATAACGCCCAGGCCAAACCGCTGAAAGTAGAGACTTGACACTTGGAGGATGTGATCGTCAAGAGCTGAAAGTGAGTACTTTTAAGAAAGGAATTTAGAAAATACGCAACGCATCCGAAGTTGCGGGCGTCAGCTAGTAGATAATTTATTAAATAATAAAGTGTATTTAATTTTTTTTAAATCATAGGTAATATATTAAGTAGGGATATTAGGTGTGAGTGGAAAACAAAGCAATGTAATCAGCGTAGCTGGTCTACGGAATGTTGAAACAACTTTCTAGCTGAGTCTACTACAAATATACACCAGGTTAATCTGCAAGGACTATAAGAGTACCCATTGTGAGCAGAATTTCACCGGGAAGCTATTGCAACCCTAACGGTGATGAATACAAGCAAGCTCGAGGCAGCTAGCGGTGTGGTACGAAATTTAATCTACCCCTGTCTGCCTCCCTCGTACACCCAATCACCCTTCCACCCGACCTACCAGGTTTCCACCCGACCTACCCGTACAATAGGTATAATAATTTATTCATAGTAACTTACCACGTCTTGACGTGTACCTGCCAACGTAAAATTGAAAAACCGATACTTTACAATTTAACGGTTTGAAAACCGTTAAATTATAAACTGTCGAAAAATTGTAAACGCAAGTACCATGCTCTTAAAACAGACCAATCGCGGCGCAGTCGCCCTCTGATTCAGGTTAGGTTTATTTATTATTTTTCTTCGTATTGTAGTATATTATTTACGATTCTATAACCCCAAAATCTTAATGGTCCTTTGATTGGTCTATTTCATAACAGACTTTTGTAGTGTATCAAAAGTTTGTAATATAACTGTGTTTGGAAACCGTTAAATTGTAAATTGACGGTTCTTACAATACTACGGTGTCATAGGTACACATCGCATTGACTAAGCTATTCCGGTTTGTTTTTTATTTGCCATAAGAAATATTAATAAGTCCTCTTCCTGCCTAGACTGTGCCTAGGTACGGAACGTCACGACGACGCTGAAGCTAGGTATACCTAGTTACTAGGTTGTAGGTACATACTAGATATGCCCTATACATGGACTGGCGTTGACGTAGTACACTGTTAGAAATGAGATAACGCAGCAGTAAAAAACTGATTATGAAACCGGTTCTATTGTTGTAAAATTGGTAGTCGGGTTAGTTGCGAACGATATTCTTTACCTGGAAGGTAAATTAAATAATACTTAACAATGGAATAAAGGCTTAAGTCCTTTCACTTTAGAATGTTTCTAAGTATGTTATAATTTTTGGGAGATATTTAGAGGACTTTTTTATCTCATACAGCAGGAAATGGGTTTGTGTTGGCTTTCGAAGTAAACTTAATCTTTATGTATAATTAACAATGTTATAGAGAGGGCTAGGTCAAGGTTTACAGACAGATAACTGGACATAAATAGCTATTGCGATAATTTTCCGCTAGTGAGTGCATTCGTTTATTTTAAGGAGCACATTGAGATTTAATAACCACTTTTAGGGTTCCCAGTACGCCCAGGAGCCCTCAAAGTTTTGCTATGTCCATCTATTAGACCTACATACATTTCTTTTCAAAACATTTAGGTAACGCTTAAATTTAACACGCGTATTATATGATAACTTCCTAATTTGATTGTGTTACAATTATAATCAATGTGTTAGCTTCATTGTTAAATTATACAAAAGTTTTAGATTTAGCTAAGTACCTACATTTTTCTTATTGTACCTACTTGTTAATTGGTTCCAAATAAATACTTCTAAATACTTTTTTTTAAATAGAGCTATAAAAAAAGTTTGTCGTTTTATTAAAATCAAGGTAAGTGTGGTTTTCCAGGGTGTACTATAAAAATTACAGGACGGAGTGAGAGGGCGCTATGCCAGCGTCGTCGCTTTCGCCCACCACGAAAGCCTCCTGAAAATATATATTGATTATCGTATAGGTAGGTATGTATAGGTTAGGTACTTTGGCTGGCAAATATACGTATACAGCCACCTCGCCCAGTATTATGTCGACTGCTTGTCGAGTGCCAATTTATTTGAAGAACGCTCATAGCAGAGCAGAGCCGCTATTGCTACCGCCGTGGACTGTGACGATACCAATACGTCATATCCACCTACGTTATTCCGATAAACAATTCAGCGATGTAGTAAACTAGACATTCTAATTATACGACTAACTTACGCATCGGGAGCAAAAAACGCACGTAATATTTACAGCATGTAGAGCAAAGCGCTTTTAGAAAATATTTTCAAGAACCAGGAATAAGAAAGACGCCACCCGACTAAGCTACATTAACCGGGTAGATAACCTACGTAAAGAACATAGATAGATATAACCCATTTGACGTAGATGTATGTCGGTCGAGACCTGTCGAGCCCAAGAGCAAAAGGTTGTGAACCTGTGTTGCTAGCTGCGATTTTTTCATTGTTTGTGCCTTGTTCGTGTATAACGTCATAATAATACAGTACGTACACGTCCATACTATGACTGTACGTACATTGTTATTGTTTAATGGACAACGCAAATGTAGGAGGAGTTTCGTTCGTTGTTCAAAGCAAAGCCTAATAAAGACTCTCTCTATACTTATGAAGTAGGTACAGTCGGCTCTATAATGCTAATAAATAACGATCTTTACACCAAGCTTACGCCAGTGTTCTCCTGTGATTAAACCACTAACAGAAACATATCATGTGTGTGAGTAAACTACTGATGTGCTTAAACCACCCGTAATATAAACCACCAGTCGTTTAATCACAGGAGAACACCGGCGTAAGCTGGGTACAAAGACAAACAGAGCCAACCCTACATGAAACAGTTCAATTTATATAGTCTTTTTTAAACCCTACAATGGAACATGTTATTAACAAATTTATTCTAGCTTACTGGAAAGCGTCAAGATGTAAAAATTAGTTAACTGTAGGAACATAATAGAGTTACAAGGCGAAGATAGAAATTAGACGAAATTTGAACAAGATATTAGTCCCGTCACAAGATAAATGAGCAATCTGTAGGTAGGTATCTGACTCTACATATTACTATGTTTTAGGGAAAATAAGAAGTATTTACCTATAATATTATTTTGAACCCTTTTTTTCACGTCACGTCGATACTCTATCGTCTAATAGTGAAACTCAGACTAATGGCGTTGAAATAATAATGAGCCATTTCCAACAATAATAATAGCAGGGGTATATGGGAACTTTTAACGTTCAGATGTGGTATCACCGCATTCATAAGAAAACAGAACGCGCCTGCGCGAGCTGCACGGGTTGCGGGGTAGCGGGGAGGGGGACGCAAGGCCGGTGCGCGGCGGGAGGGGCGAGGCAACGTCACGTCGAACAACGCAGACCAACTCTACCAAATTGAAAAGACTCTACAGC
Source organism: Lobophora halterata (assembly GCA_932526365.1). NCBI lineage: Eukaryota > Metazoa > Arthropoda > Insecta > Lepidoptera > Geometridae > Lobophora > Lobophora halterata. Next base: position 9,291,263 of record OW052001.1, on the reverse strand, counting down.
GCGCGCAACTAGGGCGTGACCGACGCATATACAAACCAGCCGAATAAAAACTTGCCTGTGTCGTTCGAGTCTGTCGACGCGATTACGCGAGGTGGGAGCTCTGAGAACGCCAGTAAAAGCGGCCACTCTCTATCGTACTTTTGAAGCGATTCGCTCAATATTTTTATCAAGTTATAACCTCAGTGATTATCAACGCAAACTTGATAACAACTCTATAAGTGAAAAAACAGTTTATTCATACCTAGAACGATTTAGTCAAAAAGGCGGAAAATAAATAAATAGGGTTAAAACACAACAGCGCGCTAGCTTGTGATCTAATGTGGACCTTATAACGCTGCAACGCAAAAGTGAATTTCGGTTGAGTCTCCTGTAAATAATACGATGACCGAATTTGTGAAATAATGTTGGAATGATGATGATAAGACTTCTCTGGTGATCAACTTTGAGTGTTCGCATGATGGACTGGAGGATCGAGCGTCGGGTTTGCAGACATCGGTGAAACTCCCGAGGCCAATCTTTTGAAAGAGGTGAGTACCGGTTTTGAATTATCATTTTGTTTGATTTATATTGGGTAGGTCTCGGTCCCGACGACGGGTGCAGGTGGCTTGTACTCCTCTATCTGCCCGGTAGCTCACATGTTTATTTACGTTTACGATACGACGTATGTGAACCGTATACTCACAGATTATCTGCTATTAATAAAACAATACTGGAAATATTTGAAACGGAGATTGAGCGCGAGAGTTTTATCTATAAAGTATGACAACGCCATCTCTATGAAATCCCAAAAACTTATTGGATTAAACGTTAACTGCCTCTGAAATAACTACTTAGGATTTGCCTTGAATTTTTTTTTATGTTTTCAGTCAACAATGGAAGACTCTTCGGCTCATCTGGTTATAGTACCAAAAGAAGACGAAAACGAGTTAAAAATCGTTGAAAAAGAACAAGAAATTAAAAATGACGTTGAAGCGGATAAGATGGAAATTAGAGAAGAAGATACATGTTCTGTAAAGGAAGATGATAAGAGTGACAGCGACAGTCACAGTGACGATCTTAGTTCAAACGACGAACAAAATCACATTAGCAGTAGCAGCAACTCTCGGTTTTATGAGAGTAGTGACAGTAAACTTGATTTTGCTGTGAAAATAGACGATAACGATACACTAAGTGACATAGACGATATTAAAACAGATAGTGCTTCGGCCGATAGTGAAGATTCTGCGCTCGGAAGTTTGCCACCAGATAGCGCCGTTCCTGAGAGGGAAGAAGAAGCCCAGGACAGATCAGAAGGAAGCGATTCAGGAATTGGATCAGAAACATTAGAAGATGTTAATTTGTCGAGCTTTAATTTAGCTCTTCCATGCACAAGTAGAAGTTTAATAATAAGCAATGATAGCGAAGTTAAAAGTTATAACGCCAATACCAATAGTGATAGTGACAAAGACGTAAATTGCCATAAATCTCTGGAACAAAAAACTCCTGGTAAAAGTAATCTAAAACGAAAACTTGAGGACGAAAATGCGGAGGAGCCTCTATTGAAAAAGAGGAAAAATTGCATTAAATTTGATAATGTCACCGTATATTATTTTCCACGGGCCCAAGGATTTTCATGTGTGCCATCTCAAGGCGGCTCTACTTTAGGAATGGAGTGGGAGCATTCTCATGTCCAAAGATTTTCGTTGGCCGAACACGCCTTAGAGCAAAAACGATTGCATCGACAATTATTGCAACAACTGAAAATTGAGCGCCATAACTTACAGGGCGTATCACTGTCGTCTAGCGAAGATAGTGACACTGAAGAAGAAGCGAGTGACATATCGGAATCAGAGCTAGATTTAGACAGCTATTACTTTTTACAACCAGTACCAACTCGACAGAGACGAGCTCTCCTACGTGCTGCCGGTGTTAGGAAAATTGAAGGATATGAAAAAGATGAATGTAGAGACATAAGGACATCGCGGGAGTTCTGTGGATGCGCTTGTAAAGGAACATGCAATCCGGAAACCTGCTCTTGCAGTTTGGGAGGCATAAAATGCCAGGTCGACCGTTTGAACTTCCCGTGTGGATGTACCAGAGACGGGTGTAGCAATACAACTGGAAGAATAGAATTCAACCCAGTAAGGGTTCGGACGCATTTTATTCATACTCTGATGAGAGTTGGACTCGAAAAGAAAAACGAGGAGAACCAAGAAGCTGCTAAAAGACAATGGGCACAAGCGCACCAAGCTAACACCACTCAATTAACGCCACCTCATTGTTTACCGGTACCGAACCCCATATATGAAAGGGACCGCAGTAGGAACCAAGATGACGGACTCGTGAGAGATGTAAGCCTAACTCCAAGAGTCGAAGTGGAATCTTGCGTTAATGCCGGTAATTTCAGTAACATTCACTGCAATATGAATGTAGTCAACAATCAAACTACCCCAAACACTTATGGCTACAGAAACGATAGCACAGATCATCTGAACATCAATGAAAATGGAGTACACTATGATATTACGAGCAACCATCACAATATTGCTGATCCTTACACTTCCAGCATACTACAAGGAAAAGGACCGCCCTATGCTGCCGCTACAACTGGCACGATATACGACACAATGCCGAACAATATGCAGCGTTTTCCTGGTGATCTCAACTACACGTATGATCTACATAATGATCATAATCACTTCAAGGGCCAACATAGCTTCCCAGCGAGTAGTTTCGAGGAGTTTGCTCACAGTTCACATATGAGCATGTTCAGCCACTACAGCCATAATGTATACACGCCGGGGTACTTGCAAAAACCGACCACTACCATGCAGAACCATAACCCCGTACAATACCACAACATGCATCAGAACCATTACGAAATGTATAAAGCTCCAGCTGAATGTGTGAACAACGATGTCAAAGGAGATTACGCAACGTTGATGACGTCGCCATATCAGGCTAGCAATAAATTGCCAACTGTGGAGAGTGACGAGAATTGGTTCAGCCACAACACGTTGCTGAACTTAGACCAAGGCGACCAAGCCACGCAGGACGCTGCAGACCTACAATCGCAGCCCTCCGCAGCTCCAACCGAAACCAATACGGAAAAAACCGAAAACTTCGGTGAACTTATAAAAAAAACTATGGTAGAGTCTGTTACTGTGTAGATGAGTAGTTGTTCTATTCGAATCTTCGTAATGAATTATGAATGATGTTAATAATTTTTAATTATACTTAATTGGTAATCCAAAACAGTATGTTTATGTGACATGCCTATGTGATTATTTTCTTTTCGTATACGTACTACTTGTAAGTGCCATATTTTACTCTAACTCGTATATAACTTATGATTTAATTTTATCACTCCTGTAAAATAAAATGATCTAGACTATTTTTTCAACTTCATCCACAACCTCTAGTTGAAATCCTCATCTTAGTGTCACTTGTCGAAATACTAACACACATTTAGAAAAAGTAATTGCAGAATAAAGAAAATTAGACGACCTAGATTAGATAGAGAATTAGGGAGGGAGGACCTTTGCCCAGCTGTGGGACATGTCAGGCCAATAATAATTACAATAATAATCACAGAATAGTAACTAGGTTAATTAACTTATAAAACGAAGCCGAAAGCAATTGACTCGGATTAGATATTTAAATCATTATGAACCGTTGTTTTACCACGTCATTTTTGTGAATTCATCGATGCTGAGTAGGTATAGGCACAGAGTACTAAGATATACACAAGTATAGGGAAGGTATATCTTGTTTCTATGGTTTTAACAAAAACAACTACCTAAAAGGTACATAGCTCACAGACCTTGGATATAGGGTTCGCTTGCATACTTGGGTACCTACTAATTCTAGGGAATAGCAAGACTCTAGACAGAGGGTATGAGTAGTAGGTACATTCGCCGAAATCGTGTCAGCCGAACCAGAAGCAAAGCACGAACAGTAACGCTAAAACCTAAGATAGTGAATGTTTCGAGGTCACCCAGTTTATTTTCTGCGCTTTTTAGCAACGCTTATTAATTTATGCAACGACATGGGTGTATTTTTACCAGACTTCAAAAAGGAAGGTAATGTATTCACTCAATAACGACGCTAATTTTAGACTTATAACTAATAGTTATAGGCACGCACGACTTACATATAAAACTTGCACCAAACTGACAAAGTTCCTAAGAAATTACTTTACTCGCTAGAAATATCTTACCGGTTCATATTTAGATTGTTAAGATCTACCTAGCGAGTAAAGTAATTGCTTAGGTTTGGTGCAAGTGGTCTGGGACTGTTAGTTTTTCGAAATGGATGCAGGTCAAGCGGCAGGCACCAGCTAGTCAGCGAATAGAGAGGTAAGTTCGTTGCTAGTTGAAACAAAACACTCAAACTGAGATTTTTTACAAGATACCTACTTAGTATGCAGTTTTAGTTTCCAACGAAATCAGCTCCGAAGATCGTTTGAGCGTTTTCCGCTATTCCCCATACCTACTTGAGGATTTGGCCATATAAACCCAGTTGAAAACTTTAATTAGTCTAACAGCCCAAGGGCGCACTTCAGAATTAGGTATTACCTGACCTCAAATATGAAAGAGCTTTTTGGAAGACTCGGGTCGCATATCGTGACCAAGGCCATAGCCCCTGTCACGAAGCAATGTGCTAGTAAGGTCATGCTATTTTTCGCGCAAATATCACTATATACCTATTGTAAGTTGGTATTAACAAATATTTACTGACTAGCTGACACGCGTGGAACTTCGTCACCCGTTGAAGAAATTTTCGATGTTGATGTTCCACTCGCGGAAGAAATGTCTCAGAATAGCAATGTGTCAGTACTAAGTAAGTCAATCAATACTTATAATTGTGTAGTATATCTTAGTACTCTGTGCATATACCCCTTTATCTACCCTCTGAAGAGATGTAATGTAATATTATATACTAGCTGTACCCGCGTGCGATTTCGTCACCCGTGGAACAATTGTCACAGAATAGCAAAGTGTCAGTACTAAGCAAGTCAATCAAAGCTTGCACATTTTCAAACCCTCTTTTTAACCACTCAAACATTGAATTTAGTAGAAAACTGAAAAACATAGCGGTACTTATCTTCGGAGGTTATAAAAATGCAACTTTCAATTAAATATTGTGTTTACATGAGGAGATAGGGTCATTCAACTTTTGGTCTTATAACACCTTAAATCCGCACTTTAACATATTTTAACTTTAATTTTGAAAACAGGTGAAACCCGTATCTAATTATTTGCCTTGTAAAATATAATTCCAAAGTTTGAGATGTATACACTCATAAAAAAAACTGTTTCCATACAAACTTTAAACTTTTATATCTACCCTCTGAAAAAATGTAGCGTAATATTATATAGCCTATAACCATTTCAGGCTTAGTAGCTATGATATCATAAAGTTTCAGTTAAATCCGTTCGGTAGTTTTTACGTGATGGACGAACACACAAACCCACAAACAAACAAACAGTCTACCAATTAAAAAAAAATTGGGACATGTTAATTAATCTCGTCTGAACACGTTTCCGTCAAAAAAACATATGTACAGAAATTCGGGGTCTTCTGCTTTATTATATGTATAGATAGATAGCCTATGTCCTTTTCAGGTTTAGTAGATATGATATCGTAAAGTTTCAGTTACATTAGATCAAGTAAGTAGTTTTTACGCGATGGACGCACACACAAAAAAAAAACAAAGTCTACCAATAAAAAAAATAAAAAAATAATAAGTTATTTTACAAACATATTATTATATTATACACATGTAGGTAGGTATACATATAGATGACACAAAACAGTGAACAAAGATCCTGCGGTCGGAAATAGTGAATGACTCAGAATATTGCACATTGCAAGTCAGGAACGATCAATATTAACATCGTAGTTGTACCAGGAAGGTTCCTTCCTCCTTTTCATTTAGTCGACAAGTTCGATGAATAAAATAAAATAGAGGTAATATCAGGAAATATCGTTCTGATATTATAAATGCGGGAATTAATGGATATGATATCTATCAGGAAATATAATTCTGATAGGAAGGTTCCTTCTTGCATTAAGTCGACAAGTTCGATGAATAAAATAAAATAGAGGTTTATATTATATCAGGACATATCGTTCTGATATTATTAATGCGGGAATGAATGGATATGATATCCATCAAAAAATATCGTTCTGAAAGGAAGGAAAGAAAGGTTCCATCTTTCATTCGGATTTGAATGAATGGATATGATATCCATTCATTCCCGCATCAATAATATCAGAACGATATTTCCTGATATAACCTCTATTTTATTTTATTCATCGAACTTGTCGACTAAATGAAAGAAGGAACCTTCCTTTCAGAACGACATTTCCTGATATTCATAATTTTCTGTCCGTTCATAACCGTTGAACCGATCAGCCGCTGGGAGGAGTCCCCTACAGGGTAACAACAGTGTCAGATATTCTGTCGCAAAGCAGTTATGTGTAAGCATTACTGCGTTCCGATTCGAAGGGCGTTGTAGCTAGTGAAATTACTGGGCTTTTCTAGACTGACATTCAAAATGTCTCAATGTGGACGAGCGCTTTAGCAGTGTTGCAACGGCATATGCGAATCGAAGTCATGTGTAGCTCTGTTCTGGTCATGAGCAGGCGTGATCTCTTACCATCAGGAGATCGTTCAGCTCGTCTCGTCCCATGTTAAAATAAAACAAACACGCCAAAAACAACTGAATAATTTTGTATACATTTGGTATGGGTGTTTGAGCTGTGAAAGGACATAGGCTACTTTTATCTTCATCTCGATCAGGCGAGTCGTTCAGCATTTCCCATGCAGTTATTTCGTACAACTGTGGGAATCACTGAATCTATAAGCTTTTAATTTTATTATTACGTCTTTATTAAAACGTTTATACATTCAATACATTTTACAATAATAATTATTATTATTATTATGAGCCCGTTATGTTCCACTGGAAGGCATAAGCCTCCCTCTTCCTCTTTCCAAACTCCTCGATCAGTAGCTAGTATGCTAATAACGTACGTATTTAATGTTATTATAATTTTGTCTTCTTCTTATCGTGTCACTAGTTCTTTCGAACCAGTGTGGTTAAAGGATTTCAAGTGCATTCCGCCTTTCTTGCTTAAGCATTAGTGCACGAAAGGAGCCTCTTACACTAATTAATTAATAAATAATAATTACTTACTAATAATGAAGTGAAAGAAAACTATAGGCCTGAACGTAAAAGAAAACTTGAGAAAAATGGGGGAAACTTAACCGGGTGAGCATGATATTTTTTTTATTGAACACCAACACAGTGATTTGAGAACAAACAAAAGTTACTAATGCATAAACTCTTTATTTTTGTTCTGTCATCTTTTTAAGCTTATAGAATTTGATCCTAACTTAAATATCACAATAAACTTAACTCACTAGGACGTAATGATATTGTTCCAATAATACTACCTATGAGGCCCGGAGCACATTTTGAGCCTATTTTTTTCACAATTTTAATACTTATTCACGTCAAAAGTATTTTTTAATCTTTTTTTTGCTTACGACTTCTTTATATCACTTTTACTGCGACAGTCTTAAAAATACAATGATTTATTCTCATCTTTTTACGAACTATACTTCAATTAGAGTTGACTACATTACATTTTTTTTTATAATTTTCATAACAATTTTAGTTACTTCTTTTTAGGGGGACGAAAAATCATCACAACTAAATTAAGTGCCGCGACACATTGCCATTTTTTTCTTTTTAACTATGAGGCACGTTAAGGCTCCCATCACACTAGGCAGTCCGGCTGCGGCAGCCAGGCTGCAGTAACTAATCGGATGTATGACGCTTCATTGGAGCCCAAGCACTAGAAGGTTCCGAGATACTGGCTGCTGCAGCCTTATGAACATTGGCCATCAGGTGAGGTTGTGGTTAAACGCTTGTCTTTTTAAAAAAAAAGCCAATTGCCTGCGCGCAACTAGAGCAAGACAAAAATAATGTATGAGACTAACTCTAGTCTCCGCGCACTTACTGCAGCAGCCAGACGATTATTCTACTAAGTGATTTAGAAGAATATGAAAGGCGGATCATTGGTAGCCAATGAAATTGCTCACTTTTGGATAAAAGCCTCCTTCCTCAAACGCCACTCCAATCAGTCCTGTGCTACTCGCATCCGGGAAGCTACAGGGAGTTCATAAAAAAGAGAAGGGTCACAATTGGCCAACGGCTGGCTGATCAATATTTCGGCTGCCTAGTGTGTAAGAGCCCTTACAGTAACTCCGCCCGTCCAAATTTCAGTCACATTCATAGACCATAGTCCAAATTTTGAGATCATCATATACATATTTATTTTAACCAGAATCAACGCACACTGGGTACAAGAGGAAGAGGCCTTCGTTTCATTTGTCAACTCTCTCAGTAAGATATTTATTTTAAGTAATATTTAATATAATTATTTTTTTTCAAATATTTTTAATTATGCAAATATGGACTCCTAGAAAATGGATACATATTTGAGTCATTTGGGGTAGAAACATTAGGCCCTTGGGGATTCACAGTCCCCAGGGGCATACAAGATCTACAAAGATATAGCTGATAGGCTAAAAGAGTCTACAAGTGACCAGATTGCTGGCTTTTACTTTGCACAGCGTATAAGCATTGCCATTCAACGTAGCCATGTCGCCAGCGTTCTGGGCACGTTGCCTTCCGGTGGAGACAACCACCAGCTGGGTTATATATCTTTATTGTAATTTATTCAATCATTATTTTTTATTATTTTCAATTGAATTGTTGAATTACATGGAAAATACTGGCCCCAAACTACGAATAGTATGTGAAGCTGCATACCAATTAAAACTTCCTTGAGTAAGTCAGACCGATAGTTTCTGGCGTACTGCAGTGCCCTGTCAGGAGTTTTCAGTTAGTTGCCATATCTTTATTGACTTGTCGTCACTCGCAGTTATCACTGTCTTTGAAACCCTGTCGAAGTGTATGCTGTTGATGGATTCTGCAACAAAACATATGAACGTTTTCAGAAATTATAGTCAGAGGTATTCATTTTCGGAATTGGGTAATTTCGGAGTGGTCATAAAAAAGCCGTGTTGGCCGAGTGGGAGGTGCATCGACTTTCGATCCGAAGGTCGTGGGTTCGAGCCGGGTCGTACACCAATGGATTTTTCTGTTCTAAGTGCGTTTAAAACACGTGCTTAACGGTGAAGGAAAACATCGTGAGGAAACCGGCATGTCCATAGAACCTACAAAGTTCGAAAAACGTGTCAAGTGCACGAAAGGAGCCTCCTCGAGGCGCACTTGAAATTCTTTCACCACACTGGTTCGAAGGAACTAGTGACACGATAAGAAGGAGTGGTCATAAAAAAACCAAATTAGTCACATTTAGTTTGTCGCCGAAAAAAGTCAATGGTGTCAATTCAGATGTAGCCAAAAGCCAGAAGTAAAGTAATTTGACTAAAATGTTGCGGCATAATATGTAATTCTGTCAAATTAGTTTAGTTTAGTTTTGGCGACATCTGAATTAACACCAATATCTATAAGGCTTAGCTTTGACAGACAGCCTAAACCACTAGACTTGACACTTGGAGGATGTGTTCGCCAAGAGGTGAAATTGCTAACTAAGAAAGTAATTTAAGAATAATTTACCTAACGCAAACGAAGATGTGAGTATCATGAGTCCCAGCTGTGGGAACATTATAGGCTGATTTATTAATATTATTAATGTTAAGGCGATATTAAAATTTGCAGTCGCTGCGTTACATTCTTACTCAGTAACGGTACAGATTACAAACTTGATGTTAACATCAAGTTTGTAATCTGTACCCTGTACTCACTGTACACTGTACGGTACAGATTACAAACTTGATGTTAACATCAAGTTTGTAATCTGTACCGTACAGTGTACAGTGATGTAATGAGGATGAGGATGTAATTTAAATCTATGTAAGACAGAAACACGATTGGATTTTAAACAGATTTACTTTTTTAAATCGGCCCTCATAAAATCTGTTTTACATCCATTTTCCGAATTAAAGGGGAATCCTCAAATCCGAATTCCATACAAAATGATTCAGACAATTACTCAAAAAGTACGCCGTATTATAGTAATTTCTTCACACTATTCGTTTCGTCCATGTTTTTTGATTTCGTCAACAAAAAAAGTGAAAGGTTTCATACTTTAATTTAGATTTTATACGTGTTTTTAAGTTAGTAGGGTTAATTTTAAGTAATATTTTCAGTTAATTTTTATACTATTGAGTGAGTAATCACAGAAATTAGATAAAATCGCGCGGCCGCTGTCATTTCTAAGAGCGTTATCTGCTTTTCAAGCGGCATGTGTTCACTTCAATAGAATTCGGGGTTCTCAAAACGCGCGTTAGCAAAGCGCGCGTTTAAAACGCCCAATGTGCACCCGCTCTAACATTTAAACACAGCGCCTTAACAACTAAAATATAAATGGATTTGCTCGGATCTTACCAGTGTGTGCATGGTGTATGCTAGTTTCCGTGGCCGTCAGTAGGTTCCAATCGCACAGGAGCCCCGTCCCGCCGCCGACCCACACTGTGTCGACCCCGTCCCAGCACAGCGCCGTCACCGGGTGGGGCAAACGCTTCTGATACACCTGACAACAAGCCTTAACCTTATTAAACAGAAAATCTTACTGCTAAACCGATTAAGGTTAAACTCAGTATGAGGTACATTCATGACTTCAAAAATCCAGAAATTATCAATACTATTTGGACTTTGGAGGCGCAACAGCAGGATTCAGTCTACACAGAGCCAGATATTTGCCAAGTAGCAATGTGTATGTGTTATGGACCAAGTGATTAATTGGGCGTTATACATAATGCCCCAGGCATTATGAAAATATAACCAATATAATAAATATGACAATGTGACAATAATTATTGACATAATTAAATTATCCGGGCATTATACATAATGTCCATCGCCTATTGGGCTGAGTAATAAAAATACATGTTTTATTACTATTATTCATAACATTACATCGAAATTTAAAACACAAACAACATAAAATTTATTCGTTTTATAGATGGCCAGATCTTAGAATTATAATTGATCATTTCATGACGCGGCCTAATATTTTATAAGAGATTTTAATTTTGTATTTTTTTTTCTGCCATGAGGCTATGCACGCTCGTTTTACTCGTAATTTGAGCGCAAAAAACCTATAGCCGTCACCCAACTTCTACCTGCCTTAGCTGATTTTATTTTACATCAGGCTGTGCACGCTCGCTTCGCTCGCATGTCGGCACATAAAAACACCATAACCTACTGTCACCCTATGAATGCATAAACAATTTACTAACCGAGTCCAAAACACTGAGATCCGTAACGCAGAGTTCCCCGCCGTCACTGGCCGTCACGACTCTGTCCCCAGTCACGTAACAAAGCCCGCTCACCGCTGCGGCGTGCACTACCGTCTTATTGAGCTTGCTCGTGTAGTTCCACGTGAACACTTCGCCGTCGCTCGTACCGGTTATGATGTCGAAGTCGTAGCGACGACGTCGCCTGGAATTGTAGATCAATCGTCAATCATCATCATCAATATTAATAAAAGGCCTATGTGACTGACTGACAGCCAACGCACAGACTAAACCACTAAATCTAGACTCTTGAAATTTGGCGGGAGTGTTCGTCAAGGACTGAAAGTGCGTACTAATGCCTAGATCACACGTACCGAGTACTCGGCAAAAACAGTGCTCTTGGCCGAGTACTCGGTACGTATAAACAGAGCGCCGAGTGCTCGGCTGAGTGACGTAAGCTTTCACTGTCTCGGCCGAGTTACATTTTACTGTCTCGGCCGAGTACTCGGTACGTGTGATCTTGGGATAAGAAAGGAATTTTGAAAAATCGCAACAAAAAGAAGTTGCGGGCGTCAGCTAGTTGATAAATAAGGATGACACGGACGGCACGGATGGTCGAGTGACAAGTGTGTTAGACTGCCATGCCGGTGTCGCGGGTTCGATTTCCGCTTCAGGACAAACATTTGTGTGATCAACATCTATGTTTGTACTGGTTCTGGGAGTTTTCTATGTAATCTATGTATTTATATTTTTAAAAAGATATTTAAGTATTCTATCAGTTATCTAGTTTCTATAGCTTGCTTAGTTTGGGGCTAGATGAAAGTGTGAAATGTACAAAAATCTATTATCGCCTGCCAACGGCTTTGTAATGCAATATTCATGTTAAACAATGTTAGGTAGGGGTTGTGTAAGGGGTAGGTAGATAGCCTAGGGAAGTAACAAACACCTGTATGAAAGGCAGGTGATTTTCCCATCGTGGTCCAACTCCGCCTTGAGACCACGCAATGCTTGCCCCGTTCTCCCGATGTTGCCCCACACTCGCACGACGCCGTCACAACCTCCCGATATAAGGACGCGTTCTAAAACAAAATAGACACATACATAAAAAAAAACTAAAACAAGTTTTAACGATAAAAATGTAAAACATATTATAAACTGAAAAAAATTGAATGTCTGTAATTTTGGTTTACAGGCGATAATTTAACGTGACAACTTCATAACAAAACATTGACAGCGTAATGGATGAGCGTTACCGGACAATGACGTTAACGTTTTCGTGCATGCGGCCGGCGTTCATCGATTTATTAGACGTAGTCAAATCAAAAAAAAAAAGTTGCTAACCGCGTCTTTACCCGCGTGATAGCCTCATTAAGAGTAGCTTATTAGTAATAATAATAAATCAATTTATTTCAGATTAAAATCCATACAACACAATACAATTAAATGTCTCACAAAAAAAAAAAAGTACACAAAAATCAAAAATCAACACAAAACAAATAAAAAATTTAAATTTACATAAATAAAGGAGGCCTGTATTAATGTAATATTATTATATTAGAACAACTTCTGTAAGTTTATGTATGAACATGGTGTTCTGTAGTTTATACGAATAGTATCAACTGAACTATAGAATTTTCAATATTTTTTACCTTCTTGAAGCCAAAGAAGACAGCTAACAGAATCATCGTGGGCTCGGAAACTTTCCACCACCCTTCCATATTCCACGTCATATAGGTAACTGAAACAAAATAGCATTTCTATGAACATTAAAAGCTCGAAAATTACTAAAGTGGCGTACATGATTATTGTTTGTAAGATACGGTAGCATTAACAAAAAGTAAGTCAGTAAATATATGTTGTTTTATCAAATCAAATCAAAACAAATTTGTTTATTTCCGTTCATTCAATGACCCCATATTTTCTTAGTAGGTATATAGGGCTTATTCTGAAGATAGTAACATATTAAAATATACATCATATTCATATTATTTTTTAACATTAGACTTCTAACTTTTCTTTTATACCTATGCCTTAAAATATATGGGTACTAATCTTAAACTAAATCGAGTCTACATTTTGTTGTCTGTGCATATTTCGAAATTATGTAACTAGATGCACGTTAGGAGCCTCTTCAAGGCGCAATTGATATTCTTACACCACACTGGCACTGGTTCGAAATAACTTGTGGCAAGATAAGAATATGAATATAACTAGAGATCGAATTAAAAATGCTGTGACTCATTGATCAGTTCGTAAAGTGGTGTTTTCCATTCATAATGATTAATTAATAGTGTATACATTACTTACATTTCATTGTCCCACGAGCCCACAGCGACCGTATTGTCATCGACCATCACGCAAGCACTGAGCGGCGTATTAGAAAGCGCAACGCTTCTAATCTGCTTCCTCTGCACCGTGTCATACACCTTCAGAGTACCATCTTTGCCCACCGAAATCACTCTATTATCACTCCGAACCGCACATGTGACCGCTTCTTTATGTAGCAGTATCGAATCTATGCATTTCATAGTATACGTTATATTCTTATTTTCTAGCGGTTTGGAGACTTGGTGCGTTATTCTCCGGACGTGCGGTTTTGTGAAGAGCTGTTTTGGCACTTGACCGAACTCCATGATTTGCACTTCTAAAGCGTGGCGGTCGTTCATGTCGTAAATGTTTTCTAAGTCGACTGAACCCTCGTAGCAAACGTGGTGGAATACTGAAGAAATAATTTATTTTCAACGGATTTCAAAAACGAGGTTCTCAATTCGGTTGTTTTTTTATGTTTATTACCTCATAACTTTTTGGTTTATAAACTGATTTGAAAAATTATTGTTTTTTGTTTGAGAGGTTATACTTTCAGATTTTGATAAAATTTCTATGGGAACACATGGAAATTTTATCAAAATTGGTTCAGTAGTTTATTTTTATATAAATATAAAAAGTTTAGTCATTGAAGTGAACAAAATTACGTATAAACACCTTAGAATAAACAAAGTTATGCGCATTTTCGTTTAATTTTACGACGTATTTTTTTTCAAATACTTATTTAGATTTCATAACTAAACTACTGAACCTTAATAAAAATGCTATAGGACCAATCTTAAAGTATATTACATCTGTTCTTTGTACTTTCATCTGTACCTACTTCAATCTGAAAGTATATCCTGAAAGATAATTGATTGATTCAGGCGTTACTTTGCGGAAATCCATAAATATCAACAAATTATATAAATATATTTAGTAATAAATCCGCTTGATTTCTAAACAAAGGTTTTAATTAACTTAACTTTAGTTTAGAACTTTAGTACATATTACTATATTATAAACCAAAGAGTCGACGAACAGAAAACCAAAGTTTAAAGATACGACACGTGTTTCGCCTCTACACGAGGCATCATCAGGAGGTGTGGACTCGCCGAAGTTCGAAACGAGAGACTACTCTTTCAGATATATCCTGAAAGGATTTACTTTCAGATAAATAAAAAGTTTCAGAGGAAAAAAGAATTGGTTGTTAAATGACAAAGTTCTGAGGTAGCAAACATAAAGTAGCAACCGAATTGAGAACTTTATTGAAGCCGTTTCAAAATGGTAAGCAAAGGATGCCTTACCATTATTGGCTTTCACAGCCTCTTCACCGCGTTGCTTATATCCGAATATGAGATCGATCCACAGATGTAAGTGGCGAGATACGTGCTCAGACTCCAAAGCCTGTCGCAGCTTTATCACGAAGTCTTCAGGCGAGGTGGCCCAGGGCGGAAGTCCCACGTTGTTCACTTTACTTCCATCGTAGCGCTCGCCGAAATCTATCTCGTATCGGTTTATTAAGAAATCGCCCTTAGATTCTGTGTCGTAGAATTCGGGAACAAGTTCCTGGAAATTAACTGTAGTGACTGAAGTAGCAAAAGGAAATTAGAAAATATTTAAGGCCTAGAACAACGCGCAATTAACATAAACGAAGGAAATAGGGCAAAACTGTTTTGCCCAATCTCCTTCGCTTATGGTAAAAATATCAAAACAAAAAGTATACTAATATATTTTCGTGAGGTTGTAGTAACAAATTCAATGCACCAATTTTTTGAAATTTATATCAGTCAATTTATATCTTTAAAAAATTACAAAAATGTGCGGGCGAAATAACGGCGCGCGGGTTTCTGGGCTTAGTGGCAAGTGCGTCGGACACACCCTCCAAGTTGCAAGTCTAAGTTCAGCAGTTTGGCCTAATCATTGTCTGTTAGTCAGGTCCAAGCCTTTTCAATCGACTTCAAAAAAGAAGGAGCTTCTCAATTCGGTTGGATTTTTTATGTTTGTTACTTCTGAACTTTGTTTATAAACCGATTTGTTTTTTTTTTTAAGTATATAGGTACTTACAGATTGTTCCCATAAAAAGGTTTAGTAATTTTTTAATCAAAAAAACTGAAAAAAAATATGTCGTCGAAGTAAACAAAATTGCGTATTTAATTTCCCTATGACTTTTCAGTGGTGTTTACGCTCACGAAAACAGTCCAATTGAAGTCGGTTGTGTATGTTTTGTAAAGCCTTAATTATATTTATTGTGAAATTTTACCTTAAAATCAGACATGTTTCTCAGACAGTTATTGTAAACATCCTTTACTGAATTGAACATTCTATCTGGGTGGTCGAATCTGCCGTTTTGAAGGCACAGCATGTATTGCGGGTATTTTCGAACCTGAAACATATAACATGACATTAAACATGACGACACGGATGGCCGAGTGGCAAGTTTGTTGGACTGCCACGCCGGTGTCGCGGGTTCGATTCCTGCTTCAGGACATTTGTGTGATGGACATCGGTGTTTGCCCTTAAGTCTAGTAGTTTCCTATGTATTCTATGTACAGTCGGCTCTGTAGTGGTATTTTCACCCAGCATACGCCGTTCCTTGTTTTCAATATAATAAAGAATACCAGTAGCAAATCCAACATGCCCTATAAAATCGGTGGCATACTTCAAATGCCGACTCAAAAAACTGCGAGAATATAGAACTAACTGGAAATACTTACCAAATAAAACAACACGAGACCAGGGGCAGAGTAATGTGATCCATACAGAAACTTGGGATCACACATTTCGTTGTACCGTTCCTTCAATTTCTCCAGCCTATCTGGATTCAACGCCCCCATAGGCCTGGAGAGATCGCGGAATGTGTCAGAATTTGTCAGATCCAACTTATCTGACACATAATCCGCTACAATCCAGGGGAAGACCGGGTACTGAGTTAGATCGTTTTTGCTCCGATCCGCTAGGCTGAAAAAAAACAGTACTTAGTGAAGTATAGGTAGGTAGTTGAGTTGTTCTATTGTATTAGTAATTGCAAGGTCACAATTGGTTGGTACTGAATTGGAAAGATGATGAAATAAATGTGGTTTGTTTTCGCATGACGCTGCTTTATCTTTATCAAACCAACAGCAGCAGCATAAATGGAATGATTCACAGGATCAATAGGGGTCGATAGTAGGCATGATATTGTATGACACATAAACATTAGGTAGGTACCTAAAGGGTGTTGACATTACAACAACATAAACCAAAAATACTCAAAGATATTGGTGACAAAAATCAAAAAGAAAAAGGTCTGTCTTGACTGACAGACAACGCACATGCAAGCTAAACCACTGAACGTAATGACTTAAAATTTAGAGGATTGTAGGTATATTCATCAAGATCTGCAAGAGTATTCTGAATGGAATCGAAATCTGAATGGGTGTCAGCTATTACAGTAACATTTTGCAATTACCCTTCAGTGTGCGTGTATAACAAAAATATCTACACACACTTCTAATCGTGTCACTAGTTCTTTCGAACCAGTGTGGTGAAAGGATTTCAAGTGCGCCTCAAAGAGGCTCCTTTCGTGAATACTTATACATCAACAATCAAATAGTAAATTTTCTTCCTCTGTGACTGTAGCCCCCTTTATCGGCGATACGCTCTGTTACATATCTATTTCGAAGCTATCGCCACTCCCATAAGACGTTACGCTCTGCCAAGCAATGTGCATGCATAACAAATTAATTTTGGAACTAACAATAGCCCTTATCTATAGCTCCTTTATTAAACTCCTTATAAAGCCTAAGACTTCAAAGTCTACTCAAACTAGGTAGATATAGATGTTGTGCTTCAAATTAAAGACGACCATTACTTCATAGCTTTCTCAATTGCGAGCGTGGATACGCAAACGCACAAAGACACAGCACAGTGAGCGCTGGCTGCAAACCAAGGAATGCAAACAATCAAGAATGGCCTTTCCGCAACTTGCACCACGTCTAACTAGACGTTTACTTAGTAGTTTTAGCTTCGTTGCAAAGTTTTCATAAGGCACGCGCACTAGACGACCACAACTCCGGTCAGTGGCCATAGCATCCAGGATAACTAAAGAAACCATAATTAACGTCACGCACTTAGCTGCAATGGTCAGCTAGATTTGTGTAGGTTTAGATACTAGGACATGTATGGTTTAGTACACCCAGTGGAGTCGAGACACATTTCTGAATTTCTCCTAATCCTTAATCAGGTTTTGAGTTCTTCTTTTCGCGTAATCTCTGGGTGCCATTATTAATTAATAATAGTTCTTACCAATTTAAATACATCAGGTAGTCATAATTTGAGACAATCCCATTCTGCCACTGAAGGGTTATCTCTTCAGTGTGAACCTTTTCCAATTTTACATTAAGAGAGTCCTCCAATATGTTGTACACTTTATCTCGGTCATGCTCATTTTGAAATGTCAAGTATATGTGGACAATATCGCTTTCCTCTGCACTGTAAATTTCCAGTCCCTGAAATAATAAAATAGACTAAAAAGTATTCAAAGAGCATTTGAAATTATAATAAGGCAATTTAGCTAAATCCAAGGCAACTTTTAAAGCCATGGTTTAAGGAAATTTAGTTCACGGTTGAAAGATCACATTAGTTCCGGCTGCATTGCTAAGCCATGTGGAACCCTGTCAATACAAAAGGTTTCTTATTTATTTCCTTGTAGTACGAGTAAAGCTCAAGCCAAATAAAATGCAATAAAAACCAACAATGATACATACAACTTGCCTTAGTAAAAATCTGCGTTTATACATTCGTCTCAATTGGCTCAGTTTCAACTTCAATATTGGACTCTGAAAAATGTTATGTTTAAAGAGTATATTAAATCAGATACCTAACAAATCATAAGATGAATTCAAGGCATTCCTGAGAAACCAGTAAACATATCTTAATTCAAAGTTTGGTTCTGCTTGTGAAATTAAAGATTTTTCTATGTATCTATCTGTCTATTTAATATATTTATTAAACTTCTGAATATTAGCAAGTTACATACATTTTCAACATTGCTAAACGGCTGGAAGTAAATGGTGGTGGGTGTGAGAGCTAGCTTGCCTTGGTGCCTCACAAGAGGTGAAATCTTCTCGGCTTGTAGCTCACACACTATCTGTTCTGTGAAGTCATCCATCATTACAGGATCAAATTCCATTCTCATGTACCTAAGAAAGATTATTTTCTTAATTTTTGATATAATGTGTAGTAAGTCATTTATAACCTATCAATGATATGATTCAGCTGAGTGAAAATCCTTTTAAGCATGAAGCCTGCCTTTAGTGCATTTACATAGGTACATAATTAAATAAATATCTTATTAAAAATGTTTCAAAGTATAATTACAATTTAATGAGAAGGTTTTTGAATTTAATTTAAGCAATCATCTAAGCAATTTCAACTTTAGTGATTTATATGATATTAAATTTTAGTTAAGTGGCTTCAGCATGATAGAGCACTGAGCAACAAACATTTACTTATTTATACATCCACACAAACCTTCCCATTTAAAATATTATAAGAAAGCAATGTAGGTAGAGTAGGTACATTGAACTTACCTTGAATGGAGAATAGTGGCCACCATGCTGTTATGTTCCGGAGCATGCAAAGTTGATGCCCTCTGCAACTGTTGCATCTGACTCAAACACTCATCAGCTGATGCAAAATCAAAAAATATGTAAAATAGCCTCATCTCATACACAAACTCATATGGAGCCAGGATATTATCTTTTAGCATTTCCGCAATTTGCTTTATTTCAATCTTTATCACATTCAACTTGTTAGTGGATACTGTAGTGATGCTGATGCAGTCTTTGAAATGCATTTTAATCAGAGGGAAACTCCAGTCTCTTGGCTCAAAGACGAGAGACTTAGAACAAAGTTTTAATCGCCCCTGTCTAGGCTGACCATCTTTAGGAGATTCAACTTCGTTCATATTACAAGAATAGTCTTCAAAATAAATCTCTCCAGGTTCAAGAAGCAACAGGGAAAATCTGAAATAATTTCAATATCAACAATCTGTTTGAGTCTGAAATTATTTTTGAAGTGAATCACTCGCATTGCACATTGT
Source organism: Lobophora halterata (assembly GCA_932526365.1). Taxonomy (NCBI): domain Eukaryota; kingdom Metazoa; phylum Arthropoda; class Insecta; order Lepidoptera; family Geometridae; genus Lobophora; species Lobophora halterata. Next base: position 9,271,554 of record OW052001.1, on the reverse strand, counting down.
GTGTGTCCTCTCTGTTATTTACTTAAGTACTTACCTTGATTTATCCATTGTGTATACAAACTACAATTTCAGTTTAACATGAAGGTATATGTAGGTACAGTAAGAGTAGAAGAAACTCGGAGACCGTAGAACTATTATTTGAAACTTTGAAAACAATAAGCCTTGCACTTTACTTTCTCTTTTATTTGATTATTATCTTGCAGACGAAGAGTGAATTGAAAGCAATATGAATCAAGATAATCGAGTTATAAACGTTAGATAAATAGAAGTATCCGAACGCGAGCAAATATGAAAATCACAGGACAAATATTTTAATGAAAATTAAATTAGTAAGTAAAACACTACAAATCAATCAGAGATATCACATAGAAATATGAAAACAATGGTGCAAAAATAGCATAAATACACAAATAAATAGATTGGCTAAGTGTATGTTCGATTTCGCAGTCTATTATGGGAGACAGATAAGCTATACACTACACATGGTAATATATCTATCCTGTCTCCCTCCTTATTTATTACTGGGTACGTGTGATCTAGGCATTATTAACTTGGTGATAGTCAGTGCTGCCAGCTCAAAGTTTTTAGAGCTAGTTGTAGCTTTGAATAAGCTCGAAAAGATTGCGTTATTATTTTGGCGCTTATATGGTGAGATGAGAAGGTTAAAATACGAACTGGAAATCAATCTTATAAATTACGAAAATGATAAACAAACCATGTTATATGTAGGTATAGAAAATCGATAGCGTAAGTAATGCTCTACTAACTACCATACTCTATTATCATTCCGTTACACCGAGTATTGATCGCTATTCGTATAGATCTATAATACTTACCAATAATTTTATTTTATTGTGCTTGGAGTTGCTAGATTCTCGAAGGCTTGGAAAGAGATAGACGTTTAGGATAGGTTATTTTGGTACTCTTTTCAAATTTGAGTTGGCAGCACTCAATAAATAATTATTTACAAAATGGCGCCAGAATTGAAAATGGATTCTGCCTAGTTTAATTTTCAGCTGTTATCCTTTTCTCTCCATAATTGCTTGAATTTTGTTTAGAGACAACAGAAAAATGCAGGAAGATAAAAATGCAATATTTCAAATGCGTTTTCCACAGAAACTGTGGTATTTGCTAAACCTTCGTACGGACGCAATAATGTGGGGTGAAACTGGAAGAACAATTCTATTGAACTACCGCATTCTTCATACTTATCTGCAATGTGACCATTCTATATTCAAGACCACCAATATCTCAAGCTTTGTGCGGCAGTTAAATTTATATGGGTTCAGAAAAGTTACATCGCACCTGCAAGACCCACTTTGCAATTCAAGCAACCCATTCATGCATGAATATGTTCACGACTACTTCCAATTCGGAAGACCTGAGATACTGAATAAAATAACAAGGAAGGCTTTGACTATGAAGAGAACCTTCAAAACAAAGGTAGGCTAAGTTTTGACAATGGTTGCAGTGTCATCATAGGTGCAAATGAATAATAGGTACCTGGTGGATGTTGAGACAGTATATATTATTAGCATAGAACATATGAAAGCATAATGAAAAAAATCTATGATTATTAGTTAGTAGGTCCATCGAGGTATAAGTTTACTCAGACCTCAATGGTCCACATAAAAAACAAAACTTTGTTTTAGAATGTTTTCAATGGTGTGGACCAGTTATTATTCCTGACACCACTACAAAAAGCTAGGCATGCTTTACAATTGGCTTTGAAAAAAGCCTCCCAAGATATTTTCATACAGAATTCATCAAAACTATGCAACATGAAGATTGAGTTTGATGGTATGGAAAATTACACAATGCATAATACTACTTTAACAAAAAGTTAATAAATAACTTTAGTACATTATTTCATTATCTTCACAGATTCTCAAGATGATCTTGGTGAAGAGGAAGAAACCATTGAATTTGACTGGTCATCTCCAAATGATGAACTTTCCCATCCTGTTCCTGCACCAGGTTCTATTTTCTTTCCTCTCATATCCCATACTTTATTTTTCCCAAGATCCTTACCTTTTTCCATATTCTTTAAGCATCTGTACCAGTTACTGAAGATATTCCTGAAACAACTCCCAACACTTCAGAGAAACAGGACATTTTCAGGTAAGTTTAGGTTTAGGCAACCCTGATGTACTACAATAAAGTTAGTATAAGGTAGGTTGTCTGTAAGAGATCTTATTTTTCAATAAGACCACGCTTTTAAAAGTAAAGTTTGTTATTATGAACTTTTATAATTAATATTTACTGCACATATTAATAATAATTTTTAATTCGTTCCTGGTTAGTTTGTAAATCTAAAAAAAAGGGAAAATGCCATTTGTGAGGTGTCTAATAATGATTTGGCAAACCATACAATTGTTACAGGGAATGTATTGGGGAACCAAGTATTTCCGACAAAGGTAGCCTGATGGACTTCACAGAAAACTCTTGTGAGCCAAGTGATGCCAATGAGACATCCCAATCTCAGTTTCTTAGCATGCCAGATCTCGACACTGAATCTGCTGAACCAAGGTGTAACATGGAGCTTTTAGCCGAATTCAATATTGATAATGATATCGATGATGGGATAATTCGGAAGCAAAGTGATGATAGCTCTTTGAATTGTGTGCTGCCATCTATCAATCAGAATGATGATGAGGCTATGACAGAGGTAAATATTATGAAAAATAGGTAACATTAAATATCTACTATTACAATTTTCTTTTGCTAGTACTATTTATGAGATCTGTAGCTGTACCTATGTACATATTGTTCTAATATGAGCAAATTTATGACCAGGATTTAAATGTTACAGATGGACAATGAGTACAATGGGGAATGGGACCAAATGTTTAACGACATTATGACCAACAGAGATCACCAAAACCAAGAGTGTGGATCAGACTTGAAGGATCTTTACTCCCAAATCTCTAAGACCATTGATTTACTTAATTCCTAGTTCCTATTTTATTTCTCCATTGTGTTTATTTCATAATATAATTATGCTAAAGTAATATAAGACCTCAAACAAGGTACGGTGAAGCAGTGAAACTCAACTAATTGCATGTAATAAGTATAATAAAAAAAATTATAAACTACTTCTTTTGCTTTTTCTTCTCAGCTTCCTCTTCCTTTTCTTTCTCAATGACAGAGACATAAGAGTTGATAGTGTCAGAGTCGAGCATTTGCATTGGCTGGCCTCGTCTCATCACAGCAATCTCGAGGTTCTTCTGCCCAGATTGAACCACTTCCAACAAGGCACGGATAGCGAGCTATAAATGAAAACATGTCAATTCATAACTGTACAATACTGAATATTCAATTATTTTTGCAGTTTGTTGAATCAGAATGTGTGAGGTCACAGGAACAATGTATAATTTTATTCTCAGAGTAGGAAAAGTGACTTACCTTCACTGCTCCTTTTTCATTGGCTACTTCTTCTGGAGTGTAATTCTTTTCTAAAAACTCTCGGACGGTCTTAGCAGATCTGCCAGTAGCATTAGCTTTCCATTCATAGTAAATACCAGAAGGTTCAGTTTGGAATAAATGAGGGTGGCCATCATAATCAAATCCACCAATCAGACAAGAGATACCGAAGGGACGACGTCCATTACTCTGAGTGTATTTCTGCTTGAGACTGGCAATGTATCTTGTTATGTATTCAAGGGTCACTGGATCTTCAACAGTCAATTTATGGGACTGACACTCGATTTGAGCTCTATTTATAAGGATTCGGGCATCAGCAGTCAAGCCGGCGAATGCCATCACAACATGATCATCAAGAAGGCAAATCTTCCTCACAGTCCTTTCTTCTTGGAGTTTAGCGACAGATTTCTTTTCCACTCCCAAAACAACAACGTCGGCACCTCTCACACCAACCTGAAGACAATAAGTATTCACTGAGTAAAAATTATGGGAAAAGCAAAACTATCGAAGACATAACCAAGAGACTCACCGCGGTGGAACCTTTACGAACAGCTTCTTGTGCATATTCCACCTGAAGCAAATGGCCATCAGGTGAAAAAACTGTAATAGCTCTATCGTAACGAGCCGACATGGTTTATTTTATTAGATTTTTAAAGAAAACAACAATGATTGAGAAAATTACAAACTATTCGCAACTCATTCAATGTATAGTGATGTATGTATGTAATTTAGCTAACTGGTTTCCAAATCCGAGTCGATTTTTGATTTCGATCTCCAATCAATTTTTGGATCAATCAATATTTTGCTGTCTCTCTTACCGATCTCATAACGGTATATAAAAGCTACAGAATAGAAACCTATATCTTGGCTGAAACTTGGCTCATTATAGCTAAAAAGCAATAGATTATTATAGGCTGTGAATTAGTTTTTGTTTGTGATAATGTCTAAAGATGTTAGCAATTTTAAAGAAATCAGCATAGAGGGGTTAAAATCAAAAATCATAAAGAATATAACTGTGCATGTGCTTTGAAATATGTTTAATATTTCGATTCATAGTGCGATTATATCTGTTCGATTCTTTGTTTGACAGGACATCACTATTGAATAGATGACAACGAAAAATTCAAAATCGACATTTTTGACTCTCGAGATGGCGGCAAACGAGATGGCGCTACTTAGATTTAATTTCGTAATATTAGTCTGATTTTGAGACCAAACTCATCTACAGTGCAAAATAATTACATAAAGGCATAACGTTATGTTGTTGGTTGTTTATTTTAAAGTCTCGGTGCATACAATCTCTGTCCTACGAGCATTTAAGAATATAACATTCGTTTGACAGGGCTGTAAGATTTACCGCTATCGTTTCATAATAAATACAAAAAATAATCGTTCATAAACAATTTCATCCGTTTTCACACGTTCAAGATTTTTTTCAAACCTATGCGAAAAAAAATTTATTTTAGGTTTCGTTCAAAAATTCAACATAACAATAGCAAGCAAGTGTCAGATATTTTCTGGATGTCATTTTGTGTCTTGTCAAGATGTCATTATGTTTATGTCAAAAAAAGTAAAGATGGCGGCGGCTGTGGCGGCGAGTGATTTCGAGCCGTGGTTGATCAAAAAATTACAGGATTTACAAATTGATGAAGGTGTCTACAGCTCATACATTACTGGAATATTAGAAGGCGAGGAAAGTGTTGATGAGAAAAAGGAGGCGTTGGAAGACATACTTTCGGAGATAGCTGTGAGTATCCGCATCAGCTTGTTGACCATGCTACTATCTGCAATTTAATGACGATTCTCTATCAAATTGCAGGAAAAAGATGTGTCCGCTGTTGTTGCTGAGCTTTTGGAAAAATGGGAGTCATGCTTACCCAAAGAGCCGTCCAAACCGGCTGTTGATGTGGTCGACGCACAACTTGCAAAGCTGATGAATACTCGCTGTTTGGCCACCACAGCTCGACGAGAATACACAGACGAAGAAAAGAAGATTCGCGAAGCTATTTTATCTCAGTACAGTCAACTTTCAGACAATGAGGTATGCTAAAGCTTGATTGGAGAGTTGAGGTTATCTCTGTTCTAAGAAGATCTCCTTATTTTATCTAATGTAAGTGTACTAAATTTCCAGGATGAAGCTGTTACTGTTGAGGATGGGGACAGTTCTGATATGGTTAAAAATACAAATGCCTCGGATGTGGCAGCGGCAGCTAGAGAGCGTCGAGAACAGGCTCGGCAAGATGCAATGAAAAAGAAAGAAAGAGACAAAGAAGACAGGTAACTTCTTCTGATGTTTGATTGTAGTTGCCAGCATATGATATCAGATCAAACTAGTCTATTATAGGATTTAGATGTAAATTGAGGAACTATATATGTCTCTAGATACTACAAATTTCATATTGATTATTCTGATTTGGACTTCTGTGTTTCAGAGAAAAACAAAAACAGATAAAGGAAGATAAGAAGGAAAAGCGTAAAACAGTCAAAGGTGAAAGAAAGAGGTAGCGGGCATTTCATAACTTTTATTTTTTCCTGCTTTGTTTTAAATTTTGTATTATTCTAGTTTTAATTTGTAATTACCCTGGAAAATCAACTTGGCTTAGTTGCAAAAATAAGCTCAATAAAAAAGTCAAAAATCCTACTAGGCTCATGGCTAAAAGCAGTTAGCTACTTGAGAGCTATCCTTTTGAACCACAATGGGAGTTTCAATTTGTACGAAGCTATTTTCCAGGGTTTCATTAGGTATGTACTTGAAAGTATAATGTGATGCAATATTTCAATGTTAACATGACATGTAAGTGAAATTGGCACAATAATGATTGAGTTGATGAGTTGTCTGAGGCATGTTAGTGACAGCCAGCTTCTTAGAGGCAAATCAATTGTGCTTATTTTTCATATTGGTCCACACATAACTTGTATATAGTATTTTGTGGTATAACCAATGATTTGAAACTAAAGATGATTTTAAAAGTTTTAACCCTGCAGTAATAGTTTTATTTTATACCACTGTACTTCTTGGTCTTACAACCTACATTTGTATGACATGTCTATTTTGTATCCCTGAAGAGGAGCAGATGCTATGAGAGTGTTATCTTTATCTCAACTCAATTGGATCTATGTATCATGGCAATAATGACATACAACAATGTTATGCTGTATGCATAAATAAAACTGGCTGTGTATTATTTATGCAGATATAATACCCAAAACCTACTGTTTGCTTTTTTCAATACTGTAGCCGGCCTACTAGTAACACTAGGTGTGTAGGTATACTAGTAAATACAAGAAGGAAAGCTTCTTGTATTACAAATAAATATTGGAAAATCAGAAGGAAAGTCTGCTAAATGTCTAAAAGGTAACATTTTATTTTATGAAAACAGGTAATTGTTTTACACTCTGTTATGTCTTCCTGACAACATTTAGCTAGGTATTATTATTATAAGTTAAAAAATATGCTGCAGTAAAAATAATTAGATAGTAGAACTTTGGATAGTTAACAAAAGCAATATAATATGTTAACAGTAACTAACTATAGTTTTATTTTAAAAAAAAGAGTAGATACTTATTAGTCAAATGGTAATTTATTACAATTAAATAGGATAACATTAGCACCTTGAAATTACTTAATGCATTACATGATTTTCTAAATCTCATAAATTACTGTGAATAGTTATACAATACAAGTACTTAAAAACTATTATTATGGCCATTGTTACCCTTTAAGGTATAACTTCAATTTTAGAATATACTTTGATAAAAAATAATAATAACGCAGAAAACATACCTACAAAATAATAAACTAAACATATGAGATGATAAAAAAATTCATGACTAATTTTCATCAATACTGATGAATGATTCACTATCACCTGTATCAATTTCAATTTGATCTACATCACTATCAGTTACTACAAAATTGTGAGCTCCTCCGGCAAAGATATGCTTTATAACTCCACTTCTTCGTATAGGCACCAGAGTTGGATGAAATATATCCTTTTCTGTTGGTATGCCAGTATTTGAGTGCTCATTCCAGCCCCATGCCCATAGAGTATTGTCTGTTGCTAGGCAAATAGTATGCTCTGATCCTAAAGCTACATCCTTGACTCGTCTCCCATCTGTAAGAGAATACAAGCTTTAAAAAACTTAAGAGGATTAAATTACCGTGAAATTAAGTGGTGAGACCCACCTGGTAATTTTATGAGGGTCTTCTGCCCCGCAGAAGCACTGGTTCCAATCTGACCATAGGTATTTCGCCCCCAAGTAAATAAAGTTCCATCTTCAAGCCATAGCAAAACATTGGTCCATCCTGTCAAAAGCTTCTTCACAGCCTGTTTCACACCTATATCAATCTTCTGAGGTGTATAGATTTTGCTATACTTCTCTGTATTTAGTACTAATTGACCATGGTTATTATTGCCCCATACATACAAAGCATTCTCATCTGCACTCCAAGCTACAGTATGTTTTTGGCCACATGCAATATGTGACATATTACCAATGCTTTTCACTTGAGTAAACCTGTCTACTGATAGCACTTTGTTGCCCAATCCAAGCTGTCCAAATTTACCACACCCTGTAACCCACACTTCACCTTTTGAATTTATTATTGCCGAGTGCCTCAAGCCCATAGAAATTACTCGTGAATTAACTTGGAGTCTCACAGGTGTAACAGATCTTGAGAAGTGATCTTTTGGTAGGCCAAGTTGACCGTGACTATTGGAACCCCAAACAATAAGCAGGTCATCTGTAACTCCACAACTGAAGTCCCAACCGCATGCAATATTTTTGAATTTTATTCCACTCAGAGCCCATGTTCGTTCAAAAGTATATTTATCTTTGTCTGTTGCTAGCTGAAGTTTGGAGTTCCATCCACAAGAAAACAGTCTTCCTTCTTCGTCAATTAAAAGAGAGTGTCCACCACCACATACAATCTGCTTTATTTCTTTTTCATAGAATTCTATCTTGACTTGGGTAGGTTTATCTGTTTGCTCGCTGACTACGTTCAGGCCTAATTGGCCATGGGAATTAGCGCCCTGAAAATAGGTATTCACAAAATATTAAGAACCTGCCGTAACATAGAACGTGACTGTTTATTACATATGCGTTTAGTAAACTTTGATTAGATCATTACCCAAGACCAAACGACCATTATATTATGAATCAGCGCCTGAAGGAAGAGGATTTACTCCAAAAATATTATTTATTGAAAAACAACAATCAAAATACCTATAATTAGGTTAGGTATACAAATAAAATGACGTTTGATTTGCAACAACGCAAGCAAGCAAACAGCTGTTTGATTGATTGTTTATCAATGACAGCTGACAGTGACATCTGACTATGAGGATTTCAAGCTGCGTTCAAAATAAAGTTTAAGGGTCCGGCTACACGTTCAATTCTATATTTTAATAATAATAAGCGTCAGTGGAAATGCACCCTGAGCTTACTGGTCCTTTTTGTATATCTTCGAGGACGTTACTTGCTGCATCTGCGTAGCTTTTTAGAGTCTGTCCAAGATACCATTACCTACTACAATATTGCAACTATTCTTTAACTTCATAGCATTAATGATCGTTATCGACCGCGTTCGTAACACACGTATCGAACGCAGTCGATCTGGCAAACTTGTAAAGTGATTAATCACATCTCGTCCGCATCTGTGAAATTGCGAACTTTGAGCTTGTTTGTGACACGTCCACACTTAAACGTTACCAATTAAGGCCTAAAGTTGAAGGTCCATGTATAAGATAAGTATGTAGGTACCTACTTACATAGGTACTTACGTAAATATTATTAGACAGAGAGCTTGCTATTCTTGAGGAAATGTGTTCCATGACCCAGGATTTAGGTACCTATAAATGCATATATACCTACATAGAAGGTATCATGTCAAGCGGGAAAAACGGTTGCAAATAGATACAAACGCTTATGCCATGAAGGTATAACACTTTGTTGACTCAATGGCTGTTACTTAATATTTGAACAGGCCGCACTGCGCTGGGCTCTAAATAAAACATGACTGTCCGACCGGACTGAATTTTTTAAGTAACTTGTAGCCCTAAACCCTTTGAGAATAATGCTAGAACGAATACTAAATAAGTTTGGCTGTATCTTCGATCGTATGGGATTTGGTAACATTAATCTTATGGTTGGCTCCATAGCTCTTACGGGATGGGACGGGAATATTGAAGAGACTGGAATAAAGAGGAATAAATCTACGAATGATTGCAAAAAATACCTACTACTTTTATTGAACTAAGTAGGTAGGTAGGTAGTATTTGTTAAGTAGGTAACTAATTAATGCTTCGCGTAGCAACTCCTCAGATATCGATGATCACCAATCTACTAGATATTATAGAAGCTCTTTGACTACTTGTTCTGTGTTTATAGTATTCGCAGATTAAAATAAGAGAACCCAAAAGTTGAAATAGGAAAGATAACCTGTGACCTAAATAACAAAATCATACAATAATAGCTAGGTACCTACATACCTACCTAGGTACCTATTTATAAACACAAAATATCCCTTAGACAGCACAGGTTACCTCAAAATTCCCCGAAAGAAGATTTGCATGATTTTTCACGAAGTTGAAATAAAGACTATGTAAAATGTAAATTCGGGCCCACCTGAATGTAAAGTTCACGCTTGATTTTCATGGTGCGGACTGGGAAGGAATTTTAAAATCACATTATAGGTAAAAATAAGTTTGTGCAGCATAAAATGATAATTTTTGAGAGTTTTATACTTACTTACTCGTACAGTAGTAAAAAAGATTAAACATTTTTGCATTTATTTTTACAGATATTTTTACCTATTAAATAAGTATTTATAGTATGAACTAAGTAGGTACTTATAAATACCAATTAACCTACTGAACTAATAAATAACTAGACTAAGTGAACAGGTAGTGTTATAGTATGGGTAGTGGGTACATCACCAGGTAGTATTATATTTGTATTCAATTTAGAGTTTTATTTGTAAATGATTCGGTTGCCCAAGGATTCCTGGTAAAAATTATAACAAATGGGCTACATCAAAGAATTTTTGAGGGTTGGTCTATACCTAAGTACTTATACCTTAGTCTTCCATTTTCTTTTGTTTTATTTAATTTGTACCTATTTGTATTTGTGCTCTGCACGGTGTTGAATGTTAAAGTTCTTGAATTTCTTTTGCCGAACCTTCTCCCTAGGTTGCCTGGTAGTATAAGTAGGTAGGTAGATAGGTAGATTTTAAAACAGGGGTGGCTGTATAGACGAGTAAAGTTGGACGTGGCTGCTCAGGTGGTATGGTGGTATGGTTTACATACAATACGTGTACCTACACTACCTACCTATCTCCGAGTTTAATCAATAAACAATTTTAGATAGGTACCTACATAATTTTGTGGTTTTTTAATTAGCTTATTAGTTATTTTACTTTGTTTATTTTATTCAAAGTTTCTACATTCATATATTTAAAAGTTAGTTGTAAAATATTTTTGTTTTTATAAATTCATTTTGCAGTTAAATTTAAAAAAAATATTCGCTGCTCTGCTTTGCCTGCGTTAAATCGGGATAGAAAGAAGGGTGTTTTAACGTTTGCATGTGGTTTGTTATTACCTACTGTTTCGGAGGTAAAACAAGTAGATATGTAGTACGTTTTCTCGCGCTTGCTTTTGTAAATGCGAGAAAAATGTTTCGCTGCATTCAGTTTTTTCCAATAAAACAAAGCTCCTGGTGGAACACTACGAAATGCATTTCTTGAATCTTAAGATTTTTAAGTTTTTTTTTACTAGACAGAACAAGGTGCTCTCTCTTGCCTGAGTAATGGTAAGAAATCACATTTGACCATAACTTAAATAGTGCTGCTACACAGTATTTTGCATTAAATTTTATTGGCTGGCGGATTGGCTTCTAAAGCACTCATCCACTATATATGATATATCAGAGAAGATCAGTGTCGAAAACCTAGTAATTCCGCAAGCTATTCAGGGGACTAGCTTGAAGGGGCTAGCCTAGCTCGGAGTTAAAAAGGTTCGAACCAGAATAAAAAAATGCTTACATAATACTAAACTTAAAAAAAATGCTAACATAATACTTGTGAATACTAAATATTAACCAATCATTGCGATTTCAACTATTTTAATTCATTAATAAATAACTCAATACCGACTTAAACTTTCAACTTTGCTTCATACCAATAATTTCAGTCGTCTGGCTTGTTCTGAAAGGGCTCAGAGCTTGAAGAAAACTTTCTAAGTCAGGCTTTGTAACTAAGGCACAAAGTTGAAAGCTAGTTTCTTATAAGTTGTTTCCAATAAAAATGATTAAGTAATTTCTTAAACGAGATTATTTAATCTTTTAAATTATAGACTCATACTCATTATTAATCGACCACACCACTTGGTATTAGTGTGTTAATAATAAAGTAATTTGCTTAGACCTTCCAAATATTTACCTAGGTTTTAGGTATACTAAAATAATATATATATAAAATAATATTTATATATATATAGGTATTCTATTATATCTACTAATATAATACATTTATCTTACGTAGCATCTACGCTGCCCCCGCCACCAAAGCGACGACGTAGCGTAGCATTGCTACGACGTAGCAGTAGCAGTCGCATACAAGCCGTTCATAAGATCTCGTTTTTATAAAATTAAAATGTTCTCAGCACTTATTATAAAATTACAGGGAGTCAAAAGATTTTATGAATGAGCATGTTAGTAACACGTCAACGTTTATATCCTGAGAGACTTCATTCATATTCCATTTGAATAATATCAAACGTAATAATATATTCTCAGTAAACAGAGCTAACTAAATTACCCTTTATTACCCACGTCTCTAGTTAATTCACTTACCGTATTATGCGACTCAAATAAAATGCCTCTTAGAAATCCGCCTACACCTTTTTCGGGATTCATACGTTTGCATTTTTTTCTACTTTAGGTCAGCAAAACCGTTGACGTCGACGCAAGTTATTTTATTAAAGAATCTTGAAAAATTACTTTGAAAATACGCCGTTATCTTAGAAAAATACTACGACAATGTAATTACAGTTTTATTTCATTCTTCCATATATTTTTTTCATTATGCTGTATTTTTACTACATAGGAATCCATCCAAAAATAGACATTGTTTATAACGGTGAGGCATGGATTTTACCCAATCCTACTGCCTAAAACCATTCATTATTTGCATGTTGAATATACCTACCTATCTATACGTACTTTCTCTCTCTCCCCATTCATTATTATTAAATTTATTAGGTAATCTCTAATTGCTTGGTGTACCTAACAAAGTTAAGCAAGCACCTTGTTTGGTAAAAAATACTTTAATATCTATCACCTGCATTTTGCAATTTCTAAGGATAACCAACCATGCACGTGAATAAAAGAACCAACCATGCATGTTAATAAAAGAACCAACCATGCACGTTGATAAAAGAAGAAATAAAAGTTGAAAAAAGAAAGTTGAGAATAGTGCCGTTTCTCATACTACGAGTAGAAACCTACATACTAATAGCAGTTGCAAAACTTGCTATAGAACGATCTTTATAATAATTAGTTTCTATATATTATTTCCGCACAACTTTTTTCTATCATTTCTCTGTTCTCGTTATGATCTCTTTAAATATGATCCAAATATGATTATGTGCCAAAAATATGATCTGAAGACTTCGCTCGAAAAAATACAAAATACCGTCCTTTATATTTTGCAGCATCTTTTAATTTGATTTGTAAAATCAAATCGGCTGGCTGGATAATAATAATAAAAGGTAATTGATTTTCGCTTTTTAATCGTTCACACACTTATCGTTATCGGAACAATGAATTATCGTCCCGTCTATTGTTAGTATGAATTAAATGGTTTTATTGGATTCATAAAATAACAGATTCGCCTCCTCATTGTGCCATGAAGGTGACTTGCCTTTGGTCAATTTTCCAGTTCTCGCTTCTATGGATATTTGTGTTGGCTCATTTCGCTCAATTCAGTATAAACAAATATAGAGCGGTTATCGAAACTACTTATCGTAAGTTGTTTTTTTATTATTTTTCTCCTTTGTTGCATGCTGCGTGCGGTTTCGCATTTAATGCTTTTAATGGTTTTATTAAAAATATAAGTACTTATTCTTATTTTAGGCTTTGAACTTACGTAGTAACTATATACTTCTTATTTAGGCGAACAACCCAAGTCGAAGTATAATCAGTATGATTGAGTTATAAACATCTAGCCACTTCGCAATCATTCATATTAACTTCAAGTAACGTGATACATTTCGAGATTACTAGTCAATAGAAAATGGGGTAGATCTGGCTTGATCCATCAATAAGAGAGTGAAACTGTAATAAGTTAAGTCTATTAAATAAGATAGTTTTAGATATTAGGCATACTGAGAGCTAAACTTTAGAAATGGCTATTAAGAATGCACAAAAGGTCTAGGTAAGTAATTAGTGGAATGATTGTGTTGTGCTCTGAAACAGTTGTTCAAGTTTGCTAATTATGAAGCACTAATTTGCTTATCCCAGTTCGCAATGAACACGAGAGAGAATATTAAATTCTTTTATATAGTTCGTTAAGTTTTTTTCAGTTTATAATTAATTATTTTAGCTACACACTGTGTAATTTCAATAGGTAGTCTATATTTAATTTTTAGTTTTTATTTATGAGAACTATTACTCCATTTTTAGTTGGTACATGTATTTATGTATGTATTAGTGGGATGTAAAATTTTAAAATTGAAAAGTAAAAACGTGTGAGTCAATATTTGTTATTGTGATTGTATGTATTTTCTATATTAAATAAAATAAAATGTAATGGATTTTTTTAAATATAAACATACCTACTGATTAAAAAGAATGAAAGAAAGAAAATTGGTTTATCGGCCCCACTAAGATTACAAAATATAATAAAGTACATTTTTAATATAAAATAATATATACATTTACAAAAAAAAACTACTATTCTAGAAATACATCTTAATTATTGAGGGCCAATGGGTCCGGTCTCAGAATAATGTGGTCCTAATATCTAGCTAGATACCAGGTGGTAGGACAACACTGGTTTTCAGTCTACATATGTACATAATATGTAGATTTAGAAACACTTTTCTAAAACTGTGTGTTTTTCATACCATAGCCAGTGCCAAACCACTGACTCTCACGAGACGAGACGAGAAACATCTGATTTGCATTTCAGGGCCTCTCCTGGTGAAATGCGCAAGGGCTAGAGGGATATGCATCAAGTCTTTTGCGTGTCCGTGGGACAGGATGCTGGAGGATAGAGGTGACAGATGTATGGAAGAAGACACAGACTTCGTGTGCTGCAGGGTGGCCCAAGTGAGAATGCCATATGATATCTTTGAGGTTTACGGAATCTAAGACTGAGGTAGGATTCATCAAATGGTGTGATGCTCCATAGCCTGGCCACGCAGGATACAGATTTATTTATAAAAAATGAGCGAACCTTACAGTCTCATAATGATGTGTAACATCTGACTTTAGTAATGAGCAACATATAAATTTTGAATAATTCTATTAATTTATTTTTTATGAGGTTGGTACCATCTGACGGCCAAATTCCTGATACACATTTCTGTCCCATTTCTCAAAAATTTACATAAGCGAGAGAGAACACAACAACACATCAAAAATGAACGAAATTCAATTTAGTATAATGCTGCTACAATCCGCCGTATCAGACCACCGTGTCGTTGTTCGTGGCCGCGCTCTGTAACGGAGGCAAACGAAAATAAAAGGTTTCTAGCCTAATACTCAAGTAAATGTAAATCAAATAAATGTAATTGTTGTCACCAGTAAGTATCTTGTTTATGTATAAGATGTTAACGAATTAATAATAAAGCTTGTACTAATATTGAAATGTTTTTAATTTATTTTACGAAAAGCTATAAAAAAAACATTAGCACATAGGTACAGTTGTATTGATTTTACTGGATATTTTGCTAAAACAAATGTAAAAGCAAAACCGTAGCAGAATTTATTTAAAAAGTAAATCCCAAGCTTCTCTTATATGAAAAAATCCACGTACCACGTACGGCGCAGGTTGGTGTACAAACTTGACTAATGAAGTTTAGTTAGGCGGGCTCGTGCGATCCAATCTCATACCTTGCCTAATCCTATTGCCGTAGCGTCTGCTAGATAAGCCTGAGTGTATGAACCTAATCTACCTATTATAAAACTAGGTAGGTCTTTTTCGCTCACTGCTTACTCCAATATTTTTACTAAAAATTAATTACACAGAGTAGAGAAAAACTTTTAGAAATTGAATTATTTCACATTTGTTATCGGGTTGTCTGAAAATTGTCGGTTTATTTTTACGCCATACAGAGCATAGAAAAACTTTTAGAACTTGAATTATTTCACATTTGTTATCAGGGTGTCTGAAAATTGTCGGTTTATTTTCTACGCCATAGAGAGTAAAGAAAAACTTAAAAATTGAATTATTTCACATTTGTTATCAGGGTGTCTGAAAATTAAAGGTTTATTTACTCTATTTTTCTTATAAGCCTATGTAAATTTCCTGGGGGCTCTATTATGGACACCTTATTTAAATAGATTCATTGTAGTTTATATGTATACAGTATACGTAAACTCCTACAATCTATATTACTGAATGTACAAATGGAAGCAATTAGGTCAACTAAAGACCCTTGCAACCAACCTCGAAATATAATAGAATAATAGAACAACTGTCGGTATAGTATTTACATCACTGGCACGATCTGCGGTAATGGCTGAGGATCAGCAGAACAGCAGTCGCGTCTAGAGAAGCCAGAGCTACGTCTAATTCGACTCGCTCGGATATTGCAATTTCCATCCAACTCACGCCTGCTGCTGCGTCCTTCCATTTCATTTCGTATCGCGATGGAAACAACAACGTTGGCATCAGGCATACATTTTTTTGCAGACTTTTTTTATTTATACTCAGCGTAGGTACCTACCTATTAGTATATGTACCTCTTACATACACTGATTTGTATTTACTTATTAAACTTTGAGTGTTTAATTATTTTTATTTTATTTATTTGGGACAACTATTTTTCTTAATAATTATAACATCTTACATTAACTATATTTGCCCACTGCGTTATCCACAGAGTTATAAATCAGTTTTACATAGGTATGAAGACCACTAGCGTCAATAGGTTTGAACCCTGAAGTGTTTTTAACTTCCGTTGCTTTGATTATAAGTACCTATTATGATCAAAGTTCCGTTTCTTTGTTGCTGCATCAACCGAAAATGCTTTGGTTTTACAGGGAAGCCTCAAAAAAGATTCTTTTAAAAAATTACCAACCGTCCATTATTTTCGCTTTACGGAACGTTAAGCCCTTTCGGCGACATACAAAAGATTTTCATTAAGCAACACCGACCCTTGGATGATTCAAATTTTGATATTTTAATATTTTTTAAAATTTATCTTGACGTATTGTTCTGGGCGAAGGTTGAGGGCAGACCGCCTTTCATTTATTCAACGTTTATACCACCATGTATCGTTTTAACAGCGATCGAGATTATAATTTTTTACTTTGCTTGCTGGGATTAGAATTTAGTTTAAAATTTTAGAATTGTTTTTCTAGATGTTACTGGCCTGCTTATTATGCTGTAGTTTTCGGACTAATAAAACAGCCTACATCACGGCTAGTTATTCAATGAGTTCAGTTACAATAGGAAATGTAAAATAATCCATCATAGGACACGAAAGCAAATTACCGTTAAATTAATAAAAACCGGGCATGTCACGTGGGGCTGCATAAAGTTGAATATGCATACACACGAAGTTGCGCTAAAATAGTTAAAAAAGGCATGTACGGTAAAATTGCATTTAGAGCCAAAGAACTCTTTTTTTTTTCATTTCAGTTTATGAGCTTTAACTTTTGCGACATTGTAGTCTGTAAAAACTCATTTTCCAAGCTTACTTTAATGATACCTACTCCTCTAGTCGTTATTTCTCTGTCTGTTGTCATAAAAACTTCAGGAAAGAATACTCGAAACAGCGTCCATTAGGCGAGGCAAGAACATGGGAACAAGCGGGAATGGACAGAATGGATATTTGCAGAGCCACGGAATAATACAGTACTAAGTAGATCTCGAGGAGGCACCGAGCTTCGCCGGACGTGACCGCGTTCTTAAGTTATGGGCTCGCAAATCTTTTCGGCTTTTAAAAGCTCACGGAAACCCATTTTATGCTAAGTAACTATCAATGTCGCTGTTAAGTAAGCATGTTTACAAAAGTGCGATTTGAACGGTGTTAAAAAATATGTGTGGTACGATAGCTGATGACTTATATATTTTTATTTTTTAAAATTATCTGTGAAGTTTTGAATATTGCCAGCAGATAATGATTTACAAAGATAGTCTTCTTATCGTGATATCGTGTCACTAGTTCTTTCGAACCAGCAGGGTGGTGAAAGGATTTCAAGTAGTAGTATTGCAAAGATAATTAAAAATAAAAAATACGTGATAGTGAATTCCTATTAGTATAGATAAGTAGATACTAATTTTGATCGTCATATTTAATCGTTGAAATATACTCGATACTCAATAATTTTATTATTACATTACTCAATCCTTTTTTTTTATGTACGCATAAAAAACTATTCCTGAGAGGTATTTTTATATGAGTCAGATCAGGGTATATTTCAGTGGGCTTCTTGCTTTACGGTAAATCAATGTGGCGGGCGCGGTCAAATATGCAGGTGCTGGAAAAAGCACGTTCAACATTTTATCTAGCACCCACTAAGGAATTCGTGACATAACACAAATAACTTATCCTTATAATCGCCAAAAAGAGGAGTTTTGTACATTTTAGTTGCGTATATCTTAGTACTTAGTACTCTGTGATTTTAGGTAAATAATGTTGCTAGGTATCACTGCAAAGCAAAACTGCAGAATCGCTTTCCCCTCAATGTCGTCCCAAATTATATAAAAATACATTCATGTCAAAACACATTGCGTGTTCAGTTAGAATTCGCTAAGTCAGGATAAAGCTAACAAGAAATGTACGTTGAATGTAGTGCTTAGTCACGCTCAATTAGAGCAAAATTTATGCCAAACCGCAGTGTTCGGCTCGGGTAACTGACTCGGTAGAGATGCATTCGGAAACGACATTTATCTTAGCCCTCACTGGGAATAGGAATAGAAGCGATGCCATGTTTCAGATAAAATTAGTTAGTAGGTATATAAATACTTAAAAGAAAATAAAACTATTTATTCGCTCCAAACCATGACCTTACCCTTTTTTTAAGACTGAGACCGTACCTTCGTTTTTACCTATCAATATATTTAGGAAGGATATTATTTTATTCTTTATGTGTAAAAGGCATAGTCCTGAGTCCTGACTGACTGAATGCATGACTGACTGACTGACAGAGAGCGAATGAATATGAATAGGCGAAGAGGCTTGAAAATTGGAGGATATGTTCATCTTTCGTTCATCAAGAACTGAAAGTGCGGATTAAGAAAGGAATTTTTGTTAACGAGCCCAGTGTCGCTTCCCATGTTTTTATTTCTATTTAATTCTACTGATTTTTTTTTAATTGATTGGGAGGGAATTGGTTAACTTTTCCGGTGATAATGGTATAAAACACCATTATTTTTGGCTGTCAAAACTTCAAAGTCAACGATTTCCTTTAGTACCTAAGTACAAATAAAAACATCTGAAAAGCGACTGACGCAGCCGCTTTTTGTTTCGTTCTGCGGCATCAAGGGGCGACGGGGCATTAACATCAATCATGTTTTGACATTCGATTTTTCGTCACAAGTTGGCGGGGAATTATTGCCATAGCTTGCGCTGAGTTGCGCTTAGCTGTTTATGTACCAACCATAGAAAAAAAAGCAACACATGGAAACATTAAAAATGTGGCTCAACTCATCCTGAATCCCTATTACAACGTTATCTTTAGAACTAGCTTCGAATTCACACGCC
The DNA here is from genome assembly GCA_932526365.1 of Lobophora halterata. Taxonomy (NCBI): domain Eukaryota; kingdom Metazoa; phylum Arthropoda; class Insecta; order Lepidoptera; family Geometridae; genus Lobophora; species Lobophora halterata. The sequence goes on along the minus strand of OW052001.1, from coordinate 9,252,196 downwards.
CGGTTTTCTGTAAAATCAGTTTCCACCACACAACAATATTTATGACTGTTGGTTGTATGAAGAGGCGTTGGGTGCGTAGGGCCATTCCAACTAAGTCTGACTGGGCATATTAGCCAAAGTGTCTCATAACTTGCCGAGATGTTGCATATTTTTAATACGATCCTACTGTGGTCCTTCGCAGTATCTACTTTATACCAATAAATCCATTGATGTTTTACTTTATACCTTGGTAAATAAAATATCACTTACGGTACCCAAGTCACGGAGGAAAAAAGTACCTACCCAAGTGTCAATTTGCTTTAAAAGAGTTATAATTTATTAGAAAATAACGGTTCAAAATAGGTAATCGGTAAAAAGCTTTATTCAATTCAGTAACATGATTTGAATAAATTACAAGTTTCCTCGAATATCAATAACTTATTGCTCCCGATACTACGCTAGTTAGAAACAGGGGTAACATACATAAGTTTCTATTTATGTGAGTATGTTAACCCAAGCTCGGCGGCTCGTGTGTGTTCAAGCGACCATCGTGGATTTACGAGCCAGCACCCTCGAGAGCGTGGCCTAGACTGGATACTGCTTAAGAAACGATACATTACGAATAACCCAATACTTAACTGTTTTTCAGGTGTAAAGTAGAGAGCTAATACTGAATGCCAACTTTCCTACTTATAGGTTATTAATTTATATCCAATAAAATGCAAATATAAAAACTAAAGTTTGTTACGTTAATGAAAATTTTACTCTAAATGAATAGATAGAAATATTTTACAGGTAGGTACTTGACGTATCTAAAAGTATGAACTACATATTCATTAATCGTTTTTTTGCTATTTAACTCCACAGAACATATTTATATTTGATTTATCTTTCAGCTGATTCAATTAGTATTCAAAAATACACTTCATGTAAAAATTGGCGAATGGAAGGTTGAAAAACCTAATATGAATTTTCCCCCAGCAAAGTTGTGGTTAATTAATTCAATGTACAGACAGATATGAAAGTTGAACGAGCACTAACTAGACCACTCAATGTGTACAGTACCTACAGGCTGCTGGGGTCGGCCTAACAAGTTTGAACAACCCAGCCGTCCGTTTCCATTGCAATTTTTTTGTAATTGCCCATCTCGCTGGAATTAAAGTGTACTAAAATATCAGATGAATACTGGAATATGATACCGTGCTTCTTTTACGAGAGTTAAACAAAGATAGGAAGCGAAAAAATATTTTTAAAAGTTTTTTCACGGTGGAAATAAAATTATGTTCATTTCTGGAATCCTTGCCTTTTTTTAGGAGCTCTACCCATTTTGTTTTGAGCTCATTCCACAGAGCCGAACGAAAAAAAGACTTATGATATGAGCCTCGACTCGACTTACGATTTTTAGGTATGATGTATACGGTGAATTTTTTGACTGAATACGCATACTAGCCAAATCCGAGAGATAGGAATGAGATATTTTCAGAACTATTTACCTACTTAGGTATGTATGTACAGGTATCCATACGTGACTGTACGGATGTAGCAATGATAAGAGAATTCAACGTACATAACGTGAGTGGGAAGTACGACAGCAAGTTTCGTACATTTCACAAAATTATATCTACTCGTTATCCATTTCGCTCAAATACCTTATGTACCTATGTACTTTCGTAACTTTCTCAAAGTTTCAAGACGCTTATGTCGATGAAGAGCTCGATGGGGAAAATGTCGATAATATTTGTCTATAAAGGAAATTGGAATATCATGAATCCCGACAAACAGTATCCCGTATTCATTTTCATTACTCACGCTCATATATGTTTCTAAACAATGTATTTTTTTTGGCAATTTTGATTTATATAGGTAAAATTAATAAATATTTTTTTTTTCAAATACTTAGTCCAACATCTGTAACTATAACTAAGTACGTAATTTTAAGTTACAAATCAATTAATATATTTTAAATATTCTAAACATTTTTACCTTAATACCCTGTGTATTGTACACACGACATCTAAGTTAGATGCTTAGGTAAGATGATTTAAGCACTACAAAATGGAACAAAATCATTATATATACCTAACATTAGCCTGCACTTAAAAAAATAAAAAATGTTAATGGTCTTTCGAACCAGTTTGGTGAAAGGATTTCAAGTGCGCCTCGAAAAAGGTTCCTTTCGTGCACTATTTTAAATGGTTCCTAATAAGTAATTACAGGCGTATTTACTTTAAATGGGTAGGTACTCGCTATATATCATTGGGATGATTTTGTTGAAGTGATTTGGTATATAGCAAATTATTCTTATTTTTTTTATTTATACCTATAAATCGACTCGACTTTCGATTCGAAGGTCTTGGGTTCGAACCAGGTCGTACACCAATGGATTTTTCTGATAAGAAAATGTATGTATGCATTTGAATTATTTATTTAATTTATTTATAAACACGTGATTAACGGTATAGGAAAACATCGTGAGGAAACCGGTATGTCATAGAACCTAAAAAGTTCGCAAAAGGAGCCTCTTAGAGGCGTACTTGAAATCCTTTCATTACACTGGTTCGAAAGAAATAGTGACACGATGAGAAGAAGAATTTGTATCTATAAATAAAAAATCAAGGAAATAAATTGTTTAAAACATCAAGAAGCTAGAAATTTTTTTCAAAAACAGCTGACCCGTTTAGAGCATTCAGCCCGTTGAGTTCCGGAGAATGATTGCAGAAACTGCAGCGCTTTACTTTTTAAATTCACGCGACAATTTAATTTAAAAGTTCAAGCTTCACGAATTTCATAAAAGTTAAAGATTTCTTTATAAAATTGGTAGAGCTTAGAGAGAAACTATTTATATAGTTTTTGGATAAAAAACTATGCGATTTGTATAGATATATGAGACATTGATACAATTTAATTACAACCAACCAAATAATTACTTATGTACATACAAATAATAACATAAATACATAGATTTTAGCTGTAAACTGATTCCTTATCAATGTGATTCTACCAAATAAGTTGGAGTCCAAGAAACCTTATAAGTTTTGTAATATAGGGGAGGCATTCATAGATCCAGTTTAATAAACCCCGAGGAAAGGTACTGACTGATATGATAGTTCTGATTACTTGACCTCCTGGGATGGCGACTACTTTATAAAATACTATAGGTATCTACTTAGATAAGAGTAGATAAAAGCTGCCTTAGGTTTTAGAGTAGGGTAACTAACCAAAATTCCGTCTCTAAGAGCGTTAAGCCACACTGCTCCGTTGCGTTGCATTGGTACTGAATGCGTCTCAATTTAGCGCTGCAGCGCAAATACCAGTACAAAATTGCGCAACAACAACGACACAACGCATCGCAAAGGAGCAGTGTAGCTTTGGTCAGTTAGTAAGCAAAGCTTTTGTTTAAGAAACAAAGGCCACATATGATTATACGTAATTAAACTTGATTTGAGGAAAAACTGAAAGTATCCAATAAGTCTGTTAATAAATAACCTTGTTTTTTTTCTCAATTTCATTATCAAACCTATCCAATAAAGTGTTATTTTTTTTTGTTTAGAAAAAGGATATACTTTTTTAACATGAAATATTTATTTATTTGTATAAGTTTGATTTCAAACTTTATAGTATCCAATTATAACAATGTACAATGTACAATGTACAATGTATTATAATGTATTTGATGTACCTATCTCTGCCCTGTCTGTCGCCCCACGTACGCCACGTTGCATCACGTTGCGTCGCAGAGGATTCGCAGTCGTTGCTGGAACACAGGCATATTTTGCCATAGACAGACAAGACAGTCCCCGCGCGCAGTCGCAGAAGCCCTATGTGTCAAAATAGACAATAATTGTGTGGTGGTCAAATTAATGTTTTTGTTTTTATCAGGCTGTCGAAACTACGGGCTAAAAAAACTTTGTATGGACGGAGGCAAAATTTTAATGGTGGCTATATATACGTTTCACTCACGTCTCCAACCTCTCGCTCTTCTGTCTCACGTCATTCATTCGCGACATTCCGATCATTGCTTTATTTATTTCTAAATTTTCTTATGTGATTTATATCATATATTAGTGGTTTTGTTACAAAATACTTTCAGTTTTATGACTGTAGAATGTTACTATGACGTACCGAAAGTGTGAAATTTGTGGTTTGATATCGAAAAGAAAAGATGGTAAAAGAAGGTATTTCATGGCAAGATTCCCTCGAAATGATGAATCTCGGTAAGTACAACACAAGTAAAATGATACAATGGTAAACAGTGTTTAAACCACATCATATTATTTACATTTTATTTGTAAAATAGTGGATTTGGAAAATAGTGCGTCAAATTAAAATATCGATATCGATAAAATTATATTTGTTCTAATGTGTACAGGTGCAAGCTGTGGGTTAAGATGACAGGGAAAGAAGATTTGGCGTATATACCCATTGAAAAGTTATACGCAAATAAATTTATATGTGGCAAACATTTCCACGACAAGGATTTCAAAAAGAAAAAAACCCTATTGAAAAATACTGCTGTACCTTCATTACGACTAACAGCTCAACCTCTATCAGACAAGATTCTATCAGAGTTCCCATATCATGTTTTCTCTGATTGTTTGAGCCTAAATAAAAGTTGTACAACAAATGAAGGTATGTGTTAACTAGACGTGAACCAGGCTCGTTGTATGGGTGATTTGCAAATAAGAGGCCTTGCAAACCACCACTTTACGACAAATAATAGTACCTATTTATTGTTAAGTGTCAGATTTCTTTATTTGTATTTGTTTTGCATTGGACTACTATCACACTTGCTATCAAATTATATTGCTATTTTGTTTTTTAAACAACATTACAGAACATTCATTAGCCCATGCTACAGATATGTTTCACGAGGAGCTAATTATATACCATGAGTATGAAATTCCGATAGAGAATACTGTCGAAATCACAACATGTGATCCTAGTAAGTTATATACTTTTTTATACGGTGATATATCTTGTAACTTCATAAAGTACTTTATCGATATGCGAGAAATTTTAATTTAAAATTACTTTTGTTGCAGTAATAGTAATAGTAATAATAATAATAACAGTAATAGTAATAGTCTAAGTCTGACAAGAAACTTGTAGTTAACACAATTTGATTTAATTATTACTAGAATTTTGAGGCTAACAGTCCAATTGATATATTGTATATTGCAGGATACAGCACCGCGCGCGTTGTAATATGCAAAGGGACGTTTGGACGTTGCTCTAGACTGGCTGTGGAAGCAGCAGGAGACCTTATAATAATAATGCGTTCATTTGAGATGTAATATATATATATATAAACTGTAAATTACAAATATATATATATATTTATTTTCATTTAAAGCCACACAATGATTATTTGAACAAAAAATATTATGTTCAATAAAATGTTAGAAACCTCGCATTTTAATGAACATGGTATTTTATATTCAAATAAACATGTGTGACTTTAAATCTCTACTGATTCAATTAAATTAGACAAGCATCGATATGTAAGCTATCGATAATTTTGCCAGGACGTCACTAGTTTTTTCTTCATGTTGGTAAGGCTCCTAACGATTATTTTGTTAGAATGTTGGTAATGGCGATTCTTCCTCGTTTTGACGTAGAATGATCAATGTTTTTTTTTGTTGTTTTTTTGTTTGAAGTCCCGTCTCTTCAACGTAGTGGTTATATTCTCTTTGGTTTTTATTTTTATTCATATTAATTTTTACGTGTATAATTATAATTCGGTGTAAAAATATCATGTCACAGTCCGCGGGCCCTTCAACTTCCCAAATTGTTGGCTCTTCAGAAGATTCCTCTTACGTCCAGTGTACACAGTGCTCCCACCCGAGATTTTTTAAAGGTACCAAAGGTCTCAATATCCATATCGGTAAAACACACGCCAGAACTCATTCATCAATTCAAATAGCTCCTTCCCATTCAAACCACTCAATCGGCAGTACATCAGGCCCATCACCATTCTGGCAAATTTTGTCAAACCTAAAGGCCACAGTACCAGTGGTCAAAAGAATACCGAAAGGGGCACGAACAACTGTAGCCCAAGATTTGTCAACGAAGTTAAAAATTTTGATTTCCGAAAATAGCCCACAATCCTGGCAAAACGTTTTGACCTTTGCCTTCCAAATTCTCCATGCTGACAAAAATGGTAAACAATCACTCACATCAGCCATAAAAAATAACTGTCTTCATTCTCGCAACCCCAGTGACTCACAATCAGACAGTAACCCTACACGACAGTTCAAAGCATCACACAATTTATCTCAAAGAATAGAATCCAAAGTAAGCGATGGTGATTTGAAAGGTGCCGCTAAATTATTGTTTTCGAACGACACACTTGCCCCGGATTCTCCAGAAACACTTGCAGTTCTGAAAGAAAAACACCCACTGTCGTCGCTCCCGGTCGTTTCTCCATCTTTAAGCCCTTCTGTGCAGCCAACAGAAGCCACCGACAAAGATGTGTACTCGGCGATTATGTCGTTCAGGAACGGTTCTGCTGGCGGCCATGATGGTTTAAGTCCACAACATCTGAAGGACCTTATAGGAACCCCAGGAGATGCTGGTAGAACGCTTCTGATGGACATAACCGCCTTAATAAATTTGATGATTTCAGGTAAGGTACACGATGATTTCACAAATTTATTATACGGTGCCAATCTGTGTGCTTTAAAAAAAAAAGATGGTGGCATTCGCCCCATTGCTGTGGGTTGCACATTTCGGCGAATTGCTTCAAAAATATGTTGCAAAAAGGTCTTACCAAAACTAACAAATATGTTTCAACCAATTCAGCTCGGTTTTGGAACTAAAGGTGGCTGTGAAGCTGCAGTCCACGCACTACGGACTTACGTAAAAAATGACGGTGGTGAGGTGATTTTAAAGGTTGACGTTTCGAATGCATTTAATTCCATTTCCAGAACCACCATGTTGGACGAGGTTAACATAAATACACCGGAAATATGTGAGTACCTTTCTCAATGCTACAGTACGGATTCTACTCTTGTTTACAAAAACAACCGTATTCTTTCATCTACTGGCTGCCAACAGGGCGATCCACTTGGCCCTGCCATATTTAGTTTAGCAATACATCCAGTCATTACATCCCTAACATCAAAATTTAATGTTTGGTATCTCGACGACGGTACTCTCGGGGGTGATGCAGACACTGTTTTATCGGACCTCAAAATTCTAATTGATAAATTTTACTCTATTGGCTTAGAATTTAATTGTGGAAAATGCGAACTGTACATTGCTGATTCAGTTAGCTCATTCAGAAAAAGTGAAATTATAACAAAATTTAACGTTCTCGCTCCAAATGTTCAAATCCTAGAAAAAAAATCTCTCCGTCTTCTAGGTGCTCCAATTTTTACGGACGCATTTCCTACATTTATTTCGGAACAACAAAAAAAGTTTGAAGAATCTTCGGATCGGCTTTCGACCATTCACACCCATATGGCTTTTCATATTATTCGTTTTTGTCTTTTTGTGCCAAAACTCACGTATGTCTTGAGATGCAGCCCTTTTTGGAAACTAAAAGACCTTCTGTCTCCTTTAGATAACTCATTGAAAAATACTCTAACAAACATTTTAAATTGCCAAATTTCAGATAGCTCTTGGAGCCAGGCCACCCTACCTATTCGGTTTGGCGGTCTCGGCATCCGCAAAATTGCAAGTGTTTCCCTTCCCGCATTTTTATCATCAGCCTTTAGTACTGAGAAATTAGTTTCAAAAATTATTGAACCATCACTAGGCCATATCAGTATTGATTCTTTGGCTGATGGTAAAAATGCCTGGTGTTTTACCTGCCCGAATCAAAATTTACCGGACAAACCTCATTTGCAGAGGCATTGGGACGAGCCGATATGTAAAAAAATCCAAGAAGATCTACTGAACAGTTCACATTCTCCGGTAGATCGAGCTCGTCTCCTTGCCTCTGCAAAACAAGAGTCGGGTTTTTGGCTGCAGGCTCTGCCATCTTCAAACATAGGAACTTTACTGGAAAATAGCACATATTCATTGTCTGTCAGCCTGCGTATTGGAGCAAACACCAACGAGCCCCACCAATGCAATTGCGGGGCAGCTGTCGATCGCCAAGGTCACCATGGCCTTTCCTGCCGCCGAAGTGCTGGACGTCAATCTCGTCACGCCGCACTGAATGATGTCATCCGCAGGGCCCTTGCCACCGTCAACGTGCCGGCCTTACTTGAGCCGAACGGTATCGCACGTGATGATGGCAAGAGGCCCGATGGAATGACATTAATTCCCTGGAGTCGTGGGAGGCCGCTGGTGTGGGACGCTACATGCGTCGACACTCTAGCACCGTCTCACTTGCCTTCTACCTCCAGGGAGGCGGGCGCAGCGGCGACGGCAGCAGAAAACCTCAAAAGGCGGAAATATGCTACTCTCGGTAACGGTTACATATTTCTGCCTTTTGGGGTTGAAACATTAGGTCCGTGGGGCTCGGACGCTTTGCTCTTGAACAAGGAGCTAGCAAAGCGGCTGATAGATAAATCAAACGACCAAAGGGCTGGCGCTGACCTCGGTCAAAGGATTAGCATCGCTATTCAACGAGGTAACGTCGCCAGCCTTTTGGGTACTTTGCCCGTGGACAGTGACCTAAATTCTGTGTTTTATTTGTAATTTTAGATAGGCTAATTCTTTATTATTTTTATAATTATTTAAGTAATTTTAGTTTTATTGTGTTTTAGCATTAAGTTAGTAATTAGTTGTGTAAATAAAGTATAGTTTATTATAACAGTCACACAAAGGTCACACACTTATATGGTATAGTCGGGTCGGATAACTCGGATAAATTTTAGAACGGTCGTTTCATCTAAAACCCACGGAGAGTTGAATTTCATGCTCCTTGTGAATTTATTATGGAGCATAATTTGCGTTGTTCCCTTGAGGATGAGTGCACTTTGGCTGGCTAAATGACAGGCTGTGGCAGGAGACATTCTTGCGTACATATAATAACCATAGAAGTATCAAAGTATACAATAACACTGTATTATATTAAAAACGCGAAAAAAAGGGATCTTAATTAGTTTTTAGTACATTTTCGTCCGATTCTTTTCGAACACATTGAAAAGGACATTGGCACAATTATCTAAAACCGAGAACTATCCTTATATTCCAAAGTACCTCAGAATTTTTGTCTGACTATCTATAGATAGTGGTATACCACTAAAATTTGGCTGGTAAGATAGATTAACGTATATGAATCACAAATTCATGTCGGCTTTACCTGAATTACGTGAAATTTGAACGCACGTTAGCCTCAATCAGTATTCAAATCGGTTTATCTCTTTATCCGTGTTATGTTTAATAAGACCGTATGAGTAGGATCGTTCGTAGAAGGGATTAAACTTGATTAACTACTACGGAATTGAGCTATGAGCTACATCAGGTAGGAATCATAAAGGCAAATTATAACAATTTACTACTTCTCAATAATTCTGACAGGTGAGATGACTATGTTTATTTAAAAATGCTTGCGTGCACTTGTCTTTGCAAAATTAAGAATAATATAAATGTGAAAGCTCGGGAGTATATACATGTCTGTGCAGCTGACTGTACATAGAGCTATTCACAGGCCACTTTATATCGTCATTTATCCGTTAATACTCTACAAAGGGCTGTGTAGAGTAGACTTGTGACGAGTAGAGTTCGATGCAGCCTGCTTAGAGGATGAACGCACTCAGCTGGTGTAATACGATTTGCTCGTTGGCTGAGTGGCAATGAACCGAGTATTTTGCTCATCTGATGTAAGAATTTGTAACCGTCCGTCGGATAAACAAACCAATTTTTAGACCATGGTGAAATTTATCGTTAAATATTTTTTTACATTTACATTTTTGTACATTTTCTGGCTTAAATATTTTTATTTTACTTTGAAATTCTTTCAAAGCTTTCAAAGTTTCGTGTTATTTGATTTACATACGTATATCGTCTTGTAAAACTATTATTGGTGACATACTCGTAAGTAAAGGGAAGTTTCAAAAGTTGAAAACCTCTGCCCATGCTTAGGATTTCAGAAATGTTCGTAGTTCATTAGTGATATTATTCTCAAAATAGTTGCGGATTAGTTTCTTATATACCTACTGGAAAATTGCTTTTACCCATTGAATAACTATTCTAAAACGCGAGGTCTCATGTTTCATGATCAATGTAGAGATTCTTTATTTTCAAGTCACAAATCATAAAATTCAAAACTCAAGTTCACTAATTCTGTAGTATTTATGTAAAAAGTATATATATATGTAGTATATATGTATTTAATACCTACATTAAATAAGTATAACGTTTTGACCTGTTAAATAAATTCACAATAGAAAGATAGATAAATTAATTTATTGGTTGTTACATAAAAATAACTACTAATTTTAGACTAGCATTTGGATGGGCAAAACAAAATGGACAAAGAGCTGGGGTGTGTAAACGCCAGCTTTTTTTCCATTTAATTTTGTGCTGACGGACGAGCGAATACAACTAGGTACTGATACCTACTACCACAGATTACTAAGAAATACCACTACGAACATGACAAATAGTATATTAGCAATATACTCACTTGCTCCATAATTGGCCGTCGTAGGCTATGTCGTCAATTTCAATATTGTATAGAGTGGAGCAGTGGCGGATTTACAAATTCTCCGCCTGTAGGCTAAATTTGCCGCTCCTACCGACCTCTACTACAGTTTGATACCCTAGTTCACAATCTTATAAATTACAATATGTATGTCAATGAAATTGTAACTCTATGATTTGTGCACTATCGTCTTAGTTAGGTACTTACTTAGATTACTATGAATCTGTTAATTTTGTATTAGAAAAAAAAATACCGCAAATTTGCCACCCCCTAAAATCTGCCGCCCTAGGCTCCAGCCTTCTCAGCCTATTGGTAAATCCACCACTGGAGTGGAGGACAAAATTAATGCTTTAATAATAAAATTAGCGATGTTGCCAGCGGATGAGCTTTACTGGAGCGAGCATCACACGCGCTACTGGCTCTCATTTCACACCCTCGGGGCAATAAGTGGCTGTGTACACTTCATAGGCCGAGCTGGGTTTAGTCACGGCCTACATCAAACCTTTCTAAAACCAACATAGGATGGTAGAATGATTCAGGTCGGTTACATACATTTAGACATTTTAATTTACGTATTATAAAAAGAAAATCCGATTTATAAAATACTAAGTTGGTACCTAACTAAGAATATGTATTCCCTAAAGTTACATTGATCTGTTTATTGACGACAAATTCATAACTTTGGACCGAATTGTTTAACTAACTGATGTTTTTTTTTTATTTCCGGGACTTGTGCTGAAAGAATGTTACTGTAGACAAACTCTTTATTGAAGTACGAAGAACCCGAAAAGCGACCCTTCTTGACCTTTGAAACGGGAGATTTATTCGAATGAAGATCTCGATTCTAGAGCTGGGTTGGATAATATTTGGATTCTTTCCCATATTTCGGAAAACATAATATCTGACAGTGATGCAGACTCAATGCAACGGTGTGTTTTATTCCTATTTTTAAAACTGAAAATAAAAATACGACTCAGTGTTTTGTTATAGTCTGGTATGTGTAGGTAAGTACCTACATTTTGTATAATAGGTACTTAGAAGTAACCACATTAAGCACGCTTCTAATAGTCAGCCACGCAAAGCTTCTCGTTTAAGGTTTAATTTAGTTTACTTGCCAACTAGAATGCAATTAGGCGCAGACTAGAATTAGGAGGGGCACTTGCTGCGCATGGGCTTTCCGAGAGATTGCCAAAAGAGACAGCTCTTGAATTCTTAGTATCAATAAACTTTCTAATAAATACCTATTAATCATTATTATTTCTAATAGATATTCTCTTTTTTACAGCAGAGTAGGTGATGGACCATTATAGGTGTAGACAAAATAATGAGATTCAAAACTAACAGACTCTAGCAAAAACAGGTTGGGTTGACGGTCTTGAATTCTTAGTATCAATAAACTTTCTAATAAATATTAATAATTATTATTTTAATAGATATTTTCTTTTTCACAGGAGAGGTAATTGATGAACCATTGTACCTATCTATAGGTATAGACAAAATAATGGGATCAAAACTACCAGACTCCAGCAAAAACGGGTTGGGTTGCCAGATATAACAGGGAGGGTACCGGGATAAACAGTAATCTGTTTAAACGCTACGAGATTAATTCTATTTAAATAACCGTAAAACTGTCTTAATCTGCTTGATGTGGATCGCGTCACGATTAGACTTGTAGCGGCTTAACAAAAGGCTAAAAAGCGATAATACGATTTATCACAATTTTATTATGTTAGTGTACGAGTATGAAACAATACGCGCGTGATTGCGTGGAACGTTCTAAGATTATGCGTTTTGTGCCAATATTACGTCGCGTCTCAAGCGTCACACACACTTGTGTCAAGGTTCGCTCACGTACATCCTTGAGCTAAGTCTTTTCATTCGTGCATACTGCATCGAATACTACTAGCATTTTGCAAAAAACTTTAAAAAACTCAAACTCTTTTTTGAATGAATGAATGATTTATTTGTCTCAAGTATGGTTAGTTACAGACTAGTCTTATGAATGTAATAGTAGTAGGGTCACATACTTCACTGTAGAATACAGTATACAATTTTTTTTGATTGAAAGGATAATATATTTCCAGAAATTTCATGAAAATTTGTCCAGTACTTTGGTTTTGAAATCAAAATAACAAAACGGCATCGAATAAAAAACCATTCTATCTTTTTATATTCACGAACAGTGAGAATTTAGTTCATCGCTCTAGGTATTTGGTGTTTCGGGAAAACTTTGCGCTTGTTGAACTATAGTCCGTATTTTTGCTTCGCAATGAGCTAAGCCTTGAATCAGAAAATTCTTTGCAGCGCTGGTGGCGGTAACTTCTTAAAAGTGCAGGGATGTGTGTTATACGATTTTATTTCATTCTGATTTTGTATTTGTATTATTTGTATTTATTTATTTAATAGAGAGAAGAAGCTTACAATTCTTAACCAAAACACTTACTACCTTAAACTTAAACTCCTGGATAATATTTCTAATTTTATCATTAATCACAGCTAAGACATGCTGGTGCTCGTGGACAAATTCATTAACGAGCGCGAGTGCTCTGACCGTAGGTGCCTTGTCCGTCCGCGTGGTGAGTCCGCGACACGCAGGTATAGAACAGATCGTGGCGCGCCGACGCGTCGGCCGGTACGCAAGTATTTGTTCGGCATATACAGTGACATGCTACCTAATGTGTTCGGATCATTTACCCTATTTTGCAGGATTGTGAGTTTATAAACTCGCTGCTACGAAACACGCCTCACTTAAGTCACGGTAAACTGAAAGCAAGGTATTATCTGCTATAGGTCGCTATTTATAGGTATACCACCTATCATTTCGTACAACCATTCCATCAGACCCGACCCTAATGTAGGTGTTATCGATGACACATTACTCGGGAGGATATGGATAATATAGCGTTCATTTTATGTTTTGCTCTTAGCGTTAAGGTTTTCGCCTAAGCGATAGCTGCTGTCTTTGGAGCAAAGGAGCAAAATCTTCACAAGCTATTTTTGGCAGGGTCTATAAACGAAAATATTATTTGCCTAATACTATCGACAGTTAAGCTACCTACTGTTCAAACAAACAACCGATAAAAATCAATCTATTACTTATATTTATGCTTATTGACGAAACAGATGTTCGAGTGGCAAGTGCATTGGACTGCTAAGCTGAGTGTCGCGGATTCGATTCCCGCTTCAGGACAAACATTTGCGTGATGATCATCAGTGTTTGTCCTGAGTCTAAGTGTTTTCTATGTAAGTATTGACAAAAAAAAAAGTAAGTATATAAGTATTCTACCAGTTATCTGGTTCCCATAATACAAGCTTGTTGAGTTTGGGGCTAGATGGCGTTGTATGAAATGTCCACACATTATTATTATTATTATTAACCATAACTAGCACACATCGAATGTACGATACGCTGACTGTTTACGCTTTCTTATTTCTCAGATTCAGGACAATCTCATAAAAAATCAAGAAAGTCCATCAAATGAAAATGATCTTTTAATATTCCAAAGACTCAGAAGTTGCCGCAAGTCAAGAAGTCAATATTATCTTACCCCACAGTGGATCGGAATGTCTCGTTCAATATGTAACGTATTCCGAGCATGTCTCTCCTTCGGAGGCGGCGCGTGGCTGAATACCATTATTCATTATGTAGGTACTGTTAGTTTCAGATTATCGAAACTATTCAGTGGGGTTTGATGTCTCATCACCTCCGAAATACTTGTTGGCTTAGCTGCAGGCAACTCGAATTCTGAGAGATAGTTGGAGGCTAACTATTACTACAATCTATATTACGGAATTTACAAAAGAAAATAATTGGGCAACCCATAGACCGTTGCAAACTATCTATAGGTAGCTCAACTGCTCCAACTCGATACCCCATGGCAGCATGCCGAGGATACTGGCTGCAAACTTATTAACCAGTAAAGCTTTTATAACTAGTAAAACCGTCATTATTCGTTCATTGTAGACATTAGCTTATATTTATGGTATAGGTACGATTATCTAGCCAGGAAAACTCTACCGCCATAAGGTGCAAAATATTGTTATTATTCACTACATTCTAATATACTTAGCCATTACATACCGAGAGCGTGATGTTTAGCAGACCAGAAAGGCTTCAAACGCTTTTTGAGTCGAGATTTATAAGAAACAACAGTCGACATGCTGAGTCACGGCTCTATATGGGCCACACGTCGCCGCAGCTGCCGTGGGAAAGTGTTCGTCATGTGAAAAATTGCTCGGCAGTCGACACTAACCTTGTCACCAAGTATTTGACAAGCGTATTCGTATTGAATTCAACACAGAGAATATAGTTATATATTAAGAAATAGTATAAATATATTGAGTAATAAAACCGCTTAATTTCTAAACAAACCTTTAAACATTTGTTTAGAAATTAAGCGGATTTATTACTAAATATATTTAATACTATTTTTAAATATTTATGGATTTTCGCAAAGTAACGCCTGAATCAATCAATTATAGTTATATAGTTTATACGGTATAAAATGGTATTAAAAATGATACAAGCTGATAACCTTTTTGTGACAGCTTCGATAGCTACGAAAACGCTTTTCAGAAAGTTTAGTGATACTAAATAGTGTATGTACTAGGCATGGAAATTATACCGAGTTGGTTGCATGTTATATATTATGGTATAAAACTGATCACACATAACACTTGTTTCATTTTGAGACCAAGTCTCTTACAATATCACCGGTGATATCTGCCCGGCGCGCCTCGGCAGGCGATTTTGTACGCCGGTGGTCATGTCATAATACTTATCGCCTTTCACAATTTTATTCGTATTGTAAATAATAATAACAGTCAGATAGTAGTATACTGACTATGAGTGAGAGTGATTGCGTGACGTCATGCGTGAATTATTTAAAAAAATGATATGACATTATTAGGCCACTGTTTAAAATAACAGTGTGTTATAAAATAACCCGTTATAGAGCTGTTACTAAATGAAATATATCACTATGTGGCAATAAAGTAGCAATCATTTACATGTCTAGAAGGTACTGTTGACTCGACAGTCGATAAAGTGAATAGAGTGCCACAAGCTGACTCGGCACCGACTCGGCACCCCCGGGCCATGAAACGAACACGTCTTGCCGCCTCAGCCATCATATCAACGTGTGTCGAACTTTCCACTATTATTTCATTCTGAAATACTTGCAAAAAATACTTATATTTATTAATACCTGAGCCCCATTATATTATAAGTTGGTTTCTAAACTGACAAAACTTACTAATTTATGAGAGTTTTTTTAAATTACTAATCGTGAACTGTTCTTGTAGGAAAAGTGATTATTTAAGGCTTTACTAAGCTCTACTTTTACATACTTAAGATATGATGTATACCGAACAGTAATACATTGAATGAATTAATGAATTGATTTATTGTTTATGAAACTAGTGCCTACTTGCACCAAACTATCAAAGTCCTTAAGCAGTTACTTTACTCGCTTGGTACTTCTTATCAGTTCAGATTCTGACCGTTAAGAACTGCCAAGCGAGTAAAGTAATTGCTTAGCGACTTTGAAAGTTTGGTGCAAGTTGGCATAGGTGACATTTTTCATTTGGGGTGAAGTCCCAAAAGTAAAATGTCACCTTACCACCTAGTACTAGAACTGGCTAGATGTGGAATGTATTATGACATAGTGGTACAAAGTATGTATAATTTTATTTTTTTATTTTTTATTATACAAAATCCACAGCTCTTATTATTAATATAACTTAGACTTATTGTTTAAACTTACAGCCAATAATGGATTTACATTTTCTAGATTTGTCCTAGTGTTGACAGTCACAAAAGTACCTACTAAGTACTGTTAGTTTTGAAGTTTTTAGGTATACCTTATAGTAGTAGGTAAGTTTAGTATACATAGCTATTATTACATTAAGCTAGTTTAAGTGTGTACAAAATAGGTATATGATTTTAAGATAATATAATAAATATATCAATTTTTTTTTTTGTTTTTTATGTATGTCGTTGGCTCAAGTCGCCCGACCCACTTCTGAACATCGCGACATCAAGTCCGTTTTTCCCAACAGGAAATGAGATTTCCAGACGGATTATAATGGCTTTCCACGGATTATTCGAGCTTTGAGTTTAGAAAATTCGCTTGAATAATTCAGTCTGCGGCCCGTCTCGGACTAAATTTGGAATTCGGCATTGTTGTTTTACGACTGGCTTGTTCGTATTATAATTTAAGCACATAAAATAGGTTTACCTATTTACCTACGCAAAAGTTATATTCAATATTTTTGCTTGATTAGAGGGAGATTACCTACGCAAAATTTATATTCAATATTTTTGCTTGACATACCTCATTTTTTAACATCACACAAAATTCAAACATAATATAAGTAATTATCTGTCATAAATATCTGATTCTGATATTTTATTATATTTTTGGTACAAACAAGAGATACATGAGTACCTATATTTTCATATATAAATAAAATTGTTTAGTAAGCCCAGTCACAATCTCCAGTATCTTCATATCAACCAAAATCTCACTTCACAACAAATGACTCCCCCATCCGCATTACGTTTTCACTTGTTATTTCTTTTGTCTCATTATTTTAATTAGTCCTTCATAGGAAGTTATAACAAGTCTTTTTGTGTTTTTTTAATCATTATAATAACCACCTATATTTTTTATCCTATTGATACTATGTAAGCCTGTTTTATTTCAATTTATTAACCTGTCGTTTTCTGATGGTATGAGATGACGCTATTATGGGCAACATATGTGTGATCTGTCATGAAGTCATAAAAAACAATAAATAAGTGTGTATAGTGCGAGGACGATATCGATAGCCCTCTAATTTTACTAGCTGTGACAACAACCAAACCACAGTATTGTTTAGCAGTAGAATATCTGATGGCAAAGGTACTGATCCCTACTGAAGCTCCATTAAATGCAATTTGTCAACCACTCGAAGATTTGAAATGGGTATACCTATCTGTAACTAGGTAGGTACTTAGGAAGACATAAAGTGAAGCAAGCGATCATTAGTAGAAAGCGAGACAAATGGCTTGAATAATGACCCTTCACTTCGACGTTCGACTAAACGCTGTTTGTGGTCTTCATTTGAAAATAAAGCTCCTGTAGTGTGTAAATAGTTAATATATGGTTTCGTTTGTTAAGTGCGCGCTGAATATCACCACCTTCAGGTGAGATAACTGGCTACATCCGTCTGCTAGAGATATGAACTTCTGTGGGTTCTTGCCTACTCAGAATGCTTACGTTCGTTTTAATAATAACTTCATTTACAATGAAATGCAATGGAATGGAACCCTACATTACCTAGAATATCGATAGCAATACCCCGTACCTACTTCAATCCCAGCAAAGCTCAAGTTATGCACAATAAAGCACGTAGTTTGCAATCGAGTTGCGATTCCAATTCTCGATGTGGGTCGGTTTTGTGAAACCTACGTAGATAAGACGGCATGAATAAATTGGACTGGTACTATCTGGTAGTATTGGTACTCCTAGTATCGTATGTATGTTATTGATGGAAGCATAATCTAAAAAAATCAGTAACTAAACGCAATTATTCGTCTCAAGCCAAATAAGTTTCAATCTGGTATAACTTGGAATAAAAAGGAACATGGCCATACCCAAGAAGGTTGAAATAGCCTACTTCTTTTGTGATCAATAACTACACCATAAAAAATACGTATGAATTAATGAATAAATTAATGAATGATTCATTTATTTGTTTCAAGTATGGTTAGTTACAGACAGGTCTTATGAATGAATAAAGTAGAGTCACATATCTCACATGCTTATCTTGCAAGATATGTGATAGTGTTATTTAAAAAAGAGTATTTTTACTTTTTCCAAGGCTTCTCATTGTGGTAAGTTATCCCAAAACATATTTGTAGCCAAAAATATCAGTTAGTTACCGTTTATTGGTTCTATACTTTGGTTCTGTGGTTTAAGTAGAGGTCGTTAGATAGATACTAGTTTACTGCATTCATACTACAGAAACCGAACCCAATCTATCTTGGAATCCAGAACCAAGATCTAAGTATCGTCTAGAGTTGAGTCTACCTGAATTTCTGAGAGCTTATAAACTTTAGATGGTGCATATACCGGAATAACGAATGATGTTGTTCATTCATTATTCCGGTTTAATAAACTTTAAACTTTAGTATTGCACGAATTCCTCAGACGATACCTTGGCAAGAAAAATATAGACGATCTTGCAATTTTAATCATGTATTTTGCTTGGCGATAGCCTTGTTATGTATACTTATATAACATACATAATAGACTAAGCATTATGGTGCTATAGAATGTTGTTACTTTTACGTTTTGTAAACGAGAACAAACATCTACCATATATATATCTATCAAGAATCGAAATAATTAAAATGAATACAGGTCTACTGTATAAGTAAATTTAATAGATTTGAAGTAAATTTTGTCCTTATTTATAACAGGAATATAATAATTATTATTATTGTCTAAGGAAACTGAATAACCATGCTGTATTCCTCTCTATGTTGCTATCCTAATTGTTTCATAGTTCTTTTTTTGTATATTGCTACAATCTTGGTAGAGTCAATAAAAAATTTAAGTGTATGTTTTGTGGTAGAGTGGTTACGGTTGTTTCAAGATACAAGATACAAGCATTTATTAATAACATTTGTTACAGGTCAGGACATAGTAGGTATAAGTATTCATAAAATTGAATAATAATTAGGTGATAAAATAATAAAATACATCATTTCCAATATAATTATGCTACTACGTAGGTAATATTAATTAGGATTTAATTTTAGTGAACTCATCGAAATCATAAAAAGATTTCTCGGTGAGCCACTTTTTGAGTTTGTGTTTAAAGGATTGAGTAGATGGCGCATTGGTGATTTCAACAGGCAGGCGATTGTAGACCGTCGGCCCCATTACGTGTATGAGCTTAGAAGTTTTTGTGAGGTGTCGTGGTACCGCTCTCAGCTTTTTCGCATTACGAGTGCTATATTGGTGACCATCACCGAACTTTGAGTAGTCACTTAAGTTATTCCTTACATAGGTTGCAGCTTGAAATATTACAAGGGCAGGGACCGTCATTATTCCAAGTGATTCAAAGTAAGGGCGAGCTGATGTGTCTTGTGGAACTCGCACAACTGTACGTATTGCTCTCTTTTGGAGTCTGAAGGCGCGTTGCCAATCGGCAGCATGCCCCCAAAACTCAACACCGTACTGGAGTATTGAATGCACCGACGCAAAGTAAAAAGCCCTAATCATGTTTTTATCTAGCATGTCTGATAGACGCCATAGCGCGAAGCAGGCTCGGCCTATTTTCGCACATAACCTATCGATATGCTCCTCCCAGGTCAGACTCCTGTCCAACGCGAATCCCAGGAACGAAGTGTTGTTTACATGGCTGAGAAACTCACTCCCTAAGTTCACTGACAACGGTGGACTGGGACGTCCCGCAAGATTGAAGTGCATGAAGTTGGTTTTACTCACGTTTAAGATGAGTCCATTTTGATGAAACCACTTTTGCACCTCACCAGCTACTACACTAAGTTTCATTTGCAGAGCATCCCGATTGGGCGCCTCCACAATAGCCGCTACATCATCCGCATACATAAGTATACTGGCGTCTTTAATACAGTCTGGCAGGTCATTTAGGAGAAGAAAGAGAGAAATTTTGTTAAAAACCTGAAATTCACATCTGCTCATTAGTAAGTTTCGACTCTACATTTGAGTTTTTGGCACAGGTTGTCTATTTAAACACAATACAGAAATTATAATCTTTTATCAACGTGTGACATGCCTATTGAACAACAAATAAACTGATTACCAAGCCATGGTATTGTTTAATGTAAAACACGTTTGGAAAATCCACGTGTTATTAGATCTTCCGCGTGGTGCATTCTAATTTCACCGTTTTATGCACCGGCTCGTTGGTCTAGGGGTATGATTCTCGCTTTGGGTGCGAGAGGTCCCGGGTTCAAATCCCGGACGAGCCCAACTTTTTGACACTTTTAATATTTTTTTAATAATAATTCACATAAAGTCTATAGGATACATTATGAGTACTTGAACGTATTATTAATAATTGTTGAAAGGCGTCCGCTGTAAGATGCCTGCACAACACAGTGCCCAATATAGTGCTGCAAAGTATATGTGTAAGCATGGCTGTGTTCCGGGCTTCGAGACTGACCATCATTACGTCTCAAAGTGGATGAGCGCCAGCAGGCCGGCCTATGTGAATCAAAATCTTATGTACCATCTAGTACTCTGTGGTACCATTGTTCTAGAGTTGGACCAGCGTGATCTCTTACCATTAGAAGATCGCATTGCTCCTCTCATCTCTCGTTTAAATTGACAAATAAACAGTGCTATTACGTTAATAGGGAACAAAGAGTATAAGGTAGAGCAAGCGGTGAGCCCAAAGAATAAGTAATATCATGTACATAGTGAGGCTTCGCACACGTCACACACTGCTCACGTGGAAGAGAAGTGAATAAACTCCTTTCACCGAGCGTGATTACGTCATTCCACACGCTCACGTTATGGTATTGTACTTGCTTATCAAACGCCAATTTAGAGCTGTTGTTTCGATGCCATAACCAGTTGGCTCGTTGGTCTAGGGGTATGATTTTCGCTTAGGGTGCGAGAGGTCCCGGGTTCAAATCCCGGACGAGCCCAAATTTTTATACCTTTGAAAGTAATAAAATGGAATGGAATTGGAACTCTACTGACTCTACTGATGACACTACGTAAGTTTACAGTCAAATAATACAACGTAAGACCGTTTTAGAAACCAATTCATATTTTTTTAGTACGCTATCAAATCCGAACGCAGTGGTATATAAGTTCTTGAAATTTCATATCCTAGATTATAGATAAAATATACTCTTAGTAAATGCGAAGCCAAAATTTATATAGTAGTATAAATATCAAAACAGGGCAGTTTTGAATTTTACCATATAAAGTATTCATATTGTATCTGCGTATCTGATCACAAACTCACTGAGCAAGAAAATTACTTTTGTGTATAGCTCGCCTTACATGGTTTTGAACTGTAGATTTGCAGATAAAGACTGATTATTTATTTGTTTCAAGTTTCGTTCAAGCACTTTTCAATAAAGTGGAAAGTACAACACTTACTTACATAAAGTATTTAACAATGAATAAGTAAGTACATTGCTAGGTAATACAGATTCCTACATACAAACCTTTGGCGATAATATGTTATTAACTAGTACTTCTTAAATAAACGAGTGATGTCTGCCATGTTTAACAAAAAACGACGAAATAATAAAAAATATTTAAATGTTTACACGCTAGCGAAACGCATCCTACATTTTTGAAGTTTCTATTGCGATCTACAAATGCAGTAAAACTGGAAACCTGCATTTAACTTGGTTTGTTTATCCTGAAAATTATCAGCGAAATAAAGTTAACGTTGGGGAGAGAATAAAAGGTAATCAACGTGTGTGAAAGCAAAGGCTGAAAGGCATCTAATTTATTTATTTACTTTCCTGACTTAACAAGTTTCTAAGCTGAAATACAATTCAATTATTATGTAAATAAAATACAGCTTATGGCTTATTTATTTACACAATTTCTCAATGCCAGAATGTCAGTTTTCATTTCCATTAGCGACGTGAATGAATTTATTGCCAAAAAGCCGAGAGAAACATCCAAGATGTGATAGAGCGGTTTCATTAATTTGTTCCTCTTTGCCAAATTTGAAGTGGGCTTGTATTCCTCAGGTTTTAAATGGATTTTGCGTAAGTACAAAACATAATAATGCAAGACATATTTAATAGTTGTTTCAAATTTTGTTTTATGAATATAAAAATCCATTATTATCTTGTTAAATGCTTTCAATTATTATCTTATACCTTAATCGGCATAAAAAATATTCACAGTAGAAGCCCAGCTTTCATAATAGATAGTAGTTTTTATAGAGGCGGCGCAGTCGCGATGGCGCCATGAATCTTACTTGACCGATTTTTAGCAAGATTTATTGAAGAGTGAGACAGAAATTAATGCCTTCAGGAGCTTAGTTCACAGAATTGGTTATTTGTTCAAAGTTAGGGTTTGCGTAGCGAAATTTAACGCTCCTAGATTAATTTATAATAGTAGTGACTGATTGGGGCCGTGACTCTACCTTATTCAAAAAAAACTTTTTTTTACAATTTTGTTCATTTTACAAACAGAAGATAAAGTTTCAGATGAGTAAACCACTTTATATTTTGTATGAATCAGCCATCTTTATGAGATGATCTGAATGAGATATTTTAGATGGCTGGACTTCCTACCTTTAATTGCACACAAGTATTTATGTTGAATTCCACCTCGAATGCGTATTAAAGGGTCTTCACTTACTGTCCATTCTGAATTACAGATATTTATACTCAGGGTAATTTCTCATGCTAAGCCCGGGAGGCTAAGTAACAAATGAGGTCGCATAATTTTATTAGTTTGAACTAGGGAGCAGCTCCCAACAGTTAGGTATCTCTTTAAAACTACATAGTTAAAGAGCATAAGCTGTTAACTTGCAAGGGAACTGCAAAATGCTGTGAACTTGAAAGTACAGAGGACATTTTATACGATATGCTAGGCCAAAAAAAGTATGGATTTTCAAATAATAAGCAAACGATATCTATGTGTGACTTTTTTTCAGGATCATCAATAAATAAGATTTGACAATGAATCTATGGATCATCAAATATAAGTACACGCACTAGCGGTTCTATTAATCAATGTTAAGGGTGATCCTCAAATCCGAATTCCATACAAAATGTTTCGGACAAATACTCAAAAAGTACGCCGTATTATAGTAATTTCTTCACACTATTCGTTTTGTCCATGTTGTTGATTTCGTAAAAAAACGAAATTTAGATTTTGTACGTGTTTTTAAGTTAGTAGGGTTAATTTTAAAACACGTATAAAATCTAAATTAAAGTATGAAACCTTTCACTTTTTTTGTTCACGAAATCAAAAAACATGGACGAAACGAATAGTGTGAAGAAATTACTATAATACGGCGTACTTTTTGAGTATTTGTCCGAAAAAAATTGTATGGAATTCAGATTTGAGGATGCCCCTTAATGAACTAACTTCTAATTAAGTACTAACTGACTAACCAACCCCAAAAGCAAATCATAGCTATTTTAAACTATAATCGTCTCTGTCCAATCAATGCGGATATTGGATCGTCCAGGCGATGACGGTTCAATTTGCTGGCCAGTCTGCAACGGTCGTCACCCGATCCGTCATTTGACGAGTTCTTTGTATACTGCTGACAGCCGCTTTGTAACCACATGACCGGCACTGACATGTCAGTAGGACCACGGGCAAAAACAATTCCCCGTGGTACCACCAGCACCGATAGCACGGACTGGGGATAAAAAATTTGTCCCCCGTTTTTATCCACCTTTCAGTCAATTTTATCCCTTGAATGTGGATAAAAACGGGGGACAAAATTTTTATCCCCAGTCCGTGCTAAGCCTGCAGTAGGACCACCGGTAGTACCACGGGTAAGTACCTACCGCCACATGACATAGGCATGGAAAGTATACCGAGTAACATGTTATTTATCATGGTATAAAACTGATCACACATAACACCAAGACTAAAACAAATAACTGGTGGTATCCACCCTACACACCCGTTAGGCGATTAATTCATGTCGCCATTTGCAATTTTCATTCGTATCGTATCGTAAATAACAATAACAGTTAGTCAATAGTGTGTTGACTGTGGGTGGGAGTGATTGCGTGTATTATTTTAGCAAATTATATGACATTGTCACATTAGGCCCCTTATGATATTACACACTGTTATATTAAAAATCACCGGTTATAGAGCTGTTACAAAATAAAATAATATTACTATGTAACAATGAAATGGAAGAAGCAATCATTCCCATGCCTAATGTCATTATATAAGATACATAGAGTTTAGGACAAACATTTATTTTACATACCTACTCTACTATACATATCATTCGCTGGAGCACCAAGCAACGCACCCTGCGTTGCTTGGTGCTCACGTGCTCACAACAACGCTTACCTTCGAACTTTAACTTTGAGACTAACTTTGCCCGAACTTCTGAACTCTGCAAACATTAACATAACGCATTTATATAATTTAATTTAATTTTGCATATTCACACATGCAAGATACACACCTGGCGTGTGCTTGGATAATTAGTTGTAATGCATTATGTAATTTCTGATTATTCAAAGACCGCGATACATGTATATGTTGAGTCAGAGTTTGTTTATAGCAATGTTCCACAAGCCTATGAAATTCAAAGTCTATGTAACCACTGTTATGGTCTTGGGTTTGATCTTTACGACTAAAAAGACTAGCGCCCTCAAAGTAACGAAATCTTTATGCATGATATCATATCATCAGAGTAATGCCTTGCTTAACATGTTATTTTTAATAAAAAACGTAAGTGTAAAGTGCCCCAAAGGAGCCTCTTCGAGGCGCACTAGAAATCCTTTCACCACACTGGTTCGAAAGAACTAGTGACACGTAAGAAGAAGAAAAAAAAAAGACAATTAACAGCGGAATTAAAGTTCTTATCCATTTAATAAAAAAATATTGAATGAATCAATAACTCTTTATTGTTTTGTAAAAGAACATTGATAATAAAAATAATATAAAAATTACTTAGCGTATGGTTCAATGGGCGATATTTTTAATTAGATCCCTAGGGGGACAGAGCAGGGGGACAGATGGCACAAAAAAGTTCTATCTGTCCCTTTGTTGCTAATAGTGGGACAGATGGAACTTTTATTAATTTTAAAAGTTCTCAAAAAGTTCTATCAAAATTTCTCAAAGTGGACGAGTGTTAATAGCAGTGTTGGACCGGCCTATGTAAATCAAAGTCCGGTTTAGCACTGTTTTGGTCATGGTCAGGCATGACCTTTTACCATCAGGAGAACGTATATCTCGTCTCGTGACTTACAATAAATTGAGTAAAAATATCAGAGCTAGTAAGAATAATAGTTATATTATCAGTAATTCAATGAATTACATGTTCTTAACTACATTTTCTTTCACAATTTTGTTGCTGACAGACGTTCTTGTGAAGGTGGGAGACACGAGCGGTCATTCACCGTCATTAGTGAGAAGGACGTCAGTGACTACAGAGCCGCTCGACCTACAGGGTACCTGCTAACAATGCTCTACTTTGACGAGACTCATTAGGAACCAGCTAGAGAAGCACTTTAGGTACTGCTTAACTCTATATTGGAGATGTAAAGATGTAATCAGTTTCAAAGCTCTTCAGTACAAACTAATAACGTTCACGTTTTCACGTAACGTTAACGTCGTTTAGTATTTATTATACGAATATGGGTAAGTCACCTAAGATACCTATGTCTGTATTTGTATAGTTATGATTATAATTACTGTTTTTTTCTTTATATAATCAATATAAAACGGTATATGGGTGGCCCAAATATTTTCTATGTACATTTTGTATTATAGATTGTAGTAGTAAGCTTCTGCAAAAAAAAACAAGCCTACCTATAATATGTCAAGAATTAAATTGTCATTTATTTGTAATGTATAACATCATATTTATAAACAAATTGTCCGGTCGTTTTTGTAATACGCCTATTGCTGGTAATCGCACGACTGGTTCCCACGCCACAGGCCTAGAGCCTAGTGTGGGGCCATAGTTATATAGACCTTTGTATAAATGTATTATCTAATTAAATAAATATATGAAATGAAATGAAATGAAATAAAATGTTTTAATTAAAAAAAAAAAATATAATTAAACAAGTATTAATATTAATAACTAAACTAACTAGTATTAATAACTAAAAATAATAATCACACTTAATTATATTTATTTATATTAAGTTCTTGACTTATAGTAAATAATGCATTGTAATACGATTTAAAAAATTCGCACGATATAAAAATAAATTTAAGAATGAATTAATTTAAATAAAGCATCTTCTTATTTGAAAGTTTGGAAGTCGTGACTCTAGCTAGGGCCATAATACAAGATGAGAGCCCTATTATTCATTCGCACAATGAATTGAAGTTAGCTAACTCAAGGGACCTATTACAATTTAAGTTGAACAATTTGGTGTAATAAGGGCTATTCAGATGATTAATGTTCGTGTGTATGTAAGTGGATTATATTACACTAACATTGAAGATTACCGAGATAGAGAAGGTACAGAAGGTCCACTGAAGGTTTCCTGAGTGGGCTTGCCAATGAAAGCATATACCTAAAAAGTAATGTAATGTGATGGAATTAAAAAGGTTGGTTTTAACAATAATTTATATTGTTATCGTGTATTTTTATGGAACAAATTTTAATATCTTTATATACGAATCTTATTGAATATCTTACTAAATACTTAAAACAATTAATAACTATTATTAATTTAATAATCCAAAACAGGAGACAGGCCATCAATTGAACACGATAATCAGTGTGAAATCTCTATGAAGCCAACAGTTTGTGTTATGACTTATGTATATGTATGTCTACCTACCTATCGTTTCAGAAATTATTATTATTAAAACGGTTGGTTAAGCTATCTTCAACCTATAATAGTATTACAATAGTCACGGACTTCTTTTCGCTATTACCTACAATATTTTATGGCAATAACTCGATGATATTCGATACGGAACCTATTGCAATGTTCCACACCTGCATTTAAACTGCTCTATTGTACATTTTATAGAGATATTAATAAATATAGATTGTTTTGGGAATCCCAGTTTAAAGGATGGAATTAATATTCTTGTGAACTCAAAGTACTATCATTACTCTGCATTCACCTCTCAATAATCCTTGACAGCTTCGGAGAGGCTAATTTATTTGCCGACTTCGTTCGTGCCTTTGACGAATTTATTTCCTCCAGCGAAACTTTATAAATTGCTCTTTCTTTACAGCGAGCACTCGAATTTGTACAAGGAAATCATCATGATTTGCGACGTATTCATGAAAAGAAAATTAGCTTTTGGGTTTGAATTAACTTTCTTCCTATTATTTTTAAGAGAACTCATTTTATTTATTTTTATTTTAGGTAGGTAAGTACCTACTAGAGGTGTGCGCCGTAGCTCATCAGCGTGATGGGCGCCCGTAGCGCCGTGAACGGCGCGGATATTACTCCGCGGGTGGTGACTACTGGTGGTGTCCTCTATCGATCCCGTAACATTCTACAAATGTACGAATTATGTCCAATCTTTTTCGGATTTTAACTAGCCTATATATTATCTTGAGTTAAAATTTAGGTTAAGCAGTGAAAAACATGCAGTTTTTTTGTTTCTTTAATTTTCACTATCCGCGCCGATAACGCGATGGCGCTGCCCCTGCAAAATCGCATCGCCGCACACCTCTAGTAGGTACTTACTTAACCTGCAACTTCGTTTGCGTTGCGAATTTACATTTCATTTCTTAGTGGGTACACTTCTTGACGACCATTGGAATTTGAAGTCTACGTTCAGTGAGGCTTTTTCTGCCAGTCAGTCAGGTAGGACTTAGTCTTTTTAGCCTCATAGATTAATTTAACAGACTGGTCTGGTCATGGGGAGGCGTGATTTTTACTATCGTCCATTGTTCAGATAAAAAAAAACAGAATTTGTATTTCTAATTTATTAGACGTGTGAAGGCAAAACAACGCCAGTCAATATATTTTGGTAAGCAATGTAGGAAATCAGATTTTGATCCTATTAAAATGCGATAATGAGAGCACGAGAGGCCCCTTTACGAACAATAGACCTCTACCAGCACCTCTTAATTCAAGAAGGCGCGTGAAATCTTGAGATGATTATGACAGAGGGGAATAAGGTAACGAGCTATTTCTTACCCAGTTTTTACATTTACGGCTAAGCTTCAGTGGATTTGAGCCGAGGAGGTCACGTAGCAGAAAATATTTTCTTACCCAGAAAAACTTTTATTCTCTTTG
Source organism: Lobophora halterata (assembly GCA_932526365.1). Lineage (NCBI taxonomy): Eukaryota > Metazoa > Arthropoda > Insecta > Lepidoptera > Geometridae > Lobophora > Lobophora halterata. The sequence continues at coordinate 9,223,670 of OW052001.1, read as the reverse complement.
AAATGAGAAAATAGGATGCATTTGGAGCGTGTGAAGACCGGGCGTCAAGACGACATTTTTCCATCTTACTCGCTCGCTCTGTGTGGTGTTTGTACACACTATGTTACTAAGAAAATTTTGAAACTAATAGTTGAATTGAACTTATTTGTGTACCGTATTTTCCTTAGAATCTAATATAGGACTTTGAACGAGATATGTACTGCCGAAGGTCAAAGTGAATCAGGTCCGCGTGTTGAAATAAGACTTATTTGCTGTTATATCCGAGATTAAGGCTGAGTCCCAGCAATGGGAACATATGTTGATTATGATAATACGTACATCATTCACGTCTTAGATCATTCGTGTTAAATTTTTATCTCACTAATCCTCATCGCAGCTTTTACCCTAAGATATGAAAAGAACATATTTTCGCACCGAATCGACTTGACGTTAATCCAATGTACCATCCCTTATCACTTAAGTCCTCACTTCTGTACGCTGACAGCCAGCTGAGCCCAGCGCCGGAAGAGCGTGTTTACACAGAGAAATGGCTGAATTTCAACTGTAAATAGCGTGCTACGCCAACCGCTAAGTCCTTTGAACCCTTGGACATATTACTACTGGACATAAAAGGTGATTTTTTTTATTAAAATCTATGACTGGTAGGTATAGAATTCGAGAAGTCAAGAATAAACTTAAAAATTTACATTGAACATTTTTAATTGAAACATTGAATGGTCTGACGAGGCGATTGAAATGGCAATACGGGTTGACGAGAAACATTCAGTTTAAGATTTTTCATGTCCAACTGTGAACAGTCCTTGGTTCCTTTTTGCGAGTGCTTTGGTACTAATGCTATGAGTTTTCATAGCAGAAAACTTCTTAAACATAAAAACTGGAAAGTGAAACTCTTTACTGCTTGATTTACGACTTTTCACAAGGCAAAGTGCTCAACTTTGATGTTGATTGAGATAGAAAGTTTATGTAAGGCGGTAGCTACGTATTATATTTATAAGCTTAATACCTAAAATACTCTGTTTGATGTATTTAGTAACTGTATATTTGTATGAACAATAAACTATTCTTAAAATGTAACAACATTTTCAAAGAAGCGGAACTTGGTAAAATTCTAGCCAATCCCATGCGATTGTCAACATTCGATCAACCCACGTAAGAAGCTAAAATAAGCATCAGTTGGTTTTGCGCAGTTGATTGTGGTCGCAAGTCGACGTTCCTGTCAATATTTGTACGCGAAGCAAACAAGCCCGCCCTACCCACACCACAGGGTCTTATTGGGATAGACTATACGTAAGATACTTACCATTATTATTTTTATTTGTTTAGATGAAACACGGTTAAAGATTTTTTCAACCGAATTCAAAATATGAGGAAGTTCTCAATTCGGTTGTTTTTTAATGTTTTAATCAAAATAACTAAAAAATATGTCGTCGAAGAAAACGATATTACGTTTTTTGCTTCCACCAAAATAGTCCAATTGAACTTGTAGTATGGTTTTGTAAGCCCTTGATTATTAAACGTAGTATTTTCAGAAAAAACTATGTGTCATTAGGTTTGCTTTCAATAGCTACAGAATCAGGGCGTTACTTTATAAACATCAATGTCGTATGCAAGATACCTAAGTGGAAAGTTCACGTCTGAGGGAGCATCAGAAGGTAACGCGTCGTGACGGACAGCGGGCTGAGTGCTGGTACATTGCGCACGACGGCTACGCCTGAGGCTGAGAGGAAAGTGCTGGGTTCTAAGCACCCTAAATGAGTCAATTATACGTTATAGCTCGTCCGTCGCTCTAAATATCCGCGAGCGCCTTGGGTCATCAACATTTCTAAAATTACAAACCATTTTTAGTGTTGATACCCATCCTACATACTAAGACAAAACCTAATGAAAATGTGAGAACTCGTAGGTACTAAATTGTAGCGAAATGACTTCTAGCGTACCGTATAGGTTCTTACTGAAAAATGAAAATATTTTCGACCAAACTAAATACTTTTTTAACATTATTTATGTAAATAAAGAATTTGGTTGTAAATCGATCAGAAACCTTTTTTGCAGATTTTCAGCCGGAAATCTAGTACGAAGCGCAATTATCCGCATAATTCAGTCGTGCGAGAAAATGGGGATTACAAAGTGACAAGCGAACTGTGAAGGAATGGGATTGCAGATTGTAACTATCTACGGCCACCATGCATATTCTACGTTTCTAGGTAGCCTCTACCAGCTATACCAATTTGATTTTTATTATATTAGTAATATGGTTCAAAATATGTAGTATCATGCATGCGTCCAACGCGCCGAACATTCATTTCCATAACAAATTAGCCAATCACACGCTGGCTGATGCGCTATTATTTCTCATTTAGTTTGACGTTTATTAAGCATCATATATTGAGGTCGGATTCTGTGGTGTGGAATACATTTGTATTGGCTCCACTGCATAATGTTCACACATTATGGATGGCAAATCAATAACACAAGCCGAATGTAAATATTTTAGAAATATTCTTCGTCATCATGGCTCTTTTAAGTTTACACACACATTAAAATTACGCAAAACGTTACTTTTAACGTTTTGCGTAATTTTCTTTATTCGATGATGAAAATCGGAGTAGTTTTGATACCAGCGCTCGCTACTACTGAAATGATGCCATGCAGAAATATTTATGGAAATCTAATGAGTCAATGAAACATATAAAAAAAACTCTTAAATAAAACCCATAATCGCTTAAGCAACGTAATGTTAAAAACAATATTTAGGTGTGAGTTTCCAGGGTATATACGAAATCTTTAGGAACAACATTTTGTATTGCTGCCCGTCTTTACATAAATTATAAGCCTGTGTCAAACCGTTAGTCTTGGAGACATTGCAACTTATTTTTCTCAGAATTACATGAAACACACGCGTTATTATTTTACATTAATGTAAATCAAAAAGTCATCTTAAATTTTATCGAACCGCGGCCACATTTGATCTGTTCTACGATGTAATTTGCATGGCATTATACAAATTAACCGAGCGCGGTATCTCGGCAGTTAATTTCTGTTATGATTGTGTTATTTGCATGACAATATTTCACTGTAATAACTCATTATTCTGAAATGTTATGTTTACTGTTTCCTGATATATCTAAACTCTCAAACCCATAGAGATGAAAATCATAAGTAAATGTAAAATACAAATTCATATTCAATCACGGGTACTTTTTTATCTTAGCAAGATAAAAATGTAAATCTATCAAAGCTTGCAATGCAAGTAGTTAGATTTAAGTCATTTAAAAAAAACCATTAGCTACTAATTCAAAGGAGAACAAATTAAAAAGAAGATGCGAGTTAATTAAAACGGTAAAGTCCAATTTCGTTTTAACCTGAAATGAAGTCCAAGTTACTTTATCTTCAAACTCTTTTCCCTTGTAGTCCGAAAAGTCGAGAAAATACATTAGAACTCAGAGATTCATCAATCTTAAAAGTTGTAATCGCGTATTTGAGTAGAGGTGAAAACTTTGGGTGCTTTGCCGAGGCGGTAAACATTAACACAATTTAAGTCAGAAAGTAGGTACACAGTCCTTAAGTGCTACAGTAATTAAGGTTCCTTTATTTTAACTAAACAAAATCAGTGTTTTAGGTAAGATACGGATATTTAGACAATAAAATATGAACTTACATTGCACATTTACACTGTATAAATCTTTCTAAGTCGACCCATACCTATCTGTTTTTCAAAGTAACAGGTATTTCACTGAACTTTTTTTAAATTACCAGTAAATTTATGTTTTTGCAAGTGCCGCTTTCAGTTTCCACAGTAATGTATTTTCTAACCTAACGGTAACATTTAGTGAGCATTAGAATGTTTTAAACGGTAGTCCCTTTATCTTTATTTTTCGCAGCTTATTTAATTATTGAGATAATTATTTGAAACTGAAAAACTTTGCTTATTTTAAACCCGAAAAAAAAAACATTAGACTTAGTTACTAGTTAGGTTGTTAGATCCCAAGTCACTCAAATTCAGAACGCTGAATAATTCCACACCAAAGGTACGTTTACGTTAGTAATTATTCCACGAGCTTACAGATGTCAGCGTTTGAAATGAACAAACCTATTGGATAATTATATCTAAGTCTTTCGGTCGAGGGAACACGTCCAGATATTTCGGATGGGAAGGCACTGACGAGGGTGCGGAAATCTAATCTTTATTTAGAAAGAATTGCACGGCAGCAGTAAACCGTTCAAAAAGAATGTTGCAAAACTGGACAGGGGTAAAAAGTTTCGGTTGTTTTCTCAGATTGTAATTTTATTTTGTCGGCCTTTCATTATTGCAATGGCAGTGACGGGCGACGTTGCGTTGGCTTCTGAACATCAATCGGGAAAGTAAATGATTTTTCATTTGTTTTATTGATGTGACTGTGCCTACGTCTAAAACGCCAGCTGCACATAAACGTTGATGTCATTGTCCGGTAACGCTCATTGTCCAGTTATGCTGTTAGTCATGTTAAACTATCGTCCGTAAACCAACTTTACCACCATTTTTTTTGTTTACGATTTAATTTGTCAAACTTAGCAACTAAATAAAAATAATGGTAAGTTATGAAGACTGAGTAGAGTCGGTAGGTTAGAGTGTTACCTATTTATGTTTCTTGCTTTGTACCTCCCGCTTTGTTTTCGATTCACAAATGCACAAAGGCAAAGGAGAATTCAGAATTTTCGTGATCATCTTATTTCTCTTCACATCAAAGATTGATAAAAGGAGGAAGGTTTTGCACAAACAAATCGAGCTTGGGAAATAATTCTCCGACTTGAAGTTAGGGATCAAAACCATAGAACGGGGTAAAAACCGGTATCCATTGCACCCACTACAAACTATTGAGAAAATATATTTTATGATCATTATTTTTACAACAGAGAGAGAGAGTTCTTTTTTTATGTAATACCAAAATATGATTGGTTAAAACAGATTTTATGTGTGTTGTCAATGTGGTCAATAAATAACCTAATAAACCCGGTTAACAACTAAATAACGAACAGGAAAATAGTTTCAGAAATGCATTTTTTAATATATTTATTCTATGAAAAAAATATTTCAATATGAGTTTCCCCATCAAAAAGTCAAGTACCGTGAACCAGAAACCGTGTCCGCTCATAAAAATATTTTCCGGAAAGCTTTGAAACTGGACTCTAATTAAATCTTTGTTCTTCTTTTTGTTTTTAATGAACGGTTGACTGAGTTCGCATTTTATTAAAAGTCCAATGAAACTGGGAAGGCTGAGTGAAGGGGCTATCAGAACCGCCGCTTATTAAATTAATTAATCTTTTGGTGTTTTCATTGTTTTCACTTGTGATATTCTGTTGTCGGTATTATAGTTATGTGTAGGTACTGGCTTCTACCTGCGGTTTGGCCGTGTTTTCAAAAAAGGAAAACCGATTTAAAAAGTTACTGAGACAAGTTACACAACAGTTCACCTTGCATAGAGCAAAATAAAGAACATAAGTATACAGTATATATTTACAGTATACTCACGGAGTATGCTATACACACGCGCTAGCCACTTCATCTATTATTCAAGCTCCTCGGCCGCTGTAGTCCAGGAAGCAATGTTAATATCTAACCCCTATATCTTTTGAAAATATGCCATGCCATAAAACATACTATTTATATGCCTTTACCGCGTTTTTTTCCGTTTATAAAAAGGCGCCGTAATTATAACGTAGAATATCTAAACGTTTTTTTTTTTCAAAGTTTTTGAATGAGAACCTTTTGACGTCGGATGGACAGTCAAGCCATCGAATAGTTTTTAGTTTTTCACATTTCCTTGTCCTGACATTAGAAAATAGATATTAATATTTATATAAATCCAAATGCCAATGCAAGGAATATTACAAAATGATTAGTTTACTTTTTTTTATCAAGAAGCTTTAGGCATGTCGCAAAACTAAACAACCTTCGTTTTTTGGATCGGCAGTAAGATTAAAACCATAGATCTTTATACCGTCGAGGGTAAAATATCACTTTTATAAAAGGAACACTACACAAAAAGCCCGTATATAATGGTAAAGATGGGTTTGCGGAAAAACTCCACACCTGACAGATCGAACACTTCTCGTGAATAAACAGTTGGGTTGAAAAGGATTCAACAACTTACATTGAAGCTAATTGAAAAAGGTTGGTAAAAGTTTAAACATCTATCGAGTTTCTTACTTACTGCCTATTTGCCAAAATCTACAGAAATACATGAGGTTTCATAGATCCTACCTTTTGACTAAGCTCTTATGCATCAATAAGTCTAGCGTACAGCTTCGTTCGCGTGGAAATTCTTTTCACCAAAGACACCACCACCAAAACTACAAGGAAATATTGAAACCATAAGATAACTTGTATGTTTTCAAAACGTAGTCGATGACTGCCTATGACAAATAAAAAAAAAAAGTTTTTTCAGGACTTAGGTTTTACCAATGTTGAATAAAGTTAGAGTTATTTTAGGAAAAATGATTAAAATACGAGAGAACTAAGTTTTGCAAAAGCACTCTGTGTGTGGTTGAATTACGGATGTATATTAGCATTAAAACTGAAACGTGAAACAGACAAACGTGATAAGACGCTAAGATAATTGATTGATTCAGGCGTTACTTTGCGGAAATCCATAAATATCACCAAATTATATAAATATATTTAGTAATAAATCCGCTTAATTTCTAAACAAAGGTTTTAATTAACTTAACTTTAGTTCAACTAAACCAAAGAGTCAACGAACAGAAAACCAAAGTTTAAAGATACGACACGTGTTTCGCCTCTACACGAAGCATCATCAGGAGGTGTGGACTCGCCGAAGTTTGGTGATAAGACGCATTTAAAACAATTTAGAATATTGTTTTGGTTGGACCGCAGTTTTAGTTGTAATTGCAGGTCATAGCTTTTTATTACCTACTACGTTTAGTTAAGCACCTAATAAACGCTAACATACGTGTTAGGCCGTAACATTATATGTACCTATAATAGACATAATTTACCTACACTTATTACAGCAATAGGCAAAACGTGGGACAAACAACAAAAAGGGTTCATTCGTTACAGAAGAATCATTTACTAGCTATATGTGGCTCTACTCGTATTTAAATACAAAGTAGCCTAGGCTCTATTTCAGTTTATAAACTCTTCTCTTGCCCAATTTCAGTCCAATCTTTTTAGTAGTTTGGGCGTGATTGAGGAACAAACATCCATCCATCCACTCTCACAAATTTTCACTAAAGAGATATGACCTTCTTATGAAGGTACCTTCTTATAAGTTGTTATTAATAGTAGCGGCGTAGGGGTCGGCCGAGAAAGCGTTAGCGGGACGATCTGGACGGCTTCGTGAGGGAATGGTGGGAGGCTGCAAAAGACCGCGACAAGTGGAAAAATTTGGGAGAGACCTTTGCCCAACAATGGGACATCACAGGTAAAATAAAAAAAAATATAAGTAGTAGGTATATTGTACGACTTTAGTCTTATTACTAACTTAGGTTCTTACCAGCCTCAATATTTAAAAAAGGCAACGATTTTTCCACACTGTCTCCAATCAAATTTCCAGAGCCGGGTGTAGCGCTGAGTCGCTTCGATATCGGAGAGAACCCAATTATTGGCCCACTTCCGATGCATTCCGCAACTCGATTTCCCTCTCTAAGAAAAATCCGCAGAATATTTTCAGCGCTTTATGCTTGAAACATGCTACGGTAAGCATGTTAAAATATCATAGAAAGGTCTTCTCATATTTTAATAGAGTATTGAACATTTTTAGTAGTAGGTACTATTTCTTGACGTGTTTCAGATTGATTAATTTATATTTATAATATCACCATTATGTTAGACTAGCTGCCGCCCGCGGCTTCACTCTTGGTCTTGAAATGTATACCATATTTCGGTTCAATTAGCAGTTTTTGCGTAATTGAGGAACAAAAAACATCCATCGTCCTATCCAAATCTATTCAGCCTCACCAACTAACACCATCATAATAATGCGTGTTTAGGATGAAGTGATGTAATTGCATGACATCAACAACCTTAACCTACTCAAATATTTTATTTTTCGTACCGATCGATATCCACAATTACAATTGACTTACGCGTAGATGCAAGAATATTTGATCTAACATTACATTCGGATGTTAAGATGGGCTAATCCAATTCCGCTTCGTGTCTGCTGAACTAAGGTAGAGATATACCTTAGATCAGAAGAGATTTGCTCGATTAATTTCAATACAACGGAGCATCGCCGTCTCAAGAGGAGAGCTGTTATGTCCTGCACTGGGCAGATGGTACGGCGGATGATTTAAATTTATCAAGAATTGAATACCAAACGAATTATTTCAATGCTCGGTGTTGGACCTCGGAGCACTTCGGAGCATAGTGCGCGAGCATTGAAATATAGGTACCTTATTTCCATTTTATAAGAATTACATTCCATTGATAAATCCTCCGCTGTACCGTCGTCTGACCAGTCTACTCGGTCCATTAATTTTCCGATTTCCTATCTATGTATTTCTTTCCAACGTTTCGGTATTTGTTATTTCCCTACGCTTAACTCTAAACGTGTTAAGTAAAATTAAGCTTTTGAAGTTGAGAAAACTGCCGAGTTTCTGAAAGTTTGTATAAGTTATATTGGTAAATGCCTTTGGAAGAGAAATTGAAGTTGCCGCCTAGCGAGCTACTCGAGTGAGGTGGCGTGAAAGCGCTTCTCAAATATTGACTGCGGTTGGCGCTCCAAACTTACTGATTTCCCTGAGTTATATCGACCCATAACTTTCATTAATGCCTATGGGAGAGTGAAAACTTGTAGGTAATATACCAGCTAGCCTTTTGCTACGGTCTCGATTGCCAATTTTGCCTTTCCCAAGTAGCCGTAAAGTTGTCGAACTCTTGGGAACGCTTGTTTGAAATTAATAAATGCCTACAATGCTGTAATTGTTGCTGGAATCAGATACTAGAAGAATCATATAATATACAGCTCCGTCTAGTTTGAATGTTGAATATACAGCGGTATAATACTCTAAGCAAGAGCTTAGAGTATTATCAAAGAATAAATAATATTATTACATAGTATTATACCGCTGTATATTATACGAGTATCAAGTCGTGGGTGTTAGCTAGTAGGTACTATAATAAATCTATAAGGAGTGCTGCGCCTGATTTCGTTTTTCAAATTCCTGGTCACTCAGGAACACAGGACAGGTCTGGACACACAGGTGTGATCTCTTACCATGAAAGGAACGTCTTGTGTGAGGACGGGAAAGTGAAATGAAATATCTTAATTTTATATTTAAAATAGAATATCAAAAAACAGATCTAAATTTACTCAACCTTTATTTAAAAACCTTACGTAAAATTACATTATTTGATCTAAAAACTACGGGGATGAGTTTTTTTGAAGTATCTTTTACTCATTAATCAGGATCACATTCAAGCCTTTTCAAACTAGCGTTTTATACGAGCTTAAGCGTGTATGCCTCATACGCACAAAAAAACGCTAGTTTGAAAGCGCCCTTAGATATATTGCAGATCTTGCACAGAGCTATGCCAAAAGTTGCTTCGTCTCGACCGATGCGGCACGGCATGTCTAACCTCACGTGATGTTGAAACCCATATTTTTACCCGCTCATTGCTCTTTCATAGATTGTTCGTTGAATTCTTATGGTCAATCCTTAGGGTGTATTCCAGTATGTCAGTTTTTGTAAACAATATTTGTACAAGCAGCTCCAAGCTACTCATACGTCACATGAAATTCACTTGTGCATCCACTATGTTCTACATGAAATGCATCATACAAAATATAATGTTATCCCAGTAATATAATGGTCTAAGATTAAATGATATGGTCTGTGAATAAATAGATATTTGCCTTATTTATCAATGTAATGTTATAAGACCGTGTAATGTGGTGTAATCAATCAAATCAAATGGTGCATTGATTTCATGCATGGATAAAACATGATTTTTTTCTTTAAAAGTTACTGATGCTAACGATATCTATGATACGAATTGACTAGATTACAGTTAAATCTACAGTTTGATGACTCGAAGAATTCTTTATTATGTGAAGCACAATCAAAACATAAAACAAATCCTACTGTGCGAAAACCACATTCAAAATATCTAATGCAACAAAAAAATTGCAAAAACAGCTATTAATCAAATTGGTGCAACTATTTATAGTAGAGATAAATTAGGCACCGTGCCTACTACGCCCTACACATAAACAAAACATTCCAATCAGCTAAGTGCACTGTGCCATCACAAAATATAATAATGTGACTATGACTTTTTTTCTAATTGCATTAGATTTCAGTCATCTATTAAATTATAACTCCTTTCTTGGCAGTTACTCTATGCATTTAACCTAGTATACGAAATGGGTTGAATTTTCGATTCTGCTGTTGAGGCCTCCTAGTTCGAGGCGGTCGGTGTATCGGCTCATATGCTCCAGAAAGTAGAGGCGAATCAGCGTCGATGATTTCTTCAGAATCGGTCATGTTCTTTTCCATAAAGTCATGTATTTCGGTAATATTGAAATCGTTTTTTTCTGACGATGCAGGTGGTTCGAATGAAGCTGAACCAGTGTGGTTGTATGTTGAAGTAATATCATTGGCAATTTCGTCAATAGCATCAGTTACCCCTTTATCAATCTCATCGCTGATGTTTGAAAATGTTGTTGAACTCATCGTAGAAGGCAATTTAGATATTTCTGATTTATTCTCGAAAACTGGCATGACCGTGGTTAGCTCAGGAATCGGCTTTTCCTCTGTTGTAGTATGAGCTTCAATACTGGTGATATTTTCAATGATAGGTTGTGGTGTAGTAGTTGTGACTGGAAAAGTTACCGAAACGTTCGGTAATTCACTTTGGGATGATACTTTACTGATTTCAGATGTGTTTTCAGACGTAGTCTTTCCTACAGTAGTCTGAGTTTTACTGGAAACTGTCGTAGAAAAGGTATGAAAATTATCAGCGTCATCCCGGAAGATAGGCATTTTCGTAGTAATTTCGAAAACAGATGTATTTACTGTCGGATCAGCATTAGATATAACTGTTATTTTGATGACTTGATGCTCCATTGTCACGTTTTCATTTTCAGTTTGGGAATCAAGAGGTTTGATCACTTGGTCTGCATGTGTGTCATTTATGGTTCCATTGTTAATAGTCAGAGTTTTCATATGATCAAGTTTAGCCACATCACTTGTATAATTTGCTTGTATTGTTTGATCTTCTCTATGGGATGGAGTATCTTTCAGCATTACCTTGAGATCCATCGCAAAGTCTTCATCAATTTTATCATGATAGTAAGTACGGTTCTTGGTAGGTGTTGTTCTGTTCTCATCGTCCATAGTTTTAGTTGGTGCTGTTGCTTTCACTGCTTCTGTTTCAGTGGTTTTGGTTTCCCATTTATAGGATTTTCCTTTAGACTCGTTATATTTGTCATTTATATATTTTTTGGGCACGTGAGACTTTAAATTTCCTAATTTATCTTTTATAATATTTGGTTTAACCGGTTTTATTAAAGACATGTCAATATGTGTGTTGTCTGATATTAGTTTATTATTAGTGGTATCAACATAAACGTTATCAGCGTGTTTTTGTTTATTCAAATGTTTCTCAGCTAGTTGTTGAGCATGTTTTTCCGCCAATGAAAGAACTGTCATATCATCGCTCATCCTAGATTTAGCCATCACAAGCGGTGGAATAAAGTGGTCAGCAGGCTGCGAAAATATATTATTAAGATTTCCTACTCGAGCTATTTCCTCATGTATCATCCTATGCTGCATGTTTCTTTCATCTTCTAATTTCTGTAGTTGATCATTTCTTAAAACGTTATTTTCATCAACAAGTTTTGGTATAAAGTTGCTGTGAGTATTGTGATCATCATTGCTATTTAGATTGATGTCTTTGCGGAATATAACTGTATTGAAATTACCCATGTCTGTGAATTTCGTTTGGGATTTATACTGTGCCTTTGATTTTAAGTATTGTGGAATAGATGTAGCTGTAATAAGGATCTGTTGATTGATATCAACTTCATGCTCCGTAGTTATGTTTTCTTCAGTGGTTACTTCACTATTTGTGTCTGGGTCAGCAGAGCCTGTTGTAGCTGGCCAGTTAGTACTAGTTAATGTTGGAGTTCCTGTACTTGTTATTTCATCTTCATCAGCGCAGGATAGATCTTTCAGAAGTCCTTCACGTTTCTGTGAATAAAAATGAAGTAAGTATATTTTAGATCTGTAACGTGCGTAAATAAATAAATAAATAAAAATAATACTTAACAATGATAATAAATATTTTAATCTTATGAAAATAGATGGATATACGAGTAGAGGAAGACCAAAGAAAAGATGGATGGACTGTGTCAAAGGGGATATGAACAAAGCAGGTGTCAGTACAGAGATGTCGGCTGAAAGAGACGAATGGAAGAAGAAGACATGTTGTGCCGACCCCACCTTAGTGTGGGATAAGATCAGGGAGATGATGAATGATAATCTTACCACATTGCCAGTGCATTGCACTCGTTTCACGCCAGCCAGACCGCAGTCCGCATTGAGCTGAACCGCGGCACTCTCTGGTAAGTAGAGGATTGTAAGCGCAGGGAGCTCCCGCACCATACATCCTTCACTACCCAGGGCCCATTGCGGCACTAAAGTACAATAAGAATATTGATATTTATGAAATAATATAAATATATTACGCTCCATAAATAATAGAAAAGGATGTTTCGTCTATCAAATTCCAGTGAGTATTTACAATATCTTTTTCCACAATTTATGGTAGGCAAAGATATAACAAGGTTTTACAAAAGCAAATTATAACCGACTTCAATCGGACTGTTATAGTGACCGTAGGCACCACTGAAAAGTCACAGGGAAGGTAAATACGCAATTTTGTTCACTTCAACGACTTTTTGTTTTAGTTATTTTGATTTCAAAACCAAAGTACTGAACCAATTTTCATGAAATTTCTATGGGACCAATATGAAATTATATCTTTACAAATTAATTTTTCAAATCGGTTTATAGTTCCTATGGCTAGATTGTAATAGTATTAGAGTACATTAAAAAGTAATTAATGTGCACTAAACAAAAAAAAATCGTTTTATAAACAACAAAGTTCTGTGGTAACAAACATAAAAAAAAAACCTTCAACCAAATTGATAGTCCTTTATTTTAAAATTAAAAAAAAAACAAATGTATGTTATTTACCTGGTAATTCACAGATGAATGAGGCTACAGTGGGTCCTCCACACGGTCTGGCCTCCCAGCGGTAGTCGGCGACTGGGTCGGCTGCGGCACAAAGAGGGGCGGACCGCGTGTCTGGCGCAGAGCTCCAGTATCCATCACCACTTAAACCCCGGTAGTCGCTGTAGCGAGATTATAAATCTTTTTGTTTCCTTCGGAAGACATTGCTTTTGGAGCCTTTGGTCAAGGGCAGTTAGTGTAATCCTAAACTAATAAGCATACCTATGTCAGTGTTTTTTTTTATAATATGCACCTAATTTGGTGGTCTAAAGTACCATTGTGTTATTTTTTTCTGGATTTTCTTCCCGTTTCGAAAAATATTTATTAGGTACTTATTAAATAAATGATATAATATATATATATATATGGTTCGTTTCCATATTTTATATTACATAAATTAACTCAGCGGCAGAAGCCCAATAATTAATATTTTTAATACTCTTTATAGAACATTAACCGAGAATGGATATTAAGACTTAATAGTTCTTTATGTTGCTGATAAATTATGACGGATGTGCGTAAAATTGTTTTTTACGGTTCGCGTCGTCTGGGTTTATAAAGCCAGGGCTTACAAGCGATGTGTGATTGATTAATGTTATGAATGGATTTTTACAACGTTAATAAAGTCGTTTTGAAAATTAATTGTATCAAAATACTTGTGGTTTTATTACCGTTACAAGATGATTTGTTTGCTGAAAATAAATTAATTATACCTACCTATTACTATTATGTTATAACTGATTAAAAATAATACATTTGCCTTTTTTTGCTCACACAGTACTTACGTCCAAGTGAAGTCACCATCAGGGTTACTGCGGATAAGACCAACCCACACTGCACTGGAAATATCGAGCTCCTTCAAATAAGCTCGCACTGCATCATACTGGGCTGTAGTGTCAACTGCAACAAAATAAAGATTTTTTACAGCTTAAATTTCATCTACAATTTAATAACAGTGTCTGAGCAGTATGCTGCATAGGAAAATAAACGTAAACATACGCATCAAACCGTCGTAATAGGAAGGTAGAGACGTTTTATCCATAAAAGCCTCATAAACAACGTTTACACCTATTTAAATGCGGATTTATACAAACACGCGAGATGGCTTTATACACCTCTAAAGTTTGGTATTAAAACCTTTATGAGTGGTGAGATTGAATCCATGCCTCATCGTTTTGTCTCTTCAAAATAGCTAGAACCATAGATGAATAATCTTGGTGTTTCTATAGAACACCAAGATGGACAGTACCAAACCAAAATGGATGCGATATATAGGACCGAAAATTTTCAGACACCCTGTCAATAAAAATGAAATATCTCTATTTTCAAATAATTTTTGTTACGTTTTACGATGTACTTTTATTGACAATGAAAAGGCCACGTAGTTTTTACATATACTAGTTATCTAGCCCTGTTACTTCTCTTTTTCGAAAATTAGCATCGGACCAAAATGTACTAGAAGTTAGCCAATGTGGCTCCCTTTTCTTGGTCGCATTTTCAATGAACTACGTTGTGTTTCTATACTTTATTACTTCTGTGGAGTGTGGTGGACTAGAACTGTAACAATAACGTACCTATACCAGAACTAATTAGTTGAATCCTTAAACTGTCCCCATAAATTACAAGATGGCAGTTGAGTCACAACTCTATCTAACTTATGTAAAGTGGACAATGTATCCTCACCAAGTGCGCTTCAGTCTCAAGCACTGAGGTTACAAGACCATTGAGAACAGCAGGTATACTTTACAAGATTTATGCAAATACCTATGTATAACTATATACAAATATATTTCAAGACAAGTGACTTAAATTGCAGCAAAAGCAGCTTTGTATAAACGGCTATTCAAGCCTTTATTGATGATGACAAACTTTTATTCTATCTCAGTTTTATCTTGTAGAGTTATCACTTGTCTGTTATGAGCGATGTGCTTATTGCCTTGATTTTAAAAGATTTATATAATAGTTATTAATGTTCCAAAACTCGACGGATACATCATTCACAAAAGGAGTCAACGGAATAGCTAAAAGTTCATATTAGAATAGGAGCAAGCTCCAAAGAAAAAGCTTCTGTGGTCGCTTTCCAAGTAGATTCAAAATTCACCAAAACACTCATAAAGTCCACCGTTGCTGACTATTCCTACAATATCTAGTCCAGAGCCAGATGGAGACGCATAACTGAAGCTATCCGAGCTGGACCCGATTATGACCACAAGTTCGGATCCATCTGCCAAGAGTGCCCGACTGAGAAGAGTCCTGAATAAAGTGAGACAGCTTCTGAATGCTTGAAGCTGTGTTCGAGAGGAATCCAGTTTGAATTACCACTTAATTAATTACAGCTGGCTGAGATTGTATAATAGCTAATTTCACCGTATCTACAAGGCTAAATCCGAGAAATTCTTTAATTAAATTAAATACCCATGCGCGGAACACGAGATTCAATTCAGAAAGCAAGGTGATTAAAGGGTCTTATTCTAGTCTAAAGAACTCATTAAATTTGATGAGTTGCCTACATAAATAATTTAATTTAAATACTCGATAAGTACTCAAAATATTGTCTTTGTTTTAGCCCTAAAATTACATTCTGTAGGGTTCGTTATTTTTATGCCTGTTGAATAAAGTAACAAAATGGTTGAATATTGGAATAAAATTTTAACAACATAATAAAATAAATAATAAACCTTGACAATCTAACGACAAAATAACGTTGTAAACAAAAAGTATCCTAGCAGTTAGAGTTTTTATGTTTTTATAAAGATCTGTACAATAAAAAACAAAATTTTAATTTTACCGAAAATTCGGACTATAGTTAAGTTTGTTGATTTTTGTATAGAACGTAAGCGGATCCGTTACTTAGTAACATCTTTCCCATCTTTTATGATTTCTGCAAAATAAACCCTCACCAAAGCGTCAATTTTTCTCACAAACCATTGAGATATTTCAAGTAAAGCGCACACTTTCCGGAGAGTATCCACATCCGCACATTTATTATTCAAGCGAGGCGTTTCGTTTGGGTCAGTTTTCTATTGGTATTCGACCATCGAGCTCGTGTTTCTTTTCAGTTTCTTCGAATATTTATGTTTTTCTTTTCTTTGGATACTTTGATGGATATAGACCGAATCAGATTTATATAAGGCACTTTGATATAATATAGGTACGGTAACAAAACAAAATCTTTCATAGGTTTCCAGTGACTCCTTTTTCATCGATCGAAATAGGTACGTGACAAGATATCCAATATAAAGAGTGTTTTGTGGTGACAAGTCAGACGGGGAATAGTTCTAATAAAAAGTAACTCCCAAAGGCACTCCACTGCAACTTATAGTTGAAAACCCACCGTACACCCCAGCTCTTACGATACAAAGTACCCTCATCCTGCAGCTCAGACATGTCTAGTGCATGAGTAAATGTGAGATTAGGCATGAAACAGCTCTACGCGATGCTCGTGAGGGCAGGCGTCTGGATCCTCTTATACCTACAGTCAGAATTATACAGGAGCGACGTAAGGCGAAGACACGAGCGCAGGCAAAACTTTTTCATACAAAATCTGTAAGCGACGCGTTATGAAATGATTTTTTGGTATTCCGCCAGCGGCGCCGTGCTTTCGCTTGATGCCGTTCCTGTATTATTCAGGCCTACAATGCATACTAAGAATTCCTTAGCCGCTACTAACGAAACAAGATTGGTGTTAACTAATCGATGCAGTTTTATGTATCGTGAATTATTAAATGCATTTAAGACTGCTCTTCGTAAGTTAGTTATTAACTATATTATTTCTTTACATGGTTCCAATAGTAGAAAGTATGTGAGTTGGCAGCAGAAATCTACTAGGTATATATACACAAAATAATTTTATATTTGGCTATTCCTTAAAGGCCTTAAAGAGGTAAAATGGCCTTTTCCGATTACAATTCACGCGTCATGCAATTATTTCTTAGTATTCCACCAGTGCCGTGCCTTCGCTTGATTCCGTTTCTGTATAATGCCTACAATGCAAGGTAAGAATTCCCTAGCCGCTACTAACGAAACAAGATTGGCGTGAACTAATCGATGCGGTTCTAGTATCGTGAAGATCGGTAAATGCATCTAAGGCTGCTCTTCCTCAGTTTGTTAATAGACTTCCGATTACGATACACAATTAACAAAATATAATCTTCATTTTACAAATCATTCAATCCAAAAAAACTTTACAAATTCCACTAGTAACACATATTCCTCGCGCGATGGCTGAGCTTTGATTGGCCATTTTATAAAGTGACTCGATAGTACAAGGATTCCTTGTGATTGGCGTACTTTAGCACTAACTGTTTTTATTGTTTGAATTTTACGAAATAAAAATAGCCTAGGAGCTAAGTTCTACAATCTTATTTTTTAGAAGAAACGGTAAAACATTCCAAAATGATTTTGTGTGTATTAGATTTCTGCTGCCAACTCACATACTTTCTACTATTGGAATCATGGAAAGAAATAATAGGTCTCAAAGGCTAGCCATTGAAACTTTTTTATAAAATGTGATAGTCGACTGGCGTGGTGCCAATCCGAGCATGGATAGGTACATTCAACGATAAACCTCTTATTACTTCTGAAATTAAAATTTGGTCACTGCATTCTCGTCATAAAACTTCTACATTGAGACAAAATACACAGTAATCCGTTTTCAAATTTTTAGCTTTAAAAAAATTCTTAAGTATATTTATTAAAATAATGTTTATCATTATGGGAAGTCAACAATTGGGACTATGTACTTTCAAAATATAATGTTTATATAGAAGTTTATATTAAATTATTTTTTTATTACAGCATAAGCTAACTACCTACTACAATCTATATTACAAAAGGAAACAATTGGGCCACCCATAGACCGATGAAAACGATCTATAGGTAGCTCAACTGCTCCAACTCGATACCCGATGGCAGCGTGCCGAGTATACTGGCATTGCCTCTTTGGCCGAGATAGATAGATAGAAGTTTATTGATGAAAAGTGTTCGTTACTTTCTAATTCGTTATCGTTTTGATTTGACTCTACGTCAGTACCGTAGCTACAACACGAGTTCGTAGCAGAACTCTGCCGCAACCGCCAAGTCAATATTTGTGATGCCATTTATCTGTTCTACGGCCCCGCCACTTACGATATTTTATTGCTTGTTTATCTGTTTCAGGTTCTGTTTCTTGTTTGAAATTGGATGAACATTCAAGTTTCTTTAATTACCTACCCTAATGGTTTTACGCTTCATAAATAATGTAATTTTGAACTACGACTAAACAGGTCAGTTCTTGAGTGTTTACCTTATTTATTTATTTTATTTATTGGTTCACCAACAGTTTTACATGAGTAAATGTTTATTTAACTATAATATTGTTTTTTAATTAGGTGCATGCAAAACCTTTTACAGGAGAACACAGCTTGCAATATAGTTTTAAGTTGAGATAAAAAAGAAGAAAACCTATTACACATATTATGGTTATATAAGGCAAGTTAGTTTAACTTAGTAAGTATTAGGTATACACCTACTACTGAGTGGCATTGCAGAATACTTTCTAATAATTCTAAGAGATAATGTAGGAGTCTAAACACAAGTAACTAGGATAATAGTCATACACTAAACTGAAAACAACTAAGTATTCTTAATCTTAATATTCTTAATAAATACTTAAGTGCTCAAATTACACAGAGAAGTAATGGTGAAATATGTGCCTGTGCTGGGCACTATAAGTATGAAAAATTACACCAGAGTTGGCTGAGGACAAAAATAATCACAAAGTAAGTAGGTACCTAGGCACTAGTGTAGTTCAGAGAGACATGATTTTGTTTTAAGGATACGTAGCGCTTGTCCACTTTCAGGCATTTAGATGGTTTTCTCGGGAGCCCAGTAATATCACTAGTGCTTTGGACCGAAGCACAGTAATGCTTAGCCATTACTGCTTTAAAGTAGATTATTAGGCACGATGTTGGCACCCATCTAGACGGAATCGTGCAGAGGACGCCTCCCAACGGTAGACGTATGGGCTGACTTCGATACACAGGACCGAATTTTAGAGATGCCTTGAGCTCCAAAATCGAGGTCATCAAAATGGTTGTATAATTTACATAGACGGGATATAGGTGAGCTAGATCCTAAAACAGTTCTTCTAACAGGCGGAACAAGAGGAGTGATTTTATGCCTTGGATATCTTTTCGGTGTACGGAAACTAATTTTACCTAAGAGTTGAGGGCAATTAACTTTATTTGTGAGTAATTTATAAAGAAATTGTAGATCGATCATATCTCTGCGTTCGTTTAGAGGATTATGAAATCAATCTCTTGTCCTCTTATGAAATCAAGAGGACAAGAGCCCAATCACGTGTCCATTTTTATCAATTTCGAACTAGAGTAAAGTTAATTAATGTCTAGAACTGATGATCTAGCTGATGTCGCTAGACACTTTTCCATTTAACCTATTAATCAGCTCATAATCTTTTGCGACCAATATTGCATTTATCAGTATCACAAATGGGACATGTTGAATACGAAAATTACGCTTAGTTAGCTAAGCTTTAATCTGAACCCGTACTTGAGCATATCGCCAGTATTTAACCCTTAACCCCTGTACTTGTAGAATTTGCCAGAAACAGGCATCAGAAAATTTATATTAGATTGTGAAACGCCGAGCAAGCCGCAATTTAGCCCGCGGATCCCAATAACTACATTTGACGCCATTCGACGTAGTCGCTGGGATCGCATGATATTTATTCTGCTACCAATGTTCCTAGGAGGTAATACACTGGGAGTAATGCGAATTTTATCAGCAATAACCACTATTTTACGTAAGTGCCTACGTGGTTTGATAGGGAACGTGACTTATTGAAATGGGATATACGATACGTGCTCCATTATTCGGTTTTGCTCGCAAGAATAACCTGATTAAACTTGAAAAAAAACCTACCTACCTGTCTCTTTCGCTTATGTTAAACATATCAAAACAAAATATATATTAAAAAAAATCTTGAGGTTGTAGTAACAAATTGGAGACTTATTACGCTTTCTAGCACCCAAGAACACTGTCAAAAGTGCCCGACTAAGGCGAAGAAATTAATTGGTTGGGTTTAACCCTTGACCCTATCTTTAAAATCCTCGTTTTACAAAATTAAACCGTAAAGTTTAATTTCTGCAGTGTAACGAAAGATATATTATATTAAATGTTATGTACCTATCGTAAATAGATAACTTCCACCTATCTGGGTACCTGCCTAAAATGCTTATTGCGTGTTACAAGGTTCAGACTGAGTTAATCCGCCTTTGTTATGAGTTCTAAAGGATTTATCGGGATTTATTTTCTCGAACTCAATAGGGCTTGCCGGGAGCTAATCAATACGACTATAATAGTATGATTTGTTCGTTGAATTAGTTTTCTCCGATAGTATTACAAGAGAATGTAAGAAAACCATCTTGTTACAAAAATAATCAAAATTCCGTATGAATGTCCGAACTGCTTATTCCATTCTAATAAAATCATTTATTACCTAGATTAAGTTATTCTTTGAGCTAAATCAGTGCGTTAGTTTAGGAGACAGGAGCGCTTAAGGTTCATGATGAACTACTAACTAGTTCATTTTTTGAACTAACTTTATTCGATTGATGTGAAGACATCGTGTAGAGAGCTCTCTAAGGTAATGTAAACGAGAGTGTGCCAGCCCTAACGTGGTTCAAAGGGCTGTCAATCAGCGCTGTGTCAGCTACCTATGTCAAATCGGGACAATTTGCCAATCCAGGAACGCAAACGTGAAATTCACTGTAATTGGGTGATCTGGTTGAATTCCTTTGAGGGTTGAGGTAACAATTATTAACATACATAACAACAACGTACCTATAAAACGTAGGTACTAATAAATAAAATATGGACGCATTTTGCATAATATGCTCACTCTTCATTATTTATTTTTTACAGTATTCTATTTCTTATTTTGGTCTACCACATCTTTATAGTACATAATAATTTAAAGCTCCTTATAATAATTAATTTAAAAAAAGTATTTATGGTATTTTATTTATAATTTAAGCTTCTTTTATTATAGTTAATACCTGTACTATTGTTTGTCCTAAGGAAGGTGCTGACTGCTGCCACATAGTGTTATTTTAAACTTTTGGAGTGGTCAACCCCTACCCTGCCCTTTTTTATGTTCCAATTATTGATTTTTAATTTTCTGACAATGTTTTTTTTATGGTAAGCGGTGTCCTGTTGGTAAGAGATCACACCAACCCATGACCAGAACAGAGCTCTACCAGTAATTTCACTACAGCTACAGAGCCTTTCAAACTAAAACACAGTTATTTAGTAATTATTTAGTTAGCTTACACATGGCGGTAGGATATTGGCATTAAGTTGATACACGGTAATATAGTTAAATGTTCGCAACAAACAACAAAGCTTCTATATGTAGACAGTAATCGAATCATTCCTGCACGTGAGCACTCGCCGGGCATCCATTTCTCGACGTAGCTACTACACAATATCTCTGTTTAAATTGTACAGGAATCCTCTCTCTATAATATAGACTACTCTCTACTCTACTACTACTCTATTTCTCTCATAATCTCATTAATCCAATACTAAAAATGTTTGTACAGTAGATCTATTACGTTCGTTGACTCTACCTGAGGTACAAACTTTCAACGTGATTTCTTTGAAATAATGTATCTATTATGTTATTGGCAATCAGTATATTCCGGCATTGTATAGAATACCTAGGCATTCTAAAAAATGCCTGCTTTAGTCAGGCAATGTATGAAATAATTGATCTATTCTTTACCATTCCATACAATAATTACCTAGGTATTTTATGCGATACAAAAAAATATAATATAATATAGTATAAAATGCCAAAAGAGATCAGGTAAAGTATGGAATTATAAAAAACAATACCTAGTTTGTTGTATGTACCAAGCTCCTAAAGCAAGCTATTTTATCTACCGACTTCAATTCATTAAAAAAGGTTGAATGTTTCTTTTTTTTAATGTTTGTTACCTCAGTACTTTGTTTTTCATAATCTGATTTGAAAAAATATTTTTTTGTATTGAGAGGATATACTGTCAGATTGGTCCCATTAAAAATAGCCTGCATTATATGTATACTTTGCCGGTAACAATATATACTGATAGCATAGAGTACTAAGTTATAGTAATAAAATCTACTGTTAAAAAAATAATATTTTATTACAAAGATAATGAACCAAAACATGGGTAGCGCCTTTGAGTCTGCCGTCTTTTTGCGTTAGTGACGTCATAAATTTTATGGTCAGGGTGGAGCTGATAAACGTGGTGATTTATGAGTAGCCATTTATCAGAAGAAATCAAACGTTGGGCAGAAATCAATTAGATGTACAACATTGTAATAGGTACAATTTAACTAAAACTTTGTTTTATTGTAAGTATTATTTCTTCTTCAAGTTCATAAAAAAAAATAACTATGAAAGGCATTTTAAAGTAAGAAGTAATATCCTTTTTTTTGAAGTATAATAAATGTGAAATAAACAGTAAAAAAGTCGAAGTGTTTTTCTTTTAAAAGAGTTTCGGAACTTTTAGAACAGACATTCTTTGTAATTTAATTCTCTGGAAAAGCAGAATATAATCTATCTATGTATTGTTAAACTTTGTAACTTAGTATAATAATACGATCCGGTCTTGTTTTCTCAATTCAAAGTAATAGGTTTTCGTGGGAAACAGATCCAAGAGATTAAATGTAAACATGTGGCTACTTGTGATCTCGAGACTGCATGGCACTAATCCTCACTTGGAAAACTATATAAGTAGAGTCACTGTGCGTGTGGTGCTTACCTCTGTATTATTTAATATGTCAGCGTAAAATTGCAAATACCGTAAGTTTACAATTTTGCGATTTAGAAAAACGTCAAATTGTAAACTGTCGGAAAATTGTTAACGCGAGAACCATGCTCTTTTAAACAAACAAAATCACGGTACAGACGCCCTTTGATTGGATTTCAATGCAACACATTGCAATACATCGTTGATTGTATTTCTATTGTCATTGGTTGATTGGTGACCGTTTACAAATGTAAGATTTTAAAACCGTAAACTGTCCTTTATCCATTTTATAGTAAACTTTCATCCTCATCCTCCTCAGTTTCAAAGTTTTGGCTAAGGTCACATGCAACTTGGCCGTTTTAACTTTTATAGCGGAAAAAGATTATTGACCATGACATCAAGCAGCGGGGGTCTGAGCTGAAGCGAGGGCTCTGATAGATTTACGACTCGCTCGTTAAAACAGGGTCACTCAATATAAATCTAGGACATGACTTAGAAGAATGCTTTAAAAAGGCAGGCAAGCGAAATAATATATAAACAAGAGACATGAAACGTAGGTACGAAAGAAATCCAAATGGATGAAGATAGAGATGTGTCGTTTTTGAACTACGAGTTATGGGTAACATTTATTTTAATACAAACATTAGGAAAAAATAGGCTTGTTTGGATTTTCCACAAAAACAAGCAATAGCTACAATATATTTAGCGACAAAGAGTAGGAATAGGAACATAACCATTTTAAAGCGTTAAATTTTCATTACACACTAGTTATCAAAAAATCTAATTCGACGGTGTCTCCATCTGACAACAAGTTCCGACCACTAACAAACCAAGATTGTAGTAACGAAACAGTTAAGTTTATTCATCCCATCTACGTAGTAGTTATGCTGATTGGGATAGAAGGGACCGTTAGTAATGTACTTGCGGTGATGCTAGGCATTATGCAAATTGGCTGGATTACCTTTACCGCCTTATCTGTAGTTGAGAGGTATCAACCTGAAGGATAAACTGAAACTAATGGGAGATCCGAAACAAGATTGGTTTTGCTTCCTTTGGTCTCACTGATCATCTATCATTTACTTGAAGAGCTGCAGCACCATACAAACTCTATGGAAAGAGTATTACCGTATTGCTGGTTCATATGATAATGAAATATTTTTGTCTTAGTTAGGAAAATACATTGCATTATGTAAACAGGCAAACAACCTACAATGCTACGTTCTACGACTAGGGCCTACATTGTGGCGGCCACGGCCTAAGGCGTAGCTGCTACGTTCTACGGCGTAGTAGCTACGGTCTACGCTACGGCATAGTGGATACAGCCTACAGAGTAAGTACTACGCTTTGAAAAATAGAAACAACTGTGACGTCAGATGAACAAATTCCCGTTTAATACTACAGTATACATAAAATCCAACTCTTTCTCGGCGTCATCCAGCTCATGCATAAAATATCAACCACTTTTCAGTTCCACATATAAAATAAAATCAATACGGAGGGCGTGTTTGTTTACGGCTGACAGCAATTACGTTGTTTGCCGTCCGGCGTCCGATGTCAAGTGGCGGACAGCGGGGGTGTCATTAGTACCGAGCGCTCGCTGACATTCGCCTGCGAAGCCACGGCATAACGAGGTACGCGGTTGACAGTTTATTACGAAAAGGATTTCGAAAATCGATTATCACCGAAGAATAGAATATTAAACCATATCATTACATTCCACTTGTAAATGCTAGTCAAATCTATGTATAAATCAAACTATTTTTAAGACTACTTGTAAAGACTTATATAAATGGCTGCATGCTATATTATATTAGATTAGCCTGTTTAAATGAAAATTGAATTTTGAATAAATATTAATAAAATAAAGTAGGAAGTAGGTTAGTGTTACTTTATTTTACTAATTATTAATACCAATAATAAAAAAAGAGTTACACGAAAATTTGAGTATGAGTGGGGGTAACTTAATGCAACCAGTTCTTACACCAGATAGTTTTGTGTTTGTTAATTTTAATTCAGGTTAACACGAGTTAAAATCAGTCATTTCTGCAGTTTTGCATTCAAGCAAAGTTATTAAATCCCATTAGTCACAATTCCCATTTTAAATGGAACGTTCCATTTGCCACATTACATTGAGCTTCGGGATATAAAAGCAATCCTGTTTGAATTTATACTCGAATAAACCACCATTTCAAGCTATTACTCAAAATGACTAAATTCCATGATTAAAGTGGCATCAGTTTGCCACGATGAATGTTACAAATTAGTTCTTCTAAACGTTTCACTAGTTCTTTCAAACCAGGGTGGTGAAAGGATTTCAAGTGTACCTCCTTTGGTGAACTACGTTATTAATTAATTGCTGCTACACGCAACGTCTCCGAGGACGTGAGGACGTGGTGGCCGAGTGGATGAGGCCCTTACCTTGCGATCTGATGGTCGCGGGTTCGAATCCGGGTGGCAGTCATGCGTAAATGCGATTTTTCGGTCAAAAAATCTATGTATGCATCCCACGTTCTCGCAACGGCGAAGGAAAACATCGTGAGGAAACCGGCATGTCAGAGGACAGGAAAAAAAAATGTTCTATGGCATGTGACATTCACCAATCCGCATTGGGTCCGCGTGGTAGATTAAGACCCATTCGCTCTCTTAGCCGAGAGTAGGCCTGAGTCCTAGCAGTAGAAACATTAAAGGCTGATTATGCTTATGCTTTATGCGGAGTCTCCGCGTTATATCGTTTAAAATATCGCCTTTAGGTTTTTCCAGCTGATAAACTATACCTAAACCAAATTTCAGCCCAATCGATTCACTACTTCTGGTGTGATTGAGGAACAAACTATGTGTATCCATCCTTACTAACAAACTTTTGCATTTATAAAAAATGAATGGTTGCTTGATGATTGAATGATAGGACGCAGCTTCCAATTATGCAGGTACTTCTTTGTTTTAAGTACGTCACATCCGTTCTAATAGATTATCAGTAATCGAAGAAGGCTTATTCGATTTATGATAATAGTTTTTATGTTTTTTAATTGTTTAAAGTTATTTATAATAATAATAAATAATCATGATAAGTTAGCGCTTATTGATCGGCATTACAAGAATGTTAACATTGTTAAGAGCCGCCATTGTCAATTTCCTTTGCACCCACCCTCATGTCAGTGTCAGTGTCAATATTTTGTCAAAAAGGCAATGATTAGGAGTATCCACTTAAAATTTACGGTTGTATCGCTGACAAAATCCGTTGCTTTATTTAAAAAAAGTCAAGTGACTGACTAGACGAGGAAGCTCTACTATAATGAGGTAAGTTTGCATTTTTTTTACCGACGAAAAGAGAAAAGGTTTTCGGTATGACGATATCAAACCAACCTCTTTTATATTTTGTACTTAATTGAAACCTGTGCCTAAAGTGCTAGATTCTCGAAGTTGCCCACAGAAGATAGAAAACACAATCGCTTTTTTTGTCTAAGCCTTTGCCTTACAATGCGATCCAATGGGCTGATAAGATAAGAAGATAAGTTTTTTTCGGCTTAATGAGAACTTAAGCCTAACTATTAGGTCAGCCCTCGCCGTAGACCGATGACGCATTTTTCAACAATCTACGGCTAGATCTATTGATCTGTGGGGTAAATTTCTAAGGCATCATGTGCAGCGGTGTTCCTCCGAAGTAGAACTTTCATTATCTAGTATGTTAGCCTAAACACTTGACAGCTTTGCTGCTAGGTATCTATACTCTCCCAATTCTTGTAAATTTCCGATACTCGGGAATATATAATCCTTAAGGTACTTTGCTCGAGACAACGAAGCAGTTGATTTTCACTCCCCCTTTTTGTGTAGTTGTTTTTTATCCAAATTGGTCAAAATGCGGAAAATACTGTGAAATTAATGCAAAAATTCTTTGGCATGTAACATCCGCAAATCCGAGGCGAGAGTAGGCCCCAGCAGTAAGCAGGAACATAAAAAATATGTAGGAACATATTATAGGCTGATTAAACTTTTATGCTTTATACGGTAAAACCGGGATACCTACACGCCCCAGAAGGATAGGTCCGTCCCCCTTTTCCTTAAAACCATAATTAACGTTTTAAGGGAATTAATAAGTTTAGGAAGTTATAATAAGTAAAGTATTAAGCATATAAAACAAACGGAATTGATTACAGAATAAGCTATCTACTACAAAATAACAAAAGGAAACAATTGAACAAAAGGAGACAAACGATCTATAAAATAAACAAAAATCTCAACCATTTATATCTTTAATTTGATTTTCGAAAGTATAGTTTTCAGGAAATGGATGCAGGAGGCATCTAGCCCGCTTTTACCCTATGATATCACCTTTCAAAAGTCAATACAACATTCATCACTACGACGTGTTCCGTATCCCACAAGTTATTATTCTCTTATCGAACTATAACAATACCGCGAGGTGATGGATTACTATCCAATAAAAATACGCAACGGAAAGATCTGTGTTTTGTTTGATAGTTATTCTCGAATAGGGATGTTGGCAAATTTTATATAATACACATGTAATTTTCATCTATGATATTTTTTTACAATTACTTACTTAAATATCAACAAATTATATAAATATATAACATATAAGTAGTGTATGTAATATATATGATATATATAATACTATATATGATATATACTAAAGTTCTAAACTAAAGTTAAGTTAATTAAAACCTTTGTTTAGAAATTAAGCGGGTTTATTACTAAATATATTTATATAATTTGTTGATATTTATGGATTATGATATTTACTTACTTAAATTCCAAATTCTGTCTTTTTTATTCAAGAAGATAATTATTTGGACAGCGTAAATGTTTCATTTGCACATTAAATAAAACGCTATATAAAAAATAAATAGCTATGTCAATTGTTTGGTGGAGTATAATATAATATACAGTAAAATAAAAAAAGAAGCTGCTTTCAAAATTAAAACAGATATTTTAATCTTGACCCTAAAAGCCGCTAGGCGTCATCAAATCCCACGATACTGTTGAAATTACGACCTCATCAATTTTAATTAAACTCAAACCCAACCCTATATCAATGCTTCACGCGTACATGTATATAGGCCACGGCCGTTTTAAGATTTAAGCGTTTCAAATGAGAAACAGAGCGAAAAAAATATTTTTTTACTCTACACAAGGCTCAATACATATTAGATATCTAGGTACCTATTTAGTAGGTAGGTACAAAGTAAGTACGTTTACGTTTTTTATTAAACTATACCTTATACATATAAACGTAGTGAGTAAACTTAAAAAAAAATGTATCCCACTCTAACTAACGCTGTAAGAGTACTACGAGTCCAAGCCTTTACAAAATGTTACACAGGTAACCAGTAAGCTAAATATGAATATTACATGGCGGGTTTTGGTATACCATCTTACTTGAAGCTCTCTTCGAAATTTTATGTGCAGAATTTAGATTGCCGGCACTTTCACGAAGCCAATAAAGATACTTGTGAAATAGTTTCTAATAAGCTATTAAGCATCCGAGCGGAGAATATAGGTAATATGGAGACTATAATGGTAAGTTTTTTGCAGTTAAAAGTACGAGAAAAAGTTGGTTTTTTCCACAAATCTAATAAGAATAACGGTCCTTTGTTTATAGGTACTCGTACAAACAAGTGACAAGCCAGTAATGCGCTATCCTATATTAGTAAGAGATCAGATCTGCTGAAGAGTGTCACACTAAACTTTAAATGACATAAGCTGGCACTGGTGGCACTCGTCCGCTTTAGGTCATTTTAATGATGTCTCGAAAGCCCAGACATATAACTAGCTACTGTGCCCTTTAGAACGGAAAACAGCAAGCTTACACTGCTTGATGCTTGTGTGAGTGGCTATCGTCAAATTTAAGATCTGGTTATCTATGAATTACTTTCAAAATCACCCTTATACATTAAACACATTACAAAAGTGTGAAACACAATGTTAGAACTCAAATAGAGGGTAGACTCGATCGATGGGGCACACCTAGCCCGCTCGCGCTCGGACGGGCCATACATAACACTAATAGGGCGCGCCTTGTTTTTATACCCGTTAATAAACCAGATTATGGCCGGTCTGCAATATCGCGGACATTCCCGGGGTATGTTTCCTCGATATAATGGGATTACGTAGTTTCGATACATGTAATGTAGCCTTTCGGAGCTTAAGATTGTGTTAGTTGAGCTAAGGTATTGGGAAACAAATTTGGTAAGGTAGTTTAGCAGAGTATTTGACGTGACTACGTCTAATAAATCGATGAAAGCCGGCTGCATGCACGAAAACGTTGACGTCATGTCGGGTAACGCTCATTGACCCGTTTACTGACAACCAATTTTTTATAGAATTTAGGGATTGCTGCACAGTTTTTCAAGTAATTTTTATTACGCTGGCCTTTTTTAATACGTTCACCTTTTTTTAGTAGTTGGACATATAATCCCATAATGTTGAGTCTCTTTCATGATAGGAGTAAAAATCTCTACCTTTTAACGAACTCTCATTACTCTTTTCAACAGAAATGGTACCCGTTTTGCAATACGCTTTTCATTGCAGGGTATTGAAACGTTGGCTGATGCCATCACCGGGTAAATACCTGCTCTAAATAGAGTAGTAAATAGCATTATGGTGGCTCTAACGAGAACCACTCACTACAACCACACTGAATTAAATAAATATACATAATCAAGGTTTAGCAAAAACAACAACCGACTTCAATCGGACTGTCCTAGTGACAGTAGGCACCACTGTCACATGGAAGTAAAATACGCAATTATGTTCACTTTAACTACTTCTTTTTTCAGTTATTTTGATTTAAGAACTAAACTACTGAACCGATATGGATAAAATTTGAATGGAACCAATGTGACAGAAAACCTCTCAAATAAAAAAAAGGTTTTTTTAAATCGGTTTATAAACAAGTTCTGAGGTAACAAATATAAAAATATTCAACCGAATTGAGAACCTCCTCCTTTTTGAAGTTGGTTGAAAACTTTTGAAACCTTCACTCAACATTATTTTTGAACCTGCTAAGTGCTTTGCTACCATTAAATATACCTACAATATTTTAAATGATCGAACACGCTACTCCAATCTTCTTCGATCAACTTAGCTAAGGCATTTTTGAATTAAATTCTACGATCGCCATTGGCTGTACTGTACCTATAGATTGCCCACATTTACCAACCTGTATTCCCATGTAAAAATAATGTGTTGAGGTAAGAATTATTTAATATTCCGAAATAAGTTGGCTTGTAGAATTATTAATAATAGCTTAGAAGTTTATGAAATAAAGAAGCAATTTACAAAACTTGCAGATATTGGTACCTGTGTATAAAACTAGAACATTACGTACATAATTATAAATATTGTAAATTTTTTTTTGGTAAAATAAACGATTTGTATTTTGTATAATTAGAAATAAGAACATTATGAAGGAACGTTATTAGGTATAAGAACATTGCATTGGTACGAAATTAGAACATTACGTACGCTTATCCATGTGTTGTGTTGTGCTAAGTGTAAGAGCCTTACACAGCTCAACGTAATTGGTCTTAGGTACCTTAAGAACTCTACTTACGTTTGTATTCAGCGTCCAAGAGCCATTAGTTTTATCATAAATCCTGCCTTTAACAAGAGCGTAGCAATCTATTGTACCCTTTCATACCCCTCAAACAAACCTACCCTACTTTTATAGAGGTAGAGTAAGGGCCAAATATGATCGGGCTCCAGGCTTCTCATTGTTGCTTAATCCGAATTATTATTTAAATATTAATATTAATTATTAATTATCCGAATATGAATAAACGAAAAAATAATAATCATCATCAATACATATAAAAGCTTGGACTTTAGGTACTGACTGATAGACAACGTGCAGGCCAAACCACTGAACGTATAAACTTGAAACAAGAGATTTTATTAATTCACAATGCAAACCAAGTTGCCGGCTTCAGTTAGTAATTAAAATAAGTAATCCGGATTTAATTAAGAAAGTATGCATTTACATGCGATAATGATTTATCTCAAAAATACTGTTTCGTAACAATGAGAATTTCCTAGTTCCTAAGTACTCGTAGCATAGTTTTCAAGTCGATATCGGGACTTGGGGCTTGGACAAAGTCCTATTGTAACAATCCTCATCTATAAAGAGCATTAGCATAGATTAACATAAACGGATTGGCGAACTTAGTCCAGGCAGATTAGGATAATAAATACAGTGTTGATTGAGAACAAAGACAATATCGTAGTACCATTGCTTTAGATTTGTAGAAATTTAAGCGAGTAAGATGAATCCCAAAACCACAAGAATTGTAGTTTTGGGATTCATCTTGGGGTACAGGTATGTAATAATATTACTTATTCTTTGGTTCAGGTAGGTTAGAATAAGCTATTGTCACTTATTATCAACCGACTTCAAAAAAGGTGGACGTTATCAATTCAGTTTTTTTTTAAATGTTTGTTCTCCAAAAATATCCCATAGAATTTTTATCTGAATTGGTTCAGTAGTTTAGTTTTTAAAGCAAAATAACTGAAAACAAAAATCGTTGAAGTGAACAAAATTGCGTATTTTGCTTTCCTGATACTTTTCAGTGTTTACGGTCACTAAAACAGTCCAATGAAAGTCGGTTGTTGTATATTTTTGTAAAACCTTGATTATATAGAAAAAGTTCGAGGTGTTGGAGAGCACAAACTATCTAACAATATCATGTACAGACAGCGTCATAGATAATTATTCCCCGTTGCATTACAATACCCAGCTTCAAATCCCTTTTAAATCACCGTCGCGGCGAATGGAGAAGTTTTGCCTTTAAAAAATAGATTATATTTGTATAACCGTATGTAAGCCTAAAAACAATTTTAAGTATTACAATTTTTTGAAAGGATTTATAGCTGGGTGTCTTGTGCAAGGGGGATACTTATCTCAGACGCTGTCTGTACCTACCTGTTAATCAGGCAAGTATTTCATAACATTACCACATTTACCACTCTATAATGACAGAAAATACCAAGGACTACATTTCATCTGAACGTTCAATTACAATCAGAAATTGGCCAAAGAAATATAATTTTGAACTTTTACTGCTCGGATAAATGGTTCTTTTTCAAGTTTCCGAGTTATGGCTTGCTTAGTCTTTAGGGAGCCAAGTTAGAAGGTCTTCGTAAGTTCGTAGGTAATTTTACAGATCTTTGAGGTTATTACACTTTCAGAGTTTCGGTGTTATTTGAATACTTTCGAAACAAAATAAAAAATTCAATTTGTAGATGACGAAAAGTATTTTCTGTATCTCAGTTCTCCAGATCTTATTTGAATGTTTAAAAAAAAATACTTTCTTGAAAACAAATAATTTATATTAACTTTTCTGCTTCCTATAATTTATATTAACTTTTCTGCTTCCTATAATTTATATTAACTGTTCTGCTCAGTCGTTTCTAAACAATTAAAAAAAAGCTGCAATTTTGTTTCGTCTATTCCTTATCATGTCAACAATTGGACATCCATTGCTGGGCATAGGCCTCCACCATATAACGCCTCCTCATCCATCATTGCCTAAAGATCTAAGGCGAGTGTGT
This sequence comes from Lobophora halterata, assembly GCA_932526365.1. Classification (NCBI taxonomy): domain Eukaryota; kingdom Metazoa; phylum Arthropoda; class Insecta; order Lepidoptera; family Geometridae; genus Lobophora; species Lobophora halterata. The sequence goes on along the minus strand of OW052001.1, from coordinate 9,191,064 downwards.
TCTACCGGCTACGATAGAAAATCAAATCAAATATCAAAACGTGTCGATTATTGAGAAAGAACATTGCTATTCCACTCACAGCTGGTGAGTGCGTAGGGGACGATGAAGAGTACTACAAACCTTTGGGGGAACACTTTGGGGGGGTGAGAGGGGGGGGGGGGGCAAAGTGTAGGCCAAAACCCGGACGTGATGAGCCTGGCTTTAGCCGCCCGCCGCTCTACTCCGGTTTACGACTGCCAGTATACACGTACGATATGAACTTTTCGGCTACGCTGGAGTAGTTTAATTTCTGTAAAGAGTGATGAACCGAGCATAAAAAACCCACAGTCTAAATAAATGCAGTTGGTTAAGTAAGATATAATTCTTGGTAGTTTTTTACTACAATTATGTCACAATTCTATCCATTACCGATTCAATTATAGTATATGCGAATATTTCATCTAACATTTTAAATCTGACTATCGAATCAACGGTTAAATGTAGATAAGAATCCTCTATCCGATTAAAAACCACGGAAGCGTCCAAAATGGAATTCATAAATCTTTTTAGTCAGGTTTCGTGGACGTATAAATCACTGAAAAACGAAACCACTATCAGATTAGCTCAAAAGCTTTATCCCGAAACCCGAAGTCGATTTTACATGCGATCGTAGAGCCGTAAATCTTATCTTTATTTTGTTTTAAAACGTGATTTTTATTTTTATATTTGAAGTTTATGTCTCTATCGAGTAGAACAACCAAAACATTTGGTGTAAACCATAAGCGAGGTTTTTGTTTAAAAAAAGTACTCAACTAAAAGTCACATAAACTAAACCCATCTAAAATCACGACTGACGCCACGATGATGTAGAAAATTGTGCGGACTCACGGATTATGTGACAAGGAAAAACAAAGATGTCCGGATATTAGAACGGGTGGTGACTCAGAGGAAACGGTGGCGATCACACGTCGATATTTCATGTAGAGTCCACAGCCGGATGTTGTCGGATCAGTGAAACTTCATAAGAATACGGTCCTTTACTTAATTTTTCCGCATAAGAAACATAACTAGTCTTCTATTTTTTTATATTTAGTGTTATTTATTATTCTTCTCTGTTATTAATCAGTTGTGTAAAAATAAATTACTAGTGTACAATGTTGGTATTATATGAATCTCTTTGTACAGTGTGTGTGTAAAGTATTTCTCATTCTGAGTTTGTTGTAATACCTCGCTCTAAATTTACATATTTTGATATGATTTTTACATGATTTTGACCCTTTCGATCAAATATTTCACCTCCTGATGATGGCATCTCTCTAACCTCAGAAGGTTTGCTGGAAGAAAACTCTTATTAGGGTTAAGCTCGCCTTTGTACATGTCTTTTCTTTTATGATTTGTATATTTGAATATGTTTGTGTGTACAATAAAGAATTACAGAATTACAGATATTTCTTGAGCTAAAAAACATTTGCACTCAATTACTACTTTAAATACTTACTTGAAAAATTACATTTTTGTTAATTACTTGCGAAATCAAATTAATACACTCAAATGATTTTTAACAATAATTATATAATATATAATATAATTAAAAAAAAAAGATTTGTGTAAAAATACTGAATTATTAGTAAAAAGTAGGAAGATAAGCATTCATAACATACGGTTTTGACCTACGGTAGTTAGAAAGGCGTAGAAATATGTGTACATGTATTGTATGCATGAGCATTATGTTGTATAAGTTTAGTATAATTTGATGTATTTTCCAGATGACATCATTGAGATGCCCGAATAAAATCTCATAATTTGAATTTTAGATGAACCATTACGCCGAGACCTCAGCCAGTATAAAAACAAAATCCATTATTTTAGTAGAATTGTTATGGCTTGCTGAATTTTCATTAAAGACTAGAAACAATAAACTGTGATCGAAATACATTCCAACAAAAAACATTATTATAGAAAAGAAAAACAAGATCTATTGTGAAAAGAAAAACGTATTTAATTTTAACGCGACTTTTAATTCAATACATTCAAACGAACAATAAAGCGATTTTCAAGATCTGCTTAGTTTGAGGCTAGATAGCTGTGTGAAATGTCCATACTTATTATTATTTTAAAATAAGGCACCGGAGATGGGCGAATAGAAGAAGAATTCCATTTGATATGCACGTACTAATCTTCAAATCTAACCAAATCACTATGTTCACTATTCTAGCATTATCTTACAAACCAAATCTTAAACAAAAAACATAAACAGGGTTTTTGAGTACTATGAGATACCAGATAATTTAATACCATAAGCTGGCATTCATTCCACACTCCTATTATTCTGTATCCACATTCATTTCACGGGTGACCGCTGTCAACTTCTTTATGCGGAATTTCGGAATGAACATGAAATTAACCCCTTCCATTTAACCCTTTGTTTCATCCCAAAAAGTGCACAACCTCGTCGTTTTTGGGGACTCGGGGTGGCAGCTTTTTTCTTTACATTTTATCCTTTAAGTAGCTGCCTTAATAAGCAATAGGTATTACCTGTTTTTACAGTTATTAATGTAAAAGTTCAAGCTATATTATAAATATACCCCAATATATTTTTCTAATTTTAGGGAAACTTCTCAGACTGATCCAAGTAATACCAAAATTCTTGAAGAGTAGAGAGTATCAAACTTGTTATTTTGGACTAATTTAAGTTTTCATTTACACGAAGTCTTATGTTACAAAGGATTTCAAGATCCTTTGAGAGCACAATGACTCGATGTTGGCAAAGACGAATAAGTACCTACTCACCACGCTATTGTTTTGTTTGTCAGCGTGAACAAAATAAATGAGACACGAAATGGAATTTTCGGGTTTTCAGCACAATATAAAATGGCTTGTCCTTGTCCCGTATGCGATTCATGTATATTTTACTTCGCATTGACATGACTTAGTAGAGTTGTCTCTGAATTTATGGACCGTTGTTATACGTTATCATTTTACATTATCATTATATTATCATTAAGAATTTTATTTATTTATAAAACATTTTTTAACTACTGTAATATATTTTTTTTCTATTTGTGATGAAGACAACATGTAAACTGAGGAATTTTAATTTTCTTATCGAAAGAAAGAAGTTGTTTTTAGAATAAACCTTGAGAAATCCTATTCATAGTAAACCTATACCTTCTCACTGTTTGCATAAAATTCATCGTATTACTCCTTACTAAGGAGGCAGGAAATTGGAAAAAGAGTATTACGGACTCAATGAATGATTGATTCGTTTTTGATCTCATTTAAATGAAATTACATTTGAATTAAATTCAAATCAAATCAAATCAATTTATTTATCAAATGATTAGGTAATACAAATTATAAACTAATCAGTAATACATTTAAGAGAAATTTCATAGAATTTGATCAAACAATTCTTCTCAACATTTTCCTTATCATTTTGTTTAACAACATTGCCTGATCCCATACTTCCTCATAAAAACCATCCAAAAGCACCAATCTCAAGAGGCTGAAGCCAACATGCGTAAAATCCTGCGTAAGTATTTACATTTTCTTATCGGCAGGTACATTCATTTGTGACGGGAGCTATCTCTGAGGTCGAGCCATCAACGGTAATGGGGTCTTGGCTGGATTGCCCTCGATTACACCTAACGGCCCGCTGGGATATTGAAATGTGGGAGGAGACACGACAGTCTTCTCACGGAGCTACGATAGAGGCGAAAAAAGTACCCACAAATAGCTGTGCATCTAATAAATATACCGTAATAACACATAACGTTAATCCTTTATTACTTCTGGTTTGATAACAAATAAAAAAACAATTATTATCATTTTATCATACATAGGTAAAAGTTTTGCATATTCAGTTTCAGTATTCTTTGTACCTACTTCATTTACCAACATTATACATATTTTGTTAGTTGGTATCTAGCAAATAAGAAGGTAAGAAAGATTTATTGTCTAAATTGAGCAAAGAATCAGAATCAATGATGTAATACAATTATCTAAATAGTATATTTATTATCTTTTTGTAGAGGGTTTTTCTCAGCTCCTTGACACTTTCTCGCCCGCAACTCGGCGTAGTCGAACAATAGGCAACAATCCAGAAGATGTCTCTTGATTGCCAGCGATATTTTACTTGCAAGCTCGTAACAATACTGATACGTTAGAAGAAAATCCTTTAGGATTTCTAACAGGATTCAGGTTCTGGTTATTCGCTTTCAAGTCGGCCGAAAATTGTGACTCCTTTTAACGTGTATTTTTCGTGTTTGAATATTGTTTTCAAAGCTCTTAAATATTGTTTGACCAAAATGATTGAGGGTTTAAATCTCAAAAATATCTTGATATGGACGAGCGATATCAGTATTGCTGGTCTATGTTATTCGAAATTCTGTGCAGCAATAATCTAGTCATTGCAGGCGTTATAATTTAACACCACCTTTGAATCACAATCAAACTCTTTATTGAATTATTGAAAGAAAAAAAATAGTGTCCATTCTAAAAAAAAATGCTATTATACCTACCTTCCCCATTGAGCATGTTTTCCTCCACAAAGACTGAATCATGTTTAATGAAAATAATCACAGATTTTATTTTTCGTTATTTCACAAATAATTAAAAAGCCATTTAACTTTCCGTAATTTCAACTCCGGATTCTTCGTCCGAAATAATTTCGGACGATGAATTCTAACTTTAGGCAGGGTGTACAACTTACCCTATTTACTAGTGATTTGACTTTAAGGGTAATCCTCAAATCCGAATTCCATACAAAATGTTTCGGACAAATACTCAAAAAGTACGCCGTATTATAGTAATTTCTTCACACTATTCGTTTTGTCCATGTTTTTTATTTCGTGAACAAAAAAAGTGAAAGGTTTCATACTTTTTTATATATACATAATTTAGATTTTATACGTGTTTTTAAGTTAGTAGGGTTAATTTTAAAACACGTATAAAATCTTAATTAAAGTATGAAACCTTTCACTTTTTTTGTTCACGAAATCAAAAAACATAGACGAAACGAATAGTGTGAAGAAATTACTATAATACGGCGTACTTTTTGAGTATTTGTCCGAAAAAGATTGTATGGAATTCAGATTTGAGGATGCCCCTTAATAAACAAGTAGGCTTTTAGCAAATTGCTGCTTGTTTTAGAAACAAGCTGTTTTAATGAAGCTCTGCAGATATCAAATTATAGGCTTTTAGTACTCGTAGTAGATAGATAATTTAAAATTTGTACCTTTTTTCTTTTGTTTGTATTTTTAACATAGCTAACCTAATGACATAGTTACGAGTACAGTCATAAATTTCGTTTTTATCTTTTCTTCATTTATTAACGAACTAAGCGTTCTCCTGATGGTAAGAGACCAGAACAGTGCTACACAGGACTTTGCTTCACATAGGCCGGTGCAACACTGCGTTTACATTGAGTCATTTTGATGGTCAGTTTCGAAAGCCCAGTAATTTATCTAGCTACAGTGCCCTTCAAACCGGAACACAGTAATGCTTAGACATGCATTACACTGTAAAACCATTAACATTGTTTTGAACATTGTCACAAAATTGATCTTTGGTTATAAAATATTTATAAAAGGCTTAGTCCTGCCTTTCTGACTGACTGACAGACAACGAACAGGCCAAACCACTGGACGTAGCCACTTGAAATCTGTAGAATTTTGTTCGTCAAGAAGTGTAAGCGCGTACTAAGAAAGAATTTTTGTAATATGACAACGTAAACGAACTTCCGCATTCGCCTCTTAAATCTATATTACAATCGTTATGATAGACCTTGATGTTGCTTACCGGTCACTAGGTTAGCATGGTGGAACTGGCAGACAGCATCCGCCTCGTACCAGGAGATGCGGTCTCGGAAGTAGCGGTAGAACACCGGGAATCCTTCCTCCGGCAGCACCCATGTGTTGCTAATGTTTACCTGAAAATAAGCATAGTCTCTTTAACCAGTGTGTCTTACCATGATATATTATGGTTCCGAGACATGGACGCTTACTAATGAATTGTGTACCGCGTAGAAGTTGCACAACGGGCCCATAAAGCGAGCCATGATTGGCATCGAAATTCAAGAGCGATTCCGTAATACGGAGATCCGACGTAGGACGAAAGTTCATGACATCAATGCCCGAGTTGCGGACCTGAAATAGAGTTGGGCGAGACACCTGGCTAGCCGCAGTGATAGCCAATGGAGTAATGCTCTGACCATGATGATGATGATAAGCATAAATCAGCCAATAATGTTTGCTCTGCTTTGACTCCCGGCCTACTCTCGGTTAAAAGAGCGAATTATCCTGAAAATATCTTAAAATATGACTCAATATTTTACTCGTTAAACATAAATGATTCTATGAGTAGGTGGGGAGTTAATGGCTACCTGCAACCGTTTTTGAACCATCTGTGTAAAATGAACTTTTAACGATTGTTTGAATGTCTTTAATTCCAAGAGTTTTATAGAGACATTTCCTAAGTAAAGTAAGTTACTGTCCGCGGCTTGGTTAACGTGATATCGACCCAATTTATGATATAAATGACACAATTGGGTGACCCTGCTTGGATAGTTAGGATTACTAGCAGTGTTGCCAGCAAAGTAAAAAAAAAATAGGACCTAGGTTTTACAGAATTAGTAAGTAATCATTTTATAAAATATTTTTTGGTAAAGTTTGGTTTAGTTTTAAAATCAGTGTCATCGCCACTCAGGGGTCTAGTAGAATACCAGCACTGTAGTGTGCTGTAGCTAGGCACTAATTGTCTGGGAGACAAATATCTTTATTTATTGTTGTGAAGTATTTTTTCTCAGTAATAAACTTATTTCCTTCTTTCTTTCTTTCTATATCGGGAAAGAGAGGTTCGCAACAATTATTTTTGTCTAATGTCAGTCTAATATCGACGCGATTGAGATATACGATAAAATCTTCAAAAGCGATCGAATTAATAATTTAAATGGGTTAAAAGACTACTTTAATTTCTCATCAAAAAATTATATTCCTGAGTGTATCAGACTGTATCCGTAAAAGCTCTTTTAGTCTTAAAAGTTTCCGCCGCTGTCCGCTTAACGAGGTTTTCCGCTTAGAGCCGATGCAGAGCTTTATTGATAAAATAAACAGACTATACCGTCCCGTGAACAGGATAATAAAATAGCCTTTTATGTGCTTAATGGAATGATTATTTTTCTTTTTAACTTTAATTTAATTTATTACCTACCCAAATATCATAAAGATCGTCGATATATTCTTCTTTTTACAATGCTATTTTATAGATCCCTATGCAAAACAAAATGAGTACTTAGCTGAACATTATTCTTGGTTTTTTTTAAAGCTCTGAGTATTTATACTGCCCGTTTTTAGTTGGGTTAATTCTTTATTTTGTAAAATAGACTTATAGTAGGTCGAATTAAATAAATAATATATTTTTTAAATTAATCGGGTTGCCTGGAAGAGATCGCTCACAGCGATAAGGCTGCCCCTTGTACTACCTACCTTAAAGGCCTTTTTGTTCTTGTTCTATTGTTTTACTCTGCTTTGTTCTTGTTGGTATACGATAAAGTATTCATCTATCTATCTACCCTGACAAGGCGAGCTTGGCGCTCTCCTGATGACGAGTGCACGTCCCGTGCAGGACGATCAAGAGCCATACGTTTATTCCTTTCATAAAATACAAAGATACATGAAGGAATAAAAATCACCTAAACAGAAATAAAAAATCTTCCTTCTTGATTCAAATACATCAATAGATTGGTTATTCCAGCAGTAAAGTTTGAAAAGTAGCTCCAAATAAGCTGTTTCCGATAATTTAATTAAAGAACTGAATAATCAAGTACTCCATTTGACTTCGCAACTTAAACAAAGCCTTGTTCGGTTTGTGAGTAAGAATATTAATCAGTTCAATTCTATTCATTCTATTATATTATAGTATCATTATTTTGTTAAAGTAATGTTTCTCCTTTTTTCAACTATCTGTGGATTTTATCATCTTCGATAAAGTTATAGATGAAAGTCATTGGTTTTATATAGCAAGCTACGATCGAACTGAAACGGTACTTACGTTTTTTTAGTCTCTTGATTATGTAAAAATTAAATTTAATGATTGTGTCGCCAGATCCTTTAGACTTTTTTAACATGTACCTATAACAATTTTGGAACGTTCGCATCGAAGTGGGTTGGCAGTCCAATGCATAATAATGAGTTCTAAAACTCGACCGTTCCATATCTCCTATGCGACAAGATAACCGCGTAAACAAAAATAGATTTTAACCTCATTTTAGAGCAAGCTCCTTCATTTTATAGGTTTGAGCATCGCATATTGTTATGTATCGTTTTGAATTCTTGATTAAAACAGTTTGATTAAAAACCTAAAATAACATCATTTAATTCATCTTTTACTTTCTACGCTACAAATCCTGTGATTGGTCCTTTCATTGGTCTATTTCATAGCAAACTTCGTATTGTTTGCAATTTTTTTTCAGTATGTAATTTGACGTGTTTAAAAAAAAATTAAATTGTTAATTTACGGTTTTTAGAAAATTACAGTGACATACCTAGATAGTTTAGTTAGACGTTCATTTATTTACCTACTGAAAACTGGAAACTATGACCTTTGAAACATAGTTATGGAATGTGAAGTGGAACATTCACAGAAATTAAAGGCCAAGCCACGCTGTAGGTACCTTTTCGCAAAGATTTAGCTTAATTAAAATACTCCTACACACACAACCCACACACACACACACACAAATGCATATATATCTATAAAAATAAGCCCCAAAAGAACATACATGTTACTCAGGAAAATATAATCAGCAACACCTAAGAATTGAGACAAAGGCACAAACAAAATAAAATAGGAATAATATTCGACGGAAGGCTGCGAAGTATGTACAAGCACGTTAATCAAAAAAATTATGGGGCAAGAATAACAATGCTTTGATAAACAACAAGTAATGAGATAGCTTATTGGTTATATTATGAATGTCAATTTTACTTTCTATGTAGCATAACGGACTGAAAAGATAGAAACAGAACGTATATAACCAAAGTATTTTTTCTGTGACCTCCCAAATAAGTCAATGACACCTCATTTATTAAAAGTTAATTTAGTTTTGATATACCTTTGTTGTGTATTGTTTGGAAAAATTTACATTTTCTAAAACCTATGTCACTCGCGTGACCTAGACGTATCGAATGTCAGCCTCATCAAAATCTATCAAGCCTTTTAAAGCCCAGAATCCCGGGCGCAGATATCTAGCTCGCACATTTGTAATTTTTTTAAGGTAAAATAAATTTTCTGGTAAATTTGTTACTACAGCCTCACAAAATGTTTTGGTATATAACAAAAGCGAAAAAAATTGGGCAAAACAGTTTTCCCAATCTCCTTCGCTTATAATACCTACCATCACAAAATAAAAAAAATTACCTAAACATTTTCTGAGCTGTAGTAACAAAATCACCGCTCCACTTTTTTGAAATTTATTTCTTCAAATATGTACAAATGTGCGATCCAAAGAAACGAAAAATAACATACAATTTTGTAACATAAATGATGATAGATAACAACCCCACTTACAAAATATAAATCCAATAACCACAAAAACCATTTCGATCCACATGGTAGATTGAGCAGGAAATACAACTCTGTTAAAAAGCACAATACTATTCCTATATTCCATCAGAGAAACATTGTCGAAATAGTTTTTTTTTGAACGAATAAATAAATGAAGCAAAACCAAGATCAAGAAGTTTTTGACTTTTTTTCGTAGATTGATGTACATAAATCCATAAAGCCGAGTAAAAAAGGCGACCTCAAACGAACGGGTCCCGTGCCTTTGCCTTTCTGAACTTAATGGTATTCCAATAAATATTATTTTGTTATAAAATTCCTTAAACAAATAATAATTTATAGTTTTAGTTTTGAATCTAATCATTACTAAAAGTTAAAAAAAAACACAAAAGTGGTACTAAAGTAAGTACGCAAGTAAGTAAATACGTAAGTTTGTTCAGTTAAAAATATTGCGTCATCCATTGCATGTTGTCTAACCCTAAATAATAAAACGTACCGCTCGTCCTTGGGCGGAGGCAAGCAGCGCGATCAACACGAGCGAACTCCACATCGTAGCAACGTAGCGCGTAGCGGTCCGTAGAGACCGGCCGCCGTAGCGTGACTGCCGCAACTACGCGACTACGCGCTACGAGTTCTATTTTAACGTACTGACTGCTATGTAAGCTGTATACCGTAGGGGTGCTACAATCGCTGGATGCAAATAATGTTAGCGTTGATTAATTTAAAGAGCAGATGAGTATTTTTCATGATATTTAGGTATGTATGTTTGATTATTTTTGGCGTATCTATACCTACTATAGATTTGTTTAATCATAGGAATTTGATAGAAAATCCAATATTACAATAATATTTTTTAGTTTTTATAAACTTTTACCTTGTCGTGCGTGAATTTGAATGCTAGCACTTAAAAAAATAATTAATTTTATATTCCAATCTCGCGAATGCATATAATTGAATTGAAATCTGTATACCATTCACATTTTAACAGTAACTCAGATTTTACCTACTACCCAATTTCAAGCATGAGAAACTTGACGACCTTAATTTATACAAGAAAATAACAGGTATCAAGTTGGAGCAGTTGAGCTATCTATAGATCGTTTGCAACGGTCAATGGGTGGCCCAATTGTTTCCTTTTGTAATTTTTGTAATAAAGATTGTAGTAGGTAGTTAGCGTATGCTGTAATAAATTTCGTTATAAACTAGACTGCACATAAACTATTATATAATCTGTCTTCATAGAAAGTCGTCGCGTGTCTTCCCGGTTGGACCTTCTCGTTTATGTAAACAAAGTGAATGTAAACTAATTTATTTGTTTACATTCTCATGCTGCAGAAGGTCAAGGACTAAGGGATTAAGGGCATCCTTGTCCCCGCCAGTTTTGATTGGTGGTTACTACATGCAGATACATTTTCACTTTTATTTTTCCATATTTTGGACATAATAAATTCCAACGTCAATATTTTTCCGTAATTCTAAATTTTTTGCATAAATTATCCACTTATGCAAAAAAAATAGCAAGCAGTAATAAACTTAAAGTTGCATTTGAAGACCGATCATAAGTTTAACAATTAACCTTTAATAAGTTCTTATTAAAAACTTGGGGGACGTGGTGGCCGAGTGGATGAAGCCCTTGCCTTGCGATCTGATGGTTGCGGGTTCGAATCCCGGTGGCAGTCATGCGTAAATGGGGTTTTTCGGTCGAAAAAATCTATGGATGCATCCCACGTTCTCACAACGGTGAAGGAGTTTTCCTTAGTTTTCCGGTTTCCTCACGATAAACATCGTGAGGAAACCGGCATGTCAAAGGACAGAAAAAAAAAAAATGTTCTATGGCATGTGACATTCACCAATCCGCATTGGGTCCGCGTGGTGGATTAAGACCCATTCGCTCTCTTAGCCGAGAGTAGGCCTGAGTCCCAGCAGTGGGAACATTATAGGCTGATTATGCTTATGCTATGCTATTAAAAACTAGCTGACTAGCAACTTAATTTGCGTTGCGAATTAACAAAATTCCTTTCTTAGTACACCCCTTACACTTACTTACACCAAATTTCAAGTTCAATGGTTTGGCCTGTACATTTAATGTTAGTCAGTCAGTCAGGACGAAGCCATTATATAAAATATAAATTGATAAACAAGCTTAAAGGTTTCTGTTATGAAAAGCAAGATAATATTTTGAATAAACAGTAAAATCAATCATTCTCGTTATAAAGTTATGAAACTCTCAAGAGGTTTACATTCAATTAATCATGGATTATCGGATGGATTGAGTTGGCTCAATTTTCATTATTATTTAGATATTATATTATATTTTTAGAGGATATCGAAAGAAAAAACGATTAACCGTTTCAGCCTTAACTTTTTAACAAGTATGTACTTACAAAGAAATAGATTGTATTTTCTCGATCAATATGTAAATAAAAGGCTTGTTCAATAAAACAGCGCCATCTAGCCCCAAACTAAAGCAGAGCTTATACTTTCTTATTCTTTGCTTGTACTGTGGCAACCAGATAACTAATAACTGAGTGAATGACAGATAAACAACGCTCTGGTGAAACCACTTAACGTTGAAACTTGAAATTTCGAGGGTATGTATGTTCATAAAGAAGTGTTTGTGCGTACTAACAAGGGACTTTTGTTAATTCTAAACGTTCAACATAATTCTGGCTGTCGGCTAAATCAGTATCCTGATGTATTGTCTGTTTCTTATTTTCAGGGGAAAATAAACAATTCTAATTGTTTGATATTTTATACAAAATATTCCGTTATTGTAGATAGATAGACTTATTCAGATCGGTAGGTTTCTTAAAATGCGAAAGAGGCTAAACCCATTACTAAGGCTTCTCCGAAATACGTGACGTAAATGCAAAAATCAACAATGGAACAAATACCTACTGGGATAGAAATTCTATTGACGATATTTTAAGAGCACGTTGGATTGTAAGGAACAAAGTATTTTACTTATAGCCTTTTGTACGTGCGCTCACCTCACCCCCTTGACTCACACACGTTACTATGTCAGGAATTCAATGGAAAGTGTCGTTAGCTTGAATTAACCCACTAATAGTTTATATGGAATGTGTGTGGGGATAGATGGATGTTTGTCCTGGCACACCATAAATGGTAGAACATAAGGCACAAATACCATTTTTTAACAACATATCTTTATATACCTACTATGTTCTGGCGAATAAAAACCTTGAATCTTGAATCTTGTTGTAATTTTGACAATATAATTTAAAATTGAAATTGAAATTGTCACTCAATCACATCGACAACTGAACTAATGGACCTGAAATTGTTGTATTTTATAAGCTAGAAAAGTTTTGGTACATAATCAAGGTTATACAAAAACACTACAACCGACTTCAATTCAATTGGACTATTTTTATGTTTTACAAAAACATACTACAACGGACTTCTATTCAATTTGACTATTTTTGTGTTTTACAAAAACATACTACAACCGACTTCAATTCAATTGGACTATTTTTATGTTTTACAAAAACATACTACAACGGACTTCAATTCAGTTGGACCATTTTTGTGTCAGTTTTGGTTAGTCCTTTAGCGACATGCATGGTCCAACCCAAACTTGTAGCCGTTTTTGCAATAGCAATACGCTCACTTTTCTAAAACCGCTGAATATCGAACGACAACCAAAAAGGTATTTTTAACATATACGCTCACCTTATCTAAATATTTTTGCATATATATTTTTGCCATCCCAAGTTTTATGTTGAGTAATAAAACTGCAATATTTATTTACAGTCACAACTTGGTCCGTACGCTGTGAGCTGTAAAATATGTCGTAATACAAAAAGTACCGATACGAGCCCATCTAGAATATGTGTTGCATAAAAACGTCTGCTATAGGATTATTGGTCTTAAATTCCGACGCCGAGGATTCATATTTATGGATGGACAAATATTTAAGATATCAAAAACTCGTTTGTGAAAATGGTAATTCGGTATCAACACTTCATATTTTATGTTCTCCGAACACATATATCAAGAGACTCATTCAACTGCTTTAAAATATCCCATAACAATTCTCTACACTGTAGAATTTAATATTTGTGTATACTGTAGGTAGAGTCTACAGTAGGTATACACAAATATTAAGGCAATAAGTACGACGACCTACAGTACAGATCGAAACTAGGAGTTGTTTCAAGGCGTATTTCATCACAAACAATTCACGTTTAAAAAAAAACTTACTTTTCACGTAAAGAAAACGTCCATATTAGTATTATGTAATCTAGCAAGTGAAATAACGGTTGGTGATTCTTACCTATTAAGATTTATGATAGTGTATTATGACTCTACTTTTTTGTTATTGCTCGACGCCGCCCGGTTACCTATGTATTATTTATTCCGTGCCTGAACTATGATTGCAAATTGTACTCACAAATAAGAGAATGCTTCATCAGTTTTGTCCTTTGTTTTCTCGGTTTTACGAGTTCGTTCGTTAACAAGCGGGTCTCTTGAAAATGTTTTTGCATTATGCACGACCGACCAATTCGAATTTTGTTTCATACTAAAATTCATATTGGGGCAGGATGACTGTGTAAGTAAAAATACATTTCCATTTTTGAAAGTTGTGATTTGCACGGAATATGAAATGGCTATCAAGTAGAGGCTTGTTTTCAGAATTGTCTATTAGTACCAAAGTAGTACCATTACAATAATTAATATACAAAACAGTGTGCTAAGTCGTTTGATTTCATCACGCGAGAGCAATTTATACATTATATTTTTCTGGGGATGGCAATTGTGACTATCCGTTAGTTTTCAAATGTGTTCGTTAATTTTTATTGAAGAGAAATATTTTTAGATACTTATATTTTTTTGTACGACTAGTCAAACATAGCGCAAAAATACGTGAATAAGGACGTGAAATTATTTCGCTAAGACAATACAATCGGAAAACACAAGACAAAATAACCGTGGTTAATAATCCTATTTACATTTTCGATGTTCGGTTCAACTTCGAATGTTTGGATGGCTTTACTTTCAGGCTTTTAGTATATCTTACGTCACTGTTAACTGCAACGACTGCTTATAATTACCTAACTGATGTCGGTAAATCTTCGAGCGCCGACGCCACAATCAGATACATTGCCATACACAAGTACACGGCGAGTATTGGAAGTATACCCCACCATGTGCTCATCGTCTACAATAACTTGTTCTGTTCTGGGTCCCTCATACGAAGCAGGATAGTGCTGACGGCGGCGAGCTGCTTTGAGAAGTGGAAGCCATCTATGCCAGTGCTCGTCAAACTTGGTTCACCTCATATGACTAATGTAGTAGGGTGAGATAATAATGACACACATCAACATCAAAGGCTAATATAAATAAGCTTTGCTGGCGCTCAAACTCGGCACTCTTCCTAAGTCGACGTTACGATGCATGATCTAAATGAGCCTTCGCCCACGATGTCACAACATTAAAAATAATAATATTTGAGTCAATTACTGTCTACTTTTACTACTTAACTAGTATACCAGTTGACACCCGCAACTTTGTTTGCATTGCTAATTAATAAAACTTCATTCTTAGTATTCGGCTACACTTCTTGGCAAACACACCCTTCAAATTTCAAGTATCTACGTTCCGTGGTTTGTCCTGTACGTTTTCTGTTGGTCAGTCGGTCAGGTCCAAGCCTTATATACATTGATATCTCTTTGATAATACCGATTTTGCTCATAATATTCTATTCGTGTAATATTTCAATTTACTTAATTATGTTTGCTTTTAGGCAAGTGATAGAAGTATTAGATATAAAAACACATGAGTATTTTGGACACAGTTCAAATAGGAATAACGATGTTGCCATAATAATTTTGAGAGTAAGTTGCAGACATAAATAAATAAGTATTTATGTATTTATTATTTAGTCATTTAAGTATTTAAATGACTTATTGGGACAAAAATGTATACCTAGTACTTGTACGTAGTATCTTAGTACTCTGTTCTAGAACTTAGATTATTTGTAATTAAAAATACACCAACTAGAATAAGTAATACTTCCTATACGTTGGCTACGGTGTAGGATTTGCAGATTAGGTATGTTTTTGCTGCAAACGTGCTGAAGTGGAAGTAATCTCCTGCCTGAGCTTTCCCCGTTTTATGCTAAAAATCTTTATAGCAACACTCCAGGAAAATTTACCATCCTTAGGCACCCACCTAGGTAAGTAAGAAGCATTATTATTGAGTTTCAGTGATTTCCTACTATAATACTGCTTTAATGGTAACGTGGAAAATAAACAGCCATTATCAAAACAAACTTTCATAACATATTCAGACTATTTAGAATACTATTCCTCCAACGCAGTGGCGGAACCAGGATTTTAGTTTGGTGGGGAGGGGTCTGGTCTGATAGACCTTGAGCCCCTAGCCTCCCCTCCTTCCATAATACGGAGAAGGATGATAATATTTTTGTTGATGTTACAGGAACACGTACAGTTTGGTCGTGATGTAAAGAAAATAATTATGATAGAGCCTGAGACGGCACTCCGACCAGGAACTTCGCTGGACGTGTCCGGTTGGGGTAGCTCGGTACGTTCTCCTCTTTGACTGACCTCTGTAACTGAGTATTTTTTTATTAATAAATAAAAAAAATAAAAAATTTCAGTTATAATTTTATTTTATTATTTTTTTTCCTCGAGTTATGTTTGTTTTTCAATTCTTTTTTTATACATGCTGTATTTACCTATATAATAAGTGATTGAGCAATATGCAAGAAAAATACCTTTTGTATAGCTAAGCATACCTAATAATGAGTGTAGCCAACGCCATCTAGACCCATCTCATTGGTTTATTTTGTCACTGCTTACTTACATTTTCTCATTTTAACTACAGCTGTTGAGCCTGAAATTCATGAAGCATTAACCTCGTTTATCTGAAGAATCACAGATGGCGTGTTTGCAGAAAAAAAACTTTACATTGTGTATAATCTTAGTATGTAGGTACTAGGTACTCTGTGATATTATGAAAGAGTTTTTTTTTTGTTGTATTATCGGATAGGCTTTTATTATTATAATAGAACCCTTTTAGCTTCACAGAAATGTGTGTAGTTCAAATCCAATTTAGCTATTTTGTATTTATTCAAGCTTTACATAAGCTGGGAAGAAAGAAAATGCTGTTCATTAATGTATATACACATACAAGATGGAACATGTATAATGAGCGGCTATATCGCTAAGCAGCGATCTCTTCCAGGCAACCTAGGGATGGAGAGTGAGACTAAAATAATATGAAACGTTGACTAAGGGTGTACAAAAGAGTATATTTAAAACTTAGGTAAGTACCTATATATCTTTATTTACAGAATTTGAAGGCTGTTTACATAAATTCTCTTCTATGGTCAGAAATGGTTGTAATGGACAGGACAGAATGCAAGAAAATTTACAAGCACCTGATAACGTCTTCCAACTTCTGCGCCAGATACCAGGCTGTACGTAAACATTAAGGTGCCTCAACTTACTTATTACTCACAGAAAACTCGTATCTTCTGCCTTCTGATATAATATACAGAGTTTAAGATAAGTTTCGGAGACCGTTTTCAGCTTTAAAGTAGTATGTTTCATTCACCATGACTTTAGTCATTAAAAAATCCATTACCAGGCAGAATTTTAGAAGTGGCTGCTAAGAGTTTCAGCGTTTTTTGCAGTCAAAGCCCCGTTCGTTGTTTAGAAGGATGATTGCGAATAGGTAGAGTCTGTAGCGAAAAAATGCTCGCTACCATACATCCAAACTATCATCAGCAGTTTTAATAATGGGAAATCGAGGTTTTATGCGACGGTGCTTGTGTTACTTTTTCCATGTTCTAGGAGCGA
Organism: Lobophora halterata; assembly: GCA_932526365.1. Lineage (NCBI taxonomy): Eukaryota > Metazoa > Arthropoda > Insecta > Lepidoptera > Geometridae > Lobophora > Lobophora halterata. The sequence continues at coordinate 9,173,677 of OW052001.1, read as the reverse complement.
CGTCTGAGTGATAATGGTGGCCCGGCCCAATACGCAGGGGTGCTTGTAGGAGTGCTGTCATTTGGAGCCGCCAAAACAGACGAGCCTTTCGTGGCCGTGTTGACCAACGTGTCGTACTTTAACAGGTCAGTATGATGATGAAAATGGCCTCTACGTCATGTCCATTTCCTTATTTCAGTCCATTATCACGTTGCATTTAATTTCTCTTGAGAACAATTGATCAAAGTCAAACATTTATATTTAGCACCAGTAGTGCAGTCAAATTAGGCGTGTTTCGAGCAAAGATAGGACATAATTGAACACATTTGTTTAAAGCTTAAATATTTACATAAATCGATTTCAAATGAATTTGCCCCTACCATATATAAATTTCAACCTCCGGAGATGGCTGGATCCGGAGATACCTTCATAAGGCCATAGCTTGATGAGGCGTTTGTATACAGTTGGTGCAGTGTGATATATTTTGTACGACACCATGCTCCACGTTCCCACCAAGTTTCAGCTAAATCCGAAACCGGGAACACCATTGAATTGTGATAGCAATTACAATACTTTGGTAGCAGATAAATCTATTCTGGGTCAACTCCTGTTGTTGTACATTTTGATTATTATTGATAGTTGACAATTGCAACTGCTTCTTCATTTGCGTTGCAAATTAACCAAATTATTTTCTTAGTACGCGCCTACACTTCTTGACGAACATACCCTCTAAATTTCAAGTCTCTACGTTCAGTGGTATAGCCTGTACTATAGTTGTGTTTATCTTAGTACCCAGTGACTATCGCATAGATATGCGTTTGGTATTTTCACTCGTTGATGACAACATGCAGAGCAGAGTTGATTGATATAGAGTTCTTGATCGCTAAATTGGTTCGGTTTCACTTGTCATGCAAAATTATTGATTGTTACGATCACAAATCCAACTTAGGTACCTACTGAATAATGTTATCATTTCCACAATAAGATAGGGCGTGTTTTCAGGTGGATTAACTTGAATTCTGAAAGATTGATGAAGAAATACTGCAAGCTTGCTTCAACAACACTTAAAATTAATAAAGACGAAATCTACGTAATGTAGAATGCAATATTATACAGGGTGTGTCGTAATGAGTGGACAATCCTTCGGGTTCGGGTGGGGGACTTCAGGACTGATCAGAAAATGAAATTATGTACCCAGTAATCCCTACAATCTAAAAAAAATGAAAGTTTCGAAAACGTCCAGTAACTCGAAATCCGTGGGATTTTTACTGGGTACATAATTTAATTTTCTGATTAGTCCTGAAGTCCCCTACCCGCACCTGAAGGATTATCCACTCATTACAACACACCCAGTATAGTAGAAATATTGACTAGATGTACCTTGATAAGAATCAGAATTAACTGGCGTGAAAATGTCAACCAAGGTCGTAGTATAAGAAGAAATGTGTGAGAGCAGCACGATGCTCATGCGTGATGATCTAAAATAAAAGTTTGCACCGCTGTCTTTGTTGCCTCTTTATTTTAATTTAAAAGCCAATAGTGAGGTCGACAATCTCGTTTGTCGCATCGACAAATCTCCTATTCACATCTCTTGTACATATACTCGGAGAGATGAGATAACTAAAAATACTTGCAACTATCTGTTTTCACAGGGAGGCCTCTAGATTTTTTGAATAAAAAAAATACTTTCCATTGTCCATCTTTGTTATTTCAAAATATCACGACAATTTTTTTTGATGAACTTGTTTATTTCCTTCTCTATCCACTTTCTGAAATAGAACACATTCGTGTATACGCTGGGCTTTCGTTTTTTCGAGCAACCGTCCCCGTGAGACGTAATGCCGACAATCATGCTGGAAAAAAAACAATCATTAAAACTCAGTACTATCTGTACTCAGCTATTTATTTTGTACAGTACTACCTGTACCTCAGCTATTTATTTTTATAAGCTCATAGTTTTGTAATCCTGGAACGAACTTTTTTTGAGTTGAGTTAACCGGTAACGAGTTCTTGAGTGGAGACTGCAATAGATTCCGGTGATGCAGTAACAGCCATCTGCGGCTAACTGCATTAAACGTCCGTCGGAAAAAAAAGAGACAGCAACTTGCAAGCGTAGTGTAGGACGCCCCCCGACTAGGTGGGATAGATGACCATCTATGAAATGATACAGGCAGAAGACGGATGTGGCAAGCCAAAGACAGGGGTGCTGCACTTTGGGAGATGCTTTTGTTCAGCAGTGGATAGGCTGATGATGATAATAACGCTGATGAGCTGAGTTGAAAATCTGAAATCGTACAGCTGATCCTCTATCTATATTCTCATCTCTATAATCCAATATATATAATATTGGATTATAAAGATGATGAGAGAAGTTTCTTACTTGTGCCACTGAACACCTCCCCCAGAGTCTCCTTTACAAGTATCCGTCCTGCCCTCTCCGTACAAGCAGAACATGTCTTTGCTGAAGGTCATATCATGCATCCTACCGCACTCGTCGTTGGGGATGAAGCGAAGATACGTCATCATGAGGCCCTTCTTTGATAGCTCGCCCCCGTACTGGAAGATAAGGTACACTCGTCGGCGCAAAAAAAATGAGGAGTGAAGAAAGTTCAGGAATATCAAAATGTTGACTGTTTGGATTGTACTAAGAAATGCTGCTGCCCTCTTTGCATAAAAAGTCCTTTTTCAGCTCTCAATCTATACCAGTATTTTATGGGATGGGATGGGAGGTGAGATTAGACTTAGATCTATTAGGATAGTGGGTATACAGTCTGTTTCATTACGCGCTAGGTATGAGAAGAGCAGAAGGCAGAGTGGTCTAGTCTGCTTTAATTTTTATCTTTTGGTGAATTTATCATCTATGCTATAGTTATGTAGATAATTTATATACCTTTGTCCATCCCCAGCCAGCGGTTGTAAAATTCTTCTCAGTTTTACTCATCCACTTATTAGTGTTTACCAAAACTCCTTTTTTCGAGGTTTCCTTAAACTTGAAAGGCGTCGCTACGAAGACCAGAGATATATCATAAGCAAAGTTTCTACTCTCATTGTACTTCTTGTGTATAACTAGTGACGTCACGCCATAAGCGTCGGCATTAAAGTCGTAGATGAATCTCGTTCCTTAAAGAAAGCATCAAGCATAAACTCATACATATCTGCAGAAGTCAGCATAGAATATACCGAACTTACCTGCTTGTATCACTATTTCGCCTACATCAGTATTGTAGTCGAAGCAGTGAGCTGCCGTAAGTACAGTCCAGCTGTTCAAAATGCTCCCAGCACAAATATTTCCCAAGTTATACAGCTGCACCATGGATGGAAACCGTTGTTTCGATACAGGAACGCCTCCGACGATTTTCCCACTCATCTTGTTCATTCCCATACTCCCTTTTAAAACTAGAAGGTTTGGCTCAGGCTCTTCATTTGAATATTCGATGTTCATCACCAAAAGTATCAGAAAATACTTAATGAGACTTCTCGGCATTTTGAAACGATTAATCTATCTTATGGTTCAGAAAAATGGCTTTCCTTAATTAGTTTCAATGGTGATTAATGTTTTTTATGTTGGCTATAAAATCTGATTAGGATATTAGATTAGATTAGCCTTACACGTAGAGTGTTTCGTTGGGTGCTGTTTATAAACATTGAAATATACCTTAAATCAACATTTACAAAGACCAAACACCATACAATTAAGACAGGCAAGATTACCACATGGAAAGAGTAATGGAGATGGAGAGATCCATAATAAATGCCGATTATTTTTTATTAAAATTTCGACAGGATTGTCATTACAGATTTTGAACAGTTATGTTGATCAAACTCTTCATGTTATACATGTTAACGGGCTTCCTGGCACAATCTAGACCATGGGATGTGACCCCAACTAACATGCTGTAAAATATATTACCAGAACAAGATTATACTTGAATGCTGATATTCTAAAAATAATGTTACTCGGAGAAAATAATCGCCACAACCAACCCATCTCATTAAGTACGGACTCTACCAAAGACAGAAACTGAATAATTTAGTTCCTGCCCTGTAATGGATTAATTCTCTACACCGGCATCGCAACGAGGGAATACAGGGCTCATTATACTTAATATGTACCTATGCTATTACTTGAAAATTATCTTAATTTTATAAGTTCCGAGAGTATGGTTATTACGGAAATTAATACGATATTTAATTATTCAATTTCAATTTGCTTCTCAACGCTCGTGTTTACAATGTGTACTACATTTTTAAGTTGAATCGCGGGGAGTAGGTGTCACGTTGCATCCGTAAATTATATACGTTGCGGAAGCTAAGGGCCGCCCGCCTTCTCATTTCAGTTGCCCTACGCCAGCCGAGGGAAAGGCCGCACTCGGTCACCCCGAAACCAATAATAACATAACCTAACACGGTCTACTTACAAAATACCCCTAAACTGCAGTTTCATCACTGACAATAAATGAATTTATCAATTAAACATTGCTTGCGTGTTGGTTTACCGTAAATACCTTATGTGTTGAAAATGAATTTTAGTGAGGAATTTCGCAGACAAGTTGAAGAGTCGGCATGAAAACAAAGGTGTATCGATTTGAGGTTTGCAGCTGTTTAGAAGCAATAAGGTAACCTTTGATATTTCTATATACTTACCGACTATAGTTTATTAGATAAGATGTAGAATGAATAAAGTTCAAATATAGTCTACTTAGCAGCCTTGCAGATACCGCACCGTAGACTTCTCAATACGTAGGGAGTCATTCTCTGATACTTTAGATTTACGTAGACTTTTGCGATTATCACACATGGACTATATCACTTTTTATATTATCGGAGACATCAAAAATTACTTTGTAGTATGATGGACTCATACGAGTAGGTACATAAAATGTATTTTTATCTCATATCTTAAACCTGTCATTATATTAGGTAAATCACAGAGTTCTATGACTAGATAAGTAAATGTCTTATGTCTTGATAAGCAATGACAACTTATTTGTGTAACTTCTACTTATCAGTCGATGTAACAATATTGTAATACGAACCTACCTACGAACGATACCTACCGTACATATAAAACAACTAGAGAATTAGTTTTGAAATCATCGTTTTTTAGAGCTTAAACAAATATAATTTTCATGAGTATTTAGCATTAGCCAGTCACATGTTCGTAAAAGGTATTTTATAGCTTTTTTAATTAAACTTTTTTTTTTAATTATATTTTTTTTTTAATTAGCTATCGCTAAAATATTGCTAAGCTTAGGAAATGCGTAACACTCTACCATAGCGGGTATATGTTCACTCACAGTTACGTGTTCGTAAAAGGTATGTTTTAATTAAAATCACATGTTTTAACTAAACATTAAAAATATATTACTTATAAGATATTGCTCAACTCTGAAAGAGGTACGTAAGACTAGAGTCTTTTAGTTTTTAGAGGCGGTAGACCGCCCCGAGTATATCTACAAATGCGAAAACACGATTCATTTCAAATGAGAAAGCAGACAATGCTATAATTATATTCCTGGTAAGGACTACCAAGTGATTGAATGAAATAGCGAATCGCTTGTAAATTGAGTGAACACTGGGTATAGAGCCCCAGTGAGTGAGTCCCAATCAGGCGCGTAATCGCGGCACGTTGCGCTCTGAGTCAGCAACGAAGAGTTGAATGAAGTTGTAAAGAAGACGACTTTATTTTAACTCGTCGTAAGAAAAAATGAAATGCTCAAATATTTAAGTCCTCTATGTATAAAAACTTCACTGGTTCCCAAGAAACTCTACTCGTCCTAGAGGAAGTCCAGGGCGGAGGTGGAATGACGACCTCATGGGAGTGGCAGGCGCCACCTGGACTAGACTCGCCCAAGATAGGCAGAAATGGCAAGGGTTGGAGGAGGCTTTTACCCAAAAATGGGTGCCCCAAAGAAAATAATTCAGAAATAAATTAAAGGAAATACGGCTTAATAATAATAATAATAAATTTTAATATGTATTTTAGAGTAACTATACAATATGTTTTTGATTATATATAAAATGAATAAAACGAGATAATAATAATAATAATGTATAAAAACTATTTTATATTAAGTACTTACATGATACTGTGAACCAGTTTGTCTTTCAGTTGCAGAATTATCTATTTAACATTTAATGTATCCAGTCTATAAAATTAAAAACAGACTAAAAGCCTGAGGGTCGGAGTATCTCTAATGACCTAACTAAATTATTCATCATGTATGTTGGCGAACATCGATTATGGACCGTTGCGTGACTCCCTAAAGAAATGAGTTAATAATGAATAAGAATGGCATTTTAGTTCTTAAAATGTAAACAAAAAAAAATCTGTTTGGGGTATAAAATACTCGTAGTACTAATTTTTTTTTTATATAAACCAACGCTGGATGCTGGATTCATTTCATTCTTCTTCTTATCGTGTCACTTGTTTTTTCGAACCAGAGGGTGGTGAAATTCATTTCATTACAACAGGGCACCGCCATTGCCATCCCAAGAGGAAAGCTGTTAATTATTCGTTTTTATTTTTTGACGTGATATTAAATAAAACAAATATTTCGTTCCTAGATGGTGCCTATTTTTAAAGGCACAAATTCGGAAAGGTCGTACCTACCAGAGCTTTGCGTGATTGAATCTGCAAGATTAAATATTGTTTAGTGGTAGGTACCAGTTGGAACGTTTGATCGATTTAACAAAGTATCATAATAGGTATAAATTTAATAAAAAGTAAATCCGGTCAAGGATAATAATACCATTTGGTAGTCACTGTATAATAAGCTTTTGTGGCTTACAAGGAAAATTCAAATGTCGATTTTAAAGATATTGGTATTGGAATCTTCGAACGTCAGAACTTTTATTTCATTTTATCTTGATAAATGGTTTTGGGTCTTTCATACAGTTCAAGAACTGCACAAAGCCACACGTTTAAGTTTTTCAAAATTTGACACGCAAAGGAGGGATTACTAGTAAATAAGCAAAAAGATCAAATCAAAAGCTTAATAAAAACCGACACTACTAGGGAATAAGGCTACGGCAAAAGAAGAAAAAGAGACGAAGACAGATAAAGGAAAAAAAAACTTATAAAGCTCTCCTTTAGAATCTTGATTCAAAAACTCTTGAGTTTTGATTGAAGAAAAATGTGTTCAATAATGCCACAATATACAAATCTAGTCAGTGTGCTTGATCACTCGTGAAATCACGACATTTCACTTCTGGCATTCAAGCCCTCATCCCAAAATATACACTTCTAATTTCGGAGCCAGGAACTGGAACTGTCTAGAGCAAAGGCCATTGATAAGACAACTAGTTATCTAAATGACGCCACAAATATTTATCGTTACACAAACTAATTAGTCTTGAATTGAACTTTAACATCATTATTTACATGGCCATAACAGTATAGCAGTATCTAGAGCCAAACTTTGTTACACAGAGAACAAGCTAAATAAAGTTGGTATAAATAGCCAACTTCTAGTCGATTTTTATGTACTGCACAATTTTGTGTAAAATGTAGGTACTAGATTATGACTATGTTGACTAACTTTATTTGATGAGTTCTATAGTATCTACAAAAATTTAGTAGAGAATAAAATATGTAACTAAAGTACATACAAAAGCTATATACTTTAGTAACTAAAGTACTTATTACTATGTTATTTAAGTACCTGATTCTGTGGGTATAATAAAAATGCTATATGTATGTTTTTCAATATGTGATGGTTTGGAAAATAATGTATCTTTTTATGACCAGAAATTAAAGTAAGTTAACTATCTAATACATAATTTAAAGAAAATGTCTACCCCAACATAAATTTTAATAAGACTTGAGAAACATTTATTGACAGTCACTCATAAGTAAGTACTAGTCGTAACGATGCAAATGGACTTGGTACCTATTTAGGTCACGACGACCGACCTACGCACAAGTATTTATTAATTTATAAGTTGAAGCGTATTTTAAGCGTTGTGAACTATGCTAGCAAGTTACTCTTATGTTCCTACGCAGTAGTAGTATTCAGATTTCGTAGTTAAAGGGTAATATCATTAGTATCAAAATTATAAGTGTAACACGTTATTACCATCGAATAACACCATACTAATATTTCCTTCCCACCGAGTTACACTGTTACCCGTTTGGAAAAAAAATCCCAAGTGTTACTCGTTTAGGTGTTACTGATTGGAAACGCCCCTTTTCTTTTTAAATAAAATCTACGCTATACAAGCTTTTAAACCTAGTAGAGAACGGCGGTGAAGACTACACGAATCTACTAAATAGAGTAAGTAGGTATATGGTTTACGGGGTCTAAAAAATAGATAAAGAGTCACGCTTAGATAGATATCTAATATCGTCAAGGTGTTCTGACAACAGCTGATACTCTCAATAATAAATGACCTAGTAACGCGTAATCTGACACATAATCAACTTCAGAAAATTGAAAATCTCTACCTAAATCACGGACTTATAGATAAGATTCACTATGATTGAGCTATTGTAGATAAACTCAATTTATTTACGTTATATCAACTATAAAATACACTTTACCATTGTCACAGCCAACTAGTTAAATCAGCTATTGAATTGAACTGTGGGAGGGACCAGGACTCTGCCCAGCACACGCTCGAGGAGTGCTCGGCGTGGAGCTCTGAACGGCGGGTCCTGATGGACCAAATCGGGCAAGACCTCGCCCTGCCTAGCGTTGTTGCGGCAATGCTGGCAGAGGCGACAGCGTGGAGGGCAGTAGCCTCTTTCTGTGAGACCGTCATGGTTCAGAAAGAGGCTGCTGAGCGGGATCGCGAGAGATCCGATCCCGCTCGGAGACGGCGGGGCCGGGGTGTCCAGGTGAGACATCCCGGGCCGTCCGCCCCATGAGGGCGGCGGCGTCTCCTGCCAATGAGGGAGATCTTGCTGGGTTCGAGAGCGGTCGGAGTGGGGGCTCTGGCTGCATTATACTCGAGCCCGGGACGGCTGCAGTGCACGGGTAGGCATGCACTGCAAGCGGAGCTCGGGGTTGGCGCAAGCCTGCCCTGGGATGGGCCTCAAAGCAACGTGCGTGAGGGACACCGGTACGTGTTCTTTGGATATCCCGGGGTCCCTCTAATGCGCAGAGGTCGGCCACCATGGGTTTTTAGTCGGTTAAAGTCCGACATACCCCTCCACCCTCCCCCAAGGGCGGTGGGCATCCATGAGGATTTCCCCATGTAAAAAAAAAAAAAAAAAGCTATTGAATTGAATGCCTAGGCGGTTGGTAAAATTGAGCCATTCAATAGAATATTATTCTTAACTTACTTAACTTAACTGAGATCCGTCACTCAGCCTTAATATTGTAGACGTCTTATGTTTGTCACTCCGCTTGACTCCGCTCTTTGATTGCGATACGGGTGAAACTGCGGGGAGTAGCTATTATTTAAACAAAGATACTTGCCTACAAAATGTTCAAAAAAAAATGTGCTATGTAAGTTACTTTCTAGTGGATGCCTAGATGGTCAGATTTTAATTTTACAATGAATCATGTCATGCGTAAATATCCTTTGAATTAATTTGTGTCGAAGCAATGATTGCCTACATCGTTATTTCTCCATTAGCTTAAACCAATCAATCATCATGGTAACAAAACTGGCTTCCATTGTTGTCTGTTAACTATTTTACCAGCTTCGCTTTTCATCTTATTTTCTTTATCTCGTGAACAATAACTTTTATGCTTGGAAAGAAATGTATCGAATCATCCTGGTGTTTCCTTAGTTATCGCGATTCTCGTGCCGACAGTCGACTCGGCTGGCAGTTTGAGAGTGTAATTGTGCGAGAGTAGACGCGGCGTGTCTATTCTGTTTCATATTGGTTCGCGAGAAAATTATCGTGATCGTGCATGTGAAACTATTTTCAATATAACTAGTGGTGATTGATTAATATTTGTTACTCAGGTAATAATAATAATAAAAAATAATAATCACAAGTTTTATCAAAATATTTTTATGGTACGAACGTAAGTAACAGCCTATGAAGTATGATCATTGTTTGTACTCTCGAATAAAATTATCACACCGGCTCTCATTATGGGTCGGTATTGTACAAAGAAAACGTGCAAGTTGAACGCGCCAAAAATATTTGGCTGCCTTTTCAAGGACATTGTAAATGCCCTTCCTAATAAATGTCAGAATTAAAGTAAACAAAGAAACGTGACCTTAGAAGAAATTACTATGCTCTTTCACGTTTGGTAGTTAGGAATATACTCGTACCTACACTACAGGCCATCTACCAAACCATCTGTAGATATATTATTTATATTTATGTATTAGGATTGTATAAAACATAGTACATACTCCTTTTTTTACCATTACACAGTTTTTAACTAGCACGGAAGGCAAAGTTTTATAACTGTTTGTGTGTGCCTATAATTTAATAACCTACTACCTACCTACCTACTTAAGAAAATAAATTATATCTCGTGATCTTATTTAACTATCTCTAGATCTAAAATACTAAATTGTATTTATGGCATAAGTCTCTTGTTGAAATAAATTTATCTTTATCTTTATCTTTTCTATTTGAAACAGTTGAACGGCCTGCTCTTGCTACTTCTAAGTATTTAAATCCTCTCCAATGCCTGTTGGTTGCCTGGAAGAAATCGCTCTCAGCAATAAGGCTGCTAATTGCACCACTCATTAGTTTTAAGTCTTGTATTTGTTATTTTCGATGTGTACAATAAAGAATTATCTATCTATCTATATTTTCTCATCTCAAAGGTCTCAGAAACAAAGAAACAGTCTGATACTATGCATTGTTATTGATTCAATGCTTTAGAGTTATGATTGTGTATTCAAATCGTTTCATTCAGTATCTTAATTAGCATATTGATTACAGCGCTACATAATTATATTTCCTCAAAGGAGCTCTAGCGTCCCATTTGCCCTTTGTAAGCTGTACAAACCCAATTTGTTTGTGAATTAAATATTTACACATTATATACAATTATACATTGTTGCAATGTTATATTGAATATGCATTGTTGTTGTACCGACTACCGACACAAAACTCTATTATATTTTCCACAAAATGAAGCATTTATTATTGCTTTAATCGCTGAGTATTAAATACTTTTACTTGGATGATATCCAGAAGCTTAATAATGTTTACACGGATTGGTAAATAGCTATTCTATAAAATAAATGCTGTCTGCTCCATCTCTGCTAACAATTTGGCAATCTTTGAAAAACGATAGAAGCTATCTGAATTAAATTTGTTGTCCGTATTTAACGATTTCATAACAACAAAAGGAAGGCAAATTAATTAGTAGAAAGAGAACAATGACATCCAATGTGCACCTAAGTAGGTATGACTCACTGCGTAAACAAGGCAGAACTACACGTACTCAGCTCAGCTAACAGCTTCTATAGCCAGCAACCTCGAAGCACATCACACTTATTGCAAATGCGAAAACTTGTGAGTTAATTTTTAATTGCTTGCAGTACAGGTTATGACAACATGAATTCAGTGTCCTAACTTTTCTGTATAAAACATATTTAGAGAATTTTCAAACATAACTTATGATGAGTTTACATTATGTATAAGTTATGCTTGAAATATATTTAAGGAATAAATTATTAAATAATTTATAAAATATATTTTATTTGAAATTTATTTATTTTTGATATTTATTTAAGTATAAATCGCTCGTCTTCTGAAACTTATCTTGATTGACTGGGGACGTAATATTGATGGATTTTGATCTATCGATCTATTTAATCGGGGCGTTAAAATAACAAGTAGTTTCACTAGTTAATTTGAACCAGTGTGGTGGTAGGATTTCAAGTGCGCATCGAAGAGGCTCCTTTTGTGCACTTGACACATGTTTTTGAACTTTTTAGGACCCATGACATACCGGTTTCCTCACCGCTAAGCACGTGTTTTAATTGATACACACATCGAATTTTTAAAAGTCCATTGGTATAAGACTGGGTTCGAGCCCACGACCTTCGGATCCATCGAATCGAAGAACCTCTTACTCAGCCAACACGGCTTTTTTTAATTTATGAATGAAAAACTTCGTAACCTCATAAGTTATTAAACAAAAGTTGTTCACCAAGACGTGGTGAATTTTCCCAATCGGGCTTATAGAGGCATTTAATATAAAACAGATAGTATAAATCAGTACCTATGTTATATTTATTAATGTCGACCTAATGTAACATAATAAGCAAAGTGCGACGACGCGACGTTCGACCTATTATCGGAGATGATAACACCTCAAATACAGAGCGCAGCGCGGTCGTGACATTTTGTATGACTCAATCCTCTGTCATTGTCATATCATAGTTGCACATATCAAAATAGAGCAATCACGAGCAATACAAAATGATTTTGAACAATTTCTTGAACATTTTATGAGCTAAATTTAATTTATTCAATAAGTGAAAGTGAATGTACTATATAGTTCAATCAGAACAAAAGCTTCATGTGTCCATTATCTCTAAAATCTGAGACAAAAATTGTTTTGGAATTATAAATTATACATAAATCTTCTATACATATAGGTATTTTTACTATACAGCCTCTTCAAACTATGTAACTACAACTGTTATCCTAACATATTTAAATCAAAAATTAAAATCATATTTTGTCATTTTAGGATGTATTTTTACATAATAATATCCAGTATTGCGCTATTCTATCGGAGCAATTATAATACTTTGTAGACCAGTCTCTTAAGAACCAATTGTTTTTTTTATTAGCACATGGACTGAAGTTACACACGACTCAGGCCATTCGCAAACGAGCAACCGACCACAGCGACCGGGCGGCCGGAGACAAGCAGTTTACAATTTACATTCATTTTTTTTTTGTTGTTGTAGCGCGTGGCCGCCACTCCGACAACAAAACCGTTCGCTGTGGTCGGTGGCTCGTTTGCAACGGAACTAAAGATTTTTTAACATAAAAGATGTAGTTGACCAACTTAACAACTAGGCTTTTAAAAACTCCTTACAAACTGGCTACAAAAATTATGTATTTTTCATCATTTTTATTCTTCAACAAAGCATGTGACTCTACTTTATACATTCATAATAATTGTCCGTAACCATACCTTACAAATTTTCAATTTAAAAGGAATTGTTAGATTTTCCAAGCATAGCATCATGTTGACATCGCTCGGTGATACAGGATGCCAGACAGGTAAACTGGTTGATAAACGATGCAGTAGATATACCACAGAAAATATAATAGTCTTATAGTAGGTAGGTACGTGTACTGACTAGTCATGTAAATGCCAAGAAGTAAATCTAGTAGACCTTAAACTACTTAGTAGAACCTGCTGCTTACTGCAACCCGTTTAGTACCTAAGTATTTATTTGTAGTTAAAGCAACTTCGAGAAACACAAGTAACAACTCTGTTACTGGTTACTAAAATAATAAAAATAAGAAGGTAGGTATTACCTTCATATTTTGTTATTATTTTATGTTCTTCGCGTATCGTTTTTCTAATTCTTATACAAAACTCTAACTTGGTTAGTTGTTTGTGAGAGGAAACCGTAGTTTAGATGACAAGGTAATACAATTAAGCTAGTAGGTACCTAGTAATTGAAATCATTGAAATTTGACCCTAAAACCGCTGTGTAATAGGGTAATATTTACCTATTGCAGTTCAATATTCTGCAAAGATACCAACGTTTTTTGATAACCCCAATATAAATACCTTATCAGTAGATAAATACCTACTGAAATCACTTGTATACAAAATGTGATATCATAACAATCTACAAGGGCCGATATCATCGATCGATCATCGTCCACAAACTCATAAATTTGGGAAATGTCAGCTGTATGGATTATTAAACCTAACATACAAAATCAATAAACAACATACTTACCTACATAATAAGCTGTTGCTATGGCTGATTCTTGGCGTTATAGCTAACGACAAACACACTTAGATCACATTTTATTTTCATTTGTTTCAGTTGAAGCGGCGAATGAAGAAAATGCTTCGCAGAAGAACATCACACACTGTCCTAAACCGCAGATAGGTTTAAGAAAATGGTCCACGACCAAAGATAGCTTGCGACTTCCCTCATCCCCTTCCATTGCAGTTTTCTATCTTCAATAGCATAAGTAAAAGTGCCTCTATACAAGTGATTCATGAAGAACAAACATATCTTACGACAATACGGATCATAAATATAATAAAGAAAACCTAAAGGTGATATTCAAGTACTTCAGAGATTTTATATATTTTTAACTAAGTTAAGATAAGAGTAGTGCCAAAGAGTAACATGTCTCACGGAACGATGAAGAACGCCAAGAACGGAAAGACCGGCAACAGTCACGGCAAAGGCAACGGCCATGCACCAGATTCAACGAAATATGACTCACAGGCGCTGGCGCCGCCTCCAGACGGAGGATGGGGGTGGGTGGTGGTCTTCGCTTCCTTCATGGTCCACATTGTTAGTAAGTACTTTCAGTGTTACCGAAACAAGCACCAAGGCTGCATAAAAGCGCATTCTTACACTTTACACACCGATTTTTTATTATCATTATTCATTCATTATTTTTGTCAATGGTTCGGTTTTAAATTACATTTTCATTACCTCAACTGAGGCTTCTTTAATCTCTATATGTATTATAATAAATGAGGTATAATTTCATTACAAAAAATATGCACAACCCAACTGCACTTTTTTGTTTTATATGGGCTTGCTTCATTTGCTACTTCGATAAGCTATTGTAGTGCAATCATTCAAGTGATTCTAATGCCGACTTGCACCAAACTTTCAAAGTTCCTAAGCTATTACTTCACTCGCTTGGCAGTTCTCAACGGTCAGACTGCTAAGAACTACCAAGCGAGTAAAGTAATTGCTTAGGAACTTTAACAGTTTGGTGCAAGTAAGCATAAGACTTCCTGTACCTACTTCATTTGTATACTCTCAAATTTTGTATTAATCTTTGTATCATCGTCATTATTAACTTAGCATTTAGACGTCCCATTGTAAGGGTAAAACAATTTTAATGTTAACGATTTATGTTGATATATCGACAGCTCTACTATCTGCTAGTTTTTTGATAGAATAGCGCAATGGTAGGTACACTTAGCTCATGTCAGCTAAATAACCAATTGAATAATTGAAATAAATATTTATTATTGCAAATTGCAGTAGAATAAATACCTTATTATTTTTTAAAACAACAACAAGGTTTAAATCTTTAAGTCGTAGAGTAGGTAGAGCGACTTAAATAAACTTTACTAGTGACTCAGTTCAACCTCAAGGCAAATTTCCATACAAAATGTTTCGGACAAATACTCAAAAAGTACGCCGTATTATTAACAATATTAACAATTTAATATTAGTATTATTAACGTAATTTTCACACTATTCGTTCCGTCTATGTTTTCCGATTGTATAAACATAAAATAAGTAAGGTTTACTTATTTTATGTAACTTTAATTTAGATTTTATACGTGTTTTAAAATTAACCCCACTAACTTAAAAACACGTATAAAATCTAAATTAAAGTATGAAACCTTTCCCTTTTTTTGTTGACGAATTCAAAAAACATGAACAAAACGAATATCATATTATGTAATAGATTATTGATATGTTATAATCCTTGGTACCAAGACAAACCTGGTAAGGTTTAATGGTACTTATAAAACAACAATATATGTAACCTTTTTTCTGAATAAATAAAAAAAAAAATAGTGTGAAGAAATTACTATAATACGACGTACTTTTAGGGTATTTGTCCGAAAATTTTTGTATGGAATTGGATTTGAGGATTAGCCTTAAATAAAATATCACGAACTTATAACGTAGCTGAAGACATCATGAGGCTTAAAAGATATGTCGAAGTGGCATAACAGGGTCTTAAAGAAACGGAGATCTTCGGAAATGGTGGCACCACCTCCAGATGGAGGTTACGGATGGGTGGTGGTCTTCGTTTGCCACATGGTCAACTTTATCTGTGAGTTTTTGATGACAATTTTTTTGCAAGGCTCAGCCTCATATCTCGTAGTTACTTGTTAGGGCCGGTACCTACGCCTAGTTAAGGCCGGTCCACCGATACGGGGCGGAGCGCAGCGCAGAAAATTTTTCACTGTCAAACTATTATTGACATTGTCCTCTTTGAAAAAGGTAATATCAAATATCGTATATAATATATAGTCTTGCTCTATATGTTCAGTTATTTTATTTACTTACGACTTTCGGTTATTTATTCCTCGTGATATTACTATTTCATTTTGATAGTGGATACGCGTAGTAACGCGTAGTTTGATAACACGAATAAATACATGTACATATGTACCTACATGTTAAACACTTGCCTAGTCTCTAGCTTGAATATGAATAATTGTGTAAAGGAGAGTAGGTTATGTCTAAGAAAATGACAATGTTTGGTATAAAAATTTATCTTACGCCAACACTAACTTACGAGTAGATAATCAAAAAGTACCTACACAGATTAGAGAACAAATATGTATTCATCCATCCATCTTTCCTTACATTCACATTTATAATTATTGGAAGAAAAGGAAAGTAAAGGGAAGCTTACCTAATTTATATTTTATACGTAGGTAGCGTTTACATTGTTTCCTAACAAACGTTATCTGACAAAACAAGCATTTACAAAGTACCCCAAAGTACACATGGCTTAATCCCTTACCTAATCGGCTTTTATAACAGAGTTTTATTTTATTTATGTAATTTTAGGAACACTTAGTGCGGTTTCTAGCGTATTTTTGTCGCGCGAATTCGGACGACGCGAAACTTCATAAGCGTGTGAGGCGTATACGAGCAGTTACGCTCGGTTTTGCCTAACGAGTGTCAGTACTGTCAGTATCATGAGGCGTCTCTCGCGGCTCTTCGCGCGTATACGCGCTCTTTCACGCGCTACAAAAAACAAAACACGAGCGGCGAATCCGTCCGTTTAATCCACTAATCTGAAATCATTATACTTATCAGTCACAGGTAAGATACTGTTAGTCATCATCATCTCCCTGTCATTATCCCAAACTTAGGTGGGGTCGGCAAAACATGCCTTCTTCTTCCAATCGTCTCTATCAGCCGTCATCTCTGTACTCACAACTGCTTTGTTCGATAAGATACTCTGTTATATGCGACTTACACAGCCCTTGGCAAACTCGACATTTGTTTTAATACTACGGTACACTACTACGACCACGGTAAGTAATAATATTTCTAGGTACAGACAGCGTCAGAGATAAGTATCCCCCTTGTACAAGACACCCAGCTAAAAATCCTTTCAAAAAATCGTAATACTTAAAATTATTTTTAGGCTTACATACGGTTATACAAATATAATCTATTTTTAAAGGCAAAACTTCTTCATTGACCGCGACGGTGATTTAAAGGGATTTGAAGCTGGGTATTATAATGCAAGGGGGATACTTATCTATGACGCTGTCTGTACCTACCTTTTCTGTCCACTCTCAACTCTCTCAAGTACTCTCAATCTCAATATAAATGTCCTCAACATAGATACACATTGGCATGAGAAATGTAAACAAAACCAGGTTTGTGAAATTGGTGTATAGTTTCCAACTATGCATCCAAAATTAGGTATGCAGGTGTGTACCACACTAATTTAAAGGATCGTACATGATTTTCGTGTGTAATGCGTATAACACCAAAATTGTTATAAGTAGTACACAAGCCTGCTGTTCTTTGGGCTAATGGCCTAGCTGCATTGTGACTTCATCTAAAAAACTACGAATGACTTACTCTGAGAATAACTCCAGGGACACACGACTAATTAGAAAAGTTAAGCCAATTTTGACCAACAATCCCCGCATGTGCTTACCGGCTACCCTGTTTTATTATCCAGAAATAAAATACAGCTTTTGAAAAACAGCTCAATCGAATGTAATAATCACACACGAGTTTGATAGTCTAGAGACTATTCTAGACTAGACTATAACTTTTAGTTTTTCATGCACGTTAAGTTATTACGAATAATACAAATGTTCTTCATATTGAACGCGCTCGGTGAGCAAAACATGAACCGATTAATTGGCATCAAGTAGTGCCGAGAGCCAGTAATTAATTGAGTTTAACTTACTAGAATTTCAGGTCAGAATGAAGTTAATAAAAGTTACTGACGGAGTATGCAATTTTTTTTAATTATAAATTCGTGTATGTTTTAAAAAAAAATATTGTCAGTAGGTGACAAAACTTTTTTTAATCAACGAAGAACTAATTCTCCGTTATTGGCGCTACACATCGCATTCGTAGTCAAATCAAGCCATGCCCCTGAAAAATGGTAGTGGTGGCGACTTTAGAGGCTTCTATGGAGTTTAGGCGATATTTTCACTATCCCCCAAAAACCGCCAGACAAAATTTAATATTAAACATTTAATTGTCATTCTATGTATCTAGCTGCTCCCAATAGGCTGTGGACGTTACGCACGAAATCTGCTTAACCGACCGGCAGGAATCCACGCGGACATTTGAGGCGTGCCTGATTTTTGACGTAGGTAATAACCCTTGTTCACAGTTTGCTTGGTATTTGGTGAAGCTTAGAAGTTCTCATAGGGTAGGGCAGTGATTTATTGCCCCACCCAATGAAACCTTTAACATTCATCGCTCTATCGTTTAGAGAATTGAGGCCGACAAAAAACACAGTTTCGGCATTTTTGTCTGTATGTTACAGGCATTTTATAGAGACACTAGGGGAGAGATTGTAGAGCTGAGATTTGGCACACGTACCTAGTTTCATCCGCTAAATACGAAATAATATGAACTTTAGCTTTTGAAGTTACTACTCCCAAATATTATAACTACAAATGAAAAACAACTTATGTTGTTTAAATCCTCTTTGTTCTGTTATCAAAAACATAACACATTTATCATACGTTTTGTGTGCAATGGCTACCTACCACGCCTACTAGATGGATCAGTGGCTCGATCACAAACTTTCACGTTAAGGTTATCGTAACATATCCGTCACCGAGAAGTAAACAGTTTGTGTGATTATTTTTCAAAACATCATACAAACTGTTGACTTCTCGGTGACGGATACGCTACGATAACGTTAAGGCAAAAGTTTATGATCGGGCCTCTGATGCTATGTAACTGACAGTGAAATGTTGTTGAGTATTTTAACGCCATGCAATGCCGTAGGTACCTATATCAGAAAAGGGGTAGTCCCTGCTTAAATTAAAGCGTTCTGGGGTTGCGTAAAGTTGCACTCGGTACTCAAAAAATGTAGAGTTTCCCGGTTTTTTATCGCAGACAGTAAAGAGGAAAATAAAACTGCCTGGCTTGTGTTTATTCTCGCTAGAAAAGCCCTATCGCTCTAAAGAGGGTTAATAAACCTGATGAGCGTAATTTATTTAGCAACTCGGGTGTTAAAGTGCTCTTGGTGCTCGGCAAGGAACTTGCGCACGTAGAAGAAAATTATTCATGAGTATTTTTGTTTCCCATTTGGCCTGAAAAAAAAACAGTTAAGCTCTTTCTATCGAATACTAAGTGCTTTTGTAATTACCCGATTTGAGCACCAACATTGATTATTATCATATCAATATAAAAGTACCTTTATTTATTGATTTTATCATATAAATAAAGGTACTTTTTTGGGTCTTTTAAAAATGTTTGTGATTAATGTCCTAGTATTTTAACAAACTAGTAATAGATAATAAATTTTGATATAAATATTGATTGATTGACTCAATATCGAGTGAGCTAGCAGTTCTAACTTCGTGAAGACAGCACTAGCATGTGCCAAGCTAGGATAGCAAGCCAAGATAGTATTGGGACGTACTAGCTTGCTATCCTAGCATAGAAAACTAGCCTCTTGTAGCCCGGGCATTTGGGTGTGATATAAGTAATTCCTGGATCATCCTAAACATGGTCATTTGCGGTACTCGTAAATCTTGCGTGACAAAGGATCAGGGTAATTTGACGTCATTTCCGATGGAACACTTCCTTATCACGCGATATGTCAATTTCGAGATCCGATAAAATCCAGTGCTATCTGAATTAGACGCCCACCCTCCCACGCCCATTTTGTTTCGGTGAAATAGAGCACATTTACAGACAAATACTACAGCTGACTTCAATTTGACTGTTTCAATGACCGTAAACACCACTGAAAAGACACAGGGAAGTATAATACGTAATATCTTTTACTTCAACTATACAGTATTTTATTCAGTTATTTTGAATTTCGATGAAAAGTATTATTAAATCGGTTTAAATAAATGTTTCGTTAACTTTTAACGAGACATTAAAAAATAAAAAATAAATTAAGAACCTCCTCCTTTTTTTTGAAGTCGGTTAAAAAATACAAATTTACAATTTTACATTATCTTGTATCATACTTCATATTCATATTTTATTGTTTCATCACAACGAACGTGGTTGAATTTCTGAAAGGGAATTCAATTCACCGGGATGTTTTTTTTAATCAATGCATTAACTGATTCGACGTAATGTTATGTACTCAGCATTGCAACATATATTCTTCTTCTCCTAGCCTGATCCCATATTATGTATGGGATCAGGCTAGCTTACCCACTTAGAATGAACATGGAGACTAAAGAACGCCATGCTTAATAAATAAGATTAATTATTTATATCATTTTATAGCATCAGATGACATTCACTTTCAGCTGAGAACTAAAATAAAGTGATAGGTACAACAACTACTATTTATGTATAGTGTATCGTATATACGATTGGCATATTGCCAAAATATCCAGATAGCGAACACTCGCCTACCAATCGATAATAAAAATCTAGTGAACTGTTAATTTCTTGAAAACTTAGCAGACCGCTCGCTTTAATAAAATAATGACAAGCATTATTGTAGATAACTATCTAATTAGTCTATTGTAGGTTTTATAATTGTTGGCTCCTTCTACTGATTGATTTTGACACAACATAGGAATTTACTTGCCATTTATAGGAATTGGTCGATGAAGAAACGGACTATGGTTAGATTAGGTACCTAGATTATAGCAAAGTTTATCAAATGAGGAAATATATTAACCTGCTAACGGGTTGATAAATTTCATTTCATTTATTTATTCAATCACAATTTCACAATCGTATATGAATGTCTCTATAGTACACACACACACAACAAAAATAAAAAATTAAATAAAAATACAGAAAAAACTAGAATACAATTTCAAAGTACAAGTATACACTACCTAAACTACTACCTAACAGCAGCAAACCTACTAACTACATACTATCC
The DNA here is from genome assembly GCA_932526365.1 of Lobophora halterata. Taxonomy (NCBI): domain Eukaryota; kingdom Metazoa; phylum Arthropoda; class Insecta; order Lepidoptera; family Geometridae; genus Lobophora; species Lobophora halterata. Next base: position 9,152,493 of record OW052001.1, on the reverse strand, counting down.
TATGTCACTAAACCTATCTTGTCATAAACTCGTCAATTGTATAGAAGCACCCCTCCAACAAAAGTTTTCTCAGTTTATTTTTAAACACGTTTGGACGGTTAATTGTTTTCATCTCATTAGGTAGAGCATTAAAGAGAAGAACCGCTTGATAACGACAACGATAACGACGAATTTATTGTACTTATTAATCATCCGTAATATCAATTGTAAAAGTACCTAACTAAATGACTGAGCAGTGATTTTGAGATTGAGAACGAAGTTATCAACATTACATGTTATTGATAAAACTATCTTTACGAATGTTATATGGCATATAAAAATGATGTAAATACCGCAATCCGTTTCTTATCAACTAAATTACATGTTGTTAAAACTAATTAGATAATAACGTGCTTCATCTTTTTTTTAAAGTAAAGGTCTGGTGGTAAGAGATTACTCCATGACAAGAAAAAATCTACACAGGTTTTTAGATTAGGAACTTTTTTTTTTCTTAGGTATATATAGACAAGCGTTTGACCAATTACCTCACCTAGGTGGTAAGTGACGATGTGGTCGAAGATGGAACACGCTTGGCTCATATGAACTTATTCACTCTACTTAGTCTTGAATGCTCCAAGATTATAATGGTCCGGAAACGCTAAATGCCCGGTTCGAGCCGAGCTATGGAGATGTTGACTGAGTAAGGGTGGTACCTCCCGTACGTCTACTAGTCCGGTGATAGAATGGGGATGGAAGGATTAGGTCGTGAAGATCCTGCGCGCACTTCTAAACTCTACATAGGTCGGTGCAACTCTGATAAAGCACTCGTCCTCTTTGAGACATTTTCAAGTTCTAGTTTGATCAAAGGCGCGGGAAGCTGCTTATAATATTTTTATGTAACTTTAAGGCTCATTCCCATGGTGCGCGATATTCCGGACGGACGCGAACGTGAATGACCACGAACAGCCACGCACCGCACACACCTCTTCCAAAGCAACGGACGCTGCCACGGACGATACTTTTCTGACGCCTTAGTTTTACAGCAGCGACGTAAGGCCAGATTTATACAGAAGCGACGTAAGGCGAAGGCACGGTCTTTTTCATACAAATTCTGTAGGCGACGCGTCATGCGATTATATTTTTGTACCGCCTGCGCCGTATCCTCGCCTTATGCCGTTTCTGTATAAATCAGGCCTAAGGCGAAGGCACGGGTGCAGACAAAACTTTTTCATTCAAAATTTGTAAGCGACGCGTCTCATGCGATTATACCTATGTATCTTTGTTCCACTTGCGTTGTGCCTTCGCCTTATGCCGTTTCTGTATAATTCAGGCGATATGGTTCATCGTTGCACGTCCGTCCGCAATATCACGCACCGTGCGTGAGATGTGCTATATGACTTTGCCCTTATCACTATCAGCGTGCAGGCATTGGTCGTCGACCCTCGCATAATTATATTATGAAAACATTATCGTGGACAATATTGCTATTATTGTTGCAATGTTTATCTAATTTATAGTTTACTTTTCAGTTATTTTATAATGGCAATTGTTGGTTACTAAGTGCAAGCTCCTTAACTATGTACTTATAAATTAATATGGTGAATATACCTACCGTGGCATTACATACCTACTCGTAAACCATTATTATAGATTTAAGAAATTCAGGTTTCATTTAAGATTGACTTAGCCTAAATAACTGTGACGTATTTGAGAACTCATTTTAATAAAATAAAAATAACAATATTTTGAATAGCACATTGATAGCAATAGAATATTGTATTGACAATACTATTCCACTTGCAAAGCTTTTAGTTTAATTAGCTTGGTGCTATTTTGGGAATACCGCACTATGAAACAAATCTGTGGGCAAGGCACCTCGCGTCTGTTGTTGACTGATTATTTAGTGGAAACCACAGGTCTTGGATACTTTCGGCTGTCGCCCCGTAGAAACGTTGATTAAAAGTTTCAATAACAACAGGGAAATAAACTATTACTAATAACTAATAACTATTTTACTCTAGTGACCTGCCTGTTTACTGCCTACGAAGCTTGGTGTCCCGGGTTCGATCCCCGGCTGGGGCAAATATTTGTGACGAACACAAATGTTTGTTCTCGGGTCTTGGATGTTGTGATGTCTTGTACGTGTCCATGCCACCTGCGACACAGGGAATCCTAGTGCAGGGGTGTGAGTGTGTGAATGCTATGTTTACGCAACTTTAAAGTATATTAAAAGATCGACCTAAATCTGTATATTATGTACTTACTATGATACCAGCCCACAGCAGAATAGCTGCTAGTCTAGTATTAACACTCGTAGCTTTTTAGATATATCGGTTTTATTCTTAAATAACAAAAAAAAGTCTTACTCCGATTTTGTGAAGTGTTTTAAGACCTTTAAGGTAACCATACTTCAGGCAAAATAAATCATTATATTTCATTTTAAGGGTTTCCTAGATAGTTGGAATATTATAGTTTACTTTAACGACCTTGGAGCTCAATACAGTCTTGTATAGTCAGCTAATGACATAATGAAAATTGGTTTAAAAGTTTCAGCTATAATAGATATTTTCATGAATACAGGAAAACAGGGCATTGTTATGAAAATGGAAACGAACATCTATCACGGAATTAAGCCACGAAAACAAGGTGTAGATGTTCAAAAAGTGTAGTGATACGAAATTAAAAATACAGCGCAATTTTTAATTATTCCATCTATTCGATTTCTTTTTTTTACGCTGCGAGATTCAGTATATATACTACACTTTTTTTGTAACGCCATTGTATCACATAAGCTTCTAACATTCGTATCTGAACCAATACAGATAAAAAGCGTTGATGTATTTACATCATCAATCAAATTAAAATGTTTTTCCAATCATTCATACAAACTTTTCTTTACCTTTTTTATGGTAATGGCTAAAATACTGCGCAAATCCATTGAGGTCGCTGAGTTACTGAATCAATCATAGAGTTTTGCTAGGTTTGGTTTCGGATTGTACCTTTTGCAGAATTGCAGATACTCAACTGAGCTAGAAGAGCTAAATGTAACGCTAGAAATTGCTCATCAAACAACGACTTTATATTTGAGGAGACCAGAGAGATTACATCATTATTGAAGAAAACTTCAATAATTATGTAATCTCTCTGGTCTCCTCTCGAACAAAAGTTCGTTATGAAGTCGATACAGCCAGAGGGTTATGGCGAATTATCAGATTAAAACTTTGTTTTCATACTTCCAACTCCGGGAAAGTTAACAGCCCCAAGCTTTTCGTTGTAATAATAACAATATTATTTTAGTACGTCAATATGCTAAAAGAAATATTTAAAAAAAATATGCTTGACTTGGGAATACAACAATAAAGAGTACTTATACACTCACCTGCAAAACTAACTCTACCTTCATTCTCAACCTCATTTTGTGTAGCAGGTAGCTTATGCCTAGATCACACGTATCGAGTATTCGGGACAGTGCTCTCGGCCGACTACTCGGTACGTTTAAACATAGCGCCGAGTGTTCGGCTGAGCGAGTGATGTAATATTTCTCTGTCTCGGCCGAGTAACATTTTACTGTCTCGGCCGAGTACTCGGTACGTGTGATCTAGGCATTAGGTTCCTGCATAACTGAACTGAACCCTTATAACGTAGTTTCTTTGCCGTCAACAGTCTCCATTGTCGGCTCGGCTTTTGTTTGCTACCCCCATATGCATTGATATCATGCGCCTATCATGTTAACCTAGTTTATCGTTACTGACATTCTTTGATGAAGCGATCGGAGTAGACCTGTGTGTTCAACACTTTGTTTTATTTGCTAGCAGCGACAATGAAGCGTTATACCGATACGATTATATCAAATGCGTAAATTGTAATTATGTTTTGGGTTTCTACGCGAATATTTTGTAAGCCAGTTCTTAGTGAGACATGTATGTACAGACAGCGTCATTGATAAGTATCCCCCTTGCACAAGACACCCTTCAAATCTCTTTAAAACATTGTAGGTATGTAATCATGAAAAGGCTTACATGGTTATAAAAATATAATTAATTTTTGAAGGCACAACTTCTTCGTACGCCGCATCGGGCGTTTGAAAGTCGGAAGGAATTTGAAGCTCGAAGATGTGAAGTCTTGTGCAAGGGGATTATCAATGATTCTCTCTGTACATACTCTATTACCTACCATCTAACCTACCGTGTTTCGTGCAAAATAAAAATATTATCTTTATCTAACTATAGTAGAGCAAATTACCTAGTCTAGCGTTCTCCATATGGTTTGTTAAAATAAATTTAGAGCACCCAAAACTGACTTACTAAAATTTTATTGTAGGTCGTAGGTAGAGTGGGTACTTTTACTAACTAAAGTAATTTAGTTGCCTTAATATAGGTATAGGTACACTAAAGCAAAAAAAGTTTCTACTAAAAATACATTTATTTTATTTAACCCCTACGTCTATGTTTTTTCAAAGTACGTATATCTCATAATAAAAGTAACATTAAAATAAGTTTTCCTTCAACATTTCAAACTAAATGTACTTTTTACTTACCATAAAATGTCTCTTTTCAGCCGATGGCATGACCTACTCGTTTGGCGTGTTCTATGCAGAGTTCCTGACCTACTTCGGCGAGGGGAACAGCAAAACTGCGTGGATCGTGTCGATCCTCGTTGGGGTCACCCTTTCTTCAGGTAATTCTATTTAATTCCGTTAATAAACCGGCAATATTCATCAAGCCTTACTGTTATGTCCGGACTCTTTGCAAAGACTTACCGAAAAATAATGCATACACGCCCCTCTACCATCGCCACCATACCAAATGCAGATGTACTTACTCAGAGGGGCATGCATTTTAAACCAAAATATCTATTTAACTCATTTATTCTTTCAGACAAAAGTTAGAATATATTTTCGGTTTTGAAGGCGCCTTACAACCTGACCAGGTTTTTCTAGGATCCATTACGACTTAAAGCTAGCTTTTTTACAAAGTAGGTAAGTAGTCCAGAGGCAGTCAAAATGTAACGTACATCAATAAAACCTAACCTAATCATTTCTTGATCATCCTTTGATTATCTTGTAACCTAAAGATTTGAAAAGTCATGATAATGTTCGTGATTACAAAATAATAGCAATCATCATTGGAATCGAGACTCTCCCTACTGAAATCGATTAATGGTCTATCAATATCAACGAGTAAGCAATAAGTAACTGGATTTATTTCCTGTATTCCAGGACCAATTTCAAGTTCATTTGTGAATCGCTGGGGCTGCCGAGTGGTCACCATTGCTGGCGCCATACTAGCCGCAGTGTGTGTGGTGCTGTCGGCATTCGCGCAGAACGTGTGGACGCTTATATTCACCATCGGAGTGGGTACAGGCTTCGGCTTCGGACTCATCTACCTGCCAGCTATAGTTAGTGTCACCGTGTGGTTCGAAAAGCGGAGAAGTCTTGCTACAGGTGAGAAACTCCTTTATTTTCAAACGTCTTAAAAAAAGGAGGAAGAGACTCAATTTGGTGGTTTTTTTTTATGTTTGTTACCTCAGAACTTTGTTGTTTATAAACCGATTTGAATAAATATTTTTTATTTCAGGGATATACCTACTTTCAGATTGGTTTCAAGAAATTTCATCAAAAGCTGTTCAGTAGATTAGTTTTTTAATAAAAAATAACTGAAAAAATAAGCTGTATCACAAATTTATTATGTTCATTAGCTTATAAAAAAAATCGAAGGTTCACAATGTTTTTTCTTCAATTTCAGGCATAGCAGTATGTGGCTCAGGGCTCGGCACACTTATGTTTGCTCCAATCACATCGTTCCTCATCAATTACTACGGCTGGCGGGGCGCGATGGCTCTCATGGGAGGCATCACCCTTAACTGTATCCCATTGGGACTCATGCTCCGACCCGTACCTGAACTACCTCGGTCCGCAGTCCGCGAACCTATGCTGCCTGAGAACAATAAAATACCACTTATAAGGTCACAGAGCAGTGAAAATGTAGTAAACTCTAATGGAAAGAAAGATGACAACGATGTCGCAAGACTGACGTTGTCTCACTCCGCACTTAATGATCCCCAAGAACACAGATCACGCCCACCTTCGCGACATGGAAGCGGTATAATGCTCAGGCCCGATGTGCTATACCAAGGCAGTATGAAAAGCCTGTCAAACTTCAAAACCTCGACCTTAGACATCACCAAACTAAGGAGACCACCTGTAGAAGAAAGGGAACGAAGATGCCAATGTTTGCCATGCTCTGCAGAATTCAAGACAGCGTTGTCAGAAATGCTTGACATCTCATTATTAGTGGATCCAGTATTTATTCTGTTCGCACTATCAAATTTTTTGACCAGCGTTGGCTTTTACATACCCTATGTTTACGTGGTTCCGATGAGCACCAAGTTGGGAATTGAGAATCCGCCATACCTGATTTCGATTATTGGAGCAGCGAATACAGTTGGAAGAATTATTTTAGGATACATCAGTGATATGCCCTGGGTCAATAGAATATTAGCTTACAATGTTTGCCTCACCATCGCCGGCATAAGTGAGTTCTTCAAACTGACTTAAAGTAGCTTTCCGGCGTTGGCGACGGCGACTAGCAACCGTGACACGCGACCGCGCGACCCGGATATTTATGCACGAGTCGTGCGACGCGGTCGCTTGCATATTAATGCATACTAAGCAGTGGGTCGCGCGACCCGTTTGCGGTCGTGTGTCGCGGTCGCCGATCGCCGTCGCCAATATCGGGAAGTAACCTTTAGGTACACTCTTATGTAGGTACATTAATTTTATTAATGGCTGATCATATTATTTTTAGGTACCGCACTTGCAATGCTTTGCTGGGAGTTTTGGGGGCTAGCAATATACGCAACGGTGTTCGGCTTCACAATAGGCGCCTACGTCGGGCTGACCTCTGTGGTGCTTGTGGATCTTCTTGGACTCGAGAGGCTCACTAATGCATTTGGATTACTCCTACTCTTCCAAGGCATTGCATCACTCATTGGGCCTCCATTAGCAGGCAAGTGGTTTTAGCTGTACAAATAATTTAATTACTTTGTTACTTTATGGTACACCTAATAAGAGTTACTTTTCATCTTTAAGTATAGTTAAAGTTATCAGATGAATTAAATTACTCAGTCACATTTTAATCAGTGCTTAATACATCTTTATATTCAGAAACGTGCCCAGTTTGTACCTAATGCTATGACATATATTTTTACAGGTTTTCTCTTTGATAAATTACAAACATACGCGCCAGGATTTTACGTCGCTGGAGGCGCAATAGCGTTGAGCGGGATCATACTCTTCGCAATACCGCTTCTCGAGAAGCGGCAAAACCGGGAACAGTGCCAAGAGACTGCTCTCCAGCAGATATAGCAGGACGAGCCGCGAGGGACCCGAGAGTACCCTGTCATAGTACTCCACAGTCCCTCCACACCATCCCACACTAGTTCCACTGGGGACACTATCTGTAACAGGGTATTTAAATCTACAATAATAGAACCTACATATTATTTAGACGATAACGATTTTGTAGATAGCATTGCGATGGATGAATGTGAAGAACATTTCGGCGAGGGAGACCCGATTCATTCCACGTACAATATATGCAGTGCGTATGACTTGTGATTATTTAAGTAGTGTAATATGAAAAGGTGCAACACGGAATTTTTAGTTATGTTTGTAGATGTGGTATGCGCCGAACGTTTATGTTCGCTCCGCTAAATAACTCCAACTAATATTTTAACTCACCCCAAAGGTGATCGTTTGGTAAATTATTTTGTCTTATCTAATAGGTACTTATTACGATTGGTTGTTATTAACCTATTACTTAAGTCACTAAAGGGTTGCTATTAAAAAAAAAACATGCTGTTATTCCAATAATAAAAAGCCTTATCGTGGACCAATCGTGGATACAACGTACCTAATGTGAAATATCCATACCCATTATTTAAGTACACGATCATGCATAATATTAAATAGGATAATTTTAGATCATACACAAAAAATATTTTTGTATTTGCAGTAAACTTTATTTCAATATAATGTTAATTTTATCTTCTAGTTATACTTAGATCTTCCAATTGTGTTCATTAGATTTTTTTTTCATTTTTATAATGCAGTGAATCTAATAATAGCAATCTAAATATTATACTAACTACTAATTAGACAATTATATGACTGAATTAGGTAATCATTATTAGAGATCATTAAACCTCGACTGCTGATATTCTTCGTACAAATCTTTGTCACTATATATTTTATTGTTGCCATTCTTACTATCGTATGCGATGCGATTTCTGTGTACATCTAATGTAATCTTTATAACTCTAATGTTTAATTATATTTATTCAAATCAATTTTTATTTCTTTTCATTACCTACCAGTAGTTACTAACTTTATTATTTCAATAGATATTCAGTTTTAGAAGCAGTTTATTTCAAATTCACATCGATTTTCCAAATCTATGATACCATTTATTAGGTACTTACACAATTAATTTATTACCTCTATCGTAATCCAGTTCCAGAAGCAGTTTGTTTAAAATGCAAATCGGTTTCTATAAGGTTTCTACAGACAATGAATTTTCTATTATTAACCTCTATCGTAGTCCAGTTCCAGAAGCAGTTTGTTTTAAATTCATATCGGTTTCTACAGACTATTTATTTATTACTTACTTAATTATTTATCTCTATCGTAGTCCAGTTTCAGAGCAGTTGGTTTCAATTCAAATCGATCTCTACTACGATTTTTTTATTATTTTTTTTACTTATTTCTATCGTAGTCCGGTTTCAGAAGCTGTTTGTTTAAAATGAAATTCAATAATGAAATTCGATGATATTATATAAAACTTATTTATCTTTATCCGGTAACTTTTTTCGGGAGCATTTTCATTCGAATTTGTTCATCGTTGAGAAACAGTGCTATAACGGTCAGCCCAGGCGACACCTAAAATATAAATACTCATATATAATAATGTTTTCTATGTAAGATACAAACAAATATATTAAGAGATTCAAAGGTTTACAAAAGAACGTTGATTCTGTAAAATTCTGTAAAAAAAAATGAAATCAAACAGTTTATGAATAGTAAACTGGACTTGCTTATTTGAGAGAACTTGATCCTCTTTCCTTATAATTTATTTGATTGATTTATGCCTCATAATAAATTTGATTATTGAAGAACTAGGTAAAGAAAGCAATGAAATTCGTCAGTAGTGTTGTAATATAACGCACCCAATGGATCCACATGGCCCATTTGATGAAAAAAACTGGAGGAACGGGCACGTAAGGGTAATCAGACACAAGTTGGTAAATAACCACTTCCGCCCTCACCAATGCGATCGGTATCCAACAACACAGATTAAGTATTGTTATTATCACGACATTCTGTAACAAAAACATAATGTATCTCCATCAACTCTTGCATATAATTCTAAAATCTACCTATGTTTTTTTATTTTAATTATTACTAGTGACGCGACAAAAGCTTCATCAGGAGAGAGCGCCCAGATCACGTCTGTCTAACACCAAAAACATGCTGCACAGGATTTTTAATAACATAGACCGGGGCGGCACTTCTAAATAGCGTTCGTCCACTTTCAGGCATTTTAATGTTTAAGGCAAATCATTTCACAACATTGCCATTCAAGCCGAAACACAGCACGGTTTACTCATAGTAATGCAGTAGCATGGCGGCAAAACATATGACATTGCGTTGTTAGACATAAAGACAGAGTCCAGCAGGGTACGCCTCAAAAGGGAAAAAAATCCTACTATACAATATACAAGTAATACTTGCCCGGGTAAAATGAGTGCGACGGTGGTCATTTTGGCTTTGCTTACTAAGTTTTCTTTCTAAACGAGAAGCTTTTATCAACTTCGTTACCCTGAAACACGTCACGTCATAGTCACGCTGCTGGGTGAAAAACACCAAACCAGTGCACAAGTCCGGAAATAAAATAAATCCTAATCCCATTCATTATATAGGCAAAAGTTAAAGATAGATGTTTTATTGTTCTTTGTTCTTTAATCCCCTATCTTGTTGACATTCCCACGAGATCGAACCAAGCGATTCGCATCGACATTAATTATGCGCACCAGCGGGGAGTGGAACTCGCTGCCGACGTCTGTTTATCCGATACTCTATAATCTCGGAGTCTTCAAATCAAGAGTGAATAAGTTATTTCTAGGCAAGCGTGCTAAAACCTCAACCACATCGTCATTTACCATCAGGTGAGGTTGTAGTCAAATGCTTGCCTACTTCAAATGAAAAAAAACATGCCAAAACTACTAAGCCGACTGAGCTGAAATTTAGTAGGATCCGCACTGGCACAGATACCAACAGGCAGCAGTTAGGTAAGCAAGTAAAACAGGGTACTCACATGAAAAAGGTAGGCTTGACACCCCGAGCCATGAAGACAGATACAATAAGGTATCTCTCCCAAGTGTAAGGCAGTGTCATATCGTAAGTCGAAAAGGTGCAGGAGAAGTCAAAGTCATATTTCCCGATGCCAATAAATGGTGGAATGGAGTTTATAAAAGCGAAATACACACTGAGGAATATATATAATTTGTAATGTTGCGGGTTTAAGACCCAGCCTGGAACAAACTTAATGTTAATAAAACCAGGATATTATACTTGCCTTATTAGAGTGATATAAATGTAATTAAATAAAACCAATATTTGAACATTTCACATGACATTATCTCGCCCTAAACTAATCAGAGCTTGTACTATAGGAACCAGATGACTGTATGCTTAAATAAAACTTAGTTTTTTTGTAAATACATAGAAAACACCCAGACTCAGGACAAACACTGACGTTCATCACACTAATGTTTGTCCTGAAGCGGGAATCGAATACACGACAACGGCGTGGCAGTCCAATACACTTGCCATTCGACCATCCGTGACGTCAAAGACATACCTACCTACATGTAGGTACATGCTGAAATAAATTTGAAAATCCTCATCCAATTCCTTCAAAATCCCTCTTCAAATTTTAGAAATATTTAGGGTTGCCATCCGTCCGGGTTTCCCCGGTTTTGTCCTAGTTTAGAGGGCGTCCGGGGAGCGTCCGGGCTGGACTTCATTTGTAGTCCGAGTTTAAAAAAGTCTTGGGCCGCCCGCGACACACGCACTGTGCCCGTACGCCGCGATCAACCGATCATTGATTTACAAACTAAAATACTTACTGAACCGATTTTAATGAAAAATCTATGGAACCAAAATGAAAATATATCCTCTCAAATAAAAAAAAATCCAAATCGGTTGATTTATGACGAAGTTCTGAGGTAGGAAAACATTAAAAAAAGCAAGTGAATTGAGAACCTCCTCCCTTTGAAGTCTGTTGAAAACCTGTTGACATGTCCGAGTTCTGGGCTCTAAAATCCGGGGTTTTCACGCGTCTTGTCCTGGTTTCCAAATTTTAGAGATAGCAACCCTAGACTAATTGAAACATTGGGAACTAAACAAATAAAATTTTGTGTTCCTCGGGGGATATAGCAGGATTTAAGTAGTTTATGAATATTTATTTATTCTACTAATATAAGGTACCTTTTGTTGCGCATTTGGCGATTACATGTCTTTCAATGCAGACGTGGGTAAGCATTTCAATTTCAAATACTGCCAAAAATGTTTCGATGAATGCATTATCTTCGCGGTAATCTTGAAGGGGCCTCTGTCTACAAAAAAAACATTAATTACAAGTATTTGATTGTATCCAAAGAGATGATATCAGTATTCAATTCATCAAAAGATTGGAAAAGAATTGACAAACATCGGATAAAGTGTTCTTGAAGGAAAGCAAATGTAGCACTTCGCAACTACACAAATGTGTGATGCCTTTGGTACGAACTTTGGAATAGTTCCTAGTAGTTCCAATATCAGCAGTTCCATGGAACTAGTGGGAACAAATTATTCCCAGTAGCTAGTGGTAATAAGAAGAGTCAAAGCTCGGGATCAGTGGCGCGCCTTGGGAGAGAAAATATAAGCAAATGCTAATATTTTGATCATGATTTTGATGAATACTGATATGAATATTGATTTTTACTAGTAGTAATAGGTTGTTTTAATAGTGTTAGTCAATTCAATAGTGTTAGTCAATAGCCTACTAACAGGGAGCGTTCCCGGTTGTTTCATGTACAGTTAGCTGCACAGATATACTCTCGCAAGCTTTCACATTTATATTACTCTTAAATTTGCGAAGAAAAATGAATGCAAGCGTTTTTAAATTAATGTAGTCATCTTACTTGTCAGAATTATTGTCAACAGAAGAATGTCTTTGCAAAATTAAGAGTATAATATAAATGTGAAAGCTTGGGAGTGTATACATGTTTGTGTAGCTGACTGTACCTATTTCAAAAAGCTTAATATCTAGCAAGAAATTTACTACCAAAACGATTTAAGCCATTGAAGGAAATTACAATCATAATTATACAAACGCAAAGTTGAGAATTGGACCCATATCAATGAATGGAATAATAGCAATAGCAGCCGCTATTCTTCGTGCGCAAGCAGCCATCGTGAAATTGGCCAAGTTCCTGTAACTTGGGTCATTGCGTATTTTCAGCAGGCTCCAGTTTAACCATAGTCCCAGAGCTACGCTTATGGATCCTGAAAAAAGAAAATGAAACGTAATAATATCTTTCCATAGGCTAAAACTCAATTTACATTGCCGCGAAATGGAATGGTAGCGAATGGAATCGCACATAACATAGCATAGTCAACTTTATGCCAATCGTGTAACGTACAAACTATATAGGTATATATACAAGCTAAACAAAAGGTCGCGCCTCTTCCAGCGAATTCTAAGACGCGCGACCATTTGTTTAGCTGCTTGAATATGGTATGTAGATACGTACGATTCCGTTCGCCTCCATTCCATTCCGCGGCAATGTAAATTGAGCCTAACTAAACTATGCCATATAATAGGCTATGTGTCGGCAAGACCAAAAGTAGCCTCAGTGCATACCCAGTTCATAAGCTATACTCACCCATTCAGCCTAATGGATTTAATAGTTTTGACGTGATAAAGTTAAAAATATAATCTAGCCATTCTATCAAACATTCCCCTTGAAAGTATAAGTACCTATGATCTGATGGATTAAATTTCACCTACAGATTTGGAAGGTATTATGCTATCTACGATCGGTACAAATTGGATAAATCAACTGTTTAAGTAGGTACCTACCTACTGTACCTACAATATAATAGGTTTATTAATTTCCCCACTTACCTGTAATGCAGAGCCCATACGCCAAACTCTCTTTTTCTTTTTTATTAAAAATGTTGACCCAAGTGCAGTTTTCAGCAGTCATCTTACACTGTTTATAAACTGTCTCTACTGTATTCTCAGGAAATTTTAACACATCAAGACGGTTACAAAGATGAGCTACGGAGAATGATGAGCGACACAAAACCAGAGTCTCAAGTTGCACCTGTGTTCCGCGACAACGCCAGTTTTTCTACGCTCTGTTAATCACATTGTAGTTCAGTTTACACTTCTGTAACAAGAAGGGTAGTCCAATTCACTAATCGCACCCATCCTTTAAAAGTACTTACCTATTCCTATCCGTCTTATAGAGTTTGCCATTTCTATAATCATCAGTAAAACATTTCACAAACACTAACGCTACACGAATGTTCAGTTTTACGCAAAGCGTTTCAATGAACTATGTCATAGAATCTAAAAGATTTTTACGCAAATACCAACTATAACAAACAAGAAACTCACCTACATTTTACTAGTGAAACGGGGTTTAAAATGTTACTAAATCAATGCAGTAAAATCACGCCCTCTCGACACGGATATATTGAACTGCGTCAGAATATGCGTTAAGGTACAGAATCTAGAATGACGTAGGTGCCCTCGCCCCCTCCCGCCACATTCCCGGAAGGCTAGATATACCTAGATTAAATCTAGGTTTAACTAGCCTTCAACTATAGCATTCGAGTATACACTATAGCTCTCATCGTGCTCTCGTAGCGACTTTTCGGTAGAGACACTTCTGGTTTATGTTTAGTGGGGCAGGCAGAAGGTTTCCTCTTATAGCAATATTATCAAAGACTTGGACCTGACTGACTGACTAACTTACAGACAACGCACAAGCCAAAACAATGAACGTAGAGATATGTTCGTCAAAAAGTGTAAGCGCATACTAAGAAAGGAATTTCAGTAATTCGCAATGCAAACGAAGTTACGGGTCTCAGTTACTAACTATAAAGTCAAACTCACAATAATGTAATATAAATAAAATAATATAATATTAATGTTTCAATTTACGAATTGGTATGTACAAGGATCTTTGAAAATCAGTCGTGTGTATCTTTTGTCTTTCTTCGGGGCGAATCTAAATCTGACGAAGTTTTCAATCTTCTGTCTCCTTTTCTGTCTTTTCCAAAATAATGCAATGCGTATTCAGGTATAAATACTCTTTCTACGGGCGTAAGAATTGCTTTGCTTTCTCCGGGCGCAGCAGCGCATACTGTTTCCTCATGCGTCCCAGGAGTGCGGCCCGAAGTCGCTCGTCCCCAGTCAGGTAGCATAGAACTGGTATGGTAGTTGCAGCCTGCCAAGAAAGAGCAACGTTACTCTTTTAATTTTTATTAACTAGCCATGTAACATAGCCCTTAGAGTACATTTTAGGAAGGTACATAACACATCAAGTAAGTATATTATTTCGTTTAGGTCCTGTCTCAGAATCTTCTAAGGGTTTCGAAATAATTAATAAAGTAAAGCACTGTAAAAATAAGTTTCTTGCTTCTTATTATAGAAACATAATGCATATTCTTCCTGAAACTATTTACAGGTCAATCAAATATCAAAAGAAAATCAAAGTTTCAGTTTTCCTCATATGTTCTATTCGAAGCATATACATACATAAATACATATTTTAAATTAAAAATCACACCTCAGATGCTATGGGGGCAATAATAGCTAATGCCGGTGGAACATGTGGTCTGTAACCGACAACCAGGAGTGGGAACCATTGCCAGCCTATCAGTACTGCAGCTGGAATCCATAGAGCAAGCGTAGCTACGCATATTGTGTGGACGCACTGAAAGATACAATTTTATCAATATAAATGTTAACTGTTTTTTTTTATTAATTGATATTGCATGCTAATAGTTTACCTGTGTGAAGTATTTTTGTTCTTTTTGACTTTCTCCTCTATAAAATATTTTCTCCAAACGTACAGCTTTACCCATGTAAAAGAATCTGCAAACAAGCAAGGTTCTTTTATATGACGTCTGAACTTCCAGCTTAGATTAAGTAGAACTTTAAACTTAGTGCAAACTCACATTCCAACGACTGGCGCTACTCCACACACAACGATGAAGGGAACGCTAAAGCCTATTTGCCTGGCTCCTGAAGTCTGCGACGGCCATAGGAGCGTACAAGACGTTCCGGTCAGATCACAGGAATAAACGCCATAGCCAAAGAGTGGTGGGATCGCGAATATGGCTGCGCTTAACCCACTCACGCCAACCAGAGTCCAGTAAAACCTTATATGTAATTCCTTCTCTGAAAACAATATATTTAATAATTTTTACTTAGGTGACAAATATAATATATATTACATAATTATGATATACAAGTTTTCTGTACACACCATGTCTGTAATGTTTTGCTGAAAAATATCGTTCTAAAACGATAATGAATAAGGCAGTCATTTGGAAGACACCAAAGAATTGATTTGTAAATGCGAAGAGTTGGCAGCAAGCTGGACCAAATAACCATCTGAAAAATAAATTTTATTTGGAAAAGCACAGAAAAGTGTAAATAACTATTTTTTTAGATCAAATATGAGATAGGTATGTATACGTATAATTATATGGGTCTGTATCATAATGTACCTTCTTGCAATAGCCGATGACCCCGCAAAAGGGAATCCAAAAAGATTTCTGCCAAGCGACGCCACGCAAAGATTGAGTACCAGTATGTGACTTTTGAATATGAGCAGGTGACTGTGGATGAACGTGGCAAAAAGCCAGCCGTTGAGCAGCACCCCAAACAAACCTGGCGACAGGTAACTCATTAACGCACCTTTCTCAGAATAATATCAACAGACGTGGATTAAAATAAGTTAAACTTCGATCTTCATCCAGCAATCATAAGGCAGGTTATATTCCACAAACACATTCCACATCACCGTATTGATCCGACTCAAAATAAAAAAAATCACGAACCGAACACAAAGAGGCAGGCGCCGAGAAGCGTCTTGTAAGAACTGTCGAAATAAAACCAAGAGCACTCTTCTTCATGGTAATCGAACACTTGCATTGTAATACTGGCACTGATCACTGGATGCTATGCACCGAAGGACGTATCGAGTGGTCTATCTCCTTTTCTGCGCATTTAGATATTTTTTTTAACGGATAGATAAACGTCCACGTAGGAGAAGTGGTCACAGAGACTGGTCAGGTTGTCGAACCAGCAGGGACTCTGGACAAAAGGGATGGATCACGTTACCCACGACGAACTGTCGCCACTTTGTGCGCGGCATCGAGGGCGTGAACGTAGTGATACTGCCTATGTATGTAGGTATACCTGTGTGAGTTAAGAAGTACGTAACATACACTAAAATGAGTTCATTAGAATTAGAGTCTAGCTAGGTAGCTCAACTTTCTCTTCTTTTAAAGGAATCACGAACAAATCAAGGAGTGTTTACCGTTTTACGTGCCCTTTTTAATTTTCGTAGAGACAAATTGGACCAAAGAGTAAATATGTACCTATGTAGTATGTCCTATAAATTGGATTGTCCCAGAATTGGACAACTCGATTGGACAACAAATAAATTAAGTCATAGTTGACCAGGTGATAAAATCATCATTTATGTCTGCAGCTTCTGCCAGCCGACTGTTCTTTAAAATAGCTTGTATCCAACCAATAACTAATAAATCATTGCCAATAGGCGCATCAGATGGCATTGCCCTGTAATGAGCTGTGCGGAAGTCCATTAATGTTATACTACTTATTTATATGAGTAGTAAGTGCTGTGATGTAGGTAAGTGCGCATGCAAATAAAAATAAATAAATAAATATTTTGAACATTTCACATAACGCCATCTACCCCCAAACTAAGTAGAGCTTATAGTACCTACACGAAACTAGCTATTTGATAGAATACTTATTTTTTTTAAATAACATAGAATACACAGTAAACACCTAGACTCAGGAGAAATACAAATGTTTATCCTACCGCGGGAATCGAACCCGCAACACCGGCGGCGTGGCAGTCCAGCATACTTGGCACTCGACCAATTGTATCGTCAATACAATACAACTTGCATTATTCTTCAATCTGACCAGTAATAATTCATAGTTCTTCACAAAGTTTACTTACCATAATATAATACATATAGCCCTTTAGTCGGCTTTAGCATATCAAGACTTGTGATTACATCGAAACACTATTTTGAAGTGTCAATTAGGCGCTAATTATTTTGCTCCTCAGAATGGAATGGACAATCATCATAATCACAACATCTAGGACCCGAGACAAAACATTTGTGATACTTAACTAACATCATACAAACCTAATACAGGCCACCACAAGTATTTATTCACGAAATACCAACACTAACGTAAACTGACCAGAACTCAGTACAAGCTTTATTTACTTCAATCGTTTAAAAATAGTTTTCACCGGACTTAAAAGTATTTATATCATAGGTGTTTGAATTTTTCCCAGATGTCATGACTTCGTCGTTCACGTTATTAGTAAAGCGCTCTTCGCTCAGGTATTAACCGCAAAATCTATTCAGTGCAAACGTGAAAAAAAACAATTTTCCATAAAATTTAAAAATTATCTACTCGGTTATTATACGTTACTATGTTGGCAATTGGCCGTGCCGTAAAAAGTGAAATTGGTACCTGTATGCACCTCACGCAGCCGCTGCACATCTGTCGACGTGGTTTACCTTTGCAGTGTGGTCGCCAAAATTCCCATCGAGAAGATCACGTACCTATCTGAATTTGGCTATGATATGCCTAGTGCGCCCGATCAGTTCCTGCCTGTTATCAACCTGCTGATTTGTTTATTCGTATCGAGCGCGCAGTGCAGTAGCGTCGCCGGCGAGTCACGGCAGGATGTTATCGTTGGAGCAATTGTCGCAAGCGGTCACGGAGCACCTAGGACTTAGCAAATATGCTGAACCTCAATCCTGCAAATGGGCCATCGGCGAATCGTTTCTGGGTGGTCGAGGACTCATAGCGACAGAGGATGTCAAGGCCGGGGAAGTGCTATTTGTGGACCATCCTCTCATCCATGGCCCGAGAAATGCAGCTAATTTACCGCGAGGTTGTACGGTTTGCTGTAAATTGGACTGCGATGATTTTTTCAAGTGTTCAAAATGTGCGTTACTATTGTGTTCAGAACAGTGTAAAAATTCAGCGACCCATACAAACGATTGTAACATAATTTCCCGTTGGAATAATACAATACCTATCGAGGAAGTCGACGACATGCTAATGTCGCGCGCATTGACAGCGATAAGGGCATTATTGCTAAACGAAGTTCAAAAACAATTTATGGCCTATCTCCAAGCACACATATTACCACAACATGGAAAGGAAATAACATTTATCAAAGAATTTTTCAATATTCCTGAGGAAGAAGAGAAGTTTATGACCCTAGCCTGCTGCGCCCTCGATACTAATGCATTTGAAATAGCTGTTCCATATGGAAAGGTCCAAATGAGTTTGCGAGGTTTGTACCCGGTGTCAGGGTTGATGAACCACACTTGTGTGCCTAACACTCGTTACAGCTACAATACTGAACTTCAAATGACGGTCTATGCAGTGAAACCTATAAGAGCCGGAAGTGAAATTTTTTCTTGCTATTCTGGAACTCTTTGGGGGACACCGGCTCGCCGAACACACCTCTACAAAACTAAGCACTTCTTGTGTAAATGTGACCGCTGTGCCGACCCAACCGAACGAGGAACATTATTAGCAGCCCTAAAATGCTTTGTGGCGGAATGTCCGGGAGTCATTATTCCCGTGGAACCGTTAAAGATGACGAGTACATGGCGATGCATAGAGTGCGAACTTCGAGTGCCATACAGTAATGTCTGTGCGATCCAAGGCGCTCTCGGGAGTTTGATGGGATCGTTGAATTTCGAAAATGTGGAGGAATTAGAAAAATTCCTGATCAACCGTATAACGAAACATATCCCGAAGACGAACCAAATTGTTGTTGATCTGCACTGTAGACTGATTTGGTTGCTTGGTGATTCGGAAGGGCTTCGTTGGCATCGTAAGTTATTTGTCTACTCTCACAAGTTTTCTTGCTATTATATTCAAATTTCATGGCGTCATTGGCGTCATTCAAATGTCATTGGTGTTTATAATAAAGCTTATTTGTTGTCTATGATCTCCCTTTTTTCACTAATTTGCTATTTGTATTTGTATCATAATCATTAATCATGAATGTGTTAAGTACCATTTCATGCAAACACATATAGGTGGTAATTCTCATTCTACATCTACTCGTATAACATCATCGTTACGTAAATTGTCCATTATGCACTGATTAAATAAATTGTAAAAATTGACTGTGTCCGGCTATCTGACCCAGACTTGCCGCATCTTGGGTAGCAATTACACTTTTTTTTTTAACCTATTATTACCAATTACACTTACCTACCTTGAAATATTTTTGATACACTTTAAATATTGTTTCCAAGTCTCTAGATTTCTCCCAAACGTTTCAGCATGTAAAATATTAGAGATTGGCGATAAGACTGATAAATATGTAACATGATAGATTGAGATTTTAATCAGTGTTGTTTAAAATTCATAAAAACATTCAGTCTAGGTTACATAATCATATTTCACAAAAATATTGTAAGTTTTATAAATGCAAAAGATTATGAGTTTATAATAATGATATAGATTATTCAATCAAGCTAAAACTGAACCAGTCAGTTTTCCACGAGAAACTCGTGGAAAACTCTAGTTTTTGAGAACTTGACAATTTGAATCTGACGATCCCAATTTCTTTAATTCTTCGAATTTGACGTTCCAAATTCAAATCACATTACTACCCTTGGGAGTTTCATACAACATTACCTCCCTTGGTAGGTAATGCTTTGCTTTACCTTGATGATAGCATGATATGTAATTGGATATTGTCGAGCAGGTGATGTAAAAAAAATAAATTTACACCATGGCAGCTCATCTTCAGGCAGTAGTTAAAGAAAGAGAGTAGAAGAAAAGTCAGTTTTTACGTTCCATACCAGATGGTAACGCTTGCTACTAATTTTGTAGAAGGCGCTTTTAGTATATCATGCTAAAAAGAATACATCTAAAAATTCAAAGTTCCTAACAAATAGATTGTATTTTAACGTAAATTATATTTAAAATTTAAATGAACCAAATGTTTAAATGACCAATTAATATCCTATTATTTAAAGCAAAATAAGCTATGATATACCAAAGAGGTAAGAAATGAATTTCTTAATAATTCTCACAGCATCAAACTTATTCTTGCGGAAAAAAATGTCATGAGATTTGCCGAGACCACGTGAGATTGGATGAGGCTCCCCCCCTAAAAGCCTCACGTTATAATGGATGCCCCCTTATGTGTACGCATTACCTCTGCCCTCGGCTTCACCTGCGCGGTGTCGGAATAAAAAGTAGCCTAGATCCTTTTCCATCTCATAAACATGCCTATAATCTCAACCCAAGCGGTTCAGTAGTGATTGACCAACAAATGTTTATCTAACCATCCATCCTCACAAACATTCGCATTTATATTCGCACATAATTATGATGGTATATAAGTAGGTACGTTTAATTAAAACAATTTATAATTTACACCAGGATGTGCTTGGCTTCCAAAATAATGCATTAGGTCAGCGCTGCGTAGGTAAGTACAGTAAAGTAGTTACAGCAATGTTTTACTAGGTTAGTTAGTTTATTCTGGATTTGATTATTCGACACTTTGTTGAGTCCTGTTCTGGTAAACTGAATGTTAAATAGGTAAAAGATATAAATAGAGCAATGAACTATGTCTGCTTAGGTATTTAGAACAAAGGAACCGTTTGAGCAGGTAAAAGCAATCTTTCACCGCAAATTATGGCATAAATCCGGCAGAATCTCTAAAAAACTAATCAGAAAACGCAACGTTTATATCCAAAGAAAGTAGGTAGTCAGAAAACCAGACTAAAGAATTTTAGAGCTCTACCTATCGTAACTCTACAATAAACTCTTTTCTTCATATCTGATTTGATCTGTAATTTTGTCACATGAGTAAGTATCAGAAAAAAGACAATTCTCAATTAATTAATAATTCATTCACCATCGTGCAACACTAGGTTGTGGGAGATAGAGGAAAACGACAAAGAAGGCAAGGCAATTAAATCTTTTTTATGTACTTAACTACCTATAGGTACTTACTCGTATGAAAATTCGTACTAAGTACTACAAAATTATAATGCCTATCACTGATACTTACTCCAGCACAATATGCATTGCTTATTATTTATACCTACTGTGTAGGTATTGTTTATTCTTTGCGACATTTCTAGCTCCAGCCAAAAGACGTAGCTTTAGAGCAATATACAGGGAACATAAATCTTAGCCAACATGGATTGCGTCAGTTTCGACACGTGAGCTGGCTCCGTAAAACAGATGAGATTTACAACTTCCAGCTATTTTCATATTGGGTCAGGAACATAGATTTCAGGCCTCAGTCAGCCGCGATACACAGCTGGATCATGTAACCAGCACAGTGATTATTATTGTCAAAATGGAATCGTGTCCTCACGATATTTTGGAAACCATACTTGACTCGAGCCAAGTAGAGCCACGTAACTGGGATATTAAAGTATCTAGCCTAGGTGGACGAGGACTGTTTGCTACAGAGCCCATAAAAAAAGGAACTCTCATATTTCAAAATAAACCTTTCGTCGTAGGCCCAAGGGGGGACCAATCTGGGCTTGCTAGAAATTCATATTGTACAGTGTGTTACAAAATAGGTGATGGTTACAAATGTGATAAGTGTGCCATGCTTTTGTGTTCCAATGAATGTGAAGTGCACCGCGATCATAATAAACTGTGCGATTTCATAACTAAGCACTGGAAACCGAAACGCAACTGCGAGCGCTATTCAGAAGCAATAAGCAGAGTGATTATTCATTTGCAGTGTATGCTACTAGAATATCCAAAATTTCTAACTATATTACAAAGTATAAGTAATCCAAATACAGAAGAATTAGATGATCTATGTGCGAATTTTAATATACCGGACGAGCAAAAACGATTCATGACGGTCGTAAATTCAATACTGAAAATAAACTCATTCCGAATCGCCAACAACCCTCAAGATAAAAAGATACCATTAAGGGGTTTGTATCCTATATCTTCATTCTTGAACCACAGCTGTGTTCCAAACACACGAAACATCTTTCACGAAGATCACACAATGTCAGTTTACGCTTCAAAAGATATACCGATCGGGGAAGAAATTCTGACATGTTATACTGGACTTTTATGGAGCACGCCGGCCAGACGATGCCAACTTTACAAAAGCAAAGGTTTCTGGTGCAAATGTGCGAGATGTAGAGACAGGACCGAATTAGGCACTAAATTATCTGCCTTAAAGTGTCTGAACAAGGAATGTGTTGGCGTCCTACTGCCGGTGCTACCCTTAAACCCTGGTACAGATTGGTTATGTGACAACTGTGATTCTAAAGTCTCGGCTGATCAGATCCGTGTCGTGCAAAGTGCTTTGGGAAGTTTGGTAGGAGCTCTGAACTTGGATGACCAATTTCGCTTAGAAACGCTTGTTCTTGAAAGGTTGGCGAAGTTCATTCCTTACAGTAGTCACGTCTTCGTTGACTTGAGAGTACGATTGGTTCTACGCATCAGCAGTGAAGAAGTTAAAATAAGCGGTGAGAAATAATTGATGAAAGATGTTTTCAAAAGTTTTCTTCCTTACCTATAAAAGGACCTATCGACACAAATATGTCTCTACTTTTCTACTAACCTTCTCTTTAAATATATATAATCTATATATATACCTACCTACCGGTCAATCAAACCTTATTATTGTTTTTTCTATGTTGTCAAATCCCACTAAAATTCCCACCAATCTTACATCATCCATAATTTTAATACCACTCCTCTCATCATGGTTTTAATAACCAAAATCGCTTTTTTAAATCCATTTCGATGTAATAAGATAAAAAGATTATAAAGCTAGCTGAAAAATTTACTGACTGACGACACAGCACAGCATAGCCATACTTATAAGGGAATAATAATAATTATAGGCATACAACATGACGGTTTTTTCCTTTCGTGGTTTATACAACATACATTATAGGGTGTAACAAGACTACATCCGAAAACTCATGGTACAGGGTGGTACAGGTAAAGTAACAACCCATAATATTAGGTATTACATCAATTAGCGAAGAGCTAGAAAATGTTTAACTGCGAAAATTAAAACTTTATTTTGGATATACCTACCTACATCTATAACAATTAAATATATTCATAAAGAAAAGGTTAACTCATATACTACCGTACAAGGTACGAGGTACAATCAAACTAAACGTACCTATAGGTAGCTCACCTACGCAGTATAAAGTTTCTCGGACAAAGTGCGGTTTCTATTGGGTCAAGGTTTGTTTTACGTAAAATGTATAAAGTATACTTATGGTAATTTTTAGTGAAATATTTGAGGGCTAATATTTCGATTCTAAGCTGTCGCTTGGTATGGTGATAAAAGTAAGTGTCCTTTTCGAGCTAACTATGATACTCTCATACTTAGTGAATCTCAGCTTAACCGGCTCAGTAGTGTAGAGAGATTGAATTTCAAGACATCCATCCATATAACACAAACATCTGCCTTTAAAATATCAGTGTCATACATAAGTGTAATGTGTAATTAAATAAAAAAAAATCGATCGATTTAAAGTATCGATATCCTCACCCCGACGTCTGCCAAATACCTAGGTCAGGGATGGCGAACCAATGGCACGCGTGCCATTGATTGCACGCGACACAATATTTTGGGCACGCCACCGATCACAAAGTTTGCTATGAGATGAGATATAGATTACCTACCAAGAAAACATTACAAAGAAAAAAGTACTTACCTACTAATTAGTAGAAGAGAAGATTTTTTTCTTAGGTACTAAGAAAAAAATCGCGATCGGATGTAGGTATTATGCTTGTCTTCAGCAGCTCTAATATCTTAAATTTCATCCAGAAAAAAATACAATGTTTCCAAACATGTATTTACTGAACTAAAAGAGCATCATAATATTTTGTGGCTCGCTACGCTCGCTCGCTGCGAAGAACTCGTTTATTGAGTATGCGTTAAAGATAAGTTAAAAATTAATTTATTTTAATAACAGACTTATGCCATAATAACAATATAGTATTTATATCAGTAAATGTGGCCAGGAGATATAAATTATTTTAATAAGTAGGTATTAATTAAATTATAGGAAAAAATTGCGCGGCAAGATCGAAGTATACAATATAAAGCTGCTCTGGAATAACAGTTTTGCCCAATTTCCTTTGCTTATATTAAACA
Organism: Lobophora halterata; assembly: GCA_932526365.1. Classification (NCBI taxonomy): domain Eukaryota; kingdom Metazoa; phylum Arthropoda; class Insecta; order Lepidoptera; family Geometridae; genus Lobophora; species Lobophora halterata. The sequence continues at coordinate 9,127,965 of OW052001.1, read as the reverse complement.
TATTATCAAAACAAAAAATATAACCCATTTTGTGAGGTTGTAGTAACAAATTCACCGCTCCACTTTCTTGATATTTATACTCAATCAATTGATATCTTCAAAAATTTACAAATGTGCGAGCGAGATAGATTCTGGGCCTTAAGTACCTACGGGCCGAGTAGTAATATGATTATACATCTCTTGTTTAGTAAATAAATAAGTGAATGGAATAGTGCAATCAGAGTGCAATCCTCTGACGCATGCGATATTACGTTTGGATATGACACGGGTGATGCGTTTCTAGGACGCGATAGTAGGTACCTTCCTACTTGTAGCAAAACGGTTTCACTGTGCAGTGCCACTACGCAGACAACTATCTGAAATTTTTAACCAACGTAAGTACCTACTTATGAATCATCAAAAATCTGCACAAAGATAGATAGATACAAAGAGTACAATGAAGAACATTTTATTTTCATATGAGGATACCAACATTAACAACCCTTTGTTCAAGATCAGCATATCGCAAACTGCGTCATATAAAGAAACACATGCGCAGAATAATTTTAAAGGCTTATATAAATTATGCAGTTAGTATTGCTACGTTCAGAATACTCGTAGCGTGTCCCGGCATGCGACGAGTACTACGCAACAAGTGAATAAAATCGGGGACGATTGAATCGCGAGGTGCAGTTCAGTTATAATATTGACCGCCTATTGATATGGGCGCAGCCGCGAAGAACGCACGTCCTCACGTCGTCACGAGATGGATCTGTCTGCCTGTGCCGTTAGTACTTTCCATTCATGACTATGTTACTGCCTAATATATCCGGTAGTTGCCAGATATGAGCAATCTATCTCACGACTTGGCTCGTTAGGTCTCAGTGACGTGACGTGACAATGCCTTTTGTGTGTCTAATATTTAATCAAGGAAAACTGGGTGAGTTGATTGAGTAGTACCTACAATGATCACACAGCGGCCTAGTGTGGGCAATCTTTATCAGTGTATTGTGTTCGACTTGGCTTCTTGCCTTTAACTAGCTATTGGATGGTAGGTACCTAAAGGTCTTTGTTTACGATTCTGCCAACTATTTCTATTAGCCCTAGCCAAACAATGATTGATAACAAATTGCCTGTCGAATTGCTAAATAATAATTAACCGTCGCAAGAGATTATTTTAGAATATAAGGACCACCGAGATCTAACAGTTTATTTTCCCACTAGAAATCAATCAGTAGGTGCCTAACCTAAACCAATTTTTTTTTTGTTATAGAGCTGTCGGAGTCACGGTTGTCACTGAAGGAGAGCCTGTGCCGCGGCACGCTGCGCACGCTGGCGGCGCTGGGCGCGGGCGACGCCCACCTGCGCGGCCTGCTGCTCTATCACCTGCACGCCGCGCTGGCAGAGCGCGCGCGCCGCTCGCCCGACCTGTATGACGTGAGTACAGTACAAAAATAAGGAGGGACCTCCACCTGCGCGGCCTGCTGCTCTATCACCTGCACGCCGCGCTGGCAGAGCGCGCGCGCCGCTCGCCCGACCTGTATGACGTGAGTACAGTACAGCAATAAGGAGGGACCTCCACCTGCGCGGCCTGCTGCTCTATCACCTGCACGCCGCGCTGGCAGAGCGCGCACGCCGCTCGCCCGACCTGTATGACGTGAGTACAGTACAAAAATAAGGAGGGACCTCCACCTGCGCGGCCTGCTGCTCTATCACCTGCACGCCGCGCTGGCAGAGCGCGCGCGCCGCTCGCCCGACCTGTATGACGTGAGTACAGTACAGCAATAAGGAGGGACCTCCACCTGCGCGGCCTGCTGCTCTATCACCTGCACGCCGCGCTGGCAGAGCGCGCACGCCGCTCGCCCGACCTGTATGACGTGAGTACAGTACAAAAATAAGGAGGGACCTCCACCTGCGCGGCCTGCTGCTCTATCACCTGCACGCCGCGCTGGCAGAGCGCGCGCGCCGCTCGCCCGACCTGTATGACGTGAGTACAGTACAAAAATAAGGAGGGACCTCCACCTGCGCGGCCTGCTGCTCTATCACCTGCACGCCGCGCTGGCAGAGCGCGCGCGCCGCTCGCCCGACCTGTATGACGTGAATACAGTACAGCAATAAGGAGGGACCTCCACCGGCGCGGCCTGCTGCTCTATAACCTGCACGCCGCGCTGGCAGAGCGCGCGCGCCGCTCGCCCGATCTGTACGACGTGAGTACAGTACAGCAATAAGGAGGGACCTCCACCTGCGCGGCCTGCTGCTCTATCACCTGCACGCCGCGCTGGCAGAGCGCGCGCGCCGCTCGCCCGACCTGTACGACGTGAGTACAGTACAGCAATAAGGAGGGACCTCCACCTGCGCGGCCTGCTGCTCTATCACCTGCACGCCGCGCTGGCAGAGCGCGCGCGCCGCTCGCCCGACCTGTACGACGTGAGTACAGTACAGCAATAAGGAGGGACCTCCACCTGCGCGGCCTGCTGCTCTATCACCTGCACGCCGCGCTGGCAGAGCGCGCGCGCCGCTCGCCCGACCTGTACGACGTGAGTACAGTACAGCAATAAGGAGGGACCTCCACCTGCGCGGCCTGCTGCTCTATCACCTGCACGCCGCGCTGGCAGAGCGCGCGCGCCGCTCGCCCGACCTGTACGACGTGAGTACAGTACAGCAATAAGGAGGGACCTCCACCTGCGCGGCCTGCTGCTCTATCACCTGCACGCCGCGCTGGCAGAGCGCGCGCGCCGCTCGCCCGACCTGTACGACGTGAGTACAGTACAGCAATAAGGAGGGACCTCCACCTGCGCGGCCTGCTGCTCTATCACCTGCACGCCGCGCTGGCAGAGCGCGCGCGCCGCTCGCCCGACCTGTACGACGTGAGTACAGTACAGCAATAAGGAAGGACCTCCACCTGCGCGGCCTGCTGCTCTATCACCTGCACGCCGCGCTGCCGCGGTCTGATGCTCTATCACCTGTACGCCCAAGCTGGCAGAGCGCGCCCGCCGCTCGCTCGACCTGTATGACGTAAAGTATCAATCAGTATTTTCAAACTATTTTCAAACTGAAGGGTAGCGAGTGGTACTTCATTGTAGTATAAGTCGCCTTAAATTATGTAGTCTACGCAATCGAAGTTGCGCAAATTTTTTCTAAGAGAGTTCTCTTACACTCACAAATTATGATTTTTTTTGCGGGCTTTAACACAGATAAATACGTTTTTACTGTTTCAGGAGCTGAAATCCGAGATCGAGAGTTCAATAGAACAAGCGTTCCACATACTCCAAGGCGACATTTCCGCGCCACCAGACCTCGAATTAAGACGCCGCTACCTCGGCCCCGGCTGTGATAAACCCCAGCAGGAGAGATTCTTTATACTCAGTTCGTAACCTGCGTTTTTACATTTAATAAGTAGTACCTACGTAATTTTAAAGCTCTCTAATATTTTTTATTAAAATAAAATATCTTTACCTGCCAAGTTCATTATAATAGTGAGCATCACCATCACCTATTATTAAATCTTTCTTCCTTCTTCTTTTAAATAATTTCTCGGAGTGCCTACAAGAAATAAACTTTATATAACAGAATATAGGTATTTCTTATACATCATATTCATATAGGTACATCATAAATAGATCTAAACTAGACAGAAAAATTATCTAAGACATTAGCTAGAACTGAACAGAGAGTGAGTAAATAAATCAAAGCTACAACATTTACCTAACAGCGTTAGCTAGCACAGAGAACTATTATTGTACTAATTACCTACGTGTACGTACTAGCGTAAGAAATAAAAAAAAACCCAATAGCGCTCCGATTAGCAGCAAAAGCTACTCGCCAACAGATGGCGGTGCGTTAATTCTCTTAAATACAACGTGTATATCTTGGTACTCTATGATACAACCTTTATATTATGATTTCCGTGGAGAAATTGTGATTGAATAAATAAATGAAATGAAATGAAAGCGGTACTCCAGTAAGACCATTCGGTAGTACCACAGGTAATTTTTTTTGCCCGTGGTCTTACCGACGTCCGACCTGTCTGGTAGGACCACGGGTAATTAAAAATCTCCCGTGGTCCTACCAGACAGGTCGGTAGGACCACGGGCAAAAAAATACCCGTGGTACCACCACCAGTAGGACCATCGGTAGTACTACGGGTAAGTACCAAGAGAAAGCGTTAATTCACGTCAAGCTCTGCCCCCATCCCAAACTTCGTTGTTTGATTCTCGAAGATCCCAAATGGTCATCTGAGTTCATCCGACCTCAGAAAAAGGATGTAGGTCAGGTACCTATCTATCGGAAAACGTTTTAGCAGCGAATGAGAACGATCCATCCGACCAACTCTATCTGGACCAACTAGATTTGAACCAGACCCAATGGAACAAACGAAAGACTCTACATTTTTAAAAACAGAATGTATACCGATTTTTTTGGGTACGTAAAAATGTCGTGTCGTATCATTGTATTAGCTTCCCAAACATAAAACTTTGTAGTTTTTGCTCGATAAGTGCTCATGAGTGTATATGTGAATGTTGATGGGTAGGTAGAGTAATGCAGTGAAAAGTGACTATTCGTGTTGTCTCCAAAACTTTATGGCTAGTCAAATCTCCACCACTACAGGGGCGTGAACTGACTTGACCTTATCATACTTTGCTCGACTTTGACTGATGATAATCAATGATAAAACTAAACATACACTTTTACAAATGAATTATACAAAAATATTTATCCGTATGACAAGGCGGTATGGTCTTACGACTTTAGTCTTCCCAAAAATTGACGTTGATAGAAAGCCTGCCACAGGCTGTCGAAACTACGGGCTAAAAAAACTTTGTATGGACGGAGGCAAAATTTTAATGGTGGCTATATATACGTTTCACTCACGTCTCCAACCTCTCGCTCTTCTGTCTCACGTCATTCATTCGCGACATTCCGATCATTGCTTTATTTATTTCTAAATTTTCTTATGTGATTTATATCATATATTAGTGGTTTTGTTACAAAATACTTTCAGTTTTATGACTGTAGAATGTTACTATGACGTACCGAAAGTGTGAAATTTGTGGTTTGATATCGAAAAGAAAAGATGGTAAAAGAAGGTATTTCATGGCAAGATTCCCTCGAAATGATGAATCTCGGTAAGTACAACACAAGTAAAATGATACAATGGTAAACAGTGTTTAAACCACATCATATTATTTACATTTTATTTGTAAAATAGTGGATTTGGAAAATAGTGCGTCAAATTAAAATATCGATATCGATAAAATTATATTTGTTCTAATGTGTACAGGTGCAAGCTGTGGGTTAAGATGACAGGGAAAGAAGATTTGGCGTATATACCCATTGAAAAGTTATACGCAAATAAATTTATATGTGGCAAACATTTCCACGACAAGGATTTCAAAAAGAAAAAAACCCTATTGAAAAATACTGCTGTACCTTCATTACGACTAACAGCTCAACCTCTATCAGACAAGATTCTATCAGAGTTCCCATATCATGTTTTCTCTGATTGTTTGAGCCTAAATAAAAGTTGTACAACAAATGAAGGTATGTGTTAACTAGACGTGAACCAGGCTCGTTGTATGGGTGATTTGCAAATAAGAGGCCTTGCAAACCACCACTTTACGACAAATAATAGTACCTATTTATTGTTAAGTGTCAGATTTCTTTATTTGTATTTGTTTTGCATTGGACTACTATCACACTTGCTATCAAATTATATTGCTATTTTGTTTTTTAAACAACATTACAGAACATTCATTAGCCCATGCTACAGATATGTTTCACGAGGAGCTAATTATATACCATGAGTATGAAATTCCGATAGAGAATACTGTCGAAATCACAACATGTGATCCTAGTAAGTTATATACTTTTTTATACGGTGATATATCTTGTAACTTCATAAAGTACTTTATCGATATGCGAGAAATTTTAATTTAATATTACTTTTGTTGCAGTAATAGTAATAGTAATAATAATAATAACAGTAATAGTAATAGTCTAAGTCTGACAAGAAACTTGTAGTTAACACAATTTGATTTAATTATTACTAGAATTTTGAGGCTAACAGTCCAATTGATATATTGTATATTGCAGGATACAGCACCGCGCGCGTTGAAATATGCAAAGGGACGTTTGGACGTTGCTCTAGACTGGCTGTGGAAGCAGCAGGAGACCTTATAATAATGCGTTCATTTGAGATGTAATGTATATATATATATATATATTATATATATAAACTGTAAATTACAAATATATATATATTTTTATTTTCATTTAAAGCCACACAATGATTATTTGAACAAAAAATATTATGTTCAATAAAATGTTAGAAACCTCGCATTTTAATGAACATGGTATTTTATATTCAAATAAACATGTGTGACTTTAAATCTCTACTGATTCAATTAAATTAGACAAGCATCGATATGTAAGCTATCGATAATTTTGCCAGGACGTCACTAGTTTTTTCTTCATGTTGGTAAGGCTCCTAACGATTATTTTGTTAGAATGTTGGTAATGGCGATTCTTCCTCGTTTTGACGTAGAATGATCAATGTTTTTTTTTGTTGTTTTTTTGTTTGAAGTCCCGTCTCTTCAACGTAGTGGTTATATTCTCTTTGGCCTGCCATAGACAACCTAACCTAGGATTTCTCTCGTAAAGCCTGATTAAAAAAACTACCAAATAATCAATATTCCGAAACACTGCCAAATTCGATACGATTTAGTTAAGGTAGTTAATTTAGTTGTTTATTCGAATTTAAAATGAAAGTAAAGGAAAAATAATTTGGTCGGTTCCAGGTAAAGCTTATCAATTCAATATCTGATAACGTGTGCCAACGTATTGTGATATTATAAGTACCTACTCGATTACTTTAACGTTTGCTGTGTTTACAGTCAGTCAGTTGTGTCGCATTTTAGCGAAGTAAAACTTAAATAAGTTCTCAACTATCAAAATGTGTTCAAAACTTTGTCAAGCTTTGTTACTATCTTCTTCAAATTGCCATGGCTATCCTATGTTAGAATTTGCTAGAGAAGAAATATGTGCATTCCTGAAACAGTAAGTAAGCATAATTTAATTACACCTAAAAACATTCATGTCATTCTAATTAAACCTACTTACTGAGGTTATTATTCCAGAAAAAATGTTAAACAACTTATCTTCCTACCATATGCTCAAAAAGATTATGATGGCTATACAGCTACTGTGAAGGCAGTCATAGAACCCTGGGGATTTCAAGTATCTGGAGCACACACTGCTACAGACCCAGTGAAGCTTATCAGTGAATCCAAAGCTGTTTTTGTGGGAGGTGGCAACACATTCCTCTTGCTCAAAACGCTCTATGATCTCAAGCTAACAAATTTTATAAGAAAGCAAGTGGAATCAGGCTCTTTATTGTACATTGGCAGCAGTGCTGGGACAAATGTAGCAACCAAAAGCATCAATACGACTAATGACATGCCAATAACATACCCACCAACATTTAATGCTCTTGGCCTTGTTCCGTTCAACATAAACCCTCATTATATAGACAGTGTTAGTGAAACTCACAAGGGTGAGACAAGGGACCAAAGAATAAATGAATATTTAGAGATGGAGTATGCTGCTCCAGTGCTGGGCTTGAAAGAAGGATCCATTTTGAGAGTAGATGGCACCAAACTGACAATAGTTGGAGTTTCAGGAGCTGTTTTATTCCACAAGTAAGAAAATATACCCATACATTTTCAATTAATTTATCTATTTATTAATTAACAGACATTATTTTTTCAGAGAACAAAAAAAAATGGATTATCCTGTTAGTTCTGATGTGTCTTTTCTTCTAGAAGAAAAGTATCTATAAAAATCTGATAAAAATGCTGTCATATTCACTCATATAGCCAAGCAGGTACCTATGATAAAATCAGGGTTCGAAAATATCCGATGTTTATTATAAATATCAAAATATCGGATATTTATGATATATATCAAGTTTGATATATATCAATTTTGTAAGAAAGCCATACTATTACTAAATTCTATTATTTATGAATACTATTTGCAAATGTGTTACAAAAACATACTAAAATGTTTTATTTATTTAGGTACCTACTTAAAATCAGACAAATGAAACCAAAACTTAAAATCATCTTTTAGCAGGCAAAATCAACGATCAACATAAAATCTTTTATATCAAAAAATCAACTCAAAAATATAAAACCTTTTTTTATTAATTCTTATCAGTCAATAGTATTTTTTTTTTTATTTCAAAGCACTTCAACGGTTAAAGAGTATGTTTTAAGTCTACTTCCACGCCATCTACTTTTGGGAAGTGGAAATACAGTATTAAACGCTAAAAATTCTTATAAGTCCTTAAACATCTATAAACTATCAAGTGCTTACTGTAAAAAGAAAGTAACGGAATGGTTACAAACCTTATCCTATTTGGAAACTGAAGAGTTACTGAAAGTTGTAAAATAAATTCATCCTAAACACACTAAATATTCATTAATTGTCACACAATAAAATTTTCATTAACCTCATAGTTCATGCCACTACCTACATACTTACTAAGTACAGATCACACAAAGCACATACATTAATAATTAATACAATCCACAGAATAAATACCTTAAAACTTAATTACTGTCTTGTTTTATATAGAAAAAATAATAAAAATACTTAATATGAATTTTAATTAATTAATTTACTATTGCATGTTTGAGTAAACTGAAAATGAATGTATACCTATATATTAGTTAGTACGTATTTGTAATAATATTAAGGAAGGCACTAATTACTAAGCTACAAGTTTTTTTATAACACTTACATTAGTTAATTAGAGCTTAATCAAAAATGTATGTACTCAAAGAGCAATAAAGAATTTTATTATTATTATTGTTTATTTAATTTATTACCATATAACCATCCTAAATCTTGTTTATTTGATAGATAGGTTCACCCAGAAATAAAAATCAAAATACAATACAGATTATAACTTTATATTTTTATATAAAAAATTGGAACTTGGAACTGTTAACTACAGCAGTATAATGCGCTCAATATATATCATATCATTCCATTTTCCACAAATCCTATCAATTCAATCCATACGGAATCTATAAAACAATCACTGAACTACATAATAACATGCTTTTTCAGAATACAATATTGTTTTCCATTCACACTCATACTTGAGGACAATCTGAACCAGTTCCACTCAATTAAGTCAGTTGCACATAATATTCACCAGTGTAAATGTTTCATTGTTCAGTCAAGTCAACATTATTTTAAAGTTTATCTTGGCTCAATAAACAGGCCAGATACAGCCACATAAGTCTCACACCAAGATTGTTGTTGAATATTCATTAGAATTTGTCCATATTAGTGTAATAATTTGTAGTGTCCGTATTTATTGTCGTCAAGACTTAGATTGGATCAGTAAAGCTTTTGCCACTTGGAATAAGGAAGGCTGTGGCGTGAGGCGCGTCTGCCCTGTCCTCTCAGTAGCCGGTAGGTGACACAAGAACCGCCGCAAAGCCAAGTCCCGACGGGCTGACAGCCCTCTGGTTATTTCACAGCCTGAACCAAATAGAAGAGCGCGCTGACGCTTCCGTTTTTCTATAGCAACCTGTAACCAAGGAATAATAATAATGAAATAATCCATTTTAGATGGTACTTACTGCATAGGCGCAAATAATAGTAGATTATGCACTAACTGCCACTTGCACCAAAGTCGAAAAATCGAATACTTTGATAGGATTTTTTTAATATAAGTACTGCCTAAAACTTTACTTAGATCAATTTCCATTGCACCAAACAGAACACACTATGTAACTCCCAAGTCTGGTGATTTTTAAATAAGTGAATGAAAGAGCGATAAATCTCGCAACCATCTAGATTTTGTATGGTTTATTCTGTGGGTTTATGGGTTCATTGACCTTATACAAATAACCAATATTATTTTATGCAAAATATATTTTAGGATATTTTCCGAGTTTTGTGTATAAAGTGAACATTTTTTTTGGAAAATAGGCTCAGATATTCTGAAAACGAAGCTGAGTTGGACAAAAAAGTGAATACAGTCGGCGTTTTTCTCCGAGTTAAATAAATCAAAATAGGTAGTTCCTACTCCTACTTACAACAAGAAAAGGGAATAATATTATGGAAATTAACATGCAATGATTCAAGAAGAACAAAGTCAATGCTGAGAAGAATATAAATAAATGCCAATTTCAGCGGCTATAGTGATTATCTTTGTGATTATATGTACCTACCTAACATGTGTTTGTTGGTAAAATTGTATAATTTTGGCATAATATCAATGTGTTTTTATGAAGGGCTATGCAGATAAGTGAAAAGTAAGGGTCCGCCGCTCGCTGTCTAGATAATCTAGGAATCCTAGAAAATCGTGTTTAATTTTACATAGGTACCTAATTAGTAGCGTAACTCTGGATAGGTATGGGTATATCTTGCTGAACAAGAGAGAAAGAGACAGATATATATACTGACAGAGACGACATGACAGCTTATTGATAATAAGGTGCTATGAGGTCGAGAAACGGGCTCCCAAAGTTAAGGAATTCTTTAGGCGTTAGATGAATACTTATAGTTGGTGCAATGAATTTGGATCGTAAAGATCTCCCCAGCGAGTAAAATGATTGTTAAGGATTTTTTAAGGTTGGTGCAAGTAGCCTTAAGTGTCTTGTGTCACGGGTAGCATTTGAACCCTGAGCTAACTAGGGATTCGCTCAGGAGTTATGTAGTCCTGAGTGACACAATGCTGTATGGGCGTTCTTTTACTTGAGTTTTCTACGAGTTTCCACACGAATTTGACTTTCCAAATTCAAATCACATTACTACCCTTGGGAGTTTCATACAACATTACTTCCCTTGGGAGGTAATGCTTTGCTTTACCTTGATGATAGCATGATATGTAATGTAATTAGACATTGTCGAGCAGAAAAATGCATTACATAGTGATAACAATAATGCTATACGGCTATACGATACCAAAATGGAGTAAAAAATAAGTCTAAAAAATAAGAAACTCACATCTGTGAACAAAGTGAACCAGAACCAGCCACTGGTTTATGCAAGACTAGACAAGACTGGAAGGCGTCCCCAGACTCACGAACCCAATCGTAAATCCCTGTTTCAGTCCAATTATGAGACCGAATTAACGAATACGACACTAAGCATGGTTTCTATTTCTGATTTAGTGAAATTTATTTGAACTAAACATAATCGACTATTGAGGAGTTCAAAAACCTTGACGCGATTTGACGTTGATTGGATTCATGGGTAGAACCCCCCCTTCAAAAGATGTTAAACATAAACCACTAACCTGTATTGCTGCTACTGGATGCAAACCATTGACATCTGCAGCTGTTTTTTGTAGATCCTCTTCCTTCTCATGTGTACCATTTTGCTCAATACCATCCTTTTCAGAAGATTTATTCTCTAATTCTTTCCTGTCTGTCTCTGCGTTTTTGTTTAATATCTCCTGCACAAGTTCTTTGCCTGCCATTTGTATGGATATACCAATGCGGGTCAAGACTTTTTCAGGCCTCCATCGATCTCTAGCACCGCCGGATGGAGTTATTTGTTCTCGTCGGTGGACATCGGCTACTAAACTAGCCCAGTCAACCCCCAGAGCATCACCCAGACCAGCTGCAAAATTAAAAAAATATGTTGAGAGTAGCAGTGTTACCAATGTTTTGGTAATCCTAAAAAAACCCTTAGTATTTTTACCTCTAGTTCTTTCCTCTTCAAGTTCTCCATCAGATATTTCTTCAAAGTCTAAATTGGTGTCATCATCGTCAATTTCTTTAGATTCCTTGTCATCTGCTGCACCACTAGTGTCCTAAAAAAATAACATGTAGCAAGCCCCATACCATCCATAATTTCGAGTAGGTATGTTCCAATCAATCCAAAATAAAAAAAAAATATTAATTTAATTTACCTGTGTGGATTCTCGCTCGGAGGCCTCTGGCTTAATAATGCTATCATCAAGTGCAGTTTGGCTGTCATCATCAATATTATGGTCAGCCATCTGCAGGAGAAATTAGTGGTTACTTTTAGACAGCCAACATGATAAGAAAACAGTGATCATAAACCGACTGATTTGATTAAACAGAAATTAAATTTGGGGTAGATGAACAACCAAACTTATAACTGCCTATATTCATTCAAATTCTTATCTATCTGATATCTATAGGGATATCATATGTATTGGCCAAGAAAAGTGAGCATATAGTTAAAGATATGATCCCTGTACTGTCTATTTTATGATTCAAACAATTTTTATGGGAACTTACGTCTTCTCGATTCAGGATATCATCAGGGTCGTCGCTGATTTCGCTAAGGTCATCTGGTATTGGCTTGTCGTCAGCATCAATCTGAGTGTCAGTTTTGGTCGGCGCGGCAGCGGCGGGAGCGGCGGCGGGCTGCGCGGGCGGTGGCGTTTGTTTCTCGGCGATCTGCGGTTCGTTCCTTGGAGGGCGACGCTTGTGATCCATACGCATACCACGTCCGTAATCTGAGTCAAAAATATATTTTTTTGTTTCGATTTTGATTCTCAAATTAGTCGGGCAATGATATGATGAAAAGGTCAAATGGTATGTGTTTAACTAAATGTATATTTTGCAAGTATCAATATTTTGTCTGACAGTACTAATATGGTCTAGACCTGTAATCTTTACTTATAAGTAGGTAGGTACCTATTTACAGTCCCATATTGTTACCATAACCTAACCCGCCATCTGCTCACCTTCATTGCATCGTAGTCGTCATACAATAGGTGAATTTACTTATTAGGTCAAACTATCTATGTGTGCTAAATTTCAGTGCTACAAGCTACAAACCTTATTAGGTCTCCAATAAAATACAGACAGATGGCGAGCTGGAATGGACATGGCGAAATGGGAACCCTAAAAAGAATAGAGGTAGCTCACCATGCATCCGACCGCGGTGAGGCCCGGGATGACCTCTATGATGCCAGCCATCGATTTCAGGATCCTTATCACCCCACTCGTTCATCTGGAAATTAAAAACGATATTTATACAGATAGGTTGGTTATATTAAAATGGTCGAGTCTTTTTTGATGTTGAATGCCTCCTGTCTGTATTAAAATCAAATAGTAGATTTTGGCACTAGCTTATTACTATTACGTAAAACATAATTAGTAGGCAAATTATAACAAAACAAGCAAATAAATACACATACCGAAATGGGGATATGGACATCCAAGGAATTTGTGGGAAAGGATTGCGCAAGGTGTTTTAGAGCTTCGTTTGTGATAGTCGATTGGTTCATTCAGGTACAATCTGTAGTAGTATCTCACCTAGAGCAATGTAACGAAATCAAGGCATAGAGATAAAAAGACTAAATAGTTTGCATACCTATAGTAAAATAAAACAAGAGTCTACATTCAAGAGTTATGCTTTAAAGGGCTTTTATTCTCATATACTCTACTCTCGATTCTCGTTGAAGGGTTTATGTGTGTGTCCAAAACCTATCCTTGCCCCAGCCATCCTAATTCCTGTTAGTAGGGGATAAGGACTGGGTTGAACACACTTCAGTTGCTTGAGTAACATAACACTCTGAGCCTGGTTATCATGTTGTGGAATAGTCTTAAAGCTTACTTGAACCTGATTTATTCTACTTAACTGTTCATATTTAGTATGAACAGTTAAGTAGAATAAATCAGGTTAGTTTAACGCACTCAAACATGATTCTTATGTGGATATAGATATGTAAACGTTGAATACCTGTGAGTCGTGCATCGGCCATCGTCGATCCCTGCCCCAGTCGCCACCTGCTCGGTAGTCTTCATTATCCCACTCCTTGTGAGGATGCAAGTAGCCGCGTTCACGATCAATTGACGCTGATCGCTCTTCCCACGAACGGTCGCGACGCGGGCGGCGCTCATCGTAACCTGGCGAAAATCATATTTAATCAAGTTATATGGTAATATTTATGTTTCTTCTTTCCTTTTCTGACTCTAGTTGGATGGATTTTTGTTAATTAAGCTACTGGCACTGGGGGCTGAAGAGAGTTAACCTGAACACTGAACATATTTTAAAACGATAAGCATGCGAATCCAGGTCAAGATACTTAAGTTTCTTGTCTTCAGGACATTTGGGTGTCTTGCTTATTCCTGTACATCATTATTTCGGTGTAGTTGTGTCCCTTTTCTTTGATCATTGTTTATTATTATGCAAAAAAATGTACAAAATATAATTTATTACTCCACAGAAACAAAAAAAAACTAAGAAAATGCTTACCTAAATCTCGATGATCTCCCAAACGATCGCCATAAATTCTGTCCTCTTCCTCTGCGTACCCTCTAGCAGGGCCGGGCATATCATATCCAGGCTCGTAATGCCGTTCTCGGCCTTTGATCGCATAACTAGGAGACCGATCTCCATCCCGAGTGCCCTCGTACCGGTCATCGCCTCGCTCGTAATGGTCTGCGCGGTCGGTTTCATACTGCCGCTCGATTTCGTAATCCCCTGGTTCGCGATCTAAACTGTCTAACCTATCCCGTTTCGTTGAGCGATCTCTCTCTCTATCTTGTTTTCGGCCACCTCTCTCGGAATGTGTGTCTGTCCGGTCCTTTGATGTGGTTGAATTCTTGTCGGTTTCGACTGCCCTGTTCGATATTGCTGCTAATGCCGCAAGCCGTTCTTCAGGCCTGGGTAAAAGCCGTTCCATCGGTTTGCTAGGTTTCTCGAGGCCTTTATCTACAACACGGCCTCTGTCACGCCCCCTTCGTTTATCGTCTCTCTTGTCTTTTCTGTCACGCCCCCTATCTTTCCTGTCATGTCGTTCTTTGTCGTCATGTTTATCCTTCTTTCGCTCCAAAGATCTGTCTTTATGATCACGACCTCTGTCGCGATCGCGGCTCACAGATCGCTTCCTGTGCCTGTCAGCACTGCCATCTTTTCTTATTTGCTTTTTGGGGGAAACTGGTCTGCTTCGTTCAGAGCTTTCCTTCCTTCTGATGTCTTTGTGTGGGCGGGGAGATCGAGATCGAGCTTTTCTAGGAGATCTGCTACGTGGTCGGATTCTGTCTCGTTCTTTATCACGGTCTTTGTCTCTATCTTTATCCTTTTCTTTGTCTTTGCGATCTCTATCTTTGTCTCTTGAGGGATGTGGTGACACACTCTTGTTTCTTTCTCGTCGAGGTGGGGACTTTCCATGTTTAGCTGTATTTTTAGCTATTGTTTTTGATGTAATAGGTGGAGTACCGCCAGACTTTTTGGCTGGAGACAGGGACTTTTTATCAATAGATGATTTGCTAGATGTTTTCTTTTTTGTGTCTATTTTTTTCTGTGGTTTTTCATCTTTCTTCACTAAGTTCTTTTTAGTGACACTTTTATCTCGTTTTAATATCTCGGTTTTGGTGAACTTTTTTTTTGACGGCACATCACCTTCAGATGATGAGCTTGAATGGCGTTTGAGTTTTCCTTTTTTTACCTTTCTTCTAGTGTCCCTAGTGAAACCAAAGGAATTTACCTCATTTGTATTTCTTTGTTATGAAAGATCATTGAAGTTTTAATTTAATTAGTATAAATATTAGTAAAATAGTTTGCCATTCATGTTATACATAATAGGCTATAAATGTTAATAAGTATCAAAGATAGAATTGATATGTTAAAGTTAAGAACAAATTAGGAAAATAATGAGGGCCAGTTACAACAAACTATGCCTAAATATGAGAACCTACATTATTTATTTCTTAATATACAGGTACCATTTTATACCATATTATTGGAAAGGCAAAAGTTTTTGGATGGATGTTTTGTACTCATAACCTCACCAAAACTACTGAATAAATTGGGCTGAAATTTGGTGCAAGTGTAGTTTAAGTTGGAAAAGGACTTTAGTCACCACAATACCACATAGAAAAAGCTAAAAGCCATTGCTTGCGATCATACTGAGTATCATAAGGGTGAAAATTTGTGATGATTGCTGCTCAATCTACTGCAACAAAACTACTGGATCAATTGAGCTGAGTTAGGTATGGATATAGTTTATTATATAGCTGTCCTATACCAATTTCCAGGTAAATACATAAAAGGCTGAGAAGATGATGAAAGATTTTAATCTAGAATAAGGAGGGAACAGGCTGTTTTTATCCTGAATCCACACAGGGGAAGCTTCTGGCAGCAGCTAGTATAAAATCTTAATAATTTATTTTAAGATGGTTAATTAATAGATACATAGGTATACACATCTTGAATATACAATCAACTTGAAAATAATTTGAATAACTCGGGCAAATTAACATGACACTTGGCTCTAATGATGTTTGTGCACAATATAGGGTGGTATTGGATAATCTCGATAGAGAAGAGGTCCTGTAATACTTGGTAATGATAAGGCTTTGCAATTAGATGAAGAAGAAGCACAGAGGGCACCGCGCGGGGCAGCAGGGGAAGCATCAAGTTCAAAGACACATGTCAGCAAGGTGTCATGTTCATTCGCCCGAGTTATTAACTTAAACAAGCAATCAACAAGCTCTAACAGAATTGGTTACTTTAAATTTAAGTCTTAGGCTTATCCTTGAATAAAGTACCTATCTCAAAGGACCTTGTATTATCAACATTTTTTATCAGATGTTTTCGCTCACCTATCTGAAGAAGAAGATGACGAGCTGCCTTCGGAGGAAGAAGACGAAGCGCTAGAAGAGCTGGAACTCCTCGAAGACGACGTACTCGACACGGGTTTCTTTTTAACTTTCCGCATGTCTTTACCATCCATTTTCAGCTGCAATTCTAATTCCCGTTGCAGCTGCAACCTCCGCTTTTCGAGCACATCAGTGTCCGCGTAATCTAGGTCATTTTGGTCCCAATTGTCGATTTCACCATCGGGACTGTGGCCCGGCCTCACAACCACTGACGAATGAAGTCTACTTTTAGGATCATCTTTAACAGAACGCTTTTGTTCACTGTCTTTATTCGCAGCGCGCTGTTTAGAAGGACTAATCAACGTATGCGTGGATGCAAATTTGCAGGTTTTACCGTAAGCACAACTGCCGTGTTGAGCCCACTGCCTACAATGTTCAGTTGTTTTTTTAACACTAGAAGCCTTTCTATTACCGAGGCGCTCGAAAACACTAGGTCTATTGGCGAGGTCTTTTTGTTTCGGTAACTCAACAGTAATTTTTCTTTTTCCTGGCTTTGACATTATAAATGAAATACATTGGTCTCGTTTGCAATTCAATTACAAAACTTTACTGTCGAGCCGGCTAGGAAATCGCCGCCATTGTTGTTTTTATGATAGTATAAATTAAACGTAGTGGTTAAATTCTCTTTGAATTACACTATATTATCTCTTTTTTTTTTCGTAGATTTACTATGGCTATGTACTTATTACGTACTATGTTGTTTTTTATCGGAAATTACCGATTTTTTGACACATTGCAAAACACCTCAGAAAAGAGTTCTTTTTCACTTGACATATTTTCTCCGACTAATCTTCTACACCTACCAAATATTTTCGCTCGAGTAAATCGGCTTAAAAGGGGTAGCAAACCACAAAAAAAAAACAATCGACCAGAATAAAAAAAACACTTAGGGGTTGCAAGGTTGGTAAGGAAGGAACCCCTAAACATAGTCTGATCGTCCGTCCTTCCGTATGTATCAAACATGTCGGTCGAGTAATATTTTTAATCGCCATCGCCAGATCCAGGATGATGACCCACCGATGCCTAAGGCTTGCCTTTATCTGTTGCTTTTTCGTATTATAATAATTCGGCTAATAGAAAATCATATTATTTGGATGCAGATAAATCGGCGTCCTACAGCTCATTCAGATTATTATTGTTATTCAGCCATTTGTGTCCCACTGCAGGGCAAAGGCCTCCCTCCTCTCCATCCACTCCTTGTGGCCAAGGGCGTCGCTGGTCCATGTTGGCAGGTATGCGTCCAACTCGTCCCGCCATCTCCTTCTGGGCCATCCACTTCGTCGCTCAGATATTGTTAAAAAATCTAAAACCAACAAAATCACAAAAATCCGATACGTGTTGGATATCGTTCTGAGTAATTACGACTAAAATTAGGTTCAAATTAACAAAAATAAGTTATATATATATATATATATAATTATGTAATCAATCGGCTCTGTGCTCATATTTGTCCCTGAATAGAATTAATGCGATTAAATATTTACACGCGGACAAACGAAAACAGCAAAACTTAAACTTAATGATCTCAATGCTAAAATAAATGATTTAACCATCCCTATAAACCATCGGATATCGGAATATCGATCAAGCTCTATTCTTTTCCTCCCCTCCCACTCGCTCCCCCAAAGGCAAAAGCTAGAGGTCTGTACGGTAAGCCCGCCGCGCGCCCGCCCTGCCACCCCCCTGCCTATATCGCCATAGTCGATAATAGCTGACGGAACCCTATGCAATAAGCAATGTCGAATCACACTTGACTTGATTGTTATTTATTTCGTGTCTGTTTATTTCTCAATGGATTCTACGTAGTACTCTGACTAATCTGTGATGGATTCGTAATCGTAACGTTAGTCTTGATTGTACTCGTTTTGTTTGTCGCGATTTGACCGCTGAAATCGAATTCATAGGTTCAAGTTTCTATTGATTTAGCATATATCTACAATAAAAATCTTCATTGTCGGTACAGTATATTCTGAAACAAATCCACATTACGATGCCACTCTTAGATGGAAAAGAAATCGACATATTTTTTGTAAGTTTTTATTGTATTTTCATTTGTATTCACTAAGGTTTTATATTAGACATTAATGCGATTTTAATTGGATTAAGTAAACAGAAATACAAAACATCAATAACATACTAACCTCAAATTTAATTGTCTTTACAGAGTGAAGAAGATTTACCATATGAGGAAGAAATTCTGAGAAATCCATTTTCTGTAAAGCATTGGCTTAGGTACATTGACCATAAGAAAAAAGCTCCCAAAAATGAAATCAACCTGGTTTATGAAAGAGCTCTCAAAGAGTTGCCCGGATCTTTCAAACTATGGTACAATTATTTGAAGTTAAGACGCAGCCAAATCCGTGGCCGGTGTATTACCGACCCTTGCTATGATGACGTCAACAATTGCTTTGAAAGGTCTCTTGTGTTTATGCACAAGATGCCTCGTCTATGGATGGATTACTGTTCTTTTCTCACTGACCAGTACAAAATAACGGCTACTAGAAAAGCATTTGACTGTGCCTTGAGAGCTTTGCCCATCACCCAGCATCATAGGATATGGCCCTTGTATTTGAACTTCTTAAAAAAACATAACATACCCGAAACAGCTGTGAGAGTGTTCCGAAGATATTTAAAATTGTGTCCAGAAGATACTGAAGAGTACATCGACTATTTAATCTCCATACACAAGTTGGACGAAGCAGCAGTAAAGCTAGCTCAACTGGTTAACAATGAGAACTTTCAATCTAAACATGGGAAATCTAATCATCAGCTGTGGAATGAGTTGTGTGAACTGATTTCTAAAAACCCTGATCAGATACATACACTTAATGTGGATGCTATCATAAGAGGTGGTCTTAGACGTTATACAGATCAACTTGGCCATTTGTGGAACTCCCTTGCAGACTACTATGTGAGAAGTGGTTTGTTTGAAAGAGCTAGAGACATTTATGAAGAAGCCATCCAAACAGTCACAACTGTGAGGGACTTTACCCAAGTGTTTGATGCATATGCACAGTTTGAAGAACTCAGTCTTAGCAAGAAGATGGAAGAAGTAGCAAAGGAAACAGTCCCGTCTGAAGATGATGATATTGATTTGGAATTGAGATTAGCTCGGTTTGAATATTTAATGGAAAGAAGATTGCTGCTTCTCAACTCAGTTCTTTTAAGACAGAACCCCCACAATGTGGCTGAGTGGCACAAGAGAGTGAAACTGTATGAAGATAAACCCCATGAAATTATAGACACATACACAGAAGCAGTGCAAACTGTGGATCCCAAACTGGCTGTAGGTAAACTGTACACTCTTTGGGTCGGCTTTGCCAAATTTTATGAGAAAAATGAACAAATTGAAGATGCCAGACTAATTTTTGAGAAGGCTACCCAAGTGAGTTATGCCAAAGTTGATGACCTGGCTTCAGTGTGGTGTGAATGGGCTGAAATGGAAATTAGACATGAAAATTATGAAGATGCTCTGAAATTGATGCAAAGAGCTACCGTTTTACCAAAGAGAAAGGTGGCTTACCATGATGACACTGAGACAGTACAAACACGCTTGTATAAATCTCTGAAAGTCTGGTCTATGTATGCAGATTTGGAAGAAAGCTTTGGAACATACAAATCTTGCAAGGCAGTCTATGATCATATCATTGACCTAAAAATTGCCACACCACAGATTATTATTAATTATGGTCTATTTTTGGAAGAACACAACTATTTTGAAGAGGCTTTTAGAGCATATGAAAAAGGTATTGCCTTATTCAAGTGGCCTAATGTGTATGACATCTGGAACACTTATTTGACCAAGTTTTTGAAAAGATATGGAGGAACAAAATTGGAAAGAGCTAGAGATTTATTTGAGCAGTGTCTTGAACACTGCCCTCCTGAATTTGCAAAGTCAATTTTCTTGCTTTATGCTAAACTGGAAGAGGAGCATGGTTTAGCTAGACATGCTATGTCAGTCTATGAGCGCGCAACAACTGCAGTTCTTCCAGAGCAAATGTTTGAGATGTTTAATGTTTATATAAAAAAGGCTGCTGAGATTTACGGCGTTCCCAAAACCCGTACAATCTACGAAAAGGCAATAGAAACTCTTCCCGAAGGAAGAGCGAGGGAAATGTGTCAGCGTTTCGCTGAAATGGAGACTCGCCTTGGCGAGGTCGACAGAGCCAGAGCAATTTACGCACATTGCAGCCAAATGTGTGATCCAAGAATAACTGCAGAGTTCTGGAACACTTGGAAAGAGTTTGAAGTGAGACATGGCAATGAGGACACGATGCGGGAAATGCTCAGAATAAAGAGAAGTGTACAAGCTACATACAATACACAGGTTAACATGATGTCGGCACAGATGCTGAGTTCATCTGCCGCAGCTGGAACTGTATCAGATCTCGCTCCTGGAATGAAGGATGGTATGAGAATGCTGGAAGCTAAAGCTGCTGAAATGGCTGTGGCAAATAAGGGCAATATAATGTTTGTGAGAGGAGAAACACAGGGTCTCAAGGAAGCAGACAAGGTGGTAAACCCAGATGAAATTGATATTGATGAAGATGAAGAATCTGACAAAAGTGAAGAAGAGGAAGACCCAGTTCAAAAGAAACAAGTACCAGCTGCAGTTTTTGGAGGGCTTGTTGCTGACACTAACGAAGAATAGAATTACTTATTATAAATCAACTTTATTAAAACTTAGCTAAGCAATACACAGCTTTCAATATTTACAATATAAATCACAGAACACAGTTATTACTATCATTTAAAAAAATGATGGAAGATTAAAAGAAAATTATTAGTTTCGTCGTACACCCAACAAGCATAAAGTTTGAAAAACTAACTGTCGCCAATTTAGATTTATTTGTCATTTCACATACAGGTCAGATAGAAGAAGGAAACTCTTGATGTAGGTGTCTACACGGTTTAATAGCGCTCGGCGAAGTTTGAGCGGAGCTCCGCGCAAGTGAGGTGAGGCGAGACGGTGGGAAGGTAGCTAAGCGACTAATAGACCGGCCGGGCGCCTGCCCTGTCACGTCGTCGCACCCCTCCCGCCAGACACATCTAAAAATCGACTTTGCGCATTCAAGGTCAGCGCTATTAAACCGTGAGGATACCTTATACAAGTAGTTAGGTAACTATAGTTTTTATTGAATTAAAAGTACAAAAAGGCCGCTTACAGCCGCGAAATTGGATTTTTGACATTTATGGTAGGCTTCAATCGTGATTAATATCCGTGAAAGATCTGTAGTTGGCCACAGGGTATAGGACTCAATATCCAATGCACCTTGTCAAAAGTCTATCAAGACGTTAAGGCTATGAGGCTTATTATAGGAACATACTCACAAACAGATACCTACCTACATACACTAGAAAAACATAACCCTCCTTCGCAGTCGGGTAAAATTAGATAAGCAAGTAAGTAGGTACTAGGTACACTCATCATATCCATTGACTCAAATGACATTGCTTAGTGCACAAAACAGATATGACAGCTTTCAGCAAAAATACAAATACTAGTTTAATCCTCATAAGACCAAACAGTAAACAAGTCACATTAAATGCTAAATACATAGTTAGTGGATCATGATTGTTATCATCTATAGTCATTAGGTTGATTAAACAACAAATTTGAGAGCATTAAAAATATTAAATACATTTATAGAACAAAAACAACAAAGGTATTATGAGAGACAATCTACTGATATCAGTAAATAGGAACTTATTCCTAAAATATAATCATCATCTGACTTTTCATATGATATCCCTTGGAGATGTTATTGTATACAGTGAGTTTGAATACATATTATTCAACTCTGTACTGTGCATGTTTCCTATATCATTGGTTACTCCTCCAAACATTATAAGCTCTCCATTCCCCCTTACCAATGAGTACATTATCAGTTCTTCAGGAGCTCCATTAGTTTGGCCCAATCGAGGACAGAGCCATGAAACATAGTTCATAGAGTTGCCATTGACAATGGTTGAGATATCTAGTACATGCATAGTTAGTGTGTTCCTTTTAGTTTTCTTTATTCCTGGCTTGATCTCTGCATTATCAGGTGGTGGTGGAACCCGATGTTCTAAGTGAGCAACATTCCTTATATGGATGAGATCATTCTCTAGAGGTGCGCCATCCTGAGATGTGTCACAAGCGAAGGCAGCCATTCTGTATCGATTGGCTTCTTGCAGCTGCCTCATAAGCCTTACATTTTTGTCCTGTAATATATAATAAAATAATAACAAAAGAGTCATAAAGAAAATAAAAAATAAGCAGTATAATATTCTGTAAGTCACCTTTTTAGTCCCCTTTATTGGTGTATCTTTCATCCCATGTTTGCCTTCAGTATTATTTAATATGCTGGGTCTATTTACATTACTGTTGTTATTTTCATGACTCGGGCCCGCCACAGGATCATCATTTGTGATCATCTGTTCAGGTGGTGGTACATTAGGTCTTCTAGGCAATTCACCTCTTCTACCATTAATGTTTTGATCCCTGTCTAAAGGTCTTTGTATGCTTTGTTCAACCCTGACAGATACTGGTGGATTATCTGGCCTGCTCAGAGCTGAGATGCGTACCACTGATGTCACTAAGGGTCGAGCACCATTCCATCCATTCCTACCTCTGCTTAAACTCACCACTTTGTCTCCAACCCTACAGGCAGGGTTACACCAAATATTTGAAGAAGCCCATTCCTTATTTTTCACGGCTAGTTCCTTCCAGGTCCACACAGGTCCTGTCATTGTAAGCACCCAACAATCATTGTACACAAAGCGATTATGCAAAGTTTGGACTCCACCTAGGAACATCAACCTTGCTGAATCTAATTCTACAACAGATTGGGAGTATCGAGGAGAAGGCCTGGGTTTTGTTGTAGCTTGTTGCCTCCAAGTAAGAGAGTGAACATCCAGTACCCATACATCATTTGAGCATTGATGTTCTGATTCAGGTGACATTGTCAATCCTCCAAACACTACCATTTCATCACCCTTCATATACGCCGAGTGCCCTGCCATTGGTGGTGGACTGTTAATAGCATTCATCAATACCCATTTATTAGTTCTCACATCATAGAAGTGGATCTCATTGAATAATGTTGTGTGGGTGTAGTATTGTGAGAGAGATGGATAAGTCCATCCACCAAACACAATTAATGAATCTTTGTATGGCACCATTGTAGTATATGCTTTGGGAACAGGATATGTTCCAGTCGCTAGTGGTCTCACCCATTGCCGCTTTGATAGATCAAATCTCCACAGATCATTAAAGGAAGTTGCATTGGTAGTGCATCCTCCAAAAACATACATATTGTTTTCATAAACACATGCTGCATGTGAAAATCTCTTTGTGATAGTGTATCCTAAATCTGTTGCATTAACATTCTCCCAGAGTATGTTGAAATCTCCAATCGCCTTTGCCAGTTTTGTAGCTGTTTGTCGAAATACACCTAAAAAAAATATAGTAAGGCAAATAAAGATTGAAATTGAAAAAATAAGCGCCATGAAGTAGAATTTTTAAGAGACTTGTTGACTAAAGTTATCTATTGCATGTTTACTTACTTTGGGCACAGAAATTCCACCTCTTACATACTAGCTTGCAGTTTTGAAGATCTTTGTAGGGTGGTAAAAAACCTAAAATAAATTCCAGGACCTCATCTGGCAGATTTTCAACTGAATTTTGTAATGTTTGGTCATGAAGAGATTTGTGTATCACTTCCATTATCGTTATTTCAAAATTTTCAAAGATATTACTTTATACGCAATGCAGATTCTGATTTTTTATTGAGATGAAAATCAAAACGAAACAAAACATTGAAGATAAATTACTTTTTTCTTGTATATATTCCGTTTGACAGCCAGCACCACGAAGGCATGAACATGACTGATTGATAGAGTTATAGATCTAGCAGAAGATTAAGCAAACAAATCCCAACACTATTCTCAAAGAAAAACCGAATGATTTACGAAAATACACAGGGTTGAGTATGAAGAAGCTTCTGAATATTTTCGAGAATCTAGCACACGTTTCCATTTTGTCTTCAAGAATCCAGCAAATATTAGAATGCTGGATTCTCGAAGGTCTTTCGAGTCAGTGTGGTCGGACGTCCGACTGCCGATCGTGTATTCATAGCTTTAACACAGCGTTAGAAACTTGCCAGGACATACGATCTTAAGAGTTTGATTTTACGTATATTATTTTATCAGCACCCTGTCCGTAGCCTTCAGGCGGGGTCAAGCAAGAACATTTTTAAAACCACCCTTATGACAGACTGTCAGCCGAACTAGAGGGGCAGCTAAAAGGTCATTTGGAGTTTTGGCGGGAACATGAAAAATGGCGCATTGGCGGCATTTAATTCATTGACAAAACTTGTATCACTTTGAGTGTTATGTGTAAAAACGGTGGTTTTTTATCCATTATGTGCTCGTGAACGTGTGTGAGTGTTGGTGAATAGTGTAATGCTGTAAACGTGACTTTTTGTGTTGCCTCCAAAACTCCATAGAAGCCTCTAGTAAAGTCGCAACCACCACTACTTTACAGGGGGCATGACTTGACTTATGACAAAATAATCTCTCCAATTACTTGACACTGGCTATATACCTTTGATGTGAAGTCAAATCCGAATAACTTAGGTTCTTCGAAAGAAAAAAAAAAGGTCATTTGGCAGTCGTGTTTGTATTTCATTTATTTTTATTTATGTAAGCTTGTTGATGTTGATAATAGTGCGTGAAGTGCGTCATACGATTTTGTTTGACCAGCTTATCGTACCTTTTCTTATATTTATACTGGCAAATAGTGTTGTATAGAGGGAAGCGCCAAAGTTTAAATAATTAAAAGTTGTAAAATATTGATTTTATTCTTACAAACTGTGACAATAATTTAAATTAATCAATTAGAGAGCATGAGTGATATTTTGTTTAATTTAAAAGTATTACATAGATGAGAATTCGGTTATTGTTATCTTTTTGTGAACACTATGTTTTGACAACTGATATAACCTAAATAATACTAGTTTTACGAATTATTGTGTAGATACTACGCAAATAACGGTATCCATAAGTGAATAATGCAGCTTTTGCTACAAGCCAGTCCCCTTATTGATAAATTAAAACACTGGCAGCGAGCTATATCGTTCAATGAAGTTCAGCTAACCACCTCCCAAAAGGTAATCTAAATAGTGATAACTTATTATTATTATGAAGTGCACGAAAGGTGCCTCTTCGAGGCGCACTTGAAATCCTTTCACCACACTGGTTCGAAGGAACCAGTGACACGATAAGAAGAAGAAGAAGATTATTATTTGTTTATTGGAAATCTTGGTGAAATCCTAATACCATTCGAGTTTGAATTCGTAATGGGCACAATATAACTAAAAAAACTTAATTTACATTCTCAATACAAAAAATACTCATAATTTATTTTGATCATCTAATAACTACTTTACTTACCCATAGTTTGATAGGGCTCTGCAGTTATTACAGTATTCGACTAACGAGGCCTACACACTTTTGTATTTACCGAAAACTTGCTAAGTAAATCATGCAAAAACGCCTTGAAAATAGAGAGTAACTGTCATCCATAAAAATTGATGAGACCAACCAGTAACTATACTGTCCATTATGGTGATGATAATACTCAAAGCATTATTTTCAAAAGTTTTGTTTTTAACTGTTTGGTAACTTGAAAATGAATTATTTTCAGGTTGTACTATGGAGTATAGGAGTTGTTGGCACAAGTGCAGTAGTTGTGGGAGTGCTGTCAAGATATTTAGCGCGGCGGAGAGCCAAACCCATTCTTAATCCAAGAATACAACGAGCCATCAATAAGAGAATATCTAGAATGAGAAGTCCCAATGGTGGTAAGACTAGCCTGTGCACATTGTACTAAGAATTGAATCATACTGATTTCCCAATAGTGAGTTATAATAGTCAGGATAGGAGATGCTACGGATATCCGGCAGCTATTCGGTATTCGGACCAATATTCCATGATATCCAGCCAGGTCCCAAATAGAATAAAATCAACATGAAATCTAAAGTTTTGCACAGCTTTGTAAATGCAGGCAAAATACACTTCCCATCACAGCATCCACGCCCCGCCCCCTCTGCAAGTTACAACTTGAATTGAGTTATGTGGGATCACATAATTTCTCTGGCCGAAGCATACGCCGGGCATCCAAAATCAGGTCTCCAGCTGAACTACTATTTGTTGCATCTCTAGTTAGGATAGTATGGATTTTACATTCTATCTCTCTTGTAAACTGAAATAGGTAATAAAATATAATAACATCCATCACAACACACCATCACTTACTTAGGTTCTTCTGAGACAAGAAATAATATATCATCTATTGTATTTCTTGTCTAGTATGAACCTGTTCACTTTTCTTGGATATGTTCATAATCACTGTGTCTTTTAAACCTATGTACCAACAGGCATGGGATCAGTAGCAAGCAGTGGAGGCAGAAGCAGCCCCCTGGGCTTCAGTGAGCGTCTGTCGATGGCTTCAGGCTCCATTGGCTCTGGGGGTGGAGACGCAGCTCCACTATCGCCGCAGCAACTTGGTGTAATGGGTAAGAAAACTAATTTTCAGTTTCTCATATTTTTTTCAGAAATATGTAAGCAAGCCATCAACCGTAAGTAGTGTAGAATAAAAAAAAATATTAATATATGTTTGAGTCTATAGAATAGTATTATGATTTAAATTGTTTTGAATACCGCTGTTTATTTTAAAACTTAAGCTATATGATTGTTTTGCACTAACTTTTGTATTGTGTAGGTGTTATTTTAAGCCAGTCTTATGTACTAAGTAACCAATATTAAAAACCTAACGTTGAAATGATGTATTTACTTAACTTAATAATGCACTGAGGCTCAATTATCTGTAAAAGAATATGGTCAGAGAAAGAACAATTTGTATTTAAGATAATATATGATCTAGGATTATTTGGATAAGTATTTTGTAACTAATTTATCCAAAAATATATTGGGTTGATACCTAACAATAATATTCAGTAATAGTTTTTAATGTGGGGTTTTGAAACTTTTTTTACAGCGCCATCTATTGATGAGTAGCAGTACTTCTTCTAACGGTGCTCTAATGTTGTTTTAATTTAGTACTGTTTATCTTGAATAGAGAGCGTTTATAACTCTGATACTCATTGCTTTCGCATGTTAGTAATTTTAGCTATACTAGTCGTTTTTCCTCTGTGGCTGTAGGCTCGATAAAATAAATTTAAGAAGAATAGGTAAGTTAATGATTTGTAAGAAGATAATCTGGCATCAATAACACCTATTAGCATTGCTAACACATCTGCTAGTTTTTAACACAAAGTGGAGTAACACGTTTTTGGTCATGCAAATTAACTAACATTCAAGTTTACCCTTATCAAATCAATGGTCAAGCCAAGGTCATGCAAAGCAATCACTAATTTCAAATTACTTAAATGCGGCTCGTTGGTCTAGGGGTATGATTCTCGCTTTGGGTGCGAGAGGTCCCGGGTTCAAATCCCGGACGAGCCCGCGTTTTTGCTACTCTTAATCTCTGGCCGTTCATTTTATAATGTTTCTTCAACAAGAAGAAACTGTAAAATCTAATGTAGCAATATTTATTTAGTATGCGGTATGAATTTGTCCTTGAATTTGTAACGTTTTTTTATTATGGAAGTACAGTAACAGTTTTCAAACAATAGTCGGGTCGAGTCCCTACCCCTAGGGACTCCATATTCTGTGTTCACGGCACGCACCGACCCACTGACACCCAGGCATGCGCCTTGAGATTATGAGACGTGACGTGACACCTACTTAGTGCTTACATAAATGCCGTTTTATTACTCGTAAATGACTGAATTTGGTTTTAGTGATTCACCAAGGGACTTTTTTATTGTGAAAATTGCAATGACAAATTATAAATTATCACTATTTCGGTTTTTTTAAAGGACAGTCTGGCTCTGGCGCCCGCCGTTTCATGAGTAACAAATGTATTGGACATGCATGATACTTGATAACACTATCATGCACGATGCAGCCAGCCGTGCATCAACATTACACACATCACACTAATAAATAAGTGCAAACAAAAGTATTGTGGATGGATGCATGTTTGGAATTTTGGATTCATGATTCATGCAAACAACCCAAAAACTGTTGAACCCATGTAGCTTAAAAATTATGTATTTTGTTTGCATTGCGAATGAATAAAATTTACTTTCTTAGTACGCGTCTGCACTACTTGATGTACACGTACACACCCTCAAGTTTCAAGTCTCTACTTTCAGCGGTTTAGCCTACAGCCTTCAGTCAGTCAGGTCCAAGCTTTTTATTGATACAACCGGTAAAAGTAGATGCGGAGAGCCGAACACCGGACTCAGTGGCGTGCAATGGGAGAGGCCTACGTCCAGCTGTGGACTAAAGTGGGCTCACAGGTGGAGTCTAGATGTTTTAACCAACTTTACTACTCTCCACAAGATGGCGTGTCCAGAACTTTCAGCTTTTTGGTTTGTAGTTCGTTTCAGTGAATTCTAATGTGGGGCCTAATGTAAATTACTTCACATATTCATGAATTTCGTTAGCTATTCTATTCGGCTCGTTGGTCTAGGGGTATGATTTTCGCTTAGGGTGCGAGAGGTCCCGGGTTCAAATCCCGGACGAGCCCAAGTTTTGCAGTTTTTCTCAAAACTTTTTTACAGATAATAATGATTTATGTTTATAATAAGGTATGATGAGTAGCTTAGTTCACCATACTTTAATGTTTTTTTAGAACTTAATTGTTTTAATGGATATAGGATTTATTGAAACAAGGATTTTTGATAAGTAAGTACCTAGTTATATACTTCCTTATTTTAATTCAAACACACGATAATTTTGAACAATCAATCATCCATCATACACAAAAGTTGACGTAAGGCTCCAGAATAAATTTCGCTTAGAAATACAACTTCAAAGGAACCACGTCGATCCCGTCGATTGCACACGTTCGCAAACAAACCTACGACCGGCGGGTTTCCCTTGGGAAACCCTTGAGGACCTCCACTCTACACATGTACCTGCAGTTTCAGTGACGTGATAAAAAACCTTACACATTTAGCATTGATGGACCTCAGTACTTACGGTTCTATAGAAATACTTATTGCAAACTTACGTGGCAAACAGGATTGGCAGAAGAAAAATTCTACATAAAACCAATACCATGACCAAAGGAGTTGTCTCCTAGTCGCGTCCCTGACTCAGTCCGGATTGTACATTTGTAAAAACTTCATACCTTCCCAGATGCCGCAGTCTCCCGTCTCCCCTTGCGTGTGGAAATAATTAAACGGCTTTCTCTAGTCTACCTTTGAATTGAACTGAGCTGAAAAGTCTCACAAAGAACTACAGTGACTACCTAACCTGCGCCTAGTTTCGGTGAAAAGAACAATATAAAGATAAAAAAAAAACATTTATTTCTTGTAGGTCTTACTGCCACTTGCACCAAAGTCGAAAAATCGAATACTTTGATAGGTATTTTTTAATATAAGTACTGCCTAAAACTTTACTTAGATCAATTTCCATTGCACCAAACAGAACACACTATGTAACTCCCAAGTAAAGTGATTTCTAAATAAGTGAATGAAAGAGCGATTAATCTCGCGACCATCTAGATTTTCTATGGTTTATTCTGTGGGTTTATTGGTTCATTGACCTTAGACGAATAACCAATATTATTTTATGCAAAATATATTTACAATATTTTCCGAGTTTTGTGTATAAAGCGAACAATTATTTAGGAAAATAGGCTCAGATATTTGGTAAACGAAGCTGAGATGGACAAAAAAGTGAAAACAGTCGGCGTTTCTCTCAAAGTTATATATAGGTAAATTAAAATAGGTAGTTCCTACTCCTACTTACAACAAGAAAAGGGAATAATATTATGGAAATTAATGTGCAATCATTCAAGAACAACAAAGTCAAAGCTGAGAAGAATATAAATGGGTCAAACCGCGAAAAAATGTAAATATCATTCATGACATTACGTTCATGACGATTATAAAGCTTAGTTCATAAGTATGGAAGTAAAACATAATGTATATGAATAAACATTTTATTGAATATTAACAAGTATTTTTTTTAAAGTAAAAGTAGTTAGTAATTTTGTTTTCACATGAGGCAGTATTTAGCGTATGGTGCATATGTTTAATTGAAATTACAGCACAATATTATTAAGTCATCAATTTTCATTACACTCTGGTTTTTATCTTAGTCCATCTGTCTTATGGTCTTATGTTCCTGGTTAGGTAGGTTTTTTTAGTATGGTCATGGAACTTTAGTACACGAGTGTATTCTCAGCTTAACTATCGGTCATGACTGTAACGTCTCATTCATGACAAAAAATGCCTGTGACTTCACCCTCAAATTCAAATATCACTTTATTGCGAATAGCCATAGACTACGGAGTGGTTTTATTCTTTTGTGTGATAGTAAGCCTTCATAAACACGCAAAATAGTAAGACATATTAATAAAACTTTCCCTGCAATCGAAAAATCAATAAACACTTTTTTCTTGTGACAAATGTATCATCCACATAAAATACTATTTCTCTTAAAATACAAATGGCGGTTTTTATTTTTAATGTGTTGGCATATGTTTAATGATGTTGTCACGTAAGAAACTAATTGAAACTACTGAATTATTCCTATAGTTTTCCAGAAATAAACGATACCTTCATGACATCAAAAACATGAAAAATAATGGACACTTTTTTAAAATGGAATAAAAAAAAACCAAAGCTTTGTTTATTTTACGGTTTTTATGAGCACGTTGGATAAGTTTCATAGAACCTCAACTTAAAATAAAAAACCGATAAAGTCATTACGTTTCGTCAGTAATAATAGTTGTAGACACAAAATTGGAGATGGACACATTATTTTTGTATGGGAGAGAAATTTGTACCAATGAAAAAAACCGAATAAAAACCAAACTGTAAGAAACTGCTGAAACGTTGTGTAATTACCTAATAGTATACAGGCATACCATTCAGTACAATATCCAATAAATCTTAACTAACAAATAATGTTGATGTTAAAAGAAAAATAAAATGAGCACAAAAGGTGTGTTACAAATTTACATTTTTTCGCGGTTTGACCCAAATGCCAATTTCAGCGGCTCTAGTGATTATATTTGTGATTATACGTAACATGTTTGTTGGTAAAATTATATATTTTTGGCTTATCAATGTGTTTTATACGGTTATTATGAAGGGCTATGTAGGTAAGTGAAGAGTTGGGGTCCGTCGTTGTCTTTGTTCCTCAGTT
This sequence comes from Lobophora halterata, assembly GCA_932526365.1. Taxonomy (NCBI): domain Eukaryota; kingdom Metazoa; phylum Arthropoda; class Insecta; order Lepidoptera; family Geometridae; genus Lobophora; species Lobophora halterata. The sequence goes on along the minus strand of OW052001.1, from coordinate 9,096,043 downwards.
CCCAATGGGTCCATGAAAAATATTACTTTAATTTTAAATTCATACATGAGCTCCCAATGGTTCCATGAGATTTAACTAATGTACAGTTACATTGATCCAGTAGCTGCATCCAGCCAGGGTCACTGGCAAGGGATCGCTGGATCGCCACTGTATCAATGTAGTATCAAAACACACACTGTACTGAATGTAGCACAATAGTAGCGATCCAGCGAGGGAACTCAGTGACGCTGGATCCAGCTACTGGATTAATGATAATAAATCAACCATTATGTACTTTATGTTTTAAACATAATTATTATTATTTTTATTTTGATTTGTTGTATACTTACATCATCATACAGTTATAATATGTATAACTTACTTCACTATTTGGCTGTCGGTGTCGTGTAGTGGAATCTTCCACCTCTGCTATCTTGAAATTTACAAAATAAAAGCATTTCTTTTGCCCTGAAATATTTCTGTTTAATTTCTACACCGTCTTCTAAATATCGAATTACCTAATCACAAACGCTCATTGTTAAACTGAGTTAAATTATGCATTGTTTCGTAGACCGTAGTGGCTTAACCCTTTTGATTTATGTGCCCTTATTTATTTCTACCTCTCGTACTTTTCTGCTGAGTTTCTCGACTGTATTATTACAATCGGATTGCGTCGGGTCGTTCCCTACACCTGTCGTTTCTTGTAAGTTATGATTCGAATGGAGAATTTCCAGCTTTCTATTGGATTCTATTGCAATACAAGATTTATCCTTTAAATTATTATCGGCAAACATTCGACTGGGAATAAAGTGAATAATGGAGTACCATGATAAAATATTCTGACTGCACGTAAGGAAACACCCCGGAACGAACTATTGAAATAAAATTGTAAGCTCACACTTTCCAACTTACGTCATCCCCGTCGCTTCACTCCTCTCCACCCAATCGTGATGTCATCCAAATAAACTACAATGATGTTGACATGGTCCGATAGGTGAATGAGGTCAAAAGGCATCTAGTTTGATATCCATTCATATCCCCATTATTATTCCTATCTCAATGAAAGTTTACGATGACGTTTCTCATTTTTTACAGTCCGTAGCCATAGCTATATTTACTCAGTGTTTAGGCTATGTGCCTACAATCGTTTGGATGCGTGCTGCGCAACGAATGTTCTTTTTATGGGCCATTGTAGAACTCTGAAGGTTTTTGTGGCCTATAGCATCTATGGGTACCTTTTTCCTATGCTCATGGTGCTAAATGCCAGTGATCTGAACTTTCCATGTCCAGTTTATTATTATTAGCCTGCTGCGGCGTTTCATCTAAAATGTCAAGGTTTTTTTATTATGAGATCTTTTATTGGTCCTTTACCTTGTTATTTTGTAGGCATGTTATGTATTACCTACCCCCGTAAGTAATGATTGGGCTACTCACGTGGCCGGGTGACATTAGGGTATAGGTATAACTCTCAGAATAAAATGATGTAACATGAAATAGGTAGGTAAGTACCTTCATAATCTTCGAGATAATGTCGTATCACCCTTACTCTCTTAACAGCTCACAAATAACAACACATTGACAGACAGGGGCTAATTAAGCTAAAAATATCTACCTACTGCGTTTCTTACTAATTACGCCCTCGGCAAACTTTTATTAGTTTCAGTTAAATCGTATGCTTAAGCTCTATTTCTAGCTCCACCAACAGCTTTACCAACTCATTTTGTTCCAATAACAAGTACTACATTCAGTATTGAGGTATTTATTACAAACATAACTCATTGCAATAATAAGGAAGGCCGGTACGTTAGCCCAAATGTTTTTTTGTAAAATCATAGAAATAGCTGTTTCTCTACGATGTAGATTAATGTACTTAATTAATATCTTTTTGTATATTTGTTTTTGATTAGTATCTTACCTACCTACCCAGATACCTAATATTTATTTAGTCACGTAATGACTTCCATCTCCAGCTTCGATTGTGTAATGTAATATTCTAGTATATACCATAGGTACATTTGTTAGACCGTACCTACCTTCCCTTTCTGTCTTGATACGCTGATATCCTCGCCCTTGGAGTATATCGTGTGTGAACCCTCCCTAGACTGAAGGTCGTCTCCACGAGGGATGTTTAAGGGTCGGTATTACAAGGGTCGGACAAATTTTATTTTTATGAATCATATCTCTGCGCTATCTGGACGTTTTATGGGATTCGCACAAAGTGGTGATCTTGATAACCTGTATAATATATATTGTTTTGCCTCTATAACTATGTATATTCGGTATATGTATACTTATAATTAACTATTTTCTGTCCTCTTGTTATCCACTCCTAAATTCTCAAGTATACCTACAAGCTTATAATAGTTGATAAAACCTTATACTTTGTCTAAGTCCATTCAGCCTAGGGCGCCTTAGGACGCGTGGTGGATGAGATCCACGTGCTGGGTCTGCAGATAGCGCCTGCCAAGACGGAGGCGCTATGGTTCCACAAGGTTCCACGAACCAGGAACCTACCCAGCTCGTCGGTTCGAGTAGGTGACGTAGACATCCAGGTGGGGCAGTACCTTAAGTACTTGGGCCTCACTCTGGATGGTCGTTGGGGATTTGAGGAGCACTTCAGCCGCCTGGTCCCCCGAGTCCAGAGGGTAGTGGGTGCGTTGCACCGGATCCTACCGAATCTCGGGGGACCACAGGAGGGTGTTCGCCGCCTTTATGCGGGGGTAGTGCGGTCCATGGCACTCTACGGAGCGCCCGTCTGGTCCTCCAGACTGACGGGTGTTAGACGCTGTAGGACGCTCTTTGAGCGACTGCAGCGTACTATGGCCTTACGGATCGCACGAGGATATAGGACAATATCCTTTGAGGCGGCGACCATCCTGGCACGCTTTCCTCCTCTGGACATCCTAGCGGAGATGGACTGTCGGGTTTACGACCGTCTCCGCAGCGCCGAGGAGGAATTCGCGCCCGCTGAAGTGAGGGTGCAAGAACACCGGCGCGCGTTTGACAAGTGGCGCGAACGGCTCTTGGAGCCGCATCGTTTGCGCCAACGCGTTGTCGGTGCGATTGTGCCGCTCTTCAAGGAGTGGATGGAGAGGAAGGAATACGTCACCTACAGACTGACTCAGGTGCTCACCGGACATGGGTGCTTCGGTGCGTACCTGAATCGGATCGGCCGCGAACCGACCGCGGAGTGCCACCACTGTGGGAGGGACCAGGACTCTGCCCAGCACACGCTCGAGGAGTGCTCGGCGTGGAGCTCCGAACGGCGGGTCCTGATGGACCAAATCGGGCAAGACCTCGCCCTGCCTAGCGTTGTTGCGGCAATGCTGGCAGAGGCGACAGCGTGGAGGGCAGTAGCCTCTTTCTGTGAGACCGTCATGGTTCAGAAAGAGGCTGCTGAGCGGGATCGCGAGAGATCCGATCCCGCTCGGAGACGGCGGGGCCGGGGTGTCCAGGTGGGACATCCCGGGCCGTCCGCCCCATGAGGGGTGGCGGTGTCTCCTGCCAATGAGGGAGATCTTGCTGGGTTCGAGAGCGGTCGGAGTGGGGGCTCTGGCTGCATTATACTCGAGCCCGGGACGGCTGCAGTGCACGGGTAGGCATGCACTGCAAGCGGAGCTCGGGGTTGGCGCAAGCCTGCCCTAGGATGGGCCTCAAAGCAACGTGCGTGAGGGACACCGGTACGTGTTCTTTGGATATCCCGGGGTCCCTCTAATGCGCAGAGGTCGGCCACCATGGGGTTTTAGTCGGTTAAAGTCCGACATACCCCTCCACCCTCCCCCAAGGGCGGTGGGCATCCATGAGGATTTCCCCATGTAAAAAAAAAAAAAAAAAAAAAGGGCGCCTTAGGAAACAAAACTTCAGACAATTATACATACGAAAATCATTATTTCCTATCTCGCAGTCGGTTAAAAAAATCCATGATTGACCAACACATTCTTCGCATTCTCCAAGCGGTGTCTAACGGAGCGCAGCTAACCAACAGTTTATCGACAGTGTTAATTAAAGCAACATTATTTGAACCATTATCATACATAGGAATGACTTAAAATACTTTCAAAGATTTTTTAAAGGCACATCTTATCAAAAATGGAGAATAAATGTTGTTTTTCTGTGGGGTGCGTTAATGTCACGCACTATTATCACGCAACTTGGTACCTGAGACGCTAATAAAAAAATAGTGGAAACGGAACAAAGAAACTTTTATATATTTGCTTATTGCTTTGTTTCTATATTAATCAATCTATCTACTATAAGTATAATAAATGGCTTCGTCCGGACTGACAGACAGACAATGCACAGTCCAAACCACGAACGTAGAGACTTGAAATTAGAAGGCTATGTTCGTCAAGAAGTAACGGTGCGTACTAAGAAAGGAATTTTGTTTATTCATTTTTAACAAAATGAATTAACCAAAATCCTTTCTTAATACGAGTATGTAGGTAGGTACGCGCCTACTTTGGTTGATGAAGATAACTGCATATTTTAAGTCTCTACATCCAGTGCTTGTATAAAACTAGCCTATTTCTAACGTCTTTTAACGTGAGTTTAAAATTTCACCATTCTTTTTATTTTTTAAAGTGTCGTTATAGTAGATTATGCACTAAGGGGATAAAGCAGTGTCTTATGTCGTGGGTGGCATATTGAACCCTGAGCTAACGAGGGAGTTATGTAGAGTCCTGAGTGACGCGAGGGGTTCAAGCTGCCCAAGACGAAGACAGGCTTTATCCCAGAGGAGCATCATACTCTAATTTTCACACCTTCTGCGAGGCAATAAAAAGCCAGGGCTCCGAACTCAGCAGCCAACACCGTCTTTTGTTTAACAATCTTTGAAGTCGCGCCTTTTTTCTTTTTTTTTATGAGTCAGCTAGTTCGATTTCAGGACAAACTTTTTTACAATGCCATATGGGCGTTCTTTTACTAAGAGTTTTCCACGAGTTTCCACACAAATTTGACTTTCTAAATTCAAATGACATTACTACCCTTGAGAGTTTCATACAACATTACCTCCCTTGGTAGGTAATGCTTTGCTTTACCTTGATGATAGCATGATATGTAATTGGATATTGTCGAGCAGGTGGTGTGAAAACTTTTTTATAGGGCTGGCATGAAAATTAAAAGCCCATAATTTTTTTTTATAAAAAAAAGATGTGAATGTAAAAGATGAAACAAGGTCAGAGTTGGTGAATATTGAAACACGTCGTGTTTTTCACTTAATGATTTAATTAAACAAAAAACTTCACATGAAACATCACAATTTATGCTTCGCAAGGTAATGTAGATGCCACGAGATTCATTTCCTGTTTTAGGTGTAATAGTATGTTGAATAACATTACAATTTTACAACTTGTCTTATTTCTACGTAGGTACAGACAGATCTTCATTTCGCCTACTTAAAAATGTAGCTGTAGGTATAAAAGCATTTGAAAAATTCGACTATGTATTTGACAATAAAGTTATACATAGTAGTTTCTCATACATCAATAGACGCAAACACCAATATTTTTTGAGGGTAAATGTTTTGATTGGTAATTATAGTAATCTATAATGAAGGTGATAAAGAAAGCTAAAACTAAGATGATTTATAAATAAATTCAAAGACTTATCGATATGGTAGGTACTCTAGGTGGGATTTTTTAAAACAAATTACATCATTAAAACGGAATACAATGGGCATTTACTTATTATTAAGGCGAACACTTACATCGATCAATTCATACAAAAATATTTTTTTTACACATCGACAAACACAGCTAAGCATTTATAAATTTATTTAAATACTAAATTGGGTATTCTTCACTACAGGGATTCTACAAAATATAAATTGTTAATCAACGGAGGGATGATTTTTTTTCATTTATTTATTTATGGCTATTTATGTTCATAAAACTGCGTGTTTGCCTATTGGGAATATTAAATACATAATGAAGGATTCATGCCCTCATTCAGCCCAACTATGGTTATATTAATCGATCATTATCTATCGATTATTATTTTTGTACCTATCATAAAAACAAAATTAAACAAATAAATAAGCTTACATAATAATATCTTTAATTCTGGAATTTAAACTCTTGCAACTTAACTAAAACTAATAAAAATACTTACTAAAAACTAAAAAACAAGAGGTACTGAATAAATTGTGTATAATAAGTGAGTTGAACGTAAACTGCAAATTACAAATTACTGGACATAAAGTTTTTTTTAGGTCATAAACAGAAAACTGGCCATCGATACTAAATTAGGAAGATCAATTCAGTTTTTTTAACATCATTGAACGTTAGTTATCATTTCGATTGAACATTGTTTTGAATTTTGATAAATGTATTTTAAATCTAAGAGGCCTTTACTATGCAGTAGGGAATTGTAGGCTCAGAATCATAATTAATTAAAAGTATCACATTAGTGATTTATTTAAGTATGGTTAGTTCACAACTGCACATGTAGGTAGGTACTTACAGTATGGTTTCTGGAAAATGCGACCTTAAGCTTTTTTGTACACAGAAGTCGCCAACCGAGATGTTGTTAGTACCTATTATTCAGTAGTATTATTCTGTATAAATCTTACTTGTTAAAATATGTTGTTGAATGGTAACAGTATCTTATTCCGTTCATAATTATCTCTACCTAGGTATGCTGTGATGTTACTCTTTACCATTTAAGGAAACAGCAAATGTCCTTCGTGTCGCTCTGCGACGTTGGTATTCGTAACTATTTACAATTTATTTATTTACAGTTATGCGATTTATTTTGCATCCTCAATTTACACTCTGGAATGAAACCACATAACAGGAATGTAAGGAGAACTAAGTATTTACATAAAAATAACTCCGAGTTTCTCGCTCGATCGATAAACAACAGCGAGCGTCACTTCAAGCAAGCTGAGTCGCCTATGACCAACGACAAAGCACTAATTATAAAAAAGTTGATTTACAAGTATATAATTTTGATTTTTTATTTACAAGATAAACTTACTTTGTATTTAATTAAGGACAACAAGATACCTCAACATTTTAAAGCAGAAGAGCAAAAACTGGCATGATAAGTGTAACTGTAAACATCGTGGTTCCGGCTCCATTAGGGTTACTTCCAAGACCGCCGACTATAGCCTTGTTAATGTTATCTTCTTTGGCTGCTGGCCCTTTGACTACCTCCTCGCTACTGTCGCCCATCATGTCGCCAGTATCCAGTTCATTTGAAGAATCAGGCTTCTTAATAGCACTTGCAATATCATTTTCTTCTGGCGCTGGCGGGACTGTCTCAGGTGGTAGCGTGGTCGTGGTAGTTGTCGTCGTGGTCGTGGTGGTAGTGGTTGTCGGAACCAAACTGTTATTTCCAACAAAATATATTTCACCAAACACCGCTTCGACTTCCATGAGTTTTTCTATTCGTGTATCATGCATTAGCCTTGAACGTGAATTTTTACCATTGTAAAAAGTGACAAGATCAGCAGTATATTGGACGTCGCGTTCCGTATTGTTTCCTCTGAATGTAACATTGCACGCAGTGCCTGGTTCAAGATACTTTTCCAATTTGTATAAATTTGTTATATTTTCGGCGTATTGATTGGCCCATTGGATTTGAGGCAAAAGTTTCCCATCGGCCATTTGAATTGATGTATTTAATCCGATAGCGATACCATGTCCGTACCCCCAAGACGAGGTATACTGATAAGAATAAGGTATTTCTGTAGTAACTGTTGCGCCGTACTCTTTGTCGTTCCGTAAAACTCGCTCATCTAGAATCTCTGGATCTGACGGTCGCACATGCTCAGTCTCCATGTCCAGTATGACATTTTCCAATTTATAGCTGACTGGCTCAATTTCCACTAAAATTTCCCCACTGTCATCAGATATAACATTCTTACTTTCATCATTAAAGCCCATGAACTCTCCAATAGCGTTTTCGTATGCAATTTTCCCGATATAATTAGAATTTCCTATTGCTTTCGTGCGTCCAATAAATACAGAATGTGAGTAATCTACTACCACAGCTCCGTTAGGTTTCTGGTTAAACTTGAACCAAGGTTGCCAATAAATCAGAGAAGCGTTCTCAATATTTTCCAGCACTTCAAAAACTTCATACACGCTTCCAGTGCCTGAACAAGATGAGTAATCAGGTTTCAGTTGTCCCAGTATCATGTCACCTTGATGACGGGCTCTGCAAATGTATGTAGGCCCTGCAAAATAAAACATATTTTTAACACCTTGTCATTACCCATTGTGAGTTTGCATTCACAAATAGCGTTAATATATCGAGGTACCTTGTTCAGTTTCAGCTCCAATTACGAGGTTGTTGGTAGCTTCTTTTCGCAGGCTTGTCCATTTCAGAGTGCTGGATGTAGTGACTTGCTTCAGTTTTGAGTTGTATAAACCCACGCCGGCTTCCGCTATAGCTGGAACACCTAACGTTGCTGTCAGGAGCACGACCCACCAACCACTTTGACAGTTTCTGTTTTTCTTCATTTTCGTGTCCTGTAACAAAGAAGACATATTTTTACAAATAGTTCCTAAAATGGGAATCGGTCTCATGGCATGGGCACCAAAGGGCTTCGCACACACACGCAACTCACTTGAAAACCAGATCAAGACTTTTAGTTTAAAACAAAATATGTAAGTAGGTAAGTAGTATATATAAAAAAGGAAAGTAAGTTTTAACCATCTATGTAGTCTACGGAGGGTCTTTATAACCATTGAAACTAATTGAAATATCGGTTAGTCTTGGTTTCCCCTCAAGTAGTGATTTGGTTGACCTTTACATTACCTAGTTTTAGGAGATGACGTGTTTCACAATTACCAATAAATCACACTTTATACAAGTTCAATTGGAGATTGACTTGAACTATTTCAAGTGACGTATCCGGAGGCCCCGTTCTTTATTATTCGATCAAAGTAGTAAATTGTGTTTGAGATATTAAATTTGCTACCAAATTCTTTATCTCGCTAGATTTGTTACAGATGAGTTTTTTGTGACAGTCTTTGACGGTATTTTATTCTCATTTATTTTAAGTTTTTGCTTCTTATTTTCTGTGCACTGGAGATTAAATAATAATACTTATATTATTAAAAATAAGCCTTGCTATACAAAGAAGCAATGTAGCCAGTAGCCAGGCTACATTGGATGGATTTGGAGCATTGAGCTACCTATAGATCATTTGCAACGGTCTATGTGTGTGTATAATATACATCGATCGTAGTAGTTAGCTTATGCTGTAATAAATTAGTAAACTATTATTCATATGATATTTAATATTACGTTTCGTTGTTCCCGTATATGGTTTTATCTTCAGATATTTCAAGTCTATTGCCGTAACAGAACGGCTTAATTCTAAAAGAGTTACTTAGAAACAACTTACTGATTTACCCAAAGAAAATAGAACGAGGGCACGAGGATTGGAATTCCCTAAACGAGTTTGGTGCACTGGCTATTGTGTTAGCATTCCATCAAGCCACAGACGGGCGCCGACTGGGCGAGTTAAACCCCATTGTGGTGAGGCAGGCTCCGTGTCCAAACGCAACCTTTGTGTGCCTGCCAATATAACGCCTTTCATCGATTAACTGATTTTGCAGCCCTGAATGGGATACGATACGAGTTATTATAGACTTTAGGCTGTTAGCTGTTATATTTGCACAAAAAATATTTTTAATAACTTCACTATGAATCAAAAAAGCATGAAGCTTTTTAGATTCTAACCAGTCTGTTTTGGTCTTTAGATTAACTGTTTTATTTATTAAGTTGCTCCTGTTTCAAAATAACAAAAGTCGTTTTGTCAACTCTTCGCAAGTTTCTAATATCCGGCTTGTATGATTTCGATCTCCCCCGAGAAATTAGAAGAGATAACGTGTAGAAGGGAAATGCAGACAATTACTCTGCGGTAGGCTCTAATGAGTCGATTTAAACTCCCCATACAATCTTTCCGACACAATACCTTCGTCGTGTGATGTGTAGCTGTAGAGAACTCGGTGCGAGGGGAGACAAGACAACTTGCAACGGGACGCAAACAAAACAATGAAACCACTCATCACGAACTCTCGTCGGCACCCCTAGTATGAAACTGTTGACAAGCCTTGTCTAACTTGTCTACGGGTTTTCTCTTTAGCTAAATGTCAGTTAATCCTCAGTTTTTGATTATTGACATGTAGACGAGGAGAAAAGCCGAAGACAAGCCGTGTCGACTGTTTCATGCTAAGTTTGTTGCAGAAGCTCTTCCAAATTAATCGTAATTACGACCGCAACTTTGTTTGTGTGAAAAAATAAGTAAAAGTTATTTTTATAATGTACCATTTTCTTTTATGAATTCGCCTCTTTTTTTATTGAATGGAAATTTGTGGCAATATAAAATTTTGGCTCAAAATCCAGGTCATCCTCGTCTCAAACTTGGCACTGATGCAGTACAAAAACTGCGAACACAACGACTTCCAACGACGCGACGCGCGACGGTTAACTTACATTATATTTTAGAATGCAGCAAAATGATGGCAGTTGGTGATAAAATTTTATGATGGGTTCACCACTGTGGCAGTACTGAGGTCACATTTTATTAATACTCGTGTCGTAGTGCCGGCAGGTATTTTGTAATTTAAACGCTAATTGAACACAAGGACGTCGTGTCTTTGCCAATGTCAGTGTTGTTGACTACCTGTTGTAGATATAGTCGTATTAGTCATTCAAATTGTCGTTATTAGCTTATTTCAATTTGAAATTGTCGTTCAACGTAAAATAGGATTGTCATAGTGTCCTTTCATAACAACAGCTTTTTTTGAATTGCGTTGTTTCTTTAAAATACTTTTTCAATAATTTGGTAGTCTACTTTTAATTTGAAAATCGTGGGAACTTTAAACCATCAATCTTGCTTTGAGATGATCCTATAATTGCATCTTTAAAACTGTATTGTCAGCGATCACCATTGTGCAAATGTTCCGTTTCTGTTCCGAAGTGATTTATACATCAGTTATTATAACAGGAGAAAGCTCTTGTTGGGATGACAGTTGGTTATCTTCAGCTCCGTTGTTTCGGCATTGTTCGTCGGAGATCATTTATCAGCTCCGCGGAATCAGGACGTCTGCCTATCTTAGGTGATCATATAATTTATAGTGCCACGGATACTGTACACATTGAACAGTTGGGATTTGTATAAATTATTAATTGGTATGATTATAAATTAAAACGCAAAGTGTATCCATTGTGTTGGAGCCATGGTGTTTCGAATTTTAAATGCTATTTAAAGTTTTAAATATCCCCAGTTAATTAATAAAATGGCTAAATACGTATTTGACTACGCATTGTAATTTGTGATAGACTTCCGAGTCAGTACGACTAAATAGGTATTAATGTTTAGAGCATGAATTTAATTTTATAATTGCCGATGAGCCTATCTCGTAAAGCCGTTCGTAAATTAATAAATACTAACATTTATAAAGCTAAAGATGATGAAAGCAAGAACTGCAGGTGGTTAGACTTTAATCGCTCAGTTTAAGTAGCCCATTGATAGAGCAAAGCTCCCGGCGCAACTCGCTGTAATCGCATTACCTACATGCAATCGATAGGACTAGGCCGTACTAACCTTACAGGCGATGAACGGAAAGAAAATTGCTGATTATACTAAGCAGCTTAGGTAAAGACCTGAGAAGGCTCGAGGGAAATTTTAATGATAATAAATAATATTTTTAAATGATCGTTGTAGGTATATCAAGATTATAATCAATTCTAATTATATTAGTCGTACTAGCTTAAGCTTGTAGAATTCCTTGTGTTGTGTGTGATTAGGGTTCCCATAATTAAAGTTTTTCTATAGAACTATTTGCATTATTTGTTGTTCTAATCCTGTCTTATCCAATTTATCAGCTATTCTTTGACTCGATTTACTACACTAGTCACGTTGCGAACGTCACTAAGCTTTTAACCCAGTTGTTTAGCGCTTACAATGCAAATATTCCGTTAATGCAGCAGGCTGATGCTCTAGAATAGGAATATGAAGTAATGACTTGGAATTATTTAATTATTATTATACCATCCTCTGAATTTTTCTACAATTTCAACTGATAGACTTTAATACTTCATGACTCCTACAATTTAATCTTATTCATGTCTCATAAAGCTAAAACTTGTGTGGTGTATATTTTGTAAAGCATTACTCAGATTCACCTCATTCAGGAAGTCTGAAGTGTTTATTACAGCGGTATTTTGTATTGATAAAGGTGGATGCTGGCCTAAAAATGCTCGCCTCGAATGGTGTAGTGGACCTATCATTCGCAGCGAACGTGTTACGTTACGCCGTTCGCTAAAATCACTGGTATTTTCGGTGTAATGTTACGGTATAATGTACCATCTGACGAGCAACTAGCGACTCGTTACCAGATATAAATCTAGATCTATGTCTGTGGACTCGTTGCTCGCTTGTTCGTGTTCGTTAGCTTGAAGGCTCGCAGCGAATGGTAGGTACACTAAGTACGTAACACCGTTCACATTCGCTGCGTAACACCGGTCAGTAGGTACCCACCTCAACACGTTATCGTTGCGATAATCGTCACTTTAGTATTTTATGCCATGTTGTTCACTTGGCTACACTGTTCCGTTAGAACAAGGCAAACTTGCTCAATTACACCCGACACAGAGGTCATATACTTTAAAGATATTTTTATGAAACCGAGCATTCTAGACCGGTTGTTTCTTCGTTTCAAATTGTCTTCCTCCCTTCATGCTTTGTGATTAGATGGAATCTCGCTTCGAGTCGAGGCCCGTCACCTCTTATCTGCAGCGTCAGTACTTCATGCTGGTAACTGTAAACTTCTTATTATGAGTTTACCTAGAGAGCGATCCGCTTCCGCCCCGTTCTTTCATACAGACGATTAGTGACGACAAAATTATACATATTTCTACAAACAGTTATAGAAATATAATTTTGTCGTCTCTAATCATAGTGTAGTTGGTAAGTTATTGAATTTACATTATGCATTCATCTGGAGAGTAAATCTGATCGGAAAGTGGTCTCCGTAAGAAGTAATTAGTGCTGTAATATTATAGCAGCTTCGGTATCAAACTACGCCTCATCTCTAACTAATCAAACGAGGCTTCTATGCCTCTAATTATTTTATTTTTTTGTTGGTCTTGTTTTGTTACAACGTCTGTTTAGAATTAAATCAAAACAGGACTGTACTGTATCTTGCTAAGAACATTATATTGATTTCAGATATCTTTTTTGCTTTGGATTACGATAATCTCAATTACTTACCTACACCTGATTATGCTATAATAGTGTGGCCGGTATTGGCGCCAAAGAAAATTATTTTTTACATTTACTGTTACCCAGCTACCGTTGTCTGATTTTGTATAGAGTAGAGTAACTGTTGTTAGGATAGCAAATCTAAAAGGAAAATTGAAACTCGGTGAACTAGAACGAGTCATTGAGATGTGTCTAGCAGTTTTTCCAATAAAGTTAAGTCAATGAACCAGAACAAAACTAAGAGAAAGCACCGGATGAATCCGTTACTATTACGAATCATCTTTATCGGGAAGCGAACAGTATGCGGTACTCATACGCTCCATAATGCTGGTCCATTGAGCGGATGGTAGAGTTTTTGCGCAGTACAAATTATTTTTACTCTCTAGGGCGCCACCATCTCTTGTGTACCGATCACTAACTGGACATTAATATTTTTTTCACACCACCTGCTCGACAATGTCCAATTACATATCATGCTATCATCAAGGTAAAGCAAAGGTAGGAGGAGGTGGTAGGAGGTAATGTTGGTAGGTAGGAGGTAATGTTGTATGAAACTCCCAAGGGTTGTAATGTGATTTGAATTTGGAACGTCAAATTCGCGTGGAAACTCGTGGAAAACTCTAAGTAAAAGAACGCCCATATGGCATTGCAAAAAGGTTTGTTCGAAAATCAAACTGGCCACTCATAAAAAAAAGAAAAAAGGCGCGACTTCAAAGATTGTGAAACAAAAGACGGTGTTCGCTGCTGGAGCCCTGGCTTTTTATTGCCTCGCAGAAGGTGTGCAAAGTAGAGTATGCCCCTGTGGTTTAAAGCCTGTCTTCGTCTTGGGTTGCTTAAACCCTTCGCGTCACTCAGGACTCTACATAACTCCCTCGCGAATTCTGGCTCGATGCATATAATATAGCTTTCATACTCTTTGCTTTTCGTTTTTGTTTGATGTACGTAAGTATGTAGATAATGTACGAGTAGGTGTATGAACTTTTGAATAGATATTAATATTACTGTTCTCCCAGTCGTCATATCATTGCATATTCATGAAATCGGCATTTCATCGCTATCGGTCGTCGCACGACCGGTGTCACGGGTGCCGTCTCGGGCGGCTGCGCGTGCGCGCCCGCGCGTAACCCAGCTGATAGCGTGGGAACAACCTCATGCATGAAAACCATGCAACCGCAGTGAACATAGGTAGGTAGGTACATTATGGCGCCCCGCGCCGCGAGATGCATTTCTATACCGGAAAGTGGTTTCGGCCGAGAGCCACTTTATTCCCGATTCAGTTCAGTTCCCGTTCAGTTCGATTACCAGCGCTTTTAAGCCTGGTCATTTCGGCCCATGGACAGTGGACAGTTGGACACCACGCAACCAGTTATTAATATTATCTATCATGTACCTATACCTACCAACAGTTCCGAGAATTTTAGGCTTTAGTTCATTTCGACTCGCTAATGAAGCACTTTAATATTATGTAGTCGAAGATAATAATGTGTTATCAATTTTATTCGGGTTTAAGAATTGTTATTAATCATTAGTACTCGTAGTCTTATTATACAACAGCAGACAGATAACAGACACTGATAATAGCCAATAGAATGTTCTTGTGTCAAATGACAGTCTTGTTTATACAAGTGTTGATGACTATGAATCATGTCATACGAGCTTTATGGGTACTTGCGATGCGATGCGATTCGGCGACTGTCTCTAAAATAAGTATCCTTCCAATATGCTATGCGGGCTTGCCTCTGTGCGACTTGTTGATGGCGAGTTTGTATTGTTTCCCTTGTGGACATAAGTATCATTGTTAAATAAAGTCGTATTAAGTTGAAACTAACATCTCTATTTCAGCAGCGAATGGTCTCTAATCAAAAATATTAAGAAGATAATGTCACCTTTCTGAATTAATATAAAGGAGCAAGACCAAGATAAGCATATTTAAAGTTCATTAAATAGGTCTACACGAATAACACAACAAAATTATTCCTGCTTTTGTTTATCTTTTTAGATTGAGTATTCTCAACTAATATAAATAATGAGGCAGATTAGTTAGTTAGAAGTAGTCGGTCGTTACTTAGTGTAGCTATGGGATCGACATGCTTACATTCGTCACGCAAACGCTCGTGCCCTACATTGAGACTAGTATCAACATTCTCCATTATCGTAATAGGGGTCATTGGAATTCTCGCAATAGGTGTTTCTGAATCGATAAAATTGCGCTTTTCATCGTAGTGGACAGTTAGCTTCCGCTAATTTTAACTTGTGAATGAATGCGGTATTTCCGACTCGACGAACAATGTATCACGCTCGTCAGCCACGCCGCCACTCTCACCAACCGTGACGTTGGGAGATGACACTGAATCAAATATTGCATAAAAATCCACATTCTTTATTAAAGTTTGTGAGGTTAAAATAATAACAGTTCCCAGATTCAGATCGTTGTTTCCGCTTTGACTCGATTTCACTGTTCCGAGTAGTCACGTGTTGTGAGATTCGATTATAGTTTGTTTTATCATTTATATTTGGAAATGTTCGTGCTATTTTGCAAGCTCTAAGTTTCATAAAAGGTCTCCAGTTAACCTCTGCGTCTCTATGCGTCATTGATCTACGTATAGATAAATTGAGAATTTATTACCATCTGAACATGATGTTATGGTATAAATCTAGCAGAGAGGGGCTAATTAGTCTAGTGCGGTGCTGATAGAGACTGTATCATCGCACCTGCCGATGGCTTGTGGTGAGAGGTAAGAAGCAATTTGCAATGCGGTTAAATTGGACGGTAGATTTATTGGAAAACTTTAGAGCAGTAGCCTATTGCATAACAAATAGATACTGCACTTTACTTTTTGAATGCTTAGGATTACTTTGTTCAAAGTATTATGCAATAGTTACACGGAATTAAACTAGATGGCAGCACTTGTCAGATAGAACACGCAACCGTTACGTTTTCCAATAGTGTTAAGGTTCAATTGGAATTTGTATATGCCCCCCCCCACTTATACATAGTAATATACCTGTTATATACCTTATATACAGAGTTTCATTGCTAGCCAACCCCTGGGACCTTGGTTGCATTTTGTTCA
The DNA here is from genome assembly GCA_932526365.1 of Lobophora halterata. Classification (NCBI taxonomy): domain Eukaryota; kingdom Metazoa; phylum Arthropoda; class Insecta; order Lepidoptera; family Geometridae; genus Lobophora; species Lobophora halterata. The sequence goes on along the minus strand of OW052001.1, from coordinate 9,079,768 downwards.
TGGTCCTTACTGAGCCGGATAGTCGGTTACCAGGGTGGCAGGTTTTTTGATAGTGGTTCTTTCGGTAGAACCACTACCCCGCGCCTGAAGGAGTAGCGACTTGCTACTCGGGCGTGGCTAGGGACTCGGGGCGGAGGACCCCCTTTCTAGTTGTCGTAGCCTGGTGGCTAGCGACGTCGCTTACGAGGCCTACTGGTAACGAGCGCCGGAGGCCCAGCGGTAACCGACGGAGCCGGGAGACCCAGTACCAACGACAGAGCGGGTGGAGGTGCGCGCAGTGGACGCGCAGGCTGGCTGGTCGCATGTGACGGGTGCGATTGAAGATTTAGTGAAGTGGTTGGTGCCAAGTGTGAATTTTCAGGTGAATCGTGGACAATTGTAAGTACTTTAAATTATTTGAAAGTTGAAGAAAATCGAACTTTGTAGTTTAATGCATGCATGTTTTAGTTAGGACTTAGAATAGTTTTTAAAATTTGGTAAAGACGGGGAACCTATGCCCAATTTTTTTCTATCTTTACTGTTCCTCAAACACTTAGAAAAATTTCGTTAAAATTATTTGGACTTAGAAAAAATTTGTAAACTTTACTATTGTTTGGAATTTAGAAAACTAGTTACTTAGTGGACTTCAAAAATTTGTGATAAAAACTAGAATTAAAAGTGTTTGTTAGTGGAAATATTTAGAATAATTTGTCTGTTAAGAAAATAAAATATATTTAGTCTTGTGTTAATATTGCTTAAAATAGGCATATTGTTTTATTAATTTTGTATTGAATTTGGTGGCTTTATTTAAATCAAAATGGAAGAAAAAATTAAAGTTCAATTAAATGCTAAGCAAAATTTAGAAAAAGCCAAACTCAACTTTGCAAAGTCGCCAAAAGATAGAATAACAGAGGTGTATTGTGAGGTAAGGTTAGAAAACTTAGAAAAATTATGGAATTCATTTGTAGAGAGGCATACAGAAATATTAGAGATGGAAGATAGTAAAAGCGAAGAAGAATACTTCGCAACCGATGTGTATTATGTAGTGGAAGAAAAGTATATTGAGTACAAAACACAATTAAAAACAATTTTGAAAACTTTTGGCAAAGCAATCTTACCTATCGCCAGTGGTTCAGGAAATGTAGTTACGGCCGCAGTTGCCCCACAAATAGCTCTGCCCAAAATTGTTATTCCCAAATTTTCGGGAAAGTACACCGAATGGGCAACTTTTAGGGATTTGTTTTCGTCACTGGTGCATAATAATACAAATTTAGATGAAATATCGAAAATGCACTACCTTAAGGGTTACTTAATCGGTGAAGCTGAGCAGCTGCTGAGGCAAATACCAATAGCGGCGGCTAATTATGATAAAAGCTGGAAATTGCTAGAAGCTAGGTACAATAATAAACAATATTTGACTAATTGTATTTTAAAAAGATTGCTTGGTCAAAAGAATCAGACTCTAGAATCTGCGCTGGGGTTAAAGGAACTAATTGATACCTCGACAGACTGTTTGAATGCTCTTGAAAATTTAGGGGTCGAGGTGTCTACGTGGGATATAATTGTTATTCATATACTCACCCTGAAGTTGGATGGAGAAACTCGGAGACAGTGGGAGTTGTATGTAACCGGTAACATTGCTGCGGAAATTTTGCCAACTTTTAAACAATTTAGTGACTTTATCACAAACCGTTTTAGAGCTTTAGAGTTCCTTGACCAAAAACAGACCAATAAGGTTCATAAGTCACTAAAATCTATGCATGCCGCGGAGCAAACAACAAGTTGTCAAATGTGTTCGGAAAATCATAAGTTGTTTTTGTGTAGGCAATTCCAATCCATGGATTGTGATTCTCGTCGGGATTTTGTGTTGAAGAACGGGATTTGCTTTAACTGCTTGGGAGTCAATCATGCCGCCAAGTCCTGTAAAAATCCAATAAAATGTAGGATATGCCGACGCCATCACCATACTTTACTACACCCCAGAACGGCAAGCAAAGAGAAAATACTTACGGCCATGTTGACAGAAGACGTCGGAGAAGGCGAAGAGTATGCTGATGAATCTGAAGAGGAACCAGTTGAAGAACCCGATGAAGAAATACAAACGCATACTGCTGCCGTACGTAACCAGTCAGTCATACTAGCGACAGCAGTCGTTAATGCCGAAGGTAGAAATGGAGCATATCATGCGGTAAGAGCGTTGCTGGATCAAGGGTCACAGGCGTCCTTTGTGTCAGAAGCAGTCGTGCAGCTGTTGAAACTTAAAAAGACACCTCTACGAGGAACAATTACTGGCGTAGGTGGTAAGTCACTCAACTCACGAGCTGTGGTGCAACTAAAACTAACATCAAGAGTTCAACCTGAGGCAAGTGTACAAGTCAAAGCACATGTCTTAACGAGCATTACTTCTTTGCTTCCCAGCAAACCAATAGAAGAAGTACAATGGTTAAAAACAGCAGGTATCAAATTGGCCGATTCAGAATATCATACTCCTAATAAAATAGACGTTTTGCTCGGAGCCGAAGTTTATGGTCAAATATTGAAAGAAGGATTAATGAAGGACCCTAATGGATGTTTGGTTGCTCAAGCCACTTCATTTGGTTGGATTGTTTCAGGTTTGGTAGCTGCAACGAACCAAGAAGAAATTATAGTGATGCATGGCACCATAAATACGGAAGAGGATTTGCTTAAACGATTTTGGGAACTAGAGGCGGAATCGATTTATGAAGAAAAGAAAATATTAACGGAAGAAGAAAGTAAATGCGAAGAGTTCTATGCACAAACTACAATCAGAGATGCTGAAGGAAAATATGTTGTCAGGCTTCCCTTAAAAAGCGAAAATCCTGCAAGTAGAGTAGGAAATACCAAAGCAACAGCAATAAAAAGATTGCAGTCTTTAGAGAAAAGACTGGCCAAAAATGACAAACTAAAAGAAGAATATCAGAAAACCTTTGAAGGATATTTAAATCTTAATTATATGGTACCAGTACAGGATGACGAGAAAGAAAAAGATGCAATCTATTTACCATACCATGAAGTCATCAGAGAAGATAAGGACACAACAAAGGTCAGGATAGTCATGAACGCTTCTTCTAAGGGGACAAATGGTATCTCCCTGAATGATGAACTGATGGTTGGACCGACGTTGCAGATGGAACTCAGACACATAATTACTCGTTGGCGAAAACATCCGGTGGTTCTAGTGGCAGACATTGAAAAAATGTATCATCAAGTAAGGCTTAATGAAGAGGATGCTAATTTCCAACGAATTCTCTGGCGAAGCAGTCCTGAAAAAGAAATAACGGATTATAAATTAGTAAGAGTTTTATTTGGAACCGCATGTGCACCTCACCTTGCAGTTCGAAGTCTCATGCAAGTTGCCGCTGATGAAGGTCACAAATATCCAGTGGCTGCAGAAAGAGTTCCTACGGACTACTATATGGATGATCTACTTACCGGAATCCAGACTGCAGATGAAGGTCTTGAAGTCTATCAGCAGATGAAAGAACTTTTGAAAGCAGCAGGGTTTCATCTTCAGAAATGGTCGAGTAATAGCGAAGAGTTGTTAGCAAGCATAATGGAAGGGAAAGGTATAGAGGATAAGAATAAGACACTGCAAATAAAAACAGATTCTATAATGAAAATTTTAGGACTCACCTGGAACCGTTGCGATGATTCTTACCATTACTCGGTGACTCTTCCCACGCAGCAAGTACCTGTAACCAAACGAAATATTATCGCAGATATTGCTAGATTGTTTGATCCTTTGGGCTGGGTCGCCCCTACTATAGTCGTAGCAAAAATATTAATACAGAAGCTTTGGTTAGCAGGTGTTACTTGGGATGAAGAAGTACCAGAAAGTATACTAAAAGAATGGACCACTTACCGAGAAAGCCTTCATAGTCTGGAGCAGATGAAGATACCCCGTCACTTGGGATGCACTGTCGATGACACGCTGACTGAGTTGCACGGTTTCAGTGATGCGTCTCAAGTAGCTTATGCTGCCGCTGTTTATATTCGTTCGGTAAGAGCTGATGGAGAAATTCATGTCAATATAGTAGCAGCGAAAACGAAGGTGGCACCGATAAAACAAGTATCGGTACCACGACTAGAATTATGCGGAGCTGTTCTCTTGGCAAAACTTCTAGCGGAAACCGGCACAGTAATGGACATCCCCAAGAGCAACTGGGTTGCATGGACAGATTCCACGGTAGTTTTGGCTTGGTTAAACAGCCACCCGAGCAGGTGGAAAACATTTATTGCCAATAGAGTTACGACTATATTGGAAACTCTAGAACCACATCAATGGAACCATGTAACTTCCAAATCAAACCCAGCAGATGTGGCTTCAAGAGGAGTTAGTCCTGCGGAGTTGTTGAAGTCGCCTATCTGGTTGAATGGACCTGAAATGCTTAAACAAAAAGAGATTAAAAAGGGCAAGCCTAAAGAATTACAAACCGACCTAGAAGAAGCTACGAAGAAAGTATGCATGCACGTCTCAAATGCCAATAACATTTGGGATAGATTTTCTTCATTCACTAAATTCATAAGAGTGATAGCATATTGTAGACGTTTTCTGAATTTGAGAAAACCTAAGACGATACGACATAAAAGTGAAATACTAAGCTGTGAAGAGATCGAAGAAGCACAAAGAAATTGTATCAAGCTATGTCAGAAAGAGTATTTCGCAGCCGAAATTGAAACTTTAGAAAAGCAAAGAAATCTGAAAAGAAACAGCAAATTGTTATCTTTGAATCCCATTTTGGATGAGCAGAAAATTTTGAAAGTTGGTGGAAGGCTCGAAAACTCGCAGTTTCCTGAAAACAAAAAACACCAAATTATTATACCAAAAGAGGGAAACTTTACAAGACTTTTGGTTGACTATGCTCATAAAAGTACCTTGCACGGAGGACCGCAACTGATGCTTAGTTTTTTGTACACAAAGTATTGGATCATCGGAGCTAAACAGTTAGTGAAAAATCACGTCCGGAAATGCACAGTTTGTGTCAGAAACGCTGCAGTTATCAAAACCCAACTTATGGGACAGTTACCGTCAGTTCGTGTAACGCCGTGTCGGGCATTCAAAAAGAGCGGTGTCGATTATGCTGGACCGATTGATATAAGAGCCACTAAAGGAAGGGGACATCACTCATATAAAGGGTACATATGCCTTTTTGTATGTATGGTAACTCGTGCTGTCCATATAGAAGTAGTCAGCGATTTGACCTCGCAAGGTTTTTTAGCAGCGTTTCGAAGATTTGTAGCTAGACGTGGTCTATGCACTGATCTTTACAGTGATAATGGATCCAATTTTATTGGTGCTGCACGAGAGCTACGGATCTTATTCAACGCCGAACAGTCCACGGTGGGCAGAGAAATAGCTGAAAGTCTTGCTTCAAACGGCACAGCATGGCATTTTATTCCACCTCGGGCACCAAACTTTGGTGGGTTATGGGAAGCAGCTATAAAATCTACCAAATACCATTTGAAAAGAGTTATTGGAAACACCACTCTTACGTATGAAGAGATGTCCACGGTATTGGCTCAGGTAGAGTCGTGCCTTAACTCAAGACCTTTATCAAGAATCGAGGGCGATGTCTCGGATAAAGATTCCATTCTAACCCCAGGCCACTTCTTGGTAGGAGAGCCGCTTGTTGCGATACCGGATAATAATTATGTAGATTCAAACGTTTCAAGTTTAAGACGTTGGCAACTCACCCAGCGTATGTTGCAGGACTTTTGGCGCAGTTGGTCTAATGACTATATACACACATTGCAGCAAAGATACAAATGGAGAGAACAAATTCCAGAACCCAAAGAGGGTGATATTGTTTTGGTCAAGGAGGATGATTTACCCCCAAGTAGATGGTTGTTAGGGAAAATTGTGGCTAAGCATCCTGATGCGCACAATGTCACCAGGGTGGTAACACTCCGCACAAAAAACTCCCTGATGAAACGTCCAACTTCTAAATTAATAATGCTACCTGTTTGCGAATAAAAACTTTGTGTCATAAAATTGTAAAGCGCTTCTTCAGTTAAGTTTTGTCAATTTGAAATAGTTACTTCAAATACCAGACTGTGTACTATAATTATTAAGTTATTGTTACATATGTTAGTCAAATTTGAAAACGTAAGATTTACGTTTTTTGTTTAATAAGATTTAAGTTGTATAGTTGTTTTTTTTGTTTGAGGTTGAGTTTGATTACGGTCCTTTATTCACTCTTGTGTCAATATGTTAAAATTGTAAACTCTGTTATACCAACCTTATTGTTTTCAGTAATACTTGTATAATAGTGTAACCAAAATTGTAAGAACAATAATTACCAATATTGTTCTTGGTGGGCAGTATGTTCAAAGTATTATGCAATAGTTACACGGAATTAAACTAGATGGCAGCACTTGTCAGATAGAACACGCAACCGTTACGTTTTCCAATAGTGTTAAGGTTCAATTGGAATTTGTATATGCCCCCCCCCACTTATACATAGTAATATACCTGTTATATACCTTATATACAGAGTTTCATTGCTAGCCAACCCCTGGGACCTTGGTTGCATTTTGTTCAACTTTACCTTAAATATTCCTTAATACAAAAACTAAAGTAACAAAATTGACGACTGCCGTAGTTTTTGCTGTAACGAAATTATTGTGTGAGTGAGGTTGAGTGAGGCCCAGTCAGAGCAAACATTTCAAGTGTCGTGTTTTTTAACACGTCTTGTATTTATTTAAGCACTTAACCAAACTAGTTTCGAGAGCGCCTATTGCGGTAGAAATAAACTTTCTCGCCAGGTGTCATAACATATTCATTAGCACTTGAATTTTATTTAAACAACGAAGATTTGAGTTGTCATGTTATACTCGTAGTAAGTTATAATCATTAAGTAATACCTAAATGTACCTTTTCAGCGTTTGAATTACAATTATCTACCATGCTTCTATAGTCCTTACTTTGTATTGTTAGCGGAGCATAAAACAGCAAGGCTCAGAATTGAAAATATAACACTATATAATGTGATAATGATAACATAGAGTATGATCAAAATAAAATTATGGTTGGATCGTTTTATTAGATTCTCCTAAGTATGAATCATGCATAAAGTTGTCTGAAGAAGTTCCCATAACGATGCATAACGAATTAATCTCGTGAAAGCATTTCGAGAATCTTCAATTTTTTGATCGAATGCAACTGTTCGAATGTTTTTGTTGTGATCGAATGTTAACACCTAGTTAAACTTACTCGTAGAGGTATTATTTAGTGATGTGCAAAAAGCGGACGCTCGTGGATGGATGGAGGATGGCAATCTGCGTCTCCCCACGATTTGTGACAACGAGCAGCAAGGTCGCAGTCTGATTGTTAGTAATAGCCGCTTATGATAGGTTAGGTATACTTTACCGTCGACACGGTGCCCTAGTTTATTTTCGCTTACTCTAGATTTTTCGATATTTTTCATGTTAAATTCATCGAATCATATGTGACTTCTCTTTATCAGTGTATCAAAAAAACAAAAAACAATCATAATATGGTTATGATTCATTAGGTATAAAGTGCATTTTATTACAAAGTTGCGATCAAAAAGTAACGCGCCAAAGTACCTTCTTACCTACAATCACTGACCTCTAATAGAGTACAGATCAATGCCTACAATGAATTCATAAATAATCTACAATTTACCTACCTACCAATCTACATCCATACCCTGTATACGAGTATGGTGTATGGTAATCTAAGTCTCCTGGCATGACCGCGGCCAGTCCAGTTGAGTAAAACCTGAGACTTGAGTAAAAACAGTTTTATTTTAAGGGAACCGTAAATTGCGTTGCACAACCAATAAGATTGTTATTGTCGGGAACTGGTTCAAAGTCCATCCTGGATCCTGGCAGGATAGTGGGCACTGGAACGTGCCTCGGAGTCGTGACTATTTTTAGATTCGATGGCATCACCGAAACATTCCATTGAATTGTCAATTTCGTAGCTTTTTGCGACGCACTGCCGCGCCATGCATGGCCAGTGTTACTTCACTCTTTACCTAGGTATTGTTAGTTGTGCTTTGGTTGGTTTACTCGTAAGTATGGCATGATGATTCCGGTCGTTCTGTCAGGCCCGTTTATGACATGACGAATATAACTTGTTTGCATTAAAATATTTTATGATATATTTACCTTTTTGCAGTGGCTATAAAGTGTCCAGGTTTCTAGAATGCTAGCTGATGAACGAGATCTGAAATAAGATCAAAAGAGAAACGTTAATTTACTATTGATGAAGGAAAACTGTTGTTTTTTTTACTATCTAAGTCAGCTTCCAATAGCATCTTCTGAATACTGAATGTAACCAAAATTTACCTAAACTTTGTCTTTTTAATTGATTCTGCTATAACTTCCATTACACTAATTTATAAAAGAAAAGACCTTGGTCCTAATTTATATGAACGAGGAGCATGCGTGATCTTCCAATTGAAGTTAAACAACAAAAACATGCTGTTTAAATTTAAGCAATCTAAGATAGATCGATAGAACAATCTATAAAACCAGTCACTCAGCAGCTGCTGCTTATCGAAATAAAGAAAGCTTTGCTTGCGATTAGATGAAGCAAATTGATAGCAGCGTGCACGCACATAACAGCTGTCAGTTTAATAAGTGTAGCTAGTTGACTACTAGTAGTTTGCTTTATATATTTTTCTTTTCTATTTACAGCAGCAGATGTATGTCCACAACAGCTGCTGCGCCATTTAGATAGCTTACAAGACAATCGTTTAGTAGATTTTTTTCAAAAATACAGTTTTAAGTTTACGACTTATTTAATCGCAATATTCTAATTCTACTTAATATTTCTACCGTTCTAAATATCAATACTTATAGATGATGTGTAAATGAAGCTTGTTGTTTTTCACTTCCATTACCATGAATAAATGCATAGTTACTGTTAAAACCACAAATATGATTATGTCACTATTTGCAGCAGTGCATGATGCGTCATAGAAGTGCAAGCAAGTGGTATGTAAATGCGGTCGTTACACAGCGATGGTTCAGCCTTCGCCACGGCACCGGACCTGACCCATTGTATCGTTACAAGGAACCCTCGTAACCAGATATCATCGTCTTCTGTCTTCATCGTCTCAGCTTTAATTACACGGAGCGCAGGAAACGCTTAATTTATACGCAAGTTATAAGCATGAGGCATAACCGATATTGAATAAGCATTTAGCGGACTTCGACGTGTTCATTTGCTCGGTCAATTCCTTTAGTTATTAGACGATTCGCCGCTCGCCGCTAGCCGGATGTGGATCAATTTGAAATTAACGACTTAGTAACAACTTCATAACAGCATGATATTTTATTTACTTTGAATTAAAAAAGAAAAGATTATGGGGCGAGAACCTCTTTGTGGAACAAAATAGTTCGGTTAACCGCATGTGTGCCCACAGAAGCCGGGATTTCCAATAACGTAGGGGAGGCTGAGAGACAGCCGATTGCCATGACAGGGGTCAAATAACCAAATAAAGAAGGGTCGAGAAGTCAGTGTATTGACCTCATTTTTACCTACTTTTCTCGCCTATCCACAGCTTTATCTTCATTCAACATGTGCTTGAACAACAAGATCTTCCACCGATACATCTATCTAACTTCATTCGTTCCAATCCTACGGTTATATATATCACCAACAGTAAAGAAAAATTCCACCGGTCAGCATCACGATATCATAAAAGCCCCTTATCTCACATTGGACCCGCCTCTGAAATTATGTATACCTTTCGGCCCGCGATAAAACAGTTGTTCATACAAAATCGTCCCCAAACCCCCAATTTGAAATTGCCTCTCAAAATCTCGCATCCCTTTGTGAAATGAAGTTATTATTACGGGTCACTGATTTGATGAGGATATTTTCCTAAAATGTATAATATTTTGTAGCATTACTTAAAAACACATACTCGTAGCAGGTAAACCTACAATTATTAAATATGTTATTTTTCAAAGGTTGCTCAAAACAATTTCGAGAAAGGCAAAAACAAATTTCCTCAACGCATCTAGTTTGTATTCTATGTATTTCATTTAACTAACTTAAGTACTCGTACTTTAATGTCTATAATACTCTTAATAAAATAATAGTCCTCCACGTCTTGTAGGGCGGTAAATTCCAAGATATATAAATCGTAACTAGGGTAGGGGGATATGAAAACTGCGTAGTTTCCACGGTTGCTATGACTACACCCCGAACTTTGCTCGACCGGCCGGCGATTTCGCAACTGGCTTAGGAATTAGCAGCTGAAACATACTCTTATTCGTAAGTTACCCCTTTATTTTTGCTAGATTCTCGAAGCTTTATGTGAATCTACTTTACATCAATCGTTTTATTCGTCATGATTGTTGATCGTCAAGTATCACACACAACACAATGCACACATTTGCCAAAACGTAAACGTTTAGCTGTTGTAAAGAGGATACTTACATTAATATTGATTATTTCACTACCCCAATCGTAATGTATACAGACTTATATTAATGAATTCATCATAATATTCTATCTTCTACGACGTGGATTGTGGGGTACTATGCTCGCTCACCCTACTCTAATTGCATTTTATTTATTCAAGACCTTAGAATATCCCTGGATGATCGCGTAGGGAGCAATTTTCATAAGTGGCTCGTTAGTTGAGCTTGCAGTCTCGAGAGTTCTCTATTGAGTAGGTTAGGTAAGAAGTTTATTAGTGAATCATTGACTTCATTGGGATAATCACACGCTCACCGACACGATAGTCATGATTTGTCTGGAGTTTTTTATTTCGTCGTAACTGATTTTTAACTTTAGATACATTTACTTTTAAAAATAATGTTACCTCATCCGACATTCATCTATTCGAAAAAAGTTTTGGTTAATCGCTCGACGGTACAGTCTGTACAGCCCCTCGAATGGACCGATAAACGATTAGAAAGCAATTTGCTTGGAAATTCAAATAGGATTCCATTCCCAGATAATCCAAAGTCATGATCTAACACGTCCCTCCGAAATGGTATTCAAATGTACACCCAATGTTGAAACACTGTGACAAATTCCACAGAGTTTTCATAAAATTCGGTAGAGCATGAAATGTAGATAAATACGTTACCTAGTATATTTTATCAAACTCATTCCTTTATTTTACTGGTAGATTTTCTAATATCACAAAAAAGCCTATATTTCACTCCTGAATGATTATGCTTTTCTCTTGGGAAATAAATGCAATGGTCTGACGTACTTTACTTGATGATTCCTATACTAACAGGACTACACGGTAGGATCGGACTAGCTTATTTTTGCTGTCTTTGTTTTGTTTTTTGCAGCGCGCCCAATACGTCCAATACGCGGCGTACCTACACCGGCGTTTACGCTCGATTTTTTGGTAGCAAGTGTCAGTAGGGACGCGGGCGCGTACACGCGCTACAAAAAACAAACACGAGCAGCATAATCGCTCGGTTAATTAGTACGCTAGTCTGAAATCGCGCTAAGTCTAGGTAATATGTTAGTACGTCACAACACAAGCTCCATTTCTGCTGACGTCATACTGCTCCGTAATAAACCCCCTCTCAATGATGCAATCGATATTGGGCGGCGGTGATGCCATTACATATTTATTGCTACAGGGTCTCGCTCGACTCCAGTTCTCAGGAAAATGTAAATACCTATCTTACACTTCCATCTCATCTCACCTTGTAATAAATACAGGACGATGTTTTCCCCCTTTTAACCTTTACCTGCATCTAACAAATCATGATGGACGTGCTTTGGAAATATATAGACATAGATTAATAAATTACTGAGTCGGTTTTACAGTTGAATATTCTAGTCATGTTAATAAGAACGACCTTGGTCACTTTATGAATTTGAAATTATTGTATCCATGGCTTTATTTTGCTTCCTCACATTCACCACATGCAAGTATGTTTTGCTTGAACGCAAAAAATTCTTTGTACGTTAATCACTAGAATGAAATTCCTATGCGAATCCTGATATTCCTCTGTAACATTGGGGTATAAAGTTTGCCTATAATATTGGATGGGTTCGCTGTTAACTTTGCGTTTATGGGCTTAAAGCTGACAAACTCGGTCTTAATTACTGCCGGGTAACTTCTCCCGCTAAACAAACTCAACAGTTCATATTGTGGAATATCTCTCTAATTAAGTTCCTTGTCATGAATAGCTCTAATTAGTAGGTATCATTGTGTTGTATGTTAATATCAATAATTCTTTTAAATTTATTGATATCACTCGTATATTTTATCGCCTATTTAGAGCGGAGGTTTTAACTTGCTATTTGCCTAGTGGAATCATTTTATATTGGCTCGACGAATGTTTGTTACAAAAAAAAACAGTACAGTGCAAAACTTTTACTCGGTACAAACAAAAAATGTGCAGAGTTTGTCGTTTGCATTTAAAGCTGGAAGTGTCCAGTACCAGCTTAAAGTTTAGACTAGCGGAGTTATATCTGTACCGACCGCAAGTTTCTGTGATGTTGATTCATTGAAAAATACAACCTTGATAAAACAGTTTCGTCACAAAATCGATTTACTCATACAATTGTAGGGATTTATGACTCAGTTAATTATTTATAGAGAAGTGCGTTAGGTGATTCAAAGCTTCTTGGTAGTCAGACAATATTTGCAGGAACTGAATTTAAATACTCTTGTATTGTGGCTTTCGTAATTAACTGCTGTGCAAAAATACCGTGGATGTATGCATAAGTTCTACTATATACAACAATAACGGCGCCAGATCGTAGGGGCAGGTCGATGAACGCAGGCGCTTCGTTGAGTCATCGGTCACCGCCACATCTCCAATTTCTCACTCACTCACAAGATCTTTGTAGGCACGTTGTAGGTCCTTGCTCAAGAAGTTTTATACAAACGCAGATAACATGCTAATAAATCTGAAGTCACGTAACTAGTATCTTCGTACGCGCAGTGTTGATTAAAGTCTACAAGTAGTCATCTTACTTCATTATCAATGTACTAATATGTAGGTACCAAGAATAAAAAGTGGGAGCAACGAAAACGTTCGTGTCGAATATCCATTATGAAAGCAATAATAGCGGAAGGTTTCGAGAGCATGCATACCACGTGATGAGAGCCATTAGTGCAGACAGAAAGGACCGTGGTGGTATAATAATGTACCAGAGTGCGGCTTTAAATTGTTCGACCCCAATAAATTAATTTGATTTCGAATAATACTGCTCACATGCTGAGTTTATTACAACACATATGTTTACTGTACTGTCTGTGACTGTCCGCAGTTCGCACAATAGATTACTCTCAACTAACTATTCATCCATTTATCTATTTAATTAATCGAGTCCGCTTCTGTGAGATATAAAGCTGTGTTGTTGTAAACTTGACCCAATTCGAGTATGAAGGCTGGTAGTGGTGCATGGCCTTCATCCAGTTTCCAATACGGCCATGTAGAAAATTCTCGAGAACAGCTCGTGGCAGAGAGCATATACGATACGTCAATATTATGCGGGCGACCTGTTGGATTCGCTTTTTTATTTCCTGTGTTGTCAAACGGCTCTCGTGCAAATTCTATTCGAGAAATCGCTAAAGGGTACATACAAGAATTTTTATTCAATAAATACTTTTACTTTTGTCTTTGAGTTTAGTACGTATGGGTACTCAATACTCATCATTTGATTTAAAGGAAAAGCCTCTAAGAATATTTCATAGAACTTCTTAGAATTAAAATGTTACTGATACTATAAGTATGCTTAGACTAAGAAACGATTACTTGGCAAGGCCGAACGATTCCTATGATTATTTACGACGTCGCATAACTTACATTCATTACAATACGTTTGCTCATGTACCTACTCGTATAAACATTGCGTAAACAACATTTTGTATTTTTTTACAACCTAGGCTAGGGTATAGGTATGCTTGTAATTATAAAGTTTTTTTTAAGTAGCATGTATCTTACAAAAACTTATATTAGTACTGTAAGTAGAAAATTAATAAGTACTTAACTAAATAAAAACTAAAAGGTATATACATATACTTATAAATAATAATAAATCTAGAGGATCCTGTTTTCCATCCATCACAATATGTATTGATTGATATGAAGCCCTCTACCCGGTAGAGTTAGAGAGAGGTAGGCAGAGTAGAGTCCTTATCTTGTCAGATCTAGTAACAGGAGGAGGATGACCGCTGATGCATGCACTAACGGGAGTCACACTTCAAATGCAGTTGCCATTTGATACGATGAAACGAAATATCTTTAATATGCATGTATTGAGTTCGCAAACCTACTTGCAGTTGCAGATACATATCTTGCTCCATATACAGATACCGACACTAAGCAAAAAATAAGGGAGGTATGTGTTTTGTAAAGGTCAAAAGCATTTAACGTTTTGTACGTAGTTTCAACATTGATATAATGACGAAGTTTATTATTGACAGCAATAACAATAAAATTGCTGAGTTTATTGCACTAGACAGGCTGCGTTGCGTGCGTTTGGGCTCGGATCGGACTCAAGTGGTGCGTTTTTACGATCGGTGCTTTACAAATAAATCATTTCACCTACCCTGATACGCGCACCGTTCCATTAATAAAATAATATCTGATTGCAGATGGTTTATAACATCTGTAACTATAACGTACCAATCATTTATCATTATGAATGTTATATAAGTAATGGAAATCTAAAGACATAAACATAGATAAAAGCATACAAAAGCGCTAACGAAGCTTCTAATCTAATCGTATAACTAGTTCTTTTGATCCAATGTGGTGAAAGGATTTCAAGTGCGCCTTAAAAATAATTGTAAAATAAGTTAAAAAAATCTTGGATATATCGATAATACCCTCAATGAAGGACCTTCATATTATCAATGAAGTTCATGACATTTAACATGACGTTCAGACTCATGGAATCCTTTATTTGCTGTTAAAACTAAGAATATTGCCACATCATTAGCACAATAAGGCTTGTGATTCCCTGTCTGGGTACGAACTACAAAGGAAAGTTTACAATACTCAGTCGGGTGGAGCACCCTCAACTGAAGTAACGCGTGGTGGATGCTAGTAGAGGTAGAGAGAGACGTGCAAGTCGTGTCTTGGCAAGTGTTGTTCAACTTGTCTCCTGGAGACATCGCTGCCATGCTCCTCACTCAACAAGACGTCTAGCCAGGGAACTTTTAGAAAAATGTCGTTCCTAAACTATAGTGGCTCTTGTTGAAAAAACTCAAGTAGGTAAACCTACAAAAGTATCTGAATGAAAAAGATAACTTTCACTAGTTTTTATTATTTATTTATCATTACTTTAAGTATTCTTTTCAAAATCACATAACTCTTCATACAACACAATAATTCCTTGTTACAAGCACCTGTCGAAATAAGTGTTTATAAATAATCTCGGAATGTTTACTCTAGCTTATGGACGCTTAGACATGATTGTAAGGAGCTTGAGTGCTGCTTAACACTTTTATTGAAATGTAAACAACAAGCCCTATCAGTGTTTTGGTTATTATGATATTTACCATTTCTGTTTTATCGGTAAATAAGTAAGTTTTTTGATTATGATAAATTTTGTTAATACAAAAATCGCAGCTAATATGTTTTTCGAAAGCCAAATAAAAAACATTTTTTTATTATACTTATCTATATTTTTTCTCTCTTTCTATGTGTAAAATACGAATTTAAAATACTATTCATTAATGTTTTAAGCATTTTGTTATAAAATAAATTATTGTAACTGATTTATTTTCTTAAATAAGATACGTGCTGTGTTCATAGTTCGTGACCAGTAACTTGATAAATAATAATGATTTTGATAAATCTAAGCACGTCTATTGCATGCACGACAAAATATTAGAGGATAATATGCTAGAAATATTCTACTCTCCGATATGAGTTCCAATTCCAATCATTATCTCATTTCTTTGTAATCAGCATCGCGCTAGCATCAAGATCTCAAAATTCTCTAATAATACGTCCTGCCTGAAATACGATTGAGCTTCTCGCTTCTCGTGATGGATCAAATTCAAAGTCATGTACCGTTATGGTTTAATGCTCTTCGCTGTCTGTAGACAGCATACCAGAAAAGATTTTGGCAAAACTTCGAGGCTTTACTGGAAATTAAATTGCTCGTTTTTTTGTCTTTGCTACGTGATGTGACTCGGGGTTTCGTTTCAATTTGATATTATACGTTTGAACTTTTTCGACTGCTAGCTAGCTAGACTTTTTTGCGAATTTGGAATTAGTTTTATATTTTGGCATTATAAAATCTTCGGAAATTGACTTTTACCATAGGGTTTTACTTACAATAATTTATTGCTAAATATTTTATTTATTAAAAGTTTTAAGATTACTGCAGGGTTTGAATTTGAACCTAATATAGTAATAAAATAATAATAATAAGTTATTAGATTTCTTAAAAAAACACTGCATCCACTATTTGTATTTTGCTAATTTTTTTATTTTTTTCGTATAAGCCAAGCCAAGTCACTGGCTCTGTGTCGAAGCTTTACAAACTACACCAAGGAAACTCTCCAACCTGGCATGACCTGGCTTAATTAATTTTAACCAAAATAAACTTTCCAGTGTTACCTATAATGGCAAGTCCCGCCTAGTGTATCGGTTAACGGAAGATGTGGTCTCCGTTTACAATAATTAGTGCCTTGTCCCGTTACAACCTCATTGTCCGCTTTTATACTCCATCCAACACTTATATTTCCTTTGTACACCTAATGGAGGTTCTCAGGTTTTTGTTTGTCGATTAGTCTTGCATCAGTAAATTGCCCTTTGTTCCATTTTAAGTAACTAGAATATTTTAGTATCATTTTCGTGTTTGTGAATTCATTTAAATAACCTTGAAAAAGGCATATAAAACTCAAGATCACGAAGAGTTGGTTAGTTTGGTACCAAAGTTCTAACTAATGTGATTCCAATTCAATAAATCTAGCGCTAAATGAAATATGTATTTGCGTATTTCATTCGACTATCGACGATGCTACGTAAACAAATAGTTACCTACCTGCTATAGCTTCGTAACGTACATACATAACATATTATGTGCGTTCGCTAACGCTTCCAAAATAAATTGTTTAAATTTTGTATGTAACATAAAAAGATACATTTAATAATATTGGTCAATATTCAATTCTTCCATATCAAAACTCTCGTTCTCCAGAAATTTGACTACTCTATTTTGGAGAACGAGTACCTACATACACCTAACTAAAAATATTGAGGCGCCTAATGCAATTATGACCTGTCAAACAACAACTCAATATAATGAGTATGACAATGGCTTCATGAGTGCTAATGAGATCGACCTTCCGCAATGACAAACATTTTGGTGTACCTACTCTCGATCGACCCAAATAATAAGTCCAAATTCAGATTATTTGACGTTTGTCGAGCGTAAAAGGTCTAAAAGTCAAGGATGTTCTTGCCCGCCAGAGGTTGGGCGGGACCTCGCAACCTTGGATGAAATAGGTAGCCGTGTCCTTGAATTATCCGGGAACAAAGGCTGATTGCCTGCTGGCAACCTTGTTCCAAGCTACCAGGTTTCAAGTAATAATCACGAAATAAACTGATAGATATATTTTTCTGGTATTATTCAAGAATCGCAGATTCTCAATATTCGTTACAATTAGGTACAATTGCTTCAAAATATTGCTAATTTACTAGGCAAATCTTGGAGTACCTATTCAGATTATACAGTTTGGATTTACTTAGGCTCATGTATCACTTTCGTCACATCATCGATCACTCGGTCATCTAGTCCACTCGCATTCGCACCGACCGACAGTTTTGTAACTGTTTGTTGAAATGAAACCTAATATACGTATATCAACTACTTTGTGTAGTATATCAAGCGAGTGGACTATAATACAAAATGCTATTGTTATGAGTCTGTTTGTAGGTATATGTATATTTCTGTCTATTATTCAAATGATACGATTACAAGTACGATTGATATTTGAAAAGCTGTTCTTTTATTTATTCTCTAGCATATTTAGGTATGTCTTTGCATTATGTATCTATTTTCATTTATCATCTATTTTTGCATTCTTCTACTTGCTTTTGTTGTCCATGAAAATGTTATTATTGTAATCATTTCATCATTAGTAAATAAAAATTACTCATTCTTTCTCATTGTTACCCTTGAAAATAAAAATTAAATCGGTCTTAGTGACCCCAATCCTATATTCAATTATTTTTTTCTCGTAAGTACTCAAGTTATGGCTAGATCAACAACTCAACGTTTACTATAAGCTTACAATAGCTCATTGTCAAGGGCGTTACCGGCATTAAGTTGGTAGTTGCGTGATAAGGAAATGGGATAATTTTTGGGCGGATATTAAATTATAGCCAGTAAAACCCACATTGCAGTCCTATTGAAACTGGGATTTTGTTGATCCGTTTATCATTTATTGATGACGATGACAAATGATATAGTAGAATTATGATTCGTATTGAAAAAAATAAACTTACGAACTTATGTATTTTTCACTGTACAGGTAAAATCATTTCTGTAGAAGTCAGTTGTACGATCATACATATTTGTTAATATTTCTTTTCGATGTACGAGTAAGTAAGTACCTACTAATAATGATCAAAAAGTATTTTTGAAACCACGTGGTTGCGCACGCGCCCGGAACTTCGGCGATCGATTCTTGACATTGTTCTATGATACCTACACCACGCACGCACCTGCCACTGCGCGGACCCTTCCACTCGTGCGAGGAATTCAAATTAGATACTTCGGACGCCCAATATGGTTTACGAGAAAAAAAAGTCGGTCTAATTACCTCATTACAAATTGTAAATTGAAATGAATTTGCTACTGAGTAAATTCGTTTTTCTTTCTACTTTCTGTAGTACCCGCTTTCTTTTCCATATTAGGATTTATATACTTACAAAACTCGTTCTTTGTTGGTAGCGTTTACTTTTTATATAAAATATTTTGCAGCTTTTCAGGTTTAGGAAGAGACCATTCGTTTGTTAGCGAATTATCTAGGTCAAGTCTAAGTAAGTAGGTATCTTATCTGTTTTGCGATGTCTGTCCGCCTCGCCGCGCCCGCGCCGCGCCACCCGTAACCCTGACGTTACGAACGATATCGCGATTTTGAACTTCCTAGTGTTAAATATGTATTACTTATTCATCTAAATATTGATGAATTGTAATAGCTACGTACTGTATTTGTATATATGCCAAAACAGGCTCACAAGTGTCATCTAGTTAAAATAGTCTCAATTACATTATATGTTCTTCGTTCCTCATCATTATAAAGTATGAACATTCCAGTATGAAAACCACAAGGTGCTAAACGCGCGTTCATTTAATTTCTTCGCTGACCGCGATAACCGCTTGTTGGTCCAACGTAAGTAATTAATTTTACCGAGCTTCGTTGGTGTCGACTAGGTGCGACAACTTAATAGCATTAACCACCCTGGATCCAGAATAGATAATTGTCTGCCTTGAAACTTCGTCTGCTGAGTACTAACTCAGATTTCAAATTCTAATTTACCACATTCAGACCGCACATTAAGAGTACAAAAAATTGCCATCCTTTCATTCCTGTTACGTATCTATTTACATAGAGCCAAGTGGCAGCTGTTTTTCCAGTGAATGCAATTTCCGCAAGCCGTACTTTATGGAAGAGATTAATTTAGTCCCATTCACATCTTTCCCTGTTCGAGCTTTCTATTTGCATTTTCACGCGACGGGACTGCCGTATCGTCCTTTATAACGACTGTAGAAATAGTCTGGACGATGTTATTCAGCTGATCTACGCTATTTTCAGTTGGCGCTTGTTTGATACAGTCGCAATTTATTTTAAAATATTCAATGTTTGGTCAAGGTGAACCCAGCCACCGGAGCTCAGCTCGTCGGCTCGTGCTCCGGAGCTTTTCTGCTAATCGATAGTCATGACCATGAACTCGCGCTTACGTAAGTGTGCTCCACAGAAATTGACGTGACGAGTAAAACCTCAAGCACGATTCTATCTAAGCTGGAGGCGCAAAAACAATATTTGCTTTCTTGTACGTTTGCTCACGATTTCTTTTGGCGTGTTTGGAACGACTGCTTCGAGCTATTGCTGAGGCATGTTGTCTGACGACTGAGCTGTCTAACACGCTGTAATCATTTATGTAGAAACTGCAGTGTCGCCATCGTCTGGCGCCGCCCGCCGCGGGAAAAAGTTGAACATTTACCATACGGATAGGTACTACATTGATTGCGTTGCATGCGGATTAATCTAATCATCTGTAGAATTAAAACGTTTAGTTACTTATCATTAAATTGTTTTTTTGATTGTCTTGATCGGACTTCAAAACTTTAAGTTCGTGAGTAGGTAATTCTATCTGTTAGGTACATAATTCGTAATTTAATTACCTCTGTCTGCCTATATCTACTTACCTACTAACTTGATTTAAAACGTACATGTAAAATATAAAAAACTTTGGCATGTTACACTGCACTAAAATAAAATTAAAAGTCACTGACAATATTTCTTGGAAAACCAATTTTGACCGATTTCGCGACCCAGTGACTCGTGATGTAAAAGGAACTTGTAGGTAAAAAGAGAGCAGCTGCACATCTCCCCTTATTTTAATCTAATCATTGTTCGGCCAAAGGGTCGTCGTAAATGGGGAGCAATGGCCGGAATACAAGAAAAAAAAACAGGCAATAAAAAGAGCCCAGGTACGAAGTCTGCCTGATGGACTATACGAATCCTATAACATACGCTTTGTGAGTTTAAATTTTATAAGGAAATGTAATGTAAGGTACAAAATATTGAATTGAAACATCTCTTGAATAATCTCAAGAAAGATAGTTCGCTAATTAATGACAATAAAATTCATATTGCAAAAACTGGAGTGTGCGTTGTGACAAAATTTCTTGCCAGCAGAGAAAGACAGATGTTTCGAAATGACAATCAGGACAAATGTATATCACAAACAGCACAATGAAGGACCCCAGAGCGATCCCAGAAAGCAATTTGCAATCATTCCGCAAACTGACAGACAAATTGACCATACTCAAACAAAATCATCACATATTCAAAGCATGGGGCTGACAGACAATGCGAATACCTATTCATTGCGTGCGCGAATTGGGCTTCATATAATTCTCAATTTAGATATCAATTTTGTATTGACTTTGATAGATTTGTATAACGTTTGTAGCACAAGCGATAATGTATGATTTAATACACCGCAAAGGGTCTTGAATGCCGCCCACGTATCTCATCCAACAAATTACCACACAAGTGAACTTCAATATACATAATTCGTGTTCCTGAGCTAAAGAATATTAATGATACAATTATGATAATCATCAAACCGGTTCTTAACTGGATCAGGCAGGATCAACGCGAAGACTCAATTGCTGGTCCATGCTCATAAATAGATCACAATAGAAGTGCTTTCTTGTATGAATATGAGATACATGAGCAGTACGATAACTACGATTTTATTAATTTCTTGAATTCCATGTGAGCATACAGTCGGTAGCATGATTTCTACCTATATTTAGTAAATAACTTGCATTTACTAAGTACATAGTTGTTATGAATCATAATAATATCACGCAAAGAGGACCGAATAACAAATCCGATTGCGGAAAATGGAGTCACCAGACATAAACATACATAAGCAAGCATCATATCAAAATATGTCAGTTAAAATAATTATCTGAATAAATACTATCGGTAATGGAGACGCCGCTCCCCTAGTGTCTGTCAGGCGGCTATTGGAAGTGCATTAAGCTATTAGTAAACAGTTAGTGCATTTCACGTCAAAGAGGGGTACAAACGAGGGTCTTTTACTTTAAAAGCTTAAGATTTCATTCGACGCTTCCGTATCGCCCACATAGGAAAATCATAAATTATAGAAACAATTAATACATCGTTTCAGGTTTTATGGCATTGAACGCCAACGCTTGTTTGATTCATTATTTAGGCTTGTTTTGCTATAAACGATGGTGAAGGAGTGCGAACCCTTGCAATGCATCAAGGTTAATTACCCAATTATGACTTAGTAGTTACGTATGTTTACATCCCACACGCGATACTGTTTCATCGTATTCGCATACATTTTTGCATAATACGAGTACTATAATGATTAGAAGGTCATTATTGAGCTATTCCGTCAAGATCAGGGCCACGCGCGGTCGACCGCCCGAGATGTACACAATACAAGCACTCTTGGTTGGCCACTTCGACACAACCGCCTTTTTTATTCTCTCCCTTGGTCGTTCGTTGTTCGTTGCCGTCAACGATGATGTCATTTATTTTATCTGTCTTGAACGAACACGATTCGCGAAACATACCTACTGCGTAATAAAAATAAGTAACCCATGTAAGCAAGTTTATCTACCTACCTACTCAATGTTTTTGTCTTGAAAATTTTAATGGACTTCTTATACGGTAGCCGAATTAGAAAATTGTAATGGTGTAGTATGGTTTGTAAGAAGTCTGCCTTTGATCTTTATAGGCATTTGATTAGACCATGCAATTGGTATGCCTTGAGGCAATGTATTTCATAATAATGATCAAGATTTTTGATATGGGCGTCTAATAGCAAAATAATTGCACCATATAAGGATATAGTTAATAAAACTAGGTAACTAACTAGGCCATAAATCGTGGGAAGTATTAATCAATTAAGGGTAATCCTCAAATCCGAGTTCCATACAAAAATGTTTCGGACAAATAATCAAAAAGTACGCCGTATTATAGTAATATAGACACACTATTCGTTTCCTCTATGTTTTTTGATTTCGTGAACAAAAAAAGTGAAAGGTTTACTTTAATTTCGATTTTATACGTGTTTTAAAATTAACCCTACTAACTTAAAAACACGTATAAAATCTAAATTAAAGTATGAAACCTTTCACTTTTTTTGTTCACGAAATCAAAAAAACATAAAGGAAACGAATAGTGTGAAGAAACTACTATAATACTGCGTACTTTTTGAGTATTTGTCCGAATCATTTTGTATGGAATTCGGATTTGAGGATTACCCTTAACATCAAAGTTAGATCAAAGTGTATCATAACCGCGACCCTTGAAGAAGTTCTGTAACATAATTTTTCGGTCAAGAGTTTCTTAAACGAGAAACTCCGAAGGAATTTAATAAAGTCAAGTGTATTTGTTGTAGCAGACTTGGACTTGTACCGAGTACTTGCGAGGGAGGGAGGCGCCGCGCGGGCGCGTATCGATCGGCTCGGGCCACACCGCGCGGCCTGCATACGAATACGAGAATCGCCCTCCGTTCAGCCCCTTACCAACCACTTCCACCAGACTAGACCCTGAGCCCTTCATCAGTGTCGTGAGTCTTGCTTGACCTCGCATTACTGTGACAAAATACTTAAGGAGAATCCTCAAGACAAATTTCCATACAAAATGTTTCGGACAAATACTCAAAAAGTACGCCGTATTATAGTAATTTCTTCACACTATTCGTTTCGTCTATGTTTTTTGATTTCGTCAACAAAAAAAGTGAAAGGTTTCATACTCTAATTTAGATTTTATACGTGTTTTAAAATTAACCCTACTAACTTAAAAACATGTATAAAATCTAAATTAAAGTATGAAATCTTTCACTTTTTTTGTTGACGAAATCAAAAAACATGGACGAAAAGAATAGTGTGAAGAAATTACTATAATACGGCGTACTTTTTGAGTATTTGTCCGAAACATTTAGTATGGAATTGGATTTGAGGATTAGCCTTAAAAGCCGGCATTGATAAAACAATCTATTTGCTAAAGGAAAAGTGTAGTTCTTATTAGCAAGCTGACTGACACCTAACCAAAGCTACTTTCATGGTAAAGTCCTATTTCAACAACAAAGTATTTCAGGTGGTAAACAAATTAAATCGCTATGAAGTGACTGTTGTATCACAATGTTATGACACGGATGTAGCGAGGCTAAATTACAAAAAGCTTTCTTCGTCCACCCTCCGCCCGAGGGACGTGACCTCGTTTCGTGAAGATTGCAAGAATATCATTCAGCTAGGCACAGACGGCAGACCTGACAATGACGTCATAGATCTTATATCTGTTTATTTTTATTGTTGAGTTGAGTCTCTTACAGAACCGTTAGCTCTTAGGTGTGCTCCGTAACTCCCGTTACGTTCTAACATATGATTGACTGATATTTCTTTGGCATAGGTACAGAAAATTATCACTCTGTCGCTCGCTTGTGTAATTCAAACTGAACCTTTACCAAATTACAAAGCTTATTGTTAAAGCGAAGCGATTTTATTTGCTTATTCCATATATTCCTTATTCGCTTTGTCTTCAGTTAAATGTTTCGCAGTAATTTCTCAAAAAGAATCAGACAGTCTACCTACACTGTTGAGGTGTTAGAAAACATTCCAAGAAAGAAAGTAACTCCGTCTGGTCTCATCACGCGACACTTTTTATGGATGTTCTGCTCAGAAATAAAATAATGAGTAGCTGGTTTGTTTTATTTATAGACAGACACATATTTTTTGTTGAACTGATATTGAACAATCTACTCAAAATCTAATTACCATTTCAGTAGTCTTCTTAAGTACTCACAATTTACTTAAAACATACCTAAGTACTTACATAGTACTCATATACATAGTTGTGTGAAATGTCCAAACATTATTTATTTATATGTAGTTGAGCACTCTTTAAATTTCATAACAGTCGTAGGCAAGGCGGCGAATTTCTCAACTTTCCTTGTCTTGCTTGGTTATTTAGCTGATTATGTTCCTGGGGTGGTTCTCGCCCCAGAAATTGACGCAATTTTCCAGCCGAGATCACGCCTACTTGCGAAATGTCTTTTGCTTGCAATAATTTAAGTAGGGCAAAAAAGGGGCTATGCGGGGGTTCATTCCTTAGATTTATCAGTAGATCGCGTTTGAATTTCATAAAGGAAAGACATACCAAGATTTCAAGTGAACAATCATAAATTAATACCGATTTTCTAATTGAATTACATAGACATTTTCTTGATATCTGAGGGACACGAAGGCATTCAATAAAAAAAATCAAAGTCAAAAGTCAAAAAGAACCATACGAAAACCTACAATGCATACACCGTTATCATTATACATTACTAATGCTAACGAAGTTAACGAGTAACGAGTGAAGTTAACGATGGTAATAACTCAATTACTTACAAGTTATCAATCTTTGCCAATAAATAAGCAATTTATATAAATTTGTTTCAAAGTTGATAATGCTCGTGAACAACCGTTAAAGTTCTCGGCGCTGATAAACCCAGTTTAGGTTTAAACTTTAACTCTGTGTTATGGAAGATGGGAATTAGCATACCGCGTTACGAGATAGTTAATATGCGGCTGATTGTTAACAAGCAGCAGGCTGCAGGACACACTGAACGGAAATGGCCATCGCCCAGCCGGAGACCCGAGCGGAGCCAATTTAAATCTACTCTTCCTAGCCCTCCAGTGCAACCTATTATTATTTTGCCCTCTAAATAATTAAAAATTATAACGACCTGCATCAAAAGTGACAGGTTGAAAACCAGATATCTGCTAATATTGAGAATGAGGTTCGATGAAACTGTATCACGCTCTCGGAGACACATGTGGACCCAATTTAAATCTACTCTTCCTAGCCCTCCAGTCCAACCTATTATTATTTTGCCCTCTAAATCAATAAAAATTATAACGACCTGTAATAGTTTTAATAGACCTGAAAATGATGAGGTTAAAAACCAGATAATATCTGCTAATATTGAGAATGAGGTTCGATGAAACTGTATCACGCTCTCGGAGAGCCAAGTGGAGCCAGTTTAATCTCTTCCTAGCCCTCCTGGGCAGCCTATTATTATTTTGCCCTCTAAATTAATAAAATTATAACGACCTGTATATCAAAGTATCTGTGTATCAAAGGTGGCAGGTTGAAAACCAGATATCTGCAAATATTGAGAATGAGGTTCTATGAAATTCTATCACGCTCTCCCAAAACCATGATATTGCTGGCTTGGCCTTTTTATGCATTTATATCAGAACGGGTTCTTCTTCTTCATATTATTGTGAAAATAGAAAAGTATTATTATAATCATTATTTATGATGCCTATTCATGGACCTGAAGAACAGCGTCATCTTTTAGAAGATTTCTTTGTCTAGGGCTAGATCACATAGATACCAGACCATATAGATCTTCAGCCCCTTTTATGATATTCCATTGCCTGGTGCTACATATTTTATAGATTCACCAAATTACTACCCATCCTCATACGATGAAATAGCTGATCGATATAGTGGCGTCGCTAAGTGCCAATTGCTCGTACCTATCGTGTCGCAAAAGACTGGGCTTTTTCCAATTTTTTCCAACAAATTTCAATAGGTACATTCAATTTCCTGTTGTTGCTTGTATATAACTTGATTAAAGAAAAAAAATGTTTAAGAAGCACACTACACAGATAAACAAAATGGCAAAGAAAACCATTTGATTCTAACCAACTTTTCTCAAATTTGGACACATTATAGCATTTCATCGCTACGGTTTTGCAAAGAATTGAAATTCAACGCTATTCTGGATTTGGATGGATTTTTTTTACAAAAATGCAATGCATCAATAGCGCGAAAAGCTTTTAGCATGGTAATTGCGTGAAGGGTACTAGGAATTCCCTTGTTTACTTTTAGCTTTGGACACAGTATACAATGTGTCGCACTCTCAATTGTGCGATGTAACACAGCGATATCTGCATTGTTGTATACCGGGGCGTTCCGCAGCTGCGGTTTTAAGCCGGATGGCGAACTTTTATACCATTTTTCCAGGTTTTTAAAATGTAGGTATACATGCATAGGTGTAAAGGGATACCTTTGAGTTTGCACCTATGCATGCATGAGATGTTGATTTTTTTTATTTTAATAGCCACTTACCATATCAGTTTTATGTACCTATTAAGAATACCTATTTTAAAATTATTTACTGATGAATTTCTATAACGTTCTTTCTTACTGTGGACTTATGTCTTATGAAACCTATAACGACTTCCTGTGTAATATTATTTAACAATACTTTTAAAATAAACCAACAGAACTTGCCGAATATACCTATTCCAATTTAAAACTTACCTGTTTATCAGTTAATGGTATTCAAACAAATTAGCACCACAAAACGCTATTTTCAGCCGACCTTTTGAAAATCGGAGCGTTGAAATTCAATTTAAAGTCTGAAGGTACAATACCTATGCTCCTCTGGTTATACATAAAGGTCGTAGCTAGGTTGTACGTTATATTGGGACCATCGATGAAATTTAGTGAGGCGATTGCATATGTCCCGCCTCGTATGGACCGGTTTGAAGAAACATGTTAGGAGGTCCTCTTCCAAGCTCATGGAGAAGTAACACGGACTTCCTCTGGCGGCTATCCGATGCAATTAGCCATAGCTCAGACAGCTCTTTGGAAAACTTTCTATACTTAGATGCTTAGGTTACTCACATGGTTTTTGCATGCTACAATTTATCCTACATGTGGGTGATCTTTGCCCAGCAATAAGACAAAATAGGTTACTTATCAAAACAAAATGTAAGTAAATTTCAAAAATCTAAAGAATGTGCTCCCTAAAATATACAGTTTTGAGGGTCAGGTACGAATCGGTTTTTTATAAGTAAATATTTCTTTATACCTAAATATGTATATCAGAACATGACCAGAATATCTTTCTAAAATGGTGGACATCAATATAATAATTAATCAAAGCCGCAGATGAAAAATATCAAAGTTCACTGTCATAAAATTATGATATCATTTCATTAGGCAAATAAAAATTAGCATTTTTAAATCTTAGATCAACATAATGATTCTTACCTTCCGGAGGTTAATCTTCGCGAACCAGTCTCTATAGCAAAATTGCCTTCGATTTCACAAAATATTTCACTCACTGCTTATCAGTATCGTTATTTTCACTTATAGTGTTCGTTAAAATTACGGGTAGGTTTAGTAATGTTCCAAGAGTACACAGTACCGTCGCAGTGCGAAGTCGCCGGTGAACTGAGTGACGGTAATCGCCATCGCGAGCGGGAACATGGATGGAACATGTTCTCTCTGCCGATGCCGGCTGTGTTCGCCCCTTAGTCACTGTGGCGTAATCTGTACACTTTAGGTTATGTAGGTAGAGCCGTGGATAGAGCTCGAATTTTTATCTCGACTATAGCGAACCGTGTAGCTTCGCCACAAACCATCCACAAACAGGGGCATACCCATTGATGTTGTTGAAAGGTCTTTAGGATACTTAACTGTTTTTGTTTATTTTTTGTAGATACAAGTTATACCTACCTGAGTAAATAAATAAAAAGGTGGGCGCGGCGGCGGCGGCGGCGGCGGCGGACTCGTTATCTTCTGGGAATTGGGACTATTGGCTATTTCTAGGTGAGGTCCTATAGTTTATAATGCAGACAACCTACCCTAAGTACGTAGTACGTACGTACTAATTTTAATAAAAAATAAAAGTAGTAAATTATTTACTTGGTAACTACCTACACCCTAAATAAATTTAGGTTACATAAGTTTAACTCACTGATATAAGTATTTTTTATGTTTATTTTTATGTAGTGTAATGAATGAAATACTGAAAACTCTACCTACCTCCCTAACTAGGAATTCATTAAATCGGAAACTTATCTAATTTTATGGTCACGAACGGCCCAATTCGCCGTTACGCGTTTTCGTAGAATTATTGAGTTAAATTCCGGGTAAGTAAGTAAATTAATTAATCATTTCTTAGTACACGAGCAACTCAACAGCAATTGATACTTTGCAATCAATCGCTAGATATTTCTTCCTACTTCCTATACCTACCTAGCGGAGCAAAAGAGAAGCAGTAGATGGATCATCGACCGTTGAGCTAATTTGAAATGAGATATGTAATAAGTAAATCTCTGTCCTATTATATCATTTTACACTTATACATTATAAACATACCTACATATTTTGCGAAAGTCTGTGACGAAAACTAGTTATACTAGTACCTACCTAGGTAGGTATTTAACTCTATGGCTGTTCGCTGGCATAATTTTAATCAAAATTCGGTCATTTTCTCGGCAATATAACTGTACTGTATTAATTGCTGTGAGTAAAAAGCAACAGTAGATTGAGTAATTATCGTTTCTCTATTGATATAATAATAAGTAACCATGTATTACTAGACATTGACGACAATAATTGCCCAAAGTTGCTCAAAATTTCATCAATTTATTTTAGTTGCTCGTCTAATGTTCAGCGATAACTATAGGCTTAAGTTGATTCCTCAAATCCGAATTCCATACAAAATGTTTCGGACAAATTATCAAAAAGTACGCCGTATTATAGTAATTTCTTCGCACTAAGTATTCGTTTCGTCCATGTTTTTTTATTTCGTCAACCAAAAAAAGTGAAAGGTTTCATACTTTAATTTAGATTTTATACGTGTTTTAAAATTAACCCTACTAACTTAAAAACAAAGAAGAAATTACTATAATTCGGCGTACTTTTTGAGTATTTGTCCGAAACATTTTGTACGGAATTCAGTTTTGAGGATTAGCCTTAACGCTTAAACGTAAGCTGACACTTGACTGCTCGTTGCCCTAATTTAAATCGCGATTAAGATTATTATCATTTCATTAGGGTAAAAGACCACGCTTTTAAACCATAGCATACCTACAGAAAATATGACTATAATCTCAGGTAAATGTTTAGTTTGGTTTCTTCTGTGACTTCTATATGTTCTCTACAGTCGTGAAAATAAAAGCCACTTTTTTGCTCGACTTGGTGGGAGCCCTGCCGGGCTCCCAGATTATGTTTAGGCCACAGCCGCCTAGCCGGCATGTAGTGTTTTCTATGCTAGCTCGGCTTTAGTGCGACATCTATTGAGCTATAAAATTATTAAGTAGATCAGCTACTCGCCGCTAGATGGCAGCATGAGATTTATTGGGAGGTATATAGGCGCCATCTGTATTCATTGGAATGATGTGGTTTGCCGCCGCACAAACCAACGAAACTAAACCAACCATTCAAGCGTTTTTTTTCTACTTTCCATGTGTACCCAAAAACTGACTGGTATGTCACAAAAAATAAATGACATCAATGTCAAGTTGTCAATGTCAAACAAATGTTCATAAAGTCTCAAATATACCAAACAAAATTATTAAATATAAATTCAATAAAATTATTTTACAAACTCTCAATAATTCTCAGCATTATCGATTGAATTTCTTTAAAAGCAATGTAGGTAAATTACTAGAATTATCTTCGATTCGACACCAAGGTAGGTAAGGTAACTCATCATTAAAATGCAGTCAAACAGAACTCTCAAGTTTTAAAATGTGGTTGTTGGTTTCATTCAGATGGCTCCTCCTCGTCGTATCCTAAAGCAGCAATTGGAGATCCTGCTGGACTTCCTGGACGACAACAAGCAAATGGCGAAAGGAGTGCCGGTCTCGCATGTCATTGGCAGGCAGAAATGGGCAGAGGTGGCCAGGAAACTGAACGCTGTGGAATCTGGTGCTCTTAAGACGCCTGATGGATGGAAGAAAGTTAGTTTTTTCTAAGCTTTCTTTCAACACCATCTTATCATGTTAATTTTTTGATACCTACTAAGAACAGGCAGGTGCAATACCTATTTGCTAACATAACTCAATGGCATAGTACAAGATCGGTTTCTTAATTACAATTATAGCTATAGCTGGCAGAAGTGGAATGAAAAGAACTGAAGACTGGGCTTAGTGGCTCGCCTTGGGAGAGACCCACGTCCAGCAGTGGACTGCTATAGGTTGATGATGATGATGAGTTTGAATAAGTTATGAGGCTGGTCACTTTAAACACACCCCTTTTGTCTCTCTTTTCAGTATTGGTTTGAATGGAGACACAAGTGTAGAAGAAAAGTGGCCAATGCAAAAAGGTACCAAGATGATACCGGTAGACATATTCCTTTGAACGAATTAGAGCTAAGAGCATTAGAACTCAGCGGGAAAGGAGCTGTGACTCCCACAGTACCGTCTACACAGAAGTTAGAGGAATTCTTAGCAGAGGACTCGGATTATGAACCACTTGAAAAAAAACGCAAAAGAAGAAAGTCCAGTAAAGAGAAAAAGCCTTTAAGGGAAGATGTATCAGGTAACTAGTCCCTTACAGTGGTTTTGCCTGTTAGGTAGACATAAAATAACCTACAATCTAGTCCTACTTCTAAACACCTTGATCAATTCAGTAATTTCAACATGATTGAGTAACAAACATGTCATAAATTTCCTTCAAAATAAAGTTGACCATCCAATGTTGATGACAGCGATCAATGACTGCGACACACAACCATGCGACTCGGCTATGTATGCGTGAGCCGCGGGACACAGCCACGTGCCTTGAACATTATTAATCCATACTATGTACTGGTTCGCGCGACCCGTTTGCAGTCGTCTCGCGGTCGCAAGTCGCCGTCATTGAAACGTGGGGAAACCTTAATAGTCATAATACTAGCACAGATATTAGTGTGATGTGACATAATTTAACAGCCTGTTCTTCTTCTTCTTATAGTGTCACTAGTTCCTTCGAACCAGTGTGGTGAAAGGATTTCAAGTGCGCCTCAAACACGCTCCTTTCGTGCACTAGATACATATCCTTACCTATCTTGTTGAGCTGTTATGTTTCCAAGAGTGATTTTATGTCTTAGTTTCAGAAGGTGAACTCGGCACAGCCACTCCACCTCCAAAATGGGCTTTGGACATTGAAAAGCGGAGGATAGCAGCAGAAGAGCGCATGGCTACAGCGCTGGAGTCCATCGCATCAGTCATGCTAGCTCAAGAGGAGCGTAGAACAAGGCTGAATGAACAAATGGCCAATGCAGTCACTGCCATTGCCGGCACTGTTCAGGATTTGAACACCGGCATACAGGAGGCGTTACAGCATTTGCAACACACCCCTACACAGTCAAATGGCCCGGATATGAAGGGACAATTCTTCCTATAAATGCCTTTAAACTAGTAAAGCAATTACGGATCTCAATACTTGATAGGTACATTTGTACTGTTAAAAGACTGGTCTTAGTAAATAGTTTGTAAAACTGAGAAATGTGCATGTCTGTTTCAGGTTTGGCGAAGACCAAATTTTATTTATATTTTTTTATAGAATAAGAAAGTAGACTAAGATGCGTGTAAAACAGTGGTATTCAAAACAAACTTAGCAATTAAGATATGTAATTTAAGACTTGCTCCTGTGCCCCATCATACAGTAAAATTAAGAGTAAAGAACTGAAGCTACGTTATAGTAGTTAGTAGAATCAATCCTATAAATTTCAATTTACACATCTCTGACATTTACTGATGATGGGTCCTAGTCTAGGAGCTATCACTTTAAAATTATGTAGTGCCAATTTTGCTGTATGGTTGTGTAGGTATGGAGGCCCTGGAGACGAGTATAAACTACTGGGAGGACGCGCTGGCGGCGTTCTCGCTGGGGGCGCGCGGCGGCGTCAGCGGCACGCTCGCGCTCACGTCACCAGAAGAAGCAGAGTTCTGCCGAGAGATCCAGGATTTATTGCAGAATGCATACCTGTTACAGGTGACTATTTGGAACTATTAATATGTATAGTCAAATAATCATCAATATACATAAATATATAAAAGGTTTGGACTTGACTGACTGACAGACAACATACAAGCCAAACTGCTGAACGTAGAGTCTGGAAACTTGGAGAGTGTTTGTCAAAAATAGAGTCCGGTGTCGCAGTAACGGCCAACTGCATTAAACATCCATCAGAAAGAAAAAAATGTTTTTCAAGAAGGTATAGGCGCGTAATATGAAAGACATTGCTTGAGCATGATAATCCCTTAAAGGGGCATCCTCAAATCTGAATTCCATACAAGTTTTTAAGTTAGTAGGGTTAATTTTAAAACACGTATAAAATCTAAATTAAAGTATGAAACCTTTCACTTTTTTTTTTCACGAAATCAAAAAACATGGACGAAACGAATAGTGTGAAGAAATTACTATAATACGGCGTACTTTTTGAGTATTTGTCCGAAACATTTTGTATGGAATTCGGATTTGAGGATTACCCTTAACATCAGGATAACGTAAGTAAATTTCAAAACTTCTTTCTCGTAGGTTTTTCTAAGAACAAAACGTTACGAAAAATAATAGTCATGGGATTTATTAATTAAATAAGAGTAACAAATAAACACTTAAAACATAATGGACAAGATTATACATCTCACTTGCACGAGCTGTAAGAGAGTATAAGTAGGTATGTACAATATAAGATAAAATAAAAAAACATCTTCGATAAAACTTTTCAATCATTATCAGCAGGACAAGTTCGCTTGTGTAAATTCAGGCAGGCTCGGAGCATTGGAGCATCCTCGGGATGTTTAATTAGATGCTTGATTATTACCGCAAAATCACTTTGGTTTCGGCTTTCACCAGCTTTCCTGGCCAGAGCATTGGTTAAAGAGTCGAAGTCACATTGGGCAAGAAGATCTTCTGTTCTCCTTCTTTTTCGGAGAGGACTTTGTTCAGCCGATTCTTCTTGAGGAGTTAATTCACTGGTTGACGTTGACCCAACTGCAAATCTCATTGATGTGGGCCTACTTGGCGTTATTATTGCTGAATCAGAATCGCTTGCAGAGACATCTTCGTTTTCCATCTCATTACACGATAGTTCTTTAGCTTTATATTTATCAATAAGTAGTTGAAAGAACTCTGGCCATTTAACATCCAAGGGTAGCCAGTCTTCGAATTTTCTTAAAAAATACACACGTGTGCTATTGGCTGATTTCCATTTTCGTTTCATATTGCTTGTGTATGTAGCAGAAAACGATTTGAGTTTGGCGGTTTCTTCTTCAGATAGAGGAAATTGCACGGAAGTTAACACTTTTTGGAATAAAAAATCGGCAATAAAAGAATTATCCCTTATGTATTCAAATAATTCGAGATTTGATACAAGTCCTTTCATAATGAGCAGTTTAAAATCGCGCAAAGAAAACGTTAGGGTGCAAATCACTAACGATAAGTGAAATAAAATTTGCCCAGTATCTTTCTGCTTTACTTTAAAATATAAATGCCACAGATTAGTCAGAGTACTACATAACTGTTATTATTTCCAAGAATCAAGCATCGCTGTGCTTGTTATTATTTCGGCTCAGCGCGGCGATAGCGTTAAGTCTTACTGCCACATCTTATTTACATAATCGTGAGCGTCTCTGTTTCAAGATCATTAAACGGCGTTGTCACAGTACACTTATAACATTTTAAGCTTTTATTAACTCTTCTGTGCAAGATATAAACCTGCTTGCTTGTCGGTTCAGCGAGTTAACTAGGTATTAGAACTCGGACAGACCATAATCCACCTCGCGGACCCAACGCGGATTGGTGGAAGTCGTATGCTATAGATTCTATGACAGAGAAAAAAATGTTCCTTGGCAAGATTTCCTTACGATGTTTATCTTCACCGTTGTGAGAACGAGGTATGTACGCTCTTATAGATTTTTCGACTGAGAAAACCATAGATGAATAACGGTGTTCCTGTTGAACACCAAGATGTATAAGTATCAAACCAAAATGGATGTGGTATATAAAACAGAACATTTTTAGACACCTTGTCAATAAAAATGAAACATCTCTATTTTCAAATACCTAATGTTTGTTACTTTTTACGGTGGAATTTTATTAGCAATGTAAAAGCTTAGTAGTTTTAACATAATTATAATATTGTGCTAGTCATGTTACTTCTCTTTTTTCGAAATTTAGCCTCGGACCAAATTGTACTAGAAGTTAGCCAATGTGGCTCATTTTTTTTTGACGCATTTTCAATGTACTACATTGAGTTTCTATACATCAATACTTCTGTGAAGAAAACCTATTTGCGTATGATCAGATCTAGCCTTGCAGAAAAGGCCTCATCTACTCAGCCACCTTCAGTTCACATACATATTCTGAAAGCTCCGTCCGTCGGTGACCCCGAGTTCGTCAACTTTGTAGGAGAGATGCGAGCTGCTATTCCTGGACCAGCGGTCGGTGCTGTTCCGTTCAGAGAGTGGCGGCGGAGGGGGGTCAGGCGGGTCGGGCGCCGGCCGCCGCTCGCGCCTGCTTTCAACGCACACGGGATCCTCGCACACGCGTCGGGAGCACCACTCCAGCGCAGAGTCCTTCGCATCCGCAGAGGATCAGGTAAAACCACCACGAGTAACAGATATTATTGTTCTTTGCCGCGATATTTGACCGAGCGGAGAGAGGTCTTTGAGTCTAGTTACCTATTAAAACGAATCGGCGCGGCGTGTGTGTATTGTATATTGTCCGGCGATAACTCACGAACCGGTGATAAAATTTAGTTAAAAGGTAGGCAGGCAGTATCAAAACAATTTTCTTTAGACTTAATTTTTTATAGTTATGTATTAGATTGTTACGGGTATTTCTCGCGCTCACCTTACCTGTTTTTATCGTTTTTTCTATTTACGTTTTTATTTTGTTGACCAGATTTTCTTCGTGAGGTCATGGTTCGTAGGGGACAACTAGTATATTATGTAACCAGTAGAGCTTCTTATTAATAAGTCACTTCACAATAGTCAGAGGCTGTTATTGACAAACAAATTATTGTTGTGCTTTTCCAGGTAGCGGATTTACGAGACTTCGATGATTTGACGGAAGCGTTGCCGGAGTTAGAAAACTTGGAATTATATCAAGCTGCCTTGAAACAATTAGAAAATGGTATTCCTTACAGGTAAGACTAACTACCTGCCACTAGCATTAGTGATATTTAATTTAAGGTCACTATAGCTGGTGCAAATACTGAGCTTTCAAGACTCCGAAAAAAAAAACTTTAGGCTAAGTCATGGGTAGACGTGATCTCTTACCATTAGTGGAGCGCCTTCTTTGTTTCGCCAGTTGTTTGACATCTACTTATTTTATTGTGAAAGGATTTCAAGTGCCCCTCGAAAAGGCTCCTTTCGTGCACTTGACACATGTTTTCGAACTTTTTAGGATCTATGACATGCCGGTTTTGTATTAATGCACACATAGATTTTTTGAACAGAAAATTCCATTGGTGTACTACCGGCTTCGAACCCACGACCTTCAGATCGAAAGTCGTGACACCTCCCACACGGCCAACACGACTTTTTTTTTTAAAAAGAAAAACAATTTAACCACCCTGTTAAGTTGTGCTGTATTCGTATTCCAGAACGCTCCGCACAGATGTGGTTCACTGCACCTCAGACTCCGAGTTCCTGTGCAAGCTGTACTGCCTGAGGCTCGCATTCCAGCTGGTGTTCAAAGACGCCGCCGTGTGGGCGTGGTTCGTGGACGCCGGCCGCCAGGTGCTGACCGACCTACTGCTGTATGCTGACAAGGTTAGATGTGGTTCACTACAGCTCAGACTCTGAGTTCCTGTGCAAGTACTACATGCGGTTCGCGCTCTAAGGCAGTGGAAGCCCGGGCCGGCAGGTGCTGACATACTTAGGTTTGCTGACTAAGTTTGAATTAGAATGGTATTAAATAGTCGAAGTCAAGTCGAAGGCTTTTGGGCGACTTGAAAATCTCGTACGAAAGTAGCAACTGAAAAAGGCTCACATGAGAAGGATGAAGGAATGTACGTAAAGTTGCGATTTGAATATTTGTAGTAAAGCAAGTCTGAGCCATTGAGCAATTTGAAAACATCGAGATAAGTATGTGTTAACTCCCGGCTTACATGCCAAGAAACTAATGCATAAAAGCTACTCACCATGTTTTCCAATGGACACTTTATCTAGAAGGAAGGTAGATTATCATGACTTTGTTTTTTGATTTCAGGAACCAAAAGAATTTTTAGTCGCGTATGAAGAAATGGTATCCTGGACATCTGACGCCGCTAACTGGCAAACCATCGAAAGTGAACTCACCAGCAAAAACGTAAAGGTATGTACCGGTAGGTAGAATTTAATTATATCTAGTAAGTATTGACACACTAAAAGATTACAAAACTATGATCACTTTATCCTATCCTACAAATATTGTAGTTGTGAAAGTTTGTATGGTTGTTACTCAATCAAGCAAAAATGGCTGAACGAATGTGGATGAAATATGGCCAGATCTCACCTAGATTACACACAGACATGGAGACACACATGATACTTTTTATCCCGGAAAAATGTTAAGTTCATGTATCAAAAATCGAACTACCGACCTATTTTGTTAACGTGAACTAAGTCGCAGGCAGAAGCTAGTTCATAATATATTTGTAGTTCCAACTTTTTGAAGTGAAAACTTCTATAGGCACGCTACACCATATATTATGGGGTATTCTTAGCCTCAACGCTCGGTTATGTTAAGCGTCGATGACACACGCCTTTTTTACACGCTACAAACCAGCGAGTTCGCTTTTAGCGTGTAATGTCGCCCAGTATCATCAGCTTTTTCACAATCTGCTTGTTGACATCCTTCCCAAAAGCTAACTCGCTCACACGCTAGCTTTTAAACTCTCCAACAATCAGCTTGTAAAAAGCCGGAGTGTCATCTACGCTTTACACTCCTTCGGGCAAAGTCGGCTCGACTCGCCTTCATGAAGTTTTCACTTCTGTCATGTGGTCAGAAGCACACGCCATTTTTATCTTCTAAATATTGATTTCAGGCGCTAACATTCTACGACGTGGTGTTAGACTACATACTGCTGGACGCGTTTGAAGATCTCGCGTCGCCGCCTTCCTCCGTGCTCGCAGTGGTGCGCAACCGCTGGCTCTCAGACGGTTTCAAAGAGAGTGTATGTTACCAAAGCCTTTGATTCCAAACTCAAAATCGTTTTTCCCAGTAGATCAATTGCCGTCATTTTTACTGTACTACCTGTTGTTCCAGTTTGCCCGTGTGTCGGGATTAAAAGTAGCTTGCATTAGAATTGTACCCATAGCAAATCGAGAGAGAGATTGAGGAACAAGCAATTATCTATCTCTTCCTTAATTATCTACTCGTACGAGGATGGTAGTTAAAGAACTACATAGAAGATTTACTTTTAACTTTAATCAATTGCAGAGTTTAAACATGGTTATTTTCTAACTTCCAGGCGTTGACAACAGCAGTGTGGTCAGTGATAAAGGCTAAACGGCGATACCTGCACTACCCCGACGGTTTCATGGCGCATTTCTACTCCATATCGGAGCATCTGCTTCCAGTGTTGGTGTGGGGCTTCCTCGGGCCGCGGGAACGGCTGCGAGACGTCTGCGAGAGTTTTCAATCCGAGATAGTCGGCTTCATTGCAGACTTGTTCAGCTTCCAAAAGTGTAGATACACTACTGTAGATGACTTAGCGATGGACATCATGCAACACGCTAGATCCAGATCCGCCAACATCACCGATAAGTTGGCGGATAGAAACTAGTGTTTTGTAGCTAGACTCAAAGATCATGTTTTCGATATGTAGGCGCAATAAGTGACATTCCTTGTTCTGGATGTATCCGATTACTTCATAGCGTGTATTGTGTACCAGGATTTCTTGTAATATTTCTCCTATCGTCGATCAAATAAGTCTAATTTGCGTCAATTAGATATAAGCTAAAAGTGTTACTTCGTAGCGTAGAACGCATGTCTTATCTGCAATATTTTCGCGTTTTCTGAAAGTACTTATAATTTGCCTTTACTGCAATCATGCATTCCATTGGATTTTACCTTCCAATAGCATCAGAAATAGCATATTCCTTCTTGTTAAGGTCATATTATTCATTTTTACAATGAATTGTTGTTAATTTTATTCATTATTGTATGGTATATTATAAATAATTCAGAATACAAGATGATTTATAGCAATCTAATCTAATAGGTACAGTCTTAGGAAAGTAGATAGGCTTTTGTAAATATAATGGTATCAAGGAAAAACGGTTTTTATTTAGGCCCATAATAAACCTAATTTAAGTATATTAGAAAATTTAGTATATCATACGTATTACAATAAAATATTGTCCTATAAAACAAACAAGTGATAAAATATATTTTAAACAAGTCAACGATAATACTTTTTCCACAGATGAAGCACCAATGAGAAGTTAATGTTTGGTAAAGTTTTTGCATCACTACCTATTTTAATGCTTATTGCTTAGGTTCGACGAAAGAGATCGAAAATACTGCTATGGGATAATCTAATATCCAGTTCCTTGCTCACTCGTATTTAAATCCGTCTGTTTCCTAGTTCGCTAGAATATTAACTATGACTTGCACCAAACTTTCAAAGTTCCTAAGCAACAACTTTACTCGCTTGACAATTCTTAACGGTCAGAATCTGTACTGTTAAGAACTACCAATCGAGTAAAGTAATTGCTTTGGGACTTTAACAGTTTGGTGCAAGTAGGCATAAGAGTGATGCACTTATTAATATCAGTATAAAACGATCGAGTGTAACTCAAAATAAACTATGAATTTAAAAACTCAATTCGTAAGAATAAAAGCTACTCCATAATCTAGAAGACTGAAGAAAGCCTGACAATCACTTTCATTAACATATCTTTAAGACTCAAAAGTTATTTGGTTTAGTGCACAGCATTATTTAGAAGCTCTAATTACAAGTTTATACATCACAATATGTTTAATACAAAAACGTAAATTACCTACTTACATGAACTCTTTTCAAGTCCTATTTTATCTCAGATTGGCAGGCTTCCTTAGAAATATAAAAAAAAAAGCTTACGACATAGTGAGAATCGACACAACTACTCGTCAAGACTAGACACTAAAAAGTCTGAAAATGAGTTCAAACACACAGAAATGCATGCATTCTTCTTAAAATAAATGGAATCACTATACGACTCCCAACAGAGTCAATATTTACAACTTGGTTTTTTGACTGACAAAAGTAAGGACTATACCTACATGAATATTCAACAGTGCCTCCAATATATCAATGTACTCTTCTGTTCCGGTCAAAAAGTTATTAGCCCAAAAGAGAGTAGGTAAATCTGTTTATGTTTTGAAAGTAAAACATTACCATTACTGGAGATCAAAATATGTACTGGGATAACATAACACGTAATTCGAATTAGACTACCACATCCTCTACATAAATATTTGATGAGGTATAGTATACCGATCACCGTTGAAAAATAATCTTTTGGTGTGTTAATACTAAGTCCGTAAATAAAAAGCTGGGCATTTACGATGAACTAATGATATAAGGCGGACGGCTCGAAAAGACCTGCCTAACTACTAAAAGCTAACAGTGGCGATAAGCAGCCACAATAGCAGCCACGGCCGTTCGGGACTTAGTTCAAATGTTACCTTTTGTATCAAAATCACTTCATAATTCAAATAGGTAGCTACTCTGTTCCATAAGATTTATTTGTCGGTTTAGCGGTCCCGACTTAATTTATAGCGATACAAAAAGTAGCATATCTTCGACCCCATAATAGCAGCTCTTGTTCGTTCGTTCGCTCGCATCAGTGCATAGGTACATAAGTGTACGTGAGTATGTAGTGCTAACCAGAACTAGTGTGTGTGTGGTGCGCGAGCGAGGCGAGCGAACGCGTGGTGTAGTGGACGTTAGACGTTACTCAGGCTCGGGCGAGTCGGGCGCGTCTACGGAGACCGTGGCGGTCCCGGTGACGCCGGCCGCGCGAACCTTCTTCAAGTAGCTCGCACTGTCGAACTCCAAGCAACTCTGTCAATACGATATCCAAGTTTATCTCCCGAACGAACAGCCTCAGTGCCGGTGCATGTCAGTCATGAAAGCGTTTTAGTCACACCTTAAGATCCATTAGCGAGTTCAGATTGAAAGCGTTAGTTGGAAAACAAGCAAAGGCAGTTATATTTTTAAACTTTATATTAGAAAAATCATTTGACAATGATAATGAAACATAACACTGGTAATTTTCTACCTACTACAGTATAAAAACAACACAACATGAATGAACACTGGAATATAACGATAGCTTGGACGGCTATGACACCAAACGTATTTTAGGCGAAATAGTCTACCTGTAGCCAACCCCTCTCGAATACCCGTTCTGTCCGAGCAGCACGAACAAACAAACATGACTAATTTATACGCAAATAAACACTTCAAAACTATCATCTATGTAAACAGCTTTTCGTAAAATAATTATCAATACGCAACAGACAATAAACATTAATAAAAGTGTAGTCACATGAATCAATCAATATTAATATACAAAAATAACACTATAATTTAGAATCAGTCTTATGGAGTACATACAATTCGAGATCAACAATTTAGGTACTTAAGCGTAGCTAGGCAAGGAGGCCGTGGCCGACCAAGTAGATGTGTCTTTATATAAGTTTTGCATAGTATCGCCGGATCGGCTCATGTCGGCGCCGGGTCGAGTCACCGCCACCTCTCGGCAGGCTCCGCCGCGTCCTACACACCACTAGCGTCAGTCTTAACTAATGTAATAACTACTTATGCTACTGAGATCGAATGCTTATCGTATAATGCGCTTATCTATTTTAATCTTAACGATAGACAGGAGTGCGTCAGAAAGCAAGAGGTGGCGTACAGAGATTCAATTGACTAGCGAAAGTAACACCAAATTTTTCCCCAAACCCTGAAAATCACGATGGACGGTTAGTAACAAGGTAAGCGCGAGCAAAGCTCAGTTTGTGCATCACAAAATTCATAACTAATACCACCACACGATCGAGTATGTTTCATTTCATAAATACATTCCATTATATCGTCAGTTAATCGCGGTTGCCTCAAAA
This sequence comes from Lobophora halterata, assembly GCA_932526365.1. Taxonomy (NCBI): domain Eukaryota; kingdom Metazoa; phylum Arthropoda; class Insecta; order Lepidoptera; family Geometridae; genus Lobophora; species Lobophora halterata. The sequence goes on along the minus strand of OW052001.1, from coordinate 9,038,174 downwards.
GGAGCCGGAAAACTAATCGCCAGCGCACATCGCTAATCAATCGTACATACTCGATCGTATCGCGTCACAAAAGCGACGGACCGAAACGCGGGCCGAGCAAATCGCAAATCAAAGTTCAACTTTCATGTTGTCGATTGTCGGTGACCGCGCGATCGTCCAACAAGTCATCCGCCTGCACCGGCGGAGCTTGGGGAGTGGCGGGGTAGGTCGAGGAGTGAGGGGGAAGAGGGTAGGAAAGCAAGTGTTGCGGGGAGCGCCCCGCCCGCCGCCTCGCTTCAGTAGAAGTTGCGGCAGAGCAGTGCGGCGAGGTAGTTGGGGTGGTGCAGCGGCGGCCAGGCGCGCAGCAGGCGGTGCGGCGGCAGGGAGGGGGGGTGCGCGGGGCAGGCGGTGGGCGGGGCGCGGCGCGGGATTACCTTGCGCGCCAGCTCGGGCGGGAAGGCGGCCAGGCCCGCCGGCGGCGGCTTGCTCAGTGGGGACTCCGCGTACTGCAGCAGCGTCTCGTAGCTGTAGCTGTGCCGCGACCCGCCGCCGCTCCCACCTGCACAACACACCAATCAGCCAGCCAGCCAGCCAGCAAGTATGTATACACCGTCGAAGCCGCTTACAGTTCCCTAGCTTGTCCGCGAAGGTCAGTTGCATGAAATAGGAAACCAATCATTTACTTTCGAACGCTTCCTGTACAAGGAAGGGTAGAAAAGCCGGGAAAGGGTACATTAAATTGTCGGTTCCGGCTTGAATAAAATAGTTGGAATCGTTATGCCAAGTCAGTTCTTTGGGCGGTTTAAAAACTCCCGAAACTAGAACCGTGTGTGAAGGAAATCATAAGTCGCACAAAGACACCATGCAACATGCGACATTGGGAACTTTCAGTCGGCTTTATTATTTGCATGCCCTATTAGAATGATCTGACCATGTTGCTGTAACAATATTATCTGTTTGGTCCTGCAACGACAAAACTGAGCCACTTCGCCAGCACCCATTGAATATAGAAACCTGCGGTAGTCTATGCAGTACATTAATAAAAATACAAACGTAGACAGGTATCGTCAACGAACGAGCATTATTCCAGAAGAAACAGTAAGCGATCACAGTCCACGAAATTATTCGAAAAAGCCGTGCTTAGTTATGACCACGTGCAAACCTTAGTGCACGTGCACGCTTTATGTTAAAATTAGTGTCTGCAGCTGAGATCTCAAGTAGGTATCAGAATTCAAAGCAATTCGGTTATTGACTGACTGTTGCATACAATGTTAGTGAATGAATGACATCAATGCTATAACTATAACAATACATATAACATGGATAAATAATGTAGTATACTGATCAACATTAATTGACATGGAAAGCGGGTTCAATTATGGTTGAAATGGCAACCAATGTCGCCCATACATTGATATTGGTTTTCTGTAAGCATAATTTATGTAATGGCACCCACTGCGGTTTCATCGCTCTTAAACGCGTACATTAATGCAGAGAGTGTTTATTTGATGATGCAGATATACATTACGTAGTGCGTACCACGAGTCGTAAGCCCTGACGGAATGCGCACGTAATGGGAACCCTATAAACCAGAACAGATCAACGCAGGACTCTTACCCTGTTTATATTTGGTCAAATAAACTGATTGATGGTGTAAATGCGTATACATTGGCCAGTGGCGAGTGTCTAAACAGTGAGTTGACTCGGCACTGTCTGTGCCACTCAATTATTTCCATCTGCGAACTCTGTTTGTTAACTTTTGTACTCGTCACTGTCAATTCACTTGACTAAACGTAATAGCAGTTCCAGACTAGCGTATTTTAGTCGCACGTAGACGGTCGGATTGGTACTCGCGAAACTTCATATGCCGATCGCGCGTACACGCACGTATACTAGCTTTTACGCTTGTTTTTTTAGCGATTGTCAGCAGCATGAGGCGTCTCCTGCGGCCTATCAGTGCGCTACGCGACGGAAAATTACGTGGCGTCGTCGTCAGTCGGTGTCGCCACTATTAGTTTCGTTCGCGTAACGCGTCGCGTGATGTGTCGCTTGCTATATTACATTGAATGCGTTTTGGCAGACTCGCTCCACGGGAGGTTCGACGCTACGCCGAAGCGTAACCTCGTAGCGCGACGTAATTTCGGATGATGTGTCATAGGGAACTTGAAAAACACTGAGAGCGTATTCAACCGAACGATCGGCGCCGTACGTTCCGCAGATGCGTCACTACACTAAATCAGGTTTGGAATCAATCTCGGCTTGCAGGTGTATGTGTAATGGTATGTGAGTATGTGAGTGATGTGTATGGTTTACCTTGGTTCTTGTCAGTGCTGGCGGCGCGCGAGAAGCGCGGGCGTCGCGGCACGGCGTCCTCCTCGGCGGCTGCACACACACGCGCCAGTTACACACACACGCACACACCCGCACCGCACCCATCCAACCAACCGTCCAACACTCCGCTATGCAGAAGCAACCGACATCTTACCAAATACAGCCCTAACTAACACAATTTTAGATTATTATCTTCTAGAAATTGGGTTCCAATCACAATGTGGAAAACTGATGAGTTTTTCAAATGAATGCATAAAATAATAAACCTTATTCAAATGTGGATCTTAATTGTGTGAATATGCAACCTGTCTTTCTCTTCTTTTTTACATAATCTTCAAATGTTCTTGTTTGCAGAGTGACTATGAATGAGTTTTTTGTAGGAAAAATGATAGATCTATCATGATCTTGCGTGTATGTTGTGTAGGTACGTGTTCAGCTTACTCTTGCGATTCGTACTCAGAAATTGTATAAGAATCGTATCACATTAAACCAATATGATTCATTTAAACTTTGCTGAAACCATTAAGATACTTATAATTAAACTAATGAGGATTCTTTTATTATTATCATATTTATTTATGAATACTACTAATAATGCAGTGATGTGTAGGTTGCTTCTGTATAGAAGAGTTAAAATTAGTAATGTCGTAATGGCAGTTATAGTGATCACTAATAATGGTATGTTAACAAAATGCTTGTTATGCTGGGACTACATTATCGCGCGATAATTTTCGTTGCGTTGTCGCGATAAAATCATTCGTATTTGTTATGCTTGTCTAACTTGAAACAGTCAACTACTTCGTAATCGCCCGAATACATCGCGATGCGAACAAATTGTCCAGACCTGTCGCGACAACGCAAATATTCGCGTTATCCCGATAATGTGGCCGTAGCATAATAAAGTGTAGCAAAAAATTTGGAAAAAACTGCCTCGAAAAGTTTGATACGACGTGTGTACTGTCAACATCATAACCCTATTTAAGGCTGAGCCATAAGTCGGGTAAATAAATACATAATGAGTGTCATAGATAAACGCTGTTCAACTGCAATAAAATACATAATTATGGTTCTAATACATACAAATATTTACATAATAATGACACAAGATGGCTTCAAATCCAATGTAATGTAAATCTAGACATGCTTCAGTCAGTCTCTGAAAAATCCTACTCAAAAGCTATTATATTTGTTATTCTAAAATCATGCAATCAAACTTGCACTTCTTACTAGCTACTCTCATGCCATTTCCAATGTATCCTATTTCTTGCAGATTTTATCTCAAATTCACTTACGTTAGTCAGTAAAAGAGAATATTGGAATAAGCTAGTTTCCTTGATTTAACTTTAGCAGGTGAGTGAATGATAAAATATATACCTTATTTCGATTATAAAAGTATTAAATTAATTTTATAAATTTAATTGATGAATCCTCTGCCGCACTGTCCGCTTCACTCGCTAGCTTTTAAGCGTCGATGACACAGGGCTTTTTTACAAGCTAGCGAGTTCGTTTGAAGTTTGTTATCTCGCCCAGTGTCATCGGTTTTTTTACAATCTACAGTTAACAATCATTTCCGAAAGCTAACTCGCTCACTCTCTAGCTGTTAAACTCACCAGCTTGTAGCTTGTAAACCATCCTTGTGTCATCGACGCTCAACAGTTTCAAATGTAGTGTTTAACTAGTGACGACACTGTGGCTTAGTTGGTAGCGACCCTGCCTACGAAGCTTGGTGTTCAGGGTTCGATCCCCGGCCGGGGCAAATATTTGTGTGACGAACACAAATGTTTGTTCTCGGGTCTTTGATGTTGTGATGTCTTGTATGTGTCCAAGCCACCTGCGACACAGGGAATCCTAGTGCAGGGGTGTGAGTGTGTGAATGTTTATGTTATGTAAGTGTGAGTGCGTTACCGGCGTTGTCCGCGGGCGGCGCGGCGGGAGCGGCGGGTGCGAACACGTCGTCGTCGTGGCCGTTGAGCGCCGCGTCGTCGTGCAGCAGCAGCGCGGCGGCCGGTCGCTGCGACAGCGTGAAGAAGTCGCCCGAGCCCGCGCCCATCGCCTCCAGCCCGCTCGCGCTCTCGAAGTACTCGTCTAACACTAGCTTAGCAGTCTGCAACACAACACACCACAATACACTTTCACTGACTCTTCTTCTTATCGTGTCACTAGTTCCTTCGAACCAGTGTGGTGAAAGGATTTCAAGTGCGCCTCGAAGAGACACCTTTCGTGCACTGACTCTGAAGTGAGTCTTAACACCGCAAATTTTTAATCACCAGAAAAATAAATTTGCATACTCAGTTGCCGTTACTGAACACAGATATGGCAAAAAAACATGAATTTATTAAGTAATTTTTTTGTCGAAATAAATTTAATTTAAATTGGATTACGTTACCGTTAGTCGTTTTCCTATGGCTTTGCGTTAGTCGGTAAGCATCTTTGATAATAATTTAAGTTTTATTCATCATTTGGCAAACTCGTTTTTGTGATCTGGCTCGACCTGGGGTACCCCCCAGAGGCGCCGCACTCGCGCCGCTGACACTCTGTCATTTTTAAGAAACCCAAAATTCTGACTGCACAGATACAACTTAGAACCCCTTCTGCATTGCCCATTTAACCAATGTGGTGTATATAGTTCAGAAGTTATATAGGGTAGTTAACGTGATACATGTTCTATTCGTAAAATTCGAAGGAGATGGAATCTACACGAATAGGTCCCAAAACAGTTATCGGAGATGAATAGAATAGGATATAGACGTCCTTTTACAGGTAAAAGTCTTGATACCACCCAGGCCAGGCCTGCTATAGAAATTGCCAAGGCAAGCACCACTTATTACTATAATATACTTCTAAAATCGCTACTTTTCTTGCAGGAAGTCTGATTATTGGACGTAAATCGGTTGCCTGCCTCCCCACCAGTTAGTTAAAACTTGTATTTATATCGGAGTGTTTATTTACGATAATTGATTGATTCAGGCGTTACTTTACGGAAATCCATAAATATCAACAAATTATATAAATATATTTAGTAATAAATCCGCTTAATTTCTAAACAAAGGTTTTAATTAACTTAACTTTAGTTCAACTAAACCAAAGAGTCAAAGAACAGAAAACCAAAGTTTTAAGATACGACACGTGTTTCGCCTCTACACGAGGCATCATCAGGAGGTGTGGACTTGCCGAAGTTTGAAACGAGAGTGAATAAACATTTATAATTAACGTTTAATGCAGTTAGCCGCAGATGGCTGTTACTGCGTCACCAGACTCTTGTGAATAAACAACGTTGCCCGGCCCGTATTTATACAGGAGTCACCTCATGACACCACCTGATCACACCTCCTGATGATGCCTCGTGTAGAGGCGAAACACGTGTCGTATCTTTAAACTTTGGTTTTCTGTTCTTTGACTCTTTGGTTTAGTTGAACTAAAGTTAAGTTAATTAAAACCTTTGTTTAGAAATTAAGCGGATTTATTACTAAATATATTTATATAATTTGTTGGTGTTTATTTACCTTGACCAGATCCAAGTTCTGGCCCGTGATCTTGATGGAATGTTGTCCAAAAGTCACAGTGTACTTATATTCGCCCAGAGCGGCGTCATTGGTCGAGAAGCTGTGCAGGAGCGCGCGAGAGCTGTTGTGCGGAGACTTCTAAAAAATAATAAATATAAAACTTGTTTACAGGCATAAAATATATTTTAAAAACAGGATTATTATTATTATTGTGAGCCTGAGTTGTCCCACTGCAGGGCAAAGACCTCCCTTCCTTCTTTCCACACTTATCTATCAAAACAGAATTAGGATATTATAAATATTTTTTTATCGTTTTATGGTTTGATGCTGTGGAAAGTTGGAAACAGTATGGTATAGGCATGGTGGGTATACGCTGAACTTCAGTGCAGCGTACTTCAGTAAAGAGTATGCCGAATAAGGTTGATTGATTAGATATGTGTGGATTCCGAATCACCCTTTGAAAGAAGCTCTCTCTTCTTTCAAAGGGTGCGCTTATACTGAACTAGCCAACATCTAACGCTTCTGCCTCTACCCGCACCGACCAATCAGGAAATACCTTGACGGCAACCTAACTCTTGCCTGGAAGTCGCTTATAAATAAAGTAGTTGACCCGGAATTCCTGTACATATGTTTTTTTTATGGAAACGTGTTCAGAAGACTTTAAATAACATGCCCCAATTTTATTTCTGGAATACTTAGTTTGTTTATGTTTGCGTCCATCACGTAAAAACTACTGAACGGATTTAACTGAAACTTTGCAATATTATAGGTACGAAGCCTGAAAAGGACATAGGCTATATAATATTACGCTACATCTCTTCAGAGGGTAGATATAGCAGTATAAGTATTGATTGATTACTTAGTACTGACACTTTGCTATTCTGTGACATTTCTTCCTCCTAACAAACAACATCGACAATAAAAAAATCTTCAACGAGTGACGAAGTCGCACGCGGGTCAGCTAGTAGAACAATAAAGCTGTATGTTAGCGAATACCTTAAGGCCTCTATTATTGTATTGTTTTATCTTGCTTATTATTGTTGGTGTGCATAAACATATCTAACATTCATTGAAATAAAAACCTTGTCTGTATGAGATTAAGGGAGCTTTTCCACCAGAGATGTGCTATGCTACGTTGCTATGGATGCGTTTGATATCCACCAATCATATTCATTGGTGCACATAGCTTAGCACTGGTGGAAACGGATTCAACTAAGATATTTTTTTTATATGGAAAGATGCGTGCTATGGATGCGTGTTATGGATGCGTGCTATGGATGCGTGCTATGGGCCTCGCCGCTCGCCGCTTCCCTACTATCGATACCTCGCATAGCTCGAGCTGCGCATCTTTCTCGCGCAGCTACTTTGCGGCGGCGCATCTTCATAGCACATCTTCCTCGCACAGCTACATAGCTTAGTATTGGTGGAAACGGTCACATATTTTCGTAGCGTAGATTTCACAACTTCGCAGTATAGCTGCATAGCACGTCTCTGGTGGAAAGGCACCCTGAGGATTAAAATAGATGAGTAAGGTACCTCTCTCAAGACGGGAGCCTCGTCGGCGGCGTCGGAGTCTAGCGAGCCGCGAGAGCCGCTCAGAGCGGAGTCGTCGCCCTCCAGCCGCACGGGCGACGCGTTGCGGCGGATCGTGTCGCCGATCAGATGCTTCGCGTGGCTACACAACGGTTAAAATCAAGGTTTTACAAAAACATACACAGCAGACTTCAATCGGACCGTAGGCACCACTGAAAAGTCAAAGGGAAGCAAAATAGGTACGCAATTTTGGTCACTTCAACAATTTTTTTTTTCATTTATTTTGATTTAAAAACTCAACTACTGAACCGATTTTGATTAAATTTCTATTTGACCAATCTGAAAGTTACCTCTTACCTCTCAAAATACTAATTTTTCAAATCGGTTTATAAACAACAAAATTCTGTGGTTTAATCCACCGAATTGAGAAACTACTCCTTTTTTGAAGTAGGTTGAAAATATACACCATATCCGAGTTTGCGAAAAACGATACGATAAATGCAATTGCGTAATTTGCATCCCTGAGACTTTTCATTGGTGTTTACGGTCATTAAAACAGTCCAATTGAAGTAGGTTAGTATGTTTTTGTAAAACCTTGATTATTATAACAGTACTATTCGAGCGTAGTCACTGTCACTGGCGGAAGCTAAAACTCACTTGACATTCTCCTCATTGGGTCCGGTGATCTGGACGAGACGCTCCTTAGCTCCGGGGCTCACTGAAAAACCACAGCCGAATGACGTCACTGCACCTCATATTCTCACCAAATTATAAAGCCTAGAATCCTGCGCGCCGCTATCTTGCTCGCACATTTGTACATTATTGTAAATATTATTATAAACTCGGCGAGTATAAATTTCAAAAAAGTGTAGCGGTGATTTTGTAACTGATATTTTTTTGGTTTTAATATGTTTAACATGCTTATAATAAACAAACATATTTCAAAACCAAAAAATATCATCAAAGGAGATTGGCCAAAACTGTTTTGAATCGAATTATTTTCAAAAATGTACGAATGTGTGAGCGAGGCATCGGCGCGCGGGATTCTGGGCCTTAATCTCAAGCTCAAGCCAATGCTGTTAGTAGACGGTTGAAAATATGACGTATTATTTTTACCACTGAAGCTTATAAATCAGATGATATTTTAGGTAGACCTTGGGTGATTTTTCAGATGGTCACATTACTTTTTGTTAGAAATGGTACAACTATACAAATACGGCCCGTACTGTGTTATTTCCATACGATTTAGTCAAATCTCGATTGGTTAAGGTGGCATTCTATATGTGACGTTATTAATCGCGGATTCGGTGGAACGCCGTGAACTTTGTTAGTGAGCTGAAACGGTTAGTCAGAGGTAAGTAGATTTACAATGTGTAAGAGATAGATGTCAAGAGCCCACACCATGCGAAGCCACAGCCGTGCGCTCATACCTCGCTGAAACGATATGATCGTGTCACTTAGCTCCTCGATCATGTGCACCCGTCTGCCCTTGATACCCATCACTGTAACACCACATAACAACTTCAAACTCCCCGCTTGCTGGCCGCTGCACCGTCGTGTACGGTTGTGTGTAGTCGTTGATTTTGAGCTTTGAGTGCTCAGACAACAGCTTTTCTTCTCTAACATAAGGATCAGTTCAGACCAATAGGAAAAAATCCCATGCAATTTATTTACTGGTTTTATTGAAAATAGGGCTTTGCGTTAACTAATGCGTCCGCGAGCCGTCTTCGCGAGCATTTTTCCGTTCGGTCTGAACTGAACCCTTAAACAGTGAAGAATGGCTGAATTCAGAAGGCATATCAAAACAAGGCTAGGAATCTCATTATTTTACAGTACGATTTGTAAAACAAAATTTTGTCTCGATACTCATGCAAAATCATATGGGAATCTTAGGTTTTATGAAGCTGCGTATTGCGTAACTTCCCAACGACTAAATTGTCGAATTTCTTGATAGACCTTTACACACGCATAGATTACTGTGTACAAAACAAAATTGTGGTGTACGCTCATTAGTACAGACAACAAAGCTATGTGAAAAGTCCGATTTACTAAGATCCACTAAAAATAACACATGACAAATTCATCTACCTACAAGGACATTGACATTAACTAAAAGTTACCTGTAAATTTGATAACTACTCAATTTATCATCATGCATACGTAAGTTGAAACTAATTACACAAACCGATCTAAACAAATAGTCAGAACAGATAAGCGTAACATTGAATTCAGTCATGCATTGTACTCCCCATGTTGACATTACTGTTACACGACAAATACAACATAATAGAGCGCTAAATAAATTAATAGACAAGCTATATTTTAGAGTAGGTATTTTGAGAATTCGGGAGGGCAAGTTTAAATCAATCAATCAATATATAAAGGCTTAATCCTGACTGACTGACAGAAAACGCACAGCTGAAAGTGGTGATATTTAAAGTTTTTTAATTTGTATTTTTTACGTAGTCAGAGCGATTTTATTAAATAATAATTGGGATAATATCTAAGTTATGAGAATACTCATGAAACTGGAACCGAACAGGATGTCGAACTATAAAAAAAAATCACAAAAAATGTGGACTCTATTAGCAGTTAGGCTCAAATTCAATGGCTCATGTAGAAAGTGTATGTGAAGAGGAGGTTAAATTACCTTTTCCAGAATCAGCGTTGCGTATAACGACCTCATCTTTAGAGTAGTTCTTGCCAGGTATCTTGGTGGGCTTGGGGAATTTGCCCGAGGGCTTGATGAGCTCCCCGGGGCCGAGCATGGCGGGCGGCTCGGCGGGCGCAGCCAGCGCAGGGGGGGAGCCGCCCGCGCCCGACCCCTCCATCGTCGGCACCAGCAGTGGCTGCCAAACAACAAACCTGATAAATACCTAGCTTTGTAGAGGAAAAACATACCTTTTCTTGGCAGTCGGGTAAATAAAAACGGTGTGTGACACGACACGACAGAAGTGACAACTGCATCATGGCGACTCGAGCCGAATTTACCCGAACAAGCGTTACGTAGACGAGCGTGACGGCTCAGTTTAAAAAAATAATTAAATAATACATTATTGGTAATTAGATTATATTTAGGGGTTTAGGCTTGTGGTACTCATTAAATAGTGTGTAGTTAGTAGTAAACTTGTGCTGTAAGCACTGCGTAACCTTTTGAATCTCACGTCTCATTGAATACCCATAAAATAAAAAAGTATCCTAAAAGTAGCGCCAGTGACAGATAAGTTGAGTATCGTGTTATGGGCATGTGATGCGGAGGGATGAATGCCAGTTATAGAAGAGTGTTAAATATGCAAGTAGATGGATTTACGAGAAAGGGGAAGACCAAAGAAAAGATGGATGGATGGACTGTGTGAAAGAGGATATGAATAAAGCAGGCGTGAGTACAGAGATGACGGCTGATAGAGACTAATGGAAAAAGAAGACTGTGCCGACCACACCTAGTTCTGGGATAAGGGCAAATGATGATGACCTAGCTTTGTAGATACAAATATTTATTCTTTATTGCACACCATGACAAATCAAACAAAAATACACAGATGGTAGAAAACAATGGTCAAAATTTGGATAGTCAAGAGACAATTTCTTATGGGCTTTGAAAAAATACTCTTTGGTGTAGTTTTGAATTGCCACAATTACTTACACTCTTTATCTGTTTGAACTAACAATAACTCAAAATTAGTTATTGTAAAGCAGTTAAAAAATCCTTATTGTGTAATGATAAAGTAGCTTCATTGAATACTAATACATTTTGCATCATACTTTAAAAACTATTCAAATCATACTTGTTCGACAAGCATGATTGCATGTCTGTAATGATATTATGGTTGCGCTGGTAAAGTATGCAGTGAAGAAAAAGAAACTTATGAATGATTTGTAAATGTAAAAATCCATTAAACAAGCTCAAATTGTTGGTATATTGATTTAGGTGCAAGAGTTGTTAAGACCATAGCGCGTACCAAAGGAACCAACTCTCATCACATTTATTTACACAAATAACACCCTAACTCTTTAAATACTGAACACATTGAATTTTTAGGTCGGGTAACTTATCAATAACACTTTTATTTTGTGCAAAATGTCTTTAGCATTTTTTGTTTGTTTTAGATGAACTAGGTCAACAGCGTAATTACATTGGTCTGACGTCTGATTCACATTATTTTTAGCCATAGTGCTGTAAAATTCTTGACGTTTAACAAATTTTAATGATCTAGTTTAGACAATTAACTATTTTATTTTTAAATTAAGTATTTATATTCAAGCACACTATTATCACTCACATACATACCTATCAATATTAATTTAGTGATTTAACATTCAATAATGTACTAACCTACAGTATTATTATAGAACAGTCAGTAAGTTTACCTCAGCGTGTGTGCCACGATGCCTGTAGTATTGGCTCATGTAGTTGGAACCCTGCCACAATTTGGCACGCAACTCAATAAGCTCCAGAAGATGAAGTCTTGTTTTCTTGTCCAGTCGTTCGTCCTGCGAACCATTGCGGAACACAACAAAATATCTGAAAATAGGACAATTTGTAGATGAGTATACAAAAAAAGTTTATAGTTTTAAAAACTGTGTAATAACAATTAACAAACCTATCCAGAAAGTCCTTGTAAAGTTCTTCGAGTTGAGCGCCATAAAGTTTTAAGTTAGAATACATAGTGGACACATTGCTTTGCAACACACGGTCATAATTCCCCTGCATCATTTGGTAGGCTACAGCTTCTGTCAGAACAATGAGGTCATCAACTGAAAAATAAAAATCATGATTGATTCCATTTCTATACAAAATTTCAAACAAAAAAATAGAGATCTCAGATTTGTTCTGAGTATACATTAGTGTTCTATGAGCAATTAGGTAAACAATACATTCACTAGAACATTAATTGTATAAAATTAGACATTACTTAGATCACATTCCAACAAGATTCTTACCAGAATTTATCTTGACATCCAACATAGAGTTGCGATTGTGTGCAGAGCTAGTTGTTGATTTCAGAGGCCTGGGAACTTCTAGTTTCTTAACCGTGCGGGTCATTTTCGTTAGGGTCGACATGGTGCTGCATGCAAAGAAACAGGCTCATAAAATTGCAAGTTTGAAACTCCCGCCGCGAACATATATGCAACAATGATTGTCACATTTTTGTTTGGGGATATGAGTAACCTTGCTAATTCACTCCCACTAAACCATATACAAACAAGAACTATCAGGGAACTCACTCATCCATGGCGCCTGCACTTCGAAGCACACTTGAACCACTACAAGCTGATCGCGAAAAGTGAAAGTGATGACAATGATCCTAGCGAATAAATTCGGAACAAATTCAATACGTGTTCATTACTCTTTAGAATGGTTTTTCATGCAATAAAAATGGATCAGCTGAAAAAATTTTGACTTTAGAGAAAATTAAATATTTTGCTCGATGAAAAACATTAGGACAAAACAAATGAAAACCATGGAACAGTATGAAAATAGGAAATAAACAAGAAAACTCACCTGGCTACGCCATTAATTCGCAATAAAAATAAATTCGCTAGTGATGTTCACTAAAACCGGTAAGTTGCACAAACGAAGTAGGGATATTAGTTTTGTTTTCGAAACAGAGATCAAGGTTTGCAAAAAGTGCAAAAACCACAATAAAAATACTGATGTGCAAGTACAATTTGATTTAGATATATTTCTCTTATTAGAATCTTTATAGATTTTAATGGAAATGTTATTGTTTGCTAGCAAAGAACTTGTATACTATGTATCTAGAATGCCGACTCATACGAAAACTGCGAGCCGAAAGAGCTAGAACCAGTAAGGAGTGTGTCTCGTTCTGTAGGGCGACCATAATTTTTGAACTTTGAATATTTCATTGAGACATAAACAAGCAACCAAGGGAAAATTCAATCTGCTCAATAAGCTATCAATGTTATATACATACGTTACTTTGCATTATTGTTTTAAAATTATATTATATATAGGTGCATTAAAATATCAACAAAAAAGAGGGCGGTGCGCCGCATTCTAGTGAGGTATATCTGAATCAATGGTTTTAATACTGTTTCTTTCGAACAGTAATTATTATTCTCGGCAGTTAGGTACCTAACCTACATGACAGCGACTGTACTAAACCTTTCAAATGAATCTGAATAACATTTAGAGCAAATCGTCTAATTTCGAAAATTGTCCCACTTATTTAAAAAATTATGGCCATGTTAATTTTAATTGTATGCTGGCAACTGTGTGAACGAGACACACTCCTTAACGAGGGGGTCTCTATCAAGCATTAAAATCCTTATATTTAGATTTAATTAAAAAAGTACTTTATTTCCAAGGCATAAGGTTCAGAATTCTTAATCCTTAAATAAAACAAAATGGCGTGTTAGCTCTCTAGATACATAGTATAAAAGCTCTTTGTTTGCTAGATTCTCAAAGATTATATTTTGTACATTAATTTTGTTGTACGAAAATCGATACTTTCCGATAATTTTGTTGACCAGACAGAGGCCGCTAATAAAGTAATCTCGTTAGTAAAATCCCAATCCATCAACCAATTGACTTTAAAATAGATATTGCCGTATACGAAAATTAAAACAGGAAATAACCGCATAAAGTGGCAACTCTATTTATAGAAGTGTCAATTTGGATTGCGAAGAGTGTGGTCGTATTTTTGTTTTCGTAAAAAAACATGTAAAATGATAAAAAATACGAATTTAGTCATCGTTATGTTCATGAAATGTGCCTGTCTATGTGAAGATTGTTTCGCTATGAAATAAAATCCTTATTCATACGTTAGTCCGACAAGAAGGTAAGCTATGTTTGAAAATACCTACCTAATATTTACGACTTTTATTTACCAGGTTTTAGTTGTTTGTTTTTGGGTCAAGTTAAACAGGGTTACAACCCAGTTTGATAATTTCAGTACATCGTAAGTTAAAATTAAATTCACAATTTCAAAACCATCAACATGTTATTGTTCTGTGAAAGGTAAAAACTATGAAAGGCGCTTGCTTATAAAAAGTTTCAGTTTCGGCTGGCTACCGGGATCATGTTGCTGGTAAAATTAGTACGAATACGATTGCTTAAGTAAGCCCGTTGTGGCGATATTCACTAGTTTCATAGATAAAATTACCACTACAGAAAAATATTCCTAAATAAAATGTAAAATAAGAAGTAGATACCATCTGCCTGATATGGCTTTTGTTTAGTTACCATGACTTGTGTTGTTTCAGCCACCATGCATAAGTACTACTTGTCAGTGCTGCTGGTCCGAATGGTCCTACCAGCGGGCCTTCTATTGAGTGAGTATCCTTTCAATTAATCAAGAATCAGTTAATAATGCACACTTCAGCTGCACAATTCTTGAAATTGAAACTTTGTGTTATTCAAAGAAACATATTAGACACCTATGGCTCTCATTCTATTTGTCATGTCATTACCTAGAGTTACAAAAACATACCTACTTATCTTGGTTAAAAAACTGTACCTATAATTTATGTCAAATCAAATTAAAGTTTTAAAACTTTAATAATGACCAATGGGTCAATAGGAAGGAACTAGGGATTTTATAAACAACTATGTAATGTGTTTTCTCAAGTCCTATAATGGTATTTAACAGGTTTAAAGGTTCATTAAACAAATCCATAAATTCAAATTTCAGGTATCAGTATATTCTTATATTAAACAGTATATGGCATAGTTAGGAATAGTAAAACATGAATTCTGAAAGAAATCTAAAGGTGGTTTTCGATCTATAAAAAACCATATAATGAGCATAGCATAAGGAAATCTGAAGCATGACCTCAATAAATGAAACAGGCTACATTGTGTTCCAAATTACCAATGTCTTATCGTTTATCACATGGACTGTGAATAATTCTTGAGTGTGAGATAGACAGACGAAACACCGATATTGCCACTCGTACCGACGACGCTCTATGACGCCACTCGCCGCAACCGGCCGGCTAGCGGCTCCGCGTGCGAATCCCGCCGCACCTTCCTAATATCACGTATGCTCATCATCACTGCATTAACAAGTAGGTAGTCTCCGAAATAAACCTGACGTCATCCCTGCCTAATTATATCCTTGATAAACTGAATCGCCTTGCATATAGACCGGGGGCAGACTGTGGACTAGCAAACTTATAGTATCGTGTGTTAGCTACACATGATGTGGACGAAGGCTTAGATACGCAATTCTGCTTGGTTAACCTTAGTAGAGTTTGTTTGTTTTTTAAGTAAAGGTAGCTCGTATACTAAGAATAGACGAATGCAGTGGATTCCGTTGCTACAAATCGAAGTAATAGAACAAATCCTCCTTACCTAGGAGTATTGTCTACTTAATTAACTAAGTTTCTTCGTAATTGTTAAATCCACGCATCGTCGCATTGCGGGAGGAGTAATGTAGGATACACCTCTCGCTGGGTGCGCCCTGTCGAGTTTTGGGTGCGTCCTCACGATTCATACACCCGACTTCCAAGTCTGACCCGTTGACCGACTTGCCGTGGCCTTGCCAGAGCCCTTTAATTGCCAAAACGAAAAAATTACATGGTACTCTTGACACGCAACACTGCGAACTGATTTATTTAAAAGTTACGCAGTACAAATTGCCCATGATTTTATATTCTGTCACGGTATAGCTAAACCAATAAAATTAATGTTTGGGGGATACCGTATTCCGTGCTTCGATCTGAGGCGCTAAGTTTTTGTATGACTATTAATGCATGACGTCATTATGCCTTTGTCTAAGAAAACACCGCCAGACAATCGTCACGGTGTGGAATCTGTCGTTTGTCATTATTACTCTAACGAGGCTCTAAATTAATTATTCTATCAATTAACGTGCCCACTAAAGCTGATTAGGTCTTGGCAGATCAAGACGATAGTCCTCGTAAATCGTGCCATTACCAGACTATCGGCTTTACGACACGATCATGAATGCCAACCGGTCTGGCTTTGTAATACTCGTAATTAGATCCTCTCGTCAACCCTCGGTGTGATGGGTCAAATGTGTCGATGTGAATGTGTCACAACTCTAAACCATAGAACCTCAATTCCCATGGCCCATAAATCCTTGTATTTGTAACATTACATGTAATGTTAACCACCCTTCTGTTTAGCTATCTATCCTACCTATCAAAGCAAATGAAATTGAATATGACTATAGACTTTGACGTGAGAAAGTAAATAATCATAAAGAAACCAGAATTTCTTGTTTTCATGATTAGGATGACATGGTAGAGTACCTAAGATAAAGTGTGACCGTGATACTTAAATCAATCGTGTTTAATCGAAAGGTCAAAGGTATTTCGACTATGTATGTTATTGGTAAACTGTAACGGACTCTTACTTGTTGCATAAGTAAGCACGAAATACAGTGATTATGACCAAAATTGGTTGCAAAAAAGTGTGACAATGTTTGATAACCGATAAGACTAAAATTCAGTGGCTGATAAACTCAGAGGAAGTGCACTAAAGCCGATAATGGTCGGATAAAGTATTATAGGTTCTACCTATAAGGTGGTTTGCTAAAACGTTACTGTCACGAGCCCTCCCTGTTTGAACAGCTAATGGGTAAAACGGCGCACCTGATTTTTGGGCGACAATTAGAACTTCCAAGACCAAACATGAAGCGCAAAATTTACAACGATTTAAAACGACCACTAACCCTTACTTGACATTTGTTATTTAATTCGACCATTGTGTATTATTGAACAAGTTTATCACATATTACATCAATTAAACTTTGTTATTTTGGCTTAAAATAAACTCTGTTTTCATTCATTAAACTGGGTAAAATGGGTTAAAATCGTGCTGTTTTTAGGCTTTTTGGATTATTATCCATTTTTATTGTTACAGTTTTCGAGGTATTTTGCCTCGTAAACTTATACGTCAAACTAGCTAGGACTTTTACTTTTGCATTGAAAAGGTTCATTGCGCCCTACTAGGTGCTCTACAATACAACATAGTAAGAATACTAGTAATAAGAATACGCTTAGTTAATTATTTTTTTAAAGCGAATGACGCACTAATGTTCGCCTGCACAGTCCGCGGCACTTAGTTTTATTAAAATTAAAAAAATCAATGTATTCTGCGAAATAGAAGAACCTTTTAAACATTAAGGGCGGGGTTGTTTCATTTTAATTAATTGAACCTCTACAGTTGGATTTCGTCGTAAATCTGTCGTACGGGTATACAATACATTTACATGCACGCACATTATTCTGTTTTTTTTCTCCTGTTGTTTGTCGTCTTTCTATTTTGTATTATGTTCCTGGTTTCTAGATTCTTTCTAAAATTACATAAGTAGTTCATAGATCAAGTATTGGCTAACTTTATCTTTCTTTTGTGCTACACATCCATCGTGTTTTTTGAGTCATGTAAAAACTATGATGATATCATCCAATGCAGGGTTATCGCTCTAAAGCACTCGCAAACGTGCGATTCGTGCAAAACATTTTATTAAAAACAAAATCAGCTTACCCGTCTGTTGTAGTATTTAAAAAAAATTGTTAATATGAGTTTGTTGTATGGCTTACTAATTTCAAGCCGGTACACAAAATCTACAGACAGTTAGTTCTGAAATGTCTGTAGGTAACTATTTTTTTTTTATGAAACTTAAAGGAGACTAAATTGTTGGTCTTCTTATCGTGTCACTAGTTCTTTCGAACCAGTGTGGTGAAAGGATTTCATTTGCGCCTCAAAGAGGTTCTTTTCGTGAATGTTTATTGAACCACTACTGATTACCATGCCGTCATTGAGTAACGTATACGTATTCGGTAGCCGGCATAGCATCGCCATATCGGCAGTCTGATTCGCAAGGTCAAACCTCAGTTTAATCGGCCTACATTAAAACTATGGTCTCATACCTGTTTTGGAGTCCATCAAGTTTTTAAAAATAATATTTACAATAAAAAATTACCCCACAGGATAAACTAACCGAACAGTTAACAGAGGTTTAAAATAGACATTAAGTATATTAAATTACCAACGATAAGTAATTGATAAGAATAAGATTTTTTTAGAGAAGTACCTGCTTACTTGATAAATACATAATTAGATCAATTTTTAATTCAGATTTTAAGATCCATAAATTACAAATTAAAATGTCACAAAAAATTAAAACGTATAAAAAATTTGCATACAAAAACAAAAATTCAAACCAAAACAAAGAGCAATGAGCAAAGAAAAAACAACAACCGAAAAGTCAACAACAAACTCGGTTCAGTAGTTTAGTTTATAAAGCAAAATTACTATAAAATGTACTGCTTTCCTGTACATTTTCAGTGGTTTTAACGATCACTAGATAGATCATTTTATTCGATAAAGTTCGCTCTCAGCTTGGTGGCTCAGCATTTGCACGAGAAACTTCACCCACGCGCGTGGAGAAAATGAGATGAGAGATCGAACTGTGAAGTCAGATTCGGTGTTGCACAGGGCCCGTCCTGATCATAAAGTCAACCACGCAAACTTTTTAGTTTTCATTTGTACATAAGACTAGTCAAAGCAAATTATTTTGATTACCGGATGAATATTTCCTTATTAGTTACTTATGTTTATTTTAAGCTGTGACAGTGTCCTTTGGGACTTAATAACCTCATAAAGTCAATGAAAAATCAAACTAAATTCAGTCTGCTTTGTTTAGAAATGCAGAACTCACGTCCCATCGAATCACTGTGTTTCATTTTTCCGTGTTATTTTTGTCCTTGTTATTTGTGTCAGCTTGCGCTGCACCGTCTGTATCGAGGTTTCCTCTCGGCATTATGACAGGTTTTAGTGATTTCCGAGAAAGATGCTTGAACTTCATCTGTTAGATAGTTCAGAATTTCAGATAAGCGTTATTTTTCTTTTGAAATCGGTAATCCTCACTGCGGTTGGTAGTGGGAGTGGGGATTTCTGGAATTACATTAAATCAGGCTAACACTAAAAGTTGTGCTGACTGACAGACATCAACACAAATATTTTTGATTGCGAGCTATGTTTACTCTTATGTCTAGTAAATATTGAAACTTAAATAAACAGACTATGTATTAAGACCATTCCCACTGTTTTTTACATCATATTGACTCAGAAGCTCTTAGTAGTAATGGGTAGTGTGTTTATGTTATAAGTTCTGAACTGAAATGTGCGGCGCAGTGAAGTTTAGGTGCAGTTGCCGTGACTGTCTGAAATTGCTTAGGTTACCTGTCCTGCACGGTACATTATATGTCACCTTCATAAATAGCACTTCGGCTGCAACTAATCAACGTGCAAACAGGACTTATACAGATATAGCTATAATATAAATAATCCAATTACTTTCCTGTTTTTGCAGAATCACACCGCGTGATCCAACTAAGTACACGAGTATTTGAACAATGAGATCATTTTGGTAGTTTAATGAGACCGTAGTTTTTGTTTGTTATTGCAAAGCTTTGAAAATATTTTGAATGCATCATGTTTCTCGTGTTACATCATTTATTTTTACACTAACTGATGTGGCTTTCAACTTCGTTTGCGTTGCGAAATCCTTTCTTAGTACGCGCTCTTGACGAACCTACCCTAAAAAATCCAAGTCTCTACGTCTAGTAGTCTGCCCTATGCGTTGGCTGGCTGTCAGTCAGCCAGTCAGATCCAAGCCTTCTATTTATTTTGATCGTCCGCATAAATCTATAGGTCGATTGCAGGATTGTCAGTCAGATCCTTTTATGCATATACTGATGATTTATATGATAATATAGCAACAAGAACATTGAAAGTTCTTCATTTGGTTATTTTGTGATTACGTTGCTGTTTGATCTGACTACGTTTCGTCGTTGATGTTACCGTACCGTCATCATTGTTTGTGTTACATTTGAGAAACAGACATGTTTCGTCATTTATTACATCGTTGGTTGCTACTACATTTTAAAATTAGGTGAAGTATTTAGGAGACCCTGGTTTCATTTATTCTACCACTTAATTGAACGATGAGTATTAAAACTATAAAAGAATAAGCTTCATGTGTTTTAGGGTTAACGATTTTATAGACATCTTAACCTTCTAAGTGTATAGAATTGATATCATTAAAACAACTCCTTTGTTAAAATTATGTATGTATTCCATTAGGTACCTAATTAAAGTAAGTTTAATGTCCGAAGTGTTAAATTTATTTCATGGAAGTTCGGAAAACTTCGGTTCTTTGGTTCTGATTGATTGTTTTATTAAAGAAATCTGGTCCAATTAAATTTTTAGGCAGACTTATAATGAATGCTAATGAATCTATAGATACATATTGTGAATGAATGAGGAGCCTTTTTAAATAAGCTGCATAAAATTACTTTTTAATCCATTTTCTTTTAATTAATTTAAAACAAGTAATGCAAATGCACGTAATGATCACTGCAACATCCATTTGTCTAATGAAAAGCTTGCTTACTTTTTGCGTGACTGAATGTTTAATCACGATTAGAATTATGATAGTGTGTCGTTTTTATTATCAGATTGTAATTTAATAATTCATGCGATCATGCGCTACTTCATGTAGGTAAAACTTACTCCATAAATATGAAGGATGTTTGAAATATACCTAGTTACATATACAATTATACAAACTTTATCAACGTTATTTAAAAAAAAATAACAGTTTTGCCAGCTGCTTCGCCCGCACCCGTATGGTTCATAATCTACTGGGATGGAAAGTTACGTCCTATTCAAGGTTATTTAATAAACAAAATCTATGCCAAAGTTCAGCCCAATTGGTTCAGTTGTTTCGGGGTGATTGAGTAACAAACATATTTTTTTTTTCGTTGTTTAAATTAGGTATTGTATGAAGGGTTTTATACTTATACAAAACTCGAATAATAGCAAAAGTATGTAAATAGGCTGGCATAATGGTAATTTGCTCAGCTTGAATTATTGCCAAGCCATTTGTTAAATTATAGCATCCCCCTAGTCCGATTAATTATAGAAAAAGTAAAAAAGAACCAAGGATAACAAAAACAAAACCGTTGCATAATTATCCTCAATCCTTCAAAAGTCAAAAGCTTTTAAATAAACTCCTCGAGACAAACTGTGGGAATCTTTACTAGATAAGGATTTCATAAACTCCAAGATAATATTGCGTTAATGACTGGGTAATCTTCTAAATTACCTATGTTTGCTTTATGTAAATATTGTGATAAATCTAACTGATTAACTTTGTTTAGGTAGTCTATGTACAAAACTTATCAAAGGTTAGCGCCCATTTGTCTACGGTTTCAATTAGTATAGATTTGTCACTCGTGGTTGTGATTCGCTTGTGCCAATAAAATAATAATTGGAATTAGTCACGTCAAGGCAGAAGTTAAAAAGCCGTTTTGGCTGAGTGGGAGGGAGGTGCCTCGACTTTCGATCCTAGGGTCGTTGGTTCAGAACCCGGTCGTATACTAATGGATTTTTCTGTTCAAAAAATCTATGTGTGCATTTAAACACGTGATTAATCGTGAGGGAAAATAACGTGAGGAAACGGGCATGTCATAGAACCAAAACATGTGTCAAGAGCACGAAAGGAGCCTCTTTGAGCGCACTTGAAATCCTTTCACCACCCTGGTTCGAAAGAACTAGTGACACGATAAGAAGAAGGCAGCAGTTATTTCTTAAAAAAGTACTGGTTTATAAATAAATGGACGTTTGGGTGGGTTGTCTAAAAAACAAATGAAAGCTATTGTTTGTTATTATGGGTGTGCGGTACACGTAGAGGCGAAATGGGGCGAAGTATAAAACGAACTGGAACAAATTCTAAATGTTACTCTGGCATTTTGGTTGGCTAATAGCGGTAACATAGGTATAAATGTATAATACTCCTACTAATATAATGCCTTGTATATTTAATACGCTCAAATGTTTCAAAAGACTTAAAAATAGTAAATTCCTATTTAATAAAGATCTGAATGAACTTTGGAAATAGTTTATCGAGAAAACGTGACAATGAGTTTCATGAAATATTTTTTAGCCTTTGAAACATAGTTACCTATTAACTTACTGTTTTGGTACCTATACATATGTGTACATTCCGTCTGAATTTGGGTTGAAGCAGAAAGTACCCGAGGCCTGTGCTCTGAATAAACTGTCTTGTGCAATGAAATTCCCTCTCTCGCTTTTCTCAGTTTATGCATACTGAGTTAGTACAAAATTAAATGCAAGGGCACAATTATGAACAAGACTTACCTTTGACCTTTGATAAAACGACGTTATAAGTTGCGTATCCATTACAGGCTAACCTTATAACTTTCGCAATTACTGTCTCCATTTTTTTCTCATGGTTTGTATCTTTTCTTGAGCTATAATCAAGATGACGCGTCCTACATTGATTAAAAATCATAAAATAATATCGAAAGCTTCCAGTTCCCAAGAAAATCTTTGAAATTAAGAAGGCTTTCGTAAATCACCTTTTATGATCAATTGTAAATTATAAATCTTACAAGAGAAAAGACACACTCCCTCACTGAAACTGTAATAAATTGTCGTGTGAGTGAGAATTACTTATTGCTGTGCTGTATAGGTACTGCTTTTCTTTTCGGTTTATGCTTATGTTATATTTTTCATATTTTTATAAATTTTACCTTCCAATTTTATAGTAGGTTCGTATGTTGATGATGATGTTGATGTTATGTTAAAGTTTAGTAAGCAATTAAAGAGACCAGCGACAACGCAATTGAGCTGGCCACCTATTTTTCCGGGACTGTATGGTTTATTTATACCATTGATGACACGGATGGTCGAGTGGCAAGTGTGTTAGACTGTCACAATTCCAATTTTAGTAGCGATGACCATTTTTTTTTTCATAAGGGCCATAGTGCGCCGGTTTCGCGGGTTAGATTCCCGCTCAGGAAATGTTTGTCCTGAGTCTGGGTGTTTTCTAGTATTTTACGAATGTATTAAAAAAAAATATATATTAGTATTCTATATATAGATCTGGTTCGCATCCCATAATACAAGTTGCAAGTTGCAGCAAGACCTTGATAGATTTGAAGGTTATTGCCACGCTAATATACTGGACTTAAACGTATCTAAATGTTACATATGCTCATTTACGCGCAAGCCACAGCCTCTTATCTTTAACTATACATTTAAGAATTCAATTGTCTCTAGAGTCTCATCCATTCGGGATCTTGGCGTTACCTTCGACTCTAAGTTACTATTTGACCAACATATTAATAACATCATCACTAAGGCTTCCAAAGCGCTGGGCTTTGTCATCAGAATGTCATCGGAATTCAAGGAAGTGAAGACGTTTAAAATTGTATACTGTGCTTATGTCAGAAGTCATCTCGAATACGCATCTCAGGTTTGGAATCCTGTTTACAACATTTATATAACTCGTATAGAAGGTATCCAAAAACGTTTCCTGAGATACTTGCAGTTCCGAACTAAGTCTTACATTCAAAATTATGTAACTCGCTGTAAGAAGTTTCACATTATGCCATTGTCAGAAAGAAGGCGTATAGCAGATCTCTCTTATCTTATCAGTATTGCTAGTGCCAGGGTAGACTGTTCTGAACTACTCGGTCATTTGAGTCTTAAAGTTCCATCAACATCTTTTAGAAATCACAATCTCTTATATGTTCCACAAGTCAAATCTAAGTACAGGCGTAATTCTTACTTCCCACGTGTGTGCAGTTGTTTCAATACATTGTCGCGAGAAATTGATATTGACCTTTTCAACACATCCCCTGTTAGTCTGAAGCGTGTCTTAAACAATAGTTTTTGTGATTCCTAAATTCTAAATTATAAGTGTTTGTCCGTCTACTTCTTTAAAATTATAAATACCTACTTGCTTTTACCTATTTGTGATAATTTTTAATTGGTCATCTATATTTATCTTTGTAATCAATCGTGTACCTAGCTGTAAGTACTTACCATCAGGTGAGGTTGTGCCTATTCCATATGAAAAAAAAAAAAAAAGTTTTCCGAAAAAATAAAAATAAAATAAAATACTTACTTTGGGGCTAGATGGCGTTGTATGGAATGTCCGAACATTATTATTGACTCGCCAAGAAGAAGTAATTATTATTTTAATGCGATGTTCTTTGTTTCAGGTATAGCTCTGCGACCATTCGGCCTGTCTCTGATCTACTTGCTGCTATACTTACTGGCTCCGCTACCGCAAGTGCCCGACTCACAGACGTTCAGCGGTAAGCATGCACGCGCACCTAATTATTTTGAGTATCTAGTCTACCTACGCACAAAGTGTAAGTCTACGAGTTCTATTTTCAACTTCCAATAATACTCGTATATTGCTTGCAGTGTTACAGAGTTAGTAACAGTTTGGAAACACAATCAGTGCGGAAAATTCGCCACAATTGCTTGTAAATGTACAAAAGTTAAAGTGCCGGTGACACATTTTGAGGTCACTGAGGCTTATCATCGCCGAAGGGCCATAGAGAGTAACAAACGTTGATAAATTGATTTAGGTTAAAACTGCAATAATACCGGTATATGCTGGTGTGTCAAGTTTTTTGATTACGATCCTTCGCTTTATGTTTAACCAGTTTCTGCATAAGTTTATCAAAATGCTTTGTCCTTGAACAGTAAAGTTGAAATTATCATAATAAATTGATATAACTATCCACTGTCTAAAACCTTTGCCCAATTATATTTTACTACAGCCATTCGCTATGTGATGATGCCAATGGTGCGGCCGTCTATGACTGCGACCCTAAGGATTGGTACTTTTCGTGACGTCATACCCTAATTCTTTATGGGAGGCAATTCACCTTTCGTCCCTAGCGTTCAGGTTTTATTGAAATGGCCATGGTGTTTATAGATAGATATTATGTTGGCTGGTGGTGCTTTTCAAACACCTAAATATTATATTTTTGTACTAGCTGACACCCCGCGACATCTTTTGCATTGCTAATTTAAAAAAAAAAAATTCTTATTATGCGCCTACACTTTTTGACAAACACATCCTCCAAAGCCAGGCCCGTACATTGTCTGTCAGTCAGTCAGTCAGACAGGTCCAAGCCTTTTGTATATATTGATTCATAAAAATATCGTTATATACCAAACCCAAATATAACCAAAAGATATCGGATTTGAAAGACAGAACCTGCTGCTATTATACAAGGAAGATGATAGTATTGTAGCAGGACGTACAATGCAGTTGTTATTTACAGGATTTCGAGGGAAGTACCTTCTCCTAAACGTGTTCATATCGTTCATCCTCCTGCTGACTCACGCAGCATGGCACAGCGTGCTGGCGGCATTCGCGCCTTACGGCTCCCTTCTCGAGACCTATCCTCTCATACAGAAGATCGGACACAATCTAGGACTAGTCTCGTATGCGGGCATAGATCCGTTGATGGCCGTGCATTTTTTGGCGCCGGAGGTAAGCAAATCTGATACTTAGTTAAATCGGTTTTTAAATAGAAAGTGTCTTATTAGTTACGTTGCGGTACCACAACAGGATAGTTATAAAATTCTGCATATCTTTAATAAGCGCCTCTCAGCATTCTCCGTAAGTCTGTTCTTATAGGTATTTCAGCTTTTACTTACTGATAAAACACCTGCCGAACTAAGATATGTATGTACTTGCGATGAGCGCGCACTAACTCCATCTATACTACTCCTTTAAGTATATTTGTTTTTAGACAAAGCAAATAAACATTTAAGACATTTCACTTGAAGCCAGCCCTAAAGAAAGCAGAGCTGGTTCCATGGGAACCTGGTAACTGATAGAATATATAACACTATTTTGTAGATACATACAAAACACCCAGACTCAGAACAAACACCGATATTCTTCACACAAATGTTTATCCCGAAGCAGGAATCGAACCCAAGCGACACTAGCGTGGCAGTTGAATACGCCACTCGACCATCCGTGTCGTCAATTGCGAAATCCAACACCGACTTCTAGTGTAACCACATTAGCAGTTTACCCCCTTATTGTCTTTACAGCTTGTGATGACAAGTGTATCGTTAGCAGTCTACTTGCTGGCCAAGAAGCTGTTGACAGGTCCGGGGGCGCCTGAGCTAGAGAAAAAGGATTCGAAGCATCAGCGGTTTCCACTTCTCACCAGCACAGGTTAGTGTAAGGGTCAGTTCAGACCGAACGGAAAAATGCGCGAGCAATTTACTTGCTCCATTAAAAACAGGACAGAATTACCATAGCCTACAGTCGACGAACGAAGCCATCCGACAGTATGCGAGTGCTGCTATTTTTATGCATTTGATCGGTTACTACAAAATAACAGAGTGACAGCGGGGCGAGTGCGGCACCCGAGCCGAGCTTTTGCGAGCTGGCTAAAGCTAGGTATAAACAAATTGACGCAAGGCCAAAGAAAAAACGACTAATGATAACATTATGTCCAGACTGGACATGTTATCTTTAGTCGTGGACAGGACAGTCCAGTCCAATTCATCACATTTATTAAAAAAATGACAATTTTTTTAAGTTTTTTTTTATATCGTCGAACGTAGAAATCTATCCTAAATGCCGGTAAATGCCGCCTGAGCATGTTCAAATGACTAAGCGCTCATTTATCTTAGTCGATCTGTAAGTCGAGTCAAGTGGCATGTCGGTCTAGTGACTTCCCCGCTTAAGCCTTTTATAAATATTGATTGATATAATCTAATTATTTCCAAATCTTTTACTTCTCGGAAAATACCATCTTTCTTTTTTACCTATTTATTTTTTCTTTTAGGAAAATACATATGCCTGTTCCTGATAATGTTCTCTGGTATAATGCGGCCCAGTGTCACTTCTGGGATCTACTATCTCGTGTTCATGGGAGCGGCGACGGCGTGGGCGCTCGGACGGCCCCTAGAGAAGGGCTTCGCGGTCATAGGACGGTGTCTGATGGCCATCATGGCGGCCCATATAGCTGTGCTACTGGTCTATCAGTGCTCGTGGCTTATCGAGATATATCCACCTGATATGGATATGGCCAGGTGAGAGTTGACGCCCGAAACTTCCCTTGCGTTGTTAATTTACGAAATTCCTTTCTTAGAATGTGCCTAACTTTCTCGACAAACATATACTCGAAATTTCAACTCTCTATGTCTATTGGTTTAGCCTGTGCGTTGTCTGTCAGTCAGATCCAAGCCTTTCATATATTTTTATCGTCCGCATAAATCTATAGCAGTCCATTGCAGGACGTAGCTATCCTGAAGTGTAGTAGTAAATACTACAGAGATCGAATTTCGGCTCTTCTCGTCCATTTTCTAATAGTTACTTGCCTTCAACCCTAATAGTTGTCGGTTCTTTAGCAGATAAGTCTAATGGCCATAGATTTTTTATATTGTCTTCTTTACATGACTTGATAAAATGTTATTTTATTGAGAATTGACCAGGTAATGCGACTCTGTCATATTTCATTATTATTTGACTCAGGCATATAAACCGTTGTTGTTGAAGCGCTAAGTTTATTATCTAGATATAATTTGCACGTTAATGACTCACGATTGTAAATATATGTTAGTACTACTAGCCTCCCTGTTGACTCATCGTGCAAGATAACGTTAATTTAAACATGTTTTAGTAGGCTAATGAAGCTATTGATTTTACAGGTACTTCGGCTTGACGAAACTTGTGATCATCAATGAAACAGACCCAACCAACTTCAAGTACGAAGTCACTGATAATCACATGTGGGCGACATTAGCGAGCCCCCTAGTCATTCTCTTCACATACTTCATTCTAGCCATAGAAACTCGGGAGCTATTCAAACCCAAGGTACGCACATAGCCCTTTTATTATTTTATTTGATTTGACTAACAATTTACAATTGCTTTTTGAATAATTTTCCGATTGGGATTAACTTTGATTAACTAACGCATTAGTCCTAATGAGTGCTAATTCGAAGAGCAAGTAGGTTTTATGCTGTAGTGAAATAACTTTGATTAACTAACGCATTAGTCCTAATAAGTACTAATTCGATGGCAAGTAGGTTTTATGCAGTAGTGTAAACAAATCCTCACGTTTAGGCACACACACGATTAGACTAGTGCTGTGCTTGTTGATGATTGGTTGTTTCTTTTGTGCTGACTGACTGGGATAGGCGAAAAAAAAGAGCGCCTTGACCGGGATTGAGGCGGGAAAGTTAAATGGCTCGCTGGTTCGCGGGGTTTCCTTTCACCACGGCAGCGGACGCGGGGCCAGAGACAAATGGATGAACGCTACTAAAAAAGTTCGAGTAAGCTTTGTGCCTTTGCAAAGTTGTTCCATGTAGTTTTTTTTCGTCGTGTAATAAAACAGGTCAACAGACATGTGTACGTACGATCAACGTGCGCATACGTTATAAAGTATGACTGTTTAATTATAGATTTAATCATTATAAAAACATAGCGTGTTGAAAATTCAAAGTTCGTTTGAATAAGGAATTGGACTCCAATCTTGTTTTTCCTAGTTTATTTGTTTATTCTAACATGACGAAATTGTTCATCTATTCTACCAAGGGTTTTTGCTGGATTTTAAAACAAACTGACTGACATAACATAAATAATAACTGTTTAAAACGTGAATCCTGTGTATTTAAATGATTCATGTTCAAATTATTGTTTTGTTACACGACTCTACATTTTAGTACGATGTAAATTGTTTAAGAGTTTATTTTTGGCACTAAGCTTACATTGGCTCACATTTTGTGTATAGAAGCGGTAGTACAAATTGTAATACAATTCTTTGAACAATTCAGTCGTTGCATTGCACTTATACAATTTCCAGGCAATGGCACTAAAAGCAACGCATGCTTAGATAGTGGATGGACCTATTATATAATTAACCTATTTCCGCACGTGTATTTTGGCATTATGTTTTTATTTTAAATCAAATTTATTTGACTTGTTTTGCAACCCGCTTTCGTTCTTTTGTAGGTTGCATTTTCATACATAAATTCCAAAGCACTCCGTGGGAACGCCAGTGAAACTACCCCTGTAGGTATTCTATTCCTATATTTATGCTGCTCAACAACGTTGTTTTGCTATTGCTATCACATATAATCATATATAATGCCCATCACAGCAAGAATCTAAAGAGCCTGCTCCAGATCTCCATCCTCTCTTCTATTTTCTGTATAAAAAGTTACAGGGCGCCTTTTTTTTTGTTAAAACGTAATGGATGAAACTAAAAACTTTCAATGTTTGATTAACTTTGCAGATTATATCTGATTATCTTACTGTGATGAAATATGAGTTACAAAACGCAAAACTGTCGTTGTTGCCTTATTAAAATAAATTAATGTTATTCAATGCTTGGAATCATTCGCAGAAACTACTGACGGTTTGAGAAAATATTTTATTTAACAAGTAATAAATTCCCATATTCGTTTATATTAGAGGCTCACGCAAAGCGTTGATAACACGCGTGACTTCCACCATTGCAAGTATCAAACCATACTCTGTATTTGCACAGTCAATGTTCTTGTATTTTTTATGTTGTTTGCTAAGTTGGTGTAATGTAACTTGTATGTGTGTTGTGTGGTACCGCTTTGGTAGGTTTAAAGTGTAATTGTTAGTAATTTGAATAAGTAATTAGTTTTGTTTTTAAATTTTATTCACATGGTTCTTGTGTTTTTTTTATTCTGTTCACTTTTTGCGTCATTCTCTGATTGTATTACGTAAATGTTAAGTAAAATTCGTTCAAAACTAATTGTAATGGATAATAAAAGAATTCCTCAAAGGCAAACGCGCACTTATTTTCTACTGACCTAATATCAACAAATTGGGCTTGTAGCAGTGTAATTATCTTAAAAAACTTTTTAAAGATACGAGCACAAAAAGCTTGCGTGCCGTTCACTCTATACAAATTTTGACAAAAAGCTAATCTTACTGAATAGTAACATGTACTATTTGGGTTCGTAGTAAACACGTGCGCATTCGCCTTCGACTTTGACTATAGCTTGAATGATAGTTATGTTTTGTAGCTGATGCGCAATGTTAGCACTTCCAAGCGGTGGTCGAGCGTGCGCTCCCGCTCGGCGTCGAGACAACTGCATCAGGACTCCACGGGTTCTGTCATTGTACCTGATGAAGGTAATCAGTAATCTTCTTTACCACGATTTATTAAGACACTTTCGTTCCGAGTAGAATATTGTAAACATAATTTCGAGGCTTTACCGATGAGCTATCCGCCGAATCACTAACAAGAAATAACTATTTTAAGAATAGTAAATGCAAAACCTTATGCTATTTCACTAATATCGGGATAAAAAGTAGTCTATGTAATATATAGCTGACCAGATATATAGGTTAGCCGCCATGAAGTTTAAAAGCCTTTATAAAGCCTTCTCAATGATCAACATATACTACTATTTGTTATTTATAGCGGTCAGCATACATTTTGGTCAATTTCAGAATCAATAATTGAAGAAGAAGAACCAACTCTAATGGACGATGTCATAGCAGCTGTCATTGATTTCTTCCAAGTTCTTGTCAGGTAATTCCACCATTAAACAAAAAAGATATTATAGAGTTGGAATATCACTCAGGACTAAACAATACACCCCCACTCAATGGTCAATAAAAGATGGCCTATTTGTTGACCGAACATAATGAAGGATAAGGTCTCTGTATCATTAGTCTAGTTTCTAGATAGATACTAGGTCTTACTCTTCTGGTCTTAGGATATAATAGGAGAGATAGTATATGAAACCAATTATTATAAGTTAGAACGTGTATACCATACTGTCTTCATGCAATTAACCATTCGTTCATTCTAGATTAATCGATGTTTGAAAGTTAATAAGAAGTAAGAGTAAGGTTAGCAGTATGTTTGTTTGAATTTATATTTTAAACCGACGACCATCCGACCTAATTTTTTTGTAAACATGTCATGAAATTTCAATGACTACCTGAGTCATTTCAATCGATTTTTTAGCTAAAAAAAATGTGTTTCCCTTCAGATCTTCGTACATAGCGACCACCATAACAATGATGGCGTGGAGTATAATGTTCCACTCGTGGCTCACGTTCGTGCTACTCATGTGGGCCAACATAGTGTGGTTGTGTCAGGACCAGCGCTCGTTCATGTTGAAGACCAGCCCGATACTGGTGTGCTACGCGATGCTGCTCCTCCTCGCGCAGTACGTCTACGGGATGGATCTGTACGAGTCTGAGTTGCCGTCCGATATCATAGTAAGTCCTAAGTCAATTCCAGGCAGAGCACTTTCAGTGTCAAACAACATTATTATCTTCCTTAAAAAATGTTTTTCCCTATTCCCTTCGCCTAGGTTAAATATATCAAAACAAAAATTTACAAATGTGCAAGCAAGATTGCGGCGAGCCGGATTCTGTGCCTTAAAAGACCAGTATTGAAGGACAGCTGACAGGTCGGCTATCAGCCGCGAGCGGACTGTCAGCGACTCTACAAATACTTATCTTATAAATGTATAAGTATGAAGATAAAGTTTAAAATCGTTTGACACTAAAATTGCTCTGCCGGGCACCGAATCAGGCCGAATCCGGGCGAATAAGGCTCAATTCCCACTGGGATGGCCAGTGGGAATTGAGCCTTATTCGCCTGCAACTTCGCTCGCGTGGTATCGCCATAAGGATAAAGATAATGTATTTGCCAAAACACAAGTACAATATATGGTCTTAAATAAATTGGTGACCTAAGTATGTTCTACCTTTAGTTTAAGGTGTGCAAATTTTATAATATTATTATGCAATAAAATGCATAAAACTTTATACTCTGACTATGTCCGCACATCCGTCTTATACGGCCTTTCGCAGTTCACAGATCGCACCTTGATTTCGTGTGACTGAAATTATTTTCAATAGCTGTGCAGTAGCAATTTTCCTTTAAGATTTGCTTCTGCGCAACTGTAGTGCCTAATGTATACTTTAATAGGTAACTGAACTCGTGGTCTTACTGAAAAGTTGGTGCCAATAAAATTATGCATAGGAATATGATCTCGATTCAGTCCAATAGTCCGAATTGGAGCAAATATCTAATAAAATATATAATAGTATAACGGCATTATATAATAATGTTTATCCACAGGAAGTAAACCTGCGTCAGATCGGCCTAGGCCGCGCGGATGGCGAGCCGTGCCTGCCTCTGCTTATCAAGTCTCTGTTCACGTGCATGTTCTGGGTGACGCTGCGGCAGCGCATGCAGGAGATAAGACAGCGCAGGAGATCGGCCGTCATCACGGACATGGCTGCACCTTTACAGCTTACCGTGTCCACCGCTGCGAGTGGTAAGCAAAGCATCCATGTTACCGATTACGTGCATATTATGGGTGATGCTGCGGCAGCACGTGCAGGAGATCAGCCGTCATCACGAAAGTGGACGCGCCGTTGCAGCTTACCGTGTCCACCGCTGCGAGTGGTAAGCAGAGTCATATTACTGTTCACATCCATGTTCTGGGTGACGCTGCGGCAGCGCGTGAAGGAGATCCGACAGCGCAGGAGATCGGCCGTCATCACGGACATGGCCGCGCCGTTACAGCTTACCGTGTTCACCGCTGCAAGTGGTAAGCAGAGTCAATTACTGTGCACGTGCACGTCCTGGGTGACGCTGCGTCAGCGCGTGCAGGAGATCTAACAGCGCAGGAGATCGACCGTCATCACGGACATGGCCGCGCCGTTACTGCTTACCGTGTCCACCGCTGCAAGTGGTAAGCAGAGTCAATTACTGTGCACGTGCACGTCCTGGGTGACGCTGCGTCAGCGCGTGCAGGAGATCCAACAGCGCAGGAGATCGACCGTCATCACGGACATGGCCGCGCCGTTACAGCTTACCGTGTACACGGTTGGTATTGGGAATGGTTAGGTTAGGTTAGTGATGATTTGATGTGATGATTTCGGGAATATACCCCTTTGAAGTGATCAATACAATAATTTCTTTGTTTTTTGTATAATAAAACAGGTCTGGCCAATGGTAACATAACAAATCACATGTTTAGCGCTATTTATGCACAACTCTTTTCATCTAATGAACTATCCTCTCTAGTTTACCACATTACTATGGGCGCAACATTTTTCATTTCCTCGATTACATTATTATCCATATGTAGTTTGAGGCTAAATTTGTTTGTAGCAACATTTGGCATATTTATTTGAGTATATTATACGTTTATTTTTGGCCGTATTACATAGTTCAGAAGTGACCTTTATGCAAACCTTGCTATATTCGATTATACTCACTCTAAATATTAATACATTTAGATATATATATTCTTTATATTATAGCACACCTTTTGAAAAAACCTTATCTTGTTTGTTTTCACACGGTAAAACTCAAGCGAATTTATTTAGATTTTATTTATTTCGGTATCTTTATAATCTTTGGTATTTTATCTACTCTACTATTGTCATATTATGTATAAATGTTATAAGTAAGTATGATTTAGGTAATTAGTTAAGCATTTAAGATGTACGCCATATATTTCTTGTCCTACCAGGTAGAAAATGCTCTAGCATTAAGGCCTCCATTTGTACTTAATTTTTTTTAATTGAATCATGAAAAAAAAGTAATAAATCGTGTTAAAACTTCTATAATGTTTCTCAGTAATGGAGGCGCAGCGTGAAGAGGAGAGTCGCTCCCGCCTCCTGCGTGCACTCGGCGAGTGGTTACGTGCCGCGTGCGCCCGCTACTGGATCTACGTGGTCGTGATCATGCTGTTCGTGATCGGCGTCACGGGCGAGCGCATGACCATCTTCAGGATCATTTACATGTTCCTGTTCCTCTCTTTCATACTCATGTTCCAGGTGATTTTTTTTTATTTTGATGGGTAACATTCTTCGTCCTCCTCCGTGCTTGAGTTGGCCGTCATATGCTTATTACCGAGGTGGTATATCAGGTGTTACACATCACGTATGCGACTATTGTAAGGCTCGCTTGTTTAAAAAAAAATATATATATTTATGATAATTGATTGATTCAGGCGTTACTTTGCGGAAATCCATAATTATCAAAAAATTATATAAATATATTTAGTAATAAATCCGCTTAATATATAATTTGTTGAAAATTATTTATGCCATCGATTGACCACAAACTCGCCTTTTGTTTGTGTTATGCTTTCGAGTATGGAATTGATACTGTTGTCCTTGAATATTTATTGTACAACGATGCCTACACCATGATTGTCATGATGATTTGATATGATATATGCGCCAGATTTCTTTTTCTATTTCATGTGGCAAAAGTGCGGTTTTCAATGAAATCTCAAATTA
This sequence comes from Lobophora halterata, assembly GCA_932526365.1. Classification (NCBI taxonomy): domain Eukaryota; kingdom Metazoa; phylum Arthropoda; class Insecta; order Lepidoptera; family Geometridae; genus Lobophora; species Lobophora halterata. The sequence continues at coordinate 9,003,707 of OW052001.1, read as the reverse complement.
TAATTTTCTTTTCAGATAAGTTGGTACTTGTGGCGACGGTTCATGTATATTTTCTGGATAACAGTGATCATCTACTCTATGATCAATCTTATACTTATATACATCTACCAATTCGACCACTTCTCTAAAACAATCGAGAATTATCTACTTATCAACGAAAAACTGTAAGTTGAACTCTAAAAGTAGCTGAATAAAACTCATTCTCAGTTGCCTATATTTTTTATTTTTTTCAGACAACGAGATTTAGGTTTAGAGCCATATCACCCAGCAGATCTATTTGTGAAGCTTCTTACACCAACACTGTTCCTAATTATTACGATCATGCAAGTCCATTACTTCCATAAAGACTTCATGGCATTATCAGACCCAAGAACCAGGTGAGTTACTGGAAATTGCACTGTGAAACCATTGTGATGAGGTGTATTTTGGTTTGGTATGTGGAAAGTATTTTTCAGGACAAACAGTGTAGTGAGAGAAGCTGGTTCGAGTAGACCTAGTCAAGCAGGAGCTTCTACGATGAATAATGATGTAAGTTCTAAAATATGTATATCTCAACGAATCCCAGTTTTGTTAGCGAAAGTTTGTGAAGGAGCGTAGGGGGGGGGGGGGGGGGGTAGATGTTTATTTGTCAATACCACCGAAACTACAGAAGCGATTGAACTAAAATTGAGGTTATACTTTTTATTTCGATATCACGCGGGCAAAGCCGTGCACAACAGCCAGTAAGGGAATGAAAACAGCAGTTATTGCTGTGTATGTGAGATGATATGCGAGCCTTAACTGTTAGTCAATCCCTTTTTCTATTTGCGCGAGAGGCCACGTACTGTCACGCTGTTGTTGTGGGTTCGATTCCCGTTTCAGGACAAAAATTTGTCTGATGAACATAAGTGTTAGTCGATGTGTTTTCTATTTTTGTATTTACGAAAAAAATGTATATAAGTATTCTATCAGTTATCTGGTTTCTGCTAAGTTTGGGCATGTTTGGGGCCAGATGGCGTTGTGTTAAATGTCCGAAATATTTTTTTATCTATTTATCTCTATGAAAAAATCATCCGACATAATGATGCAATATTTTAACAGCAATTGCCACCGTTACCTTCTGAGGAAGAGCAGCCCGCTTCGCTCGAGGGAAGCCAGACTGAAGCCGAACATTCCATAGAGTTGTCTTCCTTCAACACGGCCGCTAGGCGCTCTTTACACAGGTATAGTACATATATCATCCTCCGTTGTACCATAAAATGTATAGAAAAATAAGTTAATTTTGAGACTTTTTGTTTTAGTTGTTAATGATTCTGTTTGATTGTGAGTTTTTCATATTTGATTGATCACTGTTTCATTTCCAACTACATATTTTAATTTAAACTTAAACCAAACTCCTTTAAAAAAACCAAACCTCTTAACAAAAAAATAATACAACCGACTTCAATTGGGATTCTAGTGAGCGTAAACACCACTGAACTACGGGATTCTACTCTACTCACGGGACAGTAAAGCAATTTAAATTATTTTGATTTTAAAACTAAACCACTGAACCGATTTTAATGAAATTTTTGGGACAAATCTAAAATTATTATCATCACCTTTAAAATCGTGTACCTAGCTGTAAGTTTTTCGAAAAAAAAAAGATATTTCCAAATCGGTTTATAAATGACAAAGTACTAACTAACATATAAAAATACAACCGAATTGAGAAACGTTCCCCCTTTTTTTTAAGTCTGTTAAAAATAAGTATTTACCGCCCCATTACATTTTTTTTTATTTCTGTCATCTTTCAGAAAGCCTTCGAGATCGCGTTCATACGCTCCCACAGTAACGGAACGTCCGTCTACATCTCTGAAAACAGTCGCGGCGCGCGCGTTCCGAGCGCTCCGAGAGCGTGTGTACCAGTGGACGGACAAAGTGTTCGTGTATCTAGACATACACCTTGTCAAGATCATATTCTTATCGCTGATGCTACTATGCGCTATTAACGTGAGTGGAATTTACTATTCGATCGATTCGTTAAGTAATAGAGGTCAATATTGTTCTCAAACTGCAATAATGCGCTCCGCAGCAAAACGGGTTACTTCACGATTGTCAAAACTCATCGACAATCCGCATTCATGGTAGAAGCTTTAACGCGATTGGGTAACATAAAGAATATTCCCCTAAACATTATCAAAACAAGAAACCAATTGAAATTAAAGATTGCCTTTATTACTAACTTCGTATCATGTGATAGTCTGATTGCTTTGACAAGAAAAAGGAGGTTGTAATGGTTTTGATACAAGATTTTGCGCCTTCGGCTGTATGGTATCGAGGTAAAAAGTAGCCTTTGGCTTTTTCCAAATACACCGTACATCCATCCTCACTTACTTTTGCCTTCCGATGTCAGCGACCGCGACTCACGACTGCAAACGGGTCGTGATCTATCGGATGGAAGCAATTGTCGCGCGACTGGCGCATACAACATCGGAATGCTACTTTAGTGTAATGTAATGTATTTTTTATTTATTTTATAGACATGCGCAATGCACGTGCCTATAATGCTCATCATATCGCCTGCTCTGTGGCTGAGCGCGCGGAAGCAACGGGTATGCGTGCTGATAATATCGACTCTAATCAGCGTGTATTTAATGGCCAAAATGGTATACCAGATCGACTACATCAGCCATTCGTATTTCGATGTAAACTGTACCTCGGTAAGTAAAATGACAGAGACAAAACTACTACAACAGACAGACAATCAATTCCAAAAACTTTTGTTTTTGTTTTTGCCAATACATATAAATACTAATTTAACATGCATTGTCGTCTAAATCCAATAGATAGAAAATAAAACTTCATGAAACAAAGTTTTATAATCAGATGTTAGCTGCTGTTATAATGAAAGTTTTACAATTAAAATAGCGTCTCTTTCTTGTACTATACAAAATTTTAAAGTGATTATGTGATAAAGTGAATTTGAAATATGTGATAATCAAAAAAAAAATATTACATTTTATTGGTCATATTTTTTTTTTATTTGTGATTTTTTTAACATATTTTTTTTAGATTGTCGACACGAACTATACTGAAAATATAACAACGTATAACAACGCGGAGTGGGTGGGATTCATGAAAGCGTCCCGCGGAAGACCGCTCACCGTAATCCTAAAGGGATACATTGCTCTCATAGCTGTCTTCACGTTTTACTCTCTAGTCACTTACCGACAGCAGACAATGAGGTTCGATTTTTTTTTTATGTAACTGGTTTATTATTGACCAGAGAGAAAAAAGTGGACGAAGATGTGGTGGCTTCATTGTTGTGTTATTTGATATTGGATATTATTTCAATGAGAACAATGTCGATAATAGTTGGACAGTGATAAATGCTCTGCGCTACGCTTCGTTATATGTGCGCCGACCCTTAGCGCAGAAGTTGCGTTGACAACAGGCAATGAGGTTCGATATCTCGTTCATCCAACATATTTTAATTAGCGGTCTGTTTCGCCAGCCCAGTAATTTCTTAAGATATATCTTACAACGCTCTTTAAACCCAGTAATGCTAAAATTGCGCTTTAGAATAGCTTGGTAGAATACCCGGCTCTTTGTTGCTACTGATCAAACGATCTCCTGTAGATTTCTTCATTTTTTATCAATTTTAGGGATCAAGGTTTATTACCAAAAGACAAAGAGAAAACAATGTTCCCAGAAGTGACGAGGAAAGAAGCGGATAAGGATATGATTCACTGTATGAAGTATCTAGTCAATTATGGATTTTATAAGTTTGGAGTTGAGGTAAGTTTTGATTTGGTAAAATAATCCAACCCCACTGCGCCAAGAATGGAATCTAGCTACTGTCTGCTTCTTCGCCCGCGTGGTTTCCGAACAAAAAGTAGCATTTGTCCTGTTCCAGATTATAAACTATACCCGTTCTAAATTTCAGCTCAATCAGTTAAGTATTTTTGGCGTGATTTAAGTTCGAATAATATATTCGTACACCTACTAATTTTTGCATGAAGTAAGAAAGTAAAAATTGTGCAAAAATTCCCTGTGACTTTAGTGGTGTTTACGATTACTAAAACAGTCCAATTGAAGTCTGTTTTTGTAAAACCTTAATTAGTTTTCCAATGTAGATGGCGTTACCAACTAATTGACCATTTCAGATCTCCCTCATCTGCCTAATGGGCGTAATTGGGTCTCGTATGGACGTGTACGCAGTCCTATACGCAGCCTGGTTGCTCGTGCTGGTATCCATCAGGCGGCCGCGCCAGGCCAGGATATGGCCGGCCTTCACCGCGTGCGTCACCTTCCTAATACCGCTACAATACGTGCTGGCGGTCGGATTCTTGCCACAATTCTGTGTTACCTATCCATGGAGTGGGGTTGATGAGGTATAGTACGGCTTGAACTTAGGCGACGATACTATATAACGAGATATAATATACTAGCTGGTGTCCGCGTACATCGCTGTAAAAAGTAGTCTGTGTTATTTCAGCTAGTACCCATACCAAATTTCATCTAAATCGGTTGAAAAGTTTTGGAGTGATTGAGGAACAAATAGCCATCTGATCTACAGAAACTTTTGAATATATTATATTTGTGGGATCGTATGAGCTAGGCGTTATTAAGTCAGGGCTCTATTCATACATGTTAGCGTGAGGAACAGGCGCTTTAATGGTTAACCAATTACGGTTCAACAAAATACCAATTGAATCCTCTACAAGACTAAACTCAATTATATGTAGGATTTTGAATAAAAAAAACAAAGAGGCCTGCTTATAGCGTTAGCTAACTGCCAGAAGTATCCATAGCTAAAGTATTATATGTTTCAGCAAATTAAACATATCCGTACGTGGCTATTCCTGCCTTACCCCGACAACCCGCCTCACGCAGTCAAACTCATCTTCGACTATTTTCTACTATTGTTCGCGACGAGGCAACTTCGAGTGTTTGCGATAGAGAAAACTCAGGGCGACAACTACGTTGGCGGATCCAATAGTGAGAACATTGGGAAGGATTGGGAGACTCCCGACTTTGTCAATCCCGTGCCGGACTTTCTTGGATATGTGGGGTAAGTGAGATTTTATTTTGAAGCTAATAGCCACAAGGTAACTATCTATGCATATTCGTGATAGAGAAAACTCAGGGCGACAACTATGTTGGCGGATCCAATCGCTGTGGTCGGTGGCGCGTTTGGGGCCGGCGGTACTCGCCTTTACTACTCTACTTTCCTTGTATAATAATAAATAGTAAATGAATTACTTAATAAATAACTATTGCTCAGTTGTTGAACATATAACTATTGTTGACAGCACGTGGCTCGACGTGGTGAAGCGCATGGTTTTCCTCGGCATGCTGTGGGTGACGCTCGCCATTATGTTCATGACGGGCACGAACCGCGTCAATCTCTTCTCCATGGGCTACCTTATCGGATCCTTCATATTCCTGTGGCAGGGAACTGACTTCTACTTGCGCCCTAAACATGCTATATTACAGTGGTACGTGTTGCATAACATAGCATATACACAAATTTTTAATTACCAAAAAAACTTAAATGGACAATTACAGAAGGGCATATAGAAGGAAGACAATACTACGTTGTATCTGTGCAGTCAGAATTTTGGATTTATACATTCAACAGATTATGCGTATTTTTTTCCTAGTAATTAAAAAATTGCCGAGTATATTTTGCTAATAATCATGATTCAAATGACCGTAAGCACTTTTATCAGTTATTTTGATTTGAAAACTAAACTACTGAACCGATTTTGATAAAATTTATCTGGGACTAATCTGAAACTTGATCATCTTAAACAAAAAATTAATATTTCAAATCGGTTTGTAAACAACAAAGTTCTAAGGTAACAACAAAAAAAAAACATTCAACCGAATTGATAACCTCCTCTTTTTTTGAAGTCTGTTAAAAACGGAGGTTAGGTTAGTAGGACGATGTTGATGGTGTAGGTGGTCGTGGCTGGTGCGGTACAACGTGGGCGTGGTGGCGGTGAAGGCGCTGCTGCAGATCCCGGGCTGCATGTTCAGCGGCGTGATGCAGGAGCACGCGTGCTGGCTCGTGCAGCTGCTCGGCATCGGCTGCGTCGACAAGTTCGCCGGCGGGAACATCGCCCAGTTCATCAAAATGGGCAAATCCACCAAGGTTTGCACTAAATAATTTATTATTAGAATTGCAATTATTTATTTGGAAAGAATGTTACGTAATATAATTATTAAGGGTAATCCTCAAATCCGAATTCCATACAAAATGTTTCGGACAAATACTCAAAAAGTACGCCGTATTATATTAATTTCTTCTCACCATTCATTTCGTCCATGTTAATGTTTGATTTCGTCTGAATTCGAATGAAGGATTTCATACTTTAATTCAGATTTTATACGTATTTTTAAGTTAGTAGGGTTAATTTTAAAACACGTATAAAATCTAAATTAAAGTATGAAACCTTTCACTTTTTTTGTTACCGAAATTAAAAAATATGGATAAAACGAATAGTGTGAAAAAATTACTATAATACGGCGTACTTTTTGAGTATTTGTCCGAAACATTTTGTATGGAATTCGGATTTGAGGATTCCCCTTAAGGCGTCGTCGTCGTAGAAACTAGGGCTTTCAGTCTCGATGACTTTCTGAGTCCCGGGAAAAAAAAATCGAGACTCGATGCGGTCTCGAAATTCCCGGGAAAAACGAGACTTTCGAGACTAATTTAATAGTACATAAAGGCACACTCATAGGAATGGCATTTAGGCATTTTATGGCGTATTAGCGAACACATCACAGTTTAACTTTACAATCCAGTATTTGATGATGTTCGGTGTTCCTGATTTATCAAAATTTGCGTTTTTCTTCGAAATGGTTCCTCATTCCACACATACACACACAAACCAACAAAGGTACAGGGGCCTTTCATTTGATTACAACATGAACATATCAATGACTCTCGGGCTGTGCATACAGCTCCATATTCCAATGCGAATGTGTAGCGATCACCGAGTCAGCAAACACCATACTTCGGAGGAAAATTGAAAATCAAAATATACGAATTCTAACCGCTATACTAAAAGCACTAGATAGCAATACTTGCGACTCAATGCTCGTTAACGAATGCCACCGAGCACTGGAGAGAATAACCCAAGCCAACCGAATAACACTCCAGGGATTAAGGGGCACAGTAACTCATTAGGGAACGACGCCACAGACGAGTTGGCTAGAAAAGGATCTGAGACTGGAAGGGAAGGGCCATCTCCCTTCCTACCACAACCCTTTTCTCAATTGCGAGCGTGGATACGCAAACGTACAAAGACACAGCACAGTGAGCGCTGGCGGCAAACCAAGAAGTGCAAACAATCAAGAATGGCCTTTCCGCAACTTGCACCACGTCTAACTAGACGTTTACTTAGTTTGAAACGACCAGATTTAAGAATCATTGTGGGTACTATCACAGGACATTGCCTGCTTAACAAACATCTGCACAACATTGGAAACACAGACAGCCCACTCTGTAGAGGCTGCTTGACCGAGGAGGAAACGCTCGCCCACGTAATCCTGGAATGCGTGGGAGTGGCAAAGCAACGAGAGGAAATCCTTAAAAACCCGAGGTCACTCGGCAAAGCCTGCGAAGAACCCAGGAAACTTCTGTGCTTCTGGGCGGAGTTAGGCTGGCTAAACTATTAGTCAGGAAATCCGACGCACAAAGGATCAACAGGAGTCCAAGTGTGGAAAAGGGAGTCCATTTACATTTACATTCATTCCACACATATTACTTTTTTTTTAATTGCCCTTTTTGGTAAACTAAAGTCATAAGACTATACCACTATGTCTTATCCTTGTTTTAGATTATACTAAGGGCTATCTACACTGAATATTGTTAAGATTTTTATAAGTATCGAAAGTCTCGTTATTCCCGGTACCGAAACCATCCAGTCTCGAGTCTCGAAAATAACGAAAAATCGTCGAGACTCTCGAAATTTTCGAGACCGAGACTCCCGGGATGAAAGCCTTAGTAGAAACCGGCGCGGCGCTATCTCGCTTGCATATTTGTACATGTTTGAAGGTACTGATTGAGTATTAATAAGAATCGTGGATCGCTCTTTTTGTTAATATAACCTCACGAAATGTTTTAGTATATTTTTTGTTTATGTTTAACATAAGCGAAGGAAATTGGGCAAAACTGTTTTTCCCTATTTACTTCGCCTAGGTAAAACATATCAAACCAAAAAATATAGCATAACATTATTAACCCGACTACGGCGAAGCAAAAAGAAGGGTTATGATTTATGTATGTGGGTTTGTTCGTATGTTCATCTGTTCTCTCATAATTTCGAAGCTACTTTTATCATAATTTGATAAATGAGGTATTGCTAGAAGGGCCTCGTTCGGTCGCTGGTTATAAACTATTGTTATAGATTTTTGAGCAATAAACACACTAAAAAAACTTTATTTGTCTATAACCAGAATTCAACGTGTTCGGTGCCACAAGAAGACATTGGGCTGGCGTGGGACGGCGTCTGCTTCGCTTTCCTCATACTACAGCGACGGCTCTTCCACAGCTATTACTTCTACCGGGTCATTGACGAGAGCAAAGCAACTACTGTACTAGCGTGCAGGTAAGCAATATACATGCATACATGTATGTGTGACTATCAACGGATGATCGAGTGGCATGTATTCTATGTATGTATTGACAAAAAAAAAGTTTATGAGTATTAGTTTATGAGCACGCCGCTGTCACATCAATGACAACTGACTGACGTTGACATTCAGTCATCCTGCTGGAACACTATCAGATATCTGGTTCCCATAGAACAAGCTCCGCTTAGCTCGGAGCTAGATGGCGTTGTGTGATATGTCCAAAATATTTATTTATTTATTACTTCTACCAGGACATTGAGCAAAGCAACGCAAAAGTACTAGTGTGCAGGTAAGCAATACACATGTATGTGAGACTATCCCAAAGCGAGGAAATGGTCATTCAAACAGTAGCGTACGTGCTACTGTTTGAATGACCATTTCCTCGCTTTGGGATATAGCGCTCACACCACAAACGCTACTGGGAAGCTTCGTATTTGAATCGGATCGGAATTTATATTAAGATGCGAAATGACTGACGGTAACTAAACAATCGCTGACCACAGCCTATTTACTAAATTATGGTGTGAATTTACGAATTAATGTTCCATGTACCTCAGTTATCACACATACCAAACAGATAACAATGTTTTATTTAATATTATAACATAGTTAATTAATTCATAATCTTATGTCAGAGGTGCAGAGCTGATAGAAGAACTACGTCAGAAACAAATGAAGGTTCAAGAGGGGACGGAAATGAAGATTCTAGAGAAAATCAAGGTGAAAATGGAGAGGATAAAGGCCAATCAGAAGAAAATTCAGGGCGTTGTGGCCAAGGACCCGCGACATCATGATGCTGGTAAGTAATACTGCTAGAAGAAACATATTTAATTTAAAAAATGTTTTAGCTCCCTTGAAGATGATACATCATGAAGTAGCCTATATATTGTACATTTTAAGTCTCCGTGAGGATTTACTTTCCTTACATACGACTCATCGATTAAGGAATGAGTTCCTAAAAATAATGAGAACTCTAATAGTCAATTCACATTTAATGACCTAATCGAACAAACGTATTCTGAGCAAATTGATGTATAAGTTCATCAAATAATAAGACAATTTCCAGTACAAGGTAGATAATCCATTCCTAGTACTCATCTTTAAAGCTAGCGTTCCTATACTGCGTCCTTTCGAGGTGTGCCAAACTACATTGAAAATTTGGTTGTACGCTAACCAGAAGAGGAGGAAGAGTCCACGCAGCCGGAGCGATCCGAGCAAGTGCCGCTAGTGCGCGGCGACTCGGACGTGTCAGCGCGCGGCTACCACACGCCCGACTCCCCCGCCTCCCCGCGCGGCTTCCACACACCCCTCAGCGAGCCCTCCGCCCCGCCCTCCCCGGAACCTCGACCCCCCACCACCATTCCCTTCCTTCCCCCGCCTCCACCTAGCTCGCAAGGGCCTCCGTCCCCATCCTCGGCGCTCATGACCGTCTCGCTCGACGCATATCTTGAACCGCGACGGATCTCCTTCGAATCCCCTCCGTCGTCGGAACTCCTGCCCAGAGCGCAGAGTCCCGAGGAATCTTATCCCGTGTTCTCCCCCCCTCCCATCCGCCGGCGTCACACCGTCGCAAGCCCGAGCATCCAGCAAAGGACGTCCATTATATCGCAGTCGAGCCGCGCGGAGCCGCACTCGCATCATACGTGTAACTACTGTGTGGTGTCACTTTTTTTTCCAATAGCAGACATAGAACGTTCTGAATTTCACCCTGAAAACTTCCTACGTTGAACATACACCGTCTATGTGTGACACTGTTTATTTGTACAGCATCATTTACAGATTTCTTGTTCACAAATATTTTATTTCTATCCGAATAGGAAGTGATACAGATTTGACGGCTAAGCGACGGGTTTTCACAAAGAGACATCAAGGTAACATAGGATTGGTTTGCGCACGGTGAGGGAAGCAAGTTGGAAGTGAAGCAACTAAACAAATCATTTGTGTACCGTCTAATAACAGCAAATCTTTTCGATCGAAAGTGTCACAGCTCGTTGGCAGACTTTAGTAACAAGCCACGATTCTATGTGCTTCATTAATAATTCTGAAGGTTTAGTGGAATTTGAGTGTTTAACCGGTCCAACTGTGAGATCTATTGAGATGACCCTAAGCGCTATTATTGCTCGAATTAATAATTCTTTGGTGTGTGTACTGTCGGTTGAGCTGTGCTTTTCTCTTGTAGCGCGCGACCGGCCGCAGTATAAGCCACCCGCAAGCCATCAGAAGGGTAACGTTCAGTCTCGGAACTTCGCTCGCAATAACCTTGTATTGGCGTTACTAACATAGTCCAGCTTGTCGATGATGGTAGGCAAGTTGCAACGCTATGGAGGGCCTGTCTGCTCGAATAATTGGATATTTTTCTTGTAAATTGTATATTGTAAATACAGCAGATTGCGCTTTGAGCTTTGATTCGTGTTTTCTTGAATGTGCTTCTTGTGCCTTGCATGTTTCACTGGTGTTTGTTTGGCGTTACTTTGTTTTTTAATTTCTGCGATATTTTATGACAGTGTGATTTTTTTTGCATATAATAGCATTATGCATTTTAGTATCATAATTTTTAATTATGTACATGTTATAAGCATGCATAAAACCTCCTCCTTGCTCCAGCTTTGAATAAAATCTTTGCCATCGAGTGTAACTAGAAATCCGTAACATCGTTGAGACTATTAAAATGATTAATCACTTAAAATAATACTCTTTTCATAAAACTATAGGCTGTAAAAAGTGCCTTACAACCGCCTTAACTGACAAAATAATGCGATCATTAAGAACCTACCAAAGTTTTTCATTAGTATCAATCAATCCATTTACCGATTTAGGTTTTCTAGTTACACCGATTACAAAAACACAAATTGATGTATTACTTGTGTTTACAGCTGTACGGTCCGGAGATTACTACATGTTTGATGAATTCGACGACACGGATGTCCATTTGAAGGACGAAGAATCGGAATCAGACGAAGACGCCCCACAAGAAATGGGATTCGGCAAAGTAAGTTGAAACCATTAAACACGTACAAAATTAACAACACAGTAGTGAAACTTGCGCCTAGAAAAAGACTGTGGAAATGTGATGTCACAAAATGGCGGGATCTCGACGTTTGGTTAAAAACAAACAGGTTTCGTTGATGGATTTTTAGTGTTTTCAGTTGTTTTAGAGGTTTTTTGTTTTATTATAATAATGTCTGCCGTTGTGAGCTTCAGTAGAGCAATTTATTATATTTTGTTTTTAGGAAATCTTATAAACTAGCAGGTTCTTCTTCTGGAGACATGGTTACAACCGGGCGCAAAACAATTAGGCATTTTGTTTTGCACCTTACAAATACTCGATAATTTATTCAAAAATGTAAATCAGCTAAAATTCCACACTTTTTGTGTTTGTTTTTACCCGAATATCAAAATCCGCCATTTTGTTACATCAAAGCTTCCACAGTCTATTAGTAAATCTGTGTTGTCAACTGTACTAGGTATGTCTCGGTAGAGGTTGGGTTTGCCTGATGTCATTGTGATTGAGGAAGGCATGGGTCATGGATTCAGAGTATGCTTACTTAGTATCTGAATATTCCAAATTATGTTCTACACGGATTATGCGCGCATCATCTTTGGCATAAATAAACATAGATTAAAAATGTGGGTACTAAGTAAGAAAATACATTTCATCAATTTTTTTGGTATTGCGCATGAGCAGTGACAGTCATGAAGTATGTATTTGTATTGTCCCTGGGTATTCCCGCATGTAGCTTCCCCAAAAACGATTTTATGTGGTTATACGTATAAAGTAAGCTTATTGGGAGGCATCAGGATGTCCCGGCAGCTTATGGCAACTAACCTAATTTTATTGTGATAACTATTGCACAGCAATGCTACTGGTGGCTGTACGATATTGGGATTTTTCGCTGTTTAGCCAAAACTTATATGACTCAACAACAACTTATAACGCTCAGTTGTCAACCAATCTGAAATGTCTCATCACTATCGACCTAAGCAAGGTGAAAAATAGCTATTTGGAAAGAGAACGAACAATTCCGTGAGAGCTAAAAATGTCAAGTATCGTACACCTATCGTGCCTTTACAACTGTGTGGCGTCCATTGCGCGCTAGCTGCTGTCGACCGTGATCAAGACGGACCTGAAGCGAGCCGTGTCGATGCGGCGCTCGTCTGCGCCCGCCGTGCGCTCGGCGCACCACTCGCTCGGCAGCTACCCGCTATCATATCCGCATGAGGTAATCCATCAATGCCCCTTCATTATTCTATTGTCTTCACATTTATCATTGTTAACATGAAGATAGTGTTATTGTAATCATAAATCTGAACAGTTAAATTAGTGTTATCATCTGTCTACGTGATGGACCGGCATACGAGTCCAATTGAGAACGACAGAGAGAGCGAGAGAGAGAGAGACATACATACGAATACCTGTCTACAATAATTATAACCGTATGGAGACAAACAGTTTTATAGAAGACACTCTAAAAAAAATGATTAAGAATCAACGCCAAAAACTACATCTTACATTGATTCGATTCACAAGTCAATTTATTATTCGACGAGCGTGCCATGAAAAGCACGCTTGCAAGCTAAGCTTAGCTTTGTCCAAAGAGCTATTTTCTACAACGTTAATAGTAGCGTCGTTTTGTACATACATCCGTATTTGCACTATATTTTTCACGCAAAGAATATTAATTTGAATATAGACTCATCTATATCCTTTCATACCTTATCCCTTAGTGCAGTTTCAGATTAGCGGATTAACCGGCCGGATTCGCCGCTCGTGTTTTGTTTTATGCAGCGCGTGTACACGCGACAAGTCGAGAAACGCCTCATGCTACTGATACTCACAAAAAAAATCCAGTGTATTAGCCGGTATACGCGCGTTCGGGTTTTGAAGTTTGGCGAGTACTTATTCGCCTGTATACGCGCGACAAAATACGCTAACCTGAAATCGCACTTATTCATTATTTTTAAACCAGGAGTGAATATTCTAGATAAAGGTAAGATGGACTACAGTTTCTACTTATACGTGAGGTTGCATGCAAGATTATAATAGATATTGAGATTTTAGTCAATGTTTTTAAATTTTAATGCTTCTTTCCTTATGGGGTTGTTTTATGTTTATGTTTTTGTATGTATATGTTGCTTTTATATGTTTACATTGAAACTTTCATGTTTTAACAACTAACATTAACATAAATTGTATTAAACATTTGCAGTATTATATAAATGTTTCTTATTTCAGATCTTTCTGACTCAGTTCGTTTATTTAAAACTTAACTTCCGAATTTAACTTTCGAGTTAATATTTCTCTTGTATTTATATCTATTGGAATTTCTTTATTTCGCTTTGAGAAAAAAATCTGCTGTATCAAATTACAGACCTCATCACGAGTCGTGAGTTTCTAGAGAAATCTGCCTTTAGATGTTGCTCGCAATTTGAACTTATACACCACAATTTTTTAATGACGTTGTATCTGTGCAGTCAGAATTTTGGGTTTCTACAAATAACAGAGTGACAGCGGGACGAGTGCGGCGCCCGAGCCGAGCTTTTGAGAGCTGACCCGAGCTAGGTATCCGGGTTTGCCAAAGTATATTATCATTGATGGGAACAGACTGACGCAAAGCCATAGAAAAACAAGTAACGGTAACAGTTATCCGACTTTTACCGAATTTAATTTGTCAAAAGAGTTTTTATGCCATATCTGTGTTCAGTGACGGCAACTGATTATGCGATTTTTTATTTGGTGATTAAAAATTGCGGTGTATACATACGTTACCGGCAAAGCATATTCAGTCATTGTATACAATACCTAAGCATTCTATACAATGCCGGGTTTTCTTAGGTATTTAGCACTAAGACTACTCTGCGCGCGCAACTTGACTCACGACTCGTAACAAAAGCCTCACTTAAACATAAGATCAAAATGTAATAATTGATAAAGGTCCGTCGTCGGGCGTCGCAGACGGAGGCGGTGCGGGAAAGTGACGTCATGCTCTCCGAGCGGGAGCGGGAACGAGACGGACCCGCGTCGGAATTGGAAGACTACGCTCCTGAACCGGGTGAGGAACACACCGGGAACTATTAGGAGTCCTAACTTTCGAGATGTCACATTTCAAAATCTAACATCTAAGCATAGTCAGCCTATAATGTTCCCACTGCTGGGACTCAGGCCTACTCTCAAGAGAGCAAATGGGTGTTAATCCACCACGCGGACCCAATGCGGATTGGTGGATGTCACATGCCATAGAACATATCTAAGCTAAGTATTAAAACGTGAAATATGAACTGTTAACGAAGATGATTTTTTTGAAAAGTTTGTACTTTTACAATATGTTACTACTTAATAAATTTTTTTAATAGTTGATCCTTTTTTCCGTTTTTCATGTTGATGATGAATTTGATTTTAATAAAAAAAATATTTGAATGGAAACTAAACTCATTTTAAAACTGCTGTTTAAATTTAAGAATTTCTTGTTCTTGTAGGATATATTGCAAAAATTATGTTACGGCACACTAGGGAGGGTGGAGTTTCAGAAATATAACCAGTGATCAGCTGTGACGAGAACCGGGGGGGGGGGATAATAGAGCATAGCAATTGAATTAACTTGAATTAACATTTTATAAGAACTTTAGTATATTTTCAGAGCAAGTTACATGGATCGACAAGCTGAAAAGTGTGGCGGAAACAGCCTGGGCTTTCATATCGAGCCTGCTCGTGTCCCTCACGCGGCATCTCATGAAGTACTCGCGAGATTACCGATACGTCTCGCGAACTCTCTCTGTCGAGAAGAAAATACTGAAGGTATAAATTAGTGGGTGACGATACAATTGGTCGAGGGGCAAGCTTTTAGTATGTATGTGACGACACGATTGGTCGAGTGGCAAGTTTGTTGGACTGCCACCCCGGTGTCGCGTGTTCGATTCCCGCCTAAGGACAAACGTTTATGTGATGACCATCGGTGTTTGTCCTTGAGTGTTTTTTATGTATACTATGTATGTTGTTACAAAAAAAGTATACACTTATTTTATCAGCTATCTGGTTCCCATAGTTCAAGCTCTGCTTAGAGCTTGAACTCGTACCTCTCCTTCTTTGGGGTTAGATGGCGTTTTGTGAAATGACAAAAAAACTATTCGTTTGTTCACTCATAATTCAGGAACTACTGGAATACTACAAACGGTTCAAAGATTTTTTTGCCTACTTTATTTCCCAAGTTATTATTATGTTATGTATTTTTGTTGCAGGAAAAAGAAGGGTTTGGCATAGGTTTGAGGAATGGATCACAAATGATTTGGGAGCCGCTACCAGAAACACTTCCACACCAGTAAGTAGGAAAAACACGTATAAAATCTCAACTTTAAAAATAGTAGGTATTGTCTATATGTGTTAGATTGAGAGAAACCTCTTGAAGAACTGAGCCTAGTGAATGGCCATTCATACCCTATATACTTTTAGTTTTGCGTCATACAATTAATAGGTTTTTTATTTAGAATCAGACTCGACCTAGCATAAAAAGCGTCATGTTTTATTATAGCTCTATCCCGTTCAGTCACGTAAAGGTGGGTACTGACCAAGTGTTATGGAGCGTAATGTAACATGTTACAAGGCGAACATTCGTGCAGTTAGTACGTGGAAACGAGCACGATCACGCGAGAACAAGCGGCTCGTTGCTTGTTTCGAATCCTTTTGAGTGTTACGCGGTACGAAGAAGCATGATACATACATTTATCATGCGGCGTAACGTAACATGCTCCTTGCGATTGGTACATTACAGCCTGTAACACCTGTCAGGATCCACCTTTCGAGCATCGTTTTATGACTAATGTTAGTTTGTGAAAGAGGATTTTTGTGTGGAAAAATGGGCTAAAGATTGGCTGATTCGGGAAGTAACAGTCCCAACGGCTAGCTCGAGTTTGAATCTTATTAGCGTAGTTATAGAGTCTAATTTGTAGAAGCCATTTAGTCAGTAGTGTTGTGTTTGCATGCGGCCGTAGTACCCGAATTCATGAGGACACGTATGATAGAAATCTATTGATGCCTATTGAAATGGGGTTTGTATTGTTTACTCATTTTTTTATTTTTTTAATCTAACTTCACTAATTTTGTATTTAAATTTCATACGGAAATTTGAAAAGACACGATATGAGTAAAAACTAGACTACTAAAAATCTACTCAAATGCTGAACCGTTATATGTTAATTTTAAAATTGTGCTCTATAAAATATCCTCTCTGTAATTCTCAAAAAAGATACTAAAACCGACTTCTATTAGACTGTTTTAGTGACCATAAACACTTAGTTCCGTAAGTCACAGGAATGAAAAAAAACGCAATTTCGTTTACTTCGAATCATTTTTATCAATTATTTTGATTTGTAAACTACCGAACCGAATTTGATGATATATTTATGGAACCAATCTGAAAGTATATTCTAACAAACAAAAATTTTCTATATCGGTTGAAAAATTAAGTTCTCAGGAAATAAACATTAAAATAAAATACACACTTGAGAACCTACTCCTATTTTGAAGTCGGTTGAAAATGGTTCCGGGTGCGGTTTCAGCCGTAAGCTTAGCGATATAAGCGTGCCGGAGATCCGTTTGATCGCGCCGAGCATGGAGCGCGGGCTCGACACGTCGCCGCCGCCGCAGCGCGCGTCCCCCGCACTTGTTGGCCAACATGCTGACTCGCCTCACGACTCGTACCGACGCGACGACGACGATACGTCGGAACACGAGAGCGCGTTTAGTTTGCAGACCACTTCAAGGTTTCATTTTATCATCGAATGCGGACTTGTACTGGGATTTTGAAAGTCTATGTTATGGGAACCTATCTTGATGCTCGCGATTATTGGTTATTACAGTTTTTACATGACATATTTTTACAATTTTAGAAAAATATCATACCTTGTTTTAAGATATATAACCGAAATCCTAGTATCAAACATTTATTTAAGAAATGCTCTAGTTATTTAAATTTGGGTCTAAATTCATGGGTTTCATGGTAGTTGCCATTATTTTGACCTACAAGTCCGCATTCTATATTCGTCGTCAAATGCAATGGGCTTCCGTTCGTTTTGTATATATTTTTCGTTTCTTTGTCGATCTCATCTTATGCTAAACCACTTTGCGGCTTTGATTATTGTATTTAATTATTGAGGTTGTAACTAAGTTTCAATACTGGTAAGTTGTCGTACGTTATGTTAATAAACTTCCAAAATATTTCACTCATAATGTTATTAATAATAATAATTAAGCTTCTCTTCATAATTTACTCTTTATGATATGCAAAACTATTTAAGCAATTTCCACTCAATTATTCTTACTTAAACATGCTAAGTGTTCAATAATTTTCTACTATGAAAGCTTTTTATGTCTGTACACAAAAATGATAAGATATTATTCCTAAATCAAAAATCTTACAAAATCAATTCTTAATATTTACGCTCACGATCACTCGGAATGTTAGCAAAGTAAATGCATTGTAAAATATAAGGCCCAATTCACTTTCAACTACTAACAAGTCCAATAGACTTATGTCCGTACCGATACGTGATTTTAGTTCAAAACTCATAATCGCTTTATCTTGATAAAATTACAGTTTTCATAAAAAAAATACTCCTTACAAAGAAATATGATTACCGCGCTGATTCTTGTTTGGAGCTTTTGTTGTGAAATTTTGTTAGAGCGAAGCCAAACTGCTCCGATGCGTTGCGTTGCGTCGTAGTTTAGTAGTGGCGTTTGGCATTTGGCATTGAATGCCTCTTAATTTAGCGCTGCGACGCAACGCAACGCAACGAAGCATTGTGGCTTCGCTCTTACATGACGTAAGTCTATTAGATTAAAGTAGTAGTGTAAAGTGATACAGAAGAATTATTCAGAATATTGTTTATTTCCAGCAAAGATGTAACTACGCTAGAAGAGCAAGACGAGTCTATGTTCAAGCAGGAGAAGTCTCCGTTTGTGCACGTAGCGTATGCGTTGTGGTACGCAGTACTGGCGCATACCGACATCGTATGCTACGTCATGGTGTTTATCAATCAGGTAAGCACCATGTTTACCGTTGGGAGGCGTCCCCTTGGCTAAACCACCAAAAGTATCCCCTGCAGAATGACGTCCAGATCCTACCAGTAATGTGTAAGCATTACTGTGGCCCGTTTGAAAGGTGCTATAGTTAGTAGTGATTACTGGACTTTTGAGACTGACCAATGACCATCAATATGTCTCAAAGTGAACGAGCGCTTTAGTAGTGTTGCAACGGCCTATGTGATTCAAAGTTCTATGTAGCACAGTTCTAATATTAATAAGCAATTAAATAAATAAATCTATGTGTGATGGATGACGCGAAATACTACAACAAACTATTACAGTATACGCCCTCACATTTACCATAACCTCTCTCTAACCTCAACGGTTTGCTGGAAGAAAACTCTCATTAGGGTTATGCTCGCCTTCTTTTCCCCTGCAGAAGTCCTTTCTTTTATGTTTTTTTTTACTATAAGGTGTTTGTGTCTGCAATAAAGATTTACAGAATATCGATACCATATCTACACTTGTTTCAGATCCAATCAGCGACCATCCTATCAATACCGCTGCCACTCATGGTGTTTCTATGGGGCACGCTTACGATACCGCGCCCCACCAAAACGTTCTGGGTCACGCTTATAGCTTACACCGAAGTTATCGTGCTTATAAAGAGCATGTTCCAGTTTGAAATCCTGCCGTGGAATCAGAAGATTATACCTACGAATACGCCGTTCACAGCGCCCAGGATCATCGGTATCGAGAGGAAAAGCAACTACGCTCTTTATGATCTACTGCTGTTATTGATTATATTTTTGCACAGGTTAGTTAAAAATCTGTCACTATGACCAGTTACTTATTTGTACGAGACGGGACAGGTAAGCTTCCATTAATAACCACGCTCTGCTACCATGAAAGGTAGCTGTTAAGAGTTAACCACTCTCAGCTTCAACTGTGACTTGGGTTCTAAAGATAAAAAGTAGGATAAGTAGTTTTATTGCCACTTGCACCAAAGTCGAAAAATCGAATACTTTGATAGGATTTTTTTAATATAAGTACTGCCTAAAACTTTACTTAGATCAATTTTCATTGCACCAAACAGAACACGCTATGTAACTCCTAAGTCAGTTGATTTTTAAATAGGTGAATGAAAGAACGAATTTTATGTTGTCATGTCTATGGTTTTTGAATACTTGACATAACTTTGTCACAATAAAAGTAAACAAAACTGGATAGCAAAAAATAATTTTATGATATTTTCCGGGATTTGTGTGTTTAGCGATGTTAAATGTATTTCTCCATTATAGACTAAGACAAGCAGTCAAACAATCATACAAAAAGGGCTCAGATATTTTGGGAAACGAGACGGTGAGACCGAATCGACGTAAAACGGTCGGCGAATTTCTCTGAAGAAAATAAATTATAATGAGTTCCTACAACAAGAAAACGCAAGAATATTGTGTAAAAAACGTTTGAAGATTCAAGAACCAAAAAAGCTGTGAAGAATATAATGCCAGGATCTTAATTCTAGCGGTTTTGTAATGACTATACGTAACCGGTGTTTGTTTATAAAATTATATATTTTTGGCTTATCAATGTGTTTTATACGGTTATTATAAAGGGCTTTGTAGGTAAGTGAAGAGTTGGAGTCCGTCGTTGTCTAGCTAGATAATCTAGGAATTCTAGATAAACGTATTTTAATTTCATATGGGTAGGTAAGTAGATACAGTGCTGCCAGTACTAATGTATAAAAATGTACCTACAAAAAACTGCTCAAAAAGGTACGTTATTTGACTGAAAGATACTTAATTTAATTATAATAGGAGTTAAAAGGTACGTAAATCTAACTTTTTAGTACGTACTGGCATTGCTGGTTTAGAATTGTACTGATATAGTAGGTATGCTCAATAAGAGTGAAAGAGACGGATATGTATTCTGACAGAAATGACATGACGGCTCATTGGGATAGGGAATTTCTAAGTGCTATGAGGTCGAGCAACGGGCTCCCAAAGTTAAGGAATTCTTTAGGCGTTAGATGAATACTTATAGTTGGTGCAATGAATTTGGATCGTAAAGATCTCCCTAGCGAGTAAAATGATTGTTTAGGATTTTTTTAAGGTTGGTGCAAGTAGCCATTAGAGTTCCAGGTTCTAAACTATCCCATGTATAAAACCAATCAGTTGTTTTTATGTGTAACATCTTTTCTCTCGCTTTCTGTCAATTTGTGGGAGTGACTTCGTGACATGCAACGGAAGTGTGTAACAGGAACCTAGCCGTCAGATGGTACCAACCTCAGAAAATGAAGTAAATAGAATCTTTCCAAATTTAAATGAGATGTCAGATGTTACACATCATATGCGGCTACTGTAAGGCTCGCTTGGGTTTTTTTTCTCAAACAAGTGACGATACATAAGTCATAAGTATTTTTGGAATACATTACTATTTCTACATATTTTTACCTACAGATTCATGTTGAAATCGCTGGGCTTATGGAAGGAATCGACGCCAGACATAGAGTTGCGAGAGGATGTGCAATACCCGCTGACTCCTGAAGACACGCAGCTAGTGGTGGAAGGCAGGGCTTCGGAGGTCGGACAGAAATATGTGCATTTGCACGAACAAACCGGCCCGTGAGTATACCGTTTTATTTTGAAATAGGTACCTGTATTCTTATAACAATGAGTGATTCCTATTTGAAATGCTTGTATTCCGAATTTTCAATGCAGGCCTAAAATCATTTTATTTATATTTTTTTATTTGCACAGAAAAATATGTGTCCTGTGTTTTTTTTTAACCTGTCGTGCCCTACAAATAAGCGATAGCACGACCAAACCTCAACCTTCTGACCTAAGTCTTCACAATCACAAGCATAGCACAATAAAGGCCCGTTTACACGATACCATTTTCTTGTACATACAATGGCAATAATTGAATGACATGACGCGCAATTATTGATCTTCAAGAATTGTAAGTAACTGTTTACACGCGGCAATAAGTAAAAAAATGGAATGCAATTATTGTATGAAAGTCTTGACATAAAATAATTGCTGATGCCTTTTGTTTACACCAATACAATTATGTTTAGGCGATTATTGCTGACAAGTTTTGATTTGTCTAAACACAGACTTGTATGTGCGTGTACCATTTTTCAGCGGGTTGCTTCAAGTATTGCACGTTTTTGTGCTGGCAAATTTTCATTCAAGTGTTGATCGTTTACATAATTACTATCTTTAGTTACCTACGACTTACGAACGAATGATGTAAAGAACCATAACATTGAGTGTAGGTAAGGTGTAAGCGTATACGTAGTAATCTATTTTACTTACCTATAATTTATTAAGTACCTACCTAAGTGTTTTTGTTTTTTATAAGTTTTTACCTCAGCTGTATACTTAATATTTGTAGCGCCTAAAATATTTACAATGTACCAACTTAGGTATAAATAGTTATATTTCTCAGCTAAGTGAACTGTAATGTTCTTTTGAGAATAAATGATCTTTAAACCGAACGTTTTAGAAGCTACTATTTTGTAAAATATGAGTAAAAAAAAATTAAAATTCGGTTGTGCTGATTTAATAAAGTTCATTGAGAATATACACCACCAATTTTTAATAACCAAAAAAACTGAAAAAAATATTTCGACAAAAAAATATCATATTTTTTCCATATCTGTGTTCAGAAACGGCAACTGATTAGGTCGGCGTATTTTTATTTCTGCTGATAGAAAATTTACAGTGTATATTAACATACCCTCACTCACTGCACTCATGTTTGCATATGACGAGATAATCCAGTTAAATACAAGAATTGCTTGAGAAATTATAGCATGTGCTGTTTACACCAAGACAAGTTTTGAAACAAAACTTGTATGACAGATCAAGAATGTTACGTGTTGTTTAGACCATGCAAGTCATTTATTGCTTCAATTTAATGGTATGCAACAGGTAAGAAACTTGCATCGTGTAAATGGGCCTTAAGGCTATAATGTTCCCGCAGGCTGAGTCCCATCAGGCTTACTCTCTACTAAGTGAGCGAATAACTCTTCACTCTATCATATTAGAGAGTTAAGTGTCATAGATAGTTCAGTCAGTAACATAATGAAGTGTGCGGCTCAGACAGTCGTCACCGTTTCGTGGACCGACTGTACCACGTGCAAGCCAGCATCGCCGCGGCCATGCGCGAGCTGGACACGACTCGCTCCGACCCGCGCGTCGCCACGCTCGTATGGCAGCGTCTGCAGAAGCAAACCGGCCGACGCCGCAGCGCTAGAGTAGTCCGCACAACTCTTTATGGACCCCGACGGTACATCCGAGAGTATTACATAGCTCGTTGCGTAGATAGTAAACGAGTGACGGGCGTACTAGTAACTCTAGTAGTATGAGTGTGCTATTGTCGCCGCTGTGACGCGCGCGTCGCCACGCTCGTATGGAAGCGACTGCAGAAGCGAACGTCGGGCCGTGTCGCAGCGTTAGAGTAGTTCACTCCAATCTGTCCTGACAGTATATACGAGAGTATTGTTTAGCTCGTTGCGTAGATAGTAAACAAGTGACGATTATACTAGTCACACTAGTAGTATGAGTGAGCTAGTGTCGCCGCTGTGACCTGCGCGTTGCCACGCTCGTGTGGCAGCGCCTGCAGAAGCAAACGTCGCGTCGTGCCGTCGCAGCATTAGAGTAGTCCGCTCCACTTTTAACCGATTCCGACGATACATCTGAGAGTATTGTGTAGCTCGTTGGGTAGATAGTAAACAAATGACGGTTGTGCTAGTTACACACTAGAAGTATGAGTGAGCTATTGTCGTCGCTCTGACCTGTGACAAGATTATTGTGACGGTTGTAGTAGCTAGTTGTATGTATTGAGTAAAAAGAGATGACAAAGAGTATTCTAGTTTACTTCGGTCGACCTAGTGTCGAATTATTTTGAGTCCTGATTAAAAACGCAATATACACACACATTCCGTAAGTAAACTGCCCACTGGAAGGCTCTCAAAATCTAGTTCTTTTTTTTATAATCGTCATCAATGTTTTACGAATAACGTATTTAGTTTTTATCTGTGATTCAATAAATCTTATGTTTACAGACAAAGCAGAGATGTGGAAGAAAACGGTCCAACTAGAAGCATTATGAGTTCTGAAAAACGAAAACAGGATGACGATAATGCTGATAACGAAGCGGGTCCGTCGAAACCTGACGGCGATGACGATCATTACAAGTTAGTTTTTTTTTATCTAAGCAACAAAAAACCTTTTTTTTTCTGTGCAATGTTCATGATTACTGTACTTGACTTCCATGTCACATATCTTCCAACTGAGCTTTTTCATTCAACTAGTGTAAATGTTTAATACAATTTGTTTCAGAGTAAACGACGATCAAGAACCAATAATTGCAGTGACCACTACGCTGGAAGACACTTACAAGCACTATCCCCAAGTGATGCTATTATCGTAAGATATATATTTTTATCAAACGAATTCAGCTTCGCGAGCCCTCTGTTTTGAACGAATACGACTGGAACCGTCGCTTACTATACAACTTTATATATCGCTATACTAAATCTGACATTATATATTGACTAAATTATAATAATCTAAAAGTTAATATTGATAAAACTAAAATAATGCAATTCCATTCAATATAACAATTCCATTCAATAAGCAGACATTAAATAAAACAATAATAAAATTTAAAAGGTAGAGTCCATTAAATTTGTAAGTATTTCTCTTGACAAAAATATAAACTTGTTATTACATATTGAACAAGTTTGTAATAAACTCGGCAGATACGCATAAGTACTAATGTATTCGGTCACTATGCGGTGACCACTTTTTACAGCCCTGTACTGTAGAATACAAAATGCTGACTCTCCCTTATCTCTACATAAAACAGGCAGCGTTCGTAAAGCAATATCCCGAACTTTTCAATAAAAGACAAGACATTAAAAACCATGCAGCACATTTAATATGTTTGACGTTGTGTTTGTCCTAATGCAGTGTATTTTGTGACGAATCTCTTAAGGCCTATACGCACATAACAGTGCCGACACGTTCCGTACCGTACAGTATCAGTGAAAATTAATATTGATTCATACATTTCATATGACTCCATTCGTACTTGTCCGTGTCAGTGACGTTCAGTGATGTCAGTGTTATTCCATACACATGACTGAAAAGTACGGTACGGTACGTGCCGGCACTGTTGTGTGCGGCCATTAATATGCATGATGTTTAATAATTTACCAACTAGCTTAAAAAAACTTTGTGAATGGCACGCGACGGGCTAGTGGGCAGTGGGCAGTGGGCACATTCCTATCTAATCTTCTTACCGTGTCACTAGTTCCTTCGAACCAGTGTGGTGAAAGGATTTCAAGTGGGCCTCGAAGAGGCTCCTTTTGTGCACTCGACACATGTTTTCGAACTTTAGGTTCTACGACATGCCGGTTTCCTCACGATGTTTTCCTTCACCGTTGCGAGAATGTGGGATGCATACATAGATTTTTTCGACCGAAAAAACCCATTTACGCATGACTGCCACCGGGATTCGAACCCGCGACAATCAGATCGCAAGGCAAGGGTCTCATCCACTCGGCCACCACGTACTCTAATGCCACCTCATGATCAGAGTGCAGCGCTACCTGCGGCCGATGCACCGGTTCTTCGAGCGCATGCTGGCGCCGGGCGCGCGCGTCACGGCCGACGTGTACGCGTACATGTTCCTCTGCGATTTCTTCAACTTCATGGTCGTTATCTTCGGATTCGCTGCGTTCGGGGTAAGTTTTGTTATCAAATCAAATCAATGTATTTATCAAATGATTAGGTACTACAAATTCACTAATTAATAGTACATTTAGCGCTATTGGTTGTACACATGTAGGATACCTTTTACAGT
This sequence comes from Lobophora halterata, assembly GCA_932526365.1. Taxonomy (NCBI): domain Eukaryota; kingdom Metazoa; phylum Arthropoda; class Insecta; order Lepidoptera; family Geometridae; genus Lobophora; species Lobophora halterata. The sequence goes on along the minus strand of OW052001.1, from coordinate 8,978,206 downwards.
AAGTAGGTGGCGGTGAGGCCCAAAAAGTGAGGTGTTATGGTATCGTTTGTGAGAATGTTCTGCTTTTAGAATCTCAAAGTTATCGCTATGCATCTAATTTAACTAAGTCAATAATATTAAAAAATAGTTGATACCCGCCAACTATGTTTAGTTGCGAAACTTGCGAATGAACAGAAATCCTTTCTTAGTACGCGCCTACATTTTTTAAACGAACTGTTATTGAAAACTGGCTCATTTAGATTTTATTAAAAAAAAAACCAGCGAGCCTAACATAGTCGCATATAATGTGTTTTACTCATCTGACAATTTGGAAGAAAAATAAAAGTGAAAATATTCAATTTACTTCAATTTTCTGAGGTGGGTACCATCTGGCGGCTAACTTCCTGTTACACACTTCCGTTGCACGAAATCACTGCCAAAAATGGACATAAAACCAGAGGAATGATGTTACACATCAAAAATACATTGTATTCGCAGACGCATCAAGGAGACGGCGGCGTTCAGGCGTACTTAGAAGAAAACAAAGTCCCTATTCCGTTCCTGATAATGCTGATCCTGCAATTCGGGCTTATCATCATCGACCGCGCGCTCTACCTGCGCAAGTTCATGCTGGGCAAGATACTGTTCCAATACGGACTGATAATCGGCGTGCATATATGGATGTTCTTTGTACTACCGTTCATTACCGAGAGGTTAGTGCGATTTTGAACTGTACATTTAGGGTGTAAGGTCTATAGTTGGGCAGTCCGGCGTCTGTGTCGTCGGCTTAGTCGGTCTCATCCACAGGTAATAACTATACTTCTACCTGCATGATCTTATTGTTTGTTATCATATTCTTCTCATTATCAAATATGGCAATATATTTGAAGATTTACTCGACAGTGAAGGCAATAGGGAGTTAGCACAGCACGCTCTGAAGGCACGGACTACCCTATTGAATATGACTTACCCATTGAACTGCTACACCGTGTCGGCACTAGAAAATGCTACCTAGTACTTTAACTTCTTTTTAAGATGTTTAATTTGTTGTGCCCTTAGGATTAGGGCACAACAAATTTAACTGGGTGTATGTTTGATACCAACTACTTATAAGAACTTACTGTAGTATATATCATATTAAGCAAATAAATATTGAATTTTGAGTATTGATAATGATTGTAGGACATTCAACGCTCTTGTGCCGCCGCCGATGTGGTACATGATCAAGTGCATATACCTGCTGCTGTCGGCGTACCAGATCCGCTGCGGCTACCCGCGCCGCATCATCGGCAACTTCCTCTGCAAGTCCTACCACTTCATCAACATGATCTGCTTCAGGGGGTGAGATAATGACAGCATTTGAATCGTTTGCAGGATAATCATCAATATATACAGGGCGTCCCACGGATATGCCACAAGGGAAAGTACCTTGAATATTGTAGATGGAACATTTTACTGAAAGAAGACATTATTTGAATTTAAAAAGAATTTATACTGCATTCATAGATATTTAAATAATTACATGGTTGGACCGGGAATCGAACCCGATACGCGAAAAAAATAATCAGCTTGCCGCCTGTAGCTTTATCATACCGATCGAAAGGCTTCAGTATAAGGATTATTTTTTGCAAAATAGCATAGTGTCACAAATAAAAGGAAGACCATGAATGTGACAACATTTGATGTGAAATTTTGTTCACATCAAATTCATGTGGCATATCCGTGGGACGCCCTGTATAAAATGCTTGGACCTGACTGACTTACTAACTGACAGACAACGTACAGACCAAACCGCTGCACGAAGACACTTGAAATTTGGAGGGTGTGTTAGTCAAGAAGTGCAAGTGTGGGGTCTTTCCCGATCAGTAACAACTCGTCGTCAACACTGTGGACGATCGGGAATAAAAGTCCCACTCGTTCACAGTGTTGACGAAAGCAACTTTTTATTTTCCGATCATACACACCGAGTACAAGAGTTATAATATAAAAAGCTGATTTCAATGAAAGTGTAATACATTATAGACCAGTTTTATTTGACATTTGCTAAATCTGTATAATCCTTAATTGAAATCCGCTTGTGGAATGAAACGCTTGTGCGTGTACTGAGAAACTGTTTTTTTATTCACAGTGCAAACGAAGTTACGAGCGTGAGCTAGTTATTGATAAACTAACCCAGTATTCTGCCAACGAGACGTTATGCTGACTATCGCACGCGCGTAGCTGTTTTTCTTGTTGACCTTCAGTTCAGAAGACTCGCTTCTCTTCAACAGGGGGGTCTACCGCTGTAACCATTTCAGTTTCAATTCCGTTTTATTTTTAGATTTTGGTGGCACTCTTGAAAAAAATCCAAGCTCAGTTTGTCAACGTCATATCGCGTCAGGAGTACCATAAACTTCAGAATTATGACCGCGTAGTTGATTTCGTTTAGTTCTCTTAAGTACCACCGAATTCAAAATCGAAAGAGTGCCAAATCGCACGGAATCTGACTGTAATGGGATTTACGATTGGGCTCGTATTTTGGGTTGATGATGATACTGATGTTCGCAATAAAGTCATGACAAATCGTTGATAACTATCAAATAAGTATTTGGTGCTAATTTATTTTTATTTCAGTTTCATGGCGGTTCCGTTTGTATTCGAGTTGCGAACCCTCATGGATTGGATGTGGACGGACACATCCATGACTCTGATGGATTGGCTCAAGATGGAGGATATATTCGCCAGTGTATACTTATTGAAGGTGAGGTTCATTTAAACTTCCTATTATCCTCATCAAAACGCCTATAAACCTACTAATATTATCAATGTAAAAGTCTGGCACAATGAATTTATGTTTACCCCTTAGTTTGGAACAGATTTAAATATTTATGTCCACATTTGTATGTACGAGTATGTATTATTATTTTTGTTATTATGACTCACCCGTCCAAACGCCCACTACTATCACTCCTCTCCATCCAAAGGTTGCCTGGAAGAAATCCCTTTTAGTGATAAGGCTGTCCATTTGTAGCCCTAATTTTTTTGGCTTATTGACCGAGCGAGCGCGAAGCGCGAGCCGATGGTATCTGCTTCATCTTGGACAAAAATGCTTTCGTATGTCTGTCTATGTCCTGCGGGTATTTTATTTTATTTTATTATAAAATACGCATAATCAGTTGCCTTTACAAAACACAACAATGGCAAAATAACGTGAACAAATTAAGGAGATTATTTTTCGAAATAAATATGATTAAATTGGACCTTCCTGTTAGTCGTTTTCCTTTGACTTTGCGTCAATAGGTAGGATTGATAAATAATTACTTATATAAGCTTCCTTTTACTTTGTTTGTTGATTTGGGTGTACCGTGTGCAATAAAGTGTTAGTATCTATCTTATATATACCTTCGTTCTTTCTCCTGTAGTGTTCTCGGTACGTGGAGGACGAGTTCCCGCAGCCGCGCGGCATGAAGAAGTCTACCACGTCCAAGTACCTGCTCGGCGGCGGCGTGCTGGCCTTCGTCATCGCCATCATCTGGTTCCCGCTCGTATTCTTTGCGTTTGGCAACTCGGTGAGTATCCCGAAATTGTTTAATATGATGGTTTTTTTTTAAGTTTGTTACTTTACTACTTTGTTATTATGAACAGATTTGGAAAATTTGAGATTGTTTTTTACTTGCAGATATTATCAAAATCAGTTTTAAGATTTTATTTTCAAGTAAACGAATATGCGTATTTTGATTTCCTATGATCACTAACACTGAGTATAGTCTCAGTCGGTTGTTATATGTTTTTGTTAAAAAATAAAAATATTCATCCATATTCAAGATCATTTTTCTTAGTGTTTTTCTATTGTCTACAACTAACACGGATATTTTTATAAGGTCGGACAACCCAACCCGCCTACCGACGTAACAGTGAAGATCAGAATCGGACCGTTCCTTCCAGTTTATCAGATGTCGGCTCAGTCGCACAACATCGATGTGTAAGCTTTTTTACAATTAAACTACATTTAGGGTCTGTACTATATCGCCTATTTTTGGCCTGGCCCCACATTTTTTAAAATAAGTCTTGAGGTACAGAATCCGGGGCGATGCTATCTCGCTTGGAAGAAAATGGGGAAAAACAGTTTTGCCCTATTTCCTTCGCTTATGTTAAACATATCAAAACAAAAAATATAATGAAACATTTCGTGAGGTTTTGTAACAAATTAACAGATCCATTTTTTTTTAATTTATACATTGTCAATTTATATCTTTACAAATGTACAAAGCGAAATAGATGGCGCGCTGGATTCTGTGCCATAATGGATAAAATAATTTCAGTTTCTCGGAGCAAGACTTCACACAACTGAGCAACATATACGCGCGCGACCGCACCGCGCAGACTTTCCTCTCCAACTACATGTACAACGACATCGCCGTCATCTCCATCAACCCCAACTCCACGCTCAAGTGGGAGATCTCGCCGCCCGAGCTGCAGCGCCTGAAGCGAGAGGCCATGTCCAGTAAGCGATGCCCTATATATAGATACCCTAGCGCCATGCCCCCGCTCCAACCGTGTATAAGTATTCATCTCCAAAAACCCACCTCCACGAGATCTTGTTACCACAGGCGCTTGAATGCCAGAAGCGTTCAATTCAATCGCTCCTATTTATTTCTATCTCGTTCTGCCTAGTTACGCTTTTTGTAATATAGCTTTGTGGTTTTGGTGACATTGCGACCGTTGTCGGTCTAATGTGCTCGCCACCTAAACCTATGCGGGTAGAGTTCCTCACTAAACCCTGCTGCTATGATGAACTGCAGGAGTTTTAAGTTACGCTTACTTATGGTCGTTTTCTTCACTCACAATGTGTTACAGATTCATCCCTCCAAGTGAAGTTCACATATGTGATAACGCATCCGTCGAATGCCATCCCTAACCCGCCCACAATGGACGACAGCCGAGAGGTAGAGCTGGAAGCGTTCATAGGCGACAAGAAGAACCCGGATAGAGAGACGCTTCTGGCGCTTCTAGACGGCACCGCAGGTCCTGATGATTGGTAAATATGACACGGTGGATGAATTTATGATTTGTCTCATTAATGGTGAGAAAGAGGTCGCATTAAAGAGTTGGCATGAATGGTGTGAAATAGGTCACATGAAAGATTTTTTAGTTCATGATACCTTACTGCTTATGCTTATTTTATTTATATAAATATATTTTTTCAGGTTGGACGTGAAAACTCTGTTCCCAAAGTTCGTCAAAGTTTTCAACAAAGGAAGCACGAAACCTGCCTATCAGTTGATGCCCGCCTTGGAAAATAATGGTTAGCACAGTACACCAATCCATTATTTATTACTCTTACTGAATTTCAGCTAAATTGGCTTCTGTGCAAACTTTTGCCATATATATTTAGTAGGATTAGTAACTTAGTTTTTAGTAACATTAGTTTTTAGTGATAGGAATAATTTATCTTGTGCCTTGCTAGACGGCAAAATATACTGTGCTTGTTTAAACAAATAATTCATAGGGATAGTGAGAAATATGTATTAATTTTTTTTACATTATAGATCTGGAAGATGCCCGCCTGTACCGAGACGTCCAGTTACGATTGGAGAGAGAAAATGATACGATGTACTGGCGTGTACGAGAACACTGCAGTCGACCCGTGAGTTATGATATGAGTTTCATTAAGAATGTGTACACACCTAATTTATAATAGTATTTTTTTTATGGATAGGCTGAGGTAAGATGTGATGTAAAAAAAAATTGCAGGCCTTTTTGAAATTTCGCGTTTGTTTTATAATACAAAACAACTTTATGGTCGTTCTTGAGTATTGACAAATATAAACCTCGTTTGAGGTCCGTTGATAGCGGCGAGGACGCAGCCTGCTCGTGTCAATATAGTGCCATCTAATTTCTTGTAGTGTCACTTTATTTATTGTACATTATCTGTGACGTATCCATTATTCCGCAGGACCCCCTGGCCTCGATCCCTATGAACAACTGCGACATGCTCATTATGTACACGTTCAACGACAAATTGTTTCCGGAAACACTCAATATCATCTCCGGAAGCGGGTAAGTTCCAGTTCGAGATCCTATTATTTATAAATTACTAGCTACTGGCCGCTAAATATAAATATCTAGCTGGTGCCCGCGACTTCGTCTGCGTAGGTATCTTTATAAATTGTAGCCTATGTGTTATTTTGATGTACAAGCTATATTATTGTAAAGTTTGATTAAAATTTCATCCATCCATCCATCCATCCATCCTTACAAACTTTCGTGTTTATAATATTAGTAGGATAGTAGAATTAGTAGCCTATTCTTCTCTCGACCACATACCCAACATCGAGATACGACGTCGTACGAGAGTGGTAGACGTTGATACACGTATCGCGAGGTTGAAGTGGAGATGGGCGGGGCACTTGGCTAGAAGGGACGACGGCAGATGGACCAAAACGACAACGGAGTGGTGGCCGACCTAGAGGCAGACCCGGGTGGTTCAACGACAACATAAAAATAGCCGGAGGCCATTTGAATCAGGCCTAAAGGCAGAACATCCGCCTGATGGTCGGATTACATCATAAAAATTACCGTAGGCCAGATCAGGCTAGCCAAGGACCGCAAAAAATAGCGTACTGAAGAGGAGGCCTACACCCAACAGCGAGTGCAAGAGGCTAGATAGATAGATGTCCTTTACCAACTTATAAACAATAACCATAGTCAAATAGATACAGTAGTTTTGGCGTGATTAAGTTGCAAATATCTATTCCTGCTCACAAGTGTTTGCCTTTATAATAAAAATACGATAGTAGAATGAACTCTGAGGTCCATTAATCACTTTCTCAACTGTAAAAACTTTAAAGCCGCTTTTTGGTCAAAACTAATAAAATTACGTAAGGAGCCTCTTCGAGGCGCACTTGAAATCCTTTCACCACACTGTGTCGAAAGAACTAGTGACACGATAAAAAGAAGAATATAATTGAGCCTTCTACTTCCAAAATCTCGAGTTTGCCATTGACTCGATTAGAAGAAGAATCACTGATGGCCATTGATCACACTGTAGAAAACTGTTTTCCCTTCAGAATCATCGGTCTGTACACAACGTTCGTGTTCCTGGCGTCGCGGGTGCTGCGCGGCTTCTTCTCCGGGATCTACACGAAGATCATGTTCGACGATCTGCCCAACGTGGACCGCGTGCTGCAACTGTGTCTCGATATTTACTTGGTCAGTACTTTTTAGGGTTCTCTACGACAGCACTTTGGCTAGTACACCGTTTTTGTTGCGCACTGACAGCTTTATTTTGGAACTAGTTTTACGCCGACCAGGATTTTTCGAATGGTATATGATGCAACGGAACGTAAGTAATACACGCAAAAAGGCATTTTTTTTCCGTAAGTCATGAATAAAAATGCTCATCTTCCTTTCGAAATTTCTTAATTGTAAGAGGCACACTAGTCTAGAACTGGGAAAACTCAGGGGGTGACCTCGAGTTTAGTTCTCGTTTATAATTGTGTGAATGTCTAAAGGCAGATTTACACAGCGTTAGTTACTGACCTAGTGTCCGTTGGGAGGCGTCCCCTGCAGGATGCCGTCTAGATAGGAACCAACACAGTGCCAGATATTCTGTTTCAAAGCAGTAATGTGTAAGCGTTACTGTGTTCCGGTTTGAAGGGCACTGTTGCTAGTGCAATAACTGGGCTTTCGAGACTGACAATCAAAATATCTCAAAGTGGACGAGCACTAATAGCAGTGTTGCATCGGTCTATTTAAATCAAAGTCCGAGCACTGTTTTGGTCATAAGTAGGTATCTCTAACTATCAGGAGAAAGTCAAGCTTGTAAAAAGTTTTCATAAAAAAGATTTGGAGACAAAACACTGCTATGTTATGATAAATGCTCGACAATGTTATGATAAATAGTTTAGTGAGTAAGGTAAGACGTGCGTTAATAGTAAGTAGGTACATTCTTTATAGCAAATACCAGCAATATCTTTGTAACAGGTCCGCGAGGCGCTCGAGCTGACCCTGGAAGAAGACCTATTTGCAAAACTAGTTTTCCTTTATCGGTCCCCGGAAACAATGATAAAGTGGAGTCGACCGAAGGACGAACCGGAGGAACAGAGGGCGCTGCCGCCTTCGCGCTGAACATCTCTACAGCACTTGTACGATCGAGTTTAATACTGACGAAACGCGTCAATACGCTAATTTTGGTACATATTGTATCTAGTTTTATTATGAACTAAAGTACTTATCGATGAAGTAACGACTGCACAAGCCTTTATTGACTGCAAGAAAATATCGACTGGTCGAAAAAGGCATCAAGCATACGTAATGGTACAAAGTAAAGAATTCAGATTGCCTTATGAACTGCCATAGTTGTCCACGTTTTCCATTGCATTCGCAATAATCTGTTTTGGATCGATTTAGACACGTAAGTTGTACAGTAACGCTTATAATCATTTAAGATTAAAATTCATTAGAATAATGCAATTCCTTCTAAAATAATTAATTGGCGACTAAAATGTAGTCAATTTTATACATTACGAAGGCACTATATCGTAAGTAGATACCTACAATATTGTAGGTAATCATTTCATTCCTAAAGTTATTACATAAATACTTATTTGAAAATTGTGCTCTCTTTTGATTTATTTATGTTTACAGATGAGTTTTTATTTTACACTCGTTATGTTTTATTTAGCTTCGTTAAATATTATTGTTAGTTACTTCATGGAAGGACATAAATTATTGTCAAATATTTTTGAATACCTGTTTTTTTATGTACAGCGTTGATTGAAGTTTATTGCTTCAATATAATTGTGCAATATTTTTAATTTCATTCGTTAGGTACCCGTGTAAATACGTAAATTATGGCTCTATTTATTTTCTTTTAAATCTACATAATTGATCTAATCTACATAAAATGAACTCTACATTTAAACCTCAATTAATTTTTAATTAATGTTATGAATATGCATTTTGATATTTAAAATTTATCCAACAAACTGTTGTTTAGGTATCTGTACTTTTGTAATGTGTTAAAATAAGAGCTGCATTTAATGTTGAAAAGTTGTGATAATAAAATCCATAAAAATGTTTAAAGTGGTTTATTTACCAACCATAGCTTATAATATAAATCAATAAATCGCCAGAAAAGATTTAACTTATAACCATCAATCGAGGAGCAATATTCATGGACATGAGCTCCTGGAAAAGTAACTTAGCGGCGTAGGGCAAACGCACTTGAGAAATCTGAGTCTTGTTCTTACATCCCTTGCATTCAAAAGTGTTGTTGCGTAAGTTAGCAATGGCAATCAGACCACAGAAGTTGCACACGTGTATGCGGTACGGGTCAGATACTTCGAACAAACGCTCGCGAAGGAATTGCGCAGCTCCATGGGCAATTTGACAATCACGCTCCATTTCTCCGAAACGCAGTCCACCGTCTCGCGCTCTGCCTTCCATAGGTTGTCTAACAAGAATTTGCACAGGCCCTCGGGCTCTGGAGTGAATCTTGTCGTCCACCATGTGCTTGAGACGTTGGTAGTAAGTGGGACCCAAGAACACTTGAGCATTGATCTTTCGTCCCGTATGCCCATTGTACATAACTTCATTTCCACGAAGGTGATACCCATACTCTTGCAAGAGGGATGAAATCTTTTGCACGTTGACGGCGTCGTTGAACGGTGTAGCATCGCCAATTTCCCCTTTGTTGGAGGACACCTTGCCTTGAATACATTCAATTAAATGGCCAATTGTCATACGAGATGGGATAGCATGAGGATTGATGATGATATCCGGAGTCAGTCCTTCACATGTAAACGGCATGTCTTCTTGTCTGTATTGTATACCACAGGTTCCCTTCTGGCCGTGACGTGAAGCGAACTTATCGCCGATTTGAGGAATGCGTACTGATCTTACGCGAATTTTGCAAAATTTATATCCCTCGCTGTTCAGTGTCAACATAACTTGATCTACGATGCCAGTTTCGCTGTTACGCAAGAATGTAGATGCGTCACGTTTCGAGAATCGTTTGGTTGTACCTTCCAGTTCGTCATCATTTTCAGGTAATGTGATAGTTTTACCTATCACGACATCATCACCCGACACCCTAATACCAGGCGCAATAATACCATCTTCATCTAATTTGTCGTATAGCGCATTTCTCATGCCTTGGCACGTCTGTCTTGTAGGCTTTTCAAACTGCTCTTCTTGATCCCCAATACGCTTGGACTCAGAATCTTTGTAAGATCGATAAAACACAGATCTAAAGAACCCTCTCTCTACAGCAGACGCATTTAAAATAACACTGTCTTCTTGATTGTATCCAGTGTAACAGAGGATAGCAACAATAGAGTTAATGCCCGCTGGCAACTCTCTGAAACGCAAGTATTCCATGGAGCGCGTGGTCACCAGTGGCTTGTGAGGATAGTACAGCACATGGGCTAGCGTATCCATCCGCACATGGAAGTTGGTGATGTACACTCCCATCGCTTGTTTACCCATAGCGCTCTGGTAAGTGTTCCTGGGGCTCTGGTTGTGATCAGGGAAAGGAATAATTGATGCACACACACCCAATATCATAGCTGGGTGAATCTCGCAATGGCTGTATGTTGTACAGTATGCATATTCTTTTACTTGAGTCAAGTCATCCGGACTCATTGCAATCATCACTGTTTCTTCTTCAAGGGTGTCAATATATTCCACGACTCCACTAGCCACTAGATTCTGCCAACCATAATTATTGTAATCCCTTTCTTTCAAATTGTCAATGTGTTTTTTCTTCAAAAGCAGAGCGCTATTTTCCACAATCAACAAAGGACGACAAATTCTGCCAGCATCTGTATAAATTCGGATCTCTCTGTCTCTGATGTCTCGAATCATACTGACTTCAGATACGATGATGTCCATTTGACGACGAAGTTTGCGTAATGTGGCCATCAACTGTTCAGGGTCTCGATGGATACCGACCCAGCAGCCATTTACGAATATTTTTGTAGCATCAGCAATGGCAGATGGTGCAATTTCTTCCAAGTTCTCCATAGACCACTCTTCCAAGAATTCAAGGATTGGTGAAGGCTGGCTTCCCACAGAGATATAGGCCATTAATGCCAAGTTCTTTACCAGTCCAACAGCAGCTCCTTCTGGGGTTTCTGCAGGACATATCATACCCCATAAAGTATTGTGCAACTGGCGAGGTTTAGCCAGCTTCCCATCTCTTCCAATAGGAGAGTTGACACGTCGTAAATGCGACAGGGTAGACGCAAAGGTCAATCTATTCAACACCTGGGATACACCTGCTCTTGCCTGATGAGCCTTCTTTTGATCTCCCCAGTTACCAGTTGCAAGTGAATATCTCAGTCCGTCGGTTATGATTTTGGTCTTGATAGCAAGTTCCAAGTTGAAATCTTTTCCTCTGTCAATAAACTTTTGGGCATACATCCTGACCTCCTTCAATAAGTTTTTGAATAATCCTCTGAACAAGAATGCCAACAAAGGACCGGCCAAGTCCAACCTCTTGTTTCCGTAGTGATCTCTGTCATCTAACTCACGTCGTCCAAGTGCAGCCAGTAGCAATCTATGCACCATGTATCCCAAGAAGTAAGCTTTTTTGGTTTCACAAAAATCAGATACACCAACATGTGGTAACATTTCCTTCTGCAGAATTTCTTTAGCATATTTGATACGCTTTTCCTTAGTTACACCAGGCCTCGCACCACGGGCACCAATAAAGTTAAGAGCAACATTTTGCTCTTGAATCACAAAAGCTTCATCCAATGAAGGTTTGACCATTTCCATCATCTCTGGGTCATCAAAATCATAAATGATATGCTCTAAAATATCTCTGTCAGCCACAAAACCAAGTGCTCTGAATACAATCATTATTGGTATTTCTTGTTTGATGTAGGGAACAATAGCAATAATTCTTTGACCAATGGCAGACTTTTTTATACTTTGCCCACCTCGGGCCATCATGTTGACCCACAATGTGGACGTGGGTCTCGAGCTATGTTCCAAGCACGATCGAATCTCAGTTTTGTAGGCAAATTTACCATCCTTCATACTAAAGACATAGACAGTATTGGTTGCCATTTTCTCTTGAGCAATCAATACCTTTTCAGAGCCGTTAATGATAAAATAGCCACCAGGATCAAGGGGGCACTCATTCAACTCAGACAAGTCTCTGTCTGTCAAATTGCTCAGGAGGCAATAGGTTGATCTCAACATGATGGGAATTTTACCAATAAAAGTTTTTTGATGCTGTGTTTCAACTGGATCTTCATTTTCCTTGACAATTGTTTTGGTTATATCCACATACAGAGGTGCAGAATATGTCAAATTACGAAGACGGGCTTCATTTGGCATCATAGGCGATGGCGCTCCATCTTTTTCCCAATGTGTAGGCTTGGACAAGTAGATCTGATCAAACTTGAGTAGATACTTTGGAGGCGTTTCGATTTCACCTGATGCATGCTGCGCTTCAGCTTGTAATTCTATGGGTGGTGAATCCTCTACGATTCTCTGGACTGACATTTGAATAAACTCATCAAAACTGTCCAGTTGTTGACGTACCAAGCCTTTTTCATCGAAGTACGCATTGATAACAATCCAACAGGCCTCCTGCCAGAGTTCAGAGGAAATTTCTTCAACATCCTCTTCTTCATACTGATCATCTTCCGTATCATACATTTTCAATTGGGGAACGGCCCTTTCCGATCAAATTATCACGCAAAGTATTACACAATGCTACTACGAATTTATAGCATTTGCAGTAGCAACGTACTCGTACAGAACAATCCGAAAATACAGTAGACAATTAGGCAAGTAAGTACAGCACCAAGCAGTCAGCAACGCAAACGCCGAAAAATATGCTAAACTGGTATTACCAACATTAATTACAGAAAAGGCACGGAACTTTAAAACGGAGGTATTGAATTTCAAACTTGATGCTAAGGGCCTTGCTTTTTTTTCTATATATTTCCCCATTTGGGGAGGCTAAAGTCTTATTACGACCATACTGCCTTGTCATACGTTTATTATTTTTATGGTAATTTATATTTCATACGTGAATTATTGTTTATTTTTGTCATCGGTCAGATAGTCGTTAAGTCAAGTCATGTCCCTGTAAAGTGGTGGTGGTGGCGACTAATCTAGAGGTTTCTATGGAGTTTTCGAGGCAGTACAAAAAGTCACGTTTTACAGCATTACAAGATTCACGTTCACGAGCACAAAAAACAAAAAGAGTTGGGTAACAACAACCATTTTTACTGCTGTTTGCCCCAACCTGCTGTTTGCCCCAACCTAAATTTTAAGGTAGAGCGCCATCTGCGCTCGCCGAGAGTCCGGTGACGCAGTAACAGCCATCTGCGGCTAACTGCATTAAACGTCCATCCGAAAAAAAAAAAGAAAAAAAAAACCATTTTTACACGTTAACTCACAAAGTAACACAAGTTTTAGCAATTATTCCAACCAAGTGAATAGTAATTTTCATACACTCTTGCTACTTTATCGCCATTCTGGAGAGATTTGGAACTGTTATTTACTGCTTGCAGCTAATCAGCTTGCAACTGTTTTTTCCCATCCTAAGAGATTGTTTTGATACTTGATATTTTATCAGTATGATGATTATGCATATTTTTTGTTTAGAGTACGACATGATGGTATGTCATGTCAAGACTGTGATAGAGTACTGTGCAAACAAGTATTCATAACCGACTATTATCATTTATCTGGGCAAGAGCAAGAAGACCCTTAGCCATCTTTGGTTCAGCTGACATGTTGAGGAAATAACGCAGAGCCTCGGTACGAGAAGGTTCGGTCGGGTGGCAAAAGATACGAAAATCTGACCTTATAGTGCGCACTGGCAATTCTGAACTTGATAATGCAATTTTAGTGACAGCCACTTTAGTTTTTTTTTTATCCAATGAAAGTTGAGTATATTTTGTTGCTAGTAAAATAAATATATTCTTTGTTTGCTATCAAAAAAATCTATAATACATTATAATGGTCGGGAAGTTGGCTGCCGACTGAAGCAATTGATAGATTATTGCAATATTTCCCAATCACACAAAGGTTTTACAATTTTCACAGCAGTTATAATCTTAGTTCTGTTTCATGTTGTGGTAGGGTACATAGAGAGCGAATTGACTCTCTCTATTATGATACGAACAAGTTGAAATAATCTATTACATATGGGTAGGTAGGTAGGTACCTATTGCTTATTTAACGTATTGGAGGAATCTGTAATGTTAGTATAAGTTTGTGAAATAAAGAATTGAATTGAATAGAATTGAATGACAATGAAGGACCTAAGGAATTACCTATTTATTTAAGTGATGAGATGTTAGGTATTGCAATTTGCAATGGTTGCATGTAGCATGATATAAACATAGGTATAATAAGCTCAAACAAGTTGTCCTCTGGCGAACCACGTGACAAAGATGCGTAGAACCGATTTGACTTAAGGCTTGACCAAACAAATAGTGACGTGTTCACATCTATTTTTTTATTATTAATTAATTTATTTCAGACAAAACATCCATAAATAAAATAAAATAAGCCTTTATTCGCTGACTCTTATTGTACAGAGATTCTATAATTATGTTATGATTTATTTATTGTTTGTTCTAGTTTAAGTCAGGTTGTCCTTCGACATAGGCCTCCTCCAGATTATGCCAGGTCCTTCGATCCAAACAGGTTCTGCGCCATCCCTTGGGCAGATCATCTTCCCATCTTTTATGTTGTCTACCTCTCCCACGTTTACCTTCTCTAGGGTACCAGACTGTGTGGTCGTAAGACCATTTGTTCCTTTTTGATCTCATGATGTGTCCAGTCCACCGCCACTTTAACCTTCGGATTGAGGTTGTTACGTCTCTCACCTTAGATTTCTTCCTGATGTCAGACAGTCTCACCTTGTCCCGCAGTTTAACATTGAACATGCTCCTTTCCATACCATGCTGAATTGCTGACCACTGATGTTGACAGACTTTTAGTCTTTGATTGTTTGCTTTGGTAAGGCCCCATGTTTGACATTCGTAGGTGAGAACCGGGAGTATGCATGAATTGAAAACTTTACTTTTTTCAGATATTGGGATAGTAATTTTTCATAATTTCTTTGAGATACCAGTATCGTGACCAGCTGTTTGCTATTCTTTTTTCAATTTCCTTTGACATCAGGTTTTTAGGGGAGATGATTTGGCCTAGGTAAACATATTCATCTACATACTCAATCTCTTGGTCATTTATAATAATATTTATTTTAAATGAGTTGATCATGGCTAGGTTTTAGTTGTGTTCATTGTAAGACCCACTTTTTCGTCCTCTTTTGTTAGTTCTAACATCATTGTTTGTAAAGTTTCTGCATTCTCAGCAAAAAGCACCAGATCATCTGCGAATCTTAGATTGGTGAGTAAAACATCCATAGTACACGTAAAATATATCTATCTATGCGTCCTTTGATTGGCCAACACTGATCGCCACCGCACACGCCACCGCGGACGCGATTGAACGCGTTGGTTTGGTCAAGCCTTTAAGAATTGCGTTTTGCGCATCTTTGTCACGTGGTTCTTGTTTGACGCATAAATAGTCTGTATTCACGAATCTATTTTAATCATGACCATGAATCTAAAATAATATTCATGATCATGACTGTATATCAATTTTTATAAAAATGTTCACTTGTACGGTAACTGTACTATGAATGTGAATGAATGACTAATCTGTGATATTGTTGCAGTCGAAAACATACTCCGACTAATCTGTGGTCGAAAACCAACTTTTTGACCGTGTAGCAGATTCTTTGTAAGAAATTGGAAACTTTGTTGAACATGTTTTGTTTGGAGAATTGAACTTCTTTTCAAGTTGATTTATAAGATTTTGAAATGATTCATTGTGTTTTGTGCAGTGAATTAGAAGGAAAATAAATAAATCTTGTTAATACAATAAACCTAGGTTTTGTATAACTATGGATTCGACGCGAAGAAGTAATTCAGAGGACCAGCGTTGTATAATCGGGCTTCAAGATTTGAAACTCTCAAACAAAGTAGAAGATGGTACTGAGCAAGCGCACAGCTCTTCGACCGCGAATACAAATGCACTCGCTAAAGCTCGTCCAGTAGGTGCTATAGAGAGCTTCGTGCTCGACAACACCCAGAATAACCGCCAGGATTACAGTTTCTACGAGCGTTCAAACGTGATCGCAGCGTCGAAGTTTGCTACTCCTAAACGAGTAGAAACGATCGCATCCATCAACAAACGCGATATCAACACCGCGGCTCTGCCGTCGAGTCCGACGAGGTCCCTCGATTCAATATCGCAGCGGTCGCTGAGCTATCAGACTGACGATCTGTACGAGATACCCGCGAATCCAAACGCGCCGTTCCCGCCGCCCGTGTACGAGAACGTGGAGTACTACGGGTCGTCGCGATCGCCGCAGCTGCCCTACTACCACCCCATGTACCAGGCGGCGCCGCCACCCGCGCCCACCGCGCCTGCTGACGGCTACTACGACACGCGCTACAGCAAGGCGCAGCCGCAGGTGCCCGTCAACTGCAAGCCCAAACCCAACTCCGCCCTCTACCAGAACATGATGTGCGACAACACAGACAAGCTTGACCAGCGCTTCATACAGCAAGGGTCCACGCCCGGGCCCCAGGTGCCTAAACCGGGCGTCACAAGGCATATAGCTCAAGTTGTTAACAAAGGAATAGATAAAGCCCCACCCCCTCCTTACACCGCCACTCAAGATAACTCAAGTGGTGACTATACCATCATGAAATCTGCCCCTCCCAAATACACAGATGTGAGTTCACTGTTAAAAAATGATGAGAAAGTTTTGACTATTCCATCTACAGCTATTTATGCATCTATAGCACCGAGTGCTCAGAGACCCAAGGCGAACATTGCTACGGAAGTACAAATGGCGACAGCTGCACTAAAATTCTTTCATCCCAAGCCAAATATAGTGAACAATGTTGCTAAAGATAAGCCTACAGTAGTGAACGGAGGGTTTGCGAAGCCGGTGAATAGCAGGATGCAGATAGTGGAAGAGACCAATGGTTCAGACTATGTTTGTATGACCGGGGGCTCATCTGCCACGGGGGTGGCAGCCGCTAACAGGGATAATGCATCAATAGCATCAGAATCTGTGAGTTCTAGAAATCTTGTGTCGTTGGTGTGTACTCCTTCACAATCTCCTGCGCCGAGCCCCACACCGAGCTCAGTGTCGCAGCTGTCGGGCGGGTCGCGTGGGTCTGGGGGCCGGGGCAAGAGCCTGTTGCCGTACAGCATAACGCCACCGCGCCCCCCGGGGCCCAGCGAGGCACAGAGGAAGATTGAAGAGCTCACCAGACAACTTGAAGAGGAAATGGAGAGGCAGGATGAGGAAGGGGAATATTTTGGTGAGTTTGGATATTGGTTACTCTGAGCTACTAAGTTCTTATGCCAATGTACAGGGTTTCACATTGATTAATATACAGATCCTCTGGCTTTACATTTTTAACTACTGGCTGCTCTGCTACCCATAAATCTCACCCATACCAAAGGACTTTTATCTATCTATGGAATAGATGTCTATCTATGGATTGGTAACCATCTTCACAAACTATTGCATATATAATACCAGTTAGTGATCAATTTTCTGTCTTAATCAAGTGTAGGCCTGAGTCCCAGCCATGGGAACTTTATATAAAAAAATTTAGCAGCCCTCATTTAATGAGATACCTACCTTGTGTCTTACAGGTATATGCCACACGTGTGGCGCGGGCGTCACAGGCGCGGGCCAGGCCTGCCAAGCCATGGGCAACCTGTACCATACCAACTGCTTTATCTGCTGCTCGTGCGGACGTGCCCTTAGGGGCAAGGCCTTCTACAATGTACATGGAAAAGTGTATTGCGAAGAGGATTACTTGGTAAGTTTTCATGAAGGGCATGCCCTGGCCCAGGAACACCGGGTCATTTAAGAAGTTTAGATGTCCATAACATTCATGTTGGTGACACTGATGGTGTATTCAGATAATGTCTTGATTGTCATAGAAAAAAGTTTTAGCTGAGATAATGCTAAGAATAACTATATGATGCTGGTCATGTACGCGTGGGACTGTGTGTGACGTTACGCCGATGGACATACAAATGGAGATTTTTTATGCTAAAGTTTGTTTTATTGAAACTTTGGCTCGGTATGTAACTTTACATTGCTTTAACTTGAGCTAAGTCTTGGACAAAGCTAGTTCTCAATTATAAAAGTACCTATTTCTTTTTCTCCACAGTACTCTGGATTCCAACAAACGGCTGAGAAATGTGCAATTTGCGGTCATTTAATAATGGAAATGGTAAGTCAATTTTACAACACACATTTTATTATTACATGTTTATGAATCTGGGTCACTGCAAACAATGCTTCATCGTATGTCATACGTTCGTAAGTGCATTGTTTTTACAAATTGTGGTTTAACATAGTAGGTTACTAGTTTACTACTTAACCTCAAGGCCTATATGTCCAGCCTTATTTATTTTATTTAAAACATTTTAGGGCAATTACCAATTAACTATGAGTATAACTAAAGTATAAAAAAATACGAGGTAAATGGTGTGGCAGCCGCTAACAGGGATAATACATCAATAGCATAAGGGATAAGGGATGATATGAAATATACAAACAACGATAAAAGTTGATGGATGACACTATAAATAAGAAAAATAAACAAGAATTGCGTTCACTTAGTAATAAATGTGTAGGTAGTATTAGGTATACAATGAGTTAAAGTTACGCACTCTAAGTGATAAGCCTTCGAAAAACTTATCACAGAGTGCTTTTTCGTTATCCAGCCACCAAGTCACTGGTTCAGACGAGGCGAGATCTTTGCCGCATACTACGTATCACCTCGAAATCGTTAGGCCATGTCACAAGCCTTTCTTCAAATTAAACTCCTGTCTACACCAAAACCCAGCCACTGTTTGCGAGGTCAAGTATGAGGTCTTCGGGCGATTTGGGACTCTAAGGCAGTGTCCTAATAGAACGCGATGACGCGACCATCGCAAGCTCGCGCGAACGTCGATCGCGCGATCACGCCAACAAACGTACTAACGTCAAATAGGCTTCCCAATTGACATCGCGTCGCGTCGCGCGATCGCGCGATTGCCAATCGGGACGCCTATTTGACGTTGGTACGTTTGATCGCGTGATCGCGCGACGGTCGCATCGCTTGCTCGCGCGACGATCGCGTGATCGCGTTCTATTAGGACAACGCCTTATGCCGAATCACATTATATACACACACATATTATCACGGAATCCCCACTAACAACAACCACCAACGGCAATGGGGATTGCGGGAATATCTTTGTCTCGAAATCCCTACTATTATGAACAAAGAACATAATTTCAAATAATACACATCTTTGAATATTTTTTATTACCATCACGGACAATCATTTCCACCGTACATAAGTTACAATTAGAAATTATTGTCTATCTTCATTGTTTAGAATAGTAAGGTTTTCGAGACGAATATATTCCCGAAATCCCCACTGCGGTTGGTGTTAGTGGGGATTTCGAGACTCTTTTGACAAGCCTATTAGTTGACACGAGTCGAAAAATCGCCGATGTTTCGCATAGCAACTAATGGTTGCCTGTTTCAGATTCTGCAAGCGATGGGCAAGTCGTACCACCCAGGATGCTTTCGCTGTTGCGTGTGCAATGAGTGTCTGGACGGAGTGCCCTTCACGGTGGATGTGGACAACAAGATCTACTGCGTCAACGACTACCACCGCATGTTCGCGCCCAAGTGCGCCAGCTGCGGAAAAGGTATTTTTATAATGTATAATATAAACATTCACACACTCAAACCCCTGTACGAGGATTCCCTGTGTCGTAGGTGGCATGGACACATACAAGACATCACAACATCCAAGACCCGAGAACAAATATTTGTGTTCGTCACACAAATATTTGCCCCGGCCGGGGATCGAACCCGGTACACTAAGCTTCTTAGGCAGGGTCACTACCGACTAAGCCACGGTGTCCTCTCAATGTATACAAGTGATGAGGCGAGCTAGGTGATCTCCTGATGGTAAGAGATTACTCCTGCCAATGACCAGAACAGTGCTACACAGGACACTAACTACAATGAAAACATTGGTGAGGTAGGGAAATGTACTTTGGGTTTATGTTTGTATTTTTATATGCATTCGAAAAAGGTACAACGTGGTAAATTTGTCCGTTTAGTACTTACTGGCAATGCTGAAACAGTCTTCGCGTCGTCGCACGGTGGGTCGAAAATTGACTTTCAAAGACATAGGGATTAAAAAAAATAAGTGTTGTTTTATTAGCTTGAAACGGCTTCTATTAATCAATATTATGCCTAAATATATCATGTGATACCATTATTATTAAATATATCTCAAGATATATTTTTTGAATAAAAAAATGTATGAATGTATAACTGTGTGCAAGGATATAACGGTTGGGCATGCACTTTCGGAGACATCCGGATTTTTATGTTTTTTATACATTTTTTTCATTAAAAAAATATATCTTGAGATATTCTCCGCCAAATGATATCACATGATATATTTAGGCATAATATTGATTAATAGAAGCCGTTTCAAGCAAATAAAACGACACTTATTTTTTTTAATCCCTATGTCTTTGAAAGTCAATTTTCGACCCACCGTGCACCGTGCGTCGCGAGAATCGTAACCTACGGATAATTAAAATAAACTAACTGCAAAAATACTGCCCCTATATTGCATTATTGGCTATTATTAGATTATTATTTATATGACTACTCTCATGACTAAATCAAACTCAAACTTACTGCAAACAAATATTTTATTCGAAATTAATTTTATAACACATTTGCTCTTAAAGGGTCTATTATTATATCTTATTGCACCAATTTCACGTATTTTTTTTTGCACGTATTGTATCTCATTACGCACTAGTGCTGTAATGTAATGTAAAACGCACGAGTGCGGTAATGTTATTAAAAAAGGAAGGGTTATCAATGTTCTCCGTTTAAAACGAACGATACTTATTATAAATCTTAGCAAAGAGTTTTTATGTCAGAAAAGTGGTCAACATTTTATGAATAAAATTAACTTTGGGAGATAAAATAATAAATAAACATTTAATTCTTTAATTTAATAATATTGACCATAAATTACAACCATTTAAATGTAACAAAACACAAAAATATTAATTTACTTTATTAGTAATACTGGCTGTTTTTGAGCCTTTGCCTGTGCTTTGCCTTAAAAAAAGCGCTGATGCGCGCGCTTCGCTAATTTGAGAACATGTAAAAATTATTCCGCGCACTTTTTTTTCGCTATATTGTTTTTATTTGAAAATGTCGTCAAGTAATGATGAATTTACTTTTTTATTTCCTCGCAAATGTGTTATAAAACGTCGTATGACATACGTGCGGTTTGATAATTACAGCCTCTGCTTTCTTGTAGCCCTCACCTACGGCTCGGGCTAACAATATCGCCTCGGCTGTAATTCTCAACTTACCGCACTTATATCATAATGTACTATTATTTATTATCAATAGGTAAAAGACCTAACCTTATGCATTTCTCATGATAAGGTGATATGCATATTGAAAGAGACTTTCACGAACTGATAAGCTGTAAATATTGTAGTTTATTTATCTATTCCATATCAGGAGCAAGACTAATATTTATCTGAAATGCTTAACTTTTAGATTAGATATTATGACAAATGTTTAAATCTAAGTTATGTAAAGTTTTATTTGTAGTCAGTTAGTTTGACAAATTTTTATCATCTTGATGATGGCACAGAGTAATAAGATTAGTGTACTTTTCTATTCTTCCAATACGAATTATGTATGTAATGGTAATTTTTTGTGATAGTAATGAAATATTGAGTGAAGTCACGCTTACTTTGGTCATTCATTACCCTTTATACTTTACCTTACTAATTAATCCCCATGATTAGATTGTGTCCTATGTTACAGCTTCAGGCAACGTCCTAATAGAACGCGATGACGCACGCGACCATCGCAAGTTCGCGTGATCTAACGTACTAACGTCAAATAGGCAATCTCGCGATCGCGCGACGCGACGCGATGCCAATCGAGACGCCTATTTGACGTTAGTACGTTTGATCGCGGATTCGCACGACGGTCGCATCGCTTGCTCGCCAGACAATCGCGTGATCGCGTTCTATTAGGACAACGCCTTATTGTAGTATGTTAACAAAATTGCTTTCTTTACACTTTTAGAGTTCTTGACGATCATAACCTCCAGTTTTGAATTCTCTATGTTCAGCAGTTTAGCCTGGGCGTTGTCTGTCAGTCAGTACTAAGCCACACAAATATGATATATATGATAATATTGTTTCAGGCATAACGCCAGTAGAAGGCACGGACGAGACAGTACGCGTGGTGTCAATGGACCGCGATTTCCACGTGGACTGCTACATGTGCTGCGTCTGCGGGATGCAGCTCACCGACGAACCGGACAAACGATGCTATCCTTTAGCTGGTAAGTTGATTGCACATAAGCAAAATACATCGGCACTTATCCAATCGCCTCGGTCGGTGGGCGCGAACAATTAGTTCTATCGTCACGTATTTGTACAGTTTACTCTGGCTTGTTACGAATTTCTGAGGAAGAGAGACCAATGCGCGCTAAACGCGGCGTGTAGCAACTCACACGCCTCTGATGTTTGCTTAAATTCAGTCTATATACCAATGTAGTTAAACTAATGATGATTTATAGTAGTACCTTGTCAAGTGCATGGAAGAAGCCTCTTCGAGAGGCGCACTTGAAATCCTTTCACCACACTGGTTCAAAAGAAGTAGTGAAATGATAAGAAGTAGCCTATTATTTTTGCTTCTTATTTTCTGACCTATCATACTAAATATGAATTGTATAATATCCCAAGGTAGATAAAGCGTAAAATAAAACAAAAATATAAATAATGTAATAGATAATTATATTATTGAATGTTGCGTAGGCAAGCTGATGTGTCGCGCGTGCCACCTGTTGACGATCGGCGCGACGCCGGGGCCGGGCCGGCCGCCCGCGCCGCACCTATCGCCTGCCTCCTACCAGTACATGGGCTGATCAGTGCTTCTCGTCGTCTTTGTGCTTTGGCTGTACGACAACAAAACAAAATAAATAGCAGTCACGTTGGAGATATCGACTTTCAAGCTTCCTAACTGTATTTACAAGAAAAACATGTGACTTTGTCACCCGACTTCGTAAGCCGTTGTTATCCTAGAAAGGTTAAGTCTGACACGCTTTAAGGCTTGACCAAACCAACGCGTTCAGCTCGCGTCCGCGGTGGCGATCAGTTGTTGGCCAATCGATAGTGACGTGTTCACATCTATGCGTCCTCTGATTGGCCAATAACTGATCGCCACCGGGGACGCGAGCTGAAAGCGTTGGTTTCGTCAAGCCTCTATGAAATTTGTAATGCTAAAAATACGATGGGATTGAGTTAGGTTTAGACGTGAAAACTATACTGTTGTTTAGATGTGCTTCCAAAATACTTGTTTTCTTTTTTCTAATCATTGCAATGTAGATAGAATGTCAGATACTAAGCATTGATTTGTCCAAGTACCTTTGCTCAGATGTATATTTATAGTAATAGTTTGTAAGGGTATAAATTATGATGGACATAATAATTTATAATATATTGTGTAGAGCTATCGTATATCACTAAAATACTTTAGTAATGCCTATCCTTTTTCTATGTTTTTTAAAGTTTTTTGCCTTCCACTCAACTTTATTATCCTGATAATTGTAACAAAATATAGTTTGAGTGAATGTTTAAAGTGCTTAATGTACTTTGATTTATAAATAAAGAAACATTTGGCTCTGAACAGTATTGGGAAATGAATATAGTTACAATATACCATTATAAAATCCGAAAATCGAGTTTAAAGTTAAAATTTGTTTTTTGAGCCAACATTGTGTTGCCAGGCACATTGTGATAATCGTAGTAACACCAGGAATTGAATTATTTATGAAAAAAAAGACAGTTTATGCTATACAATTCAAGATTAGTGCCCATAATTTAATAAAGCTGCTATACTGAAGTATCATGCATTTACTATTTATAAACACTTAACATGACAGCACTCTGGTTCTGAAATACCTATCTGTATCTACATAGTATGTATGTTGCCCAGATTGCTTTATTTAGTCACAAATTAGGAATAATTTTTAACTCATTGAGATCAAACATTCCAGTTGCTGTCCTGTTGTGTACTTAACATTATTTTAACTCTAGGTCTGTTTTTGTACATTTTGATAATAAAAATGTTATTATTTGTGTTAGGTCTCTTAGTGAAATAAAGATTATTTGTTAAGTATGTACTTTTGATATTTAATTATATTTATCAATAAATAATTAGTTAAATTTAAGTCTGTTTTAGTTTTCTACTTAAATAAGATAATAATAAAACCCATAGAAATATAATGAAGTATTAAAACAGAAAGCAGTAAGTGGCCTATGACCAAGGATGTTAGTGTTAATTAAATGCCTGTCTGGGCTCCTCAAAATTACAATTTAGCTATAAATAAGTATGTTAAAATCCACCCAGAAAGATACTAAAGTAAGGAGATAATCTTTTATGTTAGTGTAGTGACTCTCTTTTTAAGTGGAAGGAAAACTTAATACAGATCTGGTTAGTTGTTATACTCATAAAATGTCATTCACATTTTTTTCACCTTGTTTTTCATGCTTCTCATTTCTTCCTTGTATTTCTTCATTTCACCCATTACTTGAGTACTTTTTTCTTTCATTTGAGTTTGGTAATGTTGCTTGCTTTCATTAAAACGGTCTTGTAAATTATCACGTTTTTCTTGAAACATTTCTTTGAGTCGTTCTCGTGATGGTACTGGTTTGATCCAACCAATTGCTTGTAATCTTTTGATAGCAAAGGTAGTTCCACCTAAAAAAAGCGTTGTTTATTCACCATAAAAATCATGAGGCAAAACTAAAGTTAAAGAAAGTGGATAAGATAGGTTTATGTAGGATTAGGGTAAAATTATGACATATATTACCAACAGTAACTGCATATCTTAGAGGTGTTGCTAACTTGTAGAGGGCAAAGGCAAGTGCTAAGTAACCTGCTCCCGAGTTCTTGACCGGCTCCAGTAATGTTTCACTGACTCCATAAGACTCTAAAATACCTATGACATCTACTCCACTGAAACAAAAAAAAATATCTAAATCAGAACATCATTTTCATGTAGGGGTAATATATATCAACGATTTTTCGAGTCATACCTGCTAACAATGTAGTAGAAACTGCCGAACCAAATAGCCGATGTACACATGTGAACCGGCAGAAGAACGTACCAATAATCTTTGTACATTTGTTTAAACCTTTGTATAACCCCAGGTTTCTGTTCTGGGCTCTCACCAGGCATTCCGGTACTCCTTCGACTTTGCATGGAGCATTTTCTTACTGTTATGAAGTTTTCTTGTCGTTTCTCACTTATGGGTATTGTACAAAACGTTGTATTTTTATAACAAACACCGCTAGACAACACTCTTTTTGGATAATTCTTCCCAACATTCCAATTTACCGGTTTGGCTAAACTATAAAATATGTTGCAGTTCCTAAACAGGGCTCGATACGGAAGAGCCATTTCTTTTCTTTTTTTTAGGTAAATATGGTAAAAACGGTTATATATTATTCATTTTCCAACAAAAATAAAATTCGACTGAAATGCATTGACTGAAATGAGAATGAGTGATGGAAATGACATGATGACAATGACAATATTGACAATGTTTTTTTTTTTTTTTTTTTTTTTTTTTCGAAGAACCGAAGTTCTTCGAGTCACATCAAAGGTTGCAAAGCCAGTGTCAAGTAATTGGAGAGATTATTTTGTCATAAGTCAGAGTCGATATGTCAAGTCATACCCCTGTAAAGTAGTGGTGGTTTGGTTGCGACTTTACTAGGCTTCTATGAAGTTTTGGAGGCAACACGAAAAGTCACGTTTTACAACATTACACCATTCACCAACACTCATACACGTTTACGAGCACTTAATGGATAAAAAACCACCGTTTTTACACTTAAACACTCAAAGATACACAAGTTTTGTCAATTAATTTAATGCCGCCAATGCGCCATTTTTCATGTTCCCGCCAAAACTCCACAAGTGATGTTCCTACCTACCAAAGAGGTTGGATATACGATAATAGAGGCAATCAAACTTCAAAGTAAGTCACACAAATGTCATGAGGGACTTAATTATCCAACCAAGTGTATTGTAAAAAGGTTCTGTCGCTTTCCATCTACATTGACTATCTTTCAAATATAGTGTCATAAAATGTCATTGTTTCTGTTTATTTTTCAACGGGGTTTTGGATGTTTTATATTGTTTAAAACGTATTGAACTATTGTAAATAGTGATATAAATATGTGAAATGTCGAATTGTGTCCTCGTATTATGCCAGGCCTCCGCAAGTATCATGAAAAATCAAGAGAACCTGAATTTTCACCGGTAAGTATCTATTTTTGTATTTACTCATTAATAACCCATACTAAACACATAATTATTACGTTTATATTTACTTCGTTCTTCTGAGCTACCTACGCTACGGAATTTCTGACTTGACATTTGAAATTTTATTTGACATTGACACTGGAGAAACGTAGTGGACGTCGAATTTAATGCTTGGAATGCGTGGTAATGAGTCAAATACTCTTCTCTCTTACCTACAGTCAATACTCTATTAGGCAAATTACAGAGTTTCCTAGGCAGTGGCGTAGCTATCGTAGGGCAAGGTAGTGCAGTGCACCAAGGCCCCGAAGTTTAAAGGGCCCCCTAACCTAAGCTTTGAAAAATAAAGGAGAGGCTGCTAATTGCGTTTTTTTTTAATGATATTTTATTGAACTTTAACAATCACAGAACTCTTTATTTAAGCCGAAAAGTCGAAAAGCCTATACAAGTTCAAGCTACGTAGAAAGAGAGGGCGGAGGGCGATCAATGCACCCGGACCTTTGTCCACCTAGCTACGCCACTGATCCTAGGATCAGTGAAATATAAGCCTAGGCTTATCTTTCGCCTTTTAATTTTAGGCATTTAGTACATTGAAAATGCGACTAATATAAGAAGCCACACTTCTCGAAAAAGAGAAGTAGATAACAGGGCTAGATATATACTTAATATAAGTTAAAACTATTAGGCTTTTTCATTATACAACTACCTACATCGTTATAAGTAACAAACATTATTTGAAAATGGAGATATTTCATATTTATTGACAAGGTGTCTGAATTTTTTTGGTCCTGTCTTGCGTCTCCATTTTGGTTTAAATTGATACTGTCCATCTATAGGAACACCGCTATTCATCTATGATTTTAGAGTACCTAATCTATCTCTTCTCTTCATTATTATTTTTACAACTCCCACTCTGTTCTAAGTAGGTAGGTAGGTAAGATGCATTAATTGCCAGATTCAACAGCAGGCTGAGTAGGCTGAAATTAAGGAGGTACCTAGGTACAGTTATGTGATGTCTTGCAGATAGGCAGTTTACAAGACATCTTTCCAATGAATTTTAATTTCCCAGGTACCTCCTTGTACATTTCAACGGTAGGTACGGTAGTTAAAACACCAAGTCCATGGCCTCAACCAGTAATCGGTCTCTGTCCAGTGTCCACACTTTGTATCAGTAAGAAGATAGCGAAATGTACCGACCTATTTCACTTTTTCCACTGCTTACTCAACAAGTTCCACTACTGGTTGGGGGCTGCGAACTAGGTTGTTTCAAGCTTAGAGCGGCTTAATTATAGCCTCTAAGTAGGTACATAATTGAAAAAAATGAGAAAATTCGCCCTACCTACCGACTTAGGTACCTTTATTTGCAAAAACAGTACAATTTCTCCAACCCATCATTAATACAACTATTATTATGATACTGGTTAAGGCGGCTAATGGTGCCAGAAACAGTCCAGCTGCCATTGTTCACAAGCACGGTCCCGTCAAGCACGGCGTTTCCTGGGTACGTCTCTATGACCACACTCAACACCAGGACTTCACCACTTTTCATCGCTGCTCCCACAGTTAATATTTTGCCTACAGTTAACTTTTGACACTGAGGATAACTTTTCAATAAGTTATTGGTATGATTTACTAAAATATTAGCTGCTATTATTCTAAAAAAATTACCAATTTCTAGGTTCCTCCCTTGGTAGCATGCGCACCAGTGCTCCATTATTCCAACCGATTCACATGTTCGCTTTTTGGATACAGGCAAAAATAAACTTGATTGCTTCATAGATTTATGTACTTTTGTTTTTTTTGATAACTCTCTATTCTCCAACTTATCAAGATCAATCAGATCCAAGAGCATATGGTGCACATCAAATGGGGTGGTTAGCCGAAGCCGGTTGGTTAGAAAGTTCTTCGTAGCACGTTTGTATTTCTGTTTGAATGATTTGGGTAATAGAACTCTGAATAACGGTAGCCGTTCTTCTTGCCTGCCTTGTGAAGTGCGCACAAAGTCACCCCAACGCATACCATGGTCACTCATAAATATTAGTACTGTTTCGTTTAGATACCCACTTTTCTCCAGTTTTGTTAGAAGCTCCACGTAATCATTGTCCATGATGTAAGGATTATTCAAGAGCTCGTGACTCACTGATTCCTCCCAAAATATTCCAAATAGTCTAGTAGATCTCAAACTGTCCAATAGGCCTTCACTATAATCTAATAGTATTTTATAAAAATATTTCGAGCCAAGACATTGGTGGTAACTATAAAGTTTATTTTTGAATAGATGCCTGGCTTCATACATGACCGGCTGTAAGTAGAAATGGGTAGGAATGGTTGTTAGCTTATACTCGTACTCTCCCAGAAGTCCTGCGATACTGTCTGAACCTAAAGCTGTGTTATATCCAGCTGCTTTAAATGTATCCCAAATAAATTGACAATTGTGTTCTCCACTGCTGTTATCAAAGCATGTTCTTCTCGCAAATTCGTAAGTTTGTCCCATCAGAAGTGGGAATAAGTTAGGATAAGAATTGTCTCCAACTTTGTTGTAGCCTAAAAGCTCTATGCTTCCTCTTTGTCGTAAAAACTCAGAGGTCTTTGCCATGGTCCGATGAAAATTTAATCTTGATACACTCTCAATCCCGAATATAACGACGTTATAACTCGTAGCACGTTCATCTTTTGGCTTGAAGCGTTTTGTATTCTTGAACACAAAAAAGTCATCGTACACTTTATCGCCCCAATTATAGCATTCCACTCTGACGAATTCATGTTTCACTGATATGATGGATGTGAATTCAGTACAATCTCCATACACAACATTTTCCAAGTTATTTTCCGATTGAAAGTTTCTGTAGCAGCACAAGAACTCTTGAGTGAATACGATATTAAGTTTTTCAAGGGCTTCGTCAATTATCCAAATGTGAGTTGTGTTGGAATCCACAAGTTGTAAATTTTCAGAACAGTTATGTGTGATCAAAGGCGATTGAATAAGTTTTTGAATATTAGCGCTGGATACAGGAAATCGACGAATCGTGCAACCGTTTGTCGAAATCGTAAACACATCAGTGTTATTGGCTAAAACTTTTTTGCTTACTAACAATAGGTAATGCAACATCACAAACCTCGTCATGACTGATTTTCATCGGGTCTAGCAAAGTTGTTTGTGGAAAGATGACAGGTGCAAGATTTTTTTTTATTTTGTAAACATTAAATATTAACCTCAGATAAGTAGGTACTTAATCTACCTAGCTAAGCTAAGCCTACACCAGTCCTACCAAAACATGAGCATTGAGTAGATATAACTACGATATAATAAACGCACAAGCATAGCAGATATTTTAATTGGACTAGAATGAGATAAGAATTATTCGTCACGTTAGAAATTAGATAAGTAGTTATTAGATAATATTGTATGTAGGTACGTATACGCCTATATGTGTATCTCTAATTATATGTATCTGTACGTACATACATTAACAACATAGAAGTATTTAAAGTACATAACCACACTGTAGTACATTTTTTTCCTGTTTTCCGCCTCCATCTTTATTGATACTGTCAATCTTGGTGTTCCACCGTTTTAATTTATGGTTTACAATAACAATACAACTTTAGCTGATAGCTATCCACACAGTGACTCTCGTCGCCATAGTGGAGGTTGACTCGATTGATAGTTCCAACGAGCGTCCACTTATCACTTATTTTACGTAGTGTAGCTTCGAATATCCCGCCCCCTGGCGAAGTTTTCAGCACAACCATATAATCCTGCCATGTGGTACCATCAATATTAGTATCATGGTTGGGCTCTTCCGTTACTGTCATATCTAGCACCACAGAAACAAAAAGTCGCGCACACTGAGGATATTCTTCAAGCATCTTATTTATATACAACACAAGGCTAACTGAAGCTTCTAGAGCTAATGGGCTTGACCTAGACACACTCACATGCTTGTGACACGTGCACCATAGGTCATCTATATCTGCCATCTTACAAGTTCTGTTCTCAGGAACCGGTAGGAATAGGCTAATGCTTCTCCCATGGCTGTAGTTAGAATTACACCGCGACATTAAAGCTTTGTTATTGATATTTTTTAGATCCACCAGATCCACCAGAGTCGCATGCAAATCAAACGGGGTCGTTAGCCGTTGGCTGTTCAGTTTTAAATTATTGTAGGCTTGTGTATATTTTTTCCGAAATGATGGAGGAGTTAACATGAATAGAGATGGTAGCCGCTCTTCTAAACGTCCTTGTTTAGTCGATCTTATTCCTCCCCATCTTATTCCATGATCGCTTACCAAAATAACTATGGTATCATTCAAATAGTTTAATGCTTCCAAATTTTTAAAAAAACGCACATAATCATCATCCATGACCATCGGATAGTTTAAATAATCGTGTGACATAGTGATTTCCCAAAAGAATCCAAATAGTTTCGAATCCTTCAATGTTGTTGTAAGGTCTTCGATATAATCTAATAGGACCTTATAAAAATATTTGTTCTGCATGCAAAGGTATGAATTGAAATCGAATTCTAATCCTACATCGTATTCAGCTTGATCTATAAAAGTGTGCATGTAATAGTCAGTGGGAGTGTTGCTGAAACCAACCTGCAAGTAATTGAAAGTGCCGAGGCTGGAACAGTCTTCACCGAGCGCGGTGTAATATCCCGCTTGCTTGAACCATTCCCAAATGAAGGGGCAATTATCGAACGTGGCTTTTTGATATGGGTGACAGACATGTTTGAGCTCACTGTCCCTGATCCCTAACAACATGGGAATCAAGTTGGTGATTGTAATATTACCAACTGCGTTATACCCCATCATTTCTACAGCACCCTTACTTTTTAATAGATGTAATGTTTTCGGCATTGTCCTGTGGAAGTTGAGCCTTGACACTCCGTCAATCCCGAGTATAAGTACATTGTACGCGTGTGATGTTTTTCTTTTCTTAGGCTTATCATGCCTAACAAATGATTTCTTGGGAGCAAAAGCAAAATATTGTTTGTATACTTCCTTCGATTTTACTGAGCATGTTACTTTGACAAATTCATCCTGAGCAACAATTGTATCATTGAAGTATTTACATTCATTGTATTTGACTCTATCATCGACAGTATTTGATGTGATATCTTCGATTAATGTGGGCCTATAGAAAGCCTCATAACAACAGGTAAGATCTCCCTTCATGCCATAATTGTGAAAATTTTTTGTTACCCAGATTTTAACATTATCATTAGCTAATAAGCTAAGTGATGAGTTATAACAAGCTGGTAGATATGATGGGTATTTGACGTATTCTTCAATATCATCATTTAGCGGTTCCATGGCTGGTATAGTGCAACCTTTTGTTTTTATGGTGGAACTTAGCGGATTTGCTGGATTGTCTATATTATATCGATGTTGAGTAAATAGTTTGGCTGTAGATTCGTGGTCCGCAAACACCATGTTCATACTCCTATTGGTATATAAGATCAAGGAGCTGTTACCACTGAACAAGGTCGCGACCAGAAGGAACCGGACCACCAGCAATGATCTTGTGGAGGCGTTGACTCGTCTCGCACTCATGCTGACTGAAATAAAGAAACCCACTATATCATTCATCATATTTACCTAAACCTAGACATACCTACTACGCCAAGAGTAAGTATATAAACATTACCTACGTTTAATTCTTACGCTACTGAAATTAACTACCACTCTCGAAAGAAGAGGAAGCATTGAAACATTTTGTTTAACTCAGGTGGGTATCAGTTCTGAAGTAAGTAACTCGTATTTCCTACCGCCATCTTCATTCGGTCAGGTATGGCCCTGGATATAGCCACTCATAGTCATCGTTGAGATTTATAATATTTACTTAAAAGTAAAACTAAAATGAAAGACAGCACTACATACTTAATTAGTTCTTTAATGTTTACTTACCTATGGTTAAAAGGCAGAGTATGTACCTACTTATTTAATTTACATTCGTAATAAATGCAGTAAATCACATACCTAATACTTGCATCACTGAAAACATAGGTAAGTATGCAATCGCTCGACTATCAGTATCACAGATAGAAAAATACTTCTAAACTAAGTAAAATAATTTATTGAGGTTGGCCTTGGCAAATTGTTACGTTTGACTGTCTTGTGTTTGTTCAAGACGAGATGAACTCTATTAAATCTAATAATTTACACACAATAGCAATACAATTTAAGCTTAGAATCATCCACACAGCGACTCTGATCGCCATAGAGGTTGAGTCGACTGGCGGTCCCAACGAGCGCCCACGTATTATTGTCTTTACGCAGTGTGGCTTCGAATACCCCATCTCCTGGTGAAGTTTTTATTACAATCAGAAGCTCCTCCCGTCCCGATACATCTGTTATAGGATTTTTAGGTGCTTCCATTATCGACATATCTAATGTTGTAGAAACCGAAAGATGCGCACACTGGGGATATTCTTCAAGCATCTTATTTAAAATTGACACAAGGCTAGCTGAAGCTTCTAGAGCTAATGGGCTTGTCTTCGATACGGCCACGTGCCTATGACACGTGCACCAGTGGTCGTCTATATCTGCCATCGTACATGTCCTATTCTCAGGAACCGGTAGAAATAGACTGATGCTTCTTCTATGGCTGTAGTTAGATTTACTTCGCGACATTAAAGTTTCGTTATTTATATTTTTTAAATCTAACAGATCTGCCAGAGTTGCATGCAAATCGAACGGGGTCGTAAGCCGTTGGCTGTTCAGTTTTAAATTTTTGTAGGCTTGTGTATAATTTTTCCGAAATGATGGAGGAGTCAACATAAACAGAAATGGTAGCCGCTCTTCTAAACGTCCTTGTTTAGTCGATCTTATTCCTCCCCATCTTATTCCATGATCGCTTACCAACATAACTATGGTATCGTTCAAATAGTTTGATGCTTCCAAATTATTAAAAAAACGCACATAATCATCATCCATGACCATGGGAAAGTTTAAATAATCATGTGACATAGTGATTTCCCAAAAGAATCCAAATAGCTTTGAATTTTTCAAAGTCATTGTGAGGTCTTCTATATAGTCTAGTAAGACTTTATAAAAATATTTGTCTTTCATGCAAAGATATGAATTGAAATCTTTATTTGATCCGACATTGTGTTCAGCTTGATCAATAAAAGTGTGCATGTAATAGTCAGTCGGAGTGTTGCTGAAACCAACCTGCAAGTAATTGAAAGTGCCGAGGTTGGAACAGTCTTCACCGAGCGCGGTGTAATATCCCGCCTGCTTGAACCATTCCCAAATGAAGGGACAATTATCGAACGTGGCTTTTTGATATGGGTGACATACATGTTTGATCTCACTATCTCTTATTCCTAACAACATGGGAATCAAGTTGGGAAAAGTATTATCCCCGACTTTATTATACCCCAACATTTCCACAGCCCCCTTACTTTTTAAAAGGTGTATTGTTTTCGGCATAGTCCTGTGAAGGTTGAGTCTCGAAACCGCGTCGACTCCCAGTATCAGTATGTTGTACGCATTTTCGTTCTTTGTTTTCTCAGCCTTATTGTCATGTTTAACGAATGATTTTGTAAGCGCAAATGAAAAATATTGTTTGTATATTTCCTTCGATTTCATATAACACGTTACTTTGACAAATTCATCCTGCGCAACAATGCTATTATTAAAATATTTACAGTCATCATATTTCACTCTATCGTCGACATATGAAGAGGTGATGTCTTCAATTGTGGTGGGCCTATAAAATGCTTTGTAACAACATGATATATTACTTTCATTTGTAATATTATAGTGCGGAAGATTTTTAGTTTTGATCCATATTTTTTTTCTGTCACTGCCTAATAAACTTAGCGATGAATTAAGACAAGGTTCTAGATTAGAAGGGTATTTGACATATTCTTTGACATCGTCATTCAACGGTTCCATGGCTGGTATGGTGCAGCCTTCTGTTCTGATGGTGAAACCTTGTTCCGAAGGGTCGATATTGTACTGATGTCTTATTAAGGCATCAGAAGGTTTCCGATCGATGTCGATGATGTTCATTGTCCTGTTGGTAGAGAGGATGAGGTAGCTACCACCGAATATGATGGTGGCTAGAAGTAAGTACTTTAGCCGGACCGCCAGCGACGTGCCTTTGAAGGCCCTGCCTTCCCTCGCAGCGCGACTCATACTGAAATAATGAAACCAACTGTCATAATTTATATGCTAAAATCTGATTTATCACGCTTCAATAATGAATAACCTTAGTCGGACGAAGTATTGTTATTTAAAACAGACTAGTTCAGTATCCATATTGTTTGATTAATAGTATCTATTTACCCGCCACCTGCAGAGTTAAAAAAAAAATACCGATGAATAACTAGAAAGACACGATGCATGAGCGTCAGCGCATAACTTAAAAGGATTATTGTCTTTCGATAATTCATTTTTGTATGAAGATAAACATTTGTGGAAAATAATACGACATATAAAAAATAATATGTTTTATTTTCAAATTTACCATTAAATAAACGTAGAGATACAATACTTCATTATATATAAAAATGCGTACCTACCTCCCTAACTAAACTATTATCTACTTCTACCTAGTGAACAAAAGGCTTGTTGAAATAAGTATATATAAATTAAACAATTTAACAAAGCCTATAAAATATCTAACCGATTCATCATCGCCGAGCCAGAAACCCTGAACGTAGAGACATGTAAACTAAACGTGAACTTGTAAGATGGGTTAATATGAGATGTAAGCTCGCAAATTTTGTAATTTTAAACATATACGAGTACTTACTGAATGGAAGCTCTAAGTATGTGGGTTGGGTATCCACTACCCACAAGGGAAGTACCTACACTATATTATGACATGTTAGTTCAACTTTGTCAATCAATCACTTGTCCACATTTTATGGTATTGTAGGTACTACTAGTTACATATAAAATCCTATTTTTTTTATAAGTATTACATTTATTGACATAAAGCTTGTGACTCAATTGCATTTCTATCTACCTCAGCCGCTACAATTAGGTACTATACACTTGTACTTTAGTACTTATTTGTTATTTGTGTTCTTATTATTGTAATGTAAGTGTTTATTAAGGGGAATCCTCAAGGTAAATTTCCACACAAAATGTTTCGGACAAATACTCAAAAAGTACGCCGTATTATAGTAATTTCTTCACACTATTAGTTTCGTCCATGTTTTTCAATTTCGTCAACAAAAAAAGTGTAAGGTTTCATACTTTGATTTAGATTTTATACGTGTTTTAAAATTAACCCTACTAACTTAAACACACGTATAAAATCTAAATTAAAGTATAAAACCTTACACTTTTTTTGTTGACGAAATCGAAAAACATGGACGAAACGAATAGTGTGAAGAAATTACTATAATACGGCGTACTTTTTGAGTATTTGTCCGAAACATTTTGTATGGAATTCCGATTTGAGGATTAGCCTTAATACACATTAATAAATTTCAGAACACAAAGATTCAGCGATCGCGATTGATTAAACGTTTACAGTAAAGTTACATACACATTACATTTTAACAACAAACAATCGTGCATGAAGATACATCGTGTACCTTTAAAAATATCACAGCTTAGTACTTCCGCTTTGAGCTATCTACAGAAGCAGTATAACTTGAGTTGATAGTGGTGCACGCAGTGGCTCTGGTCACCGTAAAGGTTCAGTCGGCTGGCGGTCCCGGCTAGTGACCATCCACGGCTGTCTCGCCGCAGGGTCGCCTCAAACACACCCCCTCCCGGCTTCAGCTTCACCACCACCATGAACTCTCTCCACCCCACCTCATCCTCACTCGGACTACCCGATATCAACTCCGTCGCTTCTAAAACTTCATCCAACCGTAATTTGGAACACTGGAGATGGTAACGCAACATAGAGTTTAAGTGCGCAACTAAATGCCCAGAAGCCTCTGTCGCTTCCGGACTCGTGGATTCAAGCTTATCCATTCTGTGACAAGTACACCAGTGGTCATCGATCCCTGCGCTGTGGCACGATCTGTTCCCCGGTATCGGTAAGAATAAACTGATGCTGTTTCCTTGAGCATAATTCATTTTACTTCTCGATATAATGGTTTCATTCTGTATTGTATCTAAATTGATTAAATCTGATAACGTTGCGTGGATATCAAATGGTGTAGTCAATCTTTTGCTGTTAAGTTTTAAATTGTCGTAGGCGAAGCTGTAGTTATCTCTAAACGATGACGGCAGAAGTATATGGACGAAAGGAAGTCGTTCTTCCAGACGTCCTTGTTTAGTAAACCTTATATCTCCCCATCTCATCCCATGATCACTCAAAAGGATCAGTATTGTGTTGTCTAAGTATTTAGACAATTCAAGTTTTTTCAAAAATTCTTCATAACTTTTGTCCATGAGCATTGGATAATTTAAATAGTCATGACTCATCGTGACTTCCCAGAAAAAACCGAAGAATTTCGAAGACTTAAGAGTTTTAGTTAAGCTTTCCACATAATCTAACAAAACTTGATAAAAGTACTTATTGCCCATGCAGAGAAATGAGTTGAAATCTCTGTTATTTCCAACGTGCACTTCAGCTTCGTGCATAAAAGTATGGATGTAATAATCCGTGGGTGTACCACTGAATCCAAATTTTTCGAAATTGAATGTGCCCAGACTAGCACTGTCTTCTCCGAGAGCTGTATAGAACCCAGCATCTTTGTACCATTCCCATATGAAAGGGCAGTTATCAAAAGTAGCTCTATTATTAGGCCAACAAGTTCGTTTTAAATCAGAATCTTTTATTCCTAGCAACATCGGAGTTAAGTTGGGAAAAGTGTTATCACCAACTTTATTGTAGCCAAATAATTCTATAGCTCCCTTCTTTTTGAGATAGGCCAACGTTTTAGGCATAGTTCTATGAAAGTTTAATCTTGATATTGCATCAATACCCATTACTATTACATTATAAGATTGGTTGTGAGGCATCGCAGTCGCGTCATATTTAATCGATATGTTTGACTTTTTTGGTGCGAATAAAAAGAATTGTTCATGCAAAGTTCTGTAGTCAAAGCCGCACGAAACTTTTACGAATTCACTTACAACTTCAATGTTTGAGTTGAAATCGATACAACTTTCGTATTCGACCCTATCGTCGACATCGATGGCCGATATATCAGCAATAGCAGAAGGTCTATAAAATGGTTTGTAGCAGCAGGTTACATTAGCATCACCGGGTATATCATAAAACTGTAGCGCATCCGCGTTGATCCAAATGTGCGTGTCGTTGTTATCGAGTAATGAATAATTGGAATCAGAACACTGTTTCACGTGTTTGGGGCGTTTGATAAACTTTTTGATAGAGTCGTCAAAGGGTTGCAGCCCAGGAATCGAGCATCCTTCTGTTTTAATTGTGTAACTTTCTTCTGATCCTGCCACGTAGTGTCGGCGCGAGTCCCATAGTATTTCAGAAGGAGTGGTATTGAGCAATCGGAACTCAGTGTGATTGTTTATAGATATTAGCAGCAAACTCGCTCCAAATACAGAAGCAAACAATATCAGGTATCGCAATCGCACAGGAGTTGATTTCGGTCTTCCTATGGTGTTTTTTCCCAGTTGAAACATACTGCAAAAACGAAAAAAAAATATAGATAAGGGCAATTACATATTTGTCACTTTAAAAATAAAAAAAAGTAGCAAAAGCATCTCAAAATATATCTCTAAATCATCAATATTATTAATTATCTTGGAACTTATGAATTCAGGTAACGTAATATAATAAAGAATCAACTGCCATTATAAAATAATAAATTGACTACTTATTTAAAACTAAAAGCGTAACTTTTACTTACTTGTCATTCAGAAGGTAAACACAATGTTCAAACCTCAATTAGTTGTAAACAATCACAAACGCTTTTATAGCTTCTGTAGTTTTGTGAAACAGTTATTTTGGCTAAAACTACACGTCTAAATTATATCATGCTTTATTTGTATTTCACTGTAAAATTATCGTGTTATATCACCGCGGAAGACTGTATTGTTGTACAGAGACTTGATGCTGAACTGGGGTTGATGTACTACCCCGTAACGAACTACGCAACTGAAGATTTCGGTTCTTGTGTTTCCCTTTTGCACAGGGAAATGAGCGAGATGCTGATATATTTTGCTCGGAGTTTCATCTGAGGTAGATTTTGACCAGGGATCGTCGTTCAAGCGGAGGCTGCGCGCATGCGCTTCAGAGCCGAGCCTACAGATGCTACGAAGGGAACTGTGCTTACCAGCCAGACCTAAAAGTTGAGGGCGAAAACGCACTGTTTCATACGTAGGTATCACAAACCACCTTAAACTCAATGATTCGTATGAAAATAATAACATGTTAGTTCGTTTAGGCGTCGTGCCTAACTGGCCGATAAGCGATATGTATGTATTTATGAAAACAGATGAGGAGTATCAAGTTATAATGATAGTACATAATTAGTACCAACCTAAATATGAGCTGTTTGTAGCAACATTTTCTTGATCTCGCTGAATTACATAATACAATCAAATATGTAATACGAAAGGGATCCACATTTTACCCTAATCCTACTATCCTACTTCCTACTAATATTATAAACGCGAAAGTTTGTAAGGATAGATCGATGGATTGATGAATGTTTGTTACTCTTTCACGTAAAAACTACAGAATGGATTATAATGAAATTTTACAATAATATAGCTTATACATTAGAATAACACATAGGCTACAATTTATAAAGATACCTGCGCAGACAAAGTCGCAGCACCAGCTAGTATTACATAAATCAGACATTGTTTTTATAGGTCAACAATAATATTTTGCATAAAACGATATAAACACACATATTTTTAATTACTAAAAAAACTTAAATGCCCGTTTGGCCACCATGTAGGTAAGATTTAATTCTCTTCTGTTCATCCCTGTTAGTTTAGGAAATATATTTT
This sequence comes from Lobophora halterata, assembly GCA_932526365.1. NCBI lineage: Eukaryota > Metazoa > Arthropoda > Insecta > Lepidoptera > Geometridae > Lobophora > Lobophora halterata. Next base: position 8,938,849 of record OW052001.1, on the reverse strand, counting down.
CGTAAGTGTTTCCACTGCTGTGTGAAAGATATCCGTATTATTTAGTAATATCCGAGTAATTTAATAGAACCCAGTTTTTTCAGTAATTTATACGTACCTACCTATGTGGCATAGTCTTATGAAAGTTCAGCCTCGACATTGAACTCAGCCCTCGTCTAATCACGTTGTAAGCCAGCTTTCCAGTTGATATCGCAAATGGATTTTCTCTGTTAAGGCTAATCCTCAAATCCAATTCCATACAAAATGTTTCGGACAAATACTCAAAAAGAACGCCGTATTATAGTAATTTCTTCACACTATTCTTTACGTCCATGTTTTTTGATTTCGTCAACAAAAAAGTGGAAGGTTTCATACTTTAATTTCGATTTTATACGTGTTTTTAAGTTAGTAGGGTTAATTTTAAAACACGTATAAAATCTAAATTAAAGTATGAAACCTTTCACTTTTTTTGAGTATTTGTCCGAAACATTTTGTATGGAAATTTGCCTTGAGGATTCCCCTCAAATGTAGACCATTTTTTTGGCGTGAATTTAAAGAATTGATCGTAGACAATTTTTGTTAAAAGTGACTTATACGAAATTATAACTGGTATCTATTATATCGTGGATCTTTATACAATCAAGATATTGTTACGATTGTCTCTACGGATGTTCGAAAAGGTAGACGGTCGATGTAAAGATTTCTAACAGCAGTGTAATTGCAGGGCCAGGTGGTGCAGTGCACCAGGGCCCCGAAGCTCAGAGGGGCCCCTATCTAAGTATAGAAAAGAGAGGAGCAGCGAGCTAGAAAACTTTTCAGTTCAGTTTTAATTTGCCTTTACCGTGCATCTGTTCTTATTTATTTCATTGCGATGTTTTCAACTTACTGGGAAGCACTATAATTTTTGACGCAAGGTGTTTCTCTGACTCGTAATTCCCTACTACCAGCCGTATTGTAAGTTTAAGGCTTAACTATGGCAGTCGCTACATTGTAATCTGGAATTGAGGCCAAAATACTAAGGTTTAAACAGCGTCAAGGGGTGTTAATAAAAAAAAAAAAAAAATATTATAATATTATTTGGTCTTTTATCTTGAAAACCATTAAGAAACATTTATTTTATTCGCTTATTTAATATGAAAAAAAAAAATCCAAAATAAAGCTGTTTTTGAATGGTTTTTTTGATTCTTCTCCTAAACGGCATTATATATATTATATATTTTTATACCATTAGCAAGGTGAAAAAAAGTTAAAAAAAATAAACTAAGATTTTTATGATACGCTAATAATTCTTGCGACAAGGAATTAATATACGTAATTTTGCAATAAAAGTAGGCGTGCACCGCTCTGGACCTCAGTACCCATCTGACTACGGGACGGGGAGGCCGCGTCGCTCTGGCGCGCACCGCCTCGCGAAACGATTTTACGAAACATGACTGAATAAAGTAATATTCACACCATAATACTGTTGGATAGTACGTCCGTTATAGATAAATTTATTTATGTATGCAAATGAGATGGCTATTGGCTTTATTGTCAATACGCGCATGAAACAACATTTATAAGAGGCTCGGATTTGACTGACTGACAGACAATTTACAGGCCAAACCGCTGAACGTAGATACATGAAACTTGAAGAATGTGATCGTCGAGAGCTGAAAGTGAGTACTGGCATGTAAGTAGGTGAGTGAGTAGTGGGCGAGTAGGTGGGCGAGTTGGTGGGCGAGTACGTGGGCGAGTAGGTGGGCGAGTTGGTGGGTGAGTTGGTTGGCGAGTTGGTGGGCGAGTTGGTGGGCGAGTTAGTGGGCGAGTTGGTGGGCGAGTTGGTGGGCGAGTAGGTGGGTGAGTTAGTGGGCGAGTTGGTGGGCGAGTAGGTGGGTGAGTTAGTGGGCGAGTTGAAGGTAGAGTAGGTGGGCGAGTTGGTGGTCGAGTAGGTGGGCGAGTAGGTGGGCGAGTTGGTGGTCGAGTAGGTGGGCGAGTAGGTGGGTTAGTAAGTTTGAGTTAGGGAAGTAGTTAGGAAGGTTGGTAGGTAGTAGGTAGGTAGGTAGGTAGGTAGGTAAGTAAGTAGGTATATAGGTAGGTAGGTAATTCGGTAGGTAGGACAAGTTTTCTTGCCCCATTTTTTTTTCCTTCGCTTCGCTCAGGTTAACGATTCGCACGTCCACCTTGGGATCTACTTGCTATCTCGAAAAGTGAAGTTGTTTTTCAAGTCGTTTTCGGCCAAGTTTTTTTCGGTCAAGTTGTTTTTCGGCCAAGTTTTTTCGACCAAATTGTTTTTGGCTATTTATTTTTCGGCTAAGTGGTTTTTCAGTAGTAGTTAAATACTTACTTCAGTAGTACTTAAGTAAGTAGTTGCTTAAGAACTTACTTAAATAGTAGTTAGTACTTATTTAAGTAGTAGTTAAGTACTTACTTAAGTAGTAGTTAAGTCCTTACTTAAGTAGTAGTTAAGAACTTGCTTAAGTAGTACTTAAGTAAGGAGTTACTTAATAACTTACTTAAGTAGTACTAAAAATACAAAAAATCTAACTATGGGAATGTATAGGGTTGGGAAGGGGGTGACCTCGGAAAAACTTCAACTTTTGACGATTCGCACGTCCACCTCGGGACCTACATGCTATCTCGAAAAGTACAAGTCTTATCCTACGCCCTAAGTACCTAACTTAACTAACTTACTTAAGTACTACTTAAGTAAGTACTTAAGTACTACTTAAGTAAGTACTTAAGTACTACTTAAGTAAGTACTTAACTACTACTTAAGTAAGTACTTAACTACTACTTAAGTAAGTACTTAACTACTACTTAAGTAAGTACTTAAATACTACTTAAGTAAGTACTTAACTACTACTTAAGTAAGTTCTTAAGCAACTACTTACTAAAGTACTATTTAAGTAAGTACTTATGAAAGTAAGACAAGTGCCTACTTTCTTGCCTATTTACTTGCCTACTCACTTGCCTACTTACTCGCCTACTTACTCGCCTATTACTCGCCTACTAACTCGCCTACTTACTTGCCACTTAATAACTTATTAAGTAGACACTTGTCTTACTTACTTAAGTAGTACTTAAGTAAGAAAGTTAATTATGGTACTTACTTAAGTAAGCAAGTCAGCAGGCACTTTTCTTACTTACTTAAGTAGTACTTGTGTAAGTTAGTTCAGTTAGGTACTTACTTAAGTAGGCAGGTTGGTATGGTAGCTAATAGCTATGCAGTAGGTAGTAGGTATGCAGGTAGGTAGGTAAGTAAGTAAGTAGGCACTTGTCTTACTTCCTTAAGTACTTACTTAAGTAGTACCTAAGTAAGTAGTTGCTTAAGAACTTACTTAAGTAGTAGTTAAGTACTTACTTCAGTAGTACTTAAGTAAGTAGTTGCTTAAGAACTTACTTAAGTGGTAGTTAAGTACTTATTTAAGTGGTAGTTAAATACTTACTTAAGTAGTAGCTAAGTCCTTACTTAAGTAGTAGTTAAAAACTTACTTAGGTAGTACTTAGGTAAAAAGTTACTTAAGAACATACTTAAATAGTACTAAAAATACGAAAAATTAAAAATCTAACTATGGGAATGTAAAGGGTTGGGGAGGGGTGGGTTGACCTCGGTAAAACTTCAACTTTTGTTCACCTCGGGACCTACATGCAATCTCGAAAAGTAAGAGTTAAGTACTACTTAAGTAAGTACTTAAATTTGACTTAAGTAAGTACTTCTTACGAAAGTACTTAAGTAAGTAAGACAAGTGCCTACTTACTTGCCACTTAATAACTTAGTAAGTAGACACTTGTCTTACTTACTTAAGTAAAAAAGTTAAGTTAGGTACTTACTTGAGTAAGCAAGTAAGTAGGCACTTATCTCACTTACTCAAGTACTTTCTTAAGTAATACTTCTGTAAGTTAGTTCAGTTAGGTACTTACTTAAGTAGGCAAGAAAGTAGGTACGTAACTTACTTAAGTACTTTCTTAAGTAGTTCTTGTGTAAGTTAGTTCAGTTAGGTACTTACTTAAGTAGGCAAGTAAGTAGGTACGTTACTTACTTAAGTACTTTTTTAAGTAGTACTTATGTAAGTAAGTTAAGTTAGGTACTTACTTAAGTAGGCAAGTAAGTAGGCACTTGTCTTACTTACTTAGGCAAGTAAGTAGGTAGGTAGGCAAGTACTTAAGTAAGTAAGACAAGTGTCTACTTACTTGCCTACTTACATACTTAAGTACTTTCTTAAGTAGTACTCAATTAAGTAAGTTTAGTTAGGTACTTACTTAAGTAGGCAAGTAAGTAGACACTTGTTTTACTTACTTAAGTAGTACTTAAGTAAGTTGTTACTTAAGAACTTACTGAAGTAGTACTTAAGGGCTTATTTAAGTAGTACTTAAGTGCTTAATTAAAAAATACTTAAGTACTTACTTAAGTACTTACTTAAGTAGTACTTAAGTACTTACTTAAGTACTTACTTAAGTAGTACTTAAGTACTTACTTAAGTAGTACATAAGTAACTTAAATTAGGTACTTAAGTAGCAAATAAGTAGGCACTTGTATTACTTACTTAAGTAAGGTTACTTAGGCAAGTAAGTAGGTAGGTAGGCAAGTAAGTAGGCAAGTAAGTAGGCAAGTAAGTAGACATTTGTCTTACTTACTTAAGTACTTACTTAAGTTTTACTTAAGTTACTTAAGTTAAGTTTACTTAAGTTCTTACTTAAGTAAGTAAGTAGGCTCTTGTCTTACTTACTTAAGTACTTACTTAAGTAGTACTTACTTTCTTAAGTAGTACTTAAGTAAGTAAGGTACTTACTAAAGTAGACAAGTAAGTAAGCAAGTAAGTAGGCAATAAGTAGGCAAGTAAGTAGGCGAGTTAGTAGGCAAGTAAGTAGGCGAGTAAGTGGGCAAGTAAGTAGGCAAGTAAATAGATACTTGTCTTACTTACTTAAGTACTTATTTAAGTAGTACTTAAGTAAGTTAGGTATTTACTTAAGTAGGCAAGTCAGAAGGCACTTGTCTTACTTACTTAAGTACTTTCTTAAGTAGTACTTAAGTAAGTAAGTTAAGTTAGGTACTTACTTAAGTAGGCAAGTAAGTAGGCGAGTAAGTAGGCGAGTAATAGGCGATTAAGTAGGCAAGTATGTAGGCAAGTAAGTAGGCACTTGTCTTACTTACATGAGTACATACTTAAGTAGTACTTAAGTATGTTAGTTAAGTTAGTTACTTACTTAAGTAGACAAGTAAGTAGGCACTTGTTGTAGGCACTTAAGTACTACTTAAGTAAGTACCTTTTCGAGACAGGTTACGAGATGGACGTGCGAATCGTCAACCTGAGCGAAGCGACGATTGCCGCTTCGCGGTGCGAACCCGGACCCGGACCCGGACTCGATCCGGTCCGGGTTCGGGTTAGAGTTAGAGTTAAAGATTCGAGAAAGTGAGTAAGTGACTAAACTAAGCAGAGCTTGTACTATGGGAACCAGATAACTGATACAATACATACCTACTTTTATTTTTAATACATACATAGTGTACATATAAAACACCAAAACTTAGGACAAACACCAATGTTCATCTCACAAATATTTCTCCTGAAGCGGGAATCGAACCCGCCCCAGTCCCCAACATACATGCCACTCGACCACTCGAAAACTCAAAATAATGATATAATGTAGCCTAGGTATATGATTTTCAAACAATTCGCATACCTACCAAATTTTGGTTCAGTAGTTTTGGCTTGATTGAGTAACAAACCATTTAGCGAATTTTTAGTAGGTAGGTAGGTATGGACCTGACTGAGCGCGGACCGATTAGTAAAAAAATAATCTGTTCTGTACTATTTGTTAATATTAGGTGATATTATTAGGTAGGAGGTACCTACTTATCTTTGAATAAACTATGTAGGTAAATACTGTTGCATTTTTTTCTGATTTTATCTTGTTTAAATGTCGGTAGGTAAGAAGTTGAACGATAATATTTTTTAGCCCGCAACAGTAAGTCGGCATTCAATAAATATCCTAAATTTATTTTATAATAAAATATGTACCTACTTACGAAACGTTTCTTACTACTCAAATAATTGTCTGAATCTGACCTTACGCAATGGCAAAGCCGCGCGATGTCTGTTTCTGTTAGTCGTCGTGCGCGTGCGGGGTGCGCGGGACAAATCAGAGTGATCCACCCATTTCTGCTGACGTCATAGCAGCCACAGCATTCTTAAAGGCCAATATAAGTTCAAGCTACTTAGAAAGAGGGGCTCGGGGGGTCTGATTCTTTCTTTATTCACCTCATATTAGATGGATAATGCATAGACCAATTTTATGTAATTTTACCATTACATTTTAGTGTGAAACTCTCGTTTTTTCGACTTCAGCCTTAGTTGAGGCACTTAAAGCCAAACGTGTTTTTTTTTTAATTGATGCAAAATTTAAAATCAAAATAAAAAAATAAGTTTTATCACTTTCTTTATAACGAAATATGTTTTCTTGTTTAGTTTAGTTAATGTATTGAGTAAGTTACTTATTAAAATAATTCTTAAATCAGAAAAAAATGTCCTAAACCAGGGTATAGATAGAGCCACCTAGGTAGGTTTAAGGCGTTGCGTAACTCTTAGCCTAGCTGCTTAATTATTTATTATTATTTTATATTCTATACAATGCATGAATTTTATGCTTTGCCAGTAACATAAATACATAATTTGACGACATTATTGGTCGAGTGGCAAGTGTGCTGCAACTCAAGGTTCGCGTGTTCGATTCTTCCGAACAAACAATTGTGTGATGAACATCGATGTTTGGGTCTGAGTGTTTAAAGTATGTGTTGTATGTATGTATTTAGAAAAAAAAGTATTTAAGTATTCTATCAGTTATCTGGTTCCCATAGTACAAGCCCTGCTTAGTTTGGGGCTAGACGGCGTTGTGTGAAATGTCCAAAAATATTTCTATACTTAAATAATAGTTTTATTTATAATATAATAAAATAGTATCAAAGTAAAATTTCACAAAACAATAAAAAAGAGAGATGCTCAATTAGACTAACCTGAGTTCTAAATTAAAACCAGGAACACGTCAAACTGTTGCGGAAGTTGATTCTCAATGTAGCACAAAGTACATAACTGTTATCAAACAATCAATGTTTAGAGTTTATTGGAGTTTTTAATGGTTTGTTAGTACACACGTACTTGTCCCATGCAAGTGTTTTTTAAACTAGCGCCCAATCGATTGCCGTCTCGGCCCCGCACCTAAATAAGTCTATGTATACAGGGTATTAAAAATATATATATATAAATTAATAAGTTAATTTTGAGCACGGCCATGAAAGTATTGTCAATAATATGCAACATGTAATGCAAACATATGCAATATGTCAATATTGTATTGTTAGTAGTTAATTATAATAATCTAAACCTAAGAATTATAAATACGACACATAAATACAAAACTTACTTAGTACCTAATAAGTGAAGATTACCTCTAAATACTTATACCTTATTTAATTTTGTTCTATTTTGCATCAGTTCAGTATAAAACTTGCACATCACTAGTTCATCGAGTTGTGTGGAAGAGGAACGACGCCCGTCCGTCATACAGTGCGAACTAGTACGGAGGGTAGTCACCTAACTGCACTACGATTTTATTTACAAACTACCTTAAAATTGTCTATCATTTACTCACTTATCATAAGACCTGTTTGTAACCAACTTTATTTGAGACAAATAAATAAATTGAAATTGAAAAATTGAACATACTACTCATACTATGTTAAGTTATACAATTTTTTTTTTTGTTTGACAAGCGTTTAACCACTACCTCACTTGGTGGTAATTGATGGTGTGGTCGAAGATGGAGCACGCTTGGCTAGTATGAACTTATTCACTCTAGTCTTACGGGGGGATACCACCCTTACTTAGTTAACATTCCCATTGCTCGAACCAGGCGTTTTGCGTCAACCTTTATATTGAGCACAAGTAAGGAGTGGAACTCGCTACCGGCGTCTGTATTTCCGGACCACTATGATCTTGGAGTCTACATTATACATAATAATTTCGTATACATAAGCTATATTCTTATTTAGGCTCTATCATAAGGCTAATCAATGACAATTTTGAGAAGCTAACTAAACTATGATTTGAAAATATTAACTTTTAATTAACGTAGTATTCAAAGTATGCTAACTGCTAATCTTCTGCTGCAGCTATTAATTATACCCTGTATAAAAGGTATTTTCAGGTACCAGTTCATTTAAGCCAAGTGCACTGCATTTAATTAACTTTGACATGGTACGACGACGCGACGGCTGCACGATTTATGAGCTAAGTTATAATTACGATCAAATTACAACCGTTTTCAATATTTGTTGATGAAAAATGCGGTGGCAGTGAAACCTTCAATGTATGTATGTAAATGAATGTTTCCTCCGTATTCGTTTCTATTCCTTCCGAATCCGAAAACGATTACATTAGGACTTGGATTACTGTATGCTTAACGATAGTACCTAACCATTGGGAGGCGTCCCCTGCAGGATGCCGTCTAGATGGGTCACAGTCACAGTGTCAGATATTCTGCCGCAAAACAGTAATGTGTAAGTATTACTGTGTTTCGGTTCGAAGGGCACTGTAGCTAGTGAAATTACTGGGCTTTCGAGGCTTATCATCAAAATGTCTTAAATTCTCAATGTGGGCGACCGGTTTAACAGTGTTGCTCCGGCCTATGTGAATCAAAGTACTGTGTAGCACTGTGTAGCGTTCTGGTAGCACGGTTCTGGTTATGAACAGACGTGATCTCTTACCATCAGGAGAGCGCATTTGTTTCGACATAAAAAAGTCGCACTTATCACACTTAAGCATAACACTAGTTTCACTGTCACTGATTATGATACATGCGAAAATTTGTAAGAATGGATCCTTATCTGAATGGATGTTTGGATGTTTATTGCTCAATCATGCCTAACTACTAAACCGAGTTGGCTTAAATTATGAAATAATTGGCGAATTGGTGAACGAGACATGAAACGAGATGGAGCGACGAGTTAAAAGAAGTGGCCGGAAAGCAATGGCCAAGAAAAGCAACAAATAGAGAAGATATGAAAAAATCGGGAAGGCTTTTACAAGAACCCTACACTTAAGGCCAATCCTCAAATCCAAATTCCATACAAAATGATTCGGAAAAATACTCAAAAAGTACGCCGTATTATAGTAATTTCTTCACACTATTCGTTTCGTCCATGTTTTTTGATTTCGTGAACAAAAAAGTGAAAAGTTTCATACTTTAATTTAGATTTTATACGTGTTTTTAAGTTAGTAGGGTTAATTTTAAGACAGAGAATTTTTAGAATTCGGATTTGAGGATTCCCCTTAAACCAAATACTATTGTATTTTAATATTTATTTTGTTTGTAACAACTATTATATTGCAAAAGGCCGGTATTAGGGTTTCCTCGGAATTAGAGATTAATAAGCTTTAAGCTCGTATGCTCAAACTCGTAGAACACCAAAATAATGTTCTAAAAGTTGTCTCACGTGTCTGCATCGTAAGTTATTCTTACACATCAGGACAAAGGTTACGGTCATCGGTTTATCTCGGTTCCTATAGCCTCAATGATGTTGTCATCTATAAAAAAATGTAAAGCATTAAATATTCAATTTTTTTTGTTAACCTTTTATTGTGTCCTTCTTTTGGGCAAAGGTCTCTCCCATATCCTTCCACTTTTTGCGGTCGCTAGCCACCTCCCACCAATCTTCCTGGTAGGCATCTATGTCGTCACGCCAGCGTCTCTTAGGCCTGCCTCGACGTCGTCGCCCGTCCTCAGGTACCCACTTCGTGACGTGTAATTTTTGATTTTAATAGGAAATAATTTCTTCTTTTTAATATCAAATTCAAATTATCGTCATCAGACCACTGCATGAAAGCTACCTAGTAAATGGACGATATCGCGACGCGAAATCAGTAACAATACAATAAATAAACTGTAACGGCTGCCGCGGTATGCCCGTTTCAATAACTCTCTGTGAATTATTGGCATAAAATGTGCGCTATGTATTTTCAGTACCCTTATTATTATAGCTCTTTATTAAAATTCTTGGGTGGTGCAACAAAAAAAACTTTGTTATTATTCAGGCTATTATAAACTACCTAGTTGACGCCCAAAACTTCGTTAGTTTTGTGAATAAATTAAATTCCATTCTTGGTACGCGCTTGCACTTCTTGACGAACACACTCGTAGTCTCGAAATTTAAAGTTTCTAGGTTCAGTGGTTTGGTTGTGCATTATCTGTCAGTCAGGCAGTCAGTCAGTCAGTCAGTCAAGACGAAGCCTTTTCTACATTGATTGATTTATCTGTTCTTAAGTTTATTAGACAGATCGGAAAAAAAGTGTGTAAAGACTTTCAATTCTTCAAGATGGTAGAGTCAGCAAAAAAAATCTTTAGATTTTATAGTAATAAGGATTACTGTAATAAATAAGAAAACCAGCAAAAAATCTATAAATATAATAAAGCAGAAGACCCCGAATTTCTGTACATATGTTTTTTTTTGACGGAAACGCGTTCAGACGATATTAATAAACATGCCCCAAAATTTTTTTTTGATTGGAAGACTTTGTTTGTTTGTTTGTGGGTTTGTGTGTTCGTCCATCACGTAAAAACTACCGAACGGATTTAACTGAAACTTTACGATATCATAGCTACAAAGCCTGAAATGGTTATAGGCTATATAATATTACGCTAAATATCTTCAGAGGGTATATATAGAAGTTTAAAGTTTGTATAGAAACAATTTTTTTTATGAGTGTATCTATCTCAAACTTTGAAATTATGATCTTCAAAACAAATAATAAGATACGGGTTTCATCGATTTTCTAATTTAAAGTTATTAGATGTGAAAGTACGGAATGAAAGAGTTATTGGACCTAAAGTTGAATGAGCCAGTCTCAAGTATACACAATATCTCATTGAAAGTTGCAATTTTATGATTTCCAAAGATAAGTACCGCCAAGTTTTTCAGTTATCTACTAAACTCAATGTTTGAGTGGGTAAAAAGAGGGATTGAAAATGTGCAAGTTTTGATTGACTTGATTAGTACTGACACTTTGCTATTCTATGACATTTCATTCGCGGGTGGAACAAACAACATTGACAATAAACAATTCTTCCACGGGTGACGAAGTCGCACGCGGGTACAGCTAGTTGATAATATTTCTGTAACTATACTTTTTGTAGGTGTTATGCAAGCAGAAGCTATACTGCCCGCGCATTCGCCCGCGTAGTATTGGTATAAAAAATAGCCTATCCAATGTGTTTTCATAGGATTGGCTACTTGCATAGTACAAGCTCTACTTAGTTTGGGGCTAGATAGCGTTGTGTGAAATGTCTTAAATATTTATTTATTTTATACTAGCTGACTATGCAACTATCCCTATGTTTTCATCGCGAATTAATAAAATTTATTTCTTAATACGCGCCGTCTTGACGAACACAACCTCCAAGTTTCAAGTCTCTACGTTCACCGGTTTGGCCTGTACGTTGTCTGTCAGTCATTTATTTATATTTATTTATTATTTATCTATCCCTTTTTATCAACTTTTGCCTCTATAAAAATAGTAGGATTACAAACAAGTACGCGGGCGAAACTCAGGTTGCTTCTAGCCGTGCTAAGGGTGAAAACTTGAAAAGTCGAGGCTGTATTTTACAAGAGCTCTGAAACATTTCAAGAGCTCGTGTCGGGATCAAGATGCAGCTTGGACGATTACGGAGTGCACGCTTGTGGGTCACGTACGTTGGCTAAGCTTGGTAACAAGCTCTACATTTTATTTTGATTGTGTTCGAGCGGGTTTTTAACTTCTTCACCTAAACTAACTACTGGCTCACATAAGAGACCTGGCAATTAGTGTAAGGTACCTACCTAGTAGCTAGCAATAGTTATTTGTACACCAAGGGCCTGAACCAAGCTCGAATTAAATACCCGCCCTCGCCCTTGGCTCGAGCTGATAAGTCTTGTATAAAATGGGCTTCAGAAACGAGGTGGAGGACATTAAGGTGGAGCGCGGTTGTATGGAATTTTTTTTTTTGACAATCGTTTTCTAATAGTGGGGGAAAGTTGTTCCATACTAAACTACTACCCCATGCAAAATTTCATATTCCTGAGATGACATCTAGAGCCTGCGCATCGCCTTTGAACTTTTTTAATACATATAAAATCTGCCCTCAAAGACGACCCCAACAAATTTTGAAAATTATTGTTTATTGTTAAAGTTATGAACTGAATCAATACCAATATCTACAAAACTGATATTTTAGATAAAATGGAACAGCTAAAACCTTAAAAACAAGCATAATTCAGGTACCACTTGTGAGTGTAATGTGTGAAAAATGTGTAACCGAACTATACAGATTATTTTGTTTTTTTTAATAAAATGTGTCATTTTGTAACTGTTTTCCTATTGTTATTTCACTGTATATCGAAATTTCATCGTAATTTCCTTCTTCGTCTTTAAATAATACACAGAAACCTTACGAAATCAATGCTGCCTTCAGAACATTTTTATGAGATTTCGATCGCAATTCTACCAAGACAATTAAGTCAAATCAGGTTTTATGTTGCTCTTAACCCATAATGCACTTGCTGCAGAGGGTCTATTAGATGTTGTGTCTATAAAACTGTAAGATAATCCACTGAAATCGATTTAACTTGAAGTTTCAGACATTTTTGACCTCAGGCATGAGTTTTTCGCAACTTTTGCAGTTTTCTTAAAAAAAACTTATTTGTATTGATCTTAAATCATTCTGAGGTAAATGTGCTACCTTTGTATCTTAATAACATACGCTTTAGTAGCATAAACAGCCACAATTTTTTTGTTTTTGACCAAGAGACGTCCAGCGCACCTATTATCATGATTTACTCAGGCAATTATTTGTTAAGTAAATATTCGTTCGTTGCTTATGGTAATTTTAACTTGTAAACAAATGTAAATGTATAAGAAGATCTAATATTAATATGAAAAGACATTTAAAAACTTCTAACATTGATTTTAACAGCCTAGATCTTGTGAATTGGAGAATTTCATGGCGACTGCGTAGGTGGGTAAAGAATGTGGCTTAAATTTTATAATTTCTCTTTAAACAGGGATTTTAAAAGCATCAATAAGTCTTTAATGATTATTGATAAGAAAAACGTTAAGAGATTGGTTGTAGAAACATCGCTATGTCAAAATAATTAATAATATTGATGCAGCAATCAGTTCGCAAACTAGGTGGCAGCATAGCGTATCAAAGCAATAACCTGAACTCCTTTAGGTGTTGTTTATCGTATTAAATAACTTGCTATATTATTAATCTATCACATAATTAATAATATAAAATTAAATAAATACATTAAAGTGGTGTTTTGTGGGCTGAAGTCGATGTCGAAAAAATTTAAATATTATTTCCTTTGGAAAATATCAATGGTCTTGCGGAGGCTCAGGCTTAAATAATATTTTACATGATGCAGTTTGAGCCTATGCAACAACTTTCCCCCGCTATTAGAAATCGCTTGCTCAAAATAACGATTTTCGCTCCACCCTTGTATACATAAGATTTTTCACTTCGATAACGAAGAAATTAAACAAATTTAGACTAAAAAAACGCCCATTTCGTAAATTAAAAACAGAGTCAGCCATTTAATATTACATACGATATTCGAAAATCGAATGAAAAGTTATGAGTAGGTCCCTCATAATACCCTGATCCACAAGGACCGAAGTTCGAAATTTAAAAAAGGTCTCAACTTCCGGCTTGAACGGCGGAACAGATTTTACAAACAATTACTTTTTTGCCCTAGGCCTAAAATGCAGTTTTACTCCCTCTGTACCTAGCATAAGATTTAACTTTATGAGTATGAGAATCATTCATGAAGTAGAATTAATTTTGCTTATAAGAATTCACAGTCAATTTATGGAGATAAAACTTACATACGAAGAATCAAGATATAAGAGAGAAAATATAAAGAGCGGAACACACGTTAAATAATAAGGTCAAAGGTAAGTAAATTAATACGCTCCGGTTTGAACAAGAGGGGAAATTGGATAATTTTGGCGCATGCGCTCTGTTCCTTACCTTTGACACAGAACGAAGAGGGTTAAAATCGCACCCGATCACAAATTATTATTTCAATTTTATAAAACAGTATAAAGTTTCATTGAATATTTGCCGCATAAGAGATATGAATGAGGACCACGTCGTTTTCCCTGGAGGTGAGCAAGTGACCATCTTGTGCTGTGCTTTGGCCAAAAGGTTATGAAGCCGATGTTACAAAATCGATAGTTGAATAACACAAGCATAACCTTAAACTCTACTAACACAATACTACTTACAGTGCTTTGGTTTTTATATTAAGGGATTGTTGCTTGGTGTACTATTATCGACGGTGTATTATTTAGAAATGGTCCCTCGGTTCGTTTACGTGTCTTTTTACTTCGAAGGCTTAATGAATAACAAATGAACTGGAACGATTGATGATGTCATTTCTAATCTCATCACATAGGTTCATAACTTATATAAATTATTCTAATAACAAATTTGATTTTTCCAGGTCATAGCCCTTATTTTCCTAACACTGGTCCCCTGGCCGGGGCCTTCAGTTTTCAAGATCACCTGTTCACGTGACAACTCGAAAATCGTCAGGAAAGTCATACAGAATAAATGGCTCCCTGTTTTAGAAAGGTTTCAGGTAAGATTTTCAATTAATAATGGCTGTGTAATTATTGAAGTAAGTAGGTTTGTGGAGTGGCTGTTGTTGATGTAAAGAACGTTGTTTGCTTAGCCTCCACCTAACCTTCATAGCTATTAACAGTCGGGTAAAAACAACTGAACAAGTATGTATAATTCATATTTTATTGATACTTATTTGATCAGTTGGAGGGCGGTGAACGTCAATGACAACTTCAATTCAATGCGCGTAAATTGGCTAGAATATTGCTTTCTCTATCTAGCTGAGGCTGAGTAGGCGAGGTCAAATATCATAATCTGTGATCATAATAAAGTGAAAGAAAATACAAAAACACCACATACTTGCGTTGCCACGATACGCCTACGAATTTTAAAGATATGTTATAAAGCTAGGAGTTTTTTTTTGTTGTTTCATAGAACTGGTTGAACACAATATTAATAATAAACGTCTACGAATGCTCGTTATGTGCTACGCAACGCCTACGAGTTATGTAGACAGTGAGACCTCAAAGTGTGCTACAAAATCAGCTTTTTGATGATAGGTAACGTCTACGAATGTTCGATACGTGCTACGCAAGGCCTACGAATTTTGTAGATAATATAAGTTGTGCTACGAACTATACCTTTTTGACTACGCGAAACGTGTGCTACGCAACTTCTACGACTTTTGTACGTTTAATAAAATAGTGATTTGAAAAATGATTTCCAGGTAAAATTACCGCTCGAGTGTCCGTTCCACCCGGCGCGGGACATATTTGCGCCGCAGCACGCCGCCAAGCTTCAGCACAGGCCTTCGCAGTGGACATGCGCCTTTTGCGGAAAGTCCTTCTACGAGGAGCGCCACCTCGACACGCACTTCGACCAGCGACACAGGAACCAGATTAATAAGGTCTGTCTGTGTGTGACGGTACACTTTGAACCACCTTAAACTACGCGTAAATAAAAGAATCAGCTGATACGGTTCCCTTCGATAAAACGGACTTTCAAAGTGGCGGTCAGGACTAATGCGTTGCCTTTCCCCATCGAGCATAGAGCCAGCATTTTAATGACTTAAATGGAAAGGCTTTACAATAAATTCAGATTGGGCGCAAGATTCACCGCAATCCCCATCGAACATAGTCAGCATTTTGGTTTGAATGGAACGTTTGGAAAGACCTGTCGCCTTATTCCATCCAAGGTTCATATTAAAGGGCATAGTCGTTGTAGGCGGAGGACGCGGTGTGCCTGGCAGACTACTGCGACATCATCCGGTGCCCGGTGCTCATGGCCCACGGGCTACTCAGCGGGGGCGACGGACCCAGCACTGATATCGAGGTATTTATATTTCAATTGTAAAACCGTTGGGGAATATAGGTTCTTGAATGGAGAGCACGAAATAGACGGCGAAGTGTAGGACGGCCTTCCACGTGATTGATTTACGACATTGTCGCGTTAATGGGAAGTCGTTAGATGGAAAAGGATGGAGAAGGCTTGAGACCACTCGTTCGTGGCCTCTTATGAAAGAAGCCATGTCCAGCTAGTGGTTGCCCAGAGGCTGACATGATGACGATGCTTCACTCAATCTATTGTTAATTGTTAATTTTTTTAATAAAAATCTAAAGTGTAAAATTAAATCCAGGCCGAGATATACCTACGAGATAGATTACCTACATATTTTTATGTTTTATTTTATGTCCTACATATTTTTATGTTTTATTTTATATGTGAAATAAAATAACAAAGGTGTTGACCGATTAGAGGAATACCCCGTGCCCCCACTATAGCTTTTTCAATTTCGTATGTCTGCAATGGGATGGGGCAGGTTTTACAACTTGTAATGAAATGATAGTAAATATTAAGTAATAAATAAATATTTCGGACATTTCACAAATACAAATAGTTTATTCAAAAAGTTACAAGTACGGTGTTGGTAACAATGGTTTTTACAAAATCTTAATGTAGGTAGTACACAAAAAAAGAACAGATTTATTACTAAATACGAACTACTTAATAGTACAATATTATAAAGAAAAAACAAAGTCGTACATATATTTAGACTTCGCAAAGTGCACTAACTCCCACCCTAGGAAAACCTGTGTTGTGGGTAGCTAGTACTCTTTCGTTCGAGCATTGTTGTCACTAAAGATAATGAATGATTGCCGTGCTACGAGGCGCATTGCGAGGAATGCACGCCGTACGCTATGAAAGGGTGCGCAATTTGGTTGCACTTTTGGGAAAAATATTATGAAGTATAATTTTAAGTAGAATAACCTTTTAGGTAGGTATATAAAATAATTTGTTACATAGAAAATAATAATAATTTAGAATTTTAAAACACATATTGATAGATTTGTAGGTAGAAACAAGCAAAAAAAAAACTTATTTATTATTCTCAGGTAAGCTAGGAAATTAGGTATTCTTCTTATTCTCAGGTAAACTTATATATATATGATACAACTATATATTTTTAGTTATATACATATTTTGTTTTATTTTTATTGAGTGTGGTGTGTTAATATAAATATATTTTTTTTTACGTATAAGTAATTATTAAGTTGCCGAGTACATACATAATATAGGTACCTAATTTAAAAAAATATATTTTTTTTTAATTAATACATGAGATTTAGCTAAAAGTTGTTCAGTTTCGAGGTAAGACGGGGTCATAGCCCAGTCACTTATAGTTTTTTTTAATTTGTTTTTTGTAAACGATAATATATTGAGTAATTGGTTTATTTTTGTGTAAATATAAGGACCAAGAAAGGTAAATGATCTTTTACCGAATCTAGTTGATAATTTAGGAGTCTTCCATACCAGTCTTCTATTGTTTTTTTTTTCAGGTAATAGAGACAGTGCAATTTTATGAAATTTTTGAGTTATTGCAATAATGAATAGTTGCCTAACTGTGGGATGGTTTACTTCCGAATATAGTGAACTAGTAGGATGTATGTAAGGTTTTTGGTAAGCAACCTTTAGCACCGTCCGCTGGGCTCTCTCAACGCTAAGTAAGTGAGTTTTACAAGCAGCACCCCAGGCGGAAATACAATATGTGAGAGCAGATTGGCACAGAGATTGATAAACCAGTCTCATAATATTTTTATCAGCACATGGTCTAAGCTGTTTTAAACTATAGAGCAATTTACGCAGTTTGGAACTGAGTGCAGTGACTTGAGGTTTCCAGGTAAGGTGCTCGTCTATAACGACACCCAGATACTTGACAGTATTGACACGGGTAAGGGAAGGACAATTACACTTTTCAGCCGTCGCAGTTACATGATTGTGAAGTTTGATGTCAAAGGTAGCATTAGGCGACGTTCGTGAGGTGATACTAAAAGGAATATAATTGGTTTTGTCTGTATTGAGTGTCAATAAGTTGCGCTGGAGCCAATCTGAAACTAAAAATAGGCCAGTTTGTGCTTTTTGAGAAACTTCACTCCACAATTTACCATAAAAAATTAACGCGGTATCATCCGCAAAAGCAAACGTTTTAGCTCCTTCGAAGTTTATCGAGCGTAAGCTGTTAATATAAAGTAGGAAGCGTAGGGCCCAAGACGCTGCCTTGAGGCACCCCAAAATTAACTCCTGATAAATCACTAGAATGATTTTCTAGTTTCACACTTTGCTTACGATTGCTTAGGTATGATCTAAACCACTCGAGCGATATCCCTCTGATCCCTAACATCTCCATCTTGCGAAGTAAGATGGGCCATCTAGATTGAATCTAATCAGAGCTTGTACTATGGGAACCAGATAACTGATAGAATACACCGATGTTCATCAACTCATCACACAAGTGCTTGTCCTGGAGCGGAAATCGAACCCGCGACACTCGGCGTGGTAGTCCAACACACTTATCACTCGACTAATCGTGTCGTCAAAATTAATAATTAGACATAGGTACTTTACAGAGCTTGTAAGTAATTGATGGAATACTTGTAGGTATAAGTACTTTTTTGCGACAAGACAGACATAAACTATTTATTATGATTAATAATAAATTCGTGATACCATTACATGTTTTGATCGGAAGGTATGGCAAGACATAGAATCCGTGAAGAAGGCACTAGCGCCGGCCGCGACCCGCAGCGTAGCAAAGGTTCCCCAACGCAGGAGGCGTCACGTCCGCGCCCCTCCGCCCCCCGCGCCCGACTGCCCCAAGACCGACCTCGATGTTGAACAACCAGGTAACTACCAGCACAGAGTTAACTGACACAACCACAATGTAGTGAAATTACATAGGATGTAAACTCCGAAGATGACAACCAAACATTGGGAACCTAACGGCCAAGAGTTTTTATTATACCTACGATTGGTTGACGAACCTTAAACAAGAAGTCTTCGCGTAAACATTATGAGAACGTTTTCTTTCGGACTCTTTTACTAACAATAGCGCCTGGACAGATAACTTTGGAAACACACTCGTTCGATGTAGGTACGTACTGTAATAAATTGGGCGAGGTAAACAATTCTAAAATCTCTTTTCAACCGACTTCAAAACAGGAATAGCTTCTCAATTCGGTTAAATCTCGAAACTTTTTTGTTTATCAATCTAAGTATTTATTTTTGTTTGAGAGGATATACTTTCACATTGGTCCTATAGAAATTTCATCAAAATCAGTTCAGTAGTTTAGTTTTCAACAAAATAACTGAAAATATATTTCGACGAAGTAAACAATGTTACGTAATTTGCTTCTCTGTGACTTTTCAGTGCCTACGGTCACTTGGACCTTCCGATTGAAGTTGTTGTATGTTTTTGAAAAACCTTGATTATTAAATGAACGTGGTCTAGAATAGTCTTGATTTTGTTTTAGAATCCGACGAGAAAAGGACAGATGACACGGAAAGCGAGTCGAACCAAACAGCAGAGCTTTGCGACGCGGACACGGTGGAGTCTTCGCTGCCGCCCGACAGCCGCCAGAAGAGGCTGGCCGACTTGCAGGCGGAGCGGGCGGCCTGCGACCCCACCCGCTTGCAAACACTCAAGGTTACGAAACTTCATTAGTTTAAAGCCGCAAGGCCGTCTTAAACTATGCTAGGGCCCTTGGGCACACAGAGAATTTGGGGCCCTTTTGGAAAGTAAAGAATAGTAGATTATGCACCAAGGGAATAAAGCAGTGTTTAGACACAGGGCCCGCGACACTAAAGTCGCGGGCGGCAGTTTGGACCCAATACAATCACAAATATAAAATATTATTAGAGAAATGGGTCTAGCAAGTTTCTACGTTTTCTAATCTAATCTCTACCTACAGGTACGCTGTGAAAAGATTGTGCATTCCTGCATTGCGACTCTCTTATTGCATCTTACTCAACACCAATTCAATGAACTTGAAGGTCAGTTTATCTTACTTATCTAACCGAACCGAAGTCGGTGCCGCCTATAAACCTGAACACCAAAGGCGGTTACAGCGTTTTCAGAAACATTACTGGTATCCCTGCTATATATTTCAGATGAGATGCAGCGCGCCGTATGTTGGTACCTGAGTTGCGACCGGTACTGGGAAGACACGGCGCCAACCACTCGCGCCTTCCCCTGGCCCCTCCTGCTGGCCCTCGCCACCGGGCTAGCCCTGGCCTTGTGCATGTGTTACTACATCATTTGGATCGTTTTTGAGTAAGTCCCTCGAGCAAAGGATGAAGGGCAGTTTAACTCTTCATAAAATCAATTCAGATTTTTGATTTATTATTGAATTCGGCGATTGATTGCTATTTCTACAATGTTTCAGCGTTCTATGTCCTATGGCTCCAAAAAAACCGTATGACAGATGGGACGGACAGAAATTTAGGTCATTTTTATACCTGTTCTGATTAGTACGAAATTCTAAAAAGTGATTTGATAGATTGACAAAAGGGATGTTCATGGTAGCAGCCAGAGGATGAACTTATTTGACTCAAACTTTCAGTTCAGAGGAAGGCAGCGTAGCGGGCAGTGCGTCCGTTTCGATGACGACGCATTCCTCGCCGACGCGGGCGGAGCGTCTAGCGGCTGAAGAGGCGCTTCTCGACGACCCGGACCACGACGACCATTACATCTACGTCACGTACCCTCCCGAGCTGAAGCGACGGCTGCTGGAGAGGTATACCGCGAACAAACTCACGCTTATCATTCTCTCGCCGTACATCAGGCAGACAAGGGTCGATTGAGGTCATTGCGTCGACGACAGCGACGGGCAGGGGCAGGAGCGTTGTCAATAGTAGGGCGATTATAGAATTACCTACCATTTATTTATATGGTGCACCTATGAGCATGAAACTGTCGACAAGCGTTGTCTACGGGCTCTCTCGGCGCCTAAATGTCAAAAATATTTCAGAATTTAAATAGATTTAGGGGGTGCTGAACGATAATCGGCTGCTGGAGAGGTATGCCGCGAACAAACTCACGCTTATCATTCTCTCGCCGTACATCAGGCAGACAAGGGTGGATTGAGGTCATTGCGTCGACAACAGCGATGGGCGGGGGCAGGAGCGTTGTCAATAGTAGCGCGATTATAGAATAACGATTTATTTATATGGTGCACCTAGCATGAAACTTTCGACAAGCGTTGTCTACGGGCTCTCTCGGCGCCTTAATGTCAAACATACTTCACAAATGAAATAAATCTAGGGGTGCTGAACGATACAATTGGAGCGGTGATTGGTACGAAATAGTTTTATATTATCGCCCCGCTAGTTCTCATAAGGGAGAGGCCTATAACCAGCAGTGATGACGATGATTGTTCCTGTCATGCTCGTTCGCTGTCAAGTGTCGGAGGAGGAGAGTATAAAATTATAGTCTCCTTTTTATCTTTCTCCATTAGCGAAGACTAGGGTCGCTTAATATTAATTTTATTACTCACAGTATTATTATTAAAATATAACGTTATTATATAGTATCTACGGAATAAGACATTTTATGCACAGATATTTAGATTTTTTTAATCCTTTCATAAGTTATGTAGAGGAATGAAAGATTTCATAGCAGTACAATTGTTGATATCAATTTGATTAAATTTTATGGCATTTCACCAAACTAGACTAGATAGCATAAGTATTTACACATTTCCTACGACTTAGAAATGTTATTTCATATACTATTTACTCGTATGATTGCTGCACCACTGAAACGCGCCTTTTGAACTCGATATCGATCGCCGCTTCATCTCTAAATATGCAATTTGTTGATCCTGCATTTTAATAACAACACCCCCTAACATGTACAAAAATCTATAAGAAATGTAGTATACAATAATTAATTAAAAAATATGTTTACGGCGGGAACCTTTATGAACCGTGTCGCAGGTAATTTAATTTTTATTTTTAAAGCCTTTAAAATTCATTTGGCTTTCGTCATGGAGATGAGATGTTATTGAGTGTTTATCGGTACTTCCCAATGGAAATTCCTTAAAATACATGATTTACGGTGTTGTGGCAGTCAATGCTATCATTAGTGTCCAAGGCTCTGTTTGAAAATTATTCCTACACGTGTCTTTATGCTTTGGAATATGGTGAATACTAATGTGTTTATTGTTTTAGCTGCTACAATAGAACAACCCGGCTCTGAGTCCCGCCGCGTCCGCATGCTTGCCCCGGTGCAGTAGTCTAAGTTAGTTTAGCAACACATACATTCCGGGGCCTATTTGGTAATCTTTTATATTGTCATGTCAAGACTAAATATACATTAATGTTTATGAAAAATCTACAGAATAAATTTGACATCAACTCTTAAGAATAATTTTGACTTCAACTCCAGCGAACAAACTACCTTGTTTGAGAGAAATGGGCATGAGTATTATTGCATACCAATTTCAATTTTGAAGAAACTGAATGATGGCATTGGTCTGATTTGGCCAAATAAAAATAATTTGGGCGATATTTTGTTTAAAAATTTTAAAAATTTATTTCAATAACTTACCAAATTTATTACTGACTAAGCTACTAATTAACTTAACAATAAGCATAATTTTATGAGCATTAAATATGCTAAATTATGTTTTTTTCGCCCACCTGCCATTTGAAATTTTATTTGATACGAGGTACAAAATCATAATTGTACACACCTAGTTTTTTATCGTAGAAAGTTTAGTATTATTTTGTAAAACTTACGTTTTCTTATTTGATACTAGTTGACAACCGCAACTTCGTTTGCGTTGCGAATCAACAGATTCCTTTTTAGTACGCGCCTACAATTTTTGGCGAACACGCCCTCCAAATTTCGAGTTTCTAAGTTTAGTGGTTTGGCCTACGCGTTGTATATATGTCAGTCAGTCAGACAGGAACATGCCTTTTATATTTATTGATTTGTTTTGTTTGAGAACAGTAGGTTTTATTGTAGTGTGACTTATTTTATAAGAACTTAGAACATAGTTTGTAGTTTGCTTACACTCGGTGCCTAATTTAGTCTTGTGTTTGTATTATCTAAGTGCTCTCTTTTAGGTAGTTACTGTAAGAAAATGTACATAATGACTGCGTGTACCAATTTATGAAATAAGAATGTAAATTTATAATAAGTTGAACTGTTTTAAAATGAGCTGAGATACATTTTAATACAATTTTATGTAAATAACGTAAGTTGTTGCATCGAAAGTTTTATCACATCTAGGTTCCAAAAAAAACTATGCTTGCTTGGCTGTATTAAATAAATGGTGGAAATTGATGTATCTAATGGTGGCTTCACACGGTCTGTGCTAACACGCGCCGTGCCGCGCCAAGGTCATCTGTACGCGCTGCGAATGAGTCCGGATAACCCCACCTCACGGCCTGTGTTAAAACGGTCTTGTGTTAACCGGCAATACGGCCTGTGGCGCGGCCCTTGCTAACACGGACCATGAGAAGCCACCATAAGGCTCTATTCCCACTGGGGTGGCAGCAGCCGGCAGAGCACTTTCAGTGTTAAACAATTTTAAAGATTAACTACATACTTATAACACCAGTATTTAAGGACTATTGACAGGCCGCTCGTGGCTGCATGGCGCCGCACGCAGCCTGTCAGTGGCTTTCACAATACTGGTCTTATACACCGCAATTTTATAATCACCAGAAATAAAATATACACATAATCAGTTGTCGTTACTGAACACAGATATGGCAAAAATGTTTTTTTTTTAATAAATTTCATAAAGATTGGATAAATGTTACCGTTAGTCGTTTTCCTATGGATTTGCGTCAGGCGGTACCCATCATTGATAATAATTTAAGTTTTATTCATCGTTTGGCTAACCTGGGCACCTAGCTCGAACCAGCTCGCAAAATTCTGACAGCACAGATACAAAAATACCCTTTCTGCATTGTCCATTTTTTTTTCGTAATTTAGTTTTGTGGTGTAGGTCTTTTAATAAGGTAGAAAACGTTTAAAATCGTTTGACACTGAAAGAGCTTACCGGCCGCTGCCATCCCAGTGATTGAGCTTAAAAGTAGGTAAGTATTAAAATTATCGATTTCCCGAAACAGAATTGGTATTTTCAGACTTGGCAACTAGTCTTTAACACTACATACTATAAAGTTCACTAAATCTTGAATATTATAGCACTGTTTATTAAATAAATATTTGTTTAATAAAAATTCTTAACAAAAATACTTTATTTATTTAAAAAAAAACGTGGTAATATGGCAGTCTTCGTAGTATTTTATAAATTATCGTCAAATTCTAACAACTTAAATTACTTTACACAACTTATGTTTAGCAATTGATCAAAATCCGCAAAAAGGACCGATTGACGAGTCCAATTGCGGAAAACGGAGTCAACTACATTGATCAAAATCGGTATCTACTTATGACTAGGTACTGTACTTAAATTACAAATATTATTTATTTGAATTAAAATTTTAATACAGAAAAATTACCTGAACGCACTTGACTCTATGCGTATTTGACTCCTTTCCAAAGAGCATTTCCGTCGATAAGGCACTTGCAGCCGCAACCGGTAGGGCACGTGTCGTGCTCCGAGAACCTGAAGCAGATACATAGTTTAGGATACCAATTATACCAATTCATCTACTTACTAAATATCCTGTGTATTGGCTGTTAGAAATAAAGCATAATGAGCTACCTTAAACATTGTAGCTACTGGAAAATATTTTAAGGAATAAATACCTAACATTTAGCAAATTTCATCTAGCGCACGAGTGCTATAGCAATGTTGCATTGTGAACAAGTCCTGTGAAGTACTGTTTTGGTCATAGGCAGAGGCATAATTTCTTACCATCAGGATAGGGTCCAGCTCGTTTCGTAACTTGTCTTCACTACTGAAAAACGCGAAACGCAGCCATCCGAGATGTAGTTAACATGCACAAAAGGAGCCTCTTCAAGGCTCACTAGAAATCCTTTCACTACACTGGTTGGAAAGAACTAGTGACACGATAAGAAGAAGAAATTAAATGAAAATGAAATTTATTTGCCTTTACAATACAATGACAGTCAAATAGAGAAACTTATAACTAATCTAAGTAAATAATTCTAACTTAAAAAGACTTACGTACTATAACCTACTCGTATGTAAAGTCTATGTATTTGTATTGCAAAAAAGGACTCAACTCAGCGTTATGCTGGATAGATGGGGTTACCCACCAATACAGCGCTGGTTTTCAGAAGATGTAGTTACCATGCCAGCATGTGGTGCGCGTGTCCGGCGTGGCTGCAGTACGCGCACGCGCAGGCGAGGCCGCGCACGGGGCGCGCGCACACGGCGCAGCGCAGCGCGAGGCGGCCACACGCGCCGCACGCCGCGCCGCGCGCCACGCCGCCGCACCGCGCGCACTCCACCGCTATCTCGGGGCCCACGTGCTTCGGCAGGCTGCTCTCGTACTTGCACCGGACTAGTTTCATCACCTGTACGACAAAGTTGACTGCATAGAAGTATTAAAGTTTGGAAACACAATGTAGTAAGTACTTTGAAAATGCGACCAAAAAAAGGGAGCCACATTGGCTAACTTCTAGTACATTTTGGTCCGATGCAAATTTTCGAAAACGAGAAGTAATAGGGCTAAATAACTATTATGTGTTTAAACTACTAGGATTTTTCATTGTCAATAAAACTTCATCGTAAAAAGTAACAAACATTATTTGAAAATAGAGATATTTCATTTTTATTGACAGGATGTCTGAAAATTTTCGCTTCAATTTTGGTTTGGTACTGTCTATCTTGTTCTATAGGAATACCTTTATTCATCTATGGTTGACTGATACATCTGTATCACGAGGAATATGGTGCAAAAATGTTGCGGAGAAAAATCATGAAACAACTTCGAAAATTAACGATTTTATATGGAATACAATATCGGCATTCCCAAAAACTTTTTGTACCGACTGAGTAATCGTTGTGAGAACCAGGTGACGTCATCATCCGTTCGTTCGTAAGCGAAACGTCATTTGACTTTTGACTGTGAGCATACCGCAATTTCTTTTTTTTAAAAGGTACATACAAAAAGGTTAAAGGTAAATACAGGTGCCAATAAATAGGGATCAGTTTTATCATATTTGCGCGAGTGAGAGGTAGAGTGAGAGTGTATAGTGTATACTCTCCGCTCACTCACTCTGTATGGCCACAAATATAAAGCCTTCTTGTCTAAAGACTACACGCAGCTGTAACATTTATATGTTCAGATAGCGTCAGAGATAAGTATCCCCCTTGCACAAGACACCCAGTTATAAATCCTTTCAAAAATTGTCATACTTGAAATTATTTTTTAGGATTACATACGATTATACAAATATAATCTATTTTATAAAGGCAAAACTTCTCCATACGCCGCGGGCGGTGATTTGAAGGGATTTGAATCTGGGTATAATAATGCAAGGGGGATACTTATCTATGATGCTGTCTGTACACATATAGTCAACGAAAACGCGGGAAAGCACAGACTAGCCAAATTACATCACTCTTTGTAGTGCTAATTGAGTTCGTTCCTGACCGTGCTAACTTAACAATCAATAATAAGTAGGTAATAATTCAGTTTTTGTGATATCGGAAAAACTCTTTCACAAGTGTTTTTATTATGTATAATGTCATATCTTCCTATTATAACATGGAAAGGCTGACCGGCCTCATTGCCACTCACCTCAGTTTTCTTATAAATAAGCTGCCACCTGTGCAATATATCAGCGTACACCCTTTTTAAGCAGTAGTACAGATGCACTGTCGCTTCGTCCAGCACACAGCTCGACGTCTGCTCGGACTTGGAGGCTGAGGAATCCGTGTAGAAGTTTTCTGCTTCTGAACAAGAATTGCTTCGTAGCACGATGGGTAGTGTCCAGCCGTCTGCACTGATCTCGCTGTATTGGTTCACTGTGTTGTATGGGGAAGTGCCGTTACCCTGGAAAAAAGACATTTTATCTAGGATGTACCTACTAGATAAAGAGACCTCTATTTTAGCAATGCAGGTAAAGGTACAGACAGCGTCATAGATAAGTACCCCTTGCACAAGACACCGAGCTTCAAATCCCTTTAAAATGCCGCCGCGGCGTACGAAGAAGTTTTGCCTTCAAAAATAAGTTATATTTTTATAATCATGTAAGCCTAATCATAATTTTATACTATTTTTAAAAGATTTGAAGCCGAGTGTCTTATGCGAGGGGGATACTTATCTATGGCGCTGTCTGTGTCTGTACCTAAAACTTACACAACTGGAAGTGCTGATGGTTGATTGTGAACTAGAATTGCCTGTATCATTGAATACAGAAAACGCACAGGTGAGCATGGCCGCCATTTGTAGGTTCGATGATTTAGCATAGTGGGTTATTCTGCAATCAAGTAAATAAGATTTGCATAAGATAGACCAGACACAATTTTTTGTCACTATAAAAATCGTGTCTTTGTATATCATAGTACTCTGTGCTAGTTATCTAGTAAAATGTCAACATATACAGGTGTCCCGATATTCAACGATAAGCGGGTAGCGGATGGTGGGGTGGGTCTGGTCGTGACAACTCCAGAAATTATTTCTTTATTTATTACAGTATAATTTATTTTACTGGCATTCTGGTATTTTTAAGGGTCGGGGTGAATAATAGTACTATTTAGGTTGCCGATGAAAAAAACAATTCAGTATTATTTGAAGAAATGGGGTCATGGTAGTTAAAAGTATCATAAGGGGTATCAATTTTCGAAGGATTTCATAAATTGTACTGTAATAAAAAAGTTTTTCGAGTAGTCACGACCAGGTATCCGCTACCCGCTTATCGTTGAATTTAGGGACACGCTGTATAAATCTCCACAACGCATGATCATCAGTCTCATCATTATCTCATCTATCCTAATTCAAATTACAAAATCCATCTACTTTTTGCGCGTTCCAACGTGCAACATTGCTAGGGTGATCGAGATCGCTCACTTTAGTTAAACATTACTTACAATGACTGCAGCAAGTTGCAGCAGAGCGGGTGTCCGACCCAGCCCATGCTCTCTTCGCTGGAGGTGAAGTGCTCCTGCAGCTTGGCTTGCAGCGAGCGCGCCGTTAGCGCCGCTAAGCACCACGAATGAGCTAATTCCCTCTCACCCTCCTCTGCCGCCACGGCGGCGTTTTTTTCACACATATCTAAATATATGTATTCTTTAAAATACATGTAAAATATACATGTATAAATAGGTGGAATTGGCATCAAGATAAGAAAAAAAAGAGGAGAAAAACGTCAATTAGAGTTAGAGCTCTACATTACTTTTGAGAACTGGGCAGGTAGGCACTGTCGTCCATTTCAATAAATCTTCGCTCGGCTCTGTTTATCAGTCTTGAATCCAGATACAAAACGGGCAACGATAGACATTTTTTATTAATTCAACCTGCTGTCCCATTGTTGGGCAAAGGTCTCCCTCAAATCCTTACACTTGTCGCGATCTTTTGCGGCCTCCCACCATTGCCTCTCGAATCCGTCCAGATCGTCCCTCCAACGCTTTCTCGGCCGACCCCTACGCCCCGCCGCCGCCCGTCTTCAGGTATCCAGAGAGTGGCTAGTCTTGCCCACCTCTCCGGATACATGCGGCTAACGTGCCCCGCCCAATCCCATTTAAGCCTGGCCGTTTTCTGTCCTACGTCGGCAATGCCAGTTAATGAACGCAGTATGGTGTTTCTGACTGACACACCTAACATTGACGATAGACATACCTAACATTAAAGAGTACATACCGACAGGATCATCGGGGTCGATGACGTATCTCTCGGCCAGGGTCCGGCTGAGCGGGAACAGGTCGACGGCGGAGTACAGCACGACTCGCGGCGAGACGCAGCCGGATATGCTGCTGCGGCTGCGCATGCTGCCCGCCCGCCTGCCTTGCGCTTTCTGAAATGACATTGACATTTCAATGTTCTTTGCTTTATTAAGGGCTATCCACACATTTCCGGGAACCCGGCCCTGACGTGTTCCGTCAGGGACGGGGAAAAAATCGGTTACGTACAACTTGTATGAACTCGTTCACACAGCGCCGTGTCAGGGGCATCCGGGTCTTCATTTTCGGGGAACACTGACACGGTCGACTCTGAACACGGATAGCCCCATAAAGTTAGAATGTAAAGAGGGGTAATGACATTTCAAATGCGATACAAGAAATGATAATAAGCATGTGCGAGTGATTGTCTATGTGTTGCTCAAAAATAGTGATGGACATTCAATAAGATGTTTTATCGACATCGATAACTGTGGTACCTACCTATTTTGCGTCACAAGTCTTAATAGAGAAAAAAATAGTGCCTATTACACAATCATGTTGTTAATAGAGGGTTAATGAGTGGATAATCCTTCAGCTGCGTGTGGGGGTCATCAGAAAATGAAAATATGTTCCCAGTAGAAATCCCACGGACTTAGAATTTTTACTGGGTACATATTTTCATTTTCTGATTAGACCTGAAGTCCCCCACCCGCAGCTGAAAGATTATTCACTGATTACGTCACCACCTGTACATATGAAGATTTTAACCAAAGGAATGAGATGGGTTTGGTTATTATTTATTAGATACTAAAGACTAAATAGCCAAGTTTTGGCGTTCTTCAGGAACAAAAACTTATCCATCCTCACAAACTTACATTCATAATACATAGTAGCAGGACTTACCAATATTTACCTACAACTTACTCACCAATCCAAATAGGCGGTAGTCTTCGAAATAAGATTGTAATAGCTAGAAAGTCGATTGTGTATAATATATATATCTGTTCTTTTTTTAAAGTTGGTTGATTATAATAAACAATAATGAAGCCCATGCAAATGTTTTATTCAATGACTGAAAAATACTTTATTTAAGAATATTAATTCTGAGTTTTGTCATTATATGTAGGCACGATATGTAGGTATATCTGTCTGTCATAATATATGTAGCCTATTAGTTTCAGGTAGGTAAGGTAGGTACTATAAAATAGGGATCCAATTGCAATATGAAGTTGGATCTCGCTTTTTCTTGAGTTGAATCTGTAAAAGAGGTTGATTTATTATTTAAGTCCCTATCTAATAATTACTTGACTAATGCCTACTTGCACCAAACTTCCAAAATTCTAAACAATTACTTCACTCGCTTGACAGATCCTGATCGGTCTGAATCTGAACCGTTAAAAACTGCCAAGCGAGATTGCTTAAGAGCTTTGACAACTTTGTACAAGTCGGCATAAGGTCACAAAATACATTCTTTAATGAATGCCTGAATTGAAACATTGTCCAACATGGTACTTACTGGAACATGTAACGTAGGCAGCGAACCTTTCTTCAAAACACGTTAATGTATTCTGAATAAAAAACAATCGTTTTTAAAATGATTGCTGCAAACTTTTATATTGTTTTGATGATCGCTCTGTTTCTGAAGAATTTGTAACCATTTTTTTCTGTTTTGCGGATCCTTTGGTAAGCTGAAATTAAATAAGTAAAAACGATTAGTTATAATAATACTCGTATATTAAGAAACAAAATAAAAATGACACAAGTGGTAAATTTATTTTAACTAGGTAAAAATACCCTAACGATAGAAAAGAAAAGAGTTTTGTACCACTTTGCATAACTACCTACTCATTAAGTACTATCGATATTTCATGACGTCGTCATTTTATCAAGCCCTAGCGTAACGAAGCAATATTTGTTTTTACATGAAAAATCTATTATTTCTCCATATATGTAAGAACCATTTGTACACACGGCAAGAGCAATCAAAACTCCACAAGGCACAACGATTTTATAACTAATTGTAGAAGAAAATTGTCCATAAATTTTTCTACGAAAATAAACCAAATATTTTCTTTACTCACCTGTGAAATGAATGACTATCTGGGTTTTTTCTATGCGTTGTGCCACACGTATTGATTGAGCAACTAACCATGCTCTTTAAAATAAATAAAATGGTTTCATTTTGTAGATAATTGTAAAAAGATAAAATAATTTACAAACAATTATCGACGGGGTCTCTTGTGCTTCAAAAGGTTTTGAGTGACGTGACTTAGTTCTATACTGCCCTTAATTATAAAAAGCTATACTTGCATCTCTTTCATTAACCGATCTTTTGGGGGCGACAGCCGAAAGTATCCGAGATCTGTGGATAGCCCTGACCCGGTTATGTGTGGATAGCCATTTAATGTTTGTGTTCCTCAGTCGAATTTCCCCTGTTGTAGTCTTCAAGTCACGATACCCCGACAGAACACGACACGGATAGTTGAGTCGCAAGTGTGTTGGACTCCCACGCCGGTGTAGCGGGTTCGATTCCCACCTCAGGATAAACATTTGTGTGATGAACATCGGTGTTTGTCTTAAATCTGGGTGTAATCTATGTATGTATTAGAAAAGAAAGTATTTACGTAGGTATTCTATCAGGAATCTGGTTCCCATAGTAAAAGCTCGCTTAGTTTGGGGCTAGATGGCGTTGTGTGAAAAGTACAAAAATATTTATTTAATTATTTTATTACAGTGCTACACCGGACTTTTATTCACAAAAGCCAGTGCAACGTGCAGTGTATAGCTTGTACACTTAAAAAACGTAGAGTCTTTCAATTTAACACTTCTAACGAGCAGACTTACCCACCGGTCCTGGAAATAGAATGTAGTGATCGAATTGGATGCATGCCGGTGATGCAGCTGCGGGAAGCCGGGCGCGTTCGTCGGCGACGGCGTCGTGGTCGCCGACGTATACCCCGCCCCGAACAACGCCGGCGTGAGGGAAAGAGAAGACATCGATCTGGGAGTTCCTGCCTCATGTTTGAGAGATAGCCTCCTTGCATTCGAAGGGCGGTTGAACACCACTAGAGTGCTAGTTCCGCACCACTTTGCACCGCAAGTTCGCGGGAAGGGAATGCAGGAATCGCCTGCGTTTTCGCTCTCTGATTGACTTCTTTGGCTAGATTTTAGAGAATCGTTATCGTCGTTTGATTTGACTGGAATCTGAAACAAATTAATAGCATTATTGTTGTATTCTTTTTATTTGCTTTTAGTTTTTTCTATTACTCTCTCTCTCTTTTCCTAGCTCTTTATGACATGGTATTATAACATGGTAGAGGGACCAGATTTTATTTCATCCATTTCGCCCTATCTACCCATTTTTTGGCCCTGTCTCTTGGTCTTCGTCCAGGAATGATGAGTCTTACTGCAGACCAATATTATGATTTGAAAAAATCAAAGCTTACGTCATCAATGGATGTCGCAAGTGTCTTCAAACAATGCAACAAACACCTCTGTCCCAACTTTTTCTTGCGATCTGCTGTTTGGTTGATGTTTTGCAATATTTTGATTGTAGTTACACTGTCCACATTGGTGCCTGATAGCCATGAGAATTTCGGTATAGTTTGGTTTCTTGGGAATGTCACTTGTAAGTTGGCGATATAGCCATTGCGTTCAGAGTGTATTTGACAAGTCCTCGTGTCTATGTTCATACTTGTGACTTCTATGTTCGCCATTTCACGTATTGATTCAAACTCCTCGTCGATAGAAGTGTTGATTTTTGATGGTAACTTATTCTGAAAAACAATAATTAGGAAATAAATATTGGTGATTATGGATAAAAAAAATTTTTTTCACTCATTACATGCTATCAAATACAAATACAAATACAAATCATTTATTTATAACTCCATAGCTACAAGTCAACATTAATTTATAATAAAATTGGTAAATTAAATAATTCATTCATATCATAAAATACATTTTCCAATAGCCACTTCTTCAAACGATCTTTGAAGGTATAGGTGGAAGGTGCATCACGTACAGTGTCAGGTAGTCTATTGTACACTGATGGCCCTATTATATATACGGATCTTTCAGATTTAGCGAGTCTGTGTGCGGGCGTCACTAGTTGGTCTTTCAATTTGTTACTTCGCAAGTTGCGGTTCAAATTAATGCCCTTACGTTGGAATACCTCAAGATTTATGTGAGTGAACAAGGCTATCTGATAGATAAGCTCGCAGGGTAAAGGAAGGATTTTGAGTTCCTTAAATAGTTCGCGGCACGAGATATCGTCGGAGACACCAACGATGGCGCGCACGGCACGCTTTTGCATTACGAATGCTCTGTGAGAATCCGCAGCTCGGCCCTATCTGGTGCTATCTGGTGCTACTTACTAGGGCAATATCGTGTTGTCCTTTACCATCCCCTATTGATGATACATCATTAACCGATCCTGCAGTAGATGCATAGCTGGCACCTGTGGCAAAAGAGGCAAAATGAAATAAAAAAAGTATAAAACAAAATCCAAACTTTTAAGTAGCTACTTACTGTCACTAATATTGTCTTCATCATTCTGCGAATCATCAGGCAAATAGTGGTTACACATTTTTAGCAATGACTGTTGCATTGTCCACACCCTCAATGACTGATCTCGGCCCCAAGTCACCAACTGGTAATTAGAGGGTGATGTATTTGGCCTCCACACCATTGTCTGTACTGTATCCGTATGTCCCACAAGTCTATGGGTCAGTGACCCTCCCACCCATATACCTATAACCCCTGCTTGTTCCACTCTAGGCAGACCTCCCCAACCAACGCCTATAGTCAAAAGACCACTGCCAAATGGAGTATAAATAGCTCTCCATACAGGGAAGTTGGTCATTATAACATTTTCTGGTCTTCTTGCATTGTTAATGTCAAAGTATTTGATGCTGCCATCATGACTAGATGTGACTAGTTGATATTCATGGTGTGGGCTCCAATCTACACCGTGTATCTTACACAAGTGGGCGGATATGTAGTGTATGGGAGTGGAGTGTTTGCGGTAGTCCCAGATTTTGATATCCCCATCATGTGCAGTAGCCACTATGTTGGAAGAGACTTTATTCCACTGCACTTGGGAAGCACCAGCTGAAAATAGATGAAATGGTAAATTAATGATGGCCAGAAGATATTTAAGATTAATTGCTTTCACATCAAAAACATGATAACTCCCAGACAAAGCCTAGTCCAGCTAGTCTGCCTTAAGCTTTGCCTGTTGTTTTTTAAGCCAATTAGATAAGTAGTTTTAGTATGACTGAGTACCACTTGCTTTGTAAAAATCCATTTACCTATCCATCCATCCTTCTTCACAAACTTTTGCATAAATAAATTAGTAGATATAAGATAAATTGTCACACTACTTTTGGTGTAATGTTTTGGTACATACCAACAGCACAAAGTGAAATGATAGGTTTCCTAGAATCCCTCAAGTCCCACATATGCGTAAATGTGTCAATGGAGCATGTTGCTATGAGGTTATGGTCTTGTCGGTGGAAATGAGTGTCACTGACCACTCTTGTATGGCCTCGCAATGAACAGATACAGGTGAGGTCATTGCCCCCTCTCCATTCATATACATCCACTCGCTGATTGCTCTATAAAGTGAAGATAATTTGTACTGCAAGATTAAAGAAAAAGTCTACAGCTATAAAGTCTAAAGCTTAAACAGGCTTAACTTTATATAATTTATTAAATAGGCATCCATGAGCTTTCAGGCTTAGATGCAGGCAGACCTGTGTATGCTGTTCTGGGTTTTCGCCTAAAAAGCAAGTACCTGCATTAACAATAATGTCTCATTGTTTACTTACAGCAATAGCACACAGCCTCTGGCCTCCGTAGGTTTGGCACCACTCGGCGCCGGCGGCGTCATATTTACTGTGCCGAGGGTACTTCTTCACGATATCTCCGGCTTCGTCATCCTGGCTAATCTGCTTTATTGCCAACCATCTTCGACCTACCAGCAGTACATTATTTCCCGAGTAATCCACCGACATAGCGGTGGCTTGCAAATCTCGATGCTCCCATTTTAGAATCTCCGAACTCCAGTGGATTGACATTAGTGGAATTAACTTTCGCGTTAAACTCACAGATTTATTTATAAATGTACGAGCACGATGAACGACAATTCAACCAAATAATTTGCGCTACCTAACCAAATAATTATTTATTTATCAAAACAAATCTATTATCGCACCAAAATTAGGTCACTGGATGTTTGATCAACGTTTTTATTGGACACGCACACCTACATATAAGTTTTTGGAACGCTCTCCGCGCCCTCCTCCAATTTTAGGGTTCCTTAAAGTTCGTTTGTCCGTTTGTCTGTTCATCATTATTTCATATACAATATTTGTCTTCGTTATTTTCTTCCATGTACCAATAGGCTTTTAAACAAATAGGAGGTTTAATTATATTATTAAATTCCATATTTGACATAGATTTATTAAACTACGCTTGAAATAACTCATATAATGTTGCAGTCGGAACCCAACTATCCGACCCAGTAGCAGTAGTAGGAGTCTACACGTTTTTGTAAGTCCAATCAAAACCCTTCATTCGAAGTTGAGTGACCTTGTGGTGCCTAGTGACCTTGTTTATTGGGACCTAATTTGGTACGAGAATAGCCTCAGCCTTTGTTTCAAGTACTCTGACTAATCTGTGCTTTGTTTGTTTTTTTTTTTTTTTTTTTGAAGAACCTAAGTTCTTCGGTTTTGGCTTCACATCAAAGGTATATAGCCAGTGTCAAGTAATTGGAGAGATTATTTTGTCATAAGTCAGAGTCGATAAGTCAAGTCATGCCCCTGTAAAGTAGTGGTGGTTGCAACTTTACTAGAGGCTTCTATGGAGTTTTGGAGGCAACACGAAAAGTCACGTGTTACAGCATTACACTATTCACCAACACTCATACACGTTCACGAGCACTTAATGGATAAAAAACCA
The DNA here is from genome assembly GCA_932526365.1 of Lobophora halterata. Classification (NCBI taxonomy): domain Eukaryota; kingdom Metazoa; phylum Arthropoda; class Insecta; order Lepidoptera; family Geometridae; genus Lobophora; species Lobophora halterata. The sequence continues at coordinate 8,903,162 of OW052001.1, read as the reverse complement.
CCGTTTATACATTTAAACACTCAAAGTTATACAAGTTTTGTCAATTAATTTAATGCCACCAATGCGCCATTTTTCATGTTCCCGCCAAAACTCCGCTTTGTTTGTTGTTTACATTGATTGATGTTTGTTTTTTTTTTTTGGAAATGAAACCCATGATTTTGATCAAATATTTTTAAAAATGAATAATTGGCTAGATACTTTCTAGCTATGGCATTATTTCCTCGCTCGTGGCGCAAAAAATGGTTACATAGTGCATGTTTGCGGGCGATAATAGGCATTGTTGTTATTTACTTCTACTGCGAATACCTGATTTATTATGTTACCCAAGTTCAGGTAAATATTGATTGATGTATTTAGATTAGAACTAGGTATATTCTTAGCGATGTATAAGAAGTTTCCTAAAACGTGTGCAGTGAGAAATGTGATTTTGTCGTAATTTTTTCAGTGTGGCTGGCCATCACTGAACCATGAGCCGGAAGACGGTGTAAAGCCGGTCTATGCGATGATCCTCGCTGATCCTCACTTGCTGGGGTCTCGGAATGGGCACTGGTTTGACAAGTGGCGCAGGGAATGGCAGATGCACAGAGCTTTTCAAACAGCCCTCATGCTGCATAGGCCGGAAGTAGTTTTTGTTTTAGGTGAGTACCTTGGTTGAATCTTATTCTGCAGAAATTGACCCATTACTGGTTTATTATATCATACTAAATTTTCCAAGATCTCTGGGTCAGTGTCGCAAAGGGGTCACTAAGGAAAATAACATTTAGAATTTTTCATTTTCAAAAGCCTGAGAATGCTTGCTTTGCTCGGGTGTGGGTGAACGCAAAAAAAATCACCATAACCTACTGTCACCTGGCTTTTATCAAGTAGATTTTGACCTGTAGCTAGGGAGAAGTCTTTTTGCCTCAGTGCCTAGTTTGCTACACCCCAACCGATCTCTGGAAAGCCTAAGAGGAGTACTCTCAACAGAACAGGCTTGGTCACTAAGCCTGTTCTGTTGAGAGTACTCATACTTACCTCTACCTAGCTAAAGCTAGCATTTGCTTAGTCTATAAAAACTTATAATAATGATGTTCAAATATTTCAGGAGATTTGTTTGATGAAGGCAAATGGGCTCCTGAAAAGGATTTCAATGAGTATGTTGAACGGTTTCACACTTTGTTTAAAGTTCCTGAGAGTACACAAATGTATTCTGTTGTTGGCAACCATGATATTGGATTTCATTACAGGTAATTATAATTAATGAAACTAATTATAAGTACTTGATGTACTATGGTTACTATGCCGCATTCTTTACAATTTAATATTATTTTACTCACGAAATTATAGTTGAAAATCATTAGTGTATTACTTGACTAGCACCAACCAGTGTTGAAATTCAATGGAATTACCCAGACTGCATTCAAATAATTGATGTTTTTTATACAAGTACCGCCCGAAGGCCTCTGACTTGGCTTAGTACCTAGAATGAGAAAATAATACATAATATTTTCTTTATTTTAAGTCAACCACTGAAATGGAAAATCAGATTAGCTGGACCTATTGCAAGTGATGTTTATCGTAGGTAATCATTGTTATAACGGTAGGAATTGGATATTTTTGCAAAAGAAAATAAGACTGTAGGTACTGAGATCTTCTTAGCCTAGAAAAATACCTAATATCTGATCTTGATGTAGGTACTTATCTGACTATTGTTGCGGGTGTATTCAACCATGTCGCTGAAGTCATGATTCATAACATAATACATACCCAATTATTAGACATAGACAGTAGTTGATTTTAGCTGTTGTCACACACAAAAAGTGTAACTTATCCTGTTTGTTATAGTCTCATTTGTTATAGTATTTTCGTAGATTCATTTGACTCATTTTCAGTAGTTTTAATTTATCTCTTGTAAAATATATACTGATAACTCATTTAACAATGATTAATATTTTTTAAGCGACTGAACGCTGACAGAAGCTAGTAATTCAATAAAGGCAAAAGTCTTTTTTCTAACATTAACAACAGTATGTTGTAAGGATAACGCCGCACCTCGCGGGCCGGTTCGAGAGCAAATTGGACGCGCCGCCCGTTCGCATGGTCTCCATCCGAGGAAACCACTTCGTGCTCGTCAACTCGATGGCGATGGAGGGTGACGGGTGCACACTCTGTGCGCGCGCTGTCAGCGAGATCGATACTATTGTTGGTGAGAAATTAATAATTGATCGAGCAAATAGAGGTCTCCGAGTCTAGATACTAGGGCGTATGTGGTATGTATCTGTTTGATAAAAATAGAACTGCATTTAAAAATATCAAAACAGTAGTTTATATACCGAAAAAAATAATTTCAAGAAATGCTGTTCTTATACCTATTCTTCAAAATCGAGCCCGTAACTCCTTACAATATTTTTTCATAACTATAGCTGTTTAGATTTTCCCTCAGAGGGCGGTCGAGAGTATTCACCCTGTAGGTATAGCACCTATAGAATATTTTTTGGACCGTCTGAGAAACCTTGTTACAGACATTCTCAAATGCAGCAGTGGATCAGCTTTATGCAAAGGAAAGACGAAACTGGAGCAATATAGCAGACCCATCATCATGCAGGTACTATCATCGTGTAATCTAAGTATAGGTCACGTAACAAGAGTTGGTGCTGTCAAAGTACTCACTCTAATGCAATTTCACTACACTTTGTCAAATTTAAGATGATCATTTTGACAGGTCACAGGCCCCGCTCCGGACACTAACAAGCGCACGTGTGAATGTATTGTTCATACCGACTATGGTTGCGCGATCTTATACATTTTGAAAAAAAAGGTTAACGACACCTACAATTTATCCCACAGTATTACCCTCTATATCGGGAATCCGACCGCATTTGCACGGAACCGGAGCCCCTTTCCCCGAGCGGAACAACCTGTTCGAAGAGCGATGGGACTGCCTCTCCAAGGAATCAACCGAGTACCTAGTAGAGAGCCTGCTCCCTCGAGTGAGATTACTGAGCTTTCAAGACTGACCATCAAAATATCTCAAGGTGGAAGAGCGCTATGTAGCAATGTCGCACCGGCCTATGACAAGCTCGTCTCGTCACTTTTTTACTTAAAAAAACTCATTAATTCATTAAAAGTTGACGACAACTACAATTTATCCCACAGCATTACCCTCTATACCGGGAATCCGACCGCATTTGCACGGAACCAGACGCAGCCCCTTTCCCCGAGCGGAACAATCTGTTCGAAGAGCGATGGGACTGCCTCTCCAAAGAATCTACCGAGTACCTAGTAGAGAGTCTTTTCCCTCGAGCGGCGTTCGGAGGCCACACGCACCACAGCTGCGTAGTGCGGCATAGCTTCGTGCCCACGCACGAACACAGGATCGAGTTCGTCGAGTACACTGTTCCGTCGTTCTCCTGGAGAAATAGACTAGATCCGAAGTATTATTTGGTGAGTGTAACGCGTATGACATTTAGGGTAAAACCGGGATATATGGCCCGGAATGATATGTATGTGCCGCTTTTGCTAAAAACTTTACTCTCAAAAATCAAATGAGAGCAATAATAGGTAACATTTTTAGCACAAATATTATACACCGTAAATTTTAAATCACCACAAAAAATACGCATAATCAGTTGCCGTTACTGAACAGATATGGCAAAAAAATTAAGTCGAAATTTTGTCAAAATAAATTTGATAAAAATTGGATAACTGTTACTGTTAGTCATTTTCCTATGAATTTGCGTCATACCCTTATTTAGGTACCCTTCATTGATAATAACGTAGTACCCGTTTTACATTGCCCATTTTTTTGGTAATTAAAAATTTGTGGTGTATGCTTTATACTTTATCTGATATACATTGATTATAAAATACAGCTCTCGTCACGGTTTAATAGTGCTCGGCGAAAGTGGAGGGATGGCCTGCGCAAGTGTATAGTAGATAGCGTCCTCCCGCCGAACACATCTAAAAATCGACTTCTGCGCATTCAAGGTTAGCGCTATTAAATCGTGAAGACACCTGTATAATATACGAAGAGGACGTGGTGGCCGAGTGGATGAGGCCCTTAACTTGCGATCTGATGGTCGCGGGTTCGAATCCCGGTGGCAGTCATGCGTAAATGGGTTTTATCAGTCGAAAAAATCTATGTATGCATCCCACGTTCTCGCAACGGTGAAGGAAAACATCGTGAGGAAACCGGCATGTCGTAGAACCTAAAAAGTTCGAAAACATGTGTCGAGTGCACGAAAGGAGCCTCTTCGAGGCGCACTTGAAATCCTTTCACCACACTGGTTCGAAGGAACTAGTGACACGATAAGAAGAATGTACGAAAGTGATGTAGGTAGGTAGATTATTGATATGCTATGCGGTGCGGTGCGGCTCGCTTTAATGTGCACGAGCCTTCAAGGAACTAGGATGTAACTCCTATTAGACACTTCCTGATGCAATATTGAAGGTATCCTGGTGACATTGACTCTACTGTCGCTACCGGTTGCCATTGTATTTATCTGTAAGTTTAGGAAAGTACGAGTAGATAGGCAACCATTACGTAAAATAACGTTTTTATCCGGATTCATCCACTTTTATCTCATTGTTGTTGTAAAAATATTTTTCTAGAACATTTTCACGCCGGTAGTTGTAATTATTTGTGGTATCTTTTGGGCAGCAACTGTTGTTGTGTTACCATGTACCATTCGACTTATTTTGTTACAATAAAATATCAGAGTTATAATACGGTAGCTTACGAGTTCATCGTTATTTATCGCTGTTTTTTGAGTGGTGGTATCTATGCAATTGTTTAATAAAAACTATGTGTGCTTAAGACCACACGACAGAAGTGAAAACTTCATTACCTTAGTCGATTCGAGCCGACAAAATACCTTCGACATTTCTAGTATCTTCGCTCAGTGGTTTGGCCCGTGCGTTTTCAGTCATTCAAGAAAAAGCTATTGTATATTCCTAGCTGATTGTGACTGCCCAATCTTCGGCTCTTTTTATCTTTTCTGCCAGTATAGCTGGCAGCACATAGTGCGCAAATGCAGATCATCTCTTAATCTGACCGCAAGTCGTCCTGATACTTTATCTAAATCTTTTTTTAAGTTCAATAATTTATGTATATTAAGCGACAAAGATGCGCAAAACCAATTTGACATACGAATTGAGTTCTGCGCATCTTAGTCACGTGGTTCGCCAGAGGACAAGTTGTTTGACGCTGTATACCGATCTTAAGAAATATAATTTGATATTTTGCAAGCAAACAAATATATTAAATTAAATTTCGAGGGGATTTTGAAATTCCCCTTGATTTCAAATCAAGAAGTAACTCAAGGGGTTTTTTGGGACTAACCTGTCCTACACGACGCACCTTCAACAAAAGAGGAGGTTTTCAATTCTTATAAGTTCTTTTCTGTCACGCGATTACTCCGCTAATTATAAAATCGGTTCAGTAGTTTAGTTTTTATAGCAAAAATGTATCATCTAATTAAGTAATCGGAATGGCGTTTTTTATTTTCCTGTGACTTTTCATTGGTGTTGAAGGCCTCTAGATCAGTCCCTAAAAGTCAGTTGCAGTATGTTTTTGCTAAAAACTTTTATTACTTTCATCGTCCTCAGGTAACAGTGACTCCTGATGAGGTGAGGGTGTCGAAATGCGGAATGGTACGCGAGAGCACTCTGCAAGCCACGGCCGCGGTGATGACGTCAGCGCTCATCGCTTACATCTACCTCAAACACTACAGAAATAATGAGAAATACACTAATTACAAGCATTTGTAAGTAGGTCTATTTAAATTAATTGTAGTTTATTATTACAGTGTCCGGGGGCAAAATGAATGTTACTAACATGTGTGATGCGATGGAATAGGACTAGGCTAGGATATAATTTGCAGCATACTTTTGATTTTGATAATAAAGTTGAAAGTAAAAAGTAAAGTTAGTTCCGTAAAGATTATGAAAATACGCACATTAAGCACTGGGCAACAGCTAAAGACATTCGTATGCTTTCCTGTTACTGGCTACTTTAGTGCTATTCTTCGTCTTAAGCATCGATGACAAGGGGCTAGTTTACGAGCTGCTATTCGGCGAGTTTGAAAGCTAGCGAGTAAGCGCTACGGAGGAATAGTCAACTAGCAGATTTTAAAAAAGCCGATGACACGCGGCGAGTTAACAAGCTACTAGAGAACTCGCTGGCTTGTAGCTTGGAAACTAGCCCTGTGTCATCGAGGCTTTATGGATAACTCTCTTATACATTTTTCCTTTTTTTTCAGGTCGGGAAAGAAGGTGTGATCTGATAAAAGGTAGCTAATTTATTCTTTATTTAAAAATTAATCTGATATTTTTATTTATTTTTTAATGTTGTACCTGATTATACATTTTGATTCAATCTATTTTGTATCAATTATAGAAGATCCACTCTCATGATTACTATTTAGACGTACCTAGACCTACACAGTTAAATTACCTATCAGAAAGTTATCGTATCTTTTCTATGGAGCTTTTTGGTAACATCTGTCATCTCATCGCCTGCAATATTTTGGGCATAAGTGATGTCACAATACCTAACCAATTATTATCTATTTATGAGCGTTTAAAATAGTTATTTGCAACTTTTTTTGCTTCTCACGCGGTCATATCATGTAATCCACTAATTGGTCAAATAAAATCTCAAGAGGTTGAAGTTCCAAGATAACCACTACGTGATTTTTAACCCTGTTAGATAATAAAAAACATGACTAATTAATAAAATTTTATTTATAAGTAACAGATAGCAATTTAATTTTAAAAACATTAGTATAATTATTAATACTGAATTCTATATCTAGCTAGCCTACAACATAAATGCAATAATGGGATACAATACAATACAATCAGTCACTATCGGTAAGACTTCCACACTTCCTACACGTTAAGTACAATCGTCGGAGACCTTACAAAGCTCCTGAAAACTACTCCAGTAAAAAAAAAAAACGAAATGTGCCAATTCATCATTGGCTGACATATTTTTAAGATATCAATACCTAACGGACTACTCGGCTCATCTATTACAAATATTTACTACCATGCCCGCTCTGAAGTTGCAATTTGTGCACGACTGACTTCAGAGAGGCCACGATTTTGCTCTGAAAACCAGGTCTGAGCAGATAACAATTTACGAATTACACAAAATTTGCTGGAAGGATTTTCTACTGCTGATTGTAAGCTATTTGGATAGCTATGGGGTCACACGCAACGTTTGCAACAATCGTTACAATCAAATAGTTACAATCTTTCAAATAATGGACAAGTATCGTGTGCATGACGCGATAAGTTTATGCAAATCGCCTCGAAAAAGAGTTCTAAAACCATAGGCCACAGCAGATGCCAAAGGATGGGAGACAAGAGATTTTGAGTTTTCCAAGAGTGCAAAAGCCACTCTTGGAAAGTAGTGTAAATTACAAAAGCTGCTCTTTGAAAGTAGTGTACTACATTTCTGTTATTCGGGCATGTCGCTGAGGCGTATGCCCCCCGGGCGGCGGTACATGCGCTCGGGCATGGGCAGCTCGCCCACCAGGAACCGCTCCAATGCTTTGACGGCCATGCGCGAGTGGCCGGAGCTCCTGAACGCAGTGGTCGCGTCATGGCCCGCGTATTCCAGCATTATGTCTCCTCCACCAGGATGCTGCGAAGAAAGAAACATATACTTAAATATTTCATGTATGCAAATTACGTGCGTACTTTTTGGGATTCGTTCTCTTTGGTAGTGATTTTAGTTATGATTTCGAAAGATTCAAAGGAGGGTAATTCTGGTAGGAGCTTTGCAAAATCTTAAAGAGGTATTTGGACTTAACTTTTTTACTTATAAAATTAAGGCATTTATTAATAAATTAATATAAAAACTCTTGACGCTTACCTCATGTAGGAAAGTGGATATATCGTAAACGCGGTCATAGATCACCACCCAGCAGTCATCGGGGGTGTCATGGCAGGACACTTCCGCGAGGCTTATCGTGCGGTCTTTGGCTTCCGGCGCCCCAGGGATCGGATTCTTTGGCCACTGAGGCTTAGCCTCCACGGACCAAGGGCTCGCTAAACGAAGCGCCGCCATCGTGAGCGCCATGAAGTCTATGTCATCATTATCCTTCGGCACAGGCATAGGTGCCGTGAGGATCTCGGAATGCGTCTGCACTTTGGCCATCTTCTTCTCTATTCTCTTCTTTTTTTTTCTTCCAAATACCACCTGCAGTCAGGTACGTTTGCGGCGTCAAGCGGACGCGGTACGATTGATCGGAGACTCGCTCTGTAAAGGTATTAAGAAACCATATTAGTTGCCGCGTTTTCACCATATTGTAGGGTTGGGATCTCACATGCTAAATTTTTTTTTTTTATTATGGTTCTTTAAAAAAATCAAGATCATACTCATACAAGAACTGGAGTTTGTTTTCCCACAGACTAAAAAACAACATATGTATGTACAGTTGAATTAATCTAGTTTTTTATGAAAATGTAAAGTTATGAGTAGGAAAGTGTTTAGATACGCGTCAGCCCTGATATGAAGCACCGGAGCGTGAACAAAACTATCATACGATACTGTTACTTGCGATCAGTTTACAAATCGGCTTGACCAACCGAAGGATTTGCAAGAGTTTCCTTATATAAAGTTCCCTACTTTATTTTCCTCTTTCAATCGAGATATATTTCCTACCAGTTACCGTCATCGGCAGTAACCGCTACATGTCTCTCCGGTCAATTCCTAAGACCTGATAACGTCCATTGACGTAAATGAAAAGTTGAATGATAATTTGGCGTGATTATACACTTTTGGGGTCAGTTCAACAAGCTCGCGTTTATATCTTTAGTGATTTTAGTATTTGATTTATTTAAAGGAAATCTGCTATGATATTGATTAATATTGATCAATTAATCACAAGCTAATGACGTTATACCACAAAAACAAATAATATTTACGTACCTTATATCGATGCACTCGATCCGATGGATATTTGTTATCTTGGCTGATGTTCGAATATCGGAGAATGACCGTCACACCAATTGTCACTATGCCACAGTTGTTCGTATTTCAGTTTATTGTGTACGATGTTTAAGTAATGCATATGCGCGTAGATCATTGCCACAAACTAGAATGTTTCAGTCATCTACGAGTTGAGAATCGTGAATGAGTGGAGTGGACCAACACGCTCGCATTTATACCGCGTCGCTTATCGCTTGGCACGCGCCGTCCGTTGGTTGCCGCCAATAGGAATCTGATGTAATTTTACGATAATCTTGCTTGGGCGCACGCCCGGCCGCGCTCACGCGTCAGTCAAATCAAGCGCACCGCGTGCATTATACTTTCAATTTGATAGGTAACAAAAAAATGGCTCTACCATTAATGTGAGATCTATAATAGCCTACCCTGCCATTCTACGTACCATACTATTAATTTTTCATCACTTATCAGTAGTTAATAGTATATAATCTGTATATAAATCAATACAAAATACAAATATTTTCTATAGCTCGACCTCAACACTCACCACCATAGAGTTCCACGAATTTCTTTGTAGATTTTTAAATTAAATAAATGTGTAAGTTTATTTTTATAAGAAAATTCTATTGACCACTTCTCATTTTCCTTCAAAATATTTTGATAAAGAGTCTCGGATGACTTGCAGCTTGCTACTTGCTGCTTATCAAACCTTACGGCCAATGTCATGACCACATTTACCACACTGATATTGTTTTAACCTTTGATATCTACCTACCTTTTCGTGTCTATATGCTCTGCAAAAGCAGAGCTATCGGACATTTTACGGCCTAGAAGACGAATTAGGGGGGCAAAAATAATATCTAACATGAATAACTTACATTTTTATTAAGTTCAGTAGATAGATAAGTAAGAACATTTTTTTATGTAGAGCAGCAGCCGTTGGTCCACGCACACAAAAATCTTTCAAAACTGGAACAAAGTTGTATTAACTAGTTAGGTACTGTTACGATTGACTATATAAACAAAATAATGTTGCGCAATTTTAAAACTAACATTAGGTTACTGAAAAACTAAATATTTTGTTTTATTGAATACAAACCCTTTTACTAATAAACTCTATATCAATATTAGAATAAGCACTAATTTGCGTGCTAACTAAAATAAACTTAACCTTTTTAGCAGTAATAACATCCACACATACAAAATTTGTATTTTTAATAATCTGATTCATTAATAGAATATATAATGTAGAAAACAATTATTCCTTCATCAATGTAGTAGTTATTTTCGATAAATGGAATTACTTTTATTATTTTTCGTAAGTACTTGAAAATGGATAATGATGAATGAACATATGATAAATGTGATAGAAATGAAGAGGTGCTAAGATGATGATAATGTACCAACAATTTAATTAGTACCAAATTATGCTCGATTTTTCCTCCTGTTTCATCAAATTATTTATAATTTTTAAGCTTCTGTTAAAAGCAGATGACGTAGCAGGTCGGTTAACGAACTGGCATATTGTCGTATGATTTTAAAGCATAACAATCAGAGTGGAAACAATATACGTCAGCAGCTATCAAATTTATTGCAAAATAATAAGATAGAGTTCACAAAATATTATGGTAACAACACATTCGATGCGAAGGGCTGGGTTTTTCAGATTGATCTCATATCCTTTAGTTAGAGGCCCTAGCGTCCTCAGTAAAATCCCGTTCTACTAACTAAAAAGTAGGTCGGTTCTATTTCAGAAATCTGATCATTGTTCTCTTTGTAAGGTAGTAAGGTTTTTGCTTCATAAAAAAATAACAAAACCAAGTAGTATTCGGCCATAGACAAAAAATACTGCAGTTTCTCTATACCTATGTTTGAAGTACTCGTATACGGGGCGTGTTTTTTTTTACAAGCGATCTTTGTAAGTAGAATCACAGCACAGCCTAAGCACTGAGAACATGAAAAAATGTGGTAGAGTAAGGTAGAGTCTTTCAAAATCCGAAGTTTTTTTTTGTGAAAGTATCACTGTTTTTTGAAAGTGTGACAGCCTTAGCATTGAGAACCCGAAGAACTGTGGTAGAGTAGGATAGAGCCTTTTAAAATACGAATAAGGTTTTGAATTGGATACTTCTTTGTTTTCGAGAGGCCTTCTGTTCAAAATTCAGTACGTCACATTCGTGCTAACATTTTTAAATGAAGGCTTATTGATTAGTTATCAATCATGATTTGATGAGTTATTAATCATGATAAGTTGATACTTCTATGATCGGCATACTAAGAATGTTAAAATGACCAAGCGTCGCCATTGTTAATTTATTCTGCATCACCTGTCATCATATATGTCTGTATGTATGTATGTGTTAGTGTCAAAGAGGCGACGTAATAAGTATCCACTAAAAATTAACAGTTGTATCCCCAACACGACCCGTTCTTTTAAATTTTACTTTTTGAATTAACGACACTACAGTGTTTAGCTAAAAATGACTTGAAATTTGTACTTATTAGTTTAGCTTACACTTGGCTTATTAGTTTAGCTTACACTTGGCTTATTAGTTTAGCTTACACTTGGCAATTGGCAATGTAGTGGTTTAATAAGTTGTTTTTTTTTCGGATTTGTAATCATATTTCTAGACTGAAATGACTAATAGAAAGACAAAAGTGTCTGTGGATAGACGAGTAGATGTTTGTTCCTCAATCACGGACAAAACACTGAACTGATTTGTCTGAAATTCGGTACAAGGTGTAAACTAATACCTAACCCTAAATATTGTTTTTGTTTTTTTTTCTGGCCAAGTCCGTGACTTTGCGTTAGTTTTTTAGTTTGTGGTAGGTTATGTCATTACCAATCGTTGGCCGGAATTCGAAATCCTGATTATCTAATCTACGTAATAGCGCTCTATATTATATATTAAATATATATTTGTATTAAAACAATAAATAAATAACTATTTTAAGGCAGAATTAACATAATAATTATAGTGCTAAAAATATTTCGACTAAATCGGTTTTCAACCCGCAACCTTGACTTTCCGTGTTATATTCTATTAACAATTTTGTGCACAAAAGTTTCACTTAACTTTTTACTACTTTAGTTTCTTCTGTTGGATACTAAAAATTCCAAGAAAATCTATTGACAAGGCAACTACAGCAAAAAAAACTGCAGGAAAACTCTTTCTATTCTATTAACACAAGAACGAATAGAAACTATGAAGTAACTAAAAAGTTACTTCGTTGTATACCTACTAATAACAAGTAAAAGTTAGTAAGTTAGATATAGGGTTCCTAGCTATTTAATTAGATAATAAGTATTTTTTCCCCTTCTGCGTAATAATACGACGAACCTAAGAAAAAAAACGACTAGTAATGTGGCAATTTATTTTGACGATCGCAAACAAAGTTCAAGGAAACACGACTACACACAAACTACATTCCAAAAGTAGACATTATTTATCTATTAAAAAACAATGATGCAACATTATTACAAAGTTACTTTTGATATTAATTGTCATTTGGGAAAAAATATTATTATTATTTTACTATAACTTTTAATAGCTATTGATCAGTGTAATAATTGTCGTTTCGAGTTTAACAGTTTAAACTTAAGTTTATGGAAGCTGAAAAACGATAAAGATCAACTCTTTATCTCGAATCATAACAGGCGAAGTCACGGACAGCAGCTTGTTAATAAGTAAACTGATTGATTACTCATTCGTAAACACGTATGAGATGTAATTTGTATCTGTATAACAACAGGCCGGGCATAATAGGTTTATTTCTCACGATAAGCCTCGCTATCTCTTATTGGTGACGTACGTTAGTTCCTTCCTACGCTACAATTTACATAGCAGAAAATATTTATTAAACTGTCACTGTCGTAACTAAATAATCAAAATAAATCATTGTTTTGATCGATGTTTTGTTTGAATAATATTTGCAGTATCTTTATCTAATCAGTGACGTAGTAACCATAGTTATTCCAAACTAGGCGCTTCTTGGAATCAAAATATTTATGCACAGTCTACGACTTTTGAATATAAACATATAATATTTAAGTAAATGCAGACATTTTTTTATGGCGAAGCAAACCTATACATACGTGACTCGCGAAAGTGTAAGCTAAACTAATAAGTACAAATTTCAAGTCATTTTTAGCTAAACACTGTAGTGTCGTTAATTCAAAAAGTAAAATTTAAAAGGAACGGGTCGTGTTGGATATACAACTGTTAATTTTTAGTGGATACTTATTACGTCGCCTCTTTGACACTAACACATACATACATACAGACATATATGATGACAGGTGATGCAGAATAAATTAACAATGGCGACGCTTGGTCATTTTAACATTCTAAGTATGCCGATCATAGAAGCATCAACTTATCATGATTAATAACTCATCAAATCATGATTGATAACTAATCAATAAGCCTTCATTTAAAAATGTTAGCACGAATGTGACGTACTGAATTTTGAACAGAATGCCTTTCGAAAAAAAAGAAGTATGCAATTCAAAACCTTATTCGTATTTTAAAAGGCTCTATGCTACTCTACCACAGTTCTTCGGGTTCATAATGCTAAGGCTGTCACACTTTCAAAAAACAGTGATACTTTCACATAAAAAACTTTGGATTTTGAAAGACTCTACCTTATTCTACCACATTTTTTCATGTTCTCAATGCTTAGGCTGTGCTGTGATTCTACTTACAAAGATCGCTTGTAAAAAAACACGCCCCGTATACGAGTACTTCAAACATAGGTATAGAGAAACTGCAGTATTTATTGTCTATGGCCGAATACTACTTGGTTTTGTTATTTTTTTATTAAGCAAAAACCTTACTACCTTACAAAAAGAACAATGATCAGATTTCTGAAATAGAACCGATTATCCTTTAATTTCATCGTCTAGTAATTTTAAATTAGTTTAACAAAACTTACCTTACTTTTGTAACTTGCACAATTTTATTAATTCGCACTGCAAACGAAGCTACCGGGCTTCAGCGAATTATAATATTTGTAGTATAAATAATGATTTTATTGCGTTCTTGTTGATAAACATGTTGTTGGGCTTCAAAAATATATAACTTTAAAAATTAAACGTAAACAACTCGCAATTTATATGATTTTCCGCAACAAAAACTGTTTCAGAAAAACAAATCTCAATTTGCAGATACCTATTATACAATGACGAGCACGAATATTCTCGTGAATTCATCTCATTGTTCAAGCATCAATAACGTTTAGGGTTCCTTCCAAGAATTATAGAGCAGAAATACTAATTGAACTGCTACTTTTATAAATATGGCTATAAATAATGGTTTTGAGCAAAAGAGCCTAAACTCTTTTCCTCAAAACCATTATTTATTCGTACTAAACAACCCGATAACTTCTGTTACTGTTACGTAATCTCGTATACTTAATTTTTTTATCTGTAAGAGATCTTTATATATAATTAAAGTAAGTGCAAACAAAACGTGCCTCAAGACATTGCAACCATGCCCTTTCGTATCTCGAAACAAGTGTGATCCGGATGAAATTGGAGCAAGCTATCGGGCACGAACCGATCTCGGGTCGTAATGTCATGATGTACGTCCGTACGTACTGTGAATCCGAGAACATTGACCAAAAAACAATAGCTAAGCACTTATACAGTCTGAACCCAAAGCTGGGTCTAAAGATATTACAGTGGTACAGTCTGGTGTATCTTTAAACCCAACTTTACACCCAGCTAACGCCTGTGTACTACACAGGCGTTAGCTGGGTGTAACGACAATAAAATTAGAGTTCAGACTGTACCTTACATTTATTCTTATTGTAGGTAAATATAGAGTTTAAATAAATAAATAAATAAAGTTTGGACATTTCACACAACGCCATCTAGCCCCAAACTAAGCAACCTTGTACTATGGGTACCAGATAACTGTTACGATACTTATATTCCTTTTTTTTCTGGTAAATAAATACAATCGGGGAAAAAAAATATTATATTCTATTCTAATATTCTTTATGGTCTCGATTTTCAATATCTTGAGTGCTTCTTCCTTTTTAGATTACAACCACTTTTAGTTACATAAAAATAATTTTGTGTCGATAATGCTAAAAGTTACTATGCTATTTTATATCGATAGGTACTTGATTTTTTTAAAGACTTAGATAAGTGATTCCATCAACAAGGTACCAACATTTTATTACCTAAGTAAGTACAAAACCCCTATAAATAGTGATAGATTGCTTTTAAAAATACTGGTTAGTTATATGTATCATGTATACCATCAATATAATCCACCAACTAACCTAACCTATCGTTAATTGTTACTTGTACCTACTTATTAATTAAACATTTTCAATCACGAAGTCAAATCATTTTAGTTCAACAGTAGGTATAATATAATGTACTGTGTCAACGTTTTGTTAAAAATATATCATTGCATAGACAGGTATAAATAAAGTTCACGTGTTAGGTTTTCTGATGTAATTATCACCTCAATGTCGTCTGTCGATCTTGAACTCGGTTCCGTCCGACTCGAAATGAGGACAGCAGACTTGCTGACTTGCTCGCTCATCAGGCAAATCAGAATAGATCTGCTTTTTCCAACCACACCGGATTCCGTTATGTCTCTACATATAAACATTCACACACTCACACTCCTGCACTAGGATTCCCTGTGTCGCAGGTGGCATGGATACATACAACACATCACAACATCCAAGACCCGAGAACAAACATTTGTGTTCGTCACAAATATTTGCCCCGGCCGGGGATCGAACCCGGAATACCAAGCTTCGTAGGCAGGGTCACTACCAACTAAGCCACGGTGTCGTCCTATTTTAGTCATATTCATCATATTCGTCATATTGTAGTAGCTGGATCAATTACAAACACACGCCCCTCTACTACTTATATTAGTGGAATATAGGTAGGCAGGTACTTACCTAGTTATTTTATTGTTAAAACTATCTCGATATTTTGTGATCTGAATAATTTAAGTATAAGAGTAAATTACATCAGCTAAAACATAAAAGTGGCAAGTAAGAAAACGTGCCCCGAAGTCTTTGGAACATATTTTATTGCAATTACATTGGATGTGAAACTTCTGAAAGATACCTAATTTAAAATTGAGATTCAAGAACAACTTAACTTTTTAACTTTTTGTGATGAAAGTTGATCAAACCGTGAAGATATTGAGGCCTCATGAGGTTTTGCTTGACTCAAAACTCACTTTGTTCAAACCCATTTTTTTGTAAAAGCTTACACATAGACCGAAGACATAGAATTTCACCGAACGTACTGGTCCAACTTGCTCCAATTTTTAATAATATCAAAATTATACAGTTATTCTTTGATATTATGCTGACTGTACCTTTTATAACAACTCTCTAGTCTAGGTGGATAGAGCACGTGTTGGCTGATGCAAGCAAGAGCGCTGTATCGTAGGCCTTTCATATGGTAACTGATAACTGATCTGTGTACCCACGCGGCTACCTGCGCCGCGTGCGCACGATGTAATATCACTAACCTGTACCGTCATTGCTTAGGGTTTTCACTTTTTATTTAGGTTCCCGTTTAAGTTTTTTTAATGTAAATATGGGACAAGACTAGCTAAGCGCTCTCCTGGTGGTAAGATATCACGCCTGCTCATCATCTGAACAGTGCTACACAGGACTTTGATTTACATAGGCCGGTGGAACACTGCTAAAGCCCTCGTCCACATTGAGATATTTTGATGGTCAGTCTAAAGCCCAGTAATTTAACTAGCTACAGTTCCCTTCAAACTGGAACACAGTAATGCTTACATATTACTGCTTTACGGCAGAATATCTGACACTGTGTTAGTACTCATCTAGATCTCTGCAGGGAACGCTTCCCTATGGTGAGTTCTGTTTGGTTTTGTTCTGGACAGGCGGATAAAACTCGAAAACGTAAATAAGCGATTGAATTATAGATACGACCGAAAAATTCTAAGCAATATATGCTTGTATCATCTAGACATCTTAATACGGATTACATTGCAAGGGACGATACCGTCTTGACGCGAAAACCTCGGATTTTCTTCCTCAGGGCATGATGGATCACAAATGCGTTGTAGCCTATGTTAAGAGTTTTGCTCGAAAATGTATTGAACAAATTTAGGAAACGTATAAATTAGAAAGATACTCATACGTACGTGTTTGATATGTAAGCATAGACAGCCGTATTTTAAACCAAATCGTCCGCCCGCCTCGTGGTTGCAGGATTGATAAGAACTCCACGGGGGGCTTCATTCACGTTCTTTCGTAGTAAACTGAGTAGAGTATGACTACGAACGCTATGACAGTTGCTTCAGATTCTGAAAAAATACCGATGCTCAAAACGGCGCGGCGGGCGCGGCGACCGACAGAGAGTTACCTAAAAATACCTACATTTTACTTACCTATTATTATACAGGGTGAAAATCGTACTGGTTAGAATCCAGCATTGTAATTTAAGATTTGATTAGATTAAAACTCTTAAATGTTCATTTCTGAAAAACATACATATTGAAACAAAATCTTACACTAAACAACCTAAAATAATATAATTAATAGAGGTCTTTCTAATAGAGGTAGTGGATGATCATTTTACCACATCAGTTGCGTCAGAATGTGGTTAAAATGACGATATTTAATAATTACGATGCTCAGTCTCAGGTGCAAAAAAGGTCACCAGGTCTACAAAAAAGTCCATTTCGCTGTCTTTGATAATACAAATGCGTTTTGTTTTTTTTTTCGCATTCAAGAAACAACGCTATGTAGTTATGATTAATACGAATGAGAAACATTATATTATTGATTTATATCATGTGAGTTGGTTCTATGCAGATAAGCAAGAACTTCCGAGGCATTCAATTTTGCCTTGATCAATTTTTAGCTAAGTAGTTTGGTAGCGTAGTTACATAAACATAAACATAAACATTCACACACTCACACCCCTGCACTAGGATTCCCTGTGTCGCAGGTGGCATGGACACATACAAGACATCACAACATCCAAGACCCGAGAACAAACATTTGTGTTCGTCACAAATATTTGCCCCGGCCGGGGATCGAACCCGGAACACCAAGCAAGAAGTTGCTATACTTTTTCATAACAACCATCCAAAACCAAACAGTGTTTTAATGTGTGATAATCGCGAAAGTCTACTTAAAACTATAGTGTGATAAAGTCGTTAATTTCTATATTTATCCTAAACCCACAGTGTGGTAGTCACATGTCTACATTTTAACCAAAAGACCAATGTACAATATTGGCACAGTAGTAACTTGCACAATTTGGCATAAACAAAAAACTCCACATTTATTCAAACCCTAGTAGTGTGGTAGAGTTGTTACTTGTCTACATTTATCCAACCCTCAATAGTGTAGTAGGGTACTCTACTTGTTCACATATCAAATATATGATATATAGTGATAGTTGTTACTTGTTTACATTTATCCAAACCCCAATAGTGTGGTAGAGAGAGACCGCACCGTATTGTTACTTTACTTGTTCACAGTTATTCAAAATCAAACGTAATAAAGAAAAGTGTGGTAGAGTCATTACTTGTCTACATTTATCCAAATCACAATAGTGTGGCAGTTACATGTCTAGATTATAACCAAAATACACTATCGGGATTTTGCTAAATGTAACGATTACCGATTTTGCTGGACTTCGCATGGGAAAGTATATCTGAGGAAAACTGATGGATCTGAACTACTGCGCATCAACTCGGAAGCTGACATGACCAAGTTAAAGGAAGTTCGCTGACTACCTAAGTTTTTTCGATCTTGTAAATATATTATATGTCTTTATGTTACTTTAATCGGAATGAGTCATGTGCATGATATGTATTTAAATGAAACTAAAATTATGAATATAAATGAAACTAAAATAAGGATAAGTTACTCTCTTTTAATTTTTCATTTTTACAAGTTAAATTTTGCAATTTATTTTTATTATGTACATTTTGTAATTAATTTTCCCCATAACTTTTTAACTGCAATATTTATAATAATTATTTTGAATAAAATGCTAGTAATACTAATTTTATGTCTGTATGAAATCTGTGAATTCAGTTATGATGTTTTATGTGTATATTCACCTGATCATGCATTTAATCTGTTAATGTTAAATAGTTATTGGTATGATTTACGGATCCTTATGGTAATGAATTTATCTTCCAATTGTATAACTTTTTGTATAAGTTTTAATTATTCTCTAATATTATTAATTATTTTCTATGAATTGTTTGTGTTTATAAGTTTTTATGAGAACAACAAATTAAGCTATGAGGTTATTGCACGTCACACATTAATACACTATACAGCTAAGTCTTACAGTAATATGAGCGTAATAACCGTGAAACCTTTTTTCAATATATGTACCTATGAATACTGGACGCTATTAGAGCAGTTAAATAGGGTTACAATGGATCTCTTATTTGTAATAAGTGCGCACGTATGTTGTAAACATACGGGTCCCGGAACTTACGTCACACCTATCCTACCTTTAGATTATGGATAGTTTACATCTAATATCAAAAGAAATAGAAGAAATAGGTATTTCCAACTCCATCATTTGCTCACCGGAAGACTGTAAAAAACATATAACTGTTAATAAAAAGTCACTAACTATATTTCAAATCAACATTAGAAGTATTAATCGTAATTTTGATGAATTAATTGCCTTATTATTGAGAATTGGTATTGATTGTGATTTGTTAATTTTAACTGAATGCTGGCTCAGTAAAATATCGAACATACCCGAGATTGACAACTACACTAGCTACAAATCAAATTTCACTAACCAAAATGATGGTGTGGTTGTTTACATAAAAAGTAACATAGAGCATACTATTGTGGAACCAGACATGACTGACTCAAACTGTCTTTTGCTTAAATGTGGCTCTAATGTAGCTGTTGCAGCCTTATACCGTTCTCCATCTATAAGAAATCTTGAAAATTTCTTTAGTAATTTGAATAATCTTCTGCTTAGTATATCATCGTTTAAGAATGTAATGATCTTAGGTGACTTAAATATCAATATAGCATCGGATAGTGATGATAATAATTCGGATGAATATCTCAATCTCATGGCTACCCATGGCCTCTTACCGGCCTACACGCTGCCTACTAGAGGCAAGAGCTGCCTGGACCATGTCATTATGAAATCTAGCAATAGGAATAACACATCTCTGATTTTGGACACTTTCATTACTGATCACTCTCCTGTGATATTACACTCTGAAAACATAGGTACGGTTAGTAACAATGTTGAAAAATGTATTATTGACTATGACAGTATTGTAAAAGAACTCTCAGTCACAGATTTCTCGTCAGTTGTACACTGTGAAGATGCGAACATTGCAGCCGCTTTATTTGTAGATACCCTTATGACGCTAATTAAGACACATACTAAAGCCAATAAAATCTCACGTAAAAACAGAGCTATAAAACCTTGGGTTACTAAAGGTGCCTTAAGGTGCCTAAGACATAGAGATAAACTCCATCGTAAATCAAAAAAAGATCCTGACAATATGATCCTTCGGACGTCTTACTGTAGGTATAGAAACTTTTGTACAAATTTACTGCGGAAACTTAAACGAAATTATGAACGACAAGAATTTGAAAATGCACGTAATAATCCCAAAGAAACTTGGAAAGTTATAAAAAAAATCTCAGGCCTAAAAACAAAGCGCAATTCATCCGGTGAGCTCCTAAACATACAAAATAGTCCAAACCAATCAGTTAATTTCATCAATAACTTTTTTGTTAACATAGGCAAAAACTTAGCAACGAAAATTCAGTCCAGGCCTTATTATCCGCGAAACTCTACATTCCTAATCAGGCCACTTGAAAATAGACAGGGCAATTCCATGGCGCTACATCTAACGGACGATAAAGAGATTGATTCAGTAATAATGGGCTTGCGAAATAACTGTGCTACTGGGTGGGATAATATACCCTCGAAAATTATTAAATATGCTAGGTCATCCCTTATTCCGCCTATTAGACACATATGTAACCTTTGCATTTCGACCGGAGTGTTTCCTGGTGTTTTCAAAAAGGCACTGGTTCATCCTATATACAAGAGCGGTAACCGAGACAGTGTCGATAATTATAGACCTATTTCTGTTTTGACAACTCTATCTAAAATTCTGGAAAAGATACTGAACAAAAGACTCATTAGTTTCCTAGAATACCATACTATTATTGCTGAGAATCAATATGGGTTTCGAAAGGGAATATCTACTGAAGACGCAGTTCTGGATCTGACCAATGATATTGTAAGACAGCTTGATGGTAGAAATAAGACTCTATGTGTGTTTTTGGATCTCTCCAAGGCATTTGACACTGTCTCGATTCCGCGGTTGCTAAATAAAATGGAGAACATAGGAATCAGAGGGTTGGCGCTTGATATTTTTAGAGACTATCTTACCGATAGAAAGCAGTGCGTCAAAATAGATTGTCACCTTAGTTCCGACGAGGACATAACGTATGGCGTCCCGCAAGGGAGTGTTCTAGGACCTACGTTGTTCCTTATTTATATAAATAATCTGTGTAAGTTGCCACTCTCAAATTGTAAAATTTTTACTTATGCCGATGATACAGCGTTGCTTATCAATGGTAAGACTTGGGAACTTGCTCGGGAATATACAGAAAGTGCGCTTACCCAAGTCATGGAATGGCTCTCCGATAATGTTCTGACATTAAACATATCTAAAACCAAATATGTCACGTTTTCCGCAAATACAATTTCACAGCCCTCGGATAGCTCCTTTAACATCGTTGCTCATACTTGCACACTTTCTAGTGCCTGTTCATCTCAAACCTGTCTTCCTGTTCCGCGTGCTACTGATATTAAATATCTGGGTGTGCATTTAGACGGTACCCTTAGCTGGAAGGTGCATTTGCAGGCAGTTGTCCCACGTATCAGAAAACTAATCTACGTGTTTAAGTCCATTAGGTCATCTGCATCGCTACAAACTTTGAAAATGGTGTATTTTGCTTTAGCTCAATCTTTGATATCTTACTGCGTTACAACATGGGGTGGCACGTATGTAACCCACGTGCTTAGGCTGGAAAGAGCGCAAAGATGCGTCTTAAAGACAATGATGCAGAAGCCGTATAGGTACCCGACTGACCAACTGTATGCAGACTGCTCAGTACTAACAGTGCGGCAACTGTTTGTGTTGCAAGTCATTCTAAAAAAACACTCTCAATTAACTTATGAGCCAGACTTGAATGCTAATAAGCGTAGAAAAACTCAGGTGTGTCCCATCACTAATAGTAGAACTGCACTAGCTAGACGACATTACGACAAAGTGAGTTCTCATTTATACAACTTGGCGAATAAACATATTAAAATCTACCACACTCCTACACGTAAATGCAAGAATATGTTGACCGAGTGGTTACATAAAATGACCTACACTGAAACAGAAAACCTTTTTAAAATACTTGTTTAGCTCTACATACATAATATACAAACTCTACATACATACACAAACTCTACATATACATATATACACAGACTCTACATACATACACAAACTCTACATACATACATAAACTCTACTTCCATAAACATAATAAACCATAGCTTAATTACCTAATTACCTAATACCCCTCACCAGTCTTAATTAATTTCTCAGAAATTCTATTTATTTGTGCATGTCTCAATTAGATTAGATTATATTTTTATATTGTAATAATTTTGAAATTGGCACTAAAGATGAAAGTACACGTATATGTAAAATTTAGTGGATGGTACTCACTACCAAGACACAAGTTGTTTTTCAGCTTACTTTGGTAGGGAGAGCTTTCTTTCAAGTGTATGTACTATAATTGAAATAAATACATTTTTACTTTTTTTTTTTTTTTACTTTTACTATTGGCAGAGAAGTAACTTGTACAATTTAGCATAAACTATTTTTTCATGAGTTTATGACAGTGTGCGTTTCATCATTATACAAAGAAAGGGTGGAAAGATAATAAAAATATTATTATTTTTATTCACTTTCTTCATATTCATATTAATTAAAAAAATATGTCGTCGAAGTTACGTATTTTGCTTCCCTGTGACTTTTCAGTGGTGTTTACGGTAACTAAAACAGTCCAATTGAAGTCGGTTGTATATGTTTTTGTAAAACCGTGATTATATTATCTGGGTATGTAATTTAAAACAGAATTAAGAGTTCGAAACGAAGTATGTCATTTTAGAGTTTCACAGGGTTCGCTTGTCTGACCTGTCTCCGTCCGTATACAACAGGTTTTTGACTCAGATTCAGACTACTAGAATTGTAGCGCTTACAGAAAGATAGTTTTATTTATTGTTATTGTTTTATGTTGAGGTTAACTGACTGAACTGAACCCTCAAGGTCCAATCTTCATTACATCAAACATACCTAGACCTATACTACTCATATTATAAATTAAAAAGTTTGGATGGATATTTGTTACTCAATCATGCCAAAACTAATAGGTTTAAATAGGTTTGCCTGATTTTTGGTTGATTAAATTTTAATGGGGATAGTTTTTTAGGGAGCTCTAAAACGATACGGATTCCCTGTTCCACGATAAGCCACTAGCTACAACTAGTTGGTTTAATTCTAATCATTTTACTTTGTGTCAAACACCTCCCAACCAGCGATAACTGATAGAATGTTATTCTAGCACTAAAAGTAAATGTTTTTGGCAGATTATTCAGTCAACCCAAACGTTAAATATCAACGAAGTTGATATATAAGGTCAATAAAAGATCATCAAACATGCGAAAAAGTAAAATAATTGCGATTAAAATGCATTTTAGGCAATCAGCCCCTGTGAACGTGAAATACATATTATTCTTTCAGGTAGGTATGTAGGTAGGGTTCTTAAATAAGTTAAATAAATGAGTCAATTAGTTGTCATAAGAATCTGAAAAGGGTTTAATTTTGAACTTAAAAGTCACTTCCTAAAAAAACTGAAATAATACCTTAAAATAAAGTAACAAAAAATGTTAATATTGTAGAAACCAACACTACAATAAAAACTATAAGTACAAATCAATTGCGTAGTATCAATGTAAAGGCACTGTCCCGCTGTATCGTACTTCAAGAGCCTTTACTCTTATGCGAGCAAGAATCGTCGATGTAAGCCATACTTTTAGAATAGAATAGAATAGTATAAAATACATAGTATAAATAGTAGAATAGAATAGTAATAATATGCTTTATTGTATCACCTTAAAATAAATAATAACAAGAAAAATAAACTAAAATTACAAGGGCGGTCTTATTGCTAGATAGCAATCTCTTTTGTTCTCTTTACTTTTGTTCTCAATTCTCTTTACTTTTGTACTTGCTGCAGAAGCAGTCAGTCGTAAATGTAACGTCGCAAATAATGGTAATGTTTATACTGAGGCGGCAGCTCGCATTAACATAAATTACATATTATATATTTAAGTCGTTATGGGTCCTAGACAAACCTGGTAATATATATAATATACTTTTTCGATGAATAAATAAATAAAAAAATAAATATTTTCGATGACGCATAATATCCAATGAAACAACAATAATATCTAGATAACAATATATTTTTGTCATCAACGACAAACTTAACAACAGACTACAACATAGATCTTCTCAACGAAACCTGCGCGAAATACCTTGCGTTACTCCTGGGGAATGTAGTACCAACATCAAGGGAAAATCAAGGGCGACCAGGCCATATAGTTTCCCACTTTCGTAACATTGACAAAATCAACAAACTTATATTTTACATTATACAACTGCTTATAATATTGTATTGCAATTAGTTGAACATGAATATTAAGTTTATTGAGTCATATTTTGCAAATGCCTAATTATCAAAAAATACTTGAGTTGAAAGTTGCACTCATAACTGTTACTGTATATTTCAATTAATCTTCAATAAGAACGTGTAAGCATTCGTTAGACAACGTAAATGTAAATTAGAAACTATTTGGACTGGTAGGTAAAGAATGATAAGTTAAAATGTATAGATAATATACAACTTGCCAAATAAATGGACGGTTTATAATAATGATAAATGGACAACTAACACGAACTCTTGCTACCAAATGTTTGGAAACTATCTAAGAAATACAGGATGTGCGTAGATTGGGATTTGTAAGAAAAACTGGTAGATTTAGCTAACACGATCCCGACCTCGTATTTTTTGAATTTTCATACTTTTCGGTAGCAATCGTTTGTACAAAATGAGGAATGACAATAAGTAAGTTCCGATCTATACAAGTACTCTACTGCTAAGCTGTTGGTTTGAAATAAACCATCCAATAAAACAATGTCGCTCATTTTTCAAATAATCTTACAACACCGCAGTAGGTATATCAATTTTCGATATAATATTAAAAATAATTCTTATTCGCTACGATTGAAATTGCTTTTAGTTTGACGTAAATACGTAAATCAATTGACTCAAATACAAGTAGGCAGGACCTGCCTTACACAAAATTACAGGCTACCTAAGAGTAATCATACAAACTTATTGGTAATACATATAATTAGGTATTAAATTAATTACAATTAGGTACTCGTATAAAATATATTTCTTTCAGTGATCATTCTGCTCACAATGCATTTTGTAAAAATGTAGGTACGACGTACCTATCATATTTTTTTTTGAAAAGATCACACATGAAAAGTTTCTAATGGATTTAATAAGCTATCCACAACCCGTTCAACCCAGGTTACGTATCAATTTCGAACCGTAGTCATATCTAAGCACTTGTGTGGGTAATTTATGTGAAAATATAACATTACAAATATAAGTATTTGTCTATACTATTTATTGCGATATTATGTCCACAAATATCAGAACGATGTCCAAACCCTAATTATTCAAAAGCGTATTTTGTGAGATTAGCAATCGATATAAGGTCTCAAAGAATGTTCATGAACTATACATTACTTCCGCCAAAATGTCTGCGCTCCTCCGAACTGTACACAGCAGTCGAGGGAAATGTAAAACGCTTTTGGCACTAACTTCCATAAAATATTTATACTATTTTACAATACATTCAAGGTATTTACAGCTTCCTATGAGTAGATACAGATACATATTTACAACGATTCAATATATAAGAGCGTTACATTAGCATACATTTCATACAAATAGGTATAACAGATTCGTAAACGTGTACAATATCTACAGCTGTATGTAACAATGGATAAGCTTAGCAACTCTCTCTGATATATCGGAGTGTAAACAACGGCGGTAAGCATCGCTCGGCGGGTCACTTCACTTTGATAAATATTGATATTAACTGTTTTGGTATAACATTTTAAACTCTTATATAGCAGTAGCATACACTGCAAATGCTCTACACAAAATGATATATAACATCCTTCGAGAATCCAGCAAAAGGAGGGGTTATACGTCAGAATCTGCTAACAAAATTTTCTGCAATTTTTTACGGGGGACGAGGTAGGTAAACACGCATTGCACACGCGCCTAACAAAACTTATTCATGTAAACGCACACTATAATAATCTCGCAAATAAAATATGCACACAGTTATCGAATATAGCGTATAGTTTTATTTAACGTGAATGGCCAAGAAGGTTATATGGCCAACAGAGGGGTTCGCCTTGCAATTAACCCCTCCTTTCGCTGGATTCTCGAAGATAACATCAAACTGTGGGTACTGACCCTAAAGTAAACATCTAACATAAACATTGATTATATTGCACACATTCACTTACTCTACTATGTATAAATAAAAGAGTGGGCATAATCCCTCTCCGCCATAATTTCCAAAACTCACCGCATTACATACTACCTGATCCCTGATGGATGACATGCCTGACGCCCTTCAATGTAAGACTCGCTAAGCAAACTCGAAAAGACTCTCAGATAACCCAAAAATACATTCAACAACCAAACCCCTGTTACTGTGAGGAATATTTTTTTATAAACCAAAAATTTAACGAATAAACTTCTTTGTCATAAAATAACAAATCCCGAGATACACGAGGCTAGTTTTTCAAGCCAGGATAACAAGATAGTGATAGTAAGCTAGCAAGCTAGCAGCTCTGGCTACGTGTAAATAAAACTAGCTACATTTCTAGGCTAGTAAGCTAGTGAAAAAGAGGGCTAGTTCTGTTTACACGAATTACTTGATATTCTGGCTTGAAAAACTAGCCTCATATATCTCAGGCATAAAAGCCAATTTATAAAGAAGCTAAGGGTAAAATAGTAAGGATGACAGCTTGCTTAGTGTGGCGTCGCGTGACTCAAGCTCGCTCTACTGATGACGAGGATGACGTGCCCCCCACTGGCACTGGCACCTACTGGCACTGGCACCTATTGGCACTGGCACCTACATGCACAGGCACCTACTGGCACTGGCACTGGACTGGCGCCGGCCTCGGCACTTGGGTGACGTCGCGAATGAACCCCATGAGATGCAATCCCGATGCAATGTCGCACTGACCAACGAACAAGCGCTATTGACCTACTCGATTCTACGTGAACATGATTCGAACGATTCTGAAATGATCCTTGTCATAGCACCGCTGCCGACCGATTACATAACAGCATTGTCCTCTTGAAAAATAACACTGTAAAATCTTATTATCGCCTTTAAAATTCTAGACTCTATCGGTTAAGGAATCGTTCTTTCAAATCTACTTGTTCATAAAAATTTTAAATTGAATTATTGAATAACGATAACTTAGCGTTATCGGTTAAAGTAGGAGAATCGCTTTTATAAAATTCAGTCGCAGACTACTGGTAAAATCGGTTTTAACTCTATCTCTAGAAAACAATTTACAAAACTTTTTCACTACCCGAAATATCCCTTTAGAAAAGAGGGGCGTATTTAAAATCACGAGAAATCGAAAACTTCCGGGCAGTGTGCATCGTAACTATCGTCATTCGGGGGTGTGTTATAAAAATCGCCTCCCCTGTGCAATTGCTTCTAAGTAGCCTACTCGTTCGCCTGCTTCAGTTTACCAGTCACAACATTCTCATTTCAGTCATAACGTCGGGTTGGTATAGTTCGCGCGTCATCACTCGTCAGCTGTCCGTAGAGTGGAGCGCACGCACACGAGAGGTGCTGCGCTCAGAAGAGCATGTGGCATCGCAGGTTGGAGTTGGCTATTCCGTGAGAGCGGTGAGGTCGACCCCCGACTTCGCGCTGCCCAGCGCGGCCGGCGGGTCGCTGGCGGGGAGGGAAAGTAGATGTTAGGCCTCTAAAAAAATGAGGGCCGTAGGCTTCGGTTCCAGGTTCGATTTCTTCGCTTCGACAACTAGGAACTCGATTTCCTAGAAATAAAAATAAATAAGTTGACAGGGTCATGTACACCGCTTGCTACTATATAAGAAATTATAAGACGATGTTATGTAAGCAAGTGTTTTATTACATTGCATACAATAATAAACAAAAAAAGACAAAGTTTCAGTGTTGCACCAGTTAGTAATTCAAAGTTCTGTGTAGCATCTGTGCTAGCCAGGGCAGGCGTGATCTGTCACCAATAAGGAGAATACTTGTTTACATAAAAAGGGTTAGGTAATCTCAGGTCGTCATGGTCACCAATCAGAATGAGAAATGATACGTACTGGTTTGTCTCTCTGCGCGAAGGACTCCGCTATGAGCCTCGCGACGTCTTGGTGCTGTAAGCCCTCCACTCGGTGGCCGTCCACCGCCAGTATCAACTGCCCCACCTCGAGCCCTCCAGCCTCGAATGCTGCTCCATGCTCCTGGAAATACCGGTTCGATAATAACTCAACTATTGAATGACAGCACCTTGTTCTAGAGTCTGGTGTCGCAGTAATGGCCAACTGCGGCCAACTGTATCAAACGACTATCCGAAAAATAAAGCACCTTTCTTGTAATAAGACTTTTCCAGAATATAAATGAAATTAAAATGCATTAAAAATACAGGTGTACCCTACTAGCAGAAAAACTTTTTTTTGTCTAGGTTGTTTTTTATTTTGTATTTAATTATGATCATGCAGCTAACTGTTTTTTTTTGGCTAGGGTGTTTTTATTTTGTATTTCATATGATCGTGAAAGTGATTTAAAAACATGGACAGTACAAGTCTATCAGATATCATCAACCTGATAATTTTTAATTTTTTTGTTACTTAATTCTTGTGCCGGGTTATTTAGTTTTATTCTCTATTGGATCCCACAGAGCGCAATAAGTACGCTGAAAGCACATCGTAAGAGTAATAAAATACTACTGGAAGTAAACAATAAAGGTTGGACATCAACGGGTTTATACGTTGCGCAAGTTGTAAAACTCGACTAAGGAAATGGGTGCGCATTGTCGTTGTGATAGGCTTATAACTTCAGAGAAAAGACATAATGCAGTGCACTGTGCAGTGCTTTATGACTTTTCCACCCACGCGCAAATTTTGTCGCAAAATAATAATGGTTAAATACTCTGGTGTTTTCTCACTACGATACGGTAAGTAAGAAGCATTTTTGAAGAAGCATTTCTTTTCGGTTTCACTCAAAATCAACATTTTTCTCCTGTATTTGATTGCGTGTGGCATTTTATTATGTATTTTACCACCATTGCGTTTGGACCCGAGCTGTGCATAAAGTAGTTAGCTGGTATAACTAGATTGTGCTCGTACCTACTTTGAAGTTAAAGTGAGTGATGACATTGATTTAGTTTTATGGTGGATATCTTATCGTAGCTTAACATATTGTGAGCTGTTTTTAGAGTTTTACTGCATGACCAGTGTTCTGTAGCAAAAAGTTGGACACCATGTGAGCTGAATAAGACGAATTAAAAATAACGTTGAGAAAACTCTAGTAGATAGCTGATATCTAAGTTTGGTTACGGTAGAATGGAATAGCCACAACTTTAGTAGTGAATCCTAATTGCAGCAGAACAATGTGGTTGCTCTAAGTGGATAAAATGGTACAACATAGAGTTAGACATACGGGCCCTTTGTGGGATAATACGATAAGGCCCAAGCAATTACATTGGCCTTATAGGGGATCGCGAGTAATCGCAACACGCAAACTAGGCTCGCCTTTAGAACTTATCGGCACATCGATCGTCACCAACCTTGCTCTCACAGCGATACAGGAACAGCCTATGTGCAACCAAGTCGCATTTAAATTGTATATATTTTCTTGCTCTACTGATATTCACCTACAATGAGTTAACTGTTTATAATTTCATCATATACTGAATATAAAGTCATAAACATAGAATACAAATCAGTATAGTATTAAGATTAGAAAGTAATCAGGACCTGATTGACTGACAGACAACATAGCTACAGGCAAAACCACTGAACGTAGAAACTTGAAACTTGGAGGATATGTTCTTCAAGAGCTGAAAGTGAGTAGGTACTAAGAAATAAATTTAAAAAATTTGCAACGCCGAAGAAGTTGCAGGCGTCAGCTAGTCATCTCTATGAGTAAAATATAATTATAATAATTATGACCCTTGTTGGAATAGCTTACTAGGATGTCTTAGGATTTTTAAGATGCGTTTCCACTGACGCGGAGCTAAGCAGAGTGGAGATAAGCGGACCGAATTGGCCAATCGCAGTGTGTAAGTAGATTTCGAGCACTATGATTGGCCAATTCACCTAACACAACTTCGAGAACATACGCGGCATACTCACATGTATATTGATTATCCTGGGCAGCGGATGCTTCGTGTTGGCACCACCCTCGATGGCGATGCCCAGTATGGGCTTTGTCTTCTTCACGGTGATGTGCAAGTTGCCGTGGTGGTCGGGGACCACGCGCGCCGCTCGCCCGTCATCCATATTAGGGTCGTGCTGCAACCTCTGCATGGACTGGTGTCTCCGAATACCTCCTCGCTCCTCAAGCAACGCGCCACCGTCTTCTTTCATATCGAAACTTCTCGACAGTTTATGCGCCAGCTCCTAAACAAAATATTCCAATAAATATGCGTTTCGCATCGAGTTTTAACTAACTATGTATAACGAAACAATTTTCTTATTTTCAACAGTACCTATTAATTATTTACACGCAATATTACAAAATACAACTCTCATTAATCCTATGACCTACTATCTAATTAAAATACCACATCCACACTAAAAACTGTAACTCTACGATGCTAAGAACAGCAAATTCAATTTAGCCTCTAAGTACAAGTGCTCTAAGTATTTGAGGAGTAAGTAGTTGTAGCTGGGTGGCAGAGGGCGGTAACTCCGGGCGCTCGCGTTCCTGACCACATCGAGGATTCTGCTCGGCTGCTGACTTACGACCTTATGCCTCTCAGTTACGTTGATGTAGAGTGATTTGTTTACGTCGAATGTATTGAGAAGCTGTTAGTGAGATGTGTGCTGGAGGCTTGGATTCATGCGTTTCGATCACTCGGTGGCGTGGTTCATAGGTTTAAAGTGGGTTTTATACAAGTGTTACAATGTATTTATGAGGAGAGTCCTTATCCCGACTACCTAATTGCGTAGGTAAACCTCATAAACTTCGACGATAATGAAGCAAAAATATCTAACAAAAATCCGTATCCGTATAAAGCAAGTTCCAAATAAACTTAAAATTCGACTTCATTTAGCGAATGCCTCCATGCTTTGGTTTAAAACGTAACACATATTTTTATTTTGAAATGCTGTCCGTATTAGAAATAGTAACATTTTAGAATTGCTGTAGACGGTGAAATGAATAGTTTAACTAATTGTTCATGCAGCACGTTGTAGCTCGAACCATTCAAGACAATCGAAATACCTCTACTAACTAATGATTACCGAAATGAATTGATCAAATCACTGAGATGTGCACTTCTACTCTCAAATTAACTGATGAGGAAATAAAATATTAGGCGACCAAATAAACACCGAATGATGTGCAACGATAATAAAAGTGAAAAAATACAAATTAAATGTCTAACACCAAGCAATCGTTTTGTTTTTGAAGCGAGATCTTTCAATAAAAAATTCAATTTTTGAAATTAATTTCGTGCAAATGTAAGAATTTTTAATGTGCTAGGACAGTTCGCAGGTCATTCCGACGGCGAGAGACCGGGCCACTTACTAGAGGTCGTCCCCAGTACCAAGATTTTACTTTCTGCGTCCAGCCACCGAGTGATGAGCGCAGCCCCTCGAGATAGCCGCACTGAAACATCACACTCTCTGAGGACCAGATCCTTCACTGTCTCTCGGCCAACGTCGCCTCTCCTACAACCTGGCACTCTCTCTCTCTCGAGGCTTTGCCACAACCGTCCTATAGTGTTTTGTCAAGTGAACATGTTACAGTGACACAAGCATCTAGCATAAACTAGCAATCTAGAGCCGAATCCTAATACGGTTTCATTTGTATATTTATCAAAACTACCTAGGAAATTATTTTCGATGATATAAAAACAATCAGTCACACACAATATTACCTACTAAAGAAAGATACAAATACTAAATAGAAAGATATCATTAGCAGAAAAACACTAGGTTATAGGTATCTAACCGACTACGAAGGATTAAGGCATCCGCTCTACCAATCATTACGTTACGTATATTTAGGTTACCTACATTCATTCGATTAGGTATAGGTAATAGGTACTTAATAAAATACGAGTAAATCTAAGTATTCAAGTTAACACATTAGGCTAGTAGTAATAGTACTCCAACTACGCTTCATTTACATACCTGATCCTGTATGCGTTGCAAACAGCAGCATGAAACAAAATTATTCTATAAATAAAGTATCAAAGGTTTCTACAAAGAAAGCCGACACTACTAAAGGTAGTTTGCGACAGATTTTCGACTTTCAAGTCATGCTACAATTTTGTGCCATTGTGTTTACATTGTCTGACTCGACTTTCCATCAATTGTGCTGTCTGTCAACCGATTTTGCGCTTTATTCATAGAAAACAGCGGCAAGTTAAAAAAAAATGCTTATTTTGTTTATTTTTCTTCGCAGGGAAATCGCTTTTCACTAGCTTTTATACTTATAACTTATTATTATACATACTAGTGAATCCTTATTGCATCTCTTTTGTTTGTTTTGCGCGGCTTAACTTACATACACAAAATGAAATACTTACACAATTAATCTTCTATACAAAATAAAAGGTTTGAACCCACAGATCTCGGATACTTTCGGCTGTCGCCCCCAAAGGATCGGTTAATAAAAGAGATGCAAGTATAGCTTCTTATGATTAAGAGCAGTATACTAAGTCACGTCACTAACTAATTCACTAATTCTAACTTTATGCTTGAACCTGACTGATTGACTGACAGATAACCTATAGGTCAAACCACTGAACGTAGAGACTAGAAACTTAGAGCGAGTGTTCGTCAAGAAGTGCAGGTGTGTAGCGTAGCGACAAGAAATTGTATTATTTCGCAAAGCAAACGAAGTTGCGAGCGTCAGCTAGTAATTAATAATTTTCTATAATAATATCGGTAGGTTATCTATCCGAGTATCTAGAGGCGGGTGACACGCGGTGCGTCTTGTTGCCTCTATAAATAATGCGATAACATCAGGCGATAGCGTACCAAGTGTACTAACCACCCCCGCTCCTGAGGAAAGTACCTATGTACTTTGTTCCGAGTCCGAACTTCCGACCGATTTGATCAGATACGCGGATCCATCTTCGACTTATCGGTAATCGGCGCTGTCTCTACAATTATCCATGCCTATCTTCAGCAAAGTTTCAAATTAATTAACGGGTGTCAAGATCATTAAAATTAAATCCTATTTTTTTAAGTACCCCTACTTTAAGTACAGTAAGCATAGCAAATTGTTAACATGTCTGTTTTTTAAACGCCACTTTTAACTTCAGATAATAATAAATATAAATTACTAGCTGACGTACAAAACTTCGTTTGCGTTGCGTATTTTTAAAATTTCTTTCTTAGTACTTACTTTCAGCTCTTGACGACACATCCTCCAAGTTTCAAGTCTCTACATTAGTAGTCAGTCAGTCATTCAGGATCAAGCCTTTTTTATTATATTGATTAGTTCGTGTCAGTAAATACAAACAGCATTTGCAACGATGAGAATGTACGAATTTGATATTAAAAATAGATACCATTACAATTGACCACCGAGGTCTTAAGTGTGGTTTTAAAAAATATTTGCTATGATTACAGAACCTTGTCTTGACGTAAGATCGTATATCTGACGATCTTCACTCGCAATTTTAAATGTGCTAAGGTCACATGGTCACATAAAACCTGTGCACAGGTGGCTTTACAAGACGATTTGAAAGTTTTTGGGACGTGACGCTAACGGCAATTCGAGTAGAGGTTAGGTACTTTGAGGTGGGTAAACATACGACTTATTTTCCTTTATCTATTAATTGCATCATATAAGGCAATATTAAATATATAGAAAAAAAAAACACTTAGGTACTTTCACTCCTCAGTCTCAGTCAGCCTCACATTCAGTCCTTACTTGTATTTTAAGGGTAATCCTCAAATCCGAATTCCATACAAAATGTTTCGGACAAATACTCAAAAAGTACGCAGTATTATAGTAATTTCTTCGCACTATTCGTTTCGTCCATGTTTTTCGATTTCGTCAACAAAAAAATTTAGATTAGATTTTATACGTGTTTTTTTAAGTTAGTAGGGTTAATTTTAAAACACGTATAAAATCTAAATTAAATTATGACCCCTTACACTTTTTTTGTTGAAAAATTGAAAAACATGAACGACCATTTTGTATGGAATTTGGATTTGAGGATTCCCCTTAAGTAGTATTTTATCAACCGACTTAAAAAAGGAGGTTCTCAAATTCGGTTGCTTTTTTATGTTTTTTATCTCAGACTGCTCTCAAATTTCTTGATCTTTATTTTCCCTAGCTAATGAGCAGCTTTTAATGTGATACACTATGCGACACGAAATTATTATCCATAATTGCGCAAGAAAAGTAGACGCCATTCGGGTTGGTCTCAAGAAAAATTAGTGAAAATTCATAAAAAGCTGCTTTAAACTTTCTTGATCTTTATTTTCGCTAGCTAATGGTATAAAAATAAATAATATATTTAATGCCGTTTAGGAGGAGATCGATAAAAAACCATTCAGAAACAGCTTTGTTTTAGGGATTTTTTTTCATACAAAATAAGCGAATAAAATTAATGTTACTATACATTTTCAAGATAAAAAACCATATAATATTAAATAATTTTTTTTAATTATTCGCCCCCATAGACTTGACCTGAAGCATTTTGGCTTACCGCCACAGATTAAAATGTAGCGACTACCAAGGTAGCCCCTTAACTACTCAACGGATTGACCTGAAACTTGAAGATAGGGACCGAAATAGAAATAGAACTTAAGAATATGTAGGTAAATTTTTAAACTGATACATACCACGCATTAAAGTTTATTGAACCAACCGAACCGTTATCTCGAATTATCTCTATTGTTCATTATTCATCTTCTAAAACGTCAAATAATGCGTGTGCGGTCATACTAAAACTTTTATTATCTGTGTTACCAATCTCCATGCCCGTTACAGTATGATTTTACCAGGGTTAACTGTGCATGTTGAACAATTAAAATAAGTTTCAACTTTTGTATTCGTGTTGGCTTGGTGCCAATGGAGCTTTTGAGTTGGTTAATTTCTTATCTGCCGATGCGATGAAAATTAAGGACCA
This sequence comes from Lobophora halterata, assembly GCA_932526365.1. Lineage (NCBI taxonomy): Eukaryota > Metazoa > Arthropoda > Insecta > Lepidoptera > Geometridae > Lobophora > Lobophora halterata. The sequence continues at coordinate 8,867,642 of OW052001.1, read as the reverse complement.
GTTCAAATGGAGCTACGTCTTCCTCTTCACCGTAATGTATGATGAGTTAGGAACTGGCAGAAAGCCACACGTTTGCTATTAGCTTACCTTGCTTGATAGCATAATTATGCATTGTCTAGATATACCAACGGCACTTGCCTACTTTCACGTTGTAGGTATTGTTCCCCATTTTGTTATCTGTACCTATCTATAAAATAAAAGAAAGAACCTATTATATTTGTATCTACTAAGACTAGGAAGGAACTGACTGTGAATTACCACTCCAATGTTAGATTGATATAGATAGGATAGGATATCATCCAAAAACCAAACATTTTTGGACTGTGTGAGCTAAGGGATAATGTTTACCCTGTAACTGTAAGTGAAATCACAACCGGTAAGTATCGAATAAAGCCGACATTAATTTCACTTTTACCAGTCAACAACGGAGCACGCTTCACTAATCGTTGTAAAGAGCGATTGATTGAATTACCAACTTTCTGTTGCTGGTGAATTATACTCGGATCGGATACTCCGCTGCGGTAATTAATGCTAGCATAAGTTCTTTTCAGGTAAGATTTATTTTAGAATAGTTTTTAAAGGGAAATACTATAGATACTAGATCGTATCTATACCTGTATATACATTCAGTCTATATATGTCGTACGGTGATGATGCAGTTGTGCAGTTTTGATAAAATTACAAAAGCGTCTGACGTTACCTCTCAATAAGCATAAGTCAACAGCATCATCTCAAAGCATGGGAATTGCTTGTGAATAGCGTTGATTTCCGGTTTATCCAGTTTTGGACAGACGCCCGCCTTGTGGGAACTAACGGTGAAGAGCAACACTGCCTTGTTCATTAGTTGGTATTCTATCATTGTTTTAGTTGTGAGACTACTTATTACCTTAGTTACGTAACTACATTAGCAGATGCTTTGACTGTTCTCAGAAAATCTGTTTTATTTCTCAGAGGGCTGGCTCGCTCTTAATTCTCTTCTGCAGCGGCTCGTGTTTATATAACAGTCGCTTTCACACTGGTCCATTCTTTAAATTAATCAGGACCAATGAAAGGTTTGTTGTATATTACACGAAGCATGTTGAACAAGCAAGGTATCTTTCAATACCGGTCACGCGGTATGTGCGCTGGTCTTCTCATTATACAAATGTTCTATTACTCGCCTTACATGTGTTGGGTGGCCATAATACAATCCAGACTATGAGATTTCCATGAGGCCTACTACTTGGTCGTAGCGATGGCGGGTGGCTGTCAGTCGCATGAACTCGATTCGCGAGCTCACCGGTTTCAAGCAGCCGTCTTGCGTTGCCGGACCAGCCAGCCAGTCACACCACACCACACACAGTCAGTCTCGCTGTAAGCGTCGACGCACGTGCACGTAGACTCGTTTTTTTACTTTTATTGTTGTTTACAAACTAGTACAGTGCAGTTGCGTGAACAGGATAACCGTGAGAGGTGAGTTAAATCTTAAATTGAGGTCAGTGTTCTCAATGTAGGCACCTGCCATCAGCTTCGCGCTGTTACTTGAAATATCGTTTGGCTCAATAACTCTCCGCTGCGGTGTAAACAAAACAATGGGAACAATTGTGGTCAGCTTTTGTTTTCGGTCATTATTGCGTGGGTTTACGTTGTGGGCAATTTTTGCGCAATACTTTATTTCGTGATCAACCTTCAGCTAGGTTTATTTTTTAGTTGGTCTTGTAGACATTTCATACTTAGGTTTCTACTTGGTTTTTATTTATGTACCAAATACCTACTGTTCGTAGAAATAAACTGAATGCGGGAATTACAAATCTTGCTTTTAGACTAATAGGTACAGCAGTCTTAATAATTGAATTCTCCAATGTGTTACTTACAGAAGGCTATGCAAAAGGTAGGTAGGTAAATAGCTTTTGAGGTGACCTGCATTTACCTTCTACAGGTTGATTATTCTAATCACATCTATCAAAGCGGTCTGAGAGCTTGTCGACATCGGCCGGTTACGTTCTTTTTGGGCCATGGGCGTAAAAGTGAACCTTGTCTTACTTCTTTATAACCTTAGAATAAGCGTTATTCTTCTTAGTTTATAACGTTATGCGCATTATCTCTCAGTGTTTTAAATCCATGGTAAGACATTTAGGTAGATATCGACTTTACCCGACTGCGAAGAAAGAAGAAAAAGTGTGTACCTACATGCATTTATAAACAAAAAATAATAATACTTTTGTAAGTAGAGCCAATGCGATTCTTAGTTTTTTGGTATAATTTGGATAAATTTGGCCGGCAGATACATAAACAAAAACAGAAACCAATAACGAGGACAGGTAGGTATAACTATAGTTTCGTAATAGCATTTTGTTTTGCAACTAACGTGAAATTAATACGCTGCCGGCTTAAAATATTGAGAAATTACCGTATGGTATCGTATCATTTATGTAAATTATGTATAACTGAGATTCGAACTGTGTCACACACAGTACGCTCAATTTTGTATTTTTAATAATGACGACACGCCAGATTGGTTCGTTTGGATGCAACAAGGACACATTTGCACGGATGGCCTTCGAGACATGGCTGTCCATTGTGCTATTAAATTATGCACTTTTTTACCTGCATCACAGACGATGAGACTTGACACGCTTTCTTCTACTGGAATTCTTTCATTTGATCATAGTATGACGTACTCGAACAATATTGTACAGGTACGTTAGTGTTTCCAAGCAGACGATGTCAGTGTTACTCTAAATTATTTTTAAATGACTTGAGAAAAATAAAGAAAGAGCTCAATAAAATTGTAGCACGATTTTCTTAACCTTTTCTGTTGTTTTGTTAATGCAATGGGTAGTAGAAATAGTAAACAACATGACATGCCACACATTCTGTTATCTTTGTTCCTTCAGTAATAAAACGTGATATTTATCGCAGCTTCAATTTATGATATCTGTGCAGAAAGTAATGGCACTCTCCATCACTTCTAGTGGCGTTATGATATCTTATCGCAATCTATAACAAGGGCAGTATCTTATTGCACGACATTTCTTACGTTCGATTGTCTTCGGATAGCGAGGCCGTGGGACTCACACCATCGAGACTATCATGAACCGGAGGCAGTGTTGGCGTGTAAAGGGGTTAATGTTACGGCCTTACCTGTAGTGTACCTTTCTTAAAGAGCTATTTTGGACGATTGGGTTTTATGGAAATATGTTTTTTTTTCTTCCTGATCTACCCTTTCATGCACTCATCTGTTTACATAATAGGTATTCTTCTTAGTTGGGTTTCGCTTCTCAAACGTAGGAAGTTAGGTGTAAGGAACATAGAGTAGTGTTGAAAAAAACCTCCGCCCATGATACGCGTTGAAAGTGTAAACTGAGTCATTGTTTAAATTCTTGCATTTACGACCACAGTTATCTCTTCCGTGACAATAAACGTGTACATTCCAGCGTGGCTACGGGCCAAATGATAAGAAAGCTTTTACGAAAACGAATGCTAGATACGGCTGAAGTTGGAAACAATATTTTAGAAGATGCATAGTGTCAGTGAGTTGACCGAAAGATCGGGGTATGTAAGTGTTAATTGGTAGAGGAAAATGCTTTTTGTCGAATATGTATGTATGATTGTATATTAGGTAGGTATTCCGTGTCATAAAAAACATTAAAAGTCATTCGACGAAACAATAGTACGTAATTGACTTTGTGGTTTCAGAATAATAAAATAGACGAGTTCCTGTTAGCTTTCAGTTGAATAGAGTTTACAAACGATAAGGAAATCTATTGAAATGAATGGTAGTGATGTGAATGAGCGAGCCGCGGGCAAATGAGCGCACTGTGGTAAGCTCATTTTGTATAGCGCTGAGTTGAGAGAGACCGCAGTTGAGACATAGTAAATTAGTGCTAAATCATGTACGAAAAGTAACTTGTATGATGATAGCTGTGATGATGGTAAGTAGGACTAAATAATTTATAGTTCAAGAATATTTCAACATTAAAATCTTCAAAATTATCATCTATTATTAAAATTATTGTGCATCTAAATAGAAAAAAAATGTAGGAAAAATATTGCACTGTTCTTATCTATTTTTTATTTGTGGAAGGTTGTTGACGCAGTATACATTTCCGTACATATGTTAATAATAATTCCAAGTAATATAATTTTACTAAAGCGAATCCTTGAACCTGTGGGCGTTATGAGAGCCGCCAATTGCCGGAGACGTCTGTGGTCCCGCTAGCCAAACACTATGAGCCTCATAGGCTTTGCGGTGTCTCCAACCCGGCCTAGACAATATGCAAATACTGAGCAAACAGTAATATATTCAGGAACGCGGTAACGTGGTCTCGCATACGGCTAGTTACGCTCAAAGGCTTAGTAAGGATCTAAGGAATTGCAAGTTCAATTCATGCTGCTATCCCAATAGCTGAATAATTAATTGAACTTGTCTACGATAATGTAACAATATTTTTTACAGCTATTGAAGACCATTCGGTACAGACATTTCTTGTGTGTAAAGTACTATGATCTAAAGATAAAATATTGGTTTAGGATATTTAGTAATTTAGTAATTTATTTATTGCAGATAAATATGTACACTTACACCTATATATTGGAAAATCTCTACGAAGTTAGTAATTGTTTGGCTTTATGTATGCAGTATGTTCATACTTATAGGTGTATCGAAATCAACTAATTACTTCCTGTTAGCCGTTGTTAAAGTATGAATCATTTTAATTACGTTGTTGTAAAAAAATAAACTTTTTCTCATGATATGTACCTACAATATTCACGTATATAAATTTATTATTTTTTTTTAAGTAAAGGATTTTCATTCTTTTCCGGAAAAACAAAAATTATCATCTGTTAGGTGTCTCGATTGTCGCGCCGCCGTTCTTATGTACTAATTTATACAGTTTTCATAAAGCTTTTGTTGTTCCTACTACAACTTGTTCTACGACCTAACTAAAATAAAAGTATTTTCGGAACAGGTTCAAAAGTAGAAAGTTGTGTGACAAGTTAAAGGGAGACAAGAGCTGGCCGCTTACAGGAAACGTGGTAAAACCGTACCAGACCAGTAGGGCCTGTCAGTCATCTCGTGTTGTGCCGATTTCAATTATTTTCTTTTTGCCAATCACAGCACACGTAAAGGTGGGTATAATACAGACCGGTGTTACGGGGCCTAATGTAACATGACACAAAACGAGCATCCGTGCAGTCATTACGTGGAAATTTATTGATTTTTATTATCGAAGTAAATGCAATATACATTGTGGAAACGTACTATTTTAATTATATATTTTTTCGAATAAAGGTTAGATGGTCTAGCGAAAACAAACTAAATACTAATAGAAAAAAAGGTTTGTTAGATACACCTGTTGCATCGCACTTATCTACTAGCTATTCAATAACAGTAAATAAGTGCTTAAATATAAACTACTATAAAGATACTCTTGTAAGTAGGTAGGAATGGCCCATGAAATGATACTTTAAACTAGATCAAGTAAATGGCACATTTACACAAAACCGTAAAAGGAACTGTAAAGTGGCACCGGTTTTAAATCCTGATAAAATATAGGTTCCTACAAGCATATTTATTTACCTATGTGGTATGTACTACCGCAACACCTTTACCCAAATCTTCCGTGGTTGACGTCTAAATGGCGGAGTCGTGACGATTTCTCCCGCGAAAGTCAATTGCCGTTTTTAGTTATGCGCAACTTTGCGACCCCGGAACCGACCGCTCTATGGGAACCTTTTTTGGAGCTTGGTTTGAATCTACCTGGCAATTGCCCTGTAACGGGTTAAGTGTTTCGATTAGTAACCGAATCAAATAAACGATACTAGCTGTTGCTCGCGGTTTGGCCCAGGTGGCTTCGTACATAGTAGGTCTTGATTTTCCAACTCAGTGCGATGTTTCACGTAGTCTACTACGTCCATGCTAGATTCACAATCGGTTTATCTAATAGTTTTGGCGAGCTTGCACTATTTGTTAGTTAAGGGTAATCCTCAAGGCAAATTAAATTAGTAGTGTTATTTTGAAAACACGTATAAAATCTAAATTAAAGTATGAAACCTTACTAATTTTTGCTGACACAATTGGAAAACATAGACGAAACGAATAGTGTGAAGAAATTACTATAATACGGCGTACTTTTTGAGTATTTATCCGAAACATTTTGTATGGAAATTTGCCTTGAGGATTACCCTTAATGGGCATTCCTATAGGCTTCGGGAGGTATTTAGTGACGGTCTACAATTACAACAACAACCTAGTCGGATTCCAGTCCAGTCCAGTACTGCCAGTGACCATTCCAAGAAGTGACATAGTCAACTTCCTGAGAAAAATAGTTTCTCATTCAAAACATACTTGGGTAGCATACATTTACAGTGTAGAATAATTGTAGATACGCCGTATTATTTATGTAAGGCATATTTTAATTTATGTTTCATATTTTTATTTATACACTACAATAATATAATAATTAATATTATTGTAGTGCTTCTTTCACTGAAAATGCATAAAAATAATTAAATTGAAAAATGTATACAATGTAATACGTACAGGACTACAGGTATTTTCGGTGGGTTCTTATCCTCTGTGGGATTTTTTACCCAACGAGTAGCACTGTTAGGTACTCAATGCAGTTTTAATTATGTAGATACTATTTTAATATTTGAACTAAATAGTGGTATGACCACACTATGGCCTAGTGCCCAGTATACTTATGAATGCACTTTACATAATTAGGAATAAATAAATATACTTTCTTTGTTTATAAGCGGTATTCGATAACAAGTCTTGAATGGTTGATGCGCACGCGACTACGACCTACTTCCGGCATGCCGGTGTTTCTCTCGACTTAAAAAAATACAAAGCAGTTATTATTTGTTCTAAAAATCTCTTTAGATCGTTAAAAAAAAATGACATTGAAATCTTAAAATTATTAGTGCTTCTCATACCAAGTGCTTCTGGCTGTGAAGTGGTTTATTAGGTACTGAGCTGACGCAAAATGTTTCTCGGAAACTTAAAACATATCGGTTGTCGTTGCCTACTACGTTGCCACCCACAGCATCTGAGTCACGATAAATATTACTGTCTTGTCTTGACCACCAAACAAGTGCTCCTATCCTATACCGCGTCAGATGCCGACGGCTCGTTTCCTCACCATTCATTTACTTGTATACTATAGGTACTATAAGTTATGATATATGGCCACCTTGAACGATAATGCAACTGAGTTTTACTTCACTCAAAAACACTGCAGTTTGGAAATGAAATAAAAAATCGTTACATGCAATCTTCTCTACACATTTTGTAACGTGTTAGGAAAAACCACCTATCGTTATCTCATAAAAAGTAATAAAACGTAGTGTAAACTTTTTTGTAAGAATCGCAGTGCAAAAGTGCAACAAGTTGGAACGATATTTTAACACAATTTCTTTGAATTTTCGCAGTCAACGGTGTGAGAAATAGGTGGGCGGGCGTAGCGTTAAGTTAGAAAACAAATCATAGCTCTGCAAACACGCAAATTGAGAAAATTGAAAGCGTCAAATCGAATAACGCCACTACATTTAGCAACACTTTCCCCAGTGAAAGTCAATAAAGTGATAAAGGTCTCATAAAATTTGTTTGTCTTTGCGTTTGAGATGAGCGGTCGACTAGTTAATACGCATTTATATTCTACCTATGGTGACCGAGTTATGATGAGGACGTGATTACCATACAAAGGAACCAGTTCGGTGTGAATTAATTACAAAAGAAAGCTTTCGAAAACTGATTGTAAGAAAAACAAGCATTGTTTTTGATGTAACTTAACCCGTAAATGTTCTGGAAATTGGCAAATTAATATTGACTCCCACACGGTTGGTGCCTAAACGCCTTATTTGTCTGCGTTATCAGTTATCTTGCAATACCTACTCGCTTGACCGTTCGTTGCACAATTGCCTGACACGAACCAAACAGCTTTGCGTGCCGTTATTTTGTTCAATGATCTGAAAGAGTGGTACAGGTGTTACAACTAAACGCCTATTGTTTCCTACTCTTTGCAACAGATGTAGTAATCTCAATCATTCTTAATTATAACAATTACGTTAGGTACTATTACTTGCTATCGATTTCTTAACTTTTTTTAAAAGCACCAAGACAAATATACTTCTATAAAAATGCTTATTTAAGCTTTAAATTATTTTACTAATGTTACACATAGGTATTGAAAATACAGTGTGACTGAGTATAAATAAGCGTACTTACTTAGATATTATTATATATTTACTACTAGCTGACGCCCAAAATTTCGTTTGCGTTGCCAATTAACTAAATGTCTCCGTTGAGTTGAGGTTTTTTTTTTGACGTTAAGTTCATTTGTTTGGCCTTTGATTTTTAATTATTGAACTCAATACTAATAATTATATTTTGTTACAGCTAACGCAAGACGACTCAATCAAAATGGAAACCTGGTTAGATGACGTCAAGAGGGTGAAAATCCCCCGGCCAAAGTTCGGAAGCAAATACCCAGTGGAGCCACCCAAAGACTATATAGACGATGGTTCTGATCTCAGTGGGAAACGTCGCCACGACACCAAGGACCTGGCTAAGGCTACCGAGGAGCTGAGGAGGACGCTTCAAGAGAAACTATGACCTAATAGCTTGGAAACTAGGTTTAATTTACTTTATACAGACAATGATAGGCAACTATCCCATACACGGCCGTTTAGGCGATTACAAACCAATTTGACAAGCATTGTTCGCGGCAAATCGAGCGATTGCGGAAATTATTGAATGTGATGTGCGACATGCGTTTGTTTTTCTCATGTTCGAAATGGTTGTTATCGTTGGATTAATTCCGTTAATCTAGTTTTTAGTTAATATTAAACTTATATATAGGAGTATAGGGTCTTCTACGTTATTCATGAAGGTACCTATTGTAAGAGAACTGAATCAAAGCGTAGACCAGCTTAAGCAATCCTACTGAGTTCATTAAAAATGGTAGTGTTTTCTATTGTAGAATCAATATATAAAAACAAAGTGTAAAACCGTCGAGCGAGGCCTTAAAAAATAACGACACTATTACCGATCAAAGGCATTATTACATATTACTTCAAACAGAAAGACATTGACTTGACCCACATATTAAAACCACTAAAACTGTTTTTCTTATGAGGCTTAAACGGCGCGTTTCATATCTCTATGTCACCGTAAAGATGAAAGAGTCGTAACTTATAACTTTACGGTTATCAGACCCGTTAAGTTACAAACTTCCAAAATTGTGATCACGAAAATCTGCCGAGTAATCCAAAAACTAAATGACGGAACCAGACTACGCACAAATAACGAAAGCACTCTTACATACTTATTTATTATTGTTAGACTGATAATCATAGGCTAAGTTTTACAGAATCTCATAATGTATAAATTACTTTGTATAATAAACAATAATGTAGTGTTACTTATGCGATGTTTTATTTTAATGGTGCAGTATACTTTCGAATTCAATTAACAAGAGCGAAGATGGAATCGATTCTTAACTTTCTCTAGGTACATTTGTTCCAAAAATACGCTTGCAATAACATAATCTAAACTAGAGTCGAATATTTCATGTAGCTATGTGATAGCCGAATTAGAGCTGGCAAACGCCCAAAATATTCAGTTACCTACAAATGTATTTTGTCAAACTACACCAAACACATATCATACACAGGACTTTCTCCCTTGATCTCGTAATACAATAACTTATGTATGTATGCTGTTAGAGCACACCCGAGGAGACAGCCATAAGGACCGAAGGTTATTCTCAAAAGAGTTTCTGGAAGTTTCAGATGTAATTTGTTTTTATTAGGACGGTACGTTGATTCAGTTGTTAACATAAAAGCTATAAGTAATAATAAAACGCCAAGGACGTCTTTGAAAGGAATCATAATGGGATAACGAGTAAAAATACCTTTTAAGGCGTATTTCTTTTACTTATGACTTATAAAAGTTTATCATAGGTTTTTGTAGGTTTTTAAAGATCTGTTTTTAAAGTTCAATGAGATTATCTACTTCTTATAAAACCATCTTTGAATAACGGAAAAACAGATAAATTGGCATCTCATCTATATTTATTGGCATACCTACTGGCTGACCCGTGTGCGACTTTGTCATCTAACGTAACTACTTTGGAGAAAGACAGGATAGATAATTGTCTATCAGTACTTACTAAATAAAGAAATCCATAGATTTTCAAATCCTACGTTCGTTACGGCCTACACAAACACTGAATCCATAAGAAGGCTGAAAACATCCTAACTATAGAATACTCACAGGATCGTCGAAGTGCTGTGTATGTAGCGCTGTAGTGCTGCCTTCTCTGGAGTTGCACGGTGAGGAGTGCCTCCTCGATCTCCGACCTTCCTCTTCGTACTCCTGGACAAATATCATACAATCAATCGAAATGTTAATGTTAATCCATGAATATTTCATACCTAGTACCTAGTGATCATCAATCTTTTTTATCAAATTCTCACCTCTTCAAAGAAAAAATAAAATCAAGAAGAGCATGCATTATTAAGGTTTACTGGGAAATGGTTATAAAAGTTTTTTCATACGCTTTAAATCACCGACTTTGTAACGCCCTCAAACTTGTTCTCAAAACAGGAATAACATAGCACTATCGGTTACATGCATCACACATTGCACGCAGAAAGAAAACAGATAAGCACTACTCGCGACTCTTGCTAAATACAGACTTCAAAACATCCTAAATATATTGAAAATGATCCAGGTTGGATCGGAGGGATGTGAAACAGTAGAAATCCGAGACCAGACTGCAGGGCGAAGAATAGCCAAGTGTCTCGATGACCTATCGCAATTGATTTTTCACGCTATTTTTGCATGTTGGCACAGTTTTCGGCTATCGTCTACCTACAAACTTGGACTGGAGGGGTAAGCTTCTAACTTAATTATTAAAATGCTGCTACTTTCCTTCGAGATGCACCGTAAATTCAGCTGCTCTGAATTTAAATAGTACCTATTGTTGTTGTTATACTTGCTAAATAGATCTCATTAACGAAGGGATAGATGTGGAAATGCATCCTATCAAATATTTAAGACATAAACTCACTAGAATATTTAACAACGTTTTAAGCTAAAAGCCGAAGCGCCCAGCTGCTTGGTAAAACCTGCGGGTTGTTGCGTGTAAAAAGGTTAAAAATAATACTATAGGACAAACCCTGTTATCGCATATAATGGGCAGTTGAACGTACCTATTTATATATTACATTTTAGAAGTAAAGCGTAATATAAGTCACGCAACTGATAATCGCGCAAGCGTTGACCGCGTTAATAGGTAGGTACTTATTTAACAAACGTTAAAAAAACTTGCCAAGTTCATTATAATAATCGTACATAAATTATTTGGCTTTCCTATGAGTCAAAGGTTTTTGCGCTACATTTTAATTAAGCAGAAATGTTGAAACTCTGTTATTTGAAATGTTTCCAACATACCTACTCGTGCTTGTATGTACTAAATGTTTATGTAGGTACTCGTTATACGCATTCTCTTATTAAAGAGTTCAACGCACTCATCTTGTGTTTTTCAATTCAATGTACTACCTAAAATTTTTTATGAGATACGTCATAAAACTTTTTTGTTACGATTATTCGGAGTAGGTACCTATGACCAAACCTAAAAGAAAATTTTGGTTTTCGAACGTATTTGTTATAAATTTAGTAAACTAGCTTTTTTAAAATTATTTTTTTTGTTAAAACAGTTGTAGCCAAATAAATAAGAAAAAAAAATTACATTGAAAAAAAATATAGGTACATAAGTTAATAGGTACACATTAGATAGGTACTAGGTACATAATGAATAATTAAATGTTCATACTACAATAAAAACAAGAAATGTAACAAAATCAAGTGTTTTGAACTAAGGTGGTTCACAAACGAATAACCGTTCGCTAACTGTACAATATTAATGGCTGAAACGAGACGTGTTGTAGGTACCTAAGTAGGTCGGATATAAACTTTTTATAAAGCGTACAGTTAAAACCAGAATTTCTATTTTTTAGGCATAAGACTTCTTAGCTGTCGCCATTTTAAATAAAGTTCTAAAACTCAATGTAACTCAATAAATTTGTAACTTTAGAGTAATAGAGTATGGAGTAGCAATTTACGATGTAATCTTTATATCATATTATCTACAGAGGCTATTATTATTAGTAATGACTCGGATCTCTCTCACAGTGCGTGGTCTTAACCCGTTTTATTAATTACGTTTTAAAAAACTGGGTGTCTAAAGGACATTTATTTTTCAAGTCGTTAAGTAAGAGTACAAGAAGAGGATCGTTTGGAATGGTGCGCCTTTGTCCTTATAAAATGAAAAAAATAAATAAAAAGTGATTACCACCAATTAATAAGACGGGCAAGTACGAGTTAAGCCACGCAGTGTGTGAGAGTTCCGAGTCATTACTAATACTAAAATAGCCTCTGTAAATAAGATGATATAAAGATTCTATCGTAAATTGCTACTCAATACTCTAAAGGCGCTGATGATTTACTTCATAAAGTGAACCTTGAATTTAAATACCTATATGTACCGAAGTTTAGAGTAACAGTTTATGCAAAGCGACTTCCCTTTTTTTTGTAAGCCCAATATAATATAACCATGTACCTAAACGGAGTCATTTTACACAGTCTTCACTCAAGAACAGGTTATCTAAATGCATTATGGTCAGACCACTGCTACTTCATTGTGCGGATCCTCTAGACTGTTGGTAATATACTTATCTAAAATTGGTGATGGCTTTCGATTCTTGATCGTATGAAAAATAGGTTTGCACACTTAATCTGGAATAACATGAGAATATTTATCTAATTGCTGTGGACGGATATACTTTCATTAGGCTAACATAACAATCTCACACAAGAAGACCTTACTCCATTCTATACATTCAATCAACGGAACATCAGAAACACTATATCCTCCAGTATACACGGACAACTTTGTGCCAACGCCAATTAAACTTGCTTACAAACTTTCAGGCGTCTCCAAAGTCGAGCGCATGAACACAAAAACGATACTATAACACATTGTTTGTTCTGAATAACTTTTAAAACAATACGATTAAATATATCCAATACCTTGGCCATAGCCCGCACGTCCATTGGCACATAATCGCAGAACGCAACGCGACGGCGGCGGCGCGACGTCATACCGTACGTCCGACGCGCCGCGTACTGACTGACTGACTCTATGGGACTCTTCACCCCAACTCTACCCTATACTTCCCCAGTAATGAGTTATTCTGTGACCCTTCAGATCCCTTGCTGAGCTTCGATGCATGAACTCTGTGTGACTTTTCATTCACCCCTTAGCGCTTCTGATCTAAACAAAGTTTTGAATGTTCAAAGTTTCCAAGTGTAATTTCATGTAATTTGAATAGAGCGAGGTGAAGTTATTTTCACAGCGTTGTATGTCTTTATTACCTCGACCGTACAAGGATAGTAACTTGAAGATTAAAAAAAACAAAGTACCTTACCAACAATATATGTAGGTAGGTACCTATACTTATTTTAGAAATAAATTATTTTGTTTTCTTTATCTCAAAATATAACCCTAGGGTGAGATATGATGAGAACTTCCCAAAGTAGTGCGAATTTATTGATTTGTTCACTCTGTAGCCATATAACTACTTATATTCGACGCTTGAAATTCAAGTGCTCCGCCCTCTGTGCGCCCGCCCTGCGTAGCGCGTTCGTAGACCGCCTACGCTACGTCTACGAGTGGTTTACAAAGTAGTGTTATGCCTGATTTATTTTTGATGTGCAACATCTTTCTCTCGCTTTCTGTCAATTTGTGGCAGTGGTTTCGTGAAATGTAACGGAAGTGTGTAGCCGTCAGATGGTACCAACCTCAGAAAAAGGAAGTAAATAGAATCCTTCCAAATTTAAATGATATGTCGGATGTTACACATCATACGCGACTATTACTATCTAAAACCTAAAACAGCTTCTTAGAGGCTTTTTAGAGAGCTACTGGTTCGGATTACGATGAGTCATAAGTACCTACAATACAATTATTTACATAACTAAATGCTAAAACATAAATACAACTAAAACTACTTACACAGAAAAAAATTACACTCCATATTTCCTTAAACCAAGAAAGCCATTATTCTCAAAAATATTGTTTATATGTAAAACAATATTATCTTAACTTTAAACATTATCCTTAATCTAAGAAGTACACAATTCTTCGATTGACAATAATTTATTCTCATTATAACTACTAAAAATAAAAATCGTATACTTGATTCAAAACTAAGTGGTTTTTATTTAAGAATCATTCAAAGTATCAATCCAAGAAAAGTATATGTTTTCCTTTCAAGAATATATGTTTTCATTCGAGAAAATTATATACTTAAACTTAACGATATTTAATTATTTCGGTCTGAGAAAATAAGTATTCTTATTTTAAAAATAAATTTGATGGAGAGTTTTACTTTAAGAATCATACTCTTAAAAGTGAATAATCACATATAATACTCCTTCACTAAGCAATTATTTCTTCATAGAAGAATATACATGTACACATTTTAAGCATATATACTCTTAAATGAAACAAATACTCTAATATTCAAGTTAAGAATATAAAAAGTCTTAAAAGAAGAATCAGTATACTTCAGTTAAGATGTTTATTGTATCACCAAAATCATTTTAAAATTTCTCAATCGAAAACAATACAAATCTTAATTGAAGTTAATGATTCTTCACTGTAGAATGGAAATTGAAAACGGAAAATTTCGTAATAAGAATGTGAAATTCTTTGTAAGAGAACCGTTTTTCTGGAACTAAAATAATATTTTACTTGGCTTAACTGAGAAATTAGCTTCAAAGAAGACACTAGTGTTTTCATTCAAGAATATTTTACTGGTTTTGAACGAAGTAAATATGCTTTAGTTGGAAAATACACATTGCTCTTTTAACGCATTTATATTCTTGAAATAAAAATTAATTTTATATTTAAGTTAAGAATATAAAAGTCTTACATGAAGATTTAATATACTTAAATTATGAAGTTTATTGTCTAGTTAAAAAAAATCAAATATATAATAATCGAAAACAATACAAATTTTAACTAAAGTTAGTGACTCTTCATTATAAAATAGCAGAAATTAGCTTCAAAAAAGATAATAGTGTTTAAATTCAAGAATATTTTTCTGGTTTCAAAAGAAGTTAACATTTTTTTTGTTGATGAATGTACATTGCTCTTTTAACGCATTAAATTATTCTTAAAAAAAATAACTTTCATTCAAGTTAAGAATTCAATAATCTTATAAAAAGAACCAGTGTACTTAAATTATGAAGTTTATTGCCTAGTTTAAAACTTCTTAAAATGTCTTATTCGAAAACAATACAAATTTAAATTTAAATTAGTGATACTTCATATCAAAATTATATTGAGAATAGAAAATGACAAAATAAGAATGTGAAACTCTTTGTAGGACAACCGTTATGCTGGAACTAAACTAATATTTTACTTGCCTTTACTGAGAAATTAGCTTCAAAGGGGATAATACTGTATTCATCCAAGAATATTTTTCTTGCTTTAAACGAAGTAAATATTTCTTATTTGAAGAATAGACATTGTTACTTTTATGAAATATTATTCTTGAAACAATAAATATCTGTTTTTATTTAAGATATTTTTCTGGCTTTAAACGAAGTAAATATTTCTTATTTGAAGAATACACATTGTTACTTTTGTGAAATATTATTCTTGAAACAATAAATATCTGTTTTTATTTAAGATATTTTTCTTGATTTAAACGAAGTACCTAAATATTTCTTATTTGAAGAATACAGATTATTACTTTTATGCAATATTATTCTTGAAACAATAAATGTATATTAAACTTTCAAGTTAAACATTTATAAATCTTATATAAAGAATCAGTATAGGTACTTCAGTTATGTATGATTTTGTTTGTCTAGAAATCATAAAATGTCTCGAACTTATGATTTTTCATAGCACAATATTATAGATACCTATATCTGTAATTTTGAACCTTGAAATTCTTCAAATTCTTGATGTGGCTATTTCTGTCCTCAAAACAGTTATGCTGAAACCAAAAGTTTAGGATACGTAGGTACGTAATGTTACTTATTCTTTGCCGTAACTCTGATTCCCCCCTAGCATTAGTTTGGCATAAAGAACTTTAAAGCTATAGACTAGTTTTTTGGACGGTGCGCGAGCTGGCCAAAATAAAAAATAGGCTAAAAAAAGGCCAAAAATTAGACAAAAGAATTGGCCAAAAAAAAAATCTTGGTCAAAAAATAACTTGGCCAAAAAAACATGGCCAAAAAAAATATTTAAATATTATTTTACGGCTTAAATATTTTTTTCAAAATTTTATAATCGGAACTAAAATAAATACCTTGTGTGAAAACCGCATGTCAATACGACTTTTACTTCTTGAGATAGCATGTAGGTCCCGAGGTGGACGTGCGAATAGTCAACCTTCGCTTCGCTCAGGTTAAAAAAAATGTATGGAAATCCAACAATTGTAGGGTGGCAATTTTGGATTTTTCAAAATTTCAAAATTGGAACAAAATTAAATACTTTTAGCGCTAAACTACAACCCTCCACGACTTATATTTTTCGAGAAAGCATGTAGGTGCCAAGGTGGACGTGCGAATCGTCAACCTTCGCTTCGCTCAGGCTGAAAAATTTTGTATGGGAATCCAACTTTTGTATACAAATCCAATTATTTTGTATGGCGGCATTTAGAAATTTTGCAAAATTTCCAAATTGGCACATAAAAAAATACCTTTGGCGAAAACCGCAATGTTCTACGGCTAATACTTTTTGAGATACCATATTTTATCCCTAGGGAGTAAAAGGGGGGTAAAAAGTCGAAGTTTACCCCAAATCACCCCGTGTTCCTCTTTACATTCCTTATATTAGATTTTTCAATGAATGATATCACAGACGAGCTTACTCTAAAGAAATATAGGTGTTGCCTTAGGTAGGTACTCTGTTGGATGGACAGAAAAATAAAAGTTACTAGGTATATATACCTACCTATTTATCGAATAGGTAGGTATATATATATAATACCGACACCTATAGCGGCACGTGTTACTGTTATGTGTACTTGTGTAGCCCCCCTCAGGTAACTTATTTTTTACTTCTGCGCAATAGTGCTTAAGTTTCGTGCCGCTAATTGTACTCAAGCTCATGTTTCATTGTTTATCTTCACAGATTAGTCAGAGTACTTTATCTTCGCTTCAAATCCAATCAAAACATGTTTACTTGGTTTAAAAATACAGCTAGCGCCATCTATACGACATTAGACGAAGCATGACAACAGATTTTTTTGAGACACAAATCAAAAATCGTTATTCATAAGTCAAGAATATAATTCTAGACGGATAATCGCAATGTTGCCACTTGTTAAGCAAATAGTACTCATAATTTAAATACTCCCATTAAAATAAAAAAAGTGTAAAGTAAGTGCCCTGAATTATTATTATACATAATAATCAATCTAAAATAATTATAAAAAAGCCACTTTTTTTGAATATCAAACTCCTTACCTATTATCATCTTGTACCAATATGCTACAGTGCAACGTTCTTTTTGTAAGTTGTCTTTCTCTTTTTGTTTACGGTATTGGTTGATTATGATGATGATGATAGATCTACACCTATTATTCCATTAAATTATACATATACAGGTAAGTTGATTCATTAACTGCAAATGTAACTTTGTAATCTCATACATTTATATGGGATTGCAAAGTTATTTATGCAGTTGATGTATCTAGAAAACTGGACGGATATTACAAAATATTTTAGTTATTCCTTGATTTATACACTAAACACTAATTGCATTCTAAATTTGAAGCTTCTATGTCTGCTAGAAGTGACTTAGACTTTTGATGATCGGTCAGTTAGTCAGTCAGTCAGTCAGTAAGTGAAAAAATTAAGAATTTTGACTAGTTATAATTCTTAAACTACTGGTTCAAATTGAATGAAATTTCAAATATACCGTGTTTATACAATGCCCGCTTGGGTACTGTAAATTCAGGCTTTAAGTTTTATCTACAACGAAGCTATAAGTGGTCGAAAATGGCCTGAACTGCTTCGAGAAAAGGATAGTACGGCCGTGCCACTTTTTTGCTCGACTTGGTGGGGGCACTGCCGTGCCCCCAGATATTATGATTACAGAATTTGAACTTGAACTAGGTTCCTTGTTTAACATGACAAATCAGCTGCTATCTGGTACCCAAGATACAAACTCTGCTTACTTTTGGGGCAAGATGACGCTGTGTGTAATGTCCACATAATTATTTTTATTTATTCCCACTGCTTATCCATGGCGATTCCCCTTCATTTTTTACCAAGAGTTAGATAAATAATTGAAAAAGTTTTTTATGAGTTAAAATTTAATTTGGGGAAAATTTGGTTAGGGACTAGCAACACTAGCGCCGCTGGCCGGCAATCCCGCCATGCGTTTTTATAAATCATTGTCCGTTGAAAATCTCTGTGTTTCATTACATTAAAAAGCATAACTTTGGATTTTACTGCTATTGCCTTTTTTTAAATTTAAATTGTACTGTTGCTACCGTGATAAAAAAGTGTAAGAAAATGGAAGAATTACTATCAGATTGGAATATTCCACCAGAAGTTATTAAAACTTTTAGAGGTGAGTATTTTATGTATTATTTTATGTAGACCAAAGATCTGAGATGTGGATGTGATTATTGTACGAGGGTTGTTTATCCTATAAAATGATATATCTACCATCGAAAAGTTCATGGGCTCGTGATTTCGAGACTATCGATTCTCAATTTTGAGACATTCTTTCTTGGTTTCAGATAATAGTATAACTATAGATCAACTGAAAGATGTAATAGAAGGGGACCTGCTCAAAGAACTGTGCCCGTCTATTGGCATAAGGATAATCCTAAAAAACAAGATCCAAGAATTCCTGACTTCGATGGTATGTATACGATTGTAATGTCCAATAGTGTGTGTAAAGGATTTTTCAAATGGAAAGCAGCCCATTTATTTGTCGATCTGGGCAAGGCAACCAGTCAGCGATCTAGGCAGGACACCAGTCAGACCCGGGCAGGGCCATCGGTCAACAGGCAGAGTAAGCAGCTTCCACATACCCATTGTGAATGATGTTCACATAGGATGCAGGCTGTGTTCGAATTGACTAGACCACAGGATGGGCATGCCCCTAATGGTTGATTCCTTACAATCCATTTGTTAGTAATGCAAAATATTTTGTTTCAGACTGATACTGTGACAAATACGACCACCAATGACATTATATCGGATGTAGATGTAGACAGCATCGACATCAACGATCTCATAAGATTGAAGCCGACCCTGCCACATTTTGAATTAAAAACACTACTGACTACATCACCATGTGGAAAATCTATTTTAAAATACTATGAGTTAGCAACACATTGAGCAACAAACACCGGAACCAGCTAACTGAGATAATAATTCATCAAATATTTACGTACATTGTGAATAGGTAAGTGACTAGATTTTTTTTATCCAAATCTTTGTTTGGTGACCTCCATGGCTTAGCAAGCGTGTGGCAGGCTTAGCCACCCATCGTGAGATTTGACCTTATATAAACTCATGTCATCTATACCATCTAATTATCTATTCTAATATATTATTAAACAGGGCGTCCCACGGATATAACTCTCTTCTAACGATCTCTTGTAACGGGTTCGATTCCCGGTTCAAACACGTAATTATTTAAATATCTATGAATGCAGTTTAAATTGGTTTTTAAATTCAAATAATGTCTTTTTTCAGTAAAATGTTCCATCTACAATATTCAAGGTACTTTCCCTTCATGTGGCATAGCCGTGGGACGCCCTGTATATATTATTATAAAGAGGAAAGATTTAATTGTTTGTTTGCATTGAATAGGCTACGAAACTACAGAACGAATTCGAAAAATTATTTCACTGTTGGAAAGCTACAATATATAAAGTGATATAGGCTATATAATATTTTCAAAAAAATTAAATAACCGTTCGAAGCCGAGGGCTCGCCTCGGCTTCGAACAGTTAGTAATCTTATTTTTACTTTTTTACAGCCATATAACCTATGAAGACTACAATGTCTTATCCGCCAAAATAATCACATTATTTCCAACTGAAAGCATTGGTACATACTGCTATTAAAAAGAGGGACTCTGTTAGTGGCAAACCTGTATTTGCTAAGGGTAAATTAGTAGATAAAGTCAGAAATATTTTGTACAAATCTGGTGAACGAAAAAGAAAGCGAATTGAAGAAAATGAAAATGATGATCCTGTTATAAAACAAAAACTTGTCCAGAACTTGAAAGGTTTCCATTTTATAATTTAAGTTCTGTAGTGTTGTGAGCCACGAATACTAGTTCTGTATTTTATTTAGGCATAGTCATTTCTTAGTTATAGTAGAATTAATTAGACGACCCTAGAATTCATTAGAATGGTTATTATTTAAAATAGTTAGATTAGATATAGACCGCTATGTCCGGGTTCGATTCCCGCATCAGGACAAAAATTATGTGATGGAAATTGGTGTTTATCCTGAAAATTAGTTTGGGCTAAATGGCACTGTTATAAATGTCTGTTTTTTTATTTTTTTAAGTAATGTTTATAGTTTTTATAATAATAAATATCTGGAGTGTAAGTAGTTTAGAATGTAGTTAAATAGAGCTTTCTCTTTCACTAAACTTGATTTAATACGTTACTGGTACACATTTCAGATATAAATGAAGAAAAAATTGTATGGCTCCAAAACAACAACGAGCCATGGCAGAAGGTTATTGATTACTGGACTGATACTTACAGCGTACGCAGCGCTACAAATTAGTCAAATTACAGTACCGTTGCAGATTTCGTAAACGAATGGAAAATTGTCAATGATATACGGGGAGAAGCATTGGTGAGTTCAATATAATAGAGAATGAATAATAGGTATAATATAGAAATGAAATGAAAAAAAAACATATCATTGAGAGAAATAATTAAATCAATTTGAAAAATTATTTATTTATTAACTTTGTTTATCAAATTATTATTTTGTGTTGTTTTATTTAATAGTTTTGAACTTTGTTGCAGGCAAAAAGGCGATCAAACAAATAATGCTGCTTTGCCGGTTAATTCCGCCGAAGGGAAGGTTGAATAGAAAAGCAAAATTTTCCACTGTTAAATGCATTGAGGGCATAGTTGTGAATGCTGCGGTAAGTTAAAATTGCATACAACCAAAATACAGGATGTCTCACGCCACAAATTTATTTTTCTATTATCATTTAATTCTTAGCCTCCGTATCCCTTATATTATTATACCTTCTTCTTTTTGTCGGTTACTAATAAATGAAAGTGTTTATTGAACAAAAGTTCCTGTCCTTATCCTTACTAATATAGGTATTACTAGCAAAAAGCTGAGCTTTATGAGGGCTCGCTTTGTATTTCTACCTGGGCATAATTTTAGTGGTTGGACATATATATAATATATACATATATATAGTATTTTTCCACGCTAATCGCCTTAACTATCACACGCTATCCCGAAAAATCATACATAACGTTTCTGTAGGCTACTTTATGTCCCGGTACCTAACACGCGAGCTAAGCCGCGGGCACTAGCTAATATTTTAATATTTAAAGTACCTAATTCTCCTCTCATGTGGCATGGACGTGGAACATCCTTTGTGTATAATTATTGACTTGAACTGAATTATAGTGAAATAATTATAAAAATATTTCCAGCAACCTGGCGATTTAAAGAAGACGTTTAAATAAAGGCAATAGCAGTAAAATCCAAAGTTATGCTCAATCTTCTAATGCAACACAGAAATTTTCAACGGACAATGATTTATAAAAGCGCATGGCGAATTGGCGATTAAAAGTTTGTTATAAGATGTGGGCTAAAACTGGATTAGAAAATCGGTTAAAAATTGGCAAACCCTCTATTAAAGACACCTTAAAATTGCCAGACGACGTAAAACGCGATGAGTACATGAGCGTTAATTTTAAATAAAATGGCGTTAAATATAGTCATATGGACACCCATTTGTAAAAGTATGAAAATGACAATCCGTTATTTTATATAATTCGAAGCGTGTTTTTGAAAGAAACTAATAACGAGGAGCCTGTGTATATTTTTTATGTCACGTTTTACACACATTAGGTTACAATGCTCATTTTATGGCATATCATGTAGAAAGGTCCAATAAAACTGATTTCATTTACTTGAACAATTGCCATAGTGTCATGCCAAACTTTATTCATAATATTGATCAGAGTGATAATGTTGACTTAAAAATATAAACTTAATAATATAAGCTTAATAATTGGTATAAACAATACCAATGTGCAATTGTTGTATAATTGATAATTACTAAGTTGTTTTTAAAAGTTGATTTCTTTAGGTACTAGCTATCAGTAGTAGTTAACTAAGTTTAGTTAGGCGTTAGGTATATTTTAAGAATTATTTTTTTTTTCTTGTAACCAAATGTCACGCTTTATGCAAGCCATAATAGATGATTGTTGAATCTTGTGAACTTGTGAATGTGATAACTAGTGACTATGATACCGATTCTGTTGTAGATAATAAGGTACAGTCAGCTGCACAGATATGTATACACTTCCAAGCTTTCATATTTATACTAAACTCTTAATTTTGCAATGACATTATTTTTCTGGCAAAATTCTGACATCTAAGATGACAGAATTTTGCATGAATTTGAAAATGATTGTGTGCACTTTACTTTGCAAAATTAGGAGTAATATAAATGTAAAGGCTTGGATGTGTATACATATCTGAGCAGCTGACTGTACATACTTATCACTAACTTTTATTAGATTTTACTGATTTAAGACTGCAAAATAACTGTAAGTATTTGAACTGTACCTACATACCTCCTATGTAAGAGATGACCATTGATATAACCATTTCCTTATTCCATAATAAATCATCAACTGAACTTTTTATGACATTTTATTTGATAGATTACTTAGTCAGTTGAGATTATATTTTATTGCATTGTAAAATTTATTTCCTAGTTGTTTTTAGATAATTATTTTAACTATCTTTGTCATTTAAATTATTGTTTTAGCCTGAAATTGTGCATGTATGATTAAGCCTGTTGCTATAATTATTGTTGTGTTGGATTAAATTGAAAATAATTTATAGATTATAATTTATTGAGTTTGGAGTATTTGTTATCTGCAGAGTGTATTTGATTTTCTTATTTTAGTATAGTGTTCCGTAGGTGGTAATTTTGCCTTTCATCTTTTGAGTGATATGAACGGTAAAAATACTATCCCACCATGACACTTTTCGCATAGCAATGGTATGGTTACCACTGGCGAGTGTTCTGCCACGGTAACCCACTATTTTTATGCAGAAAGTATCGCATGTGAATCTGTACCAAATAAGATAATTTAATGCTCAACTGAAGAAACAATGTGTTTCAATTCAAGAAATTATATTTTCTGTTTAATCCAATACATTTTTGATTACAATGCGCTCATCATCTTACATTAACAATAATTATTTGTTTTAAATTGAGCATATGATACTATTAATTGAAGACAACACTTTATTTACTGAAGACATTACAATCTTTCACTCAAAAAAAATATAATCTCAACGGAAGAAACCCATTCCTTTAGATTAAGAATCAATACATACTCAAATTAAGAGTACGCTATAATTAACATGAAACTTAATTTTATTGAATGAAAACAACTAAATTTTTATTAAAAGAAAATGTATTCTCAATATAAAACAAATAATAGTTTTAGCCAAGAATACATTACCAATATGAAGACACAAAAATCATTAGTTCAAGAAATTTGAGTCTATAATCAAAAATAAATGTTCTCTCACCAAGAATATAATTGATTTATTTTTAACCTCAGTTTTATTCGATGAAGACCTAATAATTCTTACAACAACAATGTTATATTCTCAATTCGAGAAAATGATGCCTTTGATCAAGAATTAATTTTAATGCATCTGAGAATTCATTTACTTGAAACAAAAAGCATATTTTATTCATAGTAGAATAAAAAAACTTTATTACAAGAAAAGGGTGTTTTTAACTGAAAAAATATATACATTCATTAAGAATAATAATGTTTCAATTTAAAAATATAGTGTATTTAAATGACAATAGATTTTATCCTATACAGACATTATAATTCTTACAATGAGATGATATATTCTCAAATAATTTTGAATCAAGCAATATTTTCAATTCATCCAAGTATACATATTATTTAATGAAGACAGAGTTTTTATTATTTCGAGTATATCCTACACTTATTCCAAGAATTTTATTATTTTGTAAATAAGACAATCATGTTTCTTGTATTAGAAGAATATGGATATTCTTGGGATAAGACATTTAATGTATTTGAAACTGATTCTTATAACTAGAGAATTATTGTTCTTAAATAAAAACACATTTTCTTAGATTTAAACAGTCGATTTGAAACAATAATATTCTTAAGACAATAATACATTGTTTAGGCCATATATAAATCATTATTATTCTTGGTCAATAGATTTGCTCTTCGATTGAGAATAGTTTTTTTTCCGTGTACCTAGTTATTAAAATAAAGATGTAACCTTTCTAGAAATAATAAATAATGCACAGAGGTCACTGTCCACTAGCAAAGTAGATACTATAGCAAAGGCGATGCTAATTCTTTGACCAAGCTTTGAGCGCCAGCCCTATAGTCGTTTCTTAAAAAAAAATACAAAAAATAGATTAAATCACTTCAACGCCAAACCAAGCCAAACGCTTAACGATTCACCACATTTTTTCTACCTTTTTTATGTCCACTTCACCTCTCGATAGCGTTATTTACAACTAGTTATTGAAATCTTATTTCGCAGTGTTATGGCCAATTTTGTAGAATGCATTAAACATTTATGAGCTCTTGCGTAAACACTGCGCCATGAATAATAAACAGCCTTAGCTCTGAATAGACTTCTAATGGCTTGTACGAAGAATAATGTGTACGAAGAATAATGTTTGGTCTAGTATCAACCTATTTTTACTTACATTCACCAACAGCATAAGAACTTTAGTGCTTTTAACTTTCATAATTAATTACTTTAATTAACAGGTTTATTATCTCAGGAGACTGTGATCGTGAACATCGTGCCATACACATAATATGTATACGTGTCAACGTTCTACGTCTTCCCCTGGCGCTAATTAACGCAGAGTTTAATGTGATAAGGACAGAGTGCATGTGCCCTACTAATTAGAGATTATTAGTGATATTATGAGCCATAATTATATGAATTACGTATACGCGTAGAAAAACAATAATAGTATCTTGGTATAAAAAAGTAGTGGCTCCTTATTTGGTAAGATAATATACAAAATTCTTAGTGGGAATAATTATTGTCTAACTAACCTCAGGAAATAAATAAGCAACGAATAATTGGGCACTCAACTCATACGAAAAGCGTCTCTTACTTACTATAAGAGATACGATATTTATAGATAAGTAGAAACTACGAGTATAAAATATAGTACCTATTTAGTTTTTTTTTGTGCTATAAATAATCGTAGTTCAGAACCCTTTATGATTTATGTTGTACGCTCCGAACACTGGAGAAAATCCATACTCACGAACTGGAATGACAATTATCTTAACTTTTTTTTTACTGTAAACTGAAAGAGCGGCAGATTTATTTTTATTTCATTCTAGTTAAAAAAACGGTCGGCGGTGGGATAATCGTTCCTTAATTAAAGTACGACGCCAGGGTAAAAGGGACAGAAATTAGAGCGAGTTTCGGGGCTCTAACAATAAGCTTGCTTTATCTTTATGACGTCAGAATGGGCATGCCTGCCTGAGGTATGCTGACGTCAATATTAAAAAAAAAACCTCGGTTTTCGGTTTATATTTAGCCCCTTTTTTCTATTTAGTTTATGTTTCGGCGGTGAATTATGTATTATTAGAGTTACTGAGTAAGCTAGACTAGGCTTGCCGGCTTACCTATGTTTGGTAAAAATATGAGTAGCTCCTGTTGTCTATTATAATTTAATTGTAAGTATCACCTTCATTATCTAGGAATTGACCAATCTAATAAGATATCCTGATTGATTAAGGTACGTAAGTATGTCTCTGACCGACCAGACCGATTGATCGAAAATGGGAACTGTAATTGAAAGAATGCTAAAATAAAACAAGTTGATCAATCGCAAAAACAAGGGTGGGCTCGTCCGGGATTTGAACCCGGGACCTCTCGCACCCGAAGCGAGAATCATACCCCTAGACCAACGAGCCGATATCAAAATAGATGAAATAAGAAGTTCATACCAAGTGAAATATCATGTTAATGACGTCATAATGATTTTTTTTATATCCTACCTAGCAAAGTGTTCGTACAATTTCTATCGTCATGTTTTATAAACATCCGGATAGCTATCCGATAATGCAAGTAGTGTAATCAGATGAAATTACGCACTTACCATAGAACAAAAGTCGTACCATATCTATAGGTACCTAAGTAAATGTAAGGAAGAAAGCTACTTTTACAATACAGTAAAACAGTAATCTATGTAAGTAATGTCTCTAAACTAATAGAGTAGAAATACAATTAGGTGGCCGTTATTACCGATTATATTATCTGAATCGTTTAAATAATACAGCCAATTTTCACGCAGACCACACGCTAAATAAGTCATAGTACAAATTGAATTTTGCCAGATTTACCCATCGAGTAATTTTAAATGAACAGATTGTACAGGAAATAACGGCCATATGGACAGCGGTGTGAGCTCTACTCGTCGACGTAGCCGTTGTCATGCAAGGAAAGTGTAGAGTTCAGTAAGTAGGTACGTACAGACGGTGCCGAGGTGCCACTCAAACTGAAGCTTTTGAAACTGAAGTACGCGGATTCAGATGATTGGACAAGAATGGAATAATGTGAATCCAAGCGTCTGCCCTCTACTGTTTTACGCATTTTAGTACGCGTAGCTGGTAGCGTAGCAGCATAGCGAAATAGAGGAAGTAAAAGGTGAACGATATGAGTTGTTGAAATAGCGAGTGACACCCAGGGACGCCGTTACAGACAAGGTGAATGGTCAAAGGAGAAGTGTGTAAGGTAACTCTGGCAAAATCACCTCGTGGTGTGGCTCCAACTCGTCGTCCGGCGGCGCGTCCCGCCACGGCCGCCCGCTCCTGCCCCACACAACACCACTGTCACTATCAACATTCTAAACAGATCTACACGATGCAACATATCGCTATGCCTACTCTTCTAAAGAAAGTTTCAACTGACCGAGTTTGAAGTAGGCCTGTGGCTCTCGTCTTTGTGGAAAATGAAGGCCGGACGCCTACAACTACAAATTACTTTGACCCCTTTTGACGTTGTTGGTGTTAGAATAAAGTCGATATTTTTTGTGACAATAGTTGAAAAGTATAAGTACAAAACGTGGGCTTCATTTTCAATTTACGTATATACTATTTCCGTTTCGGCTGAGTCGAGTCACCTTTTTATAGGTAATAAAGACAGAATTGTGCCTTTAAGAGGTTAAACGTCGATTGCGCATCAGGTTTACTGGCAGTAAATATAAAACAACCCTTCGGATGCAGGACAGCGGCACTAAACCGCCGGTGACAATAAATGTGAACGTTTATACACCTATAAAGCAATCGATTCCGATGCCGAATTAAAGTGGAAGTGGCTGGCGACCGGCCAATGAGATGCTCGGCTCGACACCAAGCGAGACAAGGGCTCGTTCAAAACTGTGGGTTATTTACGCTGTGAGATGTAAAAGAGCGAACGAAAGCGAATGCTCAACGAGGACTCAGCCTTTGCTTTTGCACTCTAATGGTGCTTAAGCGTTTAAGCACCTTTATGAGAGGCTCCGGCGGTAAGGGATTTACGCCTCGCTCATTAGAGCCTCCGCTCGCGTCTGTTGTGACTCGTTCACTCCGTTTATTCCTGTTCTATATAGAGATTACCCTACATTTGTGTGTAGACCAGAAGGCAGTGGTTTATTTTAGAAGTGTTAAGGTGGAGTCACCTGTAAGCGTCAAGCGGCGGCAGGCCCAGGCCGGAGTCCTCGGAGGGCGAGCGGTGGTCGGCCGCTTCCGCCGGGGCCTCCTACAACAATAACCCTCAACCTCACCGGACTAACCTTCAAATGCCAACCTAATTAACCACTGCTTGCTTTCACCAAATACAGAAACCCCCACCTAAGAGTTGGTTTATTTTACCTTTACTTTAGTTGAACCTGACAGTATTACAAATTTGTTCCCTAAAAGTCCACCTGGGCCGTGAAATATCAACGAATACTAAGTATATTAATTTAGTGAACATTGGGTAATAACAACAACACAAAAAGCTCAAAAGTCTACCATTGAAAGCGTTCACACTATTAACACTGGGACATGCACCAACGAGGATCTTTGTACAGGGCATTGTGCACTTACCGGGTCGTGCACGTCATGCAACGCGGAGGAAGGCAGCATGTGGCGCTCGGCGCGCTACGGACAAACCGTCACTGTCATACATCGGGCTATAGAAAAGCGTTGCAGCTCACTACTTCCCCCGTTCGCTATTGTGTTCGAAAGTCGAGCGGCAGATCGTAATAGCTCAGAAAAGATATAGTTGAGCAAATCGAGGTTTAACAAACAGAATGTAAAGAAAATGTATACGATTTCATTGATGTATCAAATCTAGTTCGGATTTTGCGCACGGAAACAAACCTAATATCAATATAATATTCAATTTCTTTCAAGATCAACGCTTTTCTAAAGTCAAATCTTCTACGTGCGCCAATTCTATTTGTGGAAGGTGTACCTTGATTAAATACCTAACTCTACGTCTTGTACAAATGTTTTTTTATAAACTATCTGGCAGTAAAATTCCCGCTGAAAGAACCACAGAAGAATTCCCGCTGAATTGCTTACCGTTTTAGTGAAATGTATATTTTGTATCACATAATGATGTCAGATATAATGATTCAGTGGCACGGGGCGAGGTTTAAATTGGTAAAAGAAGCTCAAACCCCTCAGGTGGGTACAAATTATAAAATTACAAGAGGGATTCGGAGTAAATGAACTCTGTAAAAATACGCAACATCTCCCTTCATTAACGGGAAGCTAGGGAAATAACGAGAGCAGCAAGTAGGTAAATTAAAGAGATTAGAAATTATTCAGAAAATATACTGCATTCATATTTAGGTAATATAATAATAGTAAATATAGTTTTAATGCTTTTAATAAAGACTCATCTATGAGCACAATTCATAATGTAGTAGTGACGTATTACCAATATTCTACGCAATAGGAAGAAGGTTTTCCATGAAATACTTAGCAAATTTTCAATTTCGTGTGTCTTACCTTGAGATGATGATCGGCAGTTTCATCGCCTCTCCTGTAGACGAGCTCGTCAAACCGCGGCCTGTCTTCAGGCAGCATGAACTCACGGATTTCCGTTAGCAGGGTATACTGCAACAAAAGAAAAACATCAGTCTCTAGATGACCAATTAAACTTCTTCTTCTTAGAGTTTTACTAGTTCTTGTCGAACCAGAGTGTGGTGAAAGGATTTCAAGTGCGTCTCAAAGAGGCTCCTTTCGTGAACTACCGATAAAACGAAACATATAGAGGTGGCAGATTAAATGCTAACGCATGATTCGCGTTTCAGACCTTGATACTTCAAAAATATATCGCAAAATATAATTATGTAAAGAAATGTACCACATGTACTTATCCTATATATAGCGTATCCTATAAGATGATGGCATTTGAAGTCCGTAGGATAAGTCCGATTAGATCGCCTTACCCGCAGTACCAACTCCACCGTGTCCAATGTCCGGAAATTTATCCGACTCTACCGGGTCGTCCGGGTCGACGGATATACGTATCGTATATCCGTCAGTATCTTCCTGCCTCTACAGATTGACAAGCACAAAACGACAAGACAAATTGGATTTTACTACAAGCTATCTTTATTTATTTTTCGGACCAAGACTTGATAGCTACGAAAATATCCGGTTTCTTATCATTTGTCATAATTTGTTACTACTACGAGCTGCGTTGGTAACTTTTAACACAAATGTATTTATTTACCTAGGTACATTTTTAGTATCTAGATGCTTGTTTATCATTCCCCTGTGTAGTGATGGTACGACTCTACCTAAAATAATGCCTTCCTGCAATATTTAACACTTAAGAATTCAATCGTATGGCAATGTAAGAATTGATGCTAAGGAATTTGCAAGAAACCGATTCTGATTTGCCTTTGCCTTGTAAGAAAAAAAAAAACGGTATTGTAGTATTGTGATATGTTCACAGTGAGTGTGAGTGTTGTAAAATTCTATTGAAACTTTTATTTACCTATTCTACTTTGTGTAAAAGCCTAGCGGTAAATAATCGTTAAAAAGTGCAATGTAACACGCGATTCATACTCCCCCAACGCTTTTTTATCAACATTTAATAATATAAGAACAGAAATTAATTGATTTATGAAAGAGAGTTTCAGTATACCTACCTAACACCTATCGTGAGCATGATGGATGATGATTGATAGCCAATTTTGTTCTACGAGTATGTCCCAACAACAAGGTACGAAATTAATGACAGTACTTTTATAGATAGAACAAGCAAATGCTCAACGAAAAAATAGCTATGTATGCTCATGACTTTATGAATTAATTTTCGAAGTGCAAGTCTTGTAAGTAAGTATCTGTATTGTTCCGAAACGTTCCTGTGCTTTGTGCGCTCTATAAGATATTTTTCAAACCTTTCACCGGGTAACTGTTGTGTCCACAGGTGTGTTAATAAAAGTCAAGTGAAAACGAGTACCATACCATACCTACCATTTTTTTTTCTGTAATTATTTATTTGTGTGTATAACACACAAACATCCTCCCAAACCCATCAGCTAACTCCCTCCGGTCCTTTGGATGTCATTAGACAATATTGTGTAGTGAAAAATTAAGTTGTTTCCCTTGTTTAACAATCTACTATTTCGTGACAAAATGCCTCGGATGCGTTAATCATGTCACTGCCAACCACAATGCTGACACGAAAAACCGCTCTGCGGCAAATATGACCTAGCATTTTGGCTTTTACGCGAACGAATGATGTGACAGCATATTATATTTAATAATCGTCGATTTTAATGATTATTATATTTATATATTATTGACTATTTTTAATCCTGTCAAAAAAGTTGAAATTACCATTGGGCATAAGCGTCTTGTTGCTTCGGGCCATGTGAAAAACGCGAGTTTTGATCCACTGTCGTCTACACTTCTTTGTTCACCGAAAGCTGTAATAATCTGGAAGCCATCTTTGCACATAAGCTGTGTCGTACTTACCTTCTGCTGCGTATCCAAAAGGTCCCTCAGAACAGTGAGGAAGGCGTCGGGTGTGAGCCTCCGAGCGGCGTATTCCTCCATGTAGTAGGCGAGCGCTGGCAGATCGCTTTGAGGAAGCAGTGAGCGCGCTTTCTGCTCCACCGCCGTCGACGCTGCCCCTCGCCGCTTACCCCAACCACTTATCCTAGACAAGGACTCTTATCAACAGCCTTACTAACATAAAACATACAATCGACTTATTCGAACATCATTAGGCATCTTAGTGAAAGATAAACATATAATTTATAGGAATATCGAGGACCCGATATCACTGTCGAAATATTTTCTGGCAACTAAACACGGAATAAAAAAATCTAAGGTCGCTGGTAAACCCAAAGTGGCCTGGCAGATTCTCAATTTGAGAGCAAATTCTCATATCATATCTATTCACTTCGGTATATTGAACATATCATAAATTGAACTAAGTTTGGGCGCGATTGTGTTGCACCTAAGCCAATTCGATGGCAAAAACTTTAAACTGTGAATATTTTTGGCACGTATTCAACTCCTGCTTTTGAAATCCAGAAATTTATACAATTGAATTCGCCTGCACCAAAATTATCTGTGAGTACACTAAAATGCAGCCAACTCAAAACGAAAATTATCTATAAGTAGCACAACTGATCCAACATGATACGCGACGGCAGCGTATAAAAGGATACCTACTGGCTGTATTGCCTCTTGAAATATTGGCATATTCTTATACAACGGAAAATTGGAAACCCTTCTACATCATTGGTAAATTTTAAACTTTTCGACATACATGAAAATTAAAATAAATGAAAGACACCTTTCACTAGACATGTTTGGATTCTTCCAATGTTACCTTGCGGCATTCTGTGCCTCCCTCTGCTGGTCCGCGCCTCCGTACGCGGTGCACGCGTGAGGCACTTTCCCGACATCCTTCACCAATAAGGACATCCGCTTGTGGTACTTCAGCTGACCAACCGCCTCGTCGTGTGTCACCTCCACGAACGATTGACCGTTAACTTCCAGGATTTGGTCGCCGACCTGATAGCGAAAAAAAATGTTCGTGTCTGTTTGTTGCGCACGAAATAACAAAATGTCTTCGTGATTTACGAATGCTTTCGTACTAAGTGTAGTGAAGATGCATAAACACACACTGCTAATGATAGTCCGTTTAAAACGGCTTCAAAGTAGACACTAATTTACTTTTTCAGTAGCACCATGAGTCGTGGATGGAGTCGTCGTCCGCTCAATCTTTAACATTCAAAAGCACTTAACTGAAACATTTAAATTTAACTTCTGTAATTACCCAGTTACTATTTAGATAGCGTTTTGCAGTGTTGAAATACGTTTAAAATTACTTTGTGAAAGTTTAACTATAATACATTGACTTCGGATATAACGTGTGGTGGGCAGAGCCGGTCTAGAGCTTAACACCATAAATAACACTCCGCACCTTAAAGGTGTGGGGTTCGCAGTAAGGAAATGAAATAGCTACCTAATATTTGGCGTACTTCCATAAATTGCGAATAAGAGCCCAGCCGGACTAATATATCTTCTCAGGTCTTAGATAGGCAAATAAAGAGAAAATTTCATGCAATAAAGAAAAATAATGGGAAGTCTGAAGTTACTAGACTTTTTAAGAAAGTAGAAGCAAGAAATTCAATCTATTGGATTGATCAAATACATGGATGTAAGTTAATGATTGGTTCTAGACACAATGTAATGACATTATGTTCGTTTCCCTTCAGATCGTCGAAAGTTTAACAGAAGTCAAACAAGTAATTTACTGTTCAATACAGTCCCGCTCTATTTCGATGCAAAGTTTGAGCAATTTGGAGTTGGGTACGTCTCTTGGATGCCATCCATCAAGTTCTGGCGCTAATAGCCAGGGAATTGCACCGAACCCAGCTATGTTATAAATGGCTATTAATATGGAACATGTCGTTGGAAGCATCATAATTCAAATGGTTATGTCCTTCTGAGCTTACGAGATTAAACTGTACGAGTAACAATCTTGTGTCAGCTACAGTTTATGGTTAGAGAAAAAATAAACTTTGTTTATATTACGTAGCGTACATTCTAGTTTTATCGGTGACTGGTATACTACGGCTAGATAAATGTTACGTGGGCTTGATATCGAAGTTATAAAATAAGTTTTATAAAGGGTAAGTTATTCGACTCCTGGTGCCTATAATTATAAGCCACAAAATTACACACTTTTTGTGAGCAAGCACCAGTAATTTACTTATGTTATGGCTTAAAGAGCTTTTATCTCTATTTTAGAATACTTCGTGAATTTAATTACAAACGAGATCTGTCAGTTTAGTCCAACTACAATAAAATAAAAACACATTTTCTAGCTTTAGACTGAACCTAAATGATACCAATCTTTATCTATCAATCATACATATTTCGAGTGACAAGAATCGATACGATGGAGAGCAATGTTGATGACCAGAATCAGATATTATCTTATTTCGTTTCATGAAATGTAAATTCTATTCCGCTAGCGATCAGATTTAGAATAGACTGAAAAGCCGGTGTACGTGACTTATTATTTGCATAGCTTACCATAAGGCCAGCTCGGTCGGCGACGGAGTCCTTATCGACCCCGGTGATGTAGATACCGAGGTTGTACTCCAGCCCGCCTCGGATCATCAAGCCGAGCGACTGTCCCGGCTCTATGCAAAGGTCCACCTGTACAACAATAAAATCATTAGACTCATCTAGGTAGACCACCATCTCGTTATGATGTCGGCACAACATGTATTTTTCTTCCATTATTCTCTATCATCCGTCATCTCTGTACTAACACCTGTTTTATTCATAATTATCTTTCACACAGCCCATCTATCTTTTCTTTGGCCTTCCTCTACTTCTTATAGTCTGACATAATGTAGTGTAAATACAAACTCGTCTCGTGTCGTGTGCTCAAGTGGATGTCGAAGTTTTGAAACCGCCCGGAGGCTTACGATTTGGCTCGACGCTACAACTATTAATTGTTCTGTCTAGCTGGGACCGACAATTTAATGTACCCTCCGATGCTCCGATATAATAAAAATATTTAATAAATTATTTGTTATCATGTCATATAATACTCTTATTACTTTAGTGTTTATACACTTAGAAACTTTAGTATATATAAAATATTCAGCCTGTGTCGATCACCGCCGTTTATTTATAATCACTTA
This sequence comes from Lobophora halterata, assembly GCA_932526365.1. Lineage (NCBI taxonomy): Eukaryota > Metazoa > Arthropoda > Insecta > Lepidoptera > Geometridae > Lobophora > Lobophora halterata. The sequence goes on along the minus strand of OW052001.1, from coordinate 8,833,107 downwards.
GGTTTTATGAAAGAAAGAATCGATGCCTAAATGGCACGGCAGCTCATTACAACTGCTAACGACTCACTTTACTGATCGATGGGTGCAATTAGCATTTCAGATTGGCCTGCTTATGAAGCCACGGTATGCACTGGCAAAGAAATTTACGACCCAGAAATTGAACGTAAAAATTTACGATGCTATAAAGTAACTTAGTTCCACCATTGAGCAGTGCCCCGCCCGGGTTACATCCGTGAAACTCGGACTAAGTCTGTGTTCGTGAAATACAAGCATTTTCATTTGCAAAAGTAGAAGATACAAAAGGCTTTAATGCTATTGCTATCGATTTTGAAATTCAATTGAATCGGGTTGATCGTAAACTCTAGTGATTGAATTTATCGAAAACACAAAACCTTAATTCAATTTCAAACTTGTATTGTACAGTATACACTTTAGTATTTATTAAAGTGAGTGATGAAAGAAACTTTAGCAATGTTGTTCTGCCATTATACCTATTTTTTTTATTACTCATATTTGGTTTTTATTCATAATGCAAAAAAGAATTTCTATCTATTCTATTCGTCATTACCTAGCTGGGTACTCACCCTTCGTATTGAGCGGTCTTTGCTGCCAGATCTAGCAGGACGGGTGTTAGGCGGCGACGCTGGCCGCCCGTACCGGTCCATCCAGGAACAGGAGGCCCGCGGCACCAGCGCGCCTGCCGTCCGCACCGACATCGTGAGCTGACGACAAGACTTCAGCATCTAAACCAACGTATAAACATTAAACTTTCTCCATCCGGAATCTGGTAACCCCAAAAGATCTCGAGTTTACCTAATACATTTTTATTGCAAACTCAAACCAAACTTTACGATACTAGCTACAAAGGCAGGCAGGACGCGCACCTGTGTCTCTGATTTATGGATTGGAATTGCGCGTGCTAGTTCACGTTTGGATAAAAATGTTATATCGCCAAAGTACGAGAAACGTGTTGTTCATTTAAAATTTTGCAAGTTCTCATTTGTTTTTACGGTCTTTGTAAAAGTTTTCGGGGCAAAAAGCTTTCATGTTTTCCGTAAACCATAAAAAGTGTCCCGAGTAATTTTCCTGCTGAAATCCATCCTACATAGGTAAGGTACCGGAAGAAGTCACGTAAAATGTTTTAGAAACTGTTTCCATAGTACCGTATTATACACCCAAGGATCTCTAAGACTTCCTGCTGGTATTGTATCCCAGGGCTTATAGTATAATGCGATCCTTACTTTGTAAGTAAAGGAGGCAATTCTGCATACCCCAGGAGCCTTTCTAAGAGATTAATATCACGCTAATGAAAATTTAAGATGGACTGTGGGTTCTACCTGATTTAATTTTCGTACCTTTATGGTTTAAAATCCAAGGGTTTCATGTGTAACAATATCATGTGCAAAACAAAATATAACTCCTAGAATGCTGCTCAGTGACTTTCACAGTTAGGTACTAAGGACACTTTTATTATACCTATTGCTCTACCAAACTTTGTCAAAGTGGAAAATGGTATTAAAGTTGGCTGTTGTATTATTCAAAGGACAAGCTTACGCCGTTAAAATATCAATAAATCTATCTTGGCTTCGTATAACAAAAGGGGTTACCTTCTTACATAAGAGAGAGTGATAAAATCTTGTCAGACAGGGTGGACAGTATGGCGACGGTGGCCGGCAGCCAGCGAGGCGGCAAGCGGACAGGGACGTCTTGAGACTATCTATTTATACTTAGGTCTGATTAAGTCTATCAACGTAAACGTAACGCTTAGTCCACGTACGCACATGCTCGAGGCTTCCGCAATTGGGACGCCTATTTGACGTTAGTACGTTTGATCGCATAATAACTTGCGATGGTCGCGTCATCGCGTTCTATTAGGACACTGCCTTAGTAAAAGGCTTCAGCTTGATTGCGCTTTATTTATTGTTTGTAGGTGAAATATGAAGTACGCTCGAATAAAACTTGCGTATAAAAAAGATGCATCATGGTGCATGGAGACGCACCATTACGCACGGAAATCGAAATCGCGTCTTTCTAATGGAAGTTCAATACCAGTGGCCCGATCACGAAACTTGACGACGATATTTGACAATCGTATGCGTCACAGAAAAGTTATTTAAATGTCATACAAACTGTTGACTTTTCTGTCACGATATTTTATGATACGATACGAATTAGATTGTCAGAATTTTTCGTGATCGTGCTTCAGCTACAACATGTCCAGCTACAGTATTCAATATACGTCATTCCTGTAGAAAAAGTAGGTAATTTTTTTTCTATGGACAAATATCAGGGAGAATAATGTTTTCTTCCCATTTATCTTGAAACAGATGAAGATGAAGATAAAGACAAAACCTTATTCGAATAATCCAGTCAGGGATATGACCTTTATCGACTACATCTATTCCTGTATTACGTCAGCCGTCTCGCTGAAACTTTCAGAGAATGTCAGGAAGTGAGCTCGTAAATCAAGCGATACTGCTGAGTAAGAAAAGGAAACCGGTTGCGTTGGCTGAAAATAGTTCTTACCTGACCTCTCCGTATTAGGCTATGTATTTTTAGAAAATACGTATGATTTGCTATTCTACTCTTACATATTATATAATATAAAATCAAGATTTTACAAAAACACTACAACTGACTTTAATTGGACTGTTTAATGCCGTAAACACACTGAATAGTCACAGAGAAGTAAAATATGCAATGTCGTTTACTGGGCTGACGTCATTTTTTCAGTTATTTTGATTTAAAACCCAAGTACTGAACCGATTTTCATGAAATTTCTATGGGACAAAGAAAATTCAACCGAATTGATAACCTCTTTTCTTTTTCTTCTGTTGTCTGGAAGAAATCGCTTGCTAGCGATAAGACCGCCCATTGTACCTTATATTTTTATGTTAAGATTTAATCAGAAGTTCTGGTGTACAATAAAGTATTTCTATCTAACCTCCTCCTTTTTTGAAGTCGGTTCAAAATGGCTTGCTTCAAGCCCTTGGTGTACAAATAACTATTTATTTGAAAATACTAACTTTTATATTTGTTTCTAAATAGAGCTTCACCTTGTGCAAAGCTTTTGTTATAATTTATGTTTTGCAGAGCATTGTTCTAAATTTAAATAAACCGTAGTTGTATAAAAGTTATATAGGTACCTAATTTAATTTATTTCATGCCGGTTACAAACTTGCAGTAAAAACTTTAGCAAATTTTTTTGGTACCGGAAGCAAGAAAAATGGTATAAGCATAACAGCTAAGTGCGAAGTAGTTATTACAAGAAGTTTAATTTTGTTTTCTCCATTTGGGCTTCATGCTTAGAACTTTTTACTTTTATCATACACATACAACCTCCTTGGTTTAAATTGCAATACAAAAGCTAGCACAGTTTTACCATATTTATCTTCAGCAGTAGGATGCAAGCTGCCATTAACCTTCAAGCAAAAAATAAACTAAAAAGCACCGTCCAAACCTTGTTACCTTTTACTTCAGCCAGTCACGATATGACAGAAGTGGACTAACGACCTAACACCTGTTTTCATAAGCACAGTTATTTCAAAGTATTTTGGAATGAGTAAATCATTGGAAACAATCATAGCCAAGGTTAATAAAGATTAGTCATGTAGTGAATTAAATCTTAAATTAATAAATAATAATAAACATTTTGGACATTTCACACAACGCCATCTAGCCCCAAACCACCCCAAACTAAGCTGATGGGAATGTACTATGGGAACCAGATAACTGATAGAATATTTATAAATAAATTTTTTTCATACATGGAATACTTAAGACCCAGACTCAGGACAAACACCGCTGTTCATCACACACATTTTTGTCCTAAAGCGGGAATCGAACCGTGGCGTCGCAGTCTAATACACTTGCCATTTGACATCCGTTTCGTTCATTCTTTTAATTTTCTCGTTTTCTTAATATACCTAGTTATTTGTATTTCTTAAATAGCTATTACATCTACGCTGTAGCACTTTATGATTGCGCAACTATTACCGTTGAAATGCTAAATTCTTTTAATTTTCTCGTTTTCTTAACATACCTAGTTCTTAGTATTTCAGAAATAGCTATTTCTGCTACGCCGTAGCTCTACATGATTGCAGGCGTAGCCACTATTACCGTAGAAATGCTACGAGAAGTCTACGGAGCGCCTGGAACCACGGTAATGGTAAAACGTCAACCTCACGTGCCCGCCTGTCATTTACAAACGTGTGCCTTTAGCTCGTCGACATTTAGGTCAATACGAATGTTACAAAAACATACAATAACAGACTTCAATCGGACTGTTCTAGTGACCGTAGGCACTACCGAAAAGTCACAGGGAAGCAAAAATACTTATACGCAATTTTGTTCACTTTAATGACCATATTTTCAGTTATTTTGATTTAAAAACTAAACTACTGAACCGATTTGGATGAAATTTCTATGGGACCAATCTGAAAGTATAACCTTTCAAACAATAATAATATTTTTTCAAAGCAGTTTATAAATCTTGTACTCTTGAGTAAATTACATTATCGATCAAGTTGAAACAAAGTATGAATCTTTAAGTAGATTGGAATACCTTTGAAACACACTTCATATGTTCGTAATAGTTTAAACATTAATTAATATAATAATTATAAAGAAAACTAAGAACAAACGAAAGAACTATAAAAGGTCCTAACTTTTTCTCGCAATGGTGTGCAACGAGCTTTATTGCCATTGCTTTAATCAAAAGGTTGCGTAATTAGCTCTGTAACTCACAATCGGCGAAACGTGACTGTGAAATTTGTTTTGCTTGTTCAAATTAAAGCCCGATGTAAATTGGGTCAATACTTGTTAGCTTTCCTGTTTTTATTTGTAACTTTGCTATACCTTTAACGTGCACGGACTGAATGTTAATGTTTCTACATAGGAGGAGTTCATACAAGATAAATTCATGTTGTGGTGTAATATTTCAAACAGCATCAAACAAAATTCAACTTTGAAGATTAACGAACTCTGCATGAGTATTCTGGGCAAAATTATTGCTAATCATTTATGAGCGACACCTCAGCAGCCGAAGTCACAGTCACAGAAGAAATTGCTAATTTTTCAAAACGTATTCGATACGAATAGGCTTGTCAAAATGATTGGTGATATGCTGAGCTGCTTGCCGAAACGCGACTACATTGTTAGAACAAGACGCCAAACTAAATTTCAAAGCCTATCCCTTGGCAGATAAAGCTGTACCACTTGTGAAGTAATAATGGTTTGGCGCGAATCAAGCTGTGTCCAAATAATTTGGCTTAAAACCAGGGTGGCTTGCCAGCGGCAACAGGTCACTCTTTGTCATTCCATATGCACGTAATTACAACTCCGGATGACATAATATTTGTACTCATACAAGGGAATGACCTCACAATAAGCTATGGGAGTTTGTCTGCCGCTCATTCTATAAAGGGATGAGGTCAAATGTCGACGTAACAATGCATTTTTATTACTTACAAACCACCCACAACTTTGTTAGTCTACATTTCTTGACGAACATACTCTCCGAATTCTAGTCACGTTCAGTGCCTATGCTAAATTTGTCAGTCAGTTCTTATTACTATAGAAATTGCTCGAGTTCTACGATAAGCTTTTAACATACAGCACGCTGTTATCAGTAAGTACTTATTTTGAAGAACTATTTATTTGAAAGGATATACTTCCAGATTGGTCCCACAGACATTTCATGAAAAAAATAACCGAAAAATTACGATATCCAAGCAAACGAAATTGCGTATTTTGCTCCCCTGTGACTATTCAGTGGTCTGATTGAAAAAATGGTTGTTGGTGCAATCACATCATAGGACTCTAGCATTATAAGTAAGAGATAACAGGTTTTTGGTACGGCTTCTCAAATACAAAGCTAGTAGATCAGAAAATCTGTATTTACCTTGAGCGCATCTTCATGCGAGATTCCTGAGAAAGGCGTCCCATTGACCTGCATGATGGAGTCTCCGGGGCGAAGGCCCGCGCGCTCCGCAACCGATCCCTCCTCCACCCGCGATATGTACACACCCACACCTGCGTTCGTTTAACTCGTAAAACAACCGGAAAATTGAATGATCAACATAAAGGGACGTTAAAGGAAAAACCAATTTAAAAACTCCCCTTTGAAATTTTATTGGACGCGGCGCGCAGTAATACGCGTCTTGTGATTTTATGAAATGAGCGCGGAATAATGCGCATTTACTTGTACAAGCTTTTGTCTCATGAATGAAGCGAAACAACGCAGTTTGTTATTTTTCAAAACAAAGGTTATATAAGTCCAAATAGGTATTGTATTTTATTTACTTATTGCGGCTTCAGACTAGCGTATTTTTGTCGCGCGTATACGGGCGGATTGGTGAGTACCAATCCGCCCGTATACGCGCGACAAAAACGAAACTTTTAAAGGCTTTTACGGTCGGTTTTTTTTAGCGAGTCTCAGTAGCATGATGCGTGAAGCGATAAACGCGCGTATATCGCCTCACGTTACAACGAGCGTTGTCGCGCGAACATGCGCTGCAAAAGTCAAAACACGAGCGGCGAATCCACCCGGTTATTCCCCTAATGTGATACCGCACTAATCAAAATGTTTTCTATCTTTTCTTAATTCTTGTAAACCAGTCGACTCTGGTGTCATAATTTCTGGGGGACCCTGATGCACCTCCAATCATTTTACTAAAATCACCATTCTTCAGACTGTGTACCAGTGTACCAGTGTAGTCCAGTGACTTAGCTCTGAAAAATAGCCCCCGTAATCCACTGACTATTTACATAAATCATGGACGCACAAGAGCCGGCTGAGCTCGCTAAATATGTTTCGCAAATAACCCCAGGTCATTGGTGAGGTCGCTTTGACCGCTCTCATTGGTATTTACGTGTTGCCCACGAGGGTTGCGAATCGATAACTGGAGCTAGGCTGCTCATGGCTACTTTAGAAACAAAACAGACACAATAACGCATCACAGTTCAGATGATGACAGATCTATGTAGTTTCAAAACTTGTAACAGTATGTTAATAAGTTTTATACACTTATGTATGTACTAGGTATACGATTACTTAAACAAACCTATAATAAATTAAGTATACCTACTTAGCAAAAACTACACGTGAGTTCTGACTAACTGACGTGAGTAAAACCTCAGGTAATAGTATCAGCATAATGTAGAGTCTATCCAAAATAATAACTCTCCCATTACCCTTCCCCTTTCCCCTTACAAACAAGTTTTTTGCTTAATATACAAGAGGAAACTTATATTACGAAACATAGAATTAGGCAAGTTACGCAAAGTTGATAGCCTAAGCACATCTAACGCAATTTCAAAGTTATTTCATGGTAGCCGGTGTAGATACATTAAATTTTGCTGTCTCATTATCTTACAAGAATAGATGCGACGCGTGAAGCATTATCAAATTATATCCCTTGCTATGCTAGCCGGCATGCCTCTTCCATTAGTGGGCGTTGAAAAATCACGCATTGTAACTTGCTGCTTTGTGCCCTTTTGTGTAGTTTGCGAATGGGAGAGAGCAAACCATTGTGTTTTCGTACACCCCTGCAGAGAATGAAAATGCAAATTACCAGGTGACCGAATTAATGTTGTTTTCCATGCATAATTTTGCTATTTTACCAGTATTTTCAGGGTGCCGAGGATAATTATTAGGTAGACTTTTTTATTTGTTTTTGTTTTGTAAGTTTTAACACAACATTTAGCAGGCAAATTCCTTAAATTGTTGTATATTTGCCCCATTTGCAACTTCATTTGAGTTGAAAATTCGTTTCTACGCCTAGATCATTTAATCCAACCTTGTGCTATGGCTTAATTAGAGTTATTCAGCTGGGTGGCCTATTTCTAGCAGTGGACGTCCAGATAATGATGATGATGATGGTGACTGCTACATCGGATGGCACACTTTTTACTTCATTCATTCTTCGTGTCAATGGCTCGGTTTTAGACCACTCTCGACCAAGTGGCCACCTTCACCGCCTCATCTGAGGCTTCGTTAAGGTCCTCTCGAGTACAGCTTGTCGGGCACGTAGGGGTGCGTAGAGAGAACCTCCATGTGGTGCACCCTGGAAGCAGCTAGAACCGGTAACTGGTTGGCTGACTAATCTTTCTAACACAATGGCTCATTCAAATACCAACAAAGACATGCCTTCTCAACACCTAGGCATACGACTAACCAAAGACCGGCACTGACCGTAATATCCATCAACATTGCAGGATTCTCCTCCAATAAGTCGCAACACTTTTTACTAAAACTACGTATGATAAGTTGAAAGTATCGCTCACCTGCCTCCTTGCCACCCTTGACGCAGATACCGAATCCGTGTGAGTCGTTGGGGTCGCGGCTCATGGTGACCGTGCGAGTGATGGGCTCCATGGGCGGCGGGGGCGCGCCTCCCGACGAGTAGGGCCGCTCTCGCTCGCCGGTGCGGTATATCGCCTACCAACACACATGAACGATTCACATCCGGGAGACCACGAGTCGAAGCTGTGACCTAATCACATTGTTGTTCGAGAACATTCAAATGCAGTTACTGAGTCGAAACAATATTTTATTAAAAGTTGTGGAGCCTAGTGCACGAAAGGAGCCTCTTCGAGGCGCACTTAAAATCCTTTCACCACACTGGTTCGAAGGAAATAGTGACACGATAAGAAGATTAAAAGTTGTTAAAAGAAATATTCAAATTATTTGAATTTGAATATTTCTTTTAACAACTTTTATCCAGGAACACTTTCAAAATTTCGAAGAAAAGCGAGCTGAGCCTACGCTAATCAATGATTAACTGTAGCAATTACGCCGTACGCAGAAATTTTTAAGCACTATTCAAGTTTCACGGATTTAGTACCGAATAATTCAATAACGTTTTCAGTGACCTTGACCAAAATGCGCCATCACAGGCACGAATCGAAGCGTTTTTACAGTCCCATTTACCTATGTACGTTATATTCCACTCTCACGCTAAGTTTATAAATATTTTTTTATAAGTCCCGTCGCTTACGTGTGAGTAATTAATTCAGTGCTTTTCTTGCAAGTTGCCCGGTTTTAAAAGCATGCAGCACTCGAGTAAACCACGACTTGAATTTTGAAAAATACCTCTGCGCTCTTGTTCGTGTCAATATACAGAGCGCATACTACTGCAGGCAAGCATGACCGGAGGCATATTACAACATACCAGCGTGCCGCATTTGCATACCGCGCCGGATGAGGGAAGAACAAGAGATATTTATTGAAGAGGCAATGAGTTGGCAAAGAATTGTTTTCCGCGATATTGCTCTCGAGCCGGGCGTTCATAAGCAATAAAACGCAATCCCCTGTTCTGGGTAAACAATGTTACTCGAGGCGTTTAGCATATCAAAGAAGCAGTACAATCGGCCGCCCCGCTGTCTGAGCCCGCTCCACTCGCTTTGCCATTTCCAACTTTCCGAGCTGTATTTCGTTCGTGCAGATCCGCTTTACATTCAGTAATAAAATTTACCGTAGCAACTTTTCCTGCTATTTTAAAGGCAAATATAAATTGGTAAGTATGGAATTCGTACAACAGTATTTTATTCTATTACATAGGATGTAACTGAGAAAAAAGTTCAGATCAGGTTTAGATCAACAAGTGCTCTTCGAAGTTATCTCATATTAACCTCTTCCTAGATACATATACGAATACAGGTTACAGCTATCTGAATCTAAACTTTGTATCTAACAACCCATCTACTTCTACCATTCATAATTTTATATATAGATACAAAACAGCGAGTTTTAATGCATTATTTTGTCTGTTTCGATATATTTTAATAAATTAAGAAGCAATACCTCATAGCACTGGATAGAATCCAATTTGATATCGGCGTAAGGTTTACCACGGCACTGAACCACACGAAACTTAAGAACATCACGCACTGTTGTAATTCCTCCTGAGTCTTCGATGTACCCACTGCATTTGAGCCAACCACTTGAATGTGTGTCTTAAAATAAGGTCATTTTTACTGCCAGCTGGACCGAACACACGTTTCTTAACCCGTGAGAAAGTTTGCAGCTGATTCTTTCGACAAACACTCCACTTGGCTGCTCGTTCAGCGAAGCTAACACCAGTTATGCTATCGTCGCTGGCAAATTGAAATATTTCTCGTCAACTTTACTGAAACGAGTACTATTTTTAATTAGGTCAAACTAACGCCCCACCAAACGTAAAATACCGCTTAGAGTTTGCAATGAAACAAAAAAATCGGTCAACTCGGTTCTTTTGTGAAATAGAGACGCAGGTATTCCGCTGTAGCTTGTCTACGACTGTCGATATAAATGACGACCTAGTATTAGATAGAGTGACCATGACATGATAGGCTTGGCGTATCAACTATAACAACATAAACTGAAACTATTAACCGACATAGATGAAAGCACACTCGCCGCAATCATTAGATCAATATACGAGAGATATATTAGTAAACACCTTTAAAATCTCCGTGATCTTCTTTTTATAGTTAAATAATCAAGGTTTTACAAAAACATAGTAACCGACTTCAATTGGATTATTTTAGTGACCGTAAATACCACTAAAAAGAAAAAATACGCAATTTCGTTTACTTCGACGACATATATATTTCAGTTATTTTGAATATTCAAATCGAACAATTAACAAACAACCAATGCATAGTACAGGCCCTTATAAGATGTCCATAAAAATATATAATAAACTTCCAGAAGACATTAAAAAAATCTCGCAAACGGAATCATCATTTACTAAAATATTAAAGCACTTTTTAGTTGAAAAATGTTATTACGAGTTAAAAGAATTTTTGGAAGAAAAATGATAATAAGTACCTACCTACTTACCTAGAATAAAATTAAAATCGTTATTATTAAATTATTAAAAACCGTAAAAAGATATTATAATTTGTTTTAAATTGACATACTTAAATAATAATAAATAATATAAATGTGTTACATACCTATTGTTCAAAACCTCGGCCTGCCAGCCTTCTATTGTAGTGCCCTAATGGGGCTCGCATGAGATCGCATGATTACCCTCTTACCATGTGACAACAATTAAATTATTGAGTATTGAGTAACAAAGTTCTGAATGTAACAAACAAAAAGAACATTCCATACACAAATATATTTTTTTGAAATCGGTTGATGAAAAACGTTAGTGTGTTTGAGCGTAGACAAGTCCACGCACCAGCCTAAACGTTGGACACAGTGGTCATGAATAAAGTAGTGGTATCGACTGGCTTTCGCGTCGGCCTCACCCTGGAATAATTCACACACATGACACCCCAGCCCCACGACAGTAACATCGTTCCATGTTATTTTTGGATCATCGATTACCCATCATGTCGTTATGACGTCATTTCTATTGATCTGTTACCAGATATTTGCTAATTTAGTTCAAGGCTTTACTCCATAGGAGTTACAGCAGGTACTATTTATAAAATTGAATATGATAAAGTCCCTGCACTGCAACTGCTTCACAGAAACTTCAGAATCGTACTAGAGTTAGTAGATGTCGCCCTCTGTCTAGTTTCAAATTCCTACGAACATAAGTTATATCGAATCAATGGATGAATGAATCACCCTAAGAAAAAAAAAGGAGACAATAACCTAAAGAAGAAAACATTAGTACCTACAAATTTAGTGCAATGGGCGGTCTTATCGCTATTAAACGAACTCTTCCAGAGGTTTAATAGCGAAAACGATGTTTTACCAAAACAATAACAATAACAAGTGACGAAAAGAGCCTCTTCGAGGCGCACTTGAAATCCTTTCACCACACTGGTTCGAAAGAACTAGTGACACAATAAGAAGAAAATGACCAAAAAAATTGGTTCTAATGGTCATCTCCATTCTATTCGTAGCATGTAGTATGGTATGTACTACTCGGGCGAATAAACATGACACCTGGCTTGAATGACGTTTGTGCAAAGTGCAGCCATTATGTAATAATATTATTTATTCTTTGGTACAGCGTGGAATTGGATAATCTTGATAAAGAAGAGGTCCTGTAATACTTGGTAATGATAAGTAATGATGAGGCTTCGCAATTAGAGGTAGAAGAAACGCGAAGGGCGCCGCGCGGGAAAGCGGGGGAGGCATCAAGTTCCGAGCCACGTGTCCGACAGGTGTCATGTTTATTCGCCCGAGTAGTATGTTATGTATACTTACATGATGCGTGGTACTACTAGGACTGCTGGCCGGGGAATGTCTTCGTGCTGGTAGAGGGGCCGGCAGGGGTGCAGGGGGGTGAGACGGGGGAAGTGCTTTGCCGAGTGCAGCTGCTCCTCCCTGCCCAAATAACCTGAGGACTTGCTCAGGCGATATGGGCCGCTTCTTGCCGTTCGTGGCGGCGCTCAAGTGATTTGTACTATTTCTTAAACTCGTAGCTCCGGCTGCAAGAAAGAAGCTGATAAGGTCCAACAATCTTGCTTAAATACTTACTTACAGTGTTCGAGGATAAAAAAAATATTTCTTAAACTCGTAGCTTCCGCTGAAAGAAAAGAAGTACCTAAAGTTTCCTGTATTATCTTGTGTAGAATCGTAGTAATAAGACAGTAGTTTATGGTCTTATCTAAGTATTCACTTTTCTACCTAATTAAATTATCAGATTTCGAAATGGAAAAAATCTTGTGTTTGTGGTGTAGCTCGTAAGATACACCACAAACACAAGATTATAACTTACTAACTTGGTAAAAATTGTGCATTTTCAATTCAAAAACAGCCGAAACTTTAATTATTCGTGAACCCCTCCAACTCCAATCTGCGCATCGAATTTGTATAGAAGCTAAACGGCCCATCAATTCTGCCGTTAGTGGACTCGGACAGCGATATACATCTGCTAAATGCCCTATCCAAAATAATCGCAGTTGTAATGAGCAGAGATTACGTCTACAATGTATTTCAAACAGATTTCCCGGCAACACAAAGTGTGAGTAAGCTTTAAGGCAAATATGACCAAAATAGCTTCCAAACATGAACTGATACAGTTTAGTGGCCTGATCACAAACTTTCGCGTTAACGGTATCGTAGCGTATCCGTCACTGAGAAGTCAATATTTTGTATGATTATTTTTCAAAACGTAACGTTAACGCGAAAGTTCGTGACAGGGCCTTACTTATGTATCGAAGTTGTGCGAGAGTGATTTACCTGCACTATTCGCAATAGTTGAGGATCCAAGGTAGGGCGCTCTCGAGAGTTTGCCCGAGTAGTGATGAGAGTAGGAAGTGTGGTGGCCCTGCGATGAAGCTGGCCTTTCCACGATAGTGTAGGACGTGCCGGGAGGGGAGTAGTAGACCCCGCCGCGCGCCCGTGACCGCGCGTCCTCCGCCTCGTAGCTCGTGTGACGGTTGTCCTGCAACCACTGCACATACAACACAATTTCTTTAAATAAATTGATCTTCTGAACAACCTTTATACTCATGCCACATGACGACACCAATACAGCTGACGATGACGCTGACATTCTATAGTATATTGAAACATTCCCAATAAGATGGTGTACCTATTTGATCATGCAACATATTTATGTATTATGTCAACGTATGAAGCATACATTTAAGCTAAAAACTTAACCTATTACTACTTCCATTTGATTTTCGAAAGCAAGGTTTTTGTGGAAAAGGGCACGTATCCTTTTGGGGCACTTAACATTGTTTTACCCTATAGGTATATAAGTAAGGTATTTACATTTATACATTTGATTTCGACATTTATAGAATCTATTCAGCTATAGCGGTTACTTTTGATAACTTCTATTATTGATTTTGGGGTCCTACGGAGCTGCGATCTTGTTCTACACAATGCCAACAGCACACTGCTCATCTCGTCCGAGACTTATAGCTCTCGGTCACAAGTTAATGTTAAGGTGTGATGATGATAATGTAAGGCTAATGTAGTTGTAGGGTAGTTGTGTAGTTGTAGGGTAGTTGTGTGATTGTGTGTTCACCTGCTGCGAGCGGGAGTGCCTGGCGAGGTGGTGCGCGGGCGGATGCTGCGGCGTGGCGGACCGCGTCCATCCGTAGCCCTGCGTATAAGGCGGCGGCCAGCGCGCGCCGAACTCTGCCAGCTCAGAGCCCTCTCCCGGTTCCCCCGACCTCATGCCGGGGGTCACTCGCCACACTACAAACATAAAATATTTTATCACTCCAATTAGGCATGGAATATACACCACCAATTTATAATTACAAAAAAAAAATTAATGGGCAATGCAGACGGGGTACTACGTTGCATTCGTGCAGTCAGAATATTGAATTTCTACAAAATGGCAGAGTGACAGCGAGGCGAGTGCGGCGCCCGAGCCGAGGTTTTGCGGGCTGGCTCGAGCTAGGGGTTTGCCAAACAATTAATAAAACTGAAATTATTATCAATTAAAGGTACCGCCTGACGCAAATCCATAGGAAAATGACTAACGGTAACAGTTATCCAATTTTAATCAAATTTATTTTGACAAAAAATCTACTTATTTTTTTCAAGTTTTTTTGTCGTATTCAAAGTCGGGTTCAGTAACGGCAACTGACTATGCGTATTTTTTTTTATGGTGTTTAAAGTTTGACCGTGTATATACCGAGTAATATGTTATTTATCATGGTATAAAACTGATCACACATAACACTTGTACTTGCTGAGACCAAGTCTGTTACAAATAACTGGTGAAATCCGCCCGACGCGCCCCGGCAGGCGATTTTGTACGCCGGCGGTCGCTGTGATTGATTCATGTCGCCATTCACAATTTTATTCTTACCGTATCGTAAATAAAATAACGTATAATAATATGAGGCGCTCATGGCATGTCTAGTTTTAACAACCAAGCTAGATATTCTTTGGTGGAAGTTAAGCGAAGTTCAGTGTAGTTATCATTTGGGAGGCAGCAGAACAATATAGTTATAGTTGTTGAGTCAAGCCAAAATACTTCAGACTGTTTGAAAACTCCGACACTATAAGTCAACCGCTTGATTTACACGAGAAGAAAAATAACAAGACTCTATTCACCTTAACTTAATAGTGTGTAAGTATGATAAAATACTTATTCAAACCATTCTTTGTAAAAGTAAAAAGGCATTTGATTTAATATTAACAACGACTGATAAATTTAATAAAACGCTATCATAAAAAATTTAATTGCGGTTAGTACAAAATATGTTTCCGTGGGCCAGCGATGTCGCACGCTGCTAAACATCCGGCTGCCAGCCACTTCCGACAAACGTGTTTACTGCACACTAAAAATACCTCTAACTACCCCTTAACTGAATAAGGTGAACGCCCAGCGAATTTATAAATAACGCCTTAAGATAGGTTTTGGTAGAGCCAGGTAGAGCGTACTGAAGACCTTATTAAAATCAACTTTGGATATACACCACCAGTTTTTGATTACCAAAATAATAGGCAATGCAGAAGGGTTGTATCTTTGCAGTCACAATTTAGGGTAACCACAAAATTATAGAGTAACAGCGGGGCGAGTGCGGCGCCTGAGCCGAGCTTTTGCGAGCTGGCTCGAGCTAGGTACCCGAGTTACCAAACGATGAATGAAACTTAAACTATTAATATCAATGATGGGTACTATTGACGCAATGCCTTAGGAAAACGACTTACGGGAACAGTTGTCCATGAACATTTTTATCATTAATATTTTGAAAAAAAAACCTATTAAATTTTTTAAAATTTGTCCAATTATGTTCAGTAACGGGAACTGAATATGCGTTTTTTTCTGGTAATTAAAAATTTTCGGTGAAGTTAAATAATCCAATCAAAACGGATATAGACATAAAAATAAAATTGGTACTTGTAAACTAAATGATGGAGTATCATAATACTCATTTTCTAAAATGTAGAGTGTGTAAGCTGAGTACATGTCTACCTACGTCAGACGTAGTAAAGTTTATGTTAATATTTATTTAGTTGATCGATCCAGTAAGCGCATTCTAGTGCACAAAAGGAGCCTCTTCGAGGCGCACTTGAAATCCTTTCACCACACTGGTTCGAAAGAACTAGCGACACGATAAGAAGAAAGCGCATTCTATGCCAACAGCGTTCTGTGACAATATTAGCTGATCCGGCGAACTCGCAGATCACGTCTACTTGACGAACTGACAGCTACCGGTTACACAACCTCCGCAGTGCAGTCACATGCCCGCTACCTAATTTAATAAGAAATGACTGAGTGGAGCCGAATCGAACTTTAGTGGAGGTGGTTCGAGACTGCTTTAGGTTGGTAATGAGGATCGTGCTCGCTGTATACCTAACCTACATATCAGCGGATGGGTTCCAGCAGAATTAAGACGACCTTAATCTTAAGACAATTGTGAACTATTTGCGATTTTTTTTAATTGGCTATCCATATTTATATTAGTGATCAATCGTGTACCTAGCCGTAAGTTTTCAGAAAAGATAAAAATAAATAGTTTTTGGTATTAGAAAGGAATATGTCAAATAACCTTACCTTAGATAGGTACTTATCAATTTTGTTCTGGAGCATCTGCTTACGACTAAATACAGTTAAATACCTCTATTATATAATTTTGGAAGCTTTGGTTTTAATATGTGAGATGATCGTCATAATGGTTATGATACAATTATTTTAAATAAATCACAGATTGGTGTGAATCCAGATGTCACCCCAAACTAAACTAAACTAATTTGACAGCACTAAAAATGTAGGTGTCCCTTTTATAACGATCGAAATAATAATTATGGCATCATTTTTAACGCTGTAAAGTTTAGTTTTGTCGAAATATAAATTGACATCATAAGTAGTAAGTAGTTAGGAACTCTACGCCCTAGTCCAAAGGTAATGTTCACGCAAGACAGTTTTTGTACCATTAGCACTTCCCTGGAAAACTCCGGTGAGTGCATTTTTTGGACATATGATTTATTTTAAGCATCATAAAATAAATTATAGAATATTATGGAGCCACTGTGGGTATGCAATGGCTTCGATAAGTTCAACCAACAGCTTCACATCCTTTTGTTTGTGTCCCTAGAAAATAAATACTACTTTATTGAATAAAATTGCGAATAAAAATCGCGATTCAGTGGTGATAATTTATTTGGTATCGGTGAATGGACGCATGAGCCTTTGGCAGCGAGCCAATCCTGGAACTGTCGCGTCCAACTGGCTCACATCCTGACTATATAGCCTTATTTTACATCCTCTACTTATCTAGCTGTCGGCAAGGAAGTTGATCGTCACATAACGTTTTCGTAGGCAGCTTCACTGACAAGATAGTTTTATTATTTTAGAAATCCTATGGTAAGTATTATTTACAATATGTGGCCTTTTGTCCTCACACGGTTTATCGCCGTGAAAATTTACGGTTGAATCGCCGTATGAAGGCAAGGTACTGACAATCGTGTAGGTACGTACAGACAGATCGCAATGCTGCCAATTCCTAAGGCAGGGGACATCTTATTTTTGATGTATAACATATTTCCTCTCGCTTTCTGTCAATTTGTGGCAGTGATTTCATGAAATGCAACAAAAGTGTGTGTATCAGGAAGTTAGCCGTCAGATATAAAAATAAGTAAATAAAATCCTTTCAAATTACACAACTAAAACTACTGCTCGTTTTTCTTGTATAGGACTGTTGTAGTGCGTCGTTTGATTCATAGGCTACATAATCATCATCAAAATAACGTTTATGAAATTAAACGAGTACTCTTGCCTTCTTACCTACGAGTGTGTATGTGTTTCGTTTCCATTAAACACGCTAACTCAATAAAATACCTTTTAGGCAAAGTGCATACCTTCCTACTTTATAAGAATATCTTGTGTTCTTTAGGATAGAAAGAGCAGAGATCTTCCCACGTACATTTATTTAAAAAAACATAATTTTACCGTCTACTCATCCCAACACATTAAGCATATTAGGGCCGGCGCACATATGACGGAGCGCAGCGCAGAGCTTTTATCACTGAGCATTGAAGCGAGAAATGAACTGTTGTATTATTTGATATTGGATATTATTTCAATGAGAATCATGTCGATAATACTGACAGTGAAAAATGCGCTGCCCTGCGCCATATATGCTCTAGGCTTAACCGCTTAAAATTTTTTTTGTTGCTTGCGAGTAAACAACTTATATCGCAGAATCTTGCTATGAATTCAGATAAGGGAAAACAAGTAAGCAGTCACATACTCACATGTAATTAACTGTTCATTCAAAGTCTTCAAACTCTCTCTCTATCTCTGTGTATAGTGAATAGGTTTTCCTGCCTACCTAGAAATAAATTCTACACGTTTTTCTAAAGGAGAAAGAAGCCTGGAAGAAATCGCTTTTAGCGATAAGGCCGCCCATTGTAGCCTCTATTATTTTTGGTTATTTTATTTTTAAGCTTCCTTTTATAATGTATGTTTCTTCGTGGTGTAGGTACAATAAAGTGTTACTATCTATCTTAAAGAGAATGCTGATTCTAAGTTGGGCTTACTGACTGCTTTTCCACCAAAGATGTGCTATGCTACGTTGCTAAAGTTGCTGTGGATGCGTTTAATGTCCACCAATCATATTTAGCGGTCCACATAGCATAGCACTGGTGGAAAGTGGTATGTTTGTTACATGGATGAATGCATGCTATGGATGGTCGCGAGTGGTATAGCTATGCGCAGAGCAGAGTACTTTTACTTGCGCATCTTCATAGATTAGCATCAGTGAAAACGGTCACATGGTTTCGTAGCATAGCTTTCACATTCTCGCATCACAGCTGCATAGCTCATCTCTGGTGGAAAAGCAGCATAATACTGTGCACAGCTTCTCATCCATGTTATTGAGCAAGTCACTGGTTCGGAAAACGAGCGCCAGTCGTGGAGGTAGACCCGAATGGATAAATTGCCTAGGACCCGCATGGGCCCATTTAGCACGCCCGACACGTTTCTGCTGATGAGCACTGATGACATCGTTGGCCTACTTTATTTAGTTTTTGTGATACCAACTCAACTATAATTAGGTATAATCATAAAACAGAATGATATCTAAACATCTTAAAAAAATAGGAGTAAGCCAAAGAAAAATATTTTCAAACAAAAAATACTTACAACAAAAAGCGGGTTAACAAGAAAGCTTTGTTTTTTTTTGTCTTTTCACAACATATATTTGTTTATTTTATTTGGCGCAGATGTCACGGATCTACGTAGTCTCTGAAGAAAAAGAAAAGACTAGTGAGCCGAGCATTTCTTCAATGGACAGGGAATTTATAGCGGATTCTAATAGTTTTGTTGACATACAACCATGTCAGCTTTGTAAAATAAGTCAGTAAAGAGACAATGGAAAACGGAGGGCATTTATGACGTCACGGGAACGCGCTGGCTGAGGGAGGAGGCACGGTTCAAGGGCGCGAATGTAGGTCAATGGAGCACGGGCAAACTGGCTACCGGGGCTACTACAAATGGGAGCCGTTCCTGATTGGTTTGCCATTCTATTTGCCTTACTCATTGTCTTGTCTCTCTAACTACCCTATTCAAGAGGACTTACAAGGATTACAATTCATCTCGAAGTTTACTTATACAGTTTGTGAGAACTTGAGAAACTGGCAGTAGGAAATAGCCTAGTAACAGACAATTGAGATAGTTACTTGAGCGTAATTATATTTTGACGACCTACATACATATTTTTTATATGGAAATTACGTTACTGTCTATAGGTATCTATATAATCTCTACTTGTCTTGAGGGCTTCATATACCTATGTAAATGTAGCTAGAGGTACTTCAATGTTTAATTATCAACACATCGATCATCGAAAAAATACAGCATATTCTCTACCCTTTTATACCTATTCCGTAAGCGAAGACCATAGTGTCATAATAGGCCAAGAGTGCGGGTAACTTGGCCTTTTACAAAAAGTCGCATCGGATTTATATTGCGTCAAACGTGTGGGCTGGGCAGCGGACCGAACTGGCTTGATTCTAAATACCCGTTACGGACGACCAAGCAGAAATAATCAGCTCAGAGGAATCTTCTGGTTCACCGAACAATCTGTAAATATTTTCCGACGGGGCGCACTCTTCCCAGCTACAAGACATCAAAGAAAACCTCTTTCAATTACGTAAAGGACATCTATGCCATTTTGTGAACAACCAAAATATACGTATGTAACCTTTTAGCAAATTGGAGAGGCCCTAAGTGGGTTTAATTTATTGTTTACCGGTAAAAAAATGTCTGAAGATTATCGCATAAGACTAACTCTAAACAGTAATACAATGTCCTATGGAAATTTGCAAGTTTAAAGCGCTTTTAATCACATTTTTATAATATAAGCACCACGTTACCAAAACGTTATTATACATTAATATTTTTTTTATATACTACTTAGTTAATAAAATATTCTGTGATAACTAAAGTTATAAAATAGGATTTCTGATTTTTTATTTAAAAAAATACGAAATGAATAATCTGTTCTTACTGACACAACCTATACTTTCAAATTGTTATACGTAGTGAAAGAAAGTTTAATGAAAAGAAAAAAATATCAACTTTCCCACTAACCTCCTCTGTCCATAAATATTCCTTTTCGAGTAATTTGTCTTCAGTCGGTGTAACTGGTGTAAGTAATCATATTACAAATAGAGATCTTGACACAAGGAGCCCACACAGCCTTGGAATCGGATAAGAAGCCCTTTGTTGCTACATGGAGCTCAGTTATTTATACATAGTTTTA
Source organism: Lobophora halterata (assembly GCA_932526365.1). NCBI lineage: Eukaryota > Metazoa > Arthropoda > Insecta > Lepidoptera > Geometridae > Lobophora > Lobophora halterata. The sequence continues at coordinate 8,812,476 of OW052001.1, read as the reverse complement.
AGGATTTTCATAATTTATCCCCATCGTCATAACCTCTTTATCTAATCAATCTTCACTCTCTTCTCAATCTTCTTCTCTAGTCTTTTTATAAAAAATTTGCTCCCTATATTTTCTTAACTAAAACTTAATCTTAGTGGTTAGGCAGGAATCTCTATTCTATTTCAAATTTTCCTCTGATTTTACAAAACTTTAAATAGCTTCCATTTTACCATAATTTGTATGGCGTAATTTGAAAAACATGAACAACGTAGCTACTATTTAAAATTGTATGCAACACACGTGATCTTCAAACACAAGTATTGGAAAAGGGAAGTAATATAATACCTACATTGTTTGATAAAATTAATAGTATTAAACCAAGAAGTAAAACACCACACAAATTGTGCGCACTCAACCTAAGAATAAAAAAGCAAGACATAAAATCGACAACATTTTCCGAGTTTTAACGAGATTTCACGTAGCCTGAATGCTAACATTCACATTGGTAGATAAGAGAACTCCTTTACTTCAATTCCGTTTATGATGGGGTTTGAAAAACAAGTTTGGAAACTGGAACGAGGCGGATGCACAAGCGGAAAGTATTATTAGGATACATAGATAGATACAATGGCACAGAGTTCGTTTAGGTACGAAGTATAATATTATAGTTTTGTAATTAAACCTGATGTCGAAGTATTCATAGGTACCTATAGTAGCCAGTAGCGCTACATTTATTGGTACAGACGTACAGACAGAGCGTCACAAGGCATGAAGACCAAACTAAAAACGCTAGTAATTTTGTAGAATATATTGTTTTCTATTGGTAGATACTTGGAGATTTAGTAAGGGTTTTTTTGGAACGCCTTAGAACTAATTGCATATACCTTACTATTGAAGCCACAAAATTAACTCCCAGCTTAAATTAAAAGTTGATAAAACAATTTGTGCAACCGAAGCTTTTTTAAATATTTCTTTTGTTAGAGAAAAAACTCCGTATAAACTTAACTCTACTTTGCTGCACCCTTTCGTTGCGATTGGGTTTCAATAAAACGCCCAGTGCATTATACTCAGCTTTTTTCTCTTGCTTTAGAGCATTTAAAATATTTTCACTTTGTATATCTTTGCCACGAAAATAATGACTCTGTCTAACAATTTTTAAGTAGGTACAAACTATATGTAAATCGTTGTGAATCTAATAATTTATTGTAACTAAAACCCGGACTACCCATTTTACTCTAATTCAAAGCCATCCTGAATAACTCAGTTGCATTCCGTGCTACCTCGCTCATTGGTATTCTATTCGGGAATCCATTCGCCCTCTCCGCTGAATTCATTTGCAGCTGAATGAGGAAACTTCTAGAATTGCCGAAAATAGATCTGTTATTGGCTTTTTCTGGTACATTAGTGTGGAATGACAGCTTTTTTTTTTACAAATAACAAAGTTTAGCTTTATTTATTAACTAGCTGCTGCTCGCAGCTTCACTCCCTTGGTATCAGCACAAAAAGCTCAAGTCCCTTTCCTGCTCTACCTATATCAAATTTCAGCTAATGAACCGATTTGGTTCGGCCTAATTAGGCAACAAGCATCAATCTATTCATCTATTGATGATTCATCCTTAGAAACTTTTGATTTTATAACATTAGAGTCATATAAGTCCGTATTGTATATCATGTAGTGTAGTTTATTATGTACTAGTTAACGCCCACAACTTCGTTAGCGCTACGAATTAACTAAATTCCGTTCTTAGTACGCTAGGCGCGTTTAGGCACTTTTTGACGAACATACCCTCCAAAATTCAAGTCTCTATGTTCATTAGTTTGGCTTATACATTGTCTGTCAGTCATTCGGTCAGTCAGTCAAGACCATATATTTTATTATAGTTTTTCAGAGCATAAAGACCTCAGATAGCACGTATGCAATATCGTAGAAAACCTTTGTGAACATAAGAAACCTCTTACCCCTCGCCAGGGATCGTCCCATATTACAACAAAAGTACCTACAGTGGCTGTCGTAAAGGAGCAAGGAGTCTGACAGTAATAGCCTGTAAATTTTTACTACTTCAGCACAAATAGTATAAAAACAAATAAGGTTTGGTAGATACTGAAAAACAATTATTACGACTGAGGCATTCTAATATGCAATAAGCTCTATAAATGGGTTTAATGGCACTTGTGCACAGCCCATAACATTGGGAAATAGCCCGAATTATGGCTGGGAGCATTACTGTATGTACGAGTACCTACAAATACCTACCGATGCCTGACATATTTCACAATAAAGGGAATTTCCTCCCAATCCAATTGGTGGAAAATAATCAAAGTTTTACAAAAAACATACTACAACCGACTTCATTTTGGACTGTTGTAGTGACCGTTAACACCACTGAAAAATCACAGGTAAGCAAAAACGCAATTTTGTTTTCTACGACGGCATTTTTTATTTCGTTTTAAAAACGAAACTACTAAACCGATCTTGATGAAATTTATATGAGACCAAACGGTTAATAAACCTAGTCTAGTACTTACCTACTACTAATTTTCCTAAACAATTTTACGATTTCAATAATAATTTCACTAAAACTTGCTAGAATTTGTAAAAAAAAAATAGGTAGGAACAATGAAAAGTAAAAAGCTACACATTATTACATATTTTTATAAGGTCGTTATATTGAGATTTTTCGTAGAGAATGCAAATGTGTAGAGCAGATTATACCTAACTTTTACAGGAAACAGCACTACGGTATCGTAAAAACCGGCCAAGTGCGAGTAAGACTTCCGCGCCGAGATATCCGTACCACAACAACAACAGCATGGTGGGATCCCAACTCACACTTGGTAATATTTATTTTACTTTTTAGTTTACATTTTGTGTGATTATTATTGTCATAACACAAAATCTGGTACGGTTTAACAGTGCATTTAAATAAGAAAACATAATTGCAACTTAGGATGAATAAATAAATAAATAAACATAAACATAAACATAAACATAAACATATAACATAAAAATACAATACTAGATACATATCTCTGTAAAATTTCAGCCTACTCTACCACACACAGTTCAAAAAATAGGACTTTTTTTAGGGATAGGGATTTTTAAAGTAGGGCAGACTGACGGATAGATGGCGTAATGCTAATTAATACATAGTTGTTCACAAGAATCACTATAATAAAGGATCTAGTTTATAAGTTCTTTGGTTGTACGTAATATCTTATTACTTTGTGGTAATAGTTAGGCAATAAACACAATAGTAAAATACCTACTGTTTCTTCCATAAAAAGCACCACGGCCGAAGAAAACCAATACGATAGCCTGTTTATTATTTGAAGAAACAATATTTTAATAAAATTAAAATGCTAGCCTATTTAACTAACACGTTCTATTTGTTATGTGCGGAAAACGAATACCGGTCGTTTATTTTCCCCCCAAAGCCTCGATTGCCTGCCGGGTTCGTATAAACATGCCAAGGCACAGATTAATAATTAGTAAGTTCTGGCTGAGGCCTGAATTATTGCACTGTTTCGAGTTGCGTGCACGCCGACCCCTAATCACGCAAACTTGCGTATCACGACATTGGGGCTACAATAATAAACCTACCAAATGATTTTGGATAAGTATAAGCATTTCCAAATTTCAGTTTTGATTTAGTGGGTTTAGTGGATCTACAAACAAACAAACGCTGACACATTCACAGCCCTTCAAACACACAAAGCAATCCTTGTGTCACAGATCGGACCCAAATTCCTAAGACTTTACAACACTAAGATGAGAGTACAAACATTAATTATACAAATGTGTTAGTCTCGCCCTAGGATCTAATTCGGAGCACCAAGCTTCGAAGGTAGGGTCACTGATAACTAAAAAAAAAAAAGCCTACGGTGCCGTTGAAACTACGCCAAAGGTCTACGGCTACGCAGCTACGATACTGCTACGAAAACTACCCATAGTGTTTTAGGAAATAAACCGAGCTTTCGTAGCATTAGCTTTTGATCTCAATTAGGTTCACTTTTCTTTCATCTTTTTTTTCACCATATACTACTGGATTCCACTATAGTTCAGCGTTCCAGGTAACTACTGGGTGTGCCATAATCAGATTGCGGCATTTGTTGAGCTTCGCTACGCGCGAACTTGGGCCGCTCCCACTACGAAACCATTTCCAGTATTATAATCATGGGCTATCATCACGCCACGTAGGCAATTTCTGCTTACAGGCAATTAGACAACTATTGCTTTTTGACCTTCATCCGCGTTCGGGAGCCAAAGTGATGAATGGCCGAATGCTAAGCTCAACCTTTTTAAATAACCGGGTCTATTTTTGGGAAGATTTGAATAGAAAATACCTTATTATTTCATTTTTTGTGTTAGCGGGACGGTCCTCATGTCGGTCGCCGGCAGCGTCACAGAGTTTCAGTGATCGGCATGGTGAGGGCTCGCGCGGCGGCGCTGTAGGGGGTGCGAAGTCGCGAGCGCGGGTGATGGGTGTCAGCACGGCCGCTGCACTCGGTCGCGGGAGCCGAGAGCTCGTGGTCAGGACGCGTGCGTTTGTTGTGAGTCGGCGTCGGCACCGGCGGCGGTTGCTCGGGCGTCTGAGCCTCGTGTGGCGCGCGGCCGGCGGCGCCGCGGCTGCGCGTACCGCCCCCCGCTCGATACGCTGCCCATGAAAATTTCAACTGACTGGCTGTCAACCGGTGGTGGCGGCCCGCAGGTGCTGACAAAGCCTCCTAGACTCGCATACCATTTGGGATGAGCTCACCGCACAATGCCATCTAGTAGATTGACTACCTCTACCTACCTAAGGGTAGCCTAACGGTCTAAGGACCGTTTGACATTTTCATCGGTCGTATTATTTAATTTAGTTTAATTTCCCGGAGATTTATGCTAATCATCATCATCGTCATCATTAATAACTGACCTAGCACAATACACATGTAGAAAACAAAGGTAATAAGAAAATTTAAGTACCTACTTCTATAATAATAAACAGAAAATATATAAATCGTTAGCCTTTATTATATGGACAAAAACATTATACAGACACTGGTGGAAAACTACAAAGTTATTTATAAGTACTTAGATACAATACAATATTTACAAAAGATCACACTGTCAAATACATACCGGTCAAAATCATAACCCACCTTTTGCTTCACCGTAGTCGGGTAAAAAAAAAGACACGTTATGACCCACAATACCTATTCATTTGAAAAGCATAGATATTCATAGATATATGCCATACCTAATATGTTAATTTTCAATTATGTTGGAAGTGTACAAAATGAAATAAGCACATAGACCTATGGGAACTCAGCTAGTAGGTAGGTAATAGGAATATCAATAAAGGATCGTACAATTCACTAGTTAGGATTAATTCCTTACTTGAGTAGAAGGTGTGTAGAGTTTGTACAAAAAGACGGGGCTTGTTTTAATAATACGATATACGCCACGATATACGCATAAATTTCTAAAAAATATTTTTATAAGTAGGTAGTATACCTACTAAAGTGTTCCGAATTCTGAATGCTATTGATAATTATTATCCCAATTCATATAATTGAACATATTTAAAATATGAAATTATAAGGAGATTAATAATAAATATCAACTTCCAATGGTCGGTAAAATTATGTAGACCCAAGTAGGATTCTCACTTCTGCAATATTATGTTTTTATTTTATGAAACCTAGTTAATTTAGCTAGTGAATCAATTGTGACCACACAAAAAAGGCATTATAAGACAAAAAACGTTTTCCCTATTCCTACATATACATACATAAATAGGTAGATACCTTATTTTTCGTATAATAAAATTCGGTTTATCAATGTTAAAGCTTCTAACACATATGTCGGTACACATACATAGATATAACAGCACCTTGCACTAAGATGGTTTGCCTTTGGCTGTTCATACTCACTAGGTACACATAATATAATATCATACATAATTACATGAGATTCTTAATTTCGCTAAATTAAATAATTAACAAGGTGTCACATTTACAAACATATTTTTACAATAAAAGTTAAATTCAAGTTATGAGTCCGATAGCAACACAGTTTTTGAGAACACTCATAAAATTAGATCAGATTATTTTAATTTGTACAAAAAGGATTTACGAGTTCGAATCAATTAATATAAGTCGGTACGTTTGAAAATACAAAAACGTTGGTTACTGAAATATTATTTTTTTTATAAACTAAATGTGCATATCGGAGGTTACAAGTCTACAACAGATGGCAATAAAGATTAAAGGTGGTTAAATTAGAAATATATTTACACAATAACTTAAAAAGATATAGACACCATGGAATGTAAAACGAGCACAATTGGAACACATTTTTGTAACATAACAGTTACATACATTATGTATGTACGTACATATCCCAAAAAAACACGTAAATAAATAGCAGCAAGAGGAACTTGATGTTGAGAGTTGGTGCAATACTTTGCCTTCTTCAAGCAGTTTAAAAGGAGAATGAGCAACTTGTTCATATTAATTTTGTATTGCGAGTTTAAACATTTCTGCAATTTTTTGAAAGGTGCCAAGAGTTGGCCAAAATGTTCTGTATTGGTCGGTCAACAACACCAACTTGGTCCAGAATTATCCAGTGGCAAAATCTACGAACAGTTACCTAGAGTTTGTGCAGGAATTATAAAAGACCTGGCAATTTGTGGAACACATATTAAGGCCGTTAAAATAATGGCATCTGAAAAAATAATATATGCGCCTTTATTATTAACATAAACGTGCTTCTGGGCGATCTAGAAAAAAAATAGTTTACTTGTGTTTGCAACATTTCGCAAAAGATGACATTCCCTAATCAGTCTTATCCCATTTTGTGAGTATTGTAAGGCCAACAACATTAGATCTTGACCTACCAGCTACCAGTTAGTGGTGATCAAACTTGCCCATTCTCCTTTTAGCAAGTTAACAATCAGGGTCGTTTCTTTATTTTGCCATTAACAATGGGCTCGGCCTGTGTCTTGCGCGGGCGCAGGATGAAGTTGAGATTGTATGCCGTGTTCACTGCGTAGTACACGTTCGCATTCGCTGGCAGTAACATTTCTGTGGGCAAAAGATTCAATATTGGATAGATTCTGCTTTCTCAGTACAAATGGATACTTTAATTGAGAGTCTAAACTTTACCTAAAAGCAATATAAATATAAGTCACTCAAACAAAACACAAAATCAAGTATAGAATTCGGCTTTCTTAGTACAAATGGATACCTAAATTGAGAACCTAAACTTGACCCATAGGCAATATGTCACTCAAACAAAACACATAAACAAATACCTATACTAATACTAGTTCATACTGATCTACTTTGGCAGGTTGAAATACGAGTATCTTAATCGATATAGATGAAATATTTTGTAAAATTGATCAACTTTTTATAATGTTCATCGTTATCACTGCTACACCAGTTAGGTAAATCAATAGGTACCTACATACATACATATATCAATACTAACTGTGGTAAATAACAAAATTTCCTATCCGTATACGAATATAACTTACCTCTTTCAGGTAAAACTTGAGCAAGCGTGTAGGCGTCGGGGTCGCCATCCAGGTTGAGTTTGAGCATGGCGTTGCGGATGACCTGCGGCGTGCGCTCGTTGTTGCTCAGCATGATGGACTTGTAGAGCACCACGCCCTCCGTCTCGGCGCAGTCCGACTCGTACGTCACGCGGATGATGTAGAAGTCGGGGCCGGAGCGCGGCGCGTGCGCGAGCGCGGCGCCCGCCTTGCCGTTGGGCGGCGGCGGCTTCTGCCCGCTGTTGGCGCTCGACAGCGACGCGTCCAGCGAGGGCAGCGACGACGTCGACGAGCCGTGCGACAGCCGCGTCGGCGACGAGCGCCGCTCGAGGCTGTCCCGCTTCCACGCGCCGTTCACGCCATCCGTCTCGCAGTAGAACTGCGAGCTGTTGCTCGAGCTCGTGCTCGCGATCGAGTCGTTCTTGCGGTGGCCCTGCCCGTTGGTGTCGCTCGCCTTCTTCGGCCGCCTCTCCTTGGGTGGGTTGGTGGTCGGTTCGATCTGGCAAGACAGCTGGTACGCCTCCCGGTCGTCGAGCACGATCACCGAGTCGAACCAGCGGTCGAACATGGGATCGTCGGTCAGGTGGTATGCGTTCGCGGCGCCCTGTAGCAGCTTGATTTGCGCGAGCACCTCGAACTCCTTCCGCCGCTTGTCGAAGTTGATGAGTCCGTCGGCGACGGCGTCGGGTATGGCGGTATCGATCATGGTGAGGTCGGTGAGGAAGGTGCCGAGGTAGGGGATGGTGCCGTGGCTGACGCCGGGCGAGCCGCGCTCGTGCAGCAGCTTCTGCAGGTGGCGGTCGTTCTCGCCGACCGTGTCCGCGAACTTGGCGGTGCCCTCGCGCATCAGCAGCTCGCGCTGAGCCCACCTGTTGTTGTCCTCGCTGAATATCCTCGCCAGCTCGTCGAACAGCTCCGTTTTCTCTTTGCCCAAGAGCGCCCACGTCTTGCGTAGCCTGTAGACGGGGTTGCTCTGCAGGCCCGATATGATCGCCTTAAGGGAGGAGAAGTTCTTGAGGACGCGCAGCTCGCGCGCGATGTCGAGCCAGGAGGCAAGGATGTCGGCGCGCTCGAGCGGGCGCAGCGCCGGCTCCACGAGCACGGTGGAGATGACGCGAAAGGAGACCGCGTTGAACTGGTTGACGGTGGCGAGCACGGTGGCGGCGTCGTGGTTGCGGTCCTTATCGCGGCGCGACCACACGGCGCCGAGGCACTGATGTGGGACAAGCTTCTTAAAAAGCTCCATGTCCATTCGCGTCAGCTGCTCGGCGAAGAGACGGTGCGGCACGTGCGGCAGCCGGTACGTGGCCGTGTGGTGCGTCGCCAGCCGCATGCCCGCCGCCAAGCACACTCCGCCGCCGCCGCCACCGCCAGAACCATTACGCGACGCGCTGAATACGGCTAACTTCTGTAAAACCTGAAATAAACAATAGGATATGGGGATTTTTATGAATCCAAGCCCTAGTGATGTGATCATAGAGCAGGCGAGTATGTTGTCAGTACCTTCGAGTGTAGCTCCGAGCCCGGCAGGTGGAGCTGGGTGAAAGCGAGCAGCTGTTGCAGCGCGGGATGGTGCGGAGGCTGCCGAAAGTCCTCTGGGTACGTGTCCAGCCACACGTGCAGGCACGCCACCAGAGTCCTGCAAATACGCGTTACACAGGTTACTTATACCGACTGGTTTGGTAGGCATTCTTAAGACTCCTGCAAATAATTGATTGGCATCATGCATTCGAGGCATGCTGATAGTAGTAACTCTCAAACAGTCTAAGACTTAGAGGATTCATGGCTGCTTACTTTCGGTGTTGTTGCGAGGTATCGACGACTGTTGGCAGCACGTCCTCCGCAGCCAGGGCTTCATATCGTCGCAGGAGGAGGTCCAACACTTTACTGCACTCCGCAAATGATCTAAAACCACACCAACAGGACAGATCAGACAATGGCTGATGCTTTACTCTTGCAGAGTCAGTTGACAAAACCTGATGTGATCTCTACACGCTAATGGGTACGAGTAAATGCGTTATAAGGTTTGTGGTGATAATTGTTTGTTACTCAGTTTAATCGAAACTACGGTATGAGAAAAACCAATCACGTATATATATCTCTTCAGTTCAACCGCAACAGTCGTCATTTTGGAGTTGCAGAAGGACTGTAACACGTAGCCACTCTTATTACGTAATTACTTTAAGTACTACCTAGTAATTAAAATGAGTCACTGTGATTTGCGGTTTATCCTGATTCATATAAATTTACAAAACAATTATTTACAAACAATTACTAGGGTGTCTTTATGATAAATGACCAAGACAAAGACGAAAAGTCTTGTCTCTCGTGAAAACAAAATAATTTGGGTAAAATACCCTTCAGTGGAGGTCACACGTCTAGACAACAGTAGGTATATTATAGAAACACTTTTAAAGATTGCAGTAACGACCTTCGCACTGTTGATCGCAGAAATTTAATGAGGAAACTAAGGTTCGAGCAAAATAGTTGGCCTTAGGAGAGGTAATCAGCAGTAGGCTCCTATCATAAATGCTGTGAAATGTCCCTATAGTTGTTCTTCGGCTAGCAGCACGTTGGTGTCTAAGAGTTTGCTTATGACAATGCGATCGTGGGTGCTGCTCCCGTGGAGGCCTTTTTATTTTATTTTATTTTTACCTTTTCGGAAAACGTATCGCTAGGTACCGATTGATCACTAATATAAATATAGACAGCCAATTAAAAAAAAATAGAAATACGTAAAGGCAAATAGGTATTTAGAATTTATCCATGAAAGAAAGTGCCTAGTAGGCCTTAAACTCGATTGACGCCACCCGAATCTTTCATAGATGTTGAAAGGTCAATGATAATGATAAGGTATTTACCGGTATGTAGCGAGGAACACGTTGACGTAGGTGGACTCGAGCTCGCCATCGTCAGTGGCCAGCGCCTCCACCAGGCGCTCGACGGTGCCGGCTTTCACGAAGCGCACGCGCACCGTCTCCCACTCCAGGTGGGAGATCTCGTCGTCTGATTCCTGGAAATAACACCAAATGTGTTTCAGTACTTTGTAATCTCTAAGAACTTTAACCTCTGATACAAGCTACAAATGTCCCTGACTTCTGGTGTCGCCGGCGCCCCCGGTCGGATTGCGTTGCATTTGCATGATAAACTTCGCTCACCAAACCAGCTGATTGTTTTTTAAGTTCGTTATTTTGAAATCTCGGTTTGTTAACCTATGTGTGGCATGTACGTACAGTCAGAATCAACTTGGACCGAAGTTTTAGCATTCGGACCACATATATTGATTCGGACCCATCGCTCTCGTCAGTTGATAATCAAATCAAATCAAATCAAAATATTTATTTCGGACAACTTTAAATGTAGATCCATATAAAAACATTAATTAATTAATTAAAATCATTAATAAAACATTACCAAAAATATATTTAAACCTATCATCATGAGCACCTCCAATCGAGCCTTAATCCAATAGTGGAGCAGCCTATTGGATCAAAACTCGATTGAAAGTCTGCATGATGGGCGAGTCGTATCTGCGCCTAATGACTTGTAGGATGCTGATGGTACTGTTCGACGTTCTGCAGAGCAGTGAGGCGGTTTTTTTGCGTATGATGGCATGAAAGCCATATATATATAATGGACTAGCATTGGTATTTTGTAACCGAAGACCATTACCACAGGGAGTGTTCGACCACTGAGCTGGATTCTTATGAGATAGGAGAATATCTGGGTACTTACACTAGATGCGCTGCGCGTGGGCCGGTGGTAGCGCACCTTCTTGAGATACACGGTGTAGATGGCGCCGTCGACGCGCTCCTCGCCCCACAACCGCCATGTCGGCTGCTGGAACACACCACGCACAGGTCAACACAACAAAGTTGACTACTTCCAATATTGAGGACAGGTAGTATCCGTGGTAGGCGCCTACATTTTTATCTACTGAAGGTCTCAATCTCCCACAAGCCCCCCGGTAGAGAACTCAGTCAGTTCAAATAGCAAATCTGCGCTCGTTTAATTTATTAATGTCATTGTACTATGATTTTAACATGATTAAAAGTAACAGCATTTTCTATCTCCTTCAAATCGTTATTACACAACGCACAAAAAAAACAGAACTCAATCATTTTATTTTTATTTATTTCTCGGTTTCACGGAATTCCCTTCCTTAGTTACATTATACGAGAAACAACCAAATGAATTGAAACATTTGTACCACATATTCTATTTCGGGTAAAGCAAGCACTTTAACCCCATTCCGAGCTCTCCAACAGGCACAAGATGAAGGCAAAAGCGATTTCAAAACTGATTCTATAACAAAACTCGACTGAGCGATCAACGGCATTTTGAAAGGTAATTACTTATAGCAATTTAAATATTAAATAACTGTGGGATTTCTATTCTACTTTCTAGTATAAATTACACGTTTTCCAATGATAAGAAGTGTGACATAATACGGCGATGGAATGTGCAATCGCAGCGATGCTTACATAATCTTCGTGAACGCTATCAGCGAACAGCGGCACGACCTTACTGACGCCGCATATCTTCCACATGGCCCATGTCGGCGGACGTCACACGACGTCACCGGCGCTGCTCAGCTGAGCAGCTGCATCACGCTCACTTTCACTGGGCTGCGGGCGTTCCGTACCACGCAGAACCACACGTCCATGCAAAAGTAATAACTCTTGAATTGGATCAATCAGTGGCGAGAGGCGAACCAGTATGTACGCTCGGACGTGCGTGAGCCAGGTGAAATCGCCGCAGACGCAGACGGCGACACACTTCCACGGTATCCGGCTCGAAATACTACTATACTGCTATACCACTTAGTGGATAATCACCATGGGTCCACCCCATCACTGACACCAGTTACACTACCGACTTTCTAAATGAGCAAAATTATTATTTTAACACGTTCGGTCTAACGAACTCACTACTACTATAAAAAATCACGATCATTTCGAAATTATGAAATCGTATTTGCATCTACGAGGCAAACGTCTCGCAACTTCACACTTTCGCGTTGTGCACCGGCCAGTTACATTGACACTTTTTTATAGGTATCCCTTGCGAGATATAACAACGAATGAGAACAACTTACAACTATATACCGTCTTAGATCTTCTAATTAGTCGGGAAGTATTGAACGTATAAGTAAATAAAATATAATTCAAGATGCGCTGATGCTGCAAGGCGCGCGCAAATCAACTGCTCTCTTCGTGGAGAGATCGCGTGAAAAACTCCGATAGAGCACGTCAATGGCAATGTACTTAGCCTACCCAGGTGAACGCTACGCTACACAATGCTTAAGACTCGCACACTTCAGTCTTATGGTAGTGTGGGAGTGTGGGTGTAGTATGCTTGGAACGTGAGCTTGCTTTTGTAAATCGCATTAGGATCATAAGTATTCAAAAAAGGCGATTATGTCGGGCAAAGTGTACATTGTTAATGTATGAGTCCTTGTGACATTTGTTTGGGGTTTCTGCTTTGGATGATATAGTATTTTAAGCTATCAGTAATTATAGTACAGTCAGTAATATAATTATAAAATAATCTATAAGGTAGGTTTTGGTAAATTGGTAGGCCGTCAGCAATCAATGTAAATATCAATATAACTGAAGCGATCAAAGTACTTACCTAAGTATTTTCCGGCTCAATCACGAAGGGAATGGGTAGGTATATCACATTTCCCTTCGGAAACTGTAATCTGTACATAGCCATTAACCACTTTAAATACATGAACCTTTCTTATTAATTAACTTTAGACACCAACTGCTTATCGTAGGCCAAAATTATACGAGCTTTTAACGTAGATAAGGTACCTACCAACAATAAAAATTTTACCCAAACAACTTGCTACTACGTTTTGTAGAAAACAACAAATTCGCTCGATGTTCTTATCTAGAACATTTCTATCTTGGAGTAGATTGTTACTGGACCCAAAAAGATGCTGAGAACAGCTTGAAATATTTTTTTATTCAATTTAGTAGAAGATCCGAATAACATAGGTAATTAATTACATCGTTTCTGGTGGTCCGAGATGCGACGATCCGACTTACTCTATGTTAACTTCTTAATGAAATTATGCAAAAAAAACCTGGTACCTATTACTCATAAAACCTATCACAAAAATATAAAATAAAACAAAATAAATAAAAATACGCAAGTTTCAATAAGTTGATTGTAGTTTGTGTTCACTTGTAAAGTAGCAAATTTGATTACAGCCGATACTCTTTATTTTACCATAGTTAATACTCAATACTCAATGGTTTATTTGCATACTATATTATGTTGTACATTTATAATATAAATAATATCAGGTTTTAAACATACACCCTTATTCGATCATGCTTTTTCTTTTACATCTATCAGTTACTATGATCCTGGTGCTTGGGAGCTGGACTGTTGACTTCGTGCCAAGAGCCCGGTTGGCGCCAGCTGAACTCTCATGACCTCTCAGGTTATGTGTAGGTATTCTTGAACGTGTATTTTCTAATCACCTTGTTTTAGCAACAATAAAAAAACATTTTGATAATGTTACGTTGGGCTTTGGAGGCGTTGTTCCCTGCAGGATTCCGTCCAGTCTAGATAGGTACCAGCATAAGACAGCGTATTCTGTCATGAAGAGGGACACTCACTGTAGCTAATTAAATGACTGGGCTTTCGAGACTGGTTACGAAAGTGCTTCATAGTGTGAGGTGTGTTTAAGAAATTCAAGTTCTAGATTAGATAGCAATGTACCTAACCTAACTGTTATAATAATTTCTATTTACATAATATCTTTCAAATCTTAGTATTTCTTGACTTAACGAAAAGATATTTTTTTGTTCCGTATACTGTAAAGAAACTTAAAACATCCACGCAGACAATTTTCTAAGAAATGTCTACGCGCCCCTGCGACACGAGAACCCAACCCATACTTAGCTAACTCTAATAATCGCTCCACATTTCTAACACCCTCCAAAAATAAGCATTGATTACTTACTAACTAATGCATAGGAGTGTCGATGAGTTCGCTGAACATTAATCGATGTACAAGTATGGTGTCGATAAATTCACAAGATATGTCCGTCCATTCGTCCGTATGTTATGTATGTACATACCTACACAATATGTAAATCGTAGTAATGTGCGCTCAGTATTACTACGATTCTATGCGGCTGAAAACCATTAACCATTCATTTCTCATGCATCCGGCTGAACAATTATTACATCACGACCTTTTTCAAGAAGCGACCTTGAAACCTAGGGATTGAAGGGCCCGGCCTTGAAAAAGAGGTAGGTTAGGTACCACAAGTGGGAGAGTTTATTACCCGTTATTACGTACAAGAAAAAACATTCATACTCAATGTTTATTAAAGCCAAACACCATTTCAGAATTATTAACGACTAATTTCATTGGGTTACATCGGAGTAATTGTATTGATCGAACCTGCAGTGATCTAAATATAGATGACGACGGACGCGACGCTATGCTGAGAGACGGCCGTGCAAATAGGTACCTGGAGAACTTCAGAGAGACTAGATTTTTTTCCGTTCTCGCCTGATGGAAAGCAATGTCGTGGCTATTTTGACACGCTTATAGTACTTGTTGATGCGATCTTTAAAGGCACCCAAGTTATAGGTGTTGTATAGAATACCAGAATTGTTAGTTATTTCAGTAGGATATTGCTTGTTTCGTTGAAATGAACGCATTAATTCGAGCTCAAGGTCTTATCCAATCATACGCAATTATCATTATCCGCGACAAAAAAGGAACATTCACAGTTTGACCTTTTGTTCTCCAACAACAATTCCGTATTTGACGAGATATTATCAATAGTAGATTACTGGGAGG
Organism: Lobophora halterata; assembly: GCA_932526365.1. Classification (NCBI taxonomy): domain Eukaryota; kingdom Metazoa; phylum Arthropoda; class Insecta; order Lepidoptera; family Geometridae; genus Lobophora; species Lobophora halterata. The sequence continues at coordinate 8,797,122 of OW052001.1, read as the reverse complement.
TACTCGTACTCGTATGTCAATATTATCTCAAAAGGAGATAAAATTATCGTGGCGTAGTTCCATTAAAATTTGGTCAATGGAACTACGACGAATCATTTTTTCACTTGCATAAATTTATGCAAGAACTGGGCCACAATTAGGTGACTCCAGAATCTGTTTGTAGCTAAGAGGCATAAAAAATATCAATAAAATAATTAATAAATCGCACTATTAAAGATTTATTTATAAATGTGAAATTACTGTGTTCCAGTTTGGTGAAAAATAGCGAGTGAAATAACTGGGGCTTTCCAAACTCAGATCGCGATTAGTATAGAAAGACAAAAATATTTTTAAAACTACAGTAAATCCACTAAATGCAACGCTTATGCTTTGATAAGAGATTCGCTTACGCTACTAGGAAGGCTATACCTAACTTAGGCTATACATAACATAAGTTTGATTGCGAGCCAAGGCAGTCTCAATTACTTACATAATTTTAACAGAATAGGTACGCTGTTGAAGCTGTGGGAATTATGCAATGAGTACCGATTGTCAACAAAGAAAGTTCACCATTAGAAAACTACGAGGTTTAGGCTAGGATGGTAATTTCTGAGGGCATTGTGCCGAACTGGCGTGACGGACTCGCTTGGCCGACGGCCCGCCCTCCGGACGACGCTACCCGGAACATGCCCAGCGTTAAGCAACACTGAGCATTCGGCAACTGCTCAGACAGATCGTTAGTAACTAACGAGCATAAGGCATTATTACTGCCTTACTCACTACTATTTAGTATTGAGGACGGGGTGGCCGAGAAGATGAGATCCTTGACTTCCGATCTGATGGTCCCGGGCTCGAATCCCTGTGGCATTCATGCGTAAATCATGTACTCATCCCAAGTTCTCAAACGGTGAAGGAAAATATCGTGAGGAAACCGGCATGTCACAGAACAGGAAACAAAAATGTTCTGGGACATTTCGCATTGGGTCCGCGTAGGGCTCTCCTAGCCAATAGTAGAGGACTATCTGATTATGTTTATGCATCACTAGTTAGATACATAATCATCCATCATGTACCTAATTAGGTAGATAGTTTTGGCATCTAAAAAAAAACAGTGGTTTACCGGTAAGCCTCAATCAAGCCAATAAACACTACGATAATAATCATTGAGATAAACCTAACGTATACCTACCTAGATAATTAAACATCTATTTTAGAAGTTAACGTAACTTTTAATCATTAAATGCAAGAGCCTACTTTCAAATCTACTTTTCCTCAGCCTCCTTTTGAATATGAGCATAGCTTCCCTAACAAACAAAGCCGAGCCAGTACGAAAAAGTCGGTCATGTCTTTTGTAGAGTTTATCAAACCGAGGTTTTACTCAGGCGGTAAATAGAGTCAGTGCCCTCCTCCCTTCCTTAGAAAACGGTCTTGGAATTTACCTCAAACATGTTTCAGTTCTTCAATTTTGTAGTGTTTTGCATCGTCACACATGAACGTACATAGCTAGGTTAGGTAAGTACCTACTCATAATATTATTCACTGTCTCAGCGATATGATAATAACTGATAAGTAAACACTTACGAAATAAATTCCTACATACTTATATACGTACCTACATATGTATGTACATTGCTGGCTGGTACTAACACTGTTGTGTCAAAACACTTAACTTTTTGAAATAATTGAAATTTAGTAATTAAATCTAATTACTAAATTTCAATTTCAAACAAGAGAAAACTCTCTACCAAATCTAGTAGAGAGTTTTCTGTGCAGTTTGTACGAGACAAATAGACAATTAGTCTTCGTTATCGTTTAGTACTTATGTATCGTTTTCGCATGCTCGAACTTTCCTGCACATGATGTTAAGACTCGTGTCACTAACAATGTGAAACGTCAGCAATTAAAAGTAGTAAGTAAAGAAAAGAAATCCAAAGTTGGTCTGCACTCGGCGCCCCACCGCAATCAATACACGTACACCTACTCAAACTCACTGAAGCGAGTAGAGACAACGACCCCCGGGTGCTCGATGACCTGTATTCTTTCTCCAATGTTCATGCTAATTAGTTTTGTTAATTATAACACAGGATTGAATTACTAATACGAATAATAAGGCGATATAAGATGTAAGGCTGCAACGTTTTAGACGCCGAAAGGAATAAGGACGTGCAGTCAGCTGCACAGATAATAATGTATACACTTTTAAGCTTTCACATTTAGGATATTACTATATAAAAGTATTATTTATTCTTTGATATTACTCTTAATTTTGCAAAGAAAAGTGCACGCAAGAATTTTCAAATTAATGTAGGTAGTCCTCTTACTTGTCAGAATTATTGTCAGAAGAAGAATGTCTTTGCGAAAAAGAGTAAATTATAAATGTTAAAGTTTGGGAGTACCCTTTTTTACGTTAGATTGCCAACCTGATTTTGCTCTAATTTTTAACCTGCCAATGCCGATAGGTCATGCTGCTAGATTTAGGGTTGAAGACACAACTAAAATCGCGGTTGACTTCTAACCTGTAGCCATAATGGACTGAATGAAGGCTACCGATTGAGCATTGCACTCATAGGCTTGATACCCTAGCCATAAATATCATAAAGTTCATTGCATCCATCTCAAACATAGGTCATCTTCTTGTGTAATTAAGTCTAGAGGACACGCGCCTTCAGGTCGCAAAAAGAGATAATCAAATTTGTGCTTAATACCTAAATACAAAATTCAGAGAACTATGAGAAATCGACAACAGAACAATTTTCGATCATTTCAACAATGAGTACGATTCGCCAGTATTTAAAGTATGTGCCAGCGATGATTCATGTCTCACACTCGCACGGTGCAAATATGTTCTTGTTTGTTTCAATATCGTCATGGAAGCATGGTTGTGGCTACCTAAGTGGTAACAAAGGCAAACTAAGTTGAAAACAGGTTTGTTTATTTTTCTTGTAGAAACGAAACATTTTTTTTTTCCGCAAAATACAAAATTATACCAATAATCAATAATACCAAAAAAATATAAACAAGTAATGTGATGGGGAAATTAGGAAGTTCTTTCTAGCTCTTTATATAAATAGCAAGTGAATATGAATAGCTAACACTTCTAATACTTCTAAATATGCAAAATCAGGAGTTGCGAGTATACCTTAGTTTGTATGCAGATACGTCGCACTGGGAACGACGGCTCATAGTTATATAGCATTCTTCGCCAGCCGCCTGCATTCCATGCGCATGCACCGACACGGACGCTCACATAACTCAAGCCTTGACCTGCATTGCTAACGAAGCCTGTAGACGAGTACAAGATAACACAATTCACTGGCACCGTTCTTACACTCGAGAACATTGCGAATACTTTCCATCTAGGCATAACTGTACCACTGTGACACTTCGCTGACCAAAACACGACACCAATCTACTACAATAAATCACAATTTACGCCAAAATAAAATCTCAGTCGTTCTTACTCTATGAGGAATCTCAGAACCTATACCGCCAGAGTATCATGTAGAGACTGAATCATTTTTGGATTTTTCACTCAAACTCGATCAATTAATAACAAAACAACTAAACTCACTAACCACTAACACTGAATGAGTAATGTTTGCTTGCTAAATAAGTTCAAATCAGCCGTGTGGTCAATCGGTTCCATTAGACAAACAACGGCCCATCATCTCTAAAATACAGCACAATTAGATGTGAAACTCATTGCAAGGCGAGCTGAAATAAGAAAAGCGGGTTTGATTTTTGCACCATGCACCAATTTTCATCAAGTTAGGTACTCCTAGAAATCAGTATAAAGTATCGTTATTCTATTCATCAAGTCTAACAAGAGATCTCTGCCTGGCTCTTCATTTATATGGGTCTAATCATTTAATAGTTTCAACCTATAACATTTTATCCTTCTGTATTTGTCATTTCATTTGCCACAAGTTAATATCTGGGAGCCCGGCAGGGCTCCCACCAAGTCGAGCAAAAAAGTGGCACGGCCGTACTATCCTTTTCTCGAAGCAGTTCAGGCCATTTTCGACCCCCTTAAGTCGGCCAAGTCAATCTATTTTATTTAAAACATAAAAGATTTTTAATATTCATAATGGTCACTATAAGATGTTGTTAGTTAGCTAATTACGTAATAACTAAAGACAGTAGGTCCCTTAAGTAGGGACTTAATAAAGTAACCGGCTTGGTGTTACATGGATCTGACAAATTTTTACGGTAGAAAGCGAGACCTGGTCCTTTTTTCAATTTTTATAAAATTGGTTTTGATGGCATATGTATGTCACTAAAATAGATAACCAGTGTAACATACTCACTTACTTACCTATAATAAATCATACATAACCAGCGTTCGAGTTAACTCTAGTATCTTAGATGATGAAAAGACACCATGACATTGAATATTTATGTATGTATGTAAACTTTAGTCACCGTTGTTGGTTAGTGTCATTTAGGTACCTAAAAGCATCCATTGATTCATAGGAGATGATTTGTATTATCCGCTGTACCAACCGGAAATCGTCGATCAGGACATCCTTTATAAACAGATTACAGAATATGTAAACAAGATACGGTAAGAATCAACTGATAACTAGAAATAAAGGAATTATTGCCTGAGCTGTTCTTATGAATGGGTAGTTAAGAAATCAACAATGAAAGAGCCTAAGCAACGCAGGATGCAAAAAAATAGTTTATGATGGACCATCGACTATTCTTAATTCTTATTATATCCTTGAAGCCCATTGCCTACCAGCTAACAAAATAAAGATGGCTATGAGGGGAAGTCCCTGAGCCAAGCAATCACGATATGCCAATGAGTGTGACAGTACAAGGACAGGAGTCAACTCACCTTGACGTACCATCTCGTCTGCGACTTGCGGTGCCTGGGACGGCGACGCTCCGCGCTTCGGTCGGGTCGCGCCGGGGAGCGCGCGCCGCCACCGGCCAGAGCGTGGCATCGCGCCGCCAGCGCCTTAGTGCGCTCCGCCAGCGAGTGCCGCAACTCACCCCCCGCACACCCCCGCACCAACATTGTCCCTCAGCCTCCGCTGGCCTCGCTGACCGTCAACTCCTCATCAACGCACATCATCCCTTCTAACTCACTTAGACCTCGTACACCAATCTTCAAATAGTGTGATCAATGCCTAATGAACGAATATTTAGTACTATGGGTATGAATCAACGCCAGGTTCAAGGCTGAGCAATGATAACAGCGATTTTACTTAGTCATTTCTATGGTTCTTCCGATATCAGGCGAGTTAATATATGTCTGCTTATGACTCTATGTATTTTCCCAGTTATTTTGTAAAATATTTTTTTTTGGATGATACCTTTATTTTGGCAACATTTAAAATGAACGAAAGGGACTCTACTTTGTTCACTTTAGTTTATCTCCCTATAGCTCCTCAATTAATCAGTGTCTCATTTTTTTGACAAGCACTTACGACAACTTCAGTTTTGAAAAATAAAAAGATGAGATTTTTTGCTTCTTATTATACCGATACCAGGCGGGCTAAGCCAGCTAGTAATATAATGAGAACGTACAACCGAGCAACTTACATTTATGATCCCCACGTGCTCCGTAACAAGATTAGATGAGAATGGGAGACGAGCATACAAGGTCTAGGTTGCGATTTGATAACGTTGGCACGTGACTTTAATTTGTATGGCAAATGCATAATTTAGTCTTGTTTCCATGTTTTTTTTATTACTTCTTTTATCATTTTAAATAATAGTGTATTTAAAATTATTTTATATAAGGCATAAGTTAGTTAATTCATTTTTTCTTTGAAATCGATTAAATAACATTACCCAATGCACATTGCTAATCTTATCTATCTTATTATATTAATATACAGTCCTATATGTATATAATGTATATATATAAATACCTATCCCGAATGAGAGTTACTATGAAGTTTTTCGAGTACCTACGACTATTGAGTTTCGTTTATTTTTAAATGAAGATTCGTTGCAAAGTATTCAATTTTTGGTTTTGTTGACAAAAATGTATTCTCCTTTAATTTGAAGGCAATGAGTTTATAATATTACTTACTAGCTGACGCCCGCCACTTCGTTTTCGTTACACCTACATTTCTTGACGAACCAACCCTTCAAATGTTAAGCTTCTGCGTTCATTAGTTAGGCCTGTACGTTGTCTGTGAGTCAGTCAGTCAGCCAGGACCAAGCCTTTTATATATTTTGATGATAGTATAAGGAATAATAAAAATATACAAAATGACGTGAGTACATAAATGTAAAGCACTAATGATGAAATATCTGCGAATAGGTAATGTCCATTCGTCACATCCGTCGCTGGCGGATCATTATTCATTGAGGACAAAACACTACATTCATTCTTTGTTTAACCCATGCGTAAGTCTTGTAGTATAAGTACCTTACCTACCTACTTTGTTATCTACTTTGTTGGTGTTCTAGCTACTAGGCTATGGATATTTCAAAATAATCGATTAATATACTTTTTTGGAATGATTACGAAATCGTTACACTTGCCTAAAATCTGTATCGTGGCGCGTGTCAGTAGACCAGACATAGGTTACTAAAAACTGGTCAAACGATTAGTTGGTTACATCAGCATTGAATGTGTGCAGACTAGGTCGATATCTGACGAGGAAATTGGATAATTGAGGAAGGGAGCGGCCGATGCATATAACTTTGCCATATGCTTTTAAATGTACCAAGTGAAAAGTAAGATAACTAACCTAATCTACTCACGCCCGTGGAATGTCTTGAGTAAATCTTTGATCAAAGTCAAAGTAAGTGTTTTGATATAAAAATCTTTATCAGCTAGATTTTATTTAGCAAACTAATAATTAGTTTTGTTGATTGGTACTGTACTGACTGACATTATGCAATTTTCACTATCCCTATTTTTATAAATTGTAACGGACTATTTACTGTTAGGAAAAAGGAAAATTGTTTTTACCCAAACTTATTTTCAAAAGCTTTTGCAACTTCCTTTAGGGATTCTTCTACAAAAAAGGTAAAAAAGTACCCTTATTTTATTAGCCCCTACAAGGGAAGGTGCCGAATTCGAAACGCGACAGGTGAACGAAGCGAAGGTGCAACCGTCAGGTGCAAAAAATTTACTACCTGGCTCCATAATGTCCACCATATGCCATGTTTGAAGTGGTTTTTAATGCAAAGCCGAGCTTTCTATCTTTGACTTTATAGCTGCAGTTTTAACTTTCCACGAAATTATGAAAAGCTATAATCAACTAGAAACGCGCGTTAATTTAAAAATTATAAACATTTTTTTATTACGTGTAAGTGTGTACAGTGAATAATTTATAATCGCTATTACATTCATTTTTTCTAAATATTTTATGCGTTCAAAGTTCAAACCCTTGCTGTCTGTCATAGTCGTTTTTGAGTTTTCAACCATTTATAATTTAATTTTTTTAAATCATTTAACCATTTATAATTTTTTTTTCGTAACTGTAGCAGAAAAGTCATATTTATGTGAATAATTATGGTTTTTATGTTAGGGAAAAGAATCTGATAATTTATTTAGATAATTTATGTTAACTCATTCAGTTCCAAGTGTTTTAGCAAGATATCAGTGGATATTTTATAAGTAGAGGCCGCTGAATCTTGTATTTATATATTTTTAATTACTGCCATAGTTTAGGTTTTGCCTTGAAATGTCTATAAAATCTATTATTATTTATTATATGTTACATATTTACTATAACTGAGTTTCTAAGAATGACGAGATTCTCATGAATCGAGATAAGTTTGATTATAACCAAAATGCATTATCATTGCAAAGAATAATCTTGGCTTTGATCATACCCTTACATACCGTGAAAATAAACACCTAATTGTTACCAGGTCCACGTAATTATCATTCAAATTGCACTCGAGTTGAAACACCGGTTCTCATAACAACACTTATGTTCGCGAACAAAAATGCACAATTACTGGTTCATTACCACTATATTAATTTTTAAATTTCTTGATACACTTTACCAGTACTCGATAGACTAACACTTGAAGATTGAGAAGTATTTTTGGCGCGAGTATTGTCAAAAACGCGTCCAAAAATGCCCTTCTAATCCACACTCCGCACTGTGCGATCGACGCGCGCCGTCTGACTGACTATCTGACACAGTCGCGTCGAGCTCTGTCACTCGTACAGAGGTGACAAGGAACTACGCAAGCGCAAGATTTTCTTGGCTTTTCCCAATAAACGTCACAACAATGACGTCACGCTTCGCGGCATATCAACTCCCCATGCTTGAACTACTCCATAGCCTTAGTATAGCTATTGTAAAAGATAACGACAATATTTCACAACAAAAGAGATTTAGTTGACTCGCAAGCATAATATAACATTCAGGAAAATCAATTATATGATAAGAAATACAATTTTGACCATTTACATCGAGTATTACGTAGATCATCCTTCATTTGAATACACATTCTTAAAGAATGACCAACGTTAACAAGGGTCTCCCCTTTTCCTTATTATATAAGAATAAATAAATAATTGTACCTACATTGCTACTAAAACAGTATTCTGTTAGTAATTAATTAAACTTATTATGAAGGAAAACTTTCAATTTCGTAGAGGGTGCTACGACAATTATATTATTCCCATAGAAAAGATTTCAACGAGCTCTCCGTAGCAGAGCGCGTAGCGTATAATTTGATGTTGATATTAGGGACAGCATATCGAGGACTGCACTTACATAATAATCTCGAGATTTTAGAAATTTCATTTTCTCTGTGAACTACTTAGCATAAAATTTCATTGGTCTCAACCCAAATATAATTAAACATAACATAATCCTATCAAATTATGCTTTTTGTATTAGTTTTATTAAAGATAACTTTGTAGATTATCTTTTAAAATGCTCTTCACACACTTGTTTCATAACAATCCCTTGACTGATCTTGCTCATATACGAACTCGATAATTGTTTTGAACCAACCTACCTACGCCAAATGTCATGTAGATTAAACGTAGTGGTTATATTCTCTTTGATGTAGATCAGATGAGCGGTTCGACAGTTATCGTCAGACAAACATATATACTAACAAACGCCGAATTTTCCTGTACCTACCTACGCTTTGCTCGGTCAACAAACAGGGTATCTCCAGTATCTAAACCTAATCTATACCCTGGAGATAACAACTTAGGTAGTAAATAGAGGCAGGGTTTTTTTGTATGTTTTCACAGCACGCTAATACTTTGCACTGATTGGGTTTAAATTCAGTATTATTTCAGGTCACGAAGACGAATCCGCGATCAGCAGCTAGTCTCATATAATTAGAACTCTTTAAACGTACGTAACGTGCCTACAAGTATACTATACAGGCATTTGGTCCCACGAACGCTTTCGAAACGATAGTCTAGCAGAGCCATGTATTGTATGACTATGTTGTAACATTGTACTCTATATTTATAGGTTGGTTAGGTAAAAGGCACTTGGGTACTGTGCACGCACAACGCCATACATACTCAACTTACTACCTCTATACTGACAATAGGGCTATTTGTACAATTTCTCTATAGACAGATGCTTACTGTATCTATCATTAACACACTTGCTTCGCCAGTAGCGTGGTATCAGGATGAAAGGAGATGTCCTTTTCCAGATCTTAAACCATATTTGCACAAATCTGTTTCGAAAGTTCGGCCTGATTGAGTAATAAAAATCCACTTATTCTCAAATCTTCACATTCTTACATGTCATCTTATCATATTAACACCCTCTTACTGTTATTTGTATTCAGAGTAGAGGGTACAGTGGTCTGCACCGCCTTCCCGTTGAAGGGTGCATTGTGCATTGTAGTTTACGAAGGCCTTTTTTTACATGGGGAATCCTCATGGATACCTCTCGCCTCTCCGGGAAGGTGGAGAAAGGATATCGGACTCTTACCGACTAAAACCCATGGTGGCCATCTCAGTGCATGTAGAGACCGCTGTGCATGCATAGAGGGACCCCGGAATATCTTAAAGAACACATACCGGTACCCCTAACACACATTGCTATTGAGGGCCGTCTCGGGGAAAGTCATTTCATTTTATTTCATTTTATTCTCAAACAAGTTTTACATTGTGTCGGAGTCTACGAAGGTCTGTCCTAACCTTGCTCACTGTTGCTTGACAGTGGAATCACGTGCTCCACGGTCTCTTGGTCCTGTAGGCAGCCTCTGCAGTTGTCAATGTCTGTGGCTCCAGTCTTAAAAACATGGTGGTTGTCATCACAGTAACTTGTGATGACTCCCACCATCAAACTGAGGTTATCGCGTTTTAGTTTTGTGAACTTGTTTGTTTGATCTTTGTCTGATTGAGAATACATTAGTTTTGTCTGTGCACAGTCGGTGCCCGATCCACACTTATTCTCATCCTCAAAGCGTCACATCTTAATTACACACATAATTTTGCTCCACGTATTATCCCTCGCGTGGTATCGAGTTATCGAGATAAAATTAGGCTACCTATCTATGTCCTTTGCGAGGTCATAAACTTATATCATCAATATACCTTCAGTGATTTTTTTAATTAGGCTTAGATAGCTAAATCCTAAAGTATGGGGAATATCGAAAAACACTCGAAGGGACCCTGGGAGCGGATTTCTAAAACTAAACTGCATACTCATATTAAGAAACAAAAATCCATCTATCCCTCTATGCCAATGCTTATATAGTATTTTTATTTGGATGTGGACATATATGGTCTGCGTATAACTAAGTCAGTTCGGGTTGTTTGCTTGTATGAGAATGAGACCGACGATCTCATGCGCCTACGCATTGATGGCAAGCTATCGTCAAGCAAGTTGTTCTTATACCTACATTATCTTGTACAGCATACCTACTTGTAGCTACATTAAGTTACTTACTAAATTAAATTAATATACTTATTAATAAATTAAGATTACTTAGTGGTTTGAGTTGCCTTATCCATATACTCAACAGTTTTAATTAAATCATTTATTCCACTTTATCCTGTTTGGGAGGTAAATACCTACGTTATTACTTTAACTTCACCGGTTATTCCATATTTTACTTTATGTACTATAAATATAATTTAATGCTTTGATACTTAGCTACACAAAGATAATATTAGCAGGTAAATTATAGGTACCTACCCAAAAACCTTGAATGTCATCAGGTACCTACGCAATATTTATAATACGATATGTGGTACATAGTACTGTATCTGCCTACATAGCAAGCAGGTAAGATAGTAAATGGTAATATCATCATAATAAATAGCCAAATCGATGATCGTTTCCGTGTCTCGGTCAGAGTTGTATTCATTGTTCTGCTCAGTGAGTGGTGGACATTCGTCAATATCTACGTACTATTGTAGTTTTTGTTATTATTTTGTCCTGGTTACTGATAAATAAAAAACATTGAGAAATATTGTTAGGTTTTAAACTATGTACTTATATTAGTGGCTAATAAATGGTATTAAAGTGGGAATATAAAATTGATATTACCAAGCTCTCAGCATCCTGGTTCATCTTTTTCCACGCATGGTTCCCGTGGAGGAACCGCGGTGAGGCGGCGTCGTTACACACCAGGTAAGCACTGCACCATCACAAACAACACACCACATTCCATCACTGCATCCGCCTCCAAATCAACATATGATCGGCTCGGCCGGTTGACGTCACGCGCTTTCTCACAACTCCACAAGGTTGCACTGTGCTATCCGAGGTGCAACGAAATGTGCACCGTACTGGTGGAATCCGCAAACTTTGTTTGGGTTATTTAGTTGTCCCAATTGATTTGTTACACCTAATCGTATGGTGTATGCGTGTGGGGAAATCGTATGTAGTGACGAGGTAACGACTTTCGCGCACGAACTGAGTGAAGCGCGTCCGCTTCGTGGCAACCACTCTAGCCCGCGCTCCACGTAACGGCATCGTGCCCCGCGCCCCTGCGCCGCCGGCCGTGCCTGCCGCACTCACAGTAGGTACTAGGTAGGTAGGTACCCACCTGCCCCGGTGTGCTCACGCGCCTACGAGACGCAGGGCTCCGCCAATGAGTCGCCCGCGAGACGCCTCGGCCGGGCTGGAACCTCAGTGAGGCCACATAAGTCAAGTTTGTTACTTTTTACGATGTAGTTTTATTATCGATGAAACAAACTAGTAGTTTTATCGTCGGTATAATATTTATGTAGCCCTGTTACTTCTCTTTTTCGAAAATTAGCATCGGACCAAAATGTACTAGAAGTTAGCCTAAGTGGCTCCCTTTTTTAGGACACATTTTCAATGTAGTACATTGTGTTTCTTGGTGTGTAGGTGGGTCAAACCGCGAAAAAATGTAAAATATCACCTTTTGTCCTCATTTTATTTTTCTTATATTATCAACATTATTTGTTAGTTAAGATTTATTGGATATTGTACTGAATGCTATGCTTGTATAGGTTAGGTAATTCCATAACGTTTCAGCAATTTCTTACAGTTTGATTTTTATTCGGTTTTTTTCATTGGTACAAATTTCAAACAAATGTATATACCTACACAGTACAAATGTGTCCATCTACCATTTTTGTGTCTTCAACTATTATTACTGACGAAACGTAATGACTTAATCGGTTTTTTATTTTAAGCTGAGTGCTATAGCTATGTATCTAATCTAGAGAGCTCAATCGCCATTTTGTTTTATTTAAGGATTAAGAATTCTGAACCTTATTATTTGAAAATAAATTATTTTTTAATTAAATCTAAATATAAGGATTCATAATCCTTGATAGAGACCCACTCGTTAAGGAGTGTGTCTCGTTCACACAGTTGCCAGCATACAATTAAAATTAACATGGCCATATTTTTTAAATAAGTGGGACAATTTTCGAAATTAGACGATTTGCTCTAAATATTATTCAGATTCATTTGAAAGGTTTAGTACAGTCGCTGTCATGTAGGTTAGGTACCTAACTGCCGAGAAAAATAATTACTGTTCGAAAGAAATAGTATTAAACCATTGAATCAGATGTACCTCACTAGAATGCGGCGCACCGCCCTCTTTTTTTTGATATTTTAATGTACCTATGTATAATATAATGTTAAAACAATAATGCAAAGTAACGTATGTATATAACATTGCTATCTTATTGAGCAGATTGAATTTTCCCTTGGTTGCTTGTTTATGTCTTAATGAAATATTCAAAGTTCAAAAATTATGGTCGCCCTACACAACGAGACACACTCCTTACTAGTTCTAGCTCTTTCGGTTCGCGGTTTTCGTGTGAGTCGGCATTCTAGATACATAGTATACAAGTTCTTTGCCTACCCCTTTAACACAGATTATTCAAAGTAATAACGGATCCTTTAACAACGGACCAAACTAAAAGTAGGTTTTAATTTTTTAATTCAACGATGGAACTAGTGTGATAAAATTCCCATTAGATCCAAGTTCTTCGCCTTCTTGGCTGCGTTGCACTTCTTACGTCTGTTGTTGAGGCTACTACCTACTATTATAATAGTATAAGCTGTATAAAAAAGACGTATAAGTAGGTACTCTTTGTTTTTATCATTGATTTTCATGAAAAGGTAGCAAGGTAGCAAGTTAATTATTCATTTTCAATAGGTATGCTTTTAAAAGTAATAAAAGTACCTATACTGAAATTGAATAATCTATAATGTCCTATTTTTTCGCACTTAAATATAATAATAGGTTAATTGATTGATTCAGGCGTTACTTTGCGGAAATCCATAAATATCAATAAATTATATAAATATATTTAGTAATAAATCCGCTTAATTTCTAAACAAAGGTTTTAATTAACTTAACTTTAGTTTAGAACTTTAGTACATATTACTATATTATAAACCAAAGAGTCAACGAACAGAAAACCAAAGTTTAAAGATACGACACGTGTTTCGCCTCTACACGAGGCATCATCAGGAGGTGTGGACTCGCCGAAGTTCGAAACGAGAGTGAATAAACAACGTTGCCCGGCCCTATATATATTATGGATAGGTTTGCCTACGGCATATTGCAAAACAGCGAGCGTTTGTAAACGGACGACGCAGTTTGTAAAATGCCGAGTTATACAATATGCCTGCGCTGCGACAGATATACCTACCGCATTGAAATCGGGCAATCTATTCGGGAGCTACGATGTCGAAGTTTGAGAAAAATACAAAATCGTAAAACAGATTCATAATATTTGTGTACGTGTAGGTAGTATTATAATAACTACATACCTCATCATCGACCTTTAATACACGTACGCAAATAACATTAAATTCTTACTTAATAATAATTTCTTTACGTGGTCGCCTTTTTATGACGGTACTAACTACTACATTGCTTTTTATTACATTACTTCTATGAGTGAGTAGGTACCTAAGTAGGTACGACTTATTATCTAGGTACAATTTTTGCGTACAAGCACAGGTTGCGTGTCCAATTCCTTTTTGGTGTTAAGGGTTTTTTGGCAGAACGTGAAAATGTTGTAATGGTGGCATAGAATAATCTTTTCAAAACTTGTATTGTTTTGAGTGTTAAAGTGTAAAAATGGTAGTTTTTTACCCTTCAAGTGCTCGACAATGTGTATGAGTATTGATGAATAGTGTAATGCTGTGAAACATGACTTTTTGTATTGTCTCCAAAACTCTATAAAAGCCTCTAGTAAAGTCGCCACTACAACCACTTTACAGGGTGTACTTTTGTACTTTTCATGGTTCGACTTAGCAACTCTGACTAACGACAAATGTAAACGTTTTCTCACGTATGAAAAGAAATTATAGTAGGTATAAAAATAATAAACGTATGACGAGGCGGTATGGTCATAAGACTTTAGCCTTCCCGATAGGGAATCTATAAAAAAAAAATTGATATTGTTTTTTTTTTTCGAAGAACCTAATTTCTTCAGTTTTAGGGTAAGGCCGCAAAAAATGTATTTTTTTTGTGTGACATTTTTGTCATTTTTTTACCAATTTCTTTTAGTGGGAATATTTTATAAACTATAAAGTAAACATTATTACTTTCTATCACATTTCAAACTTAGATATATAAGCTCTATTTTAAAATTATTTTTGTGCAATCATTATTGTTATTTAATTGGTTAATTAATACGTAAAGTTATGAAATAGTCACACTTTTGTGTTACTTTTTTTGTGTGACGAATATTTATCCCAATCCTTTGTTTTAAGAGTTTTCGAGTCAAAGTGCAAAATCTCAGTATGGCCATGGCAATACTATTATGCCTAAACAACTAAACCATAAATTGGACACATTGTTTCGTCACACAGAGGTGTCGAAGTTTTGCGTAACGAAGTTTGAAATCAATATATTTTTTTTCAATTGCGATTGATTCAGTTAGAAACAGATAATTGATTACTTTTACTCCATATTTGTTAGCAGCGGTTTTCGTAGTGCATTTGTAAATATTAATTAGCGCCATGTTGTAGTAAATAAGCGATTTATAGCCTTAAATGTATTTTAAAATTTTACTTTTGTGTTGCTTTTGTGATAAGTTTCGTGTCATGATAACACAGGTTTTTGGGTTACGTATCACAAACGTTCTGTAAAGTCTCATTCATAATGGTCATACAACGAAATTGATGATCATACTGTTTTGTTCATACGAACAAATATCAGATTAAATCCAAATAGGTAAAAGTTACGAGTTTTGTATTTTTGTCACAGATAATGCCGTTAACGGCTGCAGAAAGGCAAAAAAAAATACCACCAAAAATTAAAAGCCACAAATCCTAAAATTTAAAGATCAGAAAGAAAAAAACAGTGACAGAACTTTACAAAATTATAAACTAAAATAGACAATTATTAGAGCGAAGAACAGAAAGAAGAAAGAAGGTGAAAATGGAGAGTGGATCGAATAATGATTCAATGATGAAAATATGATTTTGATTATATTTACTTTTGAGTTTAATATTTCTAAGCTTTTATCTTTTATTTCATACATACCTGATGTGTTACAAACAAATGATACTAGTGTTGTTGTTATGTTTTTTATTTACTAAGGCCATTATGAAACCACCTTTACACAAAAATGTGTTACTTTTGGGTTACATTTGTGTAACGATAACACAACATTTTTTGTGTTGCTTTTGTGATACAATTGACAATTTCGGCGGCCTTACCCTTTAGCTTCACATCAAAGGTATATAGCCAGTGTCAAGTAATTGGAGAGATTATTTTGTCTTATGTCAGAGTCGTTAAGTCAAGTCATGCCCCTGTGAAGAAGTGGTGGTTGCGACTTTACTAGAGGCTTCTATAGAGTTTTGGAGGCAACACGAAAAGACACGTTTTATAGCATTACGCTATTCACCAACACTCATACACGTTCACGAGCACTTAATGGATAAAAAAACACCGTTTTTACACATGAACACTCAAAGTAATACAAGTTTTGTCAAATAATTTAAATGCCACTCATGCGCCATTTTCACGTTCCCGCCAAAACTCCCAATTGGTGTTAAAATAGCTTCTGGTAAAGAGCAATATCAATCCGTGCCGTGGTACAAAAACACTAAAAAAAAAAGGTTTAAAGTTTTAAAGGTTTTTTCAGATTCCTGTTGAAGTCAATTTTACACGTAATAGAATTATTCTTTTCTCTAAAGAATAAAATGCGTAGCTACTTATTTTGTGTAATTTGTCTTGTTGCCAAATGAGTTTGTTTCATTACGAGCTAATTGTTTTATAGTAGGTATTGTATGTATTGCAGTTGCTGGTTTATCTGAAAGGGATTAAAAATGTCCACTGTTTGTGCTGTTCTCGATGAGGAGACATCCAAGAAATCTACAACAGATCTAGAAAAGCATGGTTCAAATCGGAGCGTTAGCTGTGCCCAAGATAATGATGAACCTCCCCTAAAACAAACCAAAACTGAGGAGCATAGCAGTGTTGTTGCCGCCCATTACAATCATCTTGAAGAGAAAGGTCTTGAAGAACGCTACAACTCGCCGATATTTTATCTCAGGAATTTTAATAATTGGGTCAAAAGTGTTCTTATCCAAGAATATACAGACAAAATTCGTGAAAAGGACTATGGGAGGCGGATAAGGGTACTTGATATTTGTTGTGGAAAAGGCGGAGATATAAGTAAATGGCAAAAGGCCAGAGTAGATCGTGTGATCTTTGCAGATATTGCAGAGGTGTCTGTGCAGCAGTGTGAGAAGCGCTATGAAGATCTGCTGCAGCGCTGCGGACGGCTCTTTAATGCGGAGTTTATTGCTGCAGATTGCACTAAAGATACTCTCAGGGACAAGTACACAGATCCATCCATCAACTTCGATCTTGTAAGCTGCCAGTTTGGTTTCCATTATTGTTTTGAAAGCTTGAGCCAAGCAAGACGCATGCTTACCAACATCTCGGAGTGCCTGAAACCTGATGGGCACTTCTTTGGAACTATACCAGATGCCAATGAAATAGTTTCACGGGCTCAAAAATCTCCAGATTATTCATTTGGCAACCGAATTTTCAACATAAAATTGTTATTTGACCCTAAAGAAGGTTACCCCATATTTGGAGGAAAATATGATTTTAATCTGGAGGGTGTTGTGAATTGCCCGGAATTTTTAGTTAACTTTGACATTCTTGTGAAACTGGCACTAGAGTATGGACTAGAGTTGGTTTACACCGCCAGATTTGCTGATTTCTTTAAAGATCACTCTGGTAAATATAAGCAGCTGCTTCAAAGGATAAAATGCTTTGAAAGCTACCCACCTCCACCTGGAAAGACACTAATGGGAGATCCATCAGAGTATGAACATGCAAAATCATTCTGGGATGGCAAAGAGGATAAGACTGAACAAGACCGAATCGGGACAATGAGCCAATGTGAATGGGAGGTAGCAAGTGAGTAACTTATTAATGTTTTTGAAGTGATGAACTAAAAATTAGATATTTATGTAATATTGCCAAGTATTTGAATCTTCGGTTGGGGTGTAGCAAACAGGGCACTAAGGTAAATCTTACTTTTTTATGTTACCATCACAGGAGATAATGTGGGGAGAAACTTTATAATATATAAAACTTCAAGGCATTGATCTGAGGTCAACAACCACCTAAGTAATGGTCAAAATCTACTAGATAGAAGCTGCATGATGGTAGGTCATGGCTATTTTTTGCTTTTGCATCCACATGTGAACGAAGCGAGCATGAAACCCCTTTTATGATGACATGAAACCCTCACAATAAATTAATCTAAATCCTATTTTTCTTAGTGCCCCGTTTGCAAAACTCTGACCTAATCTTCTAATTTTTCTATTTCTTTTTGTTGCAGCTATCTATAAAGCTTTCGCCTTCAAGAAATTCAAAGGAACAATGGATGAAAATGGCAAGACTGTTTATAATAAACCTTCAACATCTAATAATTAATTGTAAAAAAAATATTAGTTAGACAGATAGGTACATAGATATTCTGACTCATTAAAATGAATTCTAAAAGTATTTATTATTATTACACAAACTTGTAGATTGTCGAGAGTAAAATAATCAAAGACAGTGTTATGATAATATTCATCCAACCTTGTCTTGCTAGTTGCTTTGCTTTGATCTGAAGTTCTGAACTGTAGAAAAAAGTTATATGAAGGTAGGTAATTGACCTCATCTACGACATACACACACACAAGAAGCTAACGCTGATGATTGGATGCCACGCCTATTCATCCTTGATAGTGAGTGTGATGTGTAAGAAAAATGTTGAACCGCAATTGCTTACCAAAATAGCGTCAACCAAAAAATTAATTTTGTGTATGTCGTTGTCGGGTCCAATAGCTCGCTGCTTTACAAAGCGCCTAGCCGTATTATAATGCGCGGCCACTACATTCTTGTGTACAACGGCTGATAGTAGATATGCAGGTAGCGTTGTGTCTAAACCATTTTATGTTCTAAAAACAATGGAGATAGCTGTTAACTATAACAAAAGCAAACGTATGTGTTTGTTAGATGAGTAGAATTCCTATAATAAAACTGAATTATTCAAACTTGGTATGAAACTACATAAACAAAAAAATTTAGTGTAATGGGCGATCTTATTGCCATAAATAAAGTGACCTCTTCCAGACCACCCTCGTTCAGTCGGGTGCAAGACCACATATACACAAGCCAAGGTATCCAATGGCCGCGCCCCGCGCCCCGCCTCGCCACGATGCCACATGGAGGTCAAAATTAAATTTGACAGGAAATTGCTGAAAGCTCTCGCTGCAACATGCCAACATGAAAACTATGTGTTCAGTGGTTTGGTCTGTGCATTAAATTATTATGTCATCAGTCAGTCAGGACTAATCCTTTTAAATACCTAATTATATTGATCGGGTACTAACTTCAGACCTAGCTAATTTGTAATCATTGGCCTGATGTTTTAGCATGCAAACTAACTGCTAAAAGTTAGTTAGGATTTTATTGTATTAGGCTGGCTTCACCTGCGTTGTATCAGAATGAATAGCCAAGTATTTCTTTGTCAGTAGGTAATGAAACCAGTAGCAGTACCAATTTAGTGGTGTCATCACTAGGAATTAAGTATTTAACATAGAAAAAAAGTAGTTATTGGCATTGATGTTAAAAATAAGGTGCAATAAATTACTTATGATCACTGCTAAAACTGCTGGCCGTTTCGTGAAACAGCTAATTCTACAACTACACAGGCTGGAATGCTTTCGCAATGTTTTCAACTTAGCCCGTTATAGGTGCTTGATCTGACACATTCATAAGTTTGTAAGAGCAGATTTACACAGGGTCAGTAACAGGCGTCAATGCTGGCGGCAATTAATTTATAAACTTTGTATCAGGAAGGCTGACTGATTCGCAAAACCGCTAGCCAAAAGAGACTAAAAGTTAAGATGGGTCTCTTTATAAAGGGTGACCATATTTTTTGAACTTTGAATATGAATTCATACGACATACACAAGCAACCAAGGGAAAATTAATTCTACTCAATAAGGTAGCAATGTTATAATATCTCATTCAATGGTATATAAATGTCGTTAGAACAGAAATTATTCTCGCCAGGTAGGTACCTAATCTACCCTACCTAACGGAACATATTTTAGTGCCAATCGTCTAATTTCCAAAATAGTCCTGTTCTGTTCAAAAATTTTGGCCATGTTCATTTTAATTGTATGCTGGCAATTGTGTGAAAGAGATACAGCTACTAAAAAGTGATTCTCTTGGGAGACCATCTTTTCTTTATAATTATCTAGATTTTACTAAGAAACAACGTTATTTGGTCGTGATTAGGTTTAAAAATCAATTAAATTAAATAAAATGATCAGTGAACTTTCCAAATACGTTGGTTATAAATTCCTTGGCTGGCACCAAGAACTGTTTACATGCAGTTAGTAATCATGATAAGTAGTTTCTTTAGAACAATTGAACTATTTGCTAAGGTAAACTTAAGATTTTTCTATCTGCTGCTGGAAGAGTTTTCGGAAATGTTATAAGCTGTAGTGTAATGCTAGAAATATATTTTATTTCAGTTTTAACAAAATGATACTACAACCGACTTCATATGGGTTGGAACTAGTGACCGTAAATACCACTGAAATAAAAGCAAAAAACGCATTTTCGTTTATTTAGATGACATATTTTTTTTAGTAATTTCATTTGAGTTAGCACTGACCCGACTACAGCGCTGCACTATCCTAGAATCAATTAAACTCCGATCATTATCGGATCAGCGCTGACTTGCCTCGAATTTGGAGTCAGTAACTAACCTTATGTGAATCTGCCTTTACTCCAATTTTTTTTTCGGTCTTTGGGACTCTGCTAGATTTTTGAAGTTTGGGACGCTTCGAGCAATCATTCAAAATTGTAAAACCTTTTTTTATGTTTATATTCCGTTAATTTTAATAAGATTTTACGCTGTGGCCAATCGGAAAATCACAACAATCTAGCAAAGATTTAGTTTTAAATAACAATCACTGCTGGTATCAAGTTGGCAACACTGCGCATTTGTCGCACTTTCGCTAGACACTGCTGCCGATAGGTTGGCCGCACAGTTGGCCGGCCTCCCTCATCTCATGTAATCTCGCTTGGGCTAACGTCGAATACGTGGGCAAAATGAGTGTTGAAAACCCAGCTAGTGATAATGATGGGGAATCTGTGAGTATTGAAATTTATATCTTTCAATGTTTTCTTTCTAATCACTAAGCAATTCTTTTTGAATTCAATCTCTAGACTCGTATTTACTAGTGAACAGTGGTCCCACGAAGCGAAAATTTTCTAAGTCCCAATATGGCGTCTACAGAGTTGAAGAGAGAAGTGAAGCGTTCGAATGCCGTCAAATAATCAATGACATTATTTTTAGAGTACGCTTTGAAGTGAAATGTTCTCGTTGTTTGTAAGCATATTCTTTAGAAAACGGAAACGATTACACTAAGAATTTATTTTCGTTGAATTGTTACAGGGAAAGGTAAATGGTAATAAAAATGAACACGTGAACGGAATCCAGAACGGGTATAGTAGCTCGGATAGGCACAAATCGAGCCATAAGTCATCCAGCAAAGATAAACACCGCGACCGGGATCGCGACAAAGAGCGCGACCACAAAAGTTCCAAGCATAGCTCCTCCAGCAGGTTTGTTGTAGAACATTCTAGAATGTAAATTCGCAGCGAACTCTGATACTATCCTACCCCCCGTAATATGTATACAAACTACCTCCACATTTTAAAATAAATTCATTAGGTATCTAAATCATAACCTATACCTATTATTGTAAAGCCATATTTAGTTATATATTTTATTAATGACAGCATGAAAAGACAAATTCATTACTGCAGTAGGTTCATTCAATGCATTAATTTATATTGATGTGTTATGTTATGATCGGTCAATCTTATAGAATTACATAATTTCACAGAGATAAAGATCGGGACAAGGATAAGGACAGGCATTCAAGTAGCAAGCATCACAGCAGCAGCTCCCACAAGTCATCCAGCAAAGATAAGGAACGCAGTGACAAAAGCAAGGATAAAGACCGTAGCGATAAGGATAAACATCGCAGTGATAAAGACAGACACAGGGACAAGGACAAGAGTGATAGAGACAAAGACAAACACAAGAGTGATGAGAAGAAATCATCATCATCATCTTCTAAAGAGAAGGATCGGGATAAGTCATCCAAGGATAAAGAACACAAGTCTAAAGACAGGGATAAAGAACGTGACAAGGATAAGGAAAAGCACAGGAGTGACAAAGATAAGAGTCGCAGTGATAAAGAGAAACACTCTTCCAGTTCATCTAAGGATAAACACAGCAGGTCAGTTTTTAAATCACATTGTGGTGATCTGGGCATTCTGACAGTGCATATTTTTTTATCAATCAGTTAGTGTGCCGCTGATTGTATTGGTAGGGAAAAAGTTTCTAATCACAACACAATATAAAAGCACCTTGCAAAAGCTAGGTTAGCTAAAAAACAGGTCAATGACCCTTTATTAGTATAAAAACTACTGTAATTCATAATTTGGTTTATTTAAGCTTTAGGGAGTAATTTACTGTTACTGTTTTAGCTCAAGTAGTAAAAGTAAAGAAAAAGAAAAAACCAGCAGCAGTAGTGTTAAACGTGAAAAACTCAAATCGGAATCTGATTCCCAAGATTCTGCTAAAGAAGATTGTTTGCAGGTAACTACTCTATTTTCATCTCATCTCACAGTTCTAAATATTCATATTGTATTCCAAACCTGTAACTTAATTCTTCCTACAGATTGATGAGAGCTATATGAAACAGGAAATCAAAGAGGAGAGCAACGATGGATTTGTAGCGGTGAACACCACACAGTCGTCTTGTGACTACTCCCTATCCCAGTTCAAGGATGACCCTTTATCAGAGCTACCTCCTGATGAGGAGAGTGAGGAGGAAATTTCGCTGGTACTGGTCATAAGCTTATAAACATAAAAATGTTACAATATTCACACAAAGTGGTACTTCATCTATTTTTTATCACAATATATTTATTTCACAATAAAGTTATTTTTTATGTGCATATAGGTACGTTGTAAGAAATATAGGAAATCTATTGCTGCATAGACTAATTCATAATGAGTGTGTAATTAGAAATTAACAACTGATGCAAATTCTGTCCTAAATTCAAAAATAAGCAAGTGACTTTTAGGTTATGTGTGGGCACTTTGTTGACATAATTTATTTTAAAAGTTGATCAGTATTTGTTTGTAGTTGTTAAATTTAGTAAAAAAAAGTTTCACACAACCAGGTTATAAACTTATTTGCACAATAAATCTGATAGAAGTCCTTTATAATTCATTGTTGTATAAATAACAATAGATCCTTTGAGTGTTTGAGTATCCAACCATACCCATGATATTCCTCAGCTAAAGAATAATAATGCGTATACCATGCATCTTGGTTTTAAGTATGCAATTTTTTTAATGACTTTATTTTTATAGTTGGAGCGGAAGCGTGCATTGCCTAGTGAAAGTGAAGAAGACATTCCTTTACTGAAGCGCAAAAAACCCAAGAAAAAGATAAAAAAAGGTTGGTTACACAAGATAACTTAATCTGGTTACAAAACCTGTAACTTCTTTATAGAGCTTACCTACTATTTAACATCATGCTAATTTTACAGAAAGTTATGATGATTATAATGATGAAGATGAAGAAGTAAAACCTAAAAAGAAGAAGAAATTGGAGAAGAAGCCCAGTAAAGTGAAGAGTGAACCAGAGGAGGGTCCCAGCCCCGCCAAGCGCAAGAAGAAGGGTCAGGAAGACGAAGCTGAGGTTTGGAAGTGGTGAGTTCATCATTTCAGCCATCAGTCATCCACTGCTGGACATGGCGTAGGACGCCACGACGAGCAGACTCGAGCCGCCTCCATCGACCGAATTCTCGCGGCCGCAACGTCCTCGCTCCATCGCGCCGTCTATTTCACGATAGTAATCGGTGCTAGGAAAATAATAGCAAAGTCTCAAAAGTTGTTTGTTTCTGATTGTCTGATCAGACTGTCGAATCTGATTACGATTGTGCCAATAACTACCGGCTGGCTGGCTATAAAAAATCTCTCGAATGGCCATGACACTGGCAAAATCTTGAATAAGCCGTTAGCTTGAGCAATTTATCGATCGTAAACTCTCCGACCTCAAATTCGCGAATAATACCTACATTAATTTGAGATCTGATATATATTAAGATAGGTTTGTATTAATCCTAATGTCCTAAGTAGTTACAAACGTAAAAGATAAGATAATTATAAAAACCGGTGCAGTCAGTTTTGAACTGCTGACTATGACGAGATTCACGTTACGTTCCTGCTTATCAAGTCTCCCAAAATTTTGAGGTGAATGAACTCTAATAGAATAGAATAGTTAATTCATTGTCGGGAAACTAGATGGCGCTCTAACAGATGAACACCATGACTAACGGAATTGAGGTTATGTTTCAATCAAAGTAAAAATATGTTCATGAGAGTGGTATTCTTAGTACAATCTGAAATAAATATACTATTAGGCAAAAGTGCTTCAAACAAAATCATATTTAGGAACTTGCGTTCGAAAAGGCTAAAGTGTGTTGGTATATAGAAGTTATTTTGTTGTTATCTACATATATTGGTGAAGCTAAGTAAATATACCTTGCATCTTTTCTTTTAGGTGGGAAGAGGAAAAGAAAGATGATGGGACCAAGTGGAAATTCTTGGAGCACAAAGGTCCGGTATTTGCACCGGATTACGAGCCGTTACCCTCGAACGTGCGATTCTTCTATGACGGCAAAGAGGTGAGACTCTCCCAAGATGCGGAGGAAGTGGCGGGCTTCTACGCGCGCATGTTGGAGCACGACTACACCACCAAGCCAGTGTTCAACAACAACTTCTTCACAGACTGGCGCAAGGTCATGACTCACGAAGAAACCAAACTAATCAAAGATCTCTCTAAATGTAACTTTAAAGAAATGGCTGCATTTTTTGCACAACAGTCGGAGAAGAATAAGAACCGTACAAAAGAAGAGAAAGCTGCTTTAAAAGCTAAAAATGAGGAGATTCAGAAAGAGTATGGAATTTGCACCATCGATGGGCATAAAGAGAAGATTGGTAACTTCAGAATAGAACCCCCGGGCTTATTCAGAGGCAGAGGTGAACATCCTAAAATGGGCATGTTGAAAAGACGTGTTATGCCGGAAGATGTTTTGATAAACTGTTCTAAAGATAGTAAAGCACCTAAAGCACCACCCGGTCACAAGTGGAAAGAAGTGAGGCACGATAACACTGTCACATGGCTAGCATCTTGGACCGAGAATGTCCAAGGTCAATCTAAATATGTTATGTTGAATCCTAGTTCCAAATTGAAAGGTGAAAAGGATTGGCAGAAATACGAAACTGCAAGAAAGCTGCACAAGTGCATAGACAAAATTAGAGCTACTTATCGTGATGACTGGAAGGCTAAGGAGATGCGAGTGCGGCAGCGCGCCGTCGCTCTGTACTTCATCGATCGCCTCGCCCTCAGGGCCGGCAACGAGAAGGACGACGACCAGGCTGATACCGTGGGCTGCTGCTCACTGCGAGTTGAGCACATTGAGTTACACAAAGAAAAAGATGGAAAGGAGTATGTTGTCGTCTTCGATTTCCTTGGTAAAGATTCTATCAGATATTATAATGAGGTGCCAGTAGAGAAACGTGTATTCAAAAACCTAGAAATATTCATGGAGAATAAAAAAGACAATGATGACCTCTTTGATAGACTTAACACACAGACGTTGAATGAACATCTAAAGGAATTGATGCCTGGATTGACCGCTAAGGTTTTCCGTACATACAATGCTTCCATTACTTTGCAAAGACAGTTGGATGAACTAACAGATGAAGATACTTCAATTCCGGAGAAAATTCTTGCATACAACCGTGCTAATAGAGCTGTGGCAGTACTCTGTAACCATCAGCGTGCTGTCCCTAAAGGTACCAATTATACTTGTTTTATAATGCTTATTATCTTCCATATCTTTTATAACTAAAGTGTTAAAATATTTCTTGTAGGTCACGATAAGTCCATGGGGGCTCTAAAAGAAAAAATTCAAGCAAAACGAACTCAAATAGATGAAGCAGAGGATGATTTACAGGACGCCATGAGGGCGGCCAAACGCGGCTCCGTCAAAGAGAAACTCAATGCAGATAAGAAAAAGAAAGCCTTGGAGAGGCTCCGGGATCAGCTCAAGAAACTAGAACTGCAAGAAACTGACCGCGACGAGAACAAAACTATCGCTCTGGGAACCTCTAAGCTCAATTATCTTGATCCCAGGATCTCTGTTGCTTGGTAAGTTTATCTTTGTTTTCTCTGTCATAAAACATTTGATGACTGCCAAATTTTAGCACCTGCAAAATCTATTTGTCCATTTTGTATGCAAGGGCATTTAATTCGTGTTATCGTTGCTCTCTCTCTCTCTTTAAAATACAGGTAGCTCATTAATATAATGGTTTGTTGTTGTATAGGTGCAAGAAACACGACGTGCCCATCGAAAAAATATACAACAAAACTCAACGAGACAAATTCCGCTGGGCCATCGACATGGCGGGCCCCGAATATGTCTTCTAGATCGCATTAGCATCAGCTATATTCATTTTATACTTTTATGTATAGTAATGTATCGAAGCGTTCCACATCCATACACAATATTTGTTGTATGTTTAAACATAGTTTGAATTACGGACTTAATAAAAACAATTGTAGTAATATTTATTTGTTTAAAAATTTAAACTCTAAAATTTATTGTTCCTTTCAGATTAGGTCCCAAATTAGAAGTCTGATTCTAACTTATTTCGTTTAGAATACAAAGTAGTTCTGAATATCTCTTAGTGTTATACTTAGGTATATTATACTTAGGTAATATCAGTACCTAGGCGTAGGATAGTACCTAGATACATTCGTTTTAAGATTTTTTCATTGTATTGCATGTCTGCAATCTGTCTCTTAGTTAAAATCATGAATAGAATTCCTGTGAAATAAATATAAAATTGATAGATTGCAATTTTATGGAAATGACTTAGTACTTTAAAAATTTGAAAAGTGTAGTGTTATTTATAAGTTATTGTAAATAGTGAGACTCCAGTTCAATTTATAAGTAATTATCTACTTAGCTTGAAATTTCTATAAGGCAATCAGGTAATTAGATAAGTTTTATTTTTACACAAATGAACTACCTACCTAAAGATTATGGCGTAAGATGTGTTGTGCACAAGTAATGTTGAAAGTAAAAATGTTATAATTATTTTTGTAAATTTAAGATCAAAATTGTGGCAGAAGCCGTCATGTTAAAAAGGTACAATGTTAGGGAAATTCGTAATGTTACGTGTGTGTCTTGTAAATAGTAATTTTTTACTATACCTATCTTGAAAATTGTGAAATGAGATTATTCCAAATAAATAACACATTGACACTACATAAAATGTTATTTATTTGTAGACGCTAAACTAAATAGATCACAGAAATTCTGTCAATGTGGAATCCAGGTGTGCAAACAATCAAGGCCTGCGAAAACGTACACTTGAGTAACACTAGACACCTACAATACAGTTGTCTGTGTAGTGTCAGAAACGATACACGATTGATACGTTTGCGCAGCTCATACAGAACATTTATCCCCCGTCATCATCTTCACAATGTAGAAAGAAATCTTCATCTTCAATTCCCTCTGGGAGATAAGTCAGTCCAGATGTATCTTTGTGCGATAAGTTATAACCAGCGCCGTAACCTAAACACAAAAGAAGCACGCAATTATTGTAGTTGCAATCATTTAGGTGACCACAAGACGTGTTCTAACATCTGAGCTTTTCATGCTTTGGAAGTGCATTGTCGGTCCCAGGTAGGTCGGTTATGGGAAAGTTAGTTTGTTGGATGCTTTGGGGTGACTGGAAAACTCTGACATCAACATCAGCCACTGGCTTACACAAGGAGGGAAGAATACAAGATACACACCCATTTGTTTCATGAGTTTCGTGGGAGCATTTCGCAAATGCAGCGGCACGGGCGGCAAGGGGCCTTTTGTTTGAGCCAACATTTGCTGGCACCGCTTCATAGCGCAGTAGACTTGTCTGCTCTTGGGCGCACGGGCCAGCCGCACCGCGCACTGGACTAGCAGCACGTCACACTCCGGCATGCCCACGTGCTGGCACCCTTGCAGGCACGCCACCGCCTCTACCATCGCGCTACCATCGGCTAGTCCTACGAGTAGGAAACTGGTATACTGGGAAGTCTAGGAAGTTTCAATAATACCTACCTAGTAGTCTTATTATGGGAGTTATCTTTAAACAAATGTTGAAACATGCATTTAATTCGTCTAAATTAGCTTAACGTGACGCCTCTCGCGCCTGCTATCTAAACCCTTCTATCTGTTAATTCAATAATTTAAATTAAGTACATGAAAAAATTCCAAACATTAATTTAAATCGCGAATTAACTTTTTGACCTTGTGGCTAAGTTTGTACGAACGAATCATGCCCTTCTCTATTCCAATTTAGTGACTCATTTGTGACTTAACAACATAATAACTAAATAATATCTGTTCCATGTGTCAATGATCTGATTCCATGAATTTGTGACTGCCTAGGTGCAGTACACTCGTCGCGTCGCGTTGCCTGAGCTAGGCTAGCTCTAGTGTCGCCAGGGCCGCGCAATCTTTCCAATGGCCTAATAAGACTACTTAAGTATACCAATGTTAATTTTACACATTCTATTTTAACTGTCTTAGTGCGTTGAATATATTCGTATAAATTTTTCATAGAGCGAATGATTAGTACCGATGTCTTCGCATGCTATCCTGATAAGTCGGCGCGCAATATACTGCGGGTCCTCTCCGGAATGAAGCGCGCGCGTTGTCCAGTACAGCGCGGCATTGTCATCGCTCGCTCGGATGGACTTGTGTATGGCGGATATTATGTTGTAATGCTCGTCGCCTTTCCGGTCGTAAAGCACGTGAGTGCGCTAAAAAAATTGCATATTTCTTTTATTTTGAATGGTTTGACCGGAAGGGGTCATAAATTATGTATCCAGGTTACCTTTATGCCTTCTTTGATATCATCCAGTGAGAGTATAGCCGGTCCGTTGACATGCAGCTCAGTGCCGGGGTCCCGCGCAGTCAGCGCCAACTCGAGGGCCCCCAGAGCTACGCGCGCGTCTCCGTCGCATATCTCCGCCAACCAACGCAAGGAGCCTTCTTCAACAATGCACCTTTATTGTAAATAGGCATAATGCTTAGCTAGTAGGTAAGTAAATTACAAAATCTTTTTATTTGCAGTCTGTCTTTTTCCAACTTTGTACATTGGTCCAAACCTATTTCGTAGTTTTGTCGTGATTTTACGGACTGCTGCCGGATGCTAGTTCGTGCGTTTGGCGGGAGTTTTGATGGAGAGTTAAGGCCCATTTACACGATACCATTTTCTTGTACATACAACGGCAATAATTGAATGCAATACATGACGCGCAAATATTGATCTTCAAGAATTGTAAGTAACTGTTTACACGCGGCAATAAGTAAAAAAATGGAATGCAATTATTGTATGAAAGTCTTGACATAAAAGAATTGCTGATGCCTTTTGTTTACACCAATACAATTATTATGTTTAGGCGATTATTGCTGTCAAGTTTTGACTTGTCTAAACACAAACTTGTATGTGCGTGTACTATTTTTCAGCGGGTTGCTTCAAGTATTGCACGTTTTTGCGCTGGCAAATTTTCATTAAAGTGTTGAACGTTTTATAAGATACTATTTAAAAAAAAATATGAGTCCAAATTTTTTAAAATTTGGTTGTGCTGATTTAATAAAATTCATTGAGAATATACACCACCAAATTTTAATAACAAAAAAAACTTAAAAAAAAAATTCTACAAAAAAAATATCATATTTTTTTCCAAATCTGTGTTCAGAAACGGAAACTGATTAGGTCTGCGTATTTTTATTTATGGTGATAGAAAATTTACGGTGTATATTAACATACCCTCACTCACTGCACTCATGTTTGCATATGAAGAGAGAATCCAGTTGAGTACAAGAATTGCTTGAGAAATTATAGCATCAAAACTTGTCTGACAGATAGATGACAGATCAAGAATGTTACGTGTTGTTTAGACCATGCAAGTCAATAATTGCTTCAATTTAATGGTATGCAACAGGCAAGAAACTTGCATCGTGTAAATGGGCCTTTAGACTAACTGAGTTAGAGTTAGTTTCGAAGGACAATAACGCATGTGAACCACCCTTAGTATAATCATATCTTAGTACTCTGTGGTATAATGTTTGTATGCTCTTATAATATAACTGTACACCTGAGATGATACCTACTGTTTTCATTCTCATGTGCTGAAAAAATCCCTAATTTAAAAGTGTCTCCAATCTAGCTATAGCAAAGGGTGTGACCTAACACCTGCACGATGGAAGACCTGATGACCTGCACGGATAACGCCGTAGACGTTGCAGCCTTCTGGTCAAAAAGATTATAATAATTGGGTTAAAACACGACACAACGAAGAAAGTGTGACTAACCTAGGTAAATCATCCTCTGACATTTCAGTACCCTTCCCCTTATCGTTTACCACCATAGCTTGCTTACTCTTCTGCAGTGCCCTTGTGAGAATGCATAGTACTTCATCAATAGTCAGTTTTTCTAACACAACCACTCTGCACCGGCTCAGGAGGGCATTGTTGAGACTAAAAGAGGGGTTCTCAGTAGTGGCTCCAATCAGGGTTATTGTACCGTTTTCAACATGTGGCAGGAATGTATCTTGCTGGAGTTTGTTGAATCTGTAAGGTTATATGAAAATCAAACATACTTATCTAACCCCAACGAATTAGCCGCTAACGTCATGAATACAGAAACCCAAACATTCCGCAGAATAAAAAGAAGAGCTCCTCAAGACCTAATCAAGGATTAGGAGAAATTTAGAAATGGGTACTTCACTGGGAATGCACCATACATGTCATAATATCCAACTAAACCGCCACAACTCTAGCTCAATGCCCGTAGGGGCAGATCGCAAGATACCAACATTTTTGTACGTAAATTAAGAAGGCACCTATTACTTATCACTATAAAATTAATTTACTATTTGTTGAGAAGAATGTTTGTTACTTAGCATTGTCAACAAATCCTCGTCGACTGGATGTGCTGAAATTTTATAGGGGCATAAATAGTTTTTAGCAGAATGACACAGAACAGTTTTTATACTTGTTTCTAAACAGTTTTTGTACATACCATACAATCAACACCACAACAAGTATTTCATGAAGTATCTGGGTGGTAGCCAAAAAGTGTTAGACTGATAAAATTTACAAACCTGTGTATTTCATCCATGAAGAGTACAGTATGTCTTTTGAACTGAGCCTCATTTTTAGCAACTTTAACAACTTCTTTTACATCACTTATGCCAGCCATGGTGGCAGATAACTTTACAAATCTCATGTTGGACTGTTCTTTACAAATATTTGCAATAACATTAGCTAGTGATGTCTGAAAAAAAAAATACATTTTTTATTCCAGTTCTAAATTCAGATTTTGTAGATTTGGTATTTAATCCAATGCTGAATTTATGAAGCTATGCTATGAGTATTGAGCTTATTGCCCTATTGCAGTACTTCACTAAACACACATACTTCATATATATACCTAACCTACTCATTAGGTACTTCACTTCAGCTTTGATATTACCTAATTGGTTGAGATTAAGCATACTTATAGATAAAAGTGCTATCTGGAAAAGGATGGAAATTATGCTTCATTCTATGCCTGAGGATCTATGTGATTATACAGGCAAAAGTGTGGACTGATGCTGGTTTATAATATAAGATACTTAATTGATTAACCAACTTCAAAAAATGGGTGGAGGTTTTTAAATTCTGATATTATTTTAATGTTTGTTACTTCAATACTTAGTAATTTATCAAGGTATTTGTAAAATTATTTATGACATACTTTCAGATTAGTCCTATAGACATTTCATCAATATTGGTTCAGTAGTAAAGTTTAATTTAAAAATACCTGACATGACATATTTTAGTGCATAACAGATGGACATACTTTTCCACAGCCAGGGGGACCCCATAAAATCATATTGGGTACTTTTCTCTGGTCTAACAATGATCCCAGCATAGATCCTGGACCAAACACCTGTATTTGCCCGACCATGTCAATCAAAGCCAGAGGTCTCATGCGCTCAGCCAATGGCACTGTGGTATTTGACATCTGTATCTTGCCAGCTTCACCAGTGGTAGTTGATGCAGCTTCCTGAAAGTGTAATGATAAGTAAGTTTAGTTTTTCTGATAACGTACCTGCATCTACTTACTGTGGATACTTACTGATTTGGACGCACATTTGGCTTCAATTTTGATTCTCTTTTCGCTGGGTGACACACTATTGAAATGAGAACTGTTACGTTTAGAGCTGGTTTTGTCTGTACTTTTGTTTTCATTAAGAAATAAACATTTGTTTACATGATCCTCTATAACACTTTTCTGGAAGTTCTTTTCACAAATTGGACATGAAACCATGATAGGATTCGAAGCCCCATCGTTATGCTTTGAAGCCATCACATTGAAATTCTGCAACCACCTAGCATCAAAGCTTCTAATTGTTTTTCTACACAACTTTTAAATCTAATTCTTCGGAAAATGAGCACAAAAAGAACTTGTTTTGTTTTTTTTTTTTTTTTTTTTTTCTTTCGAAGAACCTTAGTTCTTCGGTTTTGGCTTCACATCAAAGGTATATAGCCAGTGTCAAGTAATTGGAGAGATTATTTTGTCATAAGTCAGAGTCGATAAGTCAAGTCATGCCCCTGTAAAGTAGTGGTGGTTGCGACTTTACTAGAGGCTTCTATGGAGTTTTGGAGGCAACACGAAAAGTCACGTTTTACAGCATTACACTATTCACCAACACTCATACACGTTCACGAGCACTTAATGGATAAAAAACCACCGTTTTTACACTCAAACACTCATAGTTATACAAGTTTTGTCAATTAATTTAATGCCGCCAATGCGCCATTTTTCACGTTCCCGCCAAAACTCTCCTTGTTTTGTTTTTTTCTGGCGAATTGGCAATTTTTTGGCGCACTTTTTTAATGAATTGTCATTGATGTGATGTTGTCACTGTAATTTTTTTTTTTTTTTTTTTTTCCTATATGAAGTATAAAGTCTAATGACCATACCGCCTTGTCATGTCGTATTTATTTATATAAAAAATTACATTTCATAGTAGGTACCTAACCGCCTGCCACGTTTCCGCCTAAACTCTTTTTTTTTTCTGTCGATCATAAATCTTAAGCTCTTCGGTTTTGGATTCACATCAAAGGTATATAGCCAGTGTCAAGTAATTGAGATATTTATTTATGTTTTTTCATCAGTCAGAGTCGTTAGGTCAAGTCATTCCCCTGTAAAGAAGTGGTGGTTGCGACTTTACAAGAGGCTTTTATGAGGTTTTAGAGGTAACATGAAAAGTCACGTTTTACAGCATTACACTATTCACCAACACTCATAGAAGTCATAGACGTTCACGAACACTTAATGGATAAAAAACCACCGTTTTTACACTAAACACTCAAAGTAATGCAAGTTTTGTAAAATAATTTAGTGCGCGTATGCGACATTTTCACGTTCCCGCTAGAACACCTAAAACTCCTTTATTTATTGACTAAAATCATTGATGTTATCGTTATGTCACTGTCATTCAGTACAGAGTGGTACCCAAACTCTTTGCACTGATTGCAAAAAAAAATATATACGATATTGCCAGTAAGTACTAAAAGGTCATATTTATGCACCTTTTGTCATGCCACCAACTTATTTTAGTGAAGGCTCCTTGTATACAACTCGGGCGCATAAACATGACACCTGGCTCGAATGACGTTTGTGCAAAGTACAGCGTGGAATTGGATTATCTTGATAGAGAAGAGGTCCTGTAATACTTGGTAATGATAAGGCTTCGCAATTTCGTGCGCTTCGTGCGGGTAGCGGGGGAAGCATCAAGTTCCGAGCCACATGCCATGCTGATTCACCCGAGTAGTAGTTGTTATTTGCCACCCCTTTTATATTATATACCTAGCTGCCGCCGCTCACTACAGGAATTATTAATACACTTGCAAATAATAACATCGTTCTGCAGAAAAATCTTGGTTTAATATGTAAGAACGTGAATATAAATTGAGTGAATAATGCAGGTAAGGTATGTTTTTATCACGGTACTACGTACGTACGGTGCAAACAAATCCACGAACATAAAACTTTAGTGAAAAACCTCTAAAACTGACCGAGGGGAGTGAGTGAATGAGATAAATACCTTTCTGTAAAATTATTGTATCTTTATCGGTTGTCTTTCGAAATGTTCGGAAATTCATAATGGCAATGGCAAATTGAATACGTCAACAATCACAAGTGCGAATTTTGAATAAAATATTTTTTAGTTGCATGCAGTTCTTCAATCTTAATATTAGTAATATTATCTTATTAATATTAGGCATGCGTAAAAATTATCTAATATCAGTTTAAACGATGGAAGCTGATACAATTTCGAAGAAAACCATTGAAAATAAAAAGAAACCTAACGAGGTCAGTGAACTGAAGAACAGTTACACCGAAAAACCTTTTACCAATGCTGAACCCAAAAACCCCGATATAGTGAGTGTATCTTGTATAATAATAAGTCATCGATACGAAGATTTATAGTTCAGTATGTGGTTTTTCACTTTTAACAAAACCTGTTACTTACATTTAACCATAGCAGTGAAAGTAATAAATTCCACAAAACATGGTCTTATTTGTTTCAGGTCGGTGCAGAACCTTCAAATAACACAGATCTCACTCAAAAAAATGAGCAATTAAAAGATCTAGAAGTGCGGCCCAAGGGATTCTACTTACACATAAATATTGATGTTATCAGCCTATCATTACTCATACTGGCAATAGGCACAAGACTTTACAACTTAGAAGAGCCTAAATATATTGTGTAAGTATATTTTGGTCCACAGCGCCACTAGCACTTAAAGAGAGGGAGGCCTTTGCCAACAATGAAACAAGCCAGGCCATATATGTATATAATTCAATAACCTTGAAAATAAAGTAGACAAATACTAACTTTGTCATTGCTCCCTGTGAGTAAAATATATAACTTTCAGATTTGATGAGTTACACTATGGACGTTATGTGTCTCTCTACACAAAGGGGGTGTTTTTCTTCGACGCACACCCGCCATTGGGTAAACAGCTACTATATTTGGCGGGGAGGGTAGCTGGCTATGATGGTAACTTCACATTTGATCGGATCGGGTCACCATACTCAGAAAATGTGCCGGTGAAAGCCCTGAGACTCGTGCCGGCAGTGGCTGGGAGTCTGCTAGTGCCAGTCACATACCATGTCATGCAAGAGCTGTCTATGAACTATTGGACACCTGTCTTAGCTGCTTTACTCATCCTCTTTGGTAAGATCCTTTTCTTATTATAAAGGCAAAAAAAAACTCTTTCTTGTTGTACTGGCTGATAAAACCTGTAAATTGCACTGAGAAAAATAATCAAGATATACATACACTAATAAAAATATTAAAAGTTTGAGTATGGATGAATGGATGTTGGCTTTTCAATCATGACAAAACTACTAAACTGAGCTGAAATTAATATATAGGGTGGGCCATGAATGAATTAACATTTATGTCATATACAGAAATATGGTATTAATTGTGGGTTCTACTTTTCTGCCTTATTTCATAATAATGTAGGTAGTTATATAAGTTTCACTTTCTGTGCAGCTATCGAGCTGATTACATGGTCTACCAAGAAAACATGTGTTTCCTTTAATATCCGGACATAATAGTGGCGACGTTTGGAGAAAAGTGTTAAAAATGGATGCAATTGCAGTGAAATTCGATCAGTTCAACCCACAAACGGACAATTGGGACATTTATCTCGATCGGTTAAAATTTTGTTTCGAGGCGAATGGCGTCACGAAGGACGAAGCCAAAAGAGCAAATTTCGTTACAGTTTGTGGCTCGCGGGTGTACGAAACTTTACTTGCGTTGATTACGCCAAAAAAGGCGAGTGATGTGGCTTTCGACGAAATACAAAAAGTTCTAACCAAACATTTTAGCCCAAAACCTAATGAAATATCGGTGTCTTATAAGTTTTATAAACGAGATCAGAAACGTGACGAATCAGCGGCGGACTATATCGCTTACCTCAGAAGACTGAGTTCCGGGTGTAATTTTAAGGACTTAGAGCGAATGTTACGTGATAGACTTGTGTGCGGTATGCGTGATGAACGATTACAATACGAACTGTTGAAGCGGGACACATTGACTTATCAGGAAGTGGTGGACGCGATATTATCATCTGAAAGTGCAGTGCGAGACGCTCGAATGATTCAAGACTTGGCAGGAGGAACTAGTCTCACGCCGCCGAGTACCTACTCGGCGCCGCCGCCGCAGCCGCTGCCGCCCCCCGCCGGCGCCGAGCCGATGGACATCAATGCGGTTCGACCAAACAACAACAGCACTCGATTTTGCTATCGATGTGGCGACCGTCATGCCGGAGAATGTCGTTTCGTCAATGTCGTCTGTCGTTATTGCAAAAAAAGAGGACATTTAGAGAAGATTTGTTTGAGCAAAAAGAATAACACTAATCGAAATGTCAACTTCGCAGAGGAGGAGCGTCTAAACGGTGTTTACTGCGTACAGAGCTACAGTCGCGTGCCGCCGTACGAGGTGGAGGTGTCGCTGGCGGGCGTGCCCGTCCGCATGCAGGTGGACTCGGGCGCCAGCTACTCCATCGTCAACGAGCGCACCTGGCAGTCGCTGCGCACGCAACTGCCGCGCGACGCGCTGCGCCCCGCCGCGCTCTCGCTGCGCACCTGGACCGAGACGCCGGTCCGCCTCATCGGGTGCGCTACGCTGCCCGTGCGCTACAACCAGCGCGACACACACCTGCCGGCCATCATCGCCAATGGAGACGGACCGAATCTGCTCGGACGCGATTGGTTCGCTCCGCTCGACATATCGATGAACATCAATCACGTCGATGACACGGCTGCTTCAGAAATGGACAGATGGACATCCAGACATCAAGAGGTATTCCGGGACGGACTCGGTACTTACCGTGGACAACCGGTAGCTATTCATCTCAAGAATGGAGCGACGCCAAAGTTTCTCAAAGCCCGACCCGTTCCTTATGCCATTAAGGAGAGACTAGAAAAGGAAATTGACAGATTAGAAAACGAAGGTGTCTTACGCCCGACATCATACTCAGAATGGGCTACACCGGTAGTACCTATAGTAAAGAAATCAGGAGAAATTAGATTATGCGGAGACTATCGCAGTACAGTCAATGAAGCGACTGAATCGGATACCTACCCGATGCCAACAGCAAACGAAGTCTTCGCTACCGTAGCCGGAGGAAGATTTTTCACAACATTAGACCTAGAACGGGCTTATACTCAGGTAGTAGTTGATGAGGACACTTCCAAACTGCTCACGTTGAATACATGCAAGGGTTTGTACTCCGTACATCGACTGGCGTTCGGTGTAAAAGCATGTCCGGGAATTTTTCAACGTTTGATGACATCCTTGCTGGCGGGCGTTCCCGGAGTAGCCGTCCTGATCGACGACATAATCGTCAGTGGTCGTACGATGTTAGAAATGCAGGAGCGGCTAGACTCGGTGCTGGGAAGAATTGGACGAGCAGGACTTCGGCTCAATAAAAACAAATGCAAGTTCGCCAGGAAACAAGTCGAATTTCTTGGATTCATTATTGACTCGGAGGGCATCCATCCGGCACGCAGCAAAGTGGACGCTATTGTGAATACGCCTGAGCCCAAAAATGTTCGAGAACTGCAGGCATTCCTCGGCCTATACAACTTCTACGAGAGGTTCGTACCACACAAAGCGACTATACTAGAGCCGTTACACAGGCTACTGGAGACGTCTCAGGCATGGAAGTGGACAGAGCGTGAACAAGACGCATTTGATACGGCGAAACGTTTCATAACGTTTGACCTGACGCTGGTGCATTATGACATAAATAAGACGCTGGTACTTACTTGTGACAGCTCCGAATACGGAGTCGGCGCAGTGCTATCTCACGAAGGGGAGGACGGCCAGGATCGGCCGATAGCCATGGCGTCCCGGACACTGCACGTGCATGAACGTAGATACTCACAGCTGGATAAAGAAGCGACCTCCATTATGTTCGGCATCACAAAGTTCCACAATTATCTGATGGGAAGACATTTTCGTATAGTGACCGACCACAAACCACTACTGGGATTATTCGACCCCAAGAAACCGATGCCCAATATGCTCTCGCCAAGATTGACGAGAATAGCGATTGCATTGACTTCGCATAGTTATGAGATAACTTACAAGCCAGGACCTCAGTTTGGAAATGCGGACAGTTTGAGCCGGTGGCCACAACCGGTCCCTGATGAACCAGAACAACATTTGGGCGAAATTTTGTTGATGGCTGAGACGCCAGAAGACTTCCCGTATGACGTTGAAAACATTGCGTCCGAAACCAGGCGGGACAAGACACTAGCTCAAGTCATGTTCTACATACAGCGTGGTTGGCCTGCAAAAGTAACCGATAATGACTTACGCCTATACTGGCTAAATCGATTAGAACTATCGTTGCAAGAAGACTGCATACTACTGGGTTGTCGCGTGATAATACCACTAACATTACGCCAAGCGGTGTTAATAATGCTGCACAAAAATCATACGGGCATAGTACAAACTAAGGCGTTGGCCAGGAGTTACGTGTGGTGGCCACGCCTCAATGAAGATATCGAGTCTTTGGTGAGCGGCTGCACTAAGTGCCTGGAACACCGGCACATGCTTTCAAGGACCAGTCACGAATGGATAACGCCAACAAGACCTTGGTCAAGAATTCATATCGATTTTGCCGGACCATTCCACAACAGATACTTTTTGATTATCGTCGACGCATACTCTCGTTGGCCAGAATTATTTATGGTGAACAATGCTACATTGGCCACTGTCATCAAACAGTTGAGAACCGTCTTTGCAACTCATGGCCTATGCGAGGTATTAGTGTCTGATAATGGCACCTCATTTGTATCGAGCGAAACGGAGCAATTTCTAGCAGCCAACAATATTCGCCATGTGACCACAGCACCGTATCACCCAGCAACGAACGGGTTAGCCGAACGTATGGTTCAAACCATTAAGGACAAACTGCGCAAAATGGATGATTTATCATGGGATGTTAGGATTCCTAACTTATTACTAGGTCTCAGAGCCACTCCATGCACCACCACAAACAAAACCCCTGCAGAGCTTTTGATGAAAAGACGCCTACGGACGTTGTTGGACACGATACACCCAGAAAACCTGCAAAATAAAAAGTTTGAGAATCAAATTCGTAGTAACAGTCAGCAGAATACAAGGCAGACAAACGTGGGCCAAAACGTAATGTATCGAAACTACAGTAACGTGGGGGCAAGATGGTTGCCAGGCAAAGTTGTCAACAAGAGTGGTCCATCAAGTTACCGGATTGAGACAGACGAAGGTGCAGTGGTTAGTCGTCATATCGATCAACTTATAAAAAAGAAATCTGTTGAATCCAGGCCAGAGAAGGGAGAGAAATCAGCTACAGTTCCAACACAAGAAGAAACTGTAGCTTCGGAGATTATTGTTAGCAATGATGAGATGGAAGTGCAAGAAGCCAGTCAGCCTGATAATATCATACAGATTCCCGATGCTAGTAAATGGGCTGAGATGTTAGGTATACCGCCTTCTGAGACATTTAGCACCAATGCAGGGAAGATGAAGAGTAAGATGACTGAGCATTCCAAAACTCCATATCAGAGGCCTCATCACTCTAAGGATAATCTGTACCTGTCCTAATTGTAGTTGATTAGTTATATGATTTAATTATTTACACTTCTAAGCAAATTATGTTTACTTAAGTTTATCATCATGTGTTTGTATTTATCATACTTAAGGGGGGAGATATGTCATATACAGAAATATGGTATTAATTGTGGGTTCTACTTTTCTGCCTTATTTCATAATAATGTAGGTAAATGTAGGTAGTTATATAAGTTTCACTTTCTGTGCAGCTACCGAGCTGATTACATGGTCTACCAAGAAAACATGTGTTTCCTTTAATATCCGGACATAATAATTTAAATCTGATTTTCTGCACAAATCCGAGCGGCGCGGGGTGCTTGGAGAGGTCAAACAGCTAACTCGTTTCAGGGAAATTTAGTGGCAATAGATCGGGACACTGGGTCTCAAGGCGACTTTTGCGTAAAAAAAATTTAGTTCGCTCACTTTTTTGATAAACTAACTACAGGAGCAAAACTAGCAAAACTACAGGAGTTTTGCTGGAAAAGACTACTTTACATACACACAAAGACTACTTCTTAGATCCTGGCACAAATATGTTTACTTACTATTTATATAGAATGTGTGAAAATAAATAAAATAAATGGTGTATTTTAATTATTTATTTTGACACATTTATATTTTTGATTCAAAGTTTTGTACAAACATTGATTGTTTTCACATGACGTAGAAATTTACTTAATCTTGTTTTGTTTTATGTCTTAGAGAACTGTTTCCTTGCCCAGTCAAGGTTCATGTTATTGGAGAGCATCCAGATACTGTTTGGTCTGTGCGGGATTTACTGTGCTTTGCGCAGCACACAGCACAAGTCTAGCCTGAGCTCTGTCCTGTGGCTGTGCATTGGGAGCCTTTCCCTTGGCTGCTGTTTCTCGTGAGTATTTTAAAATATTTAGCATGTCAGTGAGCCAAATCAGTTCAGGGGTTTTGGAGGTGAGATTTGTGGGTATAACAAGTTACATTATTTTCCGAATAAAGCATAAATTTTGAAGTCTCGAGTCTAAATAGATCGACGACGTTTGTATGTATATTTCTCTAGTGACTCAAAAAATTGTTGAGTTCAGAAATGAACTAAATTAATTCAGTTGTTTAGGGGATAGGAATAGCGTCAGATCTTCGTGAACTAAATTAATTCAGTTGTTTAGGGGATAGGAATAGCGTAAGATCTTCGCGTGCGACCCAATTTTACACTTTGCTCACAATCCTAATAATATTAATGTGAAAGTTTGTGCAGATGACTGGTTATTAGTAACTTAATCACACTGAAACTGAAACATAATTTTTTTCCTAAATATTTATATTAAACCTAGTAAATATATCTACTTACTACTACTGTAATAAAGATTACATCTATCTATCTATATCATTGTTGCAGGGTTAAATACTCAGGTGTATACTCCTACTACCTAGCAGTATTCCTCATCGGACGGCAGATCTGGCGTAGATTCGGCAGCTCCGAATCCGGCCTACGAATAACGTTATCGGCATTGTGGAGAATGGTCATACTCCTTGTGTTACCGGCGGCTGTGTACGTTGGGGTGTTCTACGCGCATTTGGCAATGTTGCCCAAAGCTGGCCCGCATGACAGCGTGATGACAAGCGCGTTCCAGGCGTCGCTGAAGGGAGGCTTGGCCAGCATCACTAGAGGACAGCCTTTACATGTCGCGCACGGATCGCAGATTACTCTTAGGTAAGATCTCTTATGATTAGATAAGGCCGCCCATTGTACGTACATGCTGCATATCTCGTATGTGTATCTGTAAGTTCCTAGGATAGTAAAGAGTTCTCATTCATGCTCTAGAAGATTGATTTACAGATGTAATTTTTATTGCACACCTTATAATATGGATACTTACATGAAAAACAATCAATACTGAATACTGAAAGAAAAGTGGTACAATGCGCGGCCTTATCGCGAAGAGCGATCTGAAATATTAACTTTGACATGAAATATTTGAACAAAACAGGACGGCAGCGTACGAAGAGCATGACGTACTACGGAAGAGTAAAGTGTGTGTTTGTACCAGAGACTAGTGAAAAGTACTAGTCTCTGGTTTGTACGTACCTACAACTACTACAACTACTACCTACAATATATTTAGCAATTCCCTAGATTTTAGGTATATTTAAATGCATATTTCATTTACGCGTCTTCCTGTACAAAGATCAATGACCTGTTTGAAAATTAGCTAAGTGAAATACTGGCCCTCTTCTTCCTTCTCTACAACCTAACTGCAACCAATAACATTCCGACAGGCATACTCACGGTCGCACATGTTGGCTGCACTCCCACACGCACGTGTACCCCGTGCGTTACACCGACGGGCGCGGCTCGTCTCATCAACAGCAGGTCACGTGCTACAGCTTCAAGGACGTCAACAACTGGTGGATCGTGAAGCGGCCCGAGCAGCCGTCGCTGGCGGTGGCGCGGCCGCCCGACGCGATCCGACACGGCGACGTGGTGCAACTGCTGCACGGCATCACGAGCCGCGCTCTCAACTCGCACGACGTCGCCGCTCCTGTCTCGCCACAGTCACAGGTAGGGTCGGCTCTGTAATTGACTTTACACCCAGCTTACGACGGTGTTCTCCTGTGATTAAACCACTGGTGGTTAGTATTATGGGTATATTTTAAGAGGCTATGTGAAACTGTCAGAAATGACAGCGGCCGAATTGCAAGACAGTGATAGCGCAATTACACACATTACCCCGAGGGAAAAGAGATACATGGATTTTTGTCGCTCAAAAGTAACTGGCGTAAGCGACAAATAAATGATAAAAAATCGTATTGCTTGAAAAGTATGTAATTTATAAAAAAATCCTTTTACATTTATCTAAGTTCTGTGATTGCTCACTCAATAGTATAAAAAAAACTTTTGGAGGATGGATGTAAAACAGATTATGAGGGCCAATTTAAAAAAATGTATCTATCGATAAAAGTTTCAGCAATCGTGTTTCTGTATTACATTTATTTAGATGATATCCTCAAGTAATCACTGTATTAAGTAAGTTGATAATTACAGCTTCTGCTTTCTTGTAGCCCTCACCTACGGCTCGGGCTAGCAATATCGCCTCGACTGTAATTATCAACTTACCGCACTTATATCATAATGTACTATTAATAATACCTTGCGTATTTTTTATTGTTCTAGGAAGTGTCATGCTACATCGACTACAACGTGTCGATGCCGGCGCAGAACCTCTGGCGGGTGGACATCGTGAACCGCGAGCACGACGAGTCGACATGGGACAGCATCCGCTCGACCGTGCGCCTGATCCACGTGGACTCGGGCTCCGCGCTGCGCTACAGCGGCCGCCAGCTGCCGCCCTGGGGCTTCCACCAGCACGAGGTGGTCGCGGACAAGGTCATCACGCACCAGGACACCGAGTGGAATGTAGAGGAACACAGATACACAAAGGGTGAGGGTATTTAAATTATTTATCTTCAATAACTCTGAGGTTGGCTGGAGACAGCTCTCTTACTTCGGGAAGCTGGGATTTTTCGGGGGGCAAATGCACAATGCACCCTTCAACGGGACGCCATAGCAGACAATTTGTACCCCCTACACAGAATAAAAACTGAGGTCAAACTGAACGGTTCATCCATGTGGATCAATCCAATGACGAATCGATTGATCGAGTGGCATATGTGTTGGACTCCAACGCCGCCGCACGGTTCGATTCCCGTTTCAGGACAAACATATTTTGTGTGATGAACATCGATGTTTGTCATGACTCTGGGAGTTTTCTATCAGATAACGGGTTCCCATCTGCTACAAGCTCTGCTTAGTTTTGGACTAGGTGGCGTTGTGTGAAATGTCCACAATATATTTTTTTGTATACTTTCTATAAGC
The DNA here is from genome assembly GCA_932526365.1 of Lobophora halterata. Classification (NCBI taxonomy): domain Eukaryota; kingdom Metazoa; phylum Arthropoda; class Insecta; order Lepidoptera; family Geometridae; genus Lobophora; species Lobophora halterata. The sequence continues at coordinate 8,753,520 of OW052001.1, read as the reverse complement.
TATATATTTGATGACAAAGGGCTTTGGCGTCGTCATTGACCCCCGCGCTTTTGATTTATTATTTTATCGTCCGATCAGTCCATACGTGAATAACGTCCCATCCTTGCAATCCAATAACAATCCATGCAAAAGCAAACAGTCGTGGCATCTTATCATTTTGTTTCAGCGGAAGACAGGAAGGAGCGCGAACGCGAGCTGGTATCAGCGGAAATGATTCCAACCACTGTGACGCAGCTGAGCTTCTGGGAGAAATTCTGTGAGCTGCAGTACAAGATGATAGCGCACGCGCCCGACGCGCCGCTCGGACACATGTTCGCCAGCGAGCCAGTCGAGTGGCCGCTTCTCGTCAGATCCATAGCGTACTGGCTGTCACCCAACTCTAATGTAAGAATAATTTGATGCTGACCACTTGATACGCTTTTCAATGAACTAGGGACAGCTATGATTTTGCTCAAGGTATTAGAACTTAAACTAGTGTTAGTTAAGGTTCTAATACCTTGAAGGCGAATAGTACCCCAGATTCGCCCTCTCGCTCGCGCGTATCTACATTTTTAAAGATTTGAAAATTACTACTTGTAATTACAAAACAAACGGACCTCCATGATTAAGAAATTAACATTACAAGCAAGTAGTAAAACATCCAATTCATTAAAAAATGGTTCCTTGTGTAAAACATTGCCCAAAGTTTTTTTTTTCTTTGGGAAAGGTTTTACACTTGAAAACCGGATGGATTAAATTGGATTTTTTACTACACGTTTGTAATGTTATTTTCTTAATCGTGGAGGTACGTTTATTTTGTTATTACAAGTACTTAGTAGTTTTTAAATCTTCAGAAATGTAGTTACGCGCGAGTGAGAAGGCGAATACTATACGCCTAAACCACAGAATACCTATCCGTAACTGATTATAATATCGTCGTCATATAATAAAATATCTTGTATCTGAAGAGATCTTTAACTTACACACCAGAACACGTATACGCATAACCGTAAAACCCACTTGTGTTTGGTTAATCATATAGTATGAGTACACGCTAAATCTTCCAATGTTGTTACAGGCTCAAATTCACCTGATCGGTAACTTGGTGACGTGGTACGCCGGAACGGTCTCGGTGCTGGTTTACTCCGGCCTGCTCGCGGTGTACGCCATCCGTCAGCGTCGAGCCTGCGTCGATCTCCCGCCGCGTGCGCTGCACAAATTCTACGAAGCTGGATTTATTCTGTTCCTAGGATACTGGATGCACTACCTCCCGTACTTCTTCATGGATCGAACCCTTTTCCTACATCATTATCTTCCCGCCTACGTATACAAAATATTGCTCCTTTCTTACGTAGTCGACCATGTATATTACGTTATTCAATTACGAGAGAAAACTCGGCCGCTCACGAATATTTTCGTTCTTTGTGTTGCAATATGGCTCGCGTATGTTGCGGTTACGTTCAAAAAGTTCAGTGTCCTGAATTATGGCGACACGGAACTGACTGAAAACGACCTCATAAATCTCAGGTGGAAAGATACATGGGACTTTATACTCCATAAAAAGTGATAGCTGGATTTTGTTAATCCTGTTAATCGTAGCTGCCATTTTTAAGATCTTGTCACAATGTACATAATGAAATTCAAAAGACTTATTTTAATATCTTCTATACATACTGTTGTAAGGATCATTATAATATGAATACTCATAATAACTAAGAACATAAAGATGTATTTTTAGCTAATGATTTTATAGTAGCGAGATGGACTTCCATTATTCTTAGTAATTAGCAAGTATTTCAAGACTTATTTTTATTCGTTTTAAGTTTTACATTATATTTTTATATAATTTATATGTATCAATGTCACAAAGTATTTTTAGTCATGTAAGTTAAATTATATTGAAGTATTAGTAATTTATCTACCTAATCCGTCCAACACCCATTTTTACAATGGAAATATTTTTTTAACTACATGATGAGAAAAATAAAAAAAAAAATATTATAAAATTTAAGTTTATTTTACTGATAGAAACACAATAGCTTAGCGCCGACTGTGGGACGGCTCTACATCCATGGGCTGGGCACGAGACACAGGGTGAATAGCCACCGACTCAACCTCCAAGGGAATGACGCGCTGTCTCAGAACTGCAGTGGTGCCTGGAGCATATCTATATGAGCCTTGCTTCTTACCCTGGGAACATAAAACACCATAGTTAGATTAAAAAAATTAAGACTTCTAATACTCTGACAGAATCACACTGGGTGGATACTATGACCTGTACTTAAAATAACTTCTAGGTCATGGCTTCACACATGTTATATTGAAAATGTCTTCGAGCTCATCAACATCAGCCAAATTAGTATTGTAGGTAGTTATGTGATTGAGGGACAAATATCCATGCATTCATAGAAACTTTTGCCTTCACCATATTGGTAGGATCAAAGGATACCTTACCTTGACATTGGCTTCTTCATAAGTTCTCAAATACTGGGCTGGGCCCGAGTTACGGATGACACAGAGATCAACATTGGAGCCAGAGCCCAGGTCATTGAAGATACCAGCGGCAATGGCGTCTCGCACCAGCTTTTTGCCTTCCTCCTCAGACATGTTGGGTTTCCAGCCTGATTCAAACACTGCCATGGCAGCAAGAGATCCAGATCCTATTAAAAAATCATATTGCTTAATTTAGCTAAAAACTGAAAGATGAGACTTGGTTATCATAATCATGTCTTGAAGTGGACCATAGAGATCTAATTACTTACCCATAGTAGCATAGGGCAGCTTGTCAACAGATCCATGAGGGTAAATGCAGTAGATGTGAGGCCCAGTTCTGTCCACTCCCCCAAGGACAAGGGCGGCTCCGATATGACCCTGGTAGCGGAACAACATGCGTTTCAACAGTGTAGCGGCGGTCTCCACCGGCACCGTGCGCCCCGTGTGCAGGCGCTGGAGCTCCAACTGCGAGGACACCGACTGTGTCGTCATTTCAGTGTCCGCTGCCGTACCGGCACCGCAGCAGTACATGTTCCCCGCTAAGTAGTGAATCTTCTCACAGTTTTTGTCCGAAACAGTCGTGTTTTCTGTAGCCCTGGTATCGGCGCCGAGGATGACTCCATCGGCGTAAATTATACCCACAATAGTTGTTCCAGTTTTTGTAGCCTTCGGGGCCGGAAATCCCTTTGAAGCAAGGAAGGCATTGCTGGAAAATAACTAAAGTTTATGCACAATTTCTATCCAACCAAAGTTGTGGACTGATCGCAATTTGTACTAACCGCTGGCAGTTATCGAAAGAGAATCCAGGTGCTGGAACTTCAGGCAACAACACTGCAGACATTTTCGATTTTGTTTGTAGCTTTATCGGGATTTTAGAACAAAATTCAGTTAGAATTAACGAAAATGAAAACCACACACCGGAATGCAAAATAATCCAAATTATTGTTGTGTCAATTCACTGTCAAACAATCATGACTGTTCAAAATTCATTTTGAGTTTTGGCGGGAACATGAAAAATGGCGCATTAGCGGCATTAAATTAATTGACAAAACTTTTATAACTTTGAGTGTTTATGTGTAAAAACGGTGGTTTTTTATCCTATAAGTGCTCGTCAACGTGTATGAGTGTTGGTGAATAGTGTAATGCTGTAAAACGTGACTTTTTCTTTTTGTTGCCTCCAAAACTCCATAGAAGCCTCTAGTAAAGTCGTAACCACCACTACTTTACAGGGGCATGACCATAAAGTTAGAATGTAAAGAGGGGTAATGACATTTCAATTGCGATACAAGAAATGATAATAAGCATGTGCGAGTAATTGTCTATGTGTTGCTCAAAAATAGTGATGGGCATTCAATAAGATGTTTTATCGACATCGATAACTGTGGTACCTACCCATTTTGCGTCACAAGTCTTAATAGAGAAAAAAATAGTGCCTACTACACAATCATGTTGTTATAGAGGGTTAATGAGTGGATAATCCTTCAGCTGCGTGTAGGGGTCATCAGAAAATGAAAATATGTTCCCAGTAGAAATCCCACGGACTTAGAATTTTTACTGGGTACATATTTTCATTTTCTGATTAGACCTGAAGTCCCCCACCCGCAGCTGAAGATTATTCACTGATTACGGCACCACCTGTACATATGAAGATTTTAACCAAAGGAATGAGATGGGTTTGGTTATTATTTATAAGATACTAAAGCTAAATAGCCAAGTTTTGGCGTTATTCAGGAACAAAAACTTATCCATCCTCACAAACTTAAATTCATAATACATAGTAGCAGGACTTACCAATATTTACCTACAACTTACTCATCAATCAAAATAGGCGGTAGTCTTCGAAATAAGATTGTAATAGCTAGAAAGTCGATTGTGTATAATATATATATCTGTTCTTTTTTTAAAGTTGGTTGATTATAATAAACAATAATGAAGCCCATGCAAATGTTTTATTCAATGACTGAAAAATACTTTATTTAAGAATATTAATTCTGAGTTTTGTCATTATATGTAGGCACGATACGTAGGTATATCTGTCTGTCATAATATATGTAGCCTATTAGTTTCAGGTAGGTAAGGTAGGTACTATAAAATAGGGATCAAATTGCAATATGAAGTTGGATCTCGCTTTTTCTTGAGTTGAATCTGTAAAAGAGGTTGATTTATGATTTATGTCCCTATCTAATAATTACTTGACTAATGCCTACTTGCACCAAACTTCCAAAGTTCTAAACAATTACTTCACTCGCTTGACAGATCTTGATCGGTCTGAATCTGAACCGTTAAAAACTGCCAAGCGAGATTGCTTAAGAGCTTTGACAACTTTGTACAAGTCGGCATAAGGTCACAAAATACATTCTTTACGCCTGAATTGAAACATTGTTCAACATGGTACTTACTGGAACATGTAACGTAGGCAGCGAACTTTTCTTCAAAACACGTTAATGTATTCTGAATAAAAAACAATCGTTTTTAAAATGATTGCTGCAAACTTTTATATTGTTTTGATCATCGCTCTGTTTCTGAAGAATTTGTAACCATTTTTTTCTGTTTTGCGGATCCTTTGGTAAGCTGAAATTAAATAAGTAAAAACGATTAGTTATAATAATACTCGTATTTGAAGACACAAAATAAAAATGACACAAGTGGTAAATTTATTTTAACTAGGTAAAAATACCCTAACGATAGAAAAGAAAAGAGTTTTGTACCACTTTGCATAACTACCTACTCATTAGGTACTATCGATATTTCATGACGTCATAATTTTATCAAGCCCTAGCGTAACGAAGCAATATTTATTTTTACGTGAAAAATCTATTATTTCTCCATATATGTAAGAACCATTTGTACACACGGCAAGAGCAATCAAAACTCCACAAGGCACAACGATTTTATAACTAATTGTAGAAGAAAACTGTCCATAAATTTTTCTACGAAAATAAACCAAATATTTTCTTTACTCACCTGTGAAATGAATGATTATCTGGGTTATTTCTATGCGTTGTGCTACACGTGTTGATTGAGCAAGTAACCATGCTCTTTAAAATTAATAAAATGGTTTCATTTTGTAGATTATTGTAAAAAGATAAAATAATTTACAAACAATAACTGACGGGGTCACAGGTGCTTCAAAATGTTTTGAGTGACGTGACTTAGTTCTATACTGCTCTTAATCATAAAAAGCTATACTTGCATCTCTTTCATTAACCGATCTTTTGGGGGCGACAGCCGAAAGTATCCGAGATCTGTGGGCATGACTTGACTTATCGACTCTGACTTATGACAAAATAATCTCTCCATTTTTTTTTTTTTTTTTTTTTTTTTTTTTTTTTTTTTTTTTTTTTTCGGATGGACGTTTAATGCAGTTAGCCGCAGATGGCTGTTACTGCGTCACCGGACTCTCGGCGAGCGCAGATGGCGCTCTGCCTTAAAGCGCAGATGGCGCTCTGCCTTAAAGGTAATCTCTCCAATTACTTGACACTGGCTATATACCTTTGATGTGAAGCCAAAACCGAAGAACTTAGGTTCTTCAAAAGAAAAAAAATATTTCCGATCATAGACAACCTACCTACAAGGATTGTAGGATTTCTCACTGTACAAAACAATCCGATTCAATCGAATCTCCGATTGAAGATCATTTATTCGATCTTTACCTTACTGACAAAATATTACCTCCGTTTCGTTTTTTTTAGCTGGCAATGTCAAGAAGGACGAGGATGCACCTCATTGGAGCAATAATGAATAGTTCGAAACGTACAATTGTGTACCTTAATTGTATATAATAAAGTGTAAAACATGTTGCCATTGACCACGCTTGTATTATTATCGTTCTCAGCTGAATTTTCCAGCCAATCGTGACGAGACGAATTGTCTTCGCACGCCTATTTGTCAAACCATTGCAATGTTGTCGAAAAGTGGCCGAGAAGCGAAATGTGTAGAACGTGATTATCAGTTTTTCTATTAGATTTTAGCATAATATTTTCTATTTAGGTTTAAAATTAACACAATGTTTAACGCAGCGTATGTATGTCTTATTTATTTAACCTCGGCCCTAGTCTTAACGCTAGCCGGTCGCGATTTCTATCAAATACTCGGCGTGACTAGATCGGCGAACACGAATGAAATTAAAAAAGCTTACAGAAAATTAGCAAAAGCATTACATCCAGATAAAAACCAAGACGATCCCGATGCTTCGCAAAAGTTCCAAGACCTTGGCGCGGCGTACGAGGCACTCTCGGACCCGGAGAAGCGAGAGATGTATGACCGATGTGGTGAAGACTGTTTGAAGAAAGATGGTATGATGAACAACAATGACCCTTTTGCGAGCTTCTTCGGAGACTTTGGATTTCACTTTGGAGGAGAACAGCAGCAGCATGAGACCCCTCGAGGGGCGGATGTCATCATGGAGCTGACTGTTTCCCTTGAAGAACTCTACAATGGGAACTTCATAGAGGTAAAACTTTAACCTCACTACCTACTGACTAGAAATATAGTCATCAGATAAAATACTAAATTATTGCTTGATTGATTCAGGTGTTACTTTGCGGAAATCCATAAATATCAATAAATATATTTATATAATTTATTGATATTTATTGATACTAAATTATTGCCTATTTCTATTCCAGATTACTCGCAATAAGCCAGTAATAAAACCTGCCTCAGGTACACGCAAATGTAACTGCCGTCAAGAGATGGTCACAAGGAACCTAGGCCCAGGTCGTTTCCAGATGATGCAGCAGACTGTGTGCGATGAGTGTCCCAATGTAAAGCTTGTCAATGAGGAAAGGCTACTTGAAATAGAGGTAAACATTGTCTTTGGTCCTGTTGGTAACATAAAGTCTTATAGGTCATTTCTGTCAAGGTACTGTTACAGAGAGGTGCACAGCAGCAGGAATAATACCTGTAGGTGTGGTTTCTGCCACTAAATTTGTTCCAAGTCAGTGTTAATTTACTCACCAACAACACAAGACAGAGCAGAATGACAAAGACAAATTTTCTTCTAAAAAATAGAGAATAACTTTATATGCTCACATAATTATAAATGACCCTTGTATCTTATAAAGGTAACCGACATGCTTTCATAGGTATATTGTTTGGGTTACAAGAAGTAACCACAGTTTTCAAGTTTACAAAGGTGACCATACAATTTTTTTTTATGAATTTAATTATAGGTTCCCAAAAGTTAGATACACAGAAAAAGGAAATATAACAAGTGTTTTGTGCAAAAATAACAAACAAATATTATTATTTCAACTTATAGGTAGAAGTAGGTGCTCCAGATGGACACAAGTCACGACTACGTGGAGAAGGGGAGCCCCACATGGATGGGGATCCCGGAGACCTCATCTTCCTATTCACTACAGAAAGGCACCCTCAATTTGTAAGGAAGGGTGATGACTTGTACACCAATGTCACTATATCTTTACAGGTATGACAAATTGAATATTTATGCTTTTTAGTTTTTTTATCTATAGGTATACTGTGTGTGTCTAAGTGGTGAGACATTCATCCATCAACCCAGGGCTCTGCTATTTTAGGGAGCTGGGCTGGCTAACAAAGAGTCAATGCATAATAGACCCCACAGCGAAAAGTCAGTGCAGTGCAGGCACGAAAAAAAAACTGATTGTTCCTAGTAGGAAAGCGGGGGTACGGACAATCGGGAATAGACAACCAAACGCAACCACTTACCCAAATTAGAATTATAGTGGAGAGACAAAATAGGCTAATCTCCTGATGGTAAACTATGCTAGCCCATTACCGAACTAGCTACCACATCATATAACTGCAAAAGTATGGACTGCATAAATCAGTGTGGTGCGTAGTTACAAAAAGCTTATAAACTTAAAAACAGGGAGGCTTGAGGAACCTATGAGTTTGAATTATTTATATATATTAGTTGTGAAATGTAGCATGAAAATTGTGTAATAAGTTGTGAAACTTAATGAATTTCATATTTAGGTACACTATAATAAAACTCTTATCTTGAGCTATTGAAACATTTTATTCAATTAGTGAATAATGTTCATGTTTCACTCAATGTTACACAATCTACCAGCAACTACGATTTCATTATGTAGGTTACCTACATCATTTTAGTAGCAGTGCATGCTTGAACAGTCAGCAATTCATATATGCCAAGTGTCTATTAGGTATACTTACCACAAAATAAGATATGAAGATTTAATAAAAGTTAATGCAAGTTTATTATACTTATTATACATATATTGTATACCTACATATAATTAATTTAAAAAAATCTTCAATATAGTTCCCACACTATATTGAAGATTTTTTTTTAAATAATTAGTTGCAGTCATCTGCTGAATGTAAAGCTAGACTATGATTTTGCTTATAAATGTATCCACCATCCTTTTGTACTTAATCTGTAAGAAGCTGTTTGTATTCTTTTAAATATAATATAAATAAATTGAAAAATATTCTTGAAACACTCATTAACTGTGACCATGAAAAATCCTAACCTTGTGATCATGATAGATAACTCTTACCTGTGACCATAAATATACTTGCAGGATGCCCTTACCGGTTTCACACTGGAGCTGGAGCATCTGGACGGTCACAAGGTGTCAGTATCGCGGGACAAGGTGACGTGGGCGGGCGCGCGCGTGCGCAAGAAGGGCGAGGGAATGCCCAACTTTGAGAACAACAACCTACACGGAAACCTGTACATTACCTTTGATATTGAGTTCCCTAAGCAAGACTTCACTGATCAAGAAAAGGAAGGTTGGTATACTACTGCATATTTTTGGTTACTGAGTATGAGGTGAAGGTATTGTAAGGTGATTGTATTGAGAATGAAGTGAAGTCTAATGGGTTACATGGGTGACAAAAGCCGTACGGTTTTAGCCGCACGGCGAAAAACGACTGTCTAATCTAAGGCTATAACTAGCCGAATTGCCATTTAGACGGTCGATTTACGCCGCGCGGCAATAATCGTGCGGCTTTAGTCACCCCTGTAAATCCCGCATAAGTGTGAGACGAATCGGGTCTGTTTGTTATGTATGATAGTTTGTCCGCCAATAACTTCCAACTCTACACTCTCCCTATCTCCGGATACTATTTGCAATTCCTAGCGTGAACTTTGTCGACCCATTGTCGACGTGAACTTTACTATAATTTTCAAATTCTTTCCGTGGAAGCGATGCTCGCTTCATAGAGATTACAGCTTCCAAGTTTCAAGTCTACGTTACGTTCAGCGGTTTCGGCTCTGCGATAAGCCAGTCAGAACTTGTTATTTTATAGAGATAAGGACTATTTTTTTTTTTGTTACAGCGCTGAGGAACATCCTGAAACAAACACCAAATAACAAAATATACAATGGACTATAAAATAGCATCTATGCCAATTTAATTTATTTAAGTAGTGAAATGAGTGGTATGAACAATTCATATGTGATTCGTGTTACCTGGATGAATGTGATTGATTTTGTACAATTTATTGGATCCAGTGAAAATTGCCACCAGCAACTGGAGAACTTTTTTGTTGTTTGACTTCATATCATTCACAAGTAAAAATGTTTTGTTTAGCTGGTTCATAATAAAGCAGGTTATAAAATAAAATAATTTATTTCAATTTAAATAACAAATCTTCAATTATTCATAGTATAGGTACATATAAAATAATACAAGAAAACAAGGTATGCTACCTTCATCCGATGTCCTCGACTGATATACCTTTTTTTTTGTGTCATGTCACGATGCATACCTACTACAATAATAACCTGCTAACACATTTCACTTACCTACCTATAACATGATTATATTTGTGTTCAATAGTTGAAACTATTCTAATAGGAATCCCAATGTCTTTCAAAATAATATTTCTTATTTTCCTTAAAACTATCAACAAATGAAAGATACATAAATAAACTAAATAATCAAACCTGACAGTAATAAATATTGGTTTAAACTAATTCATTTATAATCACTAATTTATATCATCTGGCACATAACATCACTTTTATCACAAAAAACTATACATATTTCCAATTAGATTGCTCCCTCTCTACCTATCCTAAATAGTAGACCTATTTTAAAACTGTTCTAACCGTTCTCTCTTTACTATGTTTCTTTCCCACAGATATTTCAAAGGCAAAAGTCCCTCAATAACCCATTTGTTTTCATCTCACTAAACGTTTCCATACCACTATGATTTGGTCTCTACTATCTTTCTTTCATAACAAATCAAAGGCAAGTCCCTTCGTCATACTTTTAACCCCTATGTTTTTTGCTGCATATTTTTGTGCATATAATTTTCCTTTTCCTGTCTATATTCTCTATGAGACGAGGCAAGTGGGATGTGTGGTGGGGATGAGCTCGGTCGCGGCGCCCTGCAGCACGCTGTTCACGACGGCCCGCGCCAGGTACCCGACGGAGACCGACGCGTTCGCAGACGCCAACGCTTCCGTGTTATCCAGGGACTGGCCGCTGTCCTGGAAACAGTACCACCATGACATTTAAAATAAAATACAGCGATTTTAAAGCGCCGCGCCGTACACACCACGAGATCAACAATGGGTAAATTAAACTTTGTGAGATGTGAAGTAAACGTGTATTGACTACTAGCTGACCTGCCTGTACATTGTCTATCAGTCAGTCAGGTCCAAGGCTTTTATATAAATTCCAAACCTGAAATAGGACCCGCCCGCCCCTTACAAAAGCAAAACGCCCATTTCTACCCAAGTTCTTTAATCGGCACATTACAATGATAGAAAATGATTATCTATTCTATATAATGAGAAAGAAAATAAGAACATACAGTCGACCTTAATTTACATACCTTAGCATAGGTGAGATGCGCGTCATCGAGTAACTTGTCAAGATCGAGCGGGTGTTGTAGATACAGCTCGGGGTTGCGCCTCAGGATGGTCGCGAGCACACACAGCAGTTCTACGCAGAGCTGGCGCCGTGACGGAGACGCGACCGTCACTAGCGCTTCTTCTACTAGTAGTGCGAATGACAGCTCAGATCGAGACATGTTCACGAGGGTGGGCTCGGCGGGGATCGAATGACCCTGAAATTACAACATTGCACTCGCTATAATTCTATTGCCTTGTTAGATTACAATAAAAATTAAATTCAAAAAATAATGTTTACTTCTGAAAAAATCACAGTCTAAAAAAGTAAGAAACAAGAAAATATTCTCATCTGTAATTGCTATGTGACATGGTCCATGGTCATATAATATATTATATTATTGAAGTATGCTAAAAAAGCCCTTTCATTTGATACCCAACACTGCTTCATTCAAAACTATTTTTTTTTTTTGTTAGGACATAAGTCCTCTAGACTCTAGAGGATATAAAAGCCTAACAAAAAAAAAATGGCGCCCTCTAGAGTCTAGAGGGCGCCATATTTAATGTGAAGCTTCTATCGATACCTCATTTGTCAAATTATGTTAAGTAGTTTAGAAGATACGAGGGAATAGATGATCATTCATACATACCCACATACAAGCATACCGGCCAATATTATAACCCTCCTTTTTGCTTCGCCCTAGTCGGGTAAAAAGAGAATGTCCGAATAAAATGAAACAAATTGATTAATTGAATGATACTAAGCTCCTGTCTTTCTGCCCATTATAAACGTTCAAAGCCTGATTTTATTTCGTAACTTACCTGTACAACAATTCCTTTGGGAGTTCGCAACAGTATATCCCACACTTGAATATAGAAGTGTTTCGGAACGCGGCAGAGACAGCCCTCCAACTGCCGCCGCTGAAGTGGAGTCAATCTAAGAACAATGACATTTCAGGATCACCTTATTTATGTGGTGATATGACATGCGGTGTTATGAGTAATTGTGGTAGATTTTCAATCCGAGATAAGAAGCCTTTTGTCAATTGCATGTAGAAACCGCAATCTAATTGCAACACCTGCCTTTCTCATCTGCTCAGTTAAAAACGTTCAGCTAGAGTAAGCAGCATTTAGCCGATACCACAGGCATTAGGGTGCTTGAAGAATCCACAAGCCACCTTATACCGGTTTTTAGCGATTAGGCTGACCTTTGAATTGTCTTTAAATTAGATTAAGTATAGCCAATTGTTATTTCTTAGTGGTTAACAATAAAGTATATATCTATCTATCTATACCTACTGTTCCAAACAAACTTTGTATGGTACCTCTAAGTGCGGTTTCAAAGTTTCAAACCTCAGCCTACCTGCCTCCTATTGTAGTGCCCTAAAGGGGCTCACATGTGATCCTACCATTATATGACTGGACTCAATAAGAGTATTGAGTACAGAAATCTGCACAGACATGTATACATTCCCAAGCTTTCACATTTATATTATACTCTTAATTTTTCAAAGACATTCTTCTTCTGACCAGCAAGATGACTACATTAATTTAAAAAATGCTTGCGTGCATCATTAAGAGTATTATAAATGTGAAAGCTGACTGTACCTACCCTTTTTCATCTGCCCAGTCTGACACGCTCAGCACGCGTATGAGCAGCATCCTCAGTTTGAATGGCGAGAGGCTCTCGGTGGCGGCGTCGGCGCGGCCCTCGTGCGGGAACAGCGCGAGGTAGAGGCGGATGGCCTCCAGCACCCAGCCCACGCGGATCTTGAGGATCCCGCGGAACATGTCCGGGTTGGTCCCGATCAGCCGGCCGCAGTATAGAACTATTTCCTGTTGAATATGGTACATGGTATGGTAACATGTTATTTATCATGGTATAAAACTGATCACACATAACACTTGTTACTTTCTGAGACCAAGTCTGTTACAAACTGATTTTGTATGTTGTGATGTTGTGATACTTGTCACCATCACAATTTCATTCGTATCTTAAGGCGGCGCAGTCACACTAAGGCCACATTTTTGAGTTTTTTAAAACCATCTGAGAAATCGAAAATAGTGTTATAAATACTGAAAAAAAGATATGCATAAATTGAGGATATAGTCTAGTCAAATTCGTAGCCAGTTACAAGATCATAAGTACTTCACTCTATAGAAAAAAATCCCAAAGTTACCCCTCTTTGTAGTGTTTTTTCAAAACCATGACTAGCCTAATGATATTTTACAATTAATTTTTGCACCTAACTGTAGACAATGAATATTTATAGACAAATTCATAGAGATTGACTTGATAAAACGATTTTCTTTTTTACTAAGCTTAAATAACTACAAATTCGCGAGTGCGGCGGCTTGGCAGGCTCGCTCAGTCGCGCGTTGGCGCTTACGGAGGCCGGACCTGTGTCAGTTTTTCCGCGATGACAGATATCAGAAATTAATTATGCACGACATTATTAACTTTGTCAAGCCTGTCATTCTCTGTCATAGTGCCATAGTTTATGAAAATCAGTATGACTAGATACAGAAGATCGTTATAAGTCAATCAATCAATCAATTCACGTGCGCCACATATGGGACCTGTTAATTCTGTGGAGTCCACTTCATCTTCTGAGCGACTATTAGATGAGCAACCGGGTACAAGGATACGTCAAATAAATTTTGAAGATTTTTGACTTTGATATACATATTTTTTTATTTCATACATGAATTTGTCTTATTTGGTACTCTAAAGGTAAAAGATAAATTTATTGTTATCATTTTTTTATGATAAAAATAAATTTATCTTTATCTTTAGCTGAAAAACATTATGCATTTATAAAGTAAAATAAATTAATACATAAATACCTAAATGTTTGGACATTCCACATAACGCCATCTAACCCCAAACCAAGTAAGCTTGTATTTTGGGAACCAGATATGGGAATCAAATATTTGTCCTAAGCGGGAATCGAACCCGCGACACCGAGCGTGGCAATCAAACACGCTTGCCACTCGACCATCCGTGTCGTCAAAATAAAATTATCCTACTGCATATTTCTCTTTACTGTATTTCCTGGCGGGGTCATTCAGAGTTCACGGCAGCTGAGTCGATGCGAAGTATTTCGCGCGCGGCTTAGGACAACCCTATATGTCTATTTGACGGAACTACGCGCCCTTAAATATCAATAACAGACAGTCAGTAGTGTGCTGACTGTGAGTGGGAGTGATTGCGTAAAACCGCGTCCTGCGTGAATTATTTTACTGTTACAAAATGAAATCATATCACCATGTGACAATGAAATAGAAATAGTTTTCATTTCCATGCCTACATTGCAGAACTAGTCATTTCACATCAAGGTGGTTAAAATAGCAGCAGAAGCCTCTGATAAAAGGCAGACCCGAAAGATAGGCTAGGATCGCCTAGGAACGCGGATCTTGAGGATCCCACGAAACATTTCCGGGTCGGTCCCAATCAAGCGTCGATGACACAGGGCTTTTTTACGAGCTACAAGCCAGCGAATTCGCTTGTATCTTGTAAACTCGCCCAGTGTCATCGGCTTTTTTACAATCTGTTTGTTGACAATCCTTCCCGAAGGCTAATTCGCTCACGCGTTAGCTTTAAAACTCGCTGGCTTGTAACGTGTAAATTAGTTGTGTCTCATCGACGCATTAGGGTGCATTTCTACTGATGCGGAGCTGGCCGGAGTGGAGAGGAACGGACGTTAATTGGCCAATCACAGTGCTCGAGTTTATATGTACACAATTTTATGAATCTGAAGGCATGGAGTACTAACTTGTTGCAACACAGCGCCGATGACGTCATAGGGCTGGATGGTGGAGTACATAACGGACTGGATCTCTCCAGGCGTCATGGGCTTGTCGAACACGGTCTCTTTCTGACCAATAACACCCACCGTCAGCTGTGAACGAATAATGTTTAAATTAACAAATAAGATCTCTTGCAATAGAGTAGAGGCACAACCCAGTATCCTGCTCCGTTACTTCAAGGAGCTGGGATGGCTGGGACAGGGTTAATTGAATTTTTCGGGGGGCCAATGCACAATGCACCCTTCAACGGGACGCCAGTGCAGACCGGCGTTCCCCCTACACAGAATAAGAAAGAGTAGTGGCTAGATGGCGCTGTGTGAAATGTCCAAAATATTTCTTCATTTATTAATTTAATACTCTCGACCGCCCTCTGAGGCTCGTTTACAGGTAAACGGTATACTAGTCATGGAAAAATGTTGTTAGGAGTCGCGGACTAGATTTAGAAAAAAAATAATCATTCAAAATATAAAAATAAAAGTATTTTTCGAAGAAAAAAAATATGTTTCTTTGTTTTTTATTTTTCGATTGTCTACCGGATAACAAACAAACACTGTAAAATAACAATGGGTCTAACGTTATTGGAACACTTAAAAATCTTTGGTTGAGTTTTCTAAGAACATGGCCTAAATAAACCTGAACAAGGAATAGTGCCCTTTCCTGATCTGAATAGACCTCAACAAGGAATGGTGCTTTTTGCAAGGCGGAGCAGACAAATGTAAAAAAAAAAAACAAATTATCGTCTACGAATTCGTATTCGTGTGCACTCGCCTGTTTCCCGTTGACGAGCACGGTGGTGATGAAGGGGCTGATGGAGTCCACGGTGTGGTTGAGTAGCGACGAGCAGTAGCGCACGGCGCGCCAGTGCCGCAGCACGCCCGCGCTGTGGTACAGGCTCTTCAGAGACTCCAGGGCGTTTGTGCCGTTCACCTAACAATATACAACGCAAATTTATAACGAAAAAAAATACGCACAGATATGACAAAAAAGCTTAAAAAATTAAGTCGATTGTTTTTCAAAATAAATATGATAAAACTTTGACAAATGTTACCGTTAGTCGTTTTCCTATGGCCTTGTGTCAATCGGTACCCAAAATTGGTAATAAAGTAAGTTTCATTCATCGTTTGGCAAACCCGGGTACCTAGCTCGAGCTAGCTCGCAAAAGCTCGGCTCGGGCGCCGCACTCGCCCCGCTATCACTTTGTCATTTTGTGGAAACCCAAAATTCTGACTTCACAGATACAACGTAGTACCCCTTCTGCATTGCCCATTTAAGTTTTTTTGGTAACCAAAAATTTGTGGTGTATAAAAGGTTTTTTTCATACGAAACCTGTCACTTGTTTGTTGTTTGTTTAAAATCAGATATCTATACGATTAAAATATTTTTAAGATTAATTCAATATTTTTTTTATTGTTTAAATTGGTTAATTCATAACTCGTTATTATCTATGCTTACCTCATACAAGGGTCCTTCACGCTGCATCAGAATACCCCACAGCTGACACTGCGCAAAGATGTTATCGCTCGATCTCAACGCCGTCACAACATCTGCGGTAGATCTGAAAATATAGTTCTGTAACGCTCTTGGAATAAACTAAGCTTATCGGTTATTTTATTTC
Source organism: Lobophora halterata (assembly GCA_932526365.1). Taxonomy (NCBI): domain Eukaryota; kingdom Metazoa; phylum Arthropoda; class Insecta; order Lepidoptera; family Geometridae; genus Lobophora; species Lobophora halterata. Next base: position 8,736,808 of record OW052001.1, on the reverse strand, counting down.
TTACAAGGATATTAGGATTTTATTTTATTTTTTATTGATTTTTTGTATTAACTCAGTGATCATATCTATGGGAACTAATAGCTGACGCCTGCAATTTTTTTTGCGTTGCGTTTTCCAAAATTCCTTAGTACGCACTCTCGTATTTACTAATTTTAATTAAAAACAATGTAAAATTAAAAAAAAAACTCAAAGTGTCAGCTAGCTGTGTCATAGACATAGTCCAAGCAGGTATAATGAAAATCTATTTCGATAGATATCAAAAAGAGTTTGTACTATTCGCAGGGGTATTTTAGGATGTGCGCATAACTAACAGAGTAGAGAGTTATAAATAGTAACCAAAAACAATTTAAAAAATGGGATTGATTTTAAGATGTTAAAATTAATTCATTTTAATATTTAAATCCCCACAAGGGGAGAAGACTAGTGGGGTTTTCGGGAATAACCCTAATCGAGTATGTAACTAATTTTAAACAAACAAGTTTCAAGTTTCGTGTAAACAAAATGTAACCTTGTATATTGATGATATAAGGCTGGTTGTGGTACTGACTTGTGTTTGTAGGTGTCGTATGAGAGCAGTTGTTCCCTGTAGGTGAGCGTGCGCGGCACGTCCGTGAGCGACTGGTAGCCGATGTACTCGTGCTCCAGCTGACGGAACTGCGTGAACATCTCCGCGGGGAACTCACCCTGGCTCATGAAGTCCAAGTGCTCTGGAAAACATGTCTTGATGTAATTTAATGTTTTTGTACTTATAATGTTATTCACTTTATGTAATCTAATCACGCTTGATAGTTATGATGCCCCAGTGAACATGGCACCATGGTTACATTCCTAATGGTCAAGCAGTGCCTACAACACAAGTATAAACTAACACTAGTTCTAAACACTACAGATTCTGACTGTTAAGAATTGTCAAGCGAGTTAAGTCATTGCTTAGGGTCTTTGACAGTTTGGTGCAAGTAGGCATCAGTGGTATAACATTAGTTAGTGTAGGCACTGCAAACCAAAACTAAACATCACAAGCCATCAAATTATATGTTACATAGATTATCATAATATTTTTAAGCTTGTTTATGGTACAAATAAAATTATCTTTATCTTTAGATCAAAATAATGTGAAGCTAAATGGCTCGCTTCCGTTGTCGGCTTTTACATATTACGCCGCATCGCACTTCTCTCACTTCACGGCATGCGATGATGCGAATCTGGCAAGAAATAAATAAGAAATATGCTATGGACTGTGAATATTGAGAGGTTCCTTTGTTTTCAGCTTGTCCATAAGGCTCAATTCACACCAAGATAGCAGCAGCGCGGCCAGCGTGAAATAATTTACACGTTATATATCTATTAAAATACCAGTATTGCAGGACCACTGATTGAATGAGCTCGCGGCGCCGCTGCCATCTTGGTGTAAATTGAACTTAAGCTCACGACCTGCCTGATGCTCTTTTGTTTTCTGCATATACATAAGGCTCATTAAGCATCGTAGAGGTTCAATACTTACCCATACAAGAGCTGGAGATCAGGTTCTGTAGGCGTCCAAGTCGCACTTTGACGCCGTCGCAGTGTCCTTTCTTGAGCATTGCGAACAGATCCAACATCTGCTTGAAGTGCGGGTCGCGCATGTGTTCTTCGCGCACCAACAGACAGACGGTCGGACGTCCGGAAAGCCGCCAGTATCTGAACGTATACACTTCACCTTTAATACGGTTTCTGATTAGCGTTTTTTTTTTGCGTGTATACGGGCGGTTTTGTACTCTGGAAACTTTAAAAGCGTGTCGCGCGTATACGAGTGTCAGTAGCACGAAGGTCTATCGCGGCTTATAATAGGTAATTTATCTGTTATGGGAGGTTTTCGTTTTTTACAACTGACACACAAAATGACACTGGAAGACTCAAATCGCCTTGAGTGCTGCTTACTTGCCAACGAACTGCAGTTCAGTCTTGATATCGTCAATGAGTAGCGCCATATCTCGGTACAGATAGAACTCTGAGACCTCGAATATCAGCGGATAGCACAGCACAGTCATTCCGCACACCCTGTAGATCTACAAAAAAAGCATAAATCATTATTTAAATACCATTAAAGTTGTATTTGGTATAATAATAATAAGCTCTATTACAATATGTATTAAGTTGCAAAATAGTTTGCCTGCATACCTCTGGCTGCTCAGTATTGAATTTTAAACTCTGTAACAGTCCTAATAGAATTAAAATTTTCACACCACCTGCTCGACAATGTCCAATTACATATCATGCTATAATCAAGGTAAAGCAAAGCATTACCTACCAAGGGAGGTAATGTTGTATGAAACACCCAAGGGTTGTAATGTGATTTGAATTTGGAACTTCAAATTCGTGTGGAAACTCGTGGAAAACTCTAAGTAAAAGAACGCCCATATGACATTGTAAAAAGGTTTGTTCGAAAATCGAACTGGCCACTCATAAAAAAAAAGAAAAAAGGCGCGACTTCAAAGATTGTGAAACAAAAGACAGTGCATGTTCGCTGCTGGAGCCCTGGCTTTTTATTGCCTCACAGAAGGTGTGAAAAGTAGAGTATGCTCCTCTGGGATAAAGCCTGTCTTCGTCTTGGGTAGCTTGAACCCCTCGCGTCACTCAGGACTCTACATAACTCCCTCGCCCCTCGTTAGCTCAGGGTTCAATATGCCACCCGCGACATAAGACACTGCTTTATCCCCTTAGTGCATAATCTACTATTGCGTGCGTACTTTGCTCGTGCCGAGCGATCCCACGGGACGAATAGGACGTCCCGTCAGCTTCAATTTCGGGCATACTCCCAATTCTCTGTACACATGGACCAGCTGAGTAGAACTGCACACCTAAAAATAAAACACAATAAGCCGCTTTCAACCAACTGGCAAGTATATAAGGTACAAAATTAAATTGCTAATAAAAGCAAATAGCAAAATTATTTCAGGTAATTGAAATTTAAGCCATATCTGACCTAGCCACGAACACGATAAGGTGCAGAATTAATTGTTACCTGCACTGGTTCGACTTCATGAGGCGTCTGCGTCTGGATGCCGTAAGTTCCCATCATGGCTTGAAGACGCATCGACTCCGCAATCAACACTACTTGAACCACCAAATCTGTTGCTATGCCCTGAAAAAAAAATAGTTTATTCAAAGAATTCTCATTTGTGACGAGTTAAATACATTTGATCTTCAAATTCAAAATGCGTGAGTACTGAATTGAGGCTGATGCGACATTTCTAAAGGACGACGTTAACGAACGACGAAAACGTTCTTAGGCTTACATTTGCCACTAGCGGAAGCGCTAGTACAAGAAAAAGACAACATCATGCTATCATAATGATTCAACATAATACCTGTGATGATACTCACAAAACCCGGCTTGGCCTGCATTGGGGCAAGAAAGTAAATTACATTTTAAATAATTCTGAAAATAAATTATCAACACTAACACTATTTTTCCACGCTGCGGCGCTTGCAAAGAATGACAATCAAAGTATCCAACTAAATCTATGGCAACTATTGCCTTTATAATATATATATATATAATATATATTATAATATATATGAATTTATAATATATATATATATATATAGTTGAAAAATGGTTTGCTCAACACCCAGAACTGGAATTCCTTCAAGGCAAGGTTTGAAATGCTTGGACCAATATTTATTCTGTAAGTTACCAATGTGATACAAGTAAAATTTCAACAAAAAAACCGACTTAATGGAAAGCAAAATACGCGTTTACTTGGATGATATTTTTCTAGTGATTTTATTTTAAAAACGAAACTACTACACAGACTTTCATGAATTTTTATGGGGCCAATCTGATAGTAGTTATCTCCATTCAAGTAAAAAAATAATTTGCCAAAACGCTTGATATATGACAAAGTTCAGAAGTAACATATATATAAAAAAGTACCTCTTTTTTAAATCGGTTGAAATATTAAAGAATGTGTTGTAATACCTGAAAGGCGGAATACCGGCCGGCGCGCCGCGGTCGGTTGTAAGACGGCAGGTATCGCCGGATCGGGTCGAGCTCGTTGACGTGCAACAGGCCACCCGTGAGCAGCTGAGCCAGCACGAACATCGACTGCGCCCACAGGAACAACCCTCCTGTGTCTGATTCAACAACATATCTATTGAAGATTTGTTCAGACAGATTAGACGAAATGTCTCAGGCTAAAATTGCACGCAATGCACTGCGATCAGTCATTTTGTATGGCCACCATAAAGGAAGGGCGTGCATTCTTAGTCCGTACGTGAGTCACGGCGGCATTTCGAAAGTTATCTGCATAAAGATTTGGGCAAGACATTAAAGAAAGACTATTGGGCGGATAGGAAAAACAAATCATTATTCTCTACCAAATTATCTAAGCAACGCGGAGCACTAAACTATTGCAGCACTAACTGCTAATAATTCTAATTTATGATATGTCGCTAAATTTTCAATATTTTATTTAACTGATAATTATTCTTAAATAAAATACTGAAAATTTAGCGACATATCATACAATAGATGAGTGAAGCTCTTCAAAACCGAATATCCTTTTGTAAAGTGTTACAGTTTAGTTTTAGTAGGCTAAAATCACAATCATAAATCTGGTTATTTACAAGAAGAGATGTGTTACTTATTACAAGCCTATTAGGAGAAAGCAGAAGAGTGACTAAGCCAAAGAACATTTCAAAAATAGGCGGCTTATTATTTGACACTGGCTTACACAAGCGAGAAAATAGGATTGTACCAGTAAAATTGCGTTACAAGCCTATAAAGCCATAAACAAAAAGAAGAAGAACACTCTGCTATCTAAGAGCTGAATACAAAGCTCAATCAAGAGTGGAGCGATCAAACTGAAGCTGAGCTTTCTAAAGGCTTATTTCCACTAAAGCGACAACTTGAAGACTATTACCACCGAGACAATCAACCAATGAATGACAAGATCCAACACATATTTGAGGTCATTCGCGCTGTTCATTGGTTTGAATTCCCCAATGGTAATGGTCTTCAATTTACTAAATACTAGAACAGATAATGATTAGATTAAAATAAATAAACTACGTTTTTATGCTTTTGCTTTATCTCGCTTCCGAGATTAAGCAGTTTTTATGGTTTAAGAATGCATTGTCAATGAGTTGTGAGCTACCCTGAATGTTTCTATATCTAATCAGGAAGTGCTCGTTCGAGTTGCAAGATTCCACACGGAACGAAAAAAAGACAGACAAGAAAATTACTTCATAAAAACGTTTTAAAACTACAGGTGTATCTTGACTAATGTAGTGGATAATTTATAAAGAATTTGTTAGAGCCAACTAGGTTTCCAAGTAAATACAAAAGAAGCAAAGGAAACGAGAAAAATGTTAGAGTAGAAAACAGTTGAAATCAAAATATCTCCACACAACCGTTACCTTTGCTTTCGTGGTCGCCTGCCGAGTCTGGAAATTTTACACCCCGTTTATATTTCAACACGAAAAAGTGGTCACACGTATAATACCAACATCTTTTAAAAACGTTTGTACGGATACATAGTATATAGTTAAGTTAAGCTGGCGCTAAGATATCAGTCAAACAAGTAACGTTAAAATCTAAAAAAAATATGGTTTTAGAATGCATTGTCATCGAATAGAATGTTACCCTGAAAGTTTCAGACGGATAGCTTATCGAGACGTGCTCGAAATTTGAGTTGACATTGTAAAAAAACAGTCAATTTATAGAATCCATACACATTTATAAAAGTGATACGAGGGCTCGCGAGCATTCGACGCGAGGAGGAGAGAGTAGTCCATTTCCTGTGTCAAGAGCTTTGCTAGGCAGCTGAGACGTTTTTCAGACGTTTTTTGTCGCGCGTATACGAGCAGATTGGTACTAGCAAAACTTCAAAAGCCGAACGCGCGTATACCAGCGTTTACGCGCGGTATTTTCCAGCGAGTGTCAGTAGCATGAGTATTCTCTCGCGGCTTGTCACGCGTGGCGATAATAAAAATACTATATCATCTGTAGGAGTTTTCGTTTTTTACAACTTGAATTCATCTATTTAACTCACTTGCTGGTATCCTTCGCACAGAGTTTGGATCACTGCGCTCGTTCTCAATACCTTCGCGGGGCACGTAGTAGTACCACGGAATCACCGGATCTAAAAGTACACACAGAAATAAATACCTATTTATTTCGATCGTATGTTAAAAAAGTGGCAAGATATAAGATAAACAACTGCCCTTGACCACATGGACAAAAAAAATTTAGGTACTTTTCTTTGAATTTAAAACTATTTATTGCCAATATCCTAGCAACACGTTATTGTTATGTTAATAAAATGTGTTAAGTCTCTTAGTACCTATCTCCAAATTACATATAACATGTACCCTTGCATCAGTAGTGCATTTAGGCTCTGAAATTGCCGACTACATTGCTCTAAATTTTAGAGCAATGTAGTCGGCAATTCTACCAACAAAGTACCTACACTTAATATCATCACTAACAAACTAGTACATACCTCCATGTTCGTCCATATAAATCCTGGCTTTCAACAGTTTCTGATACTCCTCAACTTGGTCGGGCAGCGTGCGGAACACGCCGTCGATGATCATCAGCACGTAGAACAGCGGCCATTCGGACTCCACGCCGTCAAACTCCTTCAATTCGCCTTCGTTGTAGTACCTTCATTGGAGTAATAACACTAGTGTGTAACAATAAAAAAAAATATAAGTAGTCCTGTCTGAATGACACCGGCCAAACCATTGAACGAAGAGATGTATAAATAGATAAATTACTTCGTTTACCACCAAAATACTTAGTCTAAAAAGCCGTGTTGAGTTGCTAAATATTGCATAATAAATAGTTCTCTATATGTTCTGGATAGCAGTACCAATGGGTACCTACCTATTCATCCATCCACCTGCGACACAAGGAATCCTAGTGCAGGGGTGTGAGTGTGTGAACGTGAGTGAGTGTGAGTGAGTGTGTGTGTGTACATATTGTACCTACTACCTAGTGAATGTACCTAGATTAAGATTCTGAGAATAAATCATTTATTCATTCAAACACAATTGGATATACTTAATCTAATCAAAGGGCGGCCTTATCGCTAAAAGCGATAGAAAGTGGAGAGTTAAAATTAAGAGGCGTATTTAAAAATTCGGATTTTCCTGTTTATAAATAATGCAATTATTTAACAAGTCATCATTCCACATACCTTCTGGTGCTGTCCTCGAGAACGCACTTGTACCCGTCCCGGCTGAATCGTTTGAAGCCACACTTCCCTTGCAATCGCCTCAATATGTTAGTTTTCGTTAGCTGCACTAAATGTTCTTCGTGGGTTGCGAAAGCGGGAAAGGATATTGTTGGCAAGAGAGCGGCATCCACACCCTTAAAATATAAACAAGTTAAAATCCACTTTGACAATCAATTTTAGACAACCATGTTTGATCTAGATTCGCAAGAAAACGTCTCAGGCGCTATCCTACTTGGCTAATGATCGTAAGAGCAAACGATGCGTTTTCATCGCACGATATCGTACGATCGTATTTATATGGCTAATTTTCAACGCGCAATCGTTTGCTTGTACGATAGTCAATAAGGACAGTGCCTCAGGTATCGTCAACTCTATACATTACTTTGAGGTTTACGTGCTTTGGTTAGGTAGGTATTATCAACTGAATACATTATTCGTCATATGGTCAGCGCTAAAGTTTCGTGCCGCTACTTGTACACTAATTACCTTTGAGCTAGATTCTCGCGGGAGCATAGTTTCGAAGATACTTCTGTTGCGATTGTGTGCATCAATGTCGACGTACACAACGCTCCACGACGCTCCCTTGTCGCCGAATAAGTTGCATCCGTTGATCGCTTCCAGAGCTGCTTTTGCCATGCCTGAAACAAACTAGGCATTAGATATTGAACCTGAAAGTCGGGTCTCGGGTATAAGATTGAAATCTAACCGATGGAAGAAGCATGGATCTCAGGTGTTCCGTCATTGTACTTGGAGCCTCGCTCCCACATGCCGTAATCGGGCGTCCGGTAAGCACGCTCCACGTAATACACTAGGTTTTGGACAAACGCGACCTCGTCCTGTAACAAATTATACAATATACACATTACTTTAATAATACGTACTTTTTATTAAAGTAATGTGTATATTGAACACCTTTTTTAGTAAAGAAGTGACGAGACGGCGATCCCTTGATGTTAAGAGATCACGCCTGCCCATGACTAGAACAGCGCTTCACAGAATGGGGGCGGCAAACTAGCACTTTAATTCCATAGCATAGTCTACTATATTCCGAATTTCCGAAACTATGAGAATCATTAAACTTTCAAATAATGTATGCTTCGTTCCAGTTGGAATCTGGTATGGATGGACCCTGATTATAGAAATTTAGATCTGTCTTACGTAACTTCGCATAATTTACAGATGAAAAAATAAATGTTTGCTTTCAAAATCTCAAACCTGCGCCTAGGTACACAATCTGCAGGCCACATGTGATCATTGCATCTATACTAAAAAGAACAAGAGACCACATCAATCTGTAGGTGATAGTTCTGCTCATCAGCCAGCACTGGCTCTCCTGGAGAGAACAGCAGTGTACTTAGTGGATCTATGTATAGCATACCTGTGTGTACACAATCTGCAGGCCAGATGTGATCATCTGTACTAGAAACAGCAGATACAGAGAGACCACATCAATCTGTAAGTGATGGTACTGCTCATCAGTCAGCACCGGCTCTCCTGTAGTGAGATGGAACTTGACGTGTAAGGCATGCGCGGCGCTTTGCCGAGTTTTGAACGCCTCCACTCGAGCTGACTGCTTGATCCAACACTCGAGGATACCGCGCATACATTTCACGGTGCTCTGGCCTAGCTCGTGCGATTTCCCCCTGTCGTCATCTATACGCCTGAAAGACACCAAAAAGGCTTGAATTTTAGTCTTGCTACACCACCCGTCAGAGAGGTGTAATGACTTGAAGGAAATGATACCAGAATGGCAAAATGTGCACTAAGGTCCATTGGCATTGATTGAAAAACGAAGTGTAATAATAAACTAGTAAGTAAGTAATTGATACAATTAATATTGCAAGGTACTCAAAAAAAAAGACCAGAATAAATAATTCTAAGACCCCAAATTCGATGTTGTTTAATTATTATTGCATAGAAAGATGGTAAATAGGTAGATTATTCAACAGGTTTACCAACCTTCTTTAAAGTAATAAAAAATACTTTTTATTCTTATGCCAGTCTCTTTTCTATTGTTCCACCTTTTGTTAGAAGCACATTTTAAACATAAGTTAAGTAAATACCTGTATGCCTGGTAAAGGCCCCATACTGCCGAAGCACAGTAGATGCTGTCCCTCACACTGGCTACATGGAGGTCTGATGACAGCACCGGAAACAATCCTGTGATGGGACTTTGGTATCTCAACAGCTGTCTCTTTACTGAAAGATAAAGGAAATAAGTATTAAAAATGCACAAGTTTGTAAGGATTTTTGTATGTATTGCTATTTGCTATACTAGCCTGCTTTGGGCTGAATTTAGTTCAGGATATTGAATATAACATGTTGGTCATTATTACATTTGACAACACAATTGGTCAAGTGGCAAATATGTTGGACTGCCACACTGGTGTTGCGGGTTCACTTCCTGTTTCAGGACAAACATTTGTGTGATGAACATTAGTGTTGGTCCTAAGACAAGGTGTTTTTATGTATTCTACTTATGTATATATTAATAAATAAATGTATATAAGTATTCTGCTGCTTAGTTTGGGCCTTCAAAGTTATACAAACCAATTGCATAGTAAATGTCTAATTGCCGGACTGTATCTTCATAATTTGAAATCTTCATAAACTGCTGGGCACTAATGTCGTCTATACTGCCTTGGCGAATCATCATGTCTGGGTAAACCTAAAACAAATAAGATTGTTAACTCTTTTGGATCTTCTTACTGTGTTCTTCGAACCAGTGTGGTGAAAGGATTTCAAAGCGACTCAAAGAGGCTCGTTTCATGCACTACTCTTTTGGATAATAGTGTACAGGTAGTTATAGTACGGCTGGCCAGCCGCGGCCGGCAGATCTAGGCTGGCGGATCTAGGCCGGCTTGAAGTTGGTGTTGGAATCAATCCACCTCACTTTAGCATTAGCAGAGACTAGTAAATTAGTCTCTGGCATTAGTTAGTGTTTGAGTACCTTATATCTCTAGGTAGGTATTATCGTCACTTAACTTAAAGCCGGCGTAGATCCGCCGGCCGTACTTTACTTTGGCGTACGGCCAACCTCATTGACATCTGGAGTTTCCCGATAGAGTTACCAGTTGCATAGACGACCCAATCCTTTATGTAATATAGGTAGCCTATATATGTAATGAATGAGACTGATAAGGATTCTAATAATTATTGTTTCAAGTCAAATTATTGCTTACACCTTTTTATTTGTAGGTATCTCTTATCATCAATAAATTATGTTCTAACTGCACTTTACACGTAGCACATCGTTTTACTATGATATAACAAAAATAATCACATTTGATTTTTTATAAACACATTGTTTGTATGTATTTATTTTGATCGTATATAAAGAGTACTCTGTGATTTTGATAAAACAACACAGATTAGTCAGAGTATGTAAAACAAGCAAGAACAAGTTAGACATCAGAAACTGGATACCGCATGTAGAAAACGGTGTTATAATTTTTTTTTTGTTTCGTAATCGTTTATAAATGTTACTTATCAATATTATTTATGCATGACTTACGGGACTCTGTATTTACATCATGTATTATTAATTATTATGTTTAGTACAAATTAAAGAGTACACAAATATAACGCATTGGATTTCCTGTAATGTTATGTTTATACAAATAAAATAATTGAATTATATCAATCAAACGAATGTCGACCGATATGATAGCCTATTTCCAGCCGCCTAGCCGGTCCGTCGTTTTTCGTTTGATATGGTTGATAAATGAATAAATAAAACCAATTTGACTTAGAAGGGTTATTTTTTTAAACAAAGCAACCCCAAAATTATGCAATGACAACCATTAACTGACATTTTTTTTTTCTTTCGAAGAACGTAAGTTCTTCGGTCTTGGCTTCACATCAAAGGTATTAGCCAGTGTCAAGTAATTGGAGAGATTATTTTGTCATAAGTCAGAGTCGATAAGTCAAGTCATGTAAGTAGTGGTGTTCAAGTAAAGTAGTGGTGGTTGCGACTTTACTAGAGGCTTCTATAGAGTTTTGGAGGCAACACGAAAAGTCACGTCTTACAGCATTACACTATTCACCATCACTCATACACGTTCACGAGCACATAATGGATAAAAAACCACCGTTTTATACACTCAAAGATATACAAGTTTTGTCAATTAATTTAATGCCGCCAATGCGCCATTTTTCATGTTCCCGCCAAAGTAGCCGTTGACTGACATGACAACAATGACAGTCCCCATCCACCCCAAAATGCAGCCCAAGGTCACGCAAGGTCCTTAGCGAAAAGACACAGTGAAAGTTGGCTTCCGGCTGAAATTAAACATATTGGGTACCTCAATGCTTGTTAAATAGGTAGAAATGTCTCTGAAACACTGCAGTTTTTTAATGAGTAGATTACTAGAATAGTTTACATAAATATCGTTTATTTTCGAATATTTAAATGTTCGTTGCAGTCGAATGTCAACGTTCTGACCGTCTATCATACCATTGCATTGGGTCCTCCTTCATTCGTCTCTTGTGTCTCTGTCTGTTTCATACATACGTAGTACCATAGACATCTGACCAGATCTGGTCAGATGTCAATGCGTAGTACAAAGAACTTGTATACTATGTATCTAGAATGCCGACTCACACGAAAACTGCGAGCCGAAAGAGCTAGAACCAGTAAGGAGTGTGTCTCGTTCTGTAGGGCGACCATAATTTTTGAACTTTGAATATTTCATTGAGACAAACAAGCAACCAAGGGAAAATTCAATCTGCTCAATAAGCAATCAATGTTATATACATACGTTACTTTGCATTATTGTTTTAAAATTATATTATACATAGGTGCATTAAAATATCAACAAAAAAGAGGGCGGTGCGCCGCATTCTAGTGAGGTAGGTATATCTGATTCAATGGTTTAATACTGTTTCTTTCGAACAGTAATTATTTTTCTCGGCAGTTAGGTACCTAACCTACATGACAGCGACTGTACTAAACCTTTCAAATGAATCTGAATAATATTTAGAGCAAATCGTCTAATTTCGAAAATTGTGCCACTTATTTCAAAAAATATGGCCATGTTAATTTTAATTGTATGCTGGCAACTGTGTGAACGAGACACACTCCTTAACGAGTGGGTCTCTATCAAGGATTATGAATCCTTATATTTAGATTTAATTAAAAAATAATTTATTTTCAAATAATAAGGTTCAGAATTCTTAATCCTTAAATAAAACAAAATGGCGTGTTAGCTCTCTAGATACATAGTATAGAAGCTCTTTGGCGTAGTACTCTGATTAATCTGTGGTTTCATACTTTTTATTTGCAAATGGAGTTGTTTTGATTTGTGTTTGTGTAGTATTTGGTAAAAAAAAGATAAAAATGTTTCAGCCAAGTCTATTTAAAAACGTAAATCCCGTTTAATCTATAGAGAGATATTAAAGGGTGAGCTGTAAAAGAGAGTAAACTGTTTATGATTTATGTCGATTTTCTTTGAAGCTTTCAACGTAAATAGCAAACTCTTATTTTCAAATAATTGTGTAATTTACAGTCATTTGAACGTGTATTATGGATAACGGAAAGGATGAACATAGTATTAGCCGCAGTAGAGATGCACAGGTCTTTCCACTTTAGTACAAATGCTATGATTAACTCCACCTTGCACAAGTTTTTCTCTGAATCTTGGCACTACCTTACTGTTTACCTACTTTACTAAAAACTGCAATAGCTTATGGACTATGGATACTATAGATAGTCAAAATATATCTGAAATTGCAAACATGCATTTATAAAAAAAAACTAATGATCAATTTTATCTAAGTACCTAACAATGTTCACAATAACAACTCATCAATACAGTTCTCAAACCAATGTTATGCTAATCACTTGATATGATTAACCCTAACCTATATACCTACAAAATTATGTTGTATTATTTTATTTGAGAAGAGGTTGCCTAATAAGAAAGATAACTATTAGAACTGTTGATTGCTTTTCCAGGTAGATTTGTTTACTTTAATCGGAGGAAGTTGGCCTCCTGCGCCTCGCGAACCAAAACACCCTGAGTATAGATCAGCTCCTATATCTATTCCGCGCCGTCACACTATGCAGCGGTCGTCACAAAATGACCGTGTCAAGTCTGTGAACCTCATAGAGCACATAATACCGGAGCGGCGGCGCAACAAGCCACAGACAGTACACTTTGAAGAGCCACATTCTACTAAGATGGTTCATGAACCCAAGAAAATTGATACTGGAGTGTTAGTCGGTAAGGTCTTTATGGTTTTCATACAATATTAGACTATAGAAAATTTTCGAAAGAAACAATAGTAAGGTATGAATATGTATTGTGCATTGATCCCTTTTTTTACACTAACTATACCCAAGCCAGCTCAGCTCCCCAAAATTTAAAAAAACAGGAAACAGCAACTGTACTACTACTCTGTATGTTTTTTTTTAATGAAATAATGATGATGAAGTAACCAACATTTATCTATCTATCTATCTACCTATCCATAAATTCTTCCAAATTTTTACATTATTTTATAATGTTAGTGAGATGTGATTATTACAGATGTTTGTAGTGAAGGTCCACAAAATGTGCATTCGTCTGCAATGGGATCACCTCATACATCGTCCACATCAAGACCATCAACCATGTCACGGAATCAGGTATGTTCTTATTTATCAATACATAAAAAAGGCTAAGTCCTGAGTGACTGACTGACAGACAATGTACAGGCTAAACTACTGAATATGGAGACTTTAAATTTGGGTGATCATGTTCATCAAGAAGTGTAGGCGCATATTATGAAAGGAATTTGCTAACTTACAGGATAAACGAAGTTACGGGCGTCAGCTAGTAAATAATAAAAGAATAGGAATAAGATATTTACTTACTATAAAAGGTAAATATAATAATAGTGTTATTAACTACAGTACACTTCAGTTTTTGTATATTCCCAGGGATCCATAGGGTCCAGAGGAGGAGCTAATACAGATCAACCATATGGAGATGTAAGGTGGATAGGTGAGTGATCCAAATTATGTCTAATCTTAACATCCTCACTATTAAAACTTATTACTCCTATCAGTGATTTGACATTGTTGAATGAAACCCAGGTCATGGTAGGAGGTACCAGTATTTTACACTCTGTTAGTCAGCTGTGGTATGGTATTAGTTATAAGTACTTACTATCCTCAAAAATACATAAAAGCACATACCATTTTGCTTGGTTCCTCAACCATTATGGGCACTAAATATTTATTGACAAACACACACAACTAGCGTAACATCACTGAGCGTACAATCCGCGTAGGATGTCCAATTTTAACTTGCCTAGTTTCTAATTATAGGCATTGTGAGTGCAGACGGCCGGCCGGCTGACGCGAGCCGCGATCAACGCTCGACATGGCGTATCCGTACTATTTACAGTATTTAGAACCTATGCCTATTGATCAAATACCATTATGTGTGCTTGAATTGCAAAATGGTACATAATAATAGTGTTATGAATTGTTTTGTGAATGTGGGCAAGGCAGGATGATGGTTGAAAAGCAGTACATAAGTAGAGGCGTGGATGCCGTACCTGTTCTACTACAAGTGGTAGACCATTGCCGTTGGTGGATAGACAACGAGAGCTGATTTTTCCTTTACAGTTATTAGTCCAGGATTTCAGAAATGACGTACTTAGGAGACGTATTAGTCCCCGTGAGAGAAATCTGCGCTTGAATGTTGCGCTGATTGCGTGTTTTTGTTAGCTGTATTTTATCTAAGCAATTATTAGTTCCAAAGGCTGAGTGCAAAGTTATATGGCGCGTGGAAACTTACAGTAGGTTTGTAGGTTTATGTGGGTTGATAGAAAGTGAATGTGTCGTCTGCTTTACAGAAGTGGGCAATAATGAGAATACTGAGGAATTCTACGACTCGCCAGTGCTTGGATCACCGAGAGCAGCGCCTCCGCAGAAACCCTCCCCCATTCCTGCAGGATTAATGCAGGTAACATCCTCCACAGAGTATAATAATTATAATAATAATGTTTAGACATTCCACACAACGCCATCCAGCCCCAAACTAAGTAAGCTTGTATTATGGTAACTGATAGAATACTTATATACTTTTTTTTTGTAAATACATACATATAGCACCTACATAGAAAACACCCTGACTCAGGACAAACACTGATTTTTTTTTTTTACCCTTATATTGTGTCCCACTTTTGGGCAAAGGTCTCCCCCATCCCCTTCCACTTTTTGCGGTCGCTAGCCGTCTCTTACCAATCTGCCTGGTAGGCCCCGATATCGTCACGCCAGCGTCTTAGGCCTGCCTCGGCGTCGTCGCCCGTCCTCAGGCACCCACTTCGTAACGATCGGGGCCCACCTCTCAGGGTGCATTCTCCTAACGTGGCCCGCCCAATCCCATTTTAGCCTGGCAGTTGTTTTGCCAACATCAGCAATGCCTGTTTTCGAACGTAGGGTAGTATTGCGTATCTTGTCAAGGCGTTTAACACCCAGTACGCTACGTTCCATTGCTTGCTGGCAAACCTTGAGCTTGGTTTTTTGAGAATCGGTTAGTGACCATGTTTGCGCACCATAGGTAAGGACGGGCAGAATACACATGTCAATGAGTTATCACACAAATATTTATCCTGAGCGGGAATCGAACCCGCGACACCGGGCATAACAGTCGTGTTAGACTGCCACTCGACCATCCGTGTTGTCGAGTATACAATATCAGTTCTTGCAGTTTTATGTGCAATACGTTGTTTTATTTCTCAGGATGAAATCGGAGTCGGTTCTCTAGTAGAAGTCGCCACCGACGTTGATCAACATCACTACGGCGTTGTCAGATGGATAGGCATCATAGATGGTAAGTTAATCAATATGTATAAAAGGCTTGGACCTGACTGTTTGACTGACAGACATCGTAAAGGCTTAACCACTGCGTAAAGACTTGAAACTTGGATGATGTGTTTAACAAGAAGTGTAAGCTCGTACTAAGAAAGTAATTTTGAGAACAAGTTTTTATACAGCTCTTACCGCTTCTTTAATTTCAGGTCGAGTGAAAATATCGTCCTCACACCCTGTATCTCAATTTCTCACACTTATTTTCTTCACTTGAACTCGACATTTTGTTAAAATAATTCAACAATTAATTATTCTCAAGCAAATATTCTATCTATTAGATAATTAAACCACAATCATTGACGCTAATAAATTAGCTCGACTATTTCTTGACTTAGATATCAGCCCGTATAAAATGTCTTGCTTCAGGCCCTTGATGTACAATTAGTAGATTATGCACTAAGGGGATAAAGCAGTGTCTTATGTCGCGGGTGACATATGAACCCTGAGCTAACGAGATTTATGTAGTCCTGAGTGACGCGAGGGGTTCAAGCTACCCAAGACGAAGACAGGCTTTATCCCAGAGGAGCATACTCAACTTTACACACCTTCTGCGAGGCAATAAAACGCGAGACGCGGGGGCTCCAGCAGCGAACACAGTCTTGTGTTTCACAAGCTTTGAAGTCGCGCCTTTTTTCTTTTTTTTTATGAATGGCCAGTTCGATTTTCGAAGAAAACTTTTTACAATCGTTTAATGCGTTCTTTTACTTAGATTTTTCCACGAGCTTCCACACGAATTTGACGTTCAAAAATCAAATCACATTACAACCCTTGGGAGTTTCATACAACATTACCTCCCTTGATAGGTAATGCTTTGCTTTACCATGATGATAGCATGATATCTAATTGGACATTATCGAGCAGGTGGTGTAAAAATGAGTATTGTTTAGACACTCCGACCGCGGGCGTGGAGCTGGAGCAGAGCGTGTGCGGTCTGGGTGACGGGTCGTGCGGCGGGTCGCGGCTGTTCTCTTGCGCGTCGGGGCGCGCGCTGTTCGTGCCGCTGCCGCTGTGCCGCCGCGACGCGCGCTTCCGCGACACGCCGCCGCCTGACGCGCCACAACACACCGACGACTTCTTCTCTCAGGTGAATAAAGAACAGAGCATGTACGGTGCGGGTTAGAAGACTGCTCGTGCGGTGGTCCGCAACTGTTCGTGTCGCGGCCGCTGTACAGCCGCTATACACTGTAGACTCCTCCCAGCAGGCTTAGCACGGATTGGGGATACAAATTTCGCCCCCGTTTTTATCCACCTTCCAGTCAATTTTATCCCTTGAAGGTGGATAAAAACGAGGGTCAATTTTTTTATCCCCAGTCCGTGCTATCCGTGCTGGTAGTAGGATAAAAAATGAGTATTTTTTTATTATTTTTAATCTGAAAACTGTGAATACAGTATTTTTTAAAATAAGGAATGTTTTCTTAAAATCATCTATCTTTTGTATTTAAAGTGGTTTCCCTTCAGGGCCCATTGATTTTTCCAACCCTGTTTAGCAGAGCATGTGTGGTCTCAGCAACAGTTAGAAAGCTGTTTGTGCCGCTGTGTCGCCATGAAATCCGAGTTTGTGATACCGCAACCTGAATCCTATTTGTATTAGAATAAGGTACAGATTTCCTTGTCTCACGTCAGGAACCAGCATCGCGCTTCGTCATCATCACATACTTTAAACAATGTAGAACAGAATAAGCACAGTACATCGTGGTCGTCGCTCTTCTCGCTATATACAGGGCACGACCACATCTCTTGCTAAATCGACGTTTAGTTGCGACCAAACATAAGTACCTATATTATTTTAATCCGCGTTGTTTCCATACTTTCAGCCGGATTGCCCAGTAGTCCCGGGAGTGATTCCGCCGCTGAGCTCCATCGGCGAGCTGGCGGGCAAGAACCGCGGCATCCAGGGCCATCACAACTCGTGCTATCTCGACGCCACTCTCTTCGCGATGTTCACATTCACGAGCGTGTTCGACGCGCTGCTGTATCGGCCGCCCGAGCCAGAGGTCAGTCAACATACTAAAGAATAGAATTTTATATATTTAGAAATATAATCAAGGTTTATAAAAACATAGACAACCGACTTCAATTGGACTGATCTAGTGACCGTAATCACCACTGAAAAGTCACAGGGAAGCAAAATCAGCAATTTTGTTTACTTCGACGACTTTTTTTTTCAGTTATTTTAATATAAAATTAATTACTGAACCGATTTTGATTAAATTTTTATGGGACCAATCTGAAAGTATATCCTCTCAAACAAAAAAAATAATCGGTTTAAAAACAGCAAAGTTCTGACCCCAATTGAGAAACTCCTCCTTTTTTGAAGTCGGTTGAAAAATGAAACATAACAGAAACTTAAACCTTATGCGTTACATTTTTGTTTGATTTATAAACCTAGTGGTGTGGTGTCATTTTATTCTTAGATGTGGATGGACGCCAAAATAAAAGTAAAATATTTATTTGGCACAGGACTCTCCACACTACTCCGAAGTACAAAGGGTGCTCCGCGAACAGATAGTGAATCCGCTGCGGCGGCATGGCTACGTGCGAGCGGACCGCGTCATGAAACTACGGACTCTACTCGAGCGTCTGTCTGACGTGCCCGGCCTGACCTCGGAGGAAAAGGTACGAGCTTATACGCGAGTCGGGAGCTATGGTGAGGTCTCGAAAAATCTATGGTGATCCCAAAAGATGTTGTTATTATACCTATTACTTCCTAAAAAATATAAATGAATAAATTTAAATTAGTTTTACACTGTATGTTTAAAAATTGCTATATGACTGTAGGTAAGGCACCTAAGCAAATGCAGTTGTATCATAAAATTTTGTAAAATTTGACATACTTATTCTTATACTAATTACCAATACTGTTATTTTTTGGTAACTTAACTTTAATGAAACTGAAATGATGATGAAAATGGCGTCAGTTGCGTTGTAGGACTGCAAGGAACTCAAAAAGTACTCTCTTCTCTTTTCATACCATACCAATTCATACTACATATACGCAACACAACAACAACTCCATTAATCTAAAAGCGCAATGGTGCGTTTCCACTGACCAGCTCCGCGTCCAATCACATTGTTCGAAATCTTCATCTCGAGCAATGTGATTGGCCAATTCACGGTTCGCTCCTCTCCACTCCGCCCAACTCCGCGCTGTGGAAACGCACCCTAAAATGGACCGATGGCGTAGAAGTAGATCAACACCGCTCGTGGCGGTTTATATGGAGCCTATGTCCACTAATTGTTGATGAAGATGATGGAGGAATGAAACAAAACCCATGGTTCAGTCTCCTGCGCTATTTGTCTGCAGTCATATACACATTCTCCCTTTCAGGACCCGGAAGAGTTTCTGAACGGCTTAGTGGCGCAGCTATTACGCGCCGAACCGTTTCTGAAGCTGTCGTCTGGTCAGGAGTCCTACTGCTATCAACTGTTCGTAGAAAAAGATGAACACGTATCGTTGCCGACTGTTCAGCAGTTGTTGGAGCAATCTTTCGCAACCTCTGGCGTCAAGTTGAGCGAGGTATGCTAAATTGAACTTTATTTCTATTTGTGTGCAGTTCAAAATAGATTTTGTCTTTTTATTAGTTCATTGTATAGAATATTGTAAAGGCGATAGTTTTGAGGATCGACGAATGCCTAGTCTTACTCAACCATGCCGAAGTTTTTTTTGGGTCGAATTTTTAAGCTAATGATTCATAGTAGACATTGTTCATTGCGTCATAGCCTGACATGTTATAAATAGAAGGTTTTTACTCCGGTACCGCAGAGAGCTATGTAAACAGTGAATGTCGGCGAAGTTTCTTTAGAGGTGCATTGTTTGCAGGTTCCATCAACTTTGATCATCCAAATGCCTAGGTTCGGCAAGCAATACAAACTATACCAGCAAGTTTTGCCGTCTCCGCTGTTGGATGTCACGGATCTCATAGAAGGATGTAAGTTGAGTGATTTGCATAATTTGCATAAATAAGGGCTTTCACCCTTTGGAAGGATCGGTATGCCTTCTGTCTTGGTTTGGTGCAATTTTGTTATACAGACACTTAGATGTAACTATCAATTAATTACACAACAAATAGCAGTCCACAGCTCGAAGTACGTCTCCGACTAGAGTTCAGTGTCGCAACTATAGCCATCAGCTGCATTTAACGTCCCTTCGTAAAAAAAAAGTACGACTCCAAGGCGCGCTACCGAGTCTGAATTTATCTTCATTTTATACGCTTCTTCTTATCGTGTCACTAGTATTACCTACCCCTTTTATTATATTATACCTATTAGTACCCCTTTTCGAAGTATTTAGCGTCAAGCTGAAAACAGTGCGCCATGGGAGACACCTATGTCAGCAGTGGACCGCGATAGGCTGTTGATGATCCACCTTCTTCCAGCTACAGGTCGTTCAACGAAAGCTAGCGCTGTCAAAGTACTTACACTTGCAATTTCACTACACTTTGTGTGCATGACTAGGATGATAATTTAGACAGGTCACAATAGGGACACACCGCGCTCTTACTCACAGACACTACACTAGCGCACGTTTGAATGTGTTGTTCATGCCAGCTTTTGTAAATATACCCGTACAGTGTCACTTTGGTTGCTTACCCTCAATTCCTCTAATCACTAAGAAGTTTCAACATCAATATTTCCGTGGTAGTGCCGCGCCAGTGTGCGGTGTGCGGTTCGCTCGCGCGGTGGGAGTGCAGCGCATGCGCGGCGCCCGATGGCGGCGTGCTGGAGGCGGGCGCCTTCTGCGCACAGTGCCTCCGGGTCGTGCACAACTCGCGCCCACAACATAAGGTACTTTGAAGATGAACATAGGCTAGTTATCGGCGCGTCGTGACGCCAAACTACGTGTCACATTTAACCAAAAATGGAAAATTGTTACAGAAATATCAAATTGCTTATTTTATTGACTAAACTTAACCTTAGCATAATAAAAATACACTATGCAGGATTTAGACACAGACTTAGCATTTATGTGTGCTTATTTCCAGCCGACTCCTCTGACGGTGCCTGAGGAGTACATCAGTATAATGGAGTCGTGCACGTTACCGCGGGTCTACATGGAGCTATTCGCGGTGCTGTGCATCGAGACAAGCCATTACGTGGCATTTGTGAAGGCGGGCGCGGGGATAGACGCGCCTTGGTGCTTCTTTGACTCCATGGCTGATAGAAAGGGTGAGAATTATTGTTTATGGTACAAACAAGTGTGGCCAAAAAAGGGAGCAGTGGGGATTGAGCCTTACATATTTATCTAGGTATTTTTATTCCCACAAATTAATGTAGATAGTTGTCAGTCAGTATTCCTAAAGTGTTATGTCATTTAGGTGAACGCAACGGCTACAACATCCCGGAAATAGTCAGCATCGACGAGCTCGGCGCGTGGCTCAGCGAGGAGAGCGAGCGCGCGGCCCTGCGCGACGGCGCTCCGGCCGCGCGGCCGCGCCCTCTGCACGCGAGGAGGCTGCTCTCGGACGCGTACATGTGCTTCTACCGGAGCCCCGACGTAGCCATGTACCGGTAGTGACAGTGCGCATCGACGAGCTCGGCGATGATAGCGAGCGCGCGACCGCTGCTATGGGCTAATGGCAATTGGCACTTTGATTAGGTTGAATGCAGTGCAGGTTCCATGTGCATACAGTTACTAAGTATATTTGGACAGTCACCAAGTGCCAGTGCCTGGATGCAGTTTCCTGCATTTTCGATACAAAGTCTGTCCTAGTCTAGTGTGCAAAGCGGCCTTTCCCGCACGTCGTGATCCCCGAGGGATTCAGGACTCATGATATGAACTGGGAATCTTGGACAATCGTTTGATAAACGCAATGGATGTTATGGAGGCATACTTGTATTGAAACTATTAGCCGTAAGATCCAGCGAGAAAGGAGTGTGGGTTGAGAAGTATTTAAAAAAAGTAAAATCATGCTGTAACTTATTGTTTGTACAGTCAGAATTTTATAGAGGCATCAGATTCTGAAACTGCAGCTTTCAAGAAAATGGCTGATAAAATCAGTCAAGTCTATCTAAAGTTATTTTATGGTATAGTAATTAAATACGTTAGATTAGTTATACCGTAGATTTTTATTAACATTATGTACTTATTTAATTATATTTATTAGTTTGTACAGTAACAATCAAATCTTTTATTATGGCCTCTGTAAAATTTACTACAAAAATAAGCCTCCTTAAATTCTATTAGTCGCCTACCCTACATACAATTAACATTTCCTAGCTTGATTAACGAATCTAAAAACTACTCAGATCACTGAAATGCACTTCTTTGTCAATAGTTTTCCATGTGCTGGTTATATTCCTACTACATAATTATCCTATCATTCTAATTCTGTACAGTATCATGCTAATAAGTTTTTTGTTCAAAACATACTTCTCGATTTGTGTCATCATTATTATGAGTGTCATAGCTCTTCCTTGATTGTATTCTTGTTACAATCGCAGTCGAAACTCGGTTGGGGCACCGGGGTCATACCCTCTCTCACTATTACTTTGCTACTGATTCTCTTGCTCCATTCCTGCAACAATCATTATCAGACAGATATAAATTTTGGAACAAACTATGAGTACAATATCTACAAGACAAAATTACCAGAAAAAATATTTTTCCAGTTTTATAATCTTAAAAATAAAGCTAAAACTTACCGAAAATAGAACAGCATGATAGCAAATAATTTGTTGAGGTAGTAACTGTTCATTGGCGAAAGCTCGCGCATTTTTCGCAATTGCTTGAGCTTCTTTGTCATGTTCCAAGGCCCATTGCACTCGCTCTACCAAGTCTGACAAATCGCGTTTGACTGGTACGAAATCTTTCCATGGTTGTATTTGCCCATAGAAATGTTCGTAGTAAGGGGAGTCTTGTTTTAGTACCATTCCACCCCCCGCTAGTAAATATGGCAATCGATAGGCGGCAACTGTCCCATCTATGTTGATTTGGTATTTGTACTGAAACAAAAACAAGTAGACCCTTTAACAACAGTGGACTTACTAAATGTAAAAATGGACTTACCTACTACTTAAAACAGCAGACAAGAAACTGTCTGATCTTTGGGTAACTGAGTATTTGTTTGCAATGCTATATTTAATCATTATACTATTCTGACTAACTAAAACTCACATCAAAAAACTTGAAGAAAGATATGTGAGGATGCTTGGGACCATACTCTGCTTCCTTGTCGCGGAAGAAAAAGAAGTTAGTCAGAGAGACGTTGAATAGCTGTGGGTTGGCGCGCGCTATATCCACGAGCTTGAGGCGTTCGGCACGAGAGTCGCGGCCGCGCCAAATTGCACGAGGTTCTCTTTCGTCCCAGCCACGCTCTATGCTGCCTTGCACAGATAGTACATCAAGGGATACCCTAAAATGATACAAATAACAAGTAGGGGACAAATTGCATCATAATTTGTTTTTTTTTGACAAGTGATGGGACAAGCAACAATGCCTTGCCTACCCACGGCCAGATCAGTGTGAATTAAATTACGATGTTTGCTGAAACACAACTTGTAGCATATATAGCAACTTTGAGTCATTTAAGTAGTTAGCATTAAAACAATGGATATTTTAATAATGATTGTATAAACTTAATTCAGTTTTAAGAAAAATGACCATGTTCCTGAGATATTTTGTTTTTTGAAAACCTTCATACATACCTCCCCATGTTTTCTAAAGTAGACTCAGTCAAGTCATAAGTAGGCATCACAATATCAATTGTTTCATTGCTACCACACCATGAAAAAATTGGCAATGGATCTGAACCTTTCTTCACCAAGGGCCAGTCACCCAAATTGATCACCATCTCCACATCAGGTAATTTCACTTTCCTCATCAATGATAATAGTATGTTATCAGAAAACATATTGAACCCAACATGCTTTCCATAACAATTCCTGTATAAATTATTGTCTTTGATCACGTAGTGGCAAAAACTAGTGCTCTCAGGCTGATGATATTTCTGCACAATTTTTTTTATGGTCCGTGTCATATCAATTTTTTTGAATGGTGCAAGATCATTATGGACTTGCTGGTAAGCCTTTGAGCAGCCATAGTCTTCAAGCCATGTCTGGATGTTATCTTCTGGACAATCACATAGGTCAGGTTGAATTGGACCTAAAATACAATATGAGATGAGTAAGTAGGTACATTGTTTTACAAGTGGTATTTTTGTGTTATTTTTGTCTATGATGATTGATTTTTACACCCAGGCACTCAATATGGCTATGACAGTCCTGCGTCATCCTTGGATATTGATACCATTTCCTGTTAAATAAATACATACCTCTAAATAAAAAAGGTGATCCTTGGACATGTTTTTGCTTATACAATACATTAATTTTTAAATCATAACATGTTTCATAGGTTTTATACCTCACAATGAAACTACCATCCTTTCTATCTAACTTATTGACCCAAACACGACAATGAGGTGTATTCTTCGATTTACCCTTGATGTCTACTTCCAATAGTTTGGTGAGATCTGTAGAATATCTGGAAATATAAATGTACATGAAGACATTATACCTACCTACTTTTAAAAGTAGGTATCTATAGTTTAGGAGACAGGAAAATTGTTAAGATTATGAATTATTATTATAGCCTGCTGTGTGTGTTTGTAAGCCATTAACTTACTTGGTTATCCCAGCCAACTTCACAAAGAAATATCTAGCCGGCATAACCGATTTATCAGGGTGTAGGCCGGGACCATAAACGTTGATTCCATTTTGGACGGATTGCTCTGTAAATATACAGAGGATCACAAACAACTGCAGCCACATAGCTGAAGAGAACATTTAATGCAATCAAAATGTAATTTAGAACACAGATTTATCTTAATAATAACGAACGCTATCAAACAGCTATCAAAGTAAACAAAAAATCACATTTTTTTTTTCCCTTAGCCAATTTTTTTTTTTTTTTCCCACGTCCCATGTTATTGTAAAGCTAGTCTTATAATCTGTATGACCATGGCCCTCACTGAAGTCACTGATCTCTCTATGGAGTTTCCATTTTTACACTTTAACACTCAAAATAATACAAGTATTGAAAAAAATATTTAATGCCACCATCCCACATTTTCACGTTCCCGCCAAAAAAAACTCGCCCTTTGCCCATTTGGGTCAGCTGTCCCACCCGTTAAGGTCACGTGTAGACTATAATAGCTACCTACTAGGGTCGGGCGGTTGGCATCCGACACGGGCGGATTTAACAATCTTTCATCAGACTGAAGATCATATCAACAAACGTAGACAATTGCTTTTTAAATAAAATACTCGATTTGTCAATGAATGAGTCCTCATGTATTCATGACTTCGAGAATCTAGCAAATTCAAAGAGCTTCTATACTATCAGTTCTTTGAGCAAATTCATGACACAGATATAGGTATCATAAGTTCACTTCGAGAATCTAGCAATCTCGAAGTGAGTTCATTATTCGAATATCAGTGGTAATCTTCAAGAATACAGCAAAAGGAGGGGTTATAGCACAGGGTTCAGGTACGTCAGAATAAAAGAAGGGGTACGCCTTGCGTTAACCCCTCCTTTTGCTGGAATCTCGAAAGTGGTAATAGATACTAATTTACTGTTAGGTATGTAACTGTAATACCTTTGTTGTACCAAATCGGAGCTCTCATATCCCCGTGTAGGAATGGTTTTAAGGCTATCTGACGGAACCTAGCTTAATAATAAATTGATCTGTGGCTGAAAGTGATATTGAAAATGTCAAAAAAATTGACACTGTCAACATCTAAATTGTCAAGTGAACCTCGTAAGGATGTGACCACGCAATAAAAAAAATATTATCGACTTTTTACAGTAAAAAAAACAACTTTACTCAAATCAAGACAAATCCATTGATGCCTCATTTGTCAAACAAAATCAATCAAGCCATCGCTGTTAGTGTTATAATATAATTAATCAAGTGCTTGTTCTAATACTAAGTACATTAACATTTATGTATGACCACAAAATAAAAATATACTATGTAGGTAGTATAACGTACTATGAGTCTCTGATGAATCTGTGGTATATAAACCGTCACTTGCAGAACCACGATAAAATATTCAATACAAAGTTAATAACAATACAATCGCATTATCGCACACACATTATTACTATCAAATAATTTGTTAAAGATACCCTAAATATCTATCTTTGATGTTGAATGGAAAGCCGTTTAGTTTGCATTGGATTTTATTGGGTTTACAATAATTAATTTTCATATTACATTCGTTGCTCGAATCTCTAGAATCTATCAATCACAATTCTGCTTTTTACTCTATTACTCTAAGTAGTCCGTAAGCCTATATTATGAAGGAGGCTATATACTTATAATCACCTAACTCAACTTAAATAATTAAATTATTTCGTTCGATACACCATATTAATAGTTTACATTAAAGATATATGATTATAATTATATTAACATTTCATACCACAACAACAACAACAAGACGATTCCTTAACCAAAAATAAAATAAGACACTTTTTTTTCCTTCATTTATTATCGACGTTTTTTAACATCCGCATCCCTCCTCTACAGCTTCTTTACCTACCACTTACCAGTAACCTCAAATTAGAGTTTTGGCGGGAACATGAAAAATGGCGCATTGGCGGCATTAAATTAATTGAATAAACTTGTATAACTTTGAGTGTTTAAGTGTAAAAACGGTGGTTTTTTATCCATTAAGTGCTCGTGAACGTGTATGAGTGTTGGTGAATAGTGTAATGCTGTAAAACGTGACTTTTCGTGTTGCCTCCAAAACTCCATAGAAGCCTCTAGTAAAGTCGCAACCACCACTACTTTACAAGGGCATGACTTGACTTATCGACTCTGACTTATGACAAAATAATCTCTCCAATTACTTGACACTGGCTATATACCTTTGATGTGAAGCCAAACTGAAGAACTTAGGTTCTTCGAAAGAAAAAAAAAAAAAAAAAACCTCAAATTCTGTGAATTGTTTTTCTCGGGAAACTAAGACCAACTAAGCCAATTGAACAAAGAATTTAATTAATCTTTTTTATACATTGATACTAAAGTTTTTGATTCTGCGTGTGAAGTGTTTCACCTGCTAAAAGTATTTATAGATTTCGATGGCTATGGCTACCAGCAACTTGAAAATATTATGCAGCAAATTAAGCAAAATAAGGTCATTATGTTTTTAATTCATTCTATTCTAGTCTTCCAGAGGCGAAACTTTTGTAATACAAAGTATTTAAAATACTATGCATGCTTTGACAGTAGATAATCACAGTATGCATGTATAAACAATTGCAATAAGTAAAATATAGATAATGTTGTTTTAAAGGTTGGATAATATCTCCGTGAGGACTTACATTCCTCCAAGATTTCGGCCACCATACTGGTATATGCCTAAAGAAAGAAAGGTATGATGAATTTAAATTCAAACCTATTTCAGGTGGTAAGAAAGTATTTTATAAACAATAATATGTTTTGTAGCAAACTGAAGAATATCTCACCAATGAAAACAAGCAATTCATTGATGAAGTTTTGAGAGAAAAGATGGCAAAACAAAGTGTATCGGAATCCCCACTTACAACTGAGGATCTCCCCACTTCAACTGTATGGACACCATCTACTAGACGAGTGGGTGTCATAGCCCGTAAAATAGGAAATTATCCACTATGGTCAAAAGATGGAAAGAAATTCCAAACTACTTTATTGCAGGTAAGTGATGTTATAGCTTGATCTGGTCCAGATTTATTATATATATAATTTAATAAAATAAAAAAGAAATTACACTTAAGTCTAATCATTTATTTATTTTAGGTGGTAGACAACCATGTGATAAAGTACATCCCACCTGAAGAATGCAATCCTATGATAATGGCTGATAAAACATACAAGAAAAAGAAAAATTTTGGTCTAGTGCTAGTAGGTTCAGAAACGGTTGACCCCAGTAAAGTTACCAAGGAGTACTGTGGACTCTTCAATGCAGTGGGCATGTTGCCTAAGCGTTTCCTATGCCGGTTTATGGTGACACCAGATGCAGCACTTCAAAGCGGCACACCATTATTTGCAACCCACTTCAGAGTTGGAGATCATATTGATGTTAGGGCTAAAACGTTGGTATTCTTGAACTAGTTTTTTTTTATTTCTTAAGTTGTTCATTTTACAAAAAGTCTTTATTACAGCACAGACCGTGGTTTCCAAGGTGTCATGAAACGGCATGGATTCAAAGGCATGCCAGCATCCCATGGTGTCACAAAGACCCATCGACGACCTGGTAATATTGGGGCAGGAGGACAAAAAGCACGAGTCTGGCCTGGTACTAAAATGCCTGGACATATGGGTAACAGGTTCGTTATGTTTTGAAACTTATAAGCTGTGTTTTTTATAATATGTATGTATCTATTTGCCGATAGACGAGTAGCTTTCACTGATGTGTCTATGTAAAAAAGTGTATTTTTCTATAATACTAATGTAAGTAAATATTTTGGACTGTTTTCAGATGGAGAACGTTACGAGGTGTGAAAATCCTAAGAATCAACACACAACATAATGTGATCTGGACATTGGGAGTAGCTATTCCTGGAGAGACAGGTGCCATGTGCTACTTGTTTGACACAATTTTGCCACTGAAAAAGCACAAGACTTCTCCACCCTTTCCCACAGATGTACCCTCAGGAGATCTGCCTTTGGAGTATATTGATGAATCCATTCATGACTTCCAGAATTCATCAATTTCATTTGAGGAATCATAGATAACATTATATAAGAATTAAACTGAATATAGTAAAAAGTTCACTTTTACTAATTTCAGCCTCCTTTAATTTAAATCTAGTCGATAAATTCTAATAGTCCTTAGGTTAGGTTAGGGCAAAGAAACGATTAAAATTCATACACATATTTAATTCATATCAAATGTAAAACTTATACAAGATCATACATTATTAATTCATTTTAAAATTTTCCTACCATAATAATTATCATTAACTAAATTCTAAAATACATTGTAGTAAAAAAATGATTAAGATTATGTCTGCAGGACTAAAAAAGAATAAATCATTACTTACATTAAAATAAAAGCATTACTTATCATTAACAAATATTTGATTAAAATGACTGGACTTAATGCAAAGTTACTGGCTTGGGGGTTGGAATCCGTATCCGTAAGGCTGCGGTGCTTGCGGCGGAGGCGCGCCGGGTGCGGGCGCGCGCGCGTACGGGTAGGGCGAGGGTGGATACTGAGCCGGCGGGTAACCTTGCTGGTACGCGTGCGGCGGGTATGCGGCTCCCGCCGGCGGGTAGTTCTGGGGGTTCTGCGGATACGAAGACTGCGGAAGCGGCGCCGTCGATACTGATGGCGCGGGACTGCCAGGCTGCGACGAAGGGTTGGAGTATGGAGGCTGAGACGCTGGCGGATATGGCGATGGCTGCCCTTGAGGCGGGTACTGCTGCCCTGAAGGCGCGCCAGGCGCCGGCGGGCCCGGTGCCCCCGACGATGGAGGTACATTATTACCATGCATATTCGAATTGTAGGTAGGAGATTGAGCAGATGGAGAGCCATAACCAGAGCTTGGTGGATTTTGTGGAGTATACCCACTGGTAGGCGGCTGAGGGGAACGGTTTGGCTGCGATGTAGGGGTTGAACTGTATGTTGGTGCCGTGTTGGGGAATGGTTGAGACTGGTAAGGCTGTGGCTGGGATGTAGTAGAATTATATGTGCTCACACCAACATTAGGATAGTTGGGGCCAGATTGAGGAGGAGGGTAGGGAGAGTTTCCTGTATAAGGAGGCTGTGTTGAAGCACGGACAGGGTATGGGGCACCAGGGGCAGCGGGGCTTCCTGGTGGAGGGGCATATGGCTGCTGGGCAGTGGCGGGTGGGTACCCTGATCCTGGATGAGTTGATGGAGGATAATTGCTTGGAGATGTTGTTATAGGAGGTCCATAGTTTGAATTGGGCGGGTAGCCTTGAGGCTGCTGAGATGGATTAGGAGGACCATAGCCTTGGCCAGGTGGTCCATAGCCACCCTGGGGAGAGTAGCCACCAGGAGCCCCTTGATACTGGCCTTGATATTGATTCTGAGGATATGGTCTTTGACCATATGATTGAGTTGGTCTCGTAGGTGTGGATGATACACCTGGTGGGGGCCGGTATGCTTGCTGAGAGGCCCCGGGGCCATCTGGAGCTCCAGGAGAGTTTATTGGAGGCTGCTGGGGCGCATTACCAGCAGCAAGCTGGTGCGGTGGCTGTAAAATAAAAAGTTTGTGTATAGGTAAAATACACATCACATAGTGTAGAATGACCACCAACAACAGATGCAACATGTTTTATTATTCATGTGAAGGCCCATAAGCAAGCGACATCATTGGCAATACTTATTATGGTATCTAGGAGGGGTGCATTGTCATTATTTTAATCACGCACAACATGAGTTTTTTATAGTCATACATCAGATAATAATGTATGGTTGATCAGTTTTATAACAAAATATTGCAGTAAATACCGGTAGAATGGCTTGAATGTTTTGGTTGGCGTCGGCCACAGATGCCAAATAGACGAGATTTCTGTGCAACACCTGCTGGTACTGGTGACATTCCAAGAGCTGTCCCTTCGCTTGATATTCTTGTATGGTTTGAATAAGATGCGCATTTTCATCTAACATCTTTTGTATTTGAGCTGGGTTCAAGGGAGGGCGATTGCCCCTTGCAGCGAAAGCCACCGACATAGTTCTGAAAGTACCCAAATGGAAATCAATACCTCTTAAACAATACTGAACAAAGTCCTGAGCGTCTTAATAATACCATGTAAATTACACTATGTACCTAAATACAACAAAATTAGCTAAGTACAAATTTTCTTTTTTGTATTTATTGGATAGGTGAGTGGTGCTGTGAGGGTGAAGGCAAGCGGCACAGATTAGTCATAGTATGGCAAGCGGTGGTATTACATAAACAGAGTTCCGTATCGTCCATTAATATTAATAAAGCCTAAACCGTTATGCATGGCAAATGCACAACATGGCACACCACCACACGCGTTCATCGCGTTTTGTTACGTACAACTTACGTTTTGTTTAATAATGGACTATATGATGTTTCAATAAATATTCAAATTATATTAGTTGAGTAAGGACTAAGGACATAAGAAATTCAGCAAATAATATTGATTTTCTGTCACGGAACACTGCCTACTAAATTAAACCTTGCACTTCACTTATATATTTGGTGTAGAAATAGCCAGATGCTAGAACTGTGAAGAGATGGGCACCAATGACAGAATCTTAAATGAAATATCGATGTTCTACGCTAGTTTTATATCGATATAGTAGGACTCAATGTTGATTGTACAATTTTATAGGGTCAGGTAAGATAAGGCTTTTATACGGTTAATTATTTCAGATGACCCGCATGGTTGGAGCGTTTACATATGATAGGTACATGTGTAAATTATTAGCTTTGATTAGATTTGGTGCCGGTGATATTAAGCCACCCAAAAGCCTATGACTTATAAATGATCGTTAGATCTAATCACTTCGACTGTTTTAAATAATAGTTTAGTCATATGGTCTGCGATCTGGGAAAGGACTTCATTGTTCAAGCATTTAGTTTTTTCAACAAAATAAAAACAGTTGTAACAAACAGGCACTATATTATAATTTTAAACATCTAATAATACCTACCTAATTAAATAAAAACCAAAAAGGTTCACAAATCCTCTTATTGCACTAGTAATATGTAGTTTTGTAATAAATACCTAGTTATTTGTTCACCTGAAGCAGCCAGAAAGGCGGCACCGCCATAGACGGTGGCGGTTATTTAAGTCTAGGATAAAATGGGCTTTAGAACGGGGCATGTATTATTATTATTAAAATTCTTTATTGCACTAAAATAAAAATTACATTGCACAATGTATGTTACCGGCAAAGCATATAATATAATTCAGGTATTGTATAGAATACACGGCATCCTACATAAAAATGTATACAATATAAATGTACAATGCTGAGTTTGCTGAGGCAAAGTGTAAAGTAATTTATTCATTGTTTACCATAATTATAGGTATTGTATAGAATTGAATTGAACTTGCAAGTAGCGGCACGAAACGTTAGCGCTGACCGTTTAGTAACTCCCCCCCGCGTATCGTTCAGCACTAGACTTAGGTACCTACGTGCCGCTACTTGTATGATCATGAGAAGTGAAAACATTATATCATTAAGAATTTATTATACGCAATTCAGATTATTTTTAATATGCAAAACGCCATTAATTTCTTGTTTGATATCATTAATGTTAATATCAACTGGAACCCTATCAATTAAGTTAAGTATATTGAGCACCATTTTCAAATCAAACATTATGTGATTTGTACCCAAAGTGAATTCATCAGAGGCATTTACTTGGCCTAGTAATTGTGCCAATCTCTTTTTAGCAATATGTAGTACAAAACTAATAAATGACTCATAATTTGCACCATATAAAGCCTTGAGCAAAATTTGACACTGAGAGGAATAATCAGATGAGTCTTTAAACTGATCAATTTCCTTTTCCACATCAACAAGAGACCTATTTAAGATATTTAACATAAAATCTATATTACAACCATTGTTCCAGTTGTGGTTAACTGAAATAGTATCAAGTTGATTCTCAACTTGGTGATACCAACCAGATGGCACAAATATAGCATCCCCTTTTTCTTGAACTACTTCATAGTGTTTTACAGATATATTTTTTTCTGGATCGAATAATAGTTGTAATTGATTATTCTTATCTTTAAGTTTCTCTTCCTCGCCAGGAGGAAATAGAATCCATTTTTTTCGACCGATAACATTAACTGACCAGCTAAAAGATGAATAAACATCTGCATGAAGAGGTGTCCTGAAACAATGGTTAAAACCTCATTTACATAATTAAATAAAGAGTGTTATTAAATTTTAAA
The DNA here is from genome assembly GCA_932526365.1 of Lobophora halterata. NCBI lineage: Eukaryota > Metazoa > Arthropoda > Insecta > Lepidoptera > Geometridae > Lobophora > Lobophora halterata. The sequence continues at coordinate 8,703,827 of OW052001.1, read as the reverse complement.
TGTTAATAAAAAATTATGAAATCTTACCAAGAATTTTTGGGACCAATGTAGACAAACTTAAAGTCATCTTCATTTTTATCTTGGGCATATTCATTGAGCCAGTCTGAAGCAAATATTTTAGGGACAGTATAAAAGTTATCATCTGGTCTTAACATTTTTAGATGTAAATCCTTAAGGTACAGTACATTATTCCTTTGGTTACTTTTCAAGTATTCTATGAATTTTCTGATTTTCATTTGTGATGTGCGTTGGGCATAGTCTAAAATATTATCACAATCAGCAACTGGTGCTTCTATATCTCCATAAGTTTGTATTAGGTATTCAAAATTAATACATTCACCTTTGACCCACTTCTTTGTGCACTCCCAAGATGCGCTAACATTTTTGATAATGCATGGTAAATTTTTCACTAAATGGTTTTTAAAGAAGTTTTGATAAGATAAGTTACAGACATCATAAGTGGAGTCTTCTATATTCCAATCACTAAAGCCGTGTTTGGTCATGTTATAATCACTGTCTTCAATTTCTACTAACATTTTTTGGGATAAATTAACTCGGCCGCAAGAGTTCATGTAGTGGTAATTTACAATAGTTCACGCTGAAATTTAAGAAATATGTAACTATAAAAATATGTAGGTATTAATAAATAATGAAATAACCTACATAACTTTGATTATTTACTCTCAATAATAATCAAAGCTTTATAAATAATATGTTTTGACAATTATTATATAAACAAACACAATCCAATTTAAAGGCACAAGTACTCTTTGTTATTAAACTCTTTGCAATCACCAAATAGAATATACCACTACGTTTTGTTTGTTTTAGCAAAAAAGTAAGCACTTAACACAAAATAAATACACCATGATATTATCAACCTGTGCAAAACACAAAGAATATAACCACTACGTTTAGCAAAACAAGTGTAAAATAATTAGATGTAAGATGATAGTGCTACGGTGTTCCATGTTCATTCTGTGGAATTTTATCGATCAAATCTTACGATTACGATGGTGGACGAGGTGTACGATTTGGATTTAATTTAGGAATAGGTGTATTGTGGTCGGTTTTACTTGAATCAGAAATAATTATCTTAGTCTTACATATCAGCATAATCAGTTGCCGTTACTGAACACAAGTAAGGCAAATAAAACTTAACTTTAATTGCCTTAGTTATATTATGTACACAACATATACTTAAGCAATAAATTATTTATAATTAATTAATTATGCAAATAAAAATAGGTAACAATACATTTGATTGATGCATTTTTATTTTACGATTATTCGGATTGGTAATATCGACTTTCAAACTATCGATAACAACATTTTACCATGCTTGTTGCATCACTTATAAATACCATTGAGAAAAGAGTTTGATTAGCCCAGTCGTTAACTAGCCCGACCACAAGCAAAATAGTTTTTCGTTGGCGACAAGATGGCGGCGACGCATAGACCTAAGTCTATGGTCGGCGGACGCGATCGACGACGTTTCGTTCGAAACTTCAATATTTTTTTTTTGTCTTTGCAAGTGAAGGCATGTATGGAGTCTAGTGGCACATAGTCAGAAAAACATAATAGGTATTTACTCAAAAAACATAACCCTCATTCTTTCCACTTGGTACCTAATAATCAAACTGGGTTACGATTATATATTGCATAAATTATACCATAGACAATATGGCGGTAAACTGTGTAGGTATTGAACGAAAAAACAAACTATTTGTCATTTTGTGATGGCGGTGCTTGGGGTGTACGCTTCGGTAATTTTCTCATGAAGCATACGATTGCGTGTTTTTCGTAAAGATATATTTTGTTGGTAGTTGTTAAATCAACTTTCTTTTATATGGGAAATGTATACGAGTCGCTGTGTTAACATGTTTATTTGTGAAATCGTAAATTTTACAATAACTTGGGCTCTTGGCGCTATTGACAATCCTAGTGAAAATAATTGCCTATTGGAAACTTATTAGCTCAAACAAGAAACTTGGCTAACTTACTTTGAAAATTCAATGTGAAAGTAGAAACTGTATAAACATGAATGATGTCCGTGATAAAGTTGTGGCCAGTTCTTCGACGTGGGAGAGTCAAGCAACTCAGAGTGACTCTTCGCCAGAAACTCAATGTTCTCCAAGCTCGAGCGGCGAAACTCCCCAGACGCCCGGTGCGCCGGCGCCGCTCGCCCCGCACCTCGCCGCTGATCTGCACCCAGACCTCATGCAGCAGGGCTGGCGCAAGTACTGGTCCAAGAGAGAGAATCGCCCCTACTTCTGGAACAAACTGTCTGGTGAATCTATGTGGGAGCTGCCTGCGGTGAAGCGAGACTTTGATCCGATTACCGATCCATTGGGCATTTGTCACACTGGACCATCAGGTGCTGGGAATATGACTCCTGGTGGAGGTAACAAGCGCCGACCATCAGAAGACAACGGTCCTCCTCCAAAAAAGTTTGTTTTGGCTGGTCCATGGGATATTGAGGTGCCCACTAATGTTGTTATTTATGAGCGTCCACCTACTATTTGCCCTCATCCACATCCAGAAATAGAAGGATTCAGGTTCACTCTGGCTAACAAACTGAGACAATGCTATCAAGAACTTTGCCACACAAGAGAGAGTATAGATGCACCTAAAGATTCGTTCAATCGTTGGTTGATGGAAAGAAAAGTCAATGACCAGGGAGGATCTGATCCCCTCTTGCCAAGTCATTGTTTCCCAGAAATTTCAAGATCAATGTATGAAGAAATTATGAATGATATTCCTATAAAACTGACACATCCAAAATTTACTGGTGATGCGAGGAAACAATTGTCAAGATATGCGGAGGCTGCTAAAAAAATGATAGAATCTAGGAATGCATCACCCGAAAGTAGAAAAGTAGTGAAATGGAATGCAGAAGATACATTCCAGTGGCTTCGACGTACTGTTGGCGCTACCTATGATGATTTTCAGGACAGATTGGCACATTTGAGGGTAAACAATTGAAAGATTTCTATGTCCTTATCTTGAGTGATGTCTCTATGTGAAACCCCTAGCGGGCCAGCGCACATACGGCGGATTTTTACAAATGGTTTCTTTGTTTTAATCTTGTGCATGAGATCACTAAGCCCTGATTTATATTGAAGCGACGTAAGGCAAAGGCAGCCTTTTCACACAAAGCTGTTGGCGGAGTGGGAGGTGCCTTGACTTTTGATCTGAATGTTGTTGGTTCAATCAAACCCGGTCATACGCCAATCGTTTTTCTGTTCAAAAAATCTATGTGTGCTTTAAAACATGTATTTAACGGTGAATTTAAAACATAGTGAGGATACCGGCTAAAAAGTTCGAAAAACATGTCAAGTGCACAAAAGGAGCCTCTTTGAGGCGCAATCCTTTTACGTCACTGGTTTGAAAGAACTAGTGACATGATAAGAAGAAGACACAAAATCTGTAAGCAACACGTCCAGCGATTATACATATTATGTTTGTTCCGCCTGCGCCGTGTCTAGGCCTTTCTTTCATGTATAATTCAGGCCTAAGGTGACGTTTTTAGCAAGCACTTTACCAGAAAACTACCAAAACTAGATGGATTTTGATAAATGAATTGTCATGTTAAAAAATCTTAAATTATAAATACTTATAAGAATACCCACCTATTTTGTATTTCAGAGGCAATGTCAACCACACTTGGCAGAAACAGTCAAGGCATCTGTTGAGGGGATCTGTTTAAAGATATACCATTTATCAGCAGAATATGCCCGTAAAATCAGAGAGAAACATAGTGGATTATTGAAGGAAAATGGAATTCAGGTACAGATACAAGGACATCTATCAATATAAAGTTTTGGTTTTATTCAAAATCAGTCATGAGACTCCTTTAAGCACTTGTTCAGCCATTTTTTCTTAGTTCACTCAATCACACTTAGCCTACTGAACTGATTTAGCTGCATTTTTAATGGTTCATTCAGGACATCAAAAAGATATGCTACATTTTATCCTGGTCCAGTGCATGCAGGTACAAATAATAATGATATGGTTATTTGATTTATGCAGTGGTTTATAGATATTTGCATTTAAGAGTAGGCACAAAAATGACAGATCACAATCTGATATCATCTTGCACTATTGCCCTGCCCCACTACTTCTATTAAATTCCTCTCCATTGCCTGTTGGTTGCCAGGAAGAAAACGCTTTCAGCGATAAGGCCGCCACTTGTACCACTCATTAGTTTTAAGCCTTCTAGGTACTTGTTATTTTTCATGTACTGATATGTATAAAAAAATATCTATCTATCTATTGTTCTTACCAAGAAACTATAAAAATATATAAGCTATGTTTTACCTACCCTTGTAAGAATTGTCTTAATGACTTTTGTGCACAATTTTTTTATAATAATAATGTTTGTAGGAGTTAGCAGGGCCACTACAGCAGGCGGCGCTCCGAAAGGTGTGGTGCTACCCGGTGCAGTTCGCGGTGCCGGCGCCTCGGCCGCCGCTCGTTGAGCACTTCCTGGACCGCGACCAGGCGCTGCTGCGCTACCTCGGCGAAACGCAGATACTGAACGCACAATACTTGCAGAAGTTGGTGAGTATCCAAACTTATTTCATCTACCTAATAGATCAAGGGATCAGAACTAGGAGTCGCTGCTGGTCTACCTCGGCGAAACGCAGATACTGAACGCACAATACACACAGTCACACAGTTTGTGAGTATCCAGTCTTATTTTATCTACATTCTACCAGGGGACGATGAGTAGGCCTAGGCACTAACTGGCTGGATGATATGAAAAGGAAAGAAATTAAGCGTGACAGCAAATAGTGTAGTAACTTTTTTAACTGTTATCAACACGTATGTCTATGGTAAGTCATAGTCCGACGACACGGGTGGTCTAATGGCAAGTGTTGGACTGCCACGCCAGTTTCGCGGGTTCGATTCCCGCTTCATGACAAACATTTGTGTGATGAACATTGGTGTTTGTCCTGAGTCTGGGTGTTTTCTATAGACTCTATGAATGTATTTACAAAAAAAAAAGCATAAAAGTATTCTATGAGTTATTTTGGTTCCCATAATACAAGCTCTGCTTAATTTGGGGCTAGATAGCGTTGTGTGAAATGTCCAAAATATTTATTTATTTAAGTCTGGTTGAGAGTAGACGTTTAAAAACACCTTGTTATGTTAGTAAATGTTATGACTGGGCTGGGTTCAATGACACCAAACTGATATCCTTGACCTATTGCCAGTCTGTGATCCATTAACGATACTGACGTCTATTTCCTGTTGTAAGATGACGATTATAGCGAAACCTTTGTTCTCCCAATATTATGACGTGACTTTAGTTTTCTAATAGAATTAGTATCGAGAGTTTATCCCAGTTTCAGTCATTCTGCTGGTCTTTCACCTTTCTAATATAATTTAATTATGAATACCATCGACTCGTTGAGAAGAAGTCTATCTGGCTACATGCGGCTAGCTAGATAATGGAGCTTATCCAGCCCGCAAACTTTTTTTCTTATAAGTAAGTATAACAAACCAATGCGTTTCATGGGAATTATTGAATAGCAAACCACCCCTTAAACCATCCCAACTTGATATACCTATTTTTTTAACGTAAATATATGACGATGCGTTCTAGGCGCTCTCTCATAACGTGATTTCTTAGCTCCTGATGGTAAGATCAAGTCTGTTTCACACACGTTTCACATTTTGTCTCATTTCGTGTCGTGATGAAGTGGCTAACATGGCTTCTTAAAACGGTCCGTCCGATTGAAGGTAGTTGTATGTTTTTGTAAATCCTTGATTGTTTTAAATATGTATACCTTTTAACCATTTGTATAGGAGTGCCTATACCGGCACAGCTGCTTCGACGACAAGAAGTTCGAGCAGTTCCTGTCGCGCGTGTGGTGCGTGCTGCGGCGCTACGCGGCGTGGGTGGGCGCGGGCGGCGAGGCGCAACTCGCACAGATGGCGCTGCCCGTGCCCGTGCTCGAGTGCCTGCACCGCTGCTTCGGCGTCACCTTCGAGTGCTTCGCGAGCCCGCTCGACTGCTACTTCAGGCAGTACTGCTCCGCGTTCGCGGACACCGACTCCTATTTCGGCTCGAGAGGGTAAGATTTTTATCAAGCAGCGATTGTATGATTATACAGCGTTCACAAATTGTAAAAAAAGAAACAAGTGAGATGGTAACAGACCATGCCTACTCCCCACCACATTAGTGCCACACAACACTGCTAAAGCGCCCAATGCTCATCCACTCTAAGAGATTTTGATTTTGGATGTGTTTTATTTAGTGATATTTGATCCAACCACACCCACACATAATGTAATGACAGTGTAAATTGATAGCTAAAAAATAACATGATCCTCAAACCTTAATTTGATGTCAATCTCCCCACTCCAGGCCGTTTCTAGAGCTGCGTCCCGTGTCGGGGTCGATGGTGGCGCACCCGCCCTACTGCGAGGAGTTGCTGGAGGGGGCGCTGCGGCACATGGAGCGGCTCCTGCAGGACTCGGCCGAGCCGCTCAGCTTCGTGGTCGTGCTGCCTGAGTGGCCCGACAACCACACGCACGCGCTGCACAAGCTGCAGGCCAGCCACTTCAAGCGGAAACAGGTACATATATCCTCACACATCATACGATGTTATCCCCTGGACGTCCACTGCTGGACATAGGCTTCCCCATGAGACGCCGCCGCCGCGCCGTAACAACGAGCGGTTTCGAGCCTTCTCCATCCACGGACTTCACTTTTTTTTAAAATGTTATTTATCCTAACCGCCTAAATCCTAATAATAGAAAAGATTATAACTTTTTTTTCCAGGTCGTCATTCCTGCTTTTGAACATGAGTACCGACACGGATTTCAACATGTTTTGCCGAAGTATGTATAATTAGTTACCATAATAATGTAATAAATAATTAAATCAATTTTAAAAGATGATGAAAATGCCAATGCTTCAAATGATGAAGGGAGGAAACTAATAAGTGATGCTTCGGCCCGCAGCTTTGACTATGGTATCCAGCCTAAATGTCCCTTTCCAGCTCATATACTATACTTATATCGATTTCAGCTTCATCGGTTCAATAGTTACGAAACTATTAAAAAACCACATCCATCTTTTGTTTATCCTTATGAACTTTAATTTCATCATTATCATATCGGCCCATCTGCACCCACGCTGGTTATAAGCCTCCTCTTATGTCGCAATGTTGTGCGAGACGCATCCAGTATTTGCAATTTTAATTTAAGTGTTACTTTGTGCAGGAACGAAGTGTACTTCCGTTGGGGCGGCGGCACGGTGGTTGTGTGGCTGCAGAACGCGGCGGGGTTCGCGCGCTGGGGCCCAACCGACGAGCGCGTGGAGGCGCTGCTGGACGCGTGGCGGCCGCGCGCCAAGCTGCGCTCCTCGCCCACGCCGCCGCAGAACAACGCGCCGTCCGCGCCCGCGCCGCCGCCCGCCCCGACCGCGCCACCCGCCCCAACTGACCCCGAGACCGTCGCGCACCCGCCCGCCGACGCACATCCGCCCGACAAACGCTAGCATACCACATGCCAAGAACCCGAACATTTTGACGTATCTTACCAGAAAACCATACCCATTCAGAGCTTATCCGTCATTTCTCAGAGCTGACATGCTCTGTAATTTTTTATAATTGATAAGATTGGTGCTTACTGTGTACGTCAAAAGTAAAGCTTTCGTGATCGCGGCTTCAACTCGCGTGCGGCGAAAGTTCAATTCAAGCTATCGGTTTGGTATTTGCACGCACAGAATACAATTTGACTATGATACATGACATGTGACTAATAGTGAATGATCAACAATAATCGATGAACTTGTAAATATGGATCAGGCAAGGTGTAATTTAAGTGTCTGTAAATAGTTTTTAAGAAATCGGTATAGCGTAAGCTCATTTTGGAAATCCTTTTTCGCTGTTGTATAGTTTGATAAAGATAAATCTTTATAAATTATGTTTTTATTGTTTATTATATTTTGTGAAGATATTTTACTTTTTTAAGTGGTCTTAGTTGTCCTAGCCCAAGAGTACATTATTTACATTTTTGTTCATTTTAATTACATACAAATAATAGACAAATTGAAGTGTTTTTGAGTAACCCCTGGCCCATTAATTCCAAAGTGTGCATATTACACAAATAAAATAATGCATAAATTACAAGGAATACAAATATTTGAATGACCAAGGGTTTATTTAGTTACGTTACAACGCTTTGCATAACAAAAGTGGTTAAACTTATATGTAAAAATTAGTAGCTTTCTATAGTAAAAACATTGAATATTAAAAGAAAATTGGTAATCATTACATAACAGATACTACAAAAAATAACTTAAAAAAATCATTCCAAACCAGTAAGTACCTACACATACTTATATTTCATTAGAACAAGAATAATTTTAAACACATTTGAGCATATATAAATAAAATAAAAAAAACTGAACATATAAATATGTTTAGTTTTTTTTCTACATTAGCACTCACCAAGGTATTATATTCTATCCGGTTTTTGTGACACTTAAATGATACTATACACACAATATTTTATTAGGTACAAGTAAAAACCTAAAGACGTTTTCAAGTAAATGCAGTGCATCCAAGTTAATTATTTTGTTTATGAATATTATAGTCTATTCTTCTTATACTAAAGTCTATTGTAAAAGAGCAACTAAAACAAATAATGTGCTCTAAATTACATTTCGGTATCTCTAAAACGTGGTTAAAAAAGTGCCACATAAAATCAAACCAAGCATATATTCACTTATTATGTCATACATTATCAGTTTTTATTAAAAATATGCAACTGCAATGTTGAAACAAACATCTACTAATGTAGATCTATTTATTATTGTTATTATCTATTCCAAACTATATTATATTTATCTAAGTAATCAATAATCATGTATAAAGGGTTCAGAGTCTGAAAAAGAACACTTATTGCCAAGTGGATGTCGTGTCGTTGCGCAGTCGGAGGCTTATTTGCGGTTTAAAAACTCCGATATCCGACCAGACAGTCACACGAGACAAGAGTTTCGCCATGACCAGCATAGGTGCATGGACTATTAGGTTTGTAGTGCTAAAATTCGACACACATAAAGATTGTTCTACCAGCTACAAAAAACGTAATTAGATTTTGTTTTCAACCACAAGGTAACCTTGATCTTTAATTCTATAAAATCTATCATAGTAGAATAATTGTAAAGAATGATTAAAAGAGTATGTATCATTACAGCCAAAAAATATGCAACTAAAGTTAATAATTTGAGTGATATATAGGTCTACCAACTTTTAAGATATGACTGAACCCTACCTCTTGTTGTTACACAGTAAAGAATAGTATATTTGTAAATTCATTCCTGAAATCCACTTCTCAGTTGTATTCTTCATCTTCATCCATAGCAAAATCCACACCAGAGTCTACTGCACATACTGGGCTGGAAAACAAATAAAATCATGTCAACTGATGTCGCTCGCGAATAAGCTCCAAAGAAACCTACTACTATTTATTGTATTCAATAACATACCTCATAGCTCTGCAGGTGAAGAAAACAATACGCTTTAACTTCTGATTGTAGAAGAAATAGTTGAAGTTCCAGAGACAGCCGGGCTCTCCAAAGGGATCACTGGCCAAATCTGGATTATAGCTGTAGATGCGGCATTCGGGAAGCTGGACCTCCTCCTCGATGGCGGCCCACATGGCGGGGCGCAGCTGGCGCCAGCGCGCTCCGCCCACCGCTGACAAAGCATCGTCCACTGCTGCTTGCACCCAGCTAAGGGATGGTTCCGCACTGAATTCACTGCTCTGAAACATAATCAGTTATTCATTTTTAATGAATCATAGAGTTATCAATAATATACTATTAATTAATTGAACCTTTACTCATTGCAATACTATCAGTATTAAGGAGAGTACCTACTCTACCCATTTGATAAGCAGAAAATTAAAGTTCAAACACCTCATAACTACAAAGAGACACACAGTGTAATTTAAACTGGTTTATATCATAGACTAATTAGATAACAAGGTTGCAATACCTTAGCCATTGAAAAATCATAGTCAGGAAAGGCAGCATTCAGTGTGGCTATGAGATAAAACAATGTCTTCCGAGATATGGTGTCACAGAGCACACCTTCCTCATCTCCAGATAGACTCCGACTAAAACAAAAGAACAAGACTTTTAACAGCAGTCACAACTTAGTGCAACAAAACTATCAATTTATGATTGAACTTTTAAGAGCCGCAAACTTATTTTTATGACAATACCTCCTGTTGTTGCATACAAACCTGTATGAGACACCTTCAGGAGGTGATAGTGCTTGAAGGTCATGAGTAGTTTCACCATCAGCAGTAAACCGCTTGTAGAAAGCCTTCTCATTTCCAACCATCTTGCAGCTGTAGCTTTCGACCCGGCCCTGCACAGCGCTGTCTCCGTTCAGGATTGACAGGGCTCTGCTCAAGGACTCCAAGCGGCTACTTTCCAAGAGTTTCATTTTTCTCACTTAGGTTTACTTGTTAAAATTTACCCACTAAGGTTTCTCGGGAAACAAAGCACACAAATACTCGTAAAATGTGCACTATTTCTGTACATAGCAGAGGGGTGTATGAAAATTCCTTTCCTTTTTGAGTGCAGAAGGTTCACACTCGGTATCAAGTTCGACTTCTTATCTTCTTCCGCGCTGATAGAATGCGGGAACATCACAAATAAGAAAGAAAAGTAGATATAACAAATTGCTATACAAAAGTGAATTATTTTTAGCTTGTTTTTGGATTCACAGGGAATAGGGAGATCGCGTCACTTCGCTGGGTGTCCTACAGAATTCCAATTACATAAACACAACACTTGCAATAGCTAAAATACAAAATCCATGTAAGACATCTTCACAAAGAACACATAGCACTTCAACATTAAAATTTCGATGCTGATTTTAGAATATTTTACTTTTTTACAAACAAAATGCCCAAACCAAACAAAGCTTTTTCGTTGTTTCACAAACACAAAGAAAGATGGCGGTGAGTGCTGCCAACACTGTAATTTTATTTTACCTCATTAAAGAGTAAAATCACTATAACTTCCTTCGAGAATCTAGCAATAACTTCTCTGAAACGTCAACAATTAATTATCACACACCTATTATTTTCGGAATAGCTGCAAATAATTATTATAGAAAGCATTAATCTTCGTTTATATTATGCCAATTTTGGCATGGAAGTGGTGGCTCAATGGCAGTTTTTTTTTGCGACTCGCAAATAACTCTCTTTAAATACCTACTTTTTGATATTTTATTTAATATTTTTCATATGCTTTGGCTGATTTGGAGACTCCCCAAGAAGTGTTCTAATCATCCTAAAATACCCCTAATTTATGGGAAGTTACCGTATATAAAGAAAGAGTACTCTGTGCTCTGTGATGGGAAGCCATTCCATAGACAACATAACAAAATAGAATTGACAAATCCATAGACAAAAGATAAAGACGATTGACATTTTAATAATTTTGAGTTACTACACCAAACAGTTAAAGCCAAAGGACACTTGCGAACAACAAAAGGCTTGACCAAACCAACGCGTTCAGCTCGCGTCCGCGCGGTGGCGTGCGCGGTGGCGATCAGTTGTTGTCCAATCGATTGTGACATGTTCACATCTATGCGCCCTCTGATTGGCCAACAACTGATTGCCACCGCGCACGCCACCGCGGACGCGAGCGTTGGTTTGGTCAAGCCTTAATCTATACCCCCAATTGAATTGTCTGATGATAACAAAGCCGGATAGCTGTAACAATGGTGGTAATTTTCCGATAAGATGTGAATAGATTTTAGGTTTCATTTTCGTGAGGCCAAGCAATCGCGCTTTTCAAGCAATTGGAGCTTATATCACTACTTCTTTAGGCAGTGTCCTAATAGAACGCGATGACGCGACCATCGCAAGTTCGCGCGAACGTCGATCGCGCGATCACGCGTTCAAACGTACTAACGTCAAATAGGCGTCCCGATTGGCATCGCGTCGCGTCGCGCGATCGCGTGAATGCCAATCGGGACGCCTATTTGACGTTAGTACGTTTGATCGCGGATTCGCGCGACGGTCGCATCGCTTGCTCGCGCGACGATCGCCTGATCGCGTTCTATTAAGACAATGCCTTACAACCCGGTCAAACGCATGAAAGAAAAATGGAGTGATGATTTCCTGAATACGTAATAATATAGTGTCATAATCATCATAATTATTTACCTAACTACCTACAATATTATAATCTTCTATAAATTATTTTACACTGTAATATGATTTGTGTATGAAAATCGACTTGAGTTTATTTTGAATTCATCATCATCATCATCATCCGCAGCCTGACTTGACCCACTGCTGGGTATATATTGAATTATTTCTAAGTTATTCGAAGCCATATACATATATATATTATAAATATAAAAGTCTTCTGGTAGCTGTAGTTGGCGACCCACTTGCGGGTACACATTCCAGTCGAACCACGCGGTCATCTAAACAAGGCATTAAAGTATTAATTTCTGTACGGAATTCTCTGTAACTCCAAGCGACTCGCGCTTCACTTGACAAAATACAACAACAGGCAGGCAGGCAGGATCATAAAATCATTACACAAACTAAAAAATAATCTTTCGTTCGTGCCGTGATTTACCCTGCGTTTTATGGACTTACTAAAATCACGTAATTCAAATTATAATGTATCCTCTATCAGCAGCTATAGCTGGGCTTATACGAAGCCGTTGTCCGTCGTGTTTGAGATATCAAAACTATGGTGAGGTTATCGACTTTGATTATTTGAGAGTAAATAATCAAAGGATAAGGACATAAATATTTGAAATTACAATAATAATAATTAATAATTATTAATTTATAAAACAAACCAAATGAGAATCTCGTGTTTCAGCTACAAGGAAGAGATTCTATCGAGGAACTGGCATCGTGCAGAATAATAGCAAATGGGAAGTGACCTTAGATCACCGGCGGCTGAAGACTCCCAATGGTAAACCGCTATTGGTGGACAGTGAGCCACTGGCCAGAGCCATAGCTGCTGAGTGGGACGCTCAGGTTCAAGCGGTTTCTCAGCCAACTATGCACTTGGTAAGCTAAGCACAAATCTGTATTTAAATAAATTTTATTTTAGTTGTGGCATGCATCCAATCCAATAAATTTTCCATGTGTAAAACCTTATCTCTTCTTCTTTTTCGGTCTTTTTTTTTCTTAATTACTGATGGGTACCTAAATACCTACAAAAACATATTTTTTTTCAGACTGCACTCTGCAATACTGCATTGGATAACCCTGGAAGGTTGACTCCCCATGATATTGTCAGTTTTATACTAGACTACTTTCCAACTGACACACTGCTGTTTCATTCAGGTGTAAGAACATACTCGTCTTTTTTAACTTGCTCATAGCATAGTGGATATAGCATGGTTACTGTAAATAAAGCTCGCAATAAATAGTCTATTCCCCTTACAATTTATTCATGGTTTATCCTACACATTACTGTTTTTAAAATACTAACTCGCTGAGTATGCGATAGATAGATAGATTGTCTAAATTAACCTTATTGGTGATTATTGTCTAAGTATTTTACACAATGAAGAATGGACATAACAAAAGTCAACCATAATAATGGTCTCTGTATGGATCGTTATTAATGACAAAACACTTCATAAAATAGAAATAGAAATTTATATTTGTCAAAAAAAAAAGTTACGACTAAACAAAGCTTACTAACTGCAGTTACTTACTAATTACTATATTATCAATAGAACAAAATCACACTTACAAACTTGTCCTAATGGAAGGAACAGATACATAACTCTGGTACTACAATTATAATTTGTACGAGGATGTACAGTTGTACTTCGTACATTCATTGAGTGTGCATTGCAAAACAAACGCGACTCGGGTGAACTTGCCCATCAAGTACTTATAACTAAACATGATCTTTCAATAAACTATAAAAATACGTTCCTACCTGGGATTGTACAATAATAATATCACCCTTAGATCTAGTAACATAATATGTTATGTTACCGTCAAGTTTCTTGTGTTAACTAAATCATTTATTTATTTATGTATTTACTTAACTATCTTTTAGGAAGAAGAAGATCTAAGGGCAGAGCAAGAAGAGAAGTGGACTCCCATCCTGGCATGGTTTCAGAAGAGGTTCAACGTAACGCAGGAGGTCGCAACTGAACTGGAGCCCCCACCTTTCAAAACAGAAACCAGAGCGATCCTAGCTAGGCATCTACTGTCTTATGACTTTGCTGCTCTTACAGGTAAGCAAACAATATGAAGAAACGTCTGAAATAACTGGACAAGCACTATAGGAGTGTAGCACCAGTCTATCAAATACCTAAAGTCCTCTGTAGTATTGTTTCGAACATAGGCAGGCGTGATCTCTTTGCATCAACAGAGTACCTAGCTTGTGGCGTCACTTACAACTGCCCATAGATAGATAGACAGAATATTCTTTATTGTTCACCATCTTAACAACTAAACAATTATATTAGTAAAAATATTGAATTTATTGTGGACAATGGGCGGCCCCGATCGGCGGCGATCCCTAACAAGTGATCTCTTCCAGGCAAACTTTGTATGGACCGGATAGTATAAGACTTAAAGCAAACATAATCTATACTAATTACAATAAATGAGTAGGTACCACAAACATACGAAGTATTAGCCATATCCATTCAGTAATTTTGGCATGATTATGAAGCAAAAATACATAAGCGATTGATCCATAGTTTTCTATTACTAAAATTAGTGTATTGTATGTAAGTGAACTTCAGATGCATGCGTAAGCTTCTGAAATAAAGTTCCTGTAGGCAGTTACGCGCAAATCGAGTTTTTGTATCAAAAAAATCGATGTCCATCATGTTCTCACAATGGAAAAGCCAACACCATGACGAAACCGGCATGCCATTCAACAGAGATAATAAAACGTTCTATCTATGTCATGTGACATTCACCAGCCCGCATTGGACTCGCATGGAGGATTAACAGTGTTTTTCTAAATGTATTCTATGTATTTATTTACAAAAAAAAGTATTTAAGTATTATATCAGCCATCTGGTTTCCATAGTACAAGCTCTGCTTAGTTTGGGGCTAGATGGCGTTGTGTCCAAAATATTTATTTATTTTCATATCCGAATTAACTGGATGTCCGCCTCATTTTTCTATCCGAATTAACTGGATGTCCGCCTCATTTTTCTATCCAAATTAACTGGATGTCCGCCTCATTTTTCTATCCGAATTAACTGGATTTCCGCCTCATTTTCATATCCGAATAATGAAAGCAACAGTATCCGGGTAATTTGGATAAAACGGATAGTCACATTAATCAAAAGAATACGATTTTAATGTGGTTTAATTTAAACTTTTAAAAATATTTATTATATTTTAATAGTTTAAATTAAATATATTGTAAGTAATTTTTATTGATTGTTGATTTAAAACACTGTTTTTCAGTCCAACAAGAAAATCTTTATGTTTCGCCATGTTCGTTTGTCCGTACGAAATCGTGAACGTTATTACATACGTATTTCAATTTAGGGTCAATTAGGAGTACGGAGCCGATATTTGTTTTTTTTCCGATTTTTTATTTATTTCCTTTAGACTGTTAAAAAAAATTTAGTCTAAATTTTTACCTGATTTCAGTCGTACGTACTCAGAACGTTTTCCAACACGTAATTAAACGTGTAATTGTGTGATTTTTATGGTCCTGTTAAGAATTTTTGCACACTATCCGAAATATCCGGATATCCAAATAATAGGATTAACTGCCTCTGAATTATCCGGATACTTAAAATCAACGGATCATGCGACACATTCGCTATCCCAGCTGAGAGTAGGTACCTCCAACATATTACATATTAACTTGTCAACAGCCATATCGTTTGGAGTGGAAGCTCTGAAGTCGCCGGTGTTAATGCTGGCGTGTATCGAGCGGCGCCTGGAGCCGAAGGACGCAGTCAAGCTGGCGCGGCTTGAAGAGGAATATCAGGTGAGTGATTTGATAATAAAAAAAATAATATCGTGTCACTAGTTCCTTCGAACCAGTGTGGTGAAAGGATTTCAAGTGCACCTCGAAGAGGCTCCTTTCGTGCACTCGACACCTGTTTTCGAACTTTAGGTTCTGCGACATGCCGGTTTCCTCACGATGTTTTTCTTCACCGTTGCGAGAACGTGGGATGCATACATAGATTTTTTCGACGGAAAAAACCCATTTACGCATGACTGCCACCGGGTTCGAACCCGCGACCATCTGATCGCAAGGTAAGGGTCTCATCCAGTCGGCCACCACGTCCTCCACGGTTTGGTAATGTAAAGGGACTTTCTCACGGTTGGACTCTTGTCGGCCTTAACCTTGATGAGGGTTAATATTACAAGCTTTTGATGTTATTACGATTTCGATTGCGATTGGAGGAGGCCTACATGCAAAAATGGATAATATAAAGGCCGGAATGATGATGATGTTATTACAACGCTGAAACGATCAATTAGTTATTATTCACGAAGCAATGCTCATTATTCAGTTAACTTTTTGGTTTTGGTTGGTCCTTCGAACCGGATCACGTATAATTATATTTAAATGTTTCATGTATAATCCAATGTCTTGGTGAATTCTTCAGCCGAATTCGATGTGTATAATATTTATAACCCACTAACAAAGAACCCACTTGCTTATCTAATTACCTAGGCGAAAAGCTTCCAGTAGAAGTATGCACGCATGTGCAGATACATTTAGTGAATTTGAGTTTACGCCGATTAGTTCTGCCTGTCCCCCTATTACCGACGGGGGGACTGAATGAACTTTTTCAGTTAATAAAAGTTCCATCTGTCACCCTGTTGCTGAAAGGGGGACAGATAGAACTTTATTGGCCCACCTGTAACCGTAGGGGGACAGAGCAGGGTGACAGATAGGAATAATTCCGAAATTGTTTGTAAATACCTTTAATTCTTAAATACTTATTAAAATTATATTAATAATTGTACAGGAAACAAAATGTAGACTCAATTTGGTTTAAGTAGTAATAGTATACACCAAAAAAAATTAAATGGGCAATGCAGACGGGGTACTATGTTGCATCTGTGCGTGTGCAGTCAGAATTTTGGATTTCTACAAAATGACAGAGTGACAGCGGCGCGAGTGCGGCGCCCGAGCAGAGGTTTTGCGGGCTGGCTCGAGCTAGGTTTATAGGCTACCCGGGTTTGCCAAACGATGAATAAAACTTAAATTATTGTCAATTAAAGGTACCGCCTGACACAAATCCATAGGAAAACCACTAACGGTAACAGTTATCCAATTTTAATCAAAAATATTTTGACAAAAATTCGACTTAATTTTTTTAAATTTGTATATGTGTTCAGTAATGGCAACTGACTATTCGTATATATTTTTTATGGTGATTAAAAATTGACCCTGTATATTTCATACCTTATACAACGTGTAGTGTTATGTCCCGTAAGAGTGTGAATACTATCACGTGTGCAAAGGTTGAATACATCGTTTCAGAAATTTTCATACAATAATTATTTAAGACAACCCTATTTTTGATATTTACTTCTCCATCTGTACACACTCTCCACGTCGCACATAGACACACGTAAGGAACATGTGCTCACGCCTATGATCTAGGTAAGTTGAGTAGGTAGGTATCTATCTATGAACCTTTCGATGTAAAGAATTAAGAAAAGTTTTACATAATTTAGTTACACTATTTCAAACTATTGAGAGATTAAGAGAAAATACATACAAATGTTCGTTTTATTTTTATTTATCAATTTCTTACTGAGGACTTTTCTCTTAGGAGTAGGTAGGTACTTGTAGTCTGCAGTTTTCAGAGTTGCATTGCACCTGCACGATGGATGCGGCAAGAGAAGGCGCAATGGCGCACATTGGGAAAGGCCTATGTCCTGCAGAGGACTGCACCGACCGACAAACGCACAAACATTACACATTTTTGAGTTATTTTTCACTTTACGCAAACAACTTTATGTAAAGCCGAAGTTTGAGTCAATTTGTCTTCTTGCAGCTCATAAAACAGGACTTCTGCCATGTTTTATTGAATTTATGAAGAAATTAATTTAAATTTTAATAAATTATTCAGCCCATAACCATAGTAACCAAAGAGAATATAACCACTACGTTTAAGAGACGGAACTTCCTAACAAAAAAAAGTCAATGATCATTGACGTCTATGTCAATGTCAAACTGAGGGATACTGTCCATTACCAACAAGATAACAATATAATCGTCAAAAAAGCCTTACCAACATGAAGAAAAAAAACTAGTGACGTCCTGCCAAAATAATCGATAGCTTACGTATCGATGCCTGTTGTAATTAATTTAATTGAATCAGTAGTGATTTAAAGTCACACATGTTCATTTGAATATAAAATACCATGTTCAATAAAATACGAGGTTTCTAACGTTTTATTGAACATAATATTTTTTGTTCAAATAATCATTGTGTGGCTTTAAATCAGATTCATATATTGCTTTGCTACTGATTCATAGGTACTTTCTACTTTTGTCTGAAATCTACCACTAAAATAAAACCAGTAACTAATCGGAAATATCAGAGGTTGGTAAATAAAAATACATTACATCTCAAATGAACGCATTATTATAAGTTCTCCTACTGCTTCGACAGCTAATCCTGGACCACGTTCAAATGTCCCTTCGCATATTTCAATCCTGCAATTTACAATACATCAATTGGGCTGTTAGCCTCAAAATTCTAGTAATAATTAAATCAAATTGTGTTAAATACAAGTTTATTGTCAGACTTGGAACCCTGTAAACAATTATGTTTACTGACCTGGATGTATGTTAGAAACCTCACATTTTCGTCGGAGCGCGAGGAGCCTGCGCCCGAGTTAATCACGGGCGAGCCGCGATCGACAGATAAGGCTCGCGCTTGAGGCTAGGCTTGCGTATGAGCTTGGCACCGAGTGCATACTTCGACAGACCATTGTACTCCTGCTGCTTCCACAGCCAGTCCAGGGCCACGTCTAAACGTCCCTTCGCACATTTCGACGCGCGCGGTGCTGTATCCTGCAATTTACAATAAATAAATTGGACTGTTAGCATTAAAATTCTAACAATAATAAAATCAAATTGTGCTAACTACAAGTTTCTTGTAAGACTTAGATCCCTATAAACAGTTATGTTGTGTAACAATTATGTAGCTTGCACCTGCATTGAAACAAATATTATTTTATCGATATCGATAAATCGATATTTTATTCACGCACTATTTTCCAACCAAAATAAACATGCCACGATTAAAATGTAGGTAAATAATATGATGTGGTATAAACACTGTTTACCATTGTATCATTTTACTTGTGTTTTACTTAACGAGTTTCACATTTCTAGGAATCTTGCCATGAAATACCTTCTTTCACCATCTTTTCTTTCCAATTTAAAACCACATATCTCACACTTTCGGTACTTCATTGTTACATTCCACAGTCATTACAATCAATAATGTCATAAAATTATGTAAAACTGAAAGTATTTTGTAAGAAAACCCCCAATATTAAATAATAAATCACATTAGTAAATTTTGAAACAAACAAAGCGAAGTGATCGGCTTGGCGCGAATGAATGACGTGAGACAGAAGAGCGAGAGGTTGGAGATGTGAGTGAAACGTATATATAGCCACCATTAAAATTCTTCCTCGGTCCATACAAAGTTTTTCTAGTCCGTAGTTTCGACAGCCTGATAGTAACGAAAAAACAAACAAAATGTCAAATGTCTAAAATGTTGTACCAAGGAGTTTTATTAGTGCCATCTAGTATCGAAAGAGTATCGAGTAGCCGAAACCTCTTTAGCTATGAAATGAAGAATATGAAAGACAGAGTGGTCAAAACAAAATTACCAATAAAAATACTTTGAAAAATCTTGTTTCTGTCCTCGATCCAAAGTACTCTAACACAATTGATGTTCATGTTCCCACTACCTGGACTAGGGTCAAACTCTTCACTAGCGTGATCGTTCTTTCTCCAACACATAGACCAAAATGCGGATTTATGGAGTACCTACTTAGTGGCGCAAAATGCAACTTCCTCACGATGTTTTGTAGGTACACCATTACGTATGGCATTTAAGTTAAACAACAAAACCTAGCACAAAAAAAAATCATTTGCCTCTCAGATGCTGTTAAGTTTTCTGTAAGATAAGCCTTAATCTGTCTCATCACTAACATTACTGAGGTCAAGGTCAGAGGTTCATCAAACAGCTGATTATTGGGTAATCACTACGTTAAAAATCAGCTGCACTTTGGTGCACAGTTCTTCAATGAAAATCATGGAAATTCAAAAAGTCGTAGAACATTCGTTGTTCCCGCGGGGGGGGGGGGGGGGCAGAACACCCCCCCCCCCGCCCTTCGGCATTGTAGGGATATTAACAAACAAATTGTATAAGAAAAATATGTAACTGTGAGTCTAATCCTACTAATATTATAAACGCGAAAGTTTGTAAGGATGGATGGATGGATGGATGGATGTTTGTTCCTCTTTCACGTAAAAACTACTGATTGGATTTTAATGAAACTTTACAATAATATAGCTTATACATCAGAATAACACATAGGCTACAATTATAAAGATACGCGCAGACGAAGTCGCGGGCACCAGCTAGTGTTAAATAAATATGTCAGACAGAACGTAGTGCGTATGATTGTTGCAGTCGGCGCGCTGGGGCCGCGTGCCGTGGGCGCACGAGCTGAGCCAGGCGGAGCTCACGGCGCGGGTGGCCGCCTCACTGCTCATCATACAGGCCAACACTGAGATGCACTCTGCCAAGAAGAAAGCTAGTCCACAAGCGCAAATCTAAAACTAATTTTGTTGATAAGTAGAATACAAAAAAAAAATATTATTAATATTTTTGGTTTAAATTTGGGTAGCTACACTAATCCTCAAATCCAATCCCATACAAAATGTTTCGGACAAATACTTAAAAAGTACGCCGTATTATAGAAATTTCTTCACACTATTCGTTTCGTCTATGTTTTCCGATTGTGTCAACAAAAATTATATAGGTTTCATGCTTTAATTTAGATTTTATACGTGTTTTAAAATTAACCCTACTAACTTAAAAACACGTATAAAATCTAAATTAAAGTATGAAACCTTTCACTTTTTTTGTTGACGAAATCAAATAACATGGACGTAACGAATAGTGTGAAGAAATTACTATAATACGGCGTACTTTTTGAATATTTGTCCGAAACATTTTGTATGGAATTCGGATTTGAGGATTAGCCTTAAAACTAAACTACTGGAACGATTTTAATGAAAATTCTATGGGACTAATCTGAAAGTATATCCTCTTAAACAAAAAAGACTTTTTCAAATCGGTTAATAACAACAAAGTTCAGAGGTAACAAACATCCGAATTGTTAACCTCCTCCTTTTTGTGAAGTCTGTTGAAAATTATAGGATCTGGTACTAGCTTGAATAAATTGCTTCGGTAAAATCCAGCAAGAACCAAACGAACTTCCTCGTTTTTATCGAGTTACGTAAGGCGATAAATAGGTCAGTCTGATTCAGGTACGCTGAACGCAATTCATAAAAGTATAAAAATTCTACACAAACGAAAGCAGCTTAAACGTAGCTAGCGGAAGCCAAAAGTGAATTCGGTGAATACAAGAATGAAATGAAAATAGCAAAAACTGAGTCGCGAAGTTCCGCTATATTTAGCTGGACGCGGGCGGGCGGAGCGGTCGCGCGACCTCGCTTTGTTCACTCCGCTCCCGCGCGCTACGCTCATTGTTGCATCTAACTAAATCAACATTCACTTCATATCTCCTAATTTACGTCTTGCAATCCTGCAGATGCTAAATAAACATACGATTGTACTAGCAATGTAAAATAGAAGTTCACCCGTTGTGGTTTAAAAATAACCCCGCTAATGTGAAGTATCGAGGTTAATAATGTTCTAGTTTGTGTTTGTAAAACTTGCAACCGCTGATTCACTTCGTCGACGCGTAAGTATTTTCCAATATCTATATTTATTTTATTATCAAACTAAAGTATAATAATACACAATACCATCACTATTTATGTATCAACAAATTATATAAATATATTTCATACTCGCCGAAGTTCGAAACGAGAGTCTCTCGTTTCGAACTTCGGCGAGTCCACACCTCCTGATGATGCCTCGTGTAGAGGCGAAACACGTGTCGTATCTTTAAACTTTGGTTTTCTGTTTGTTGACTCTTTGGTTTATAATATAGTAATATATACTAAAATTCTAAACTAAAGTTAAGTTAATTAAAACCTTTGTTTAGAAATCAAGCTGATTTATTACTAAATATATTTATATAATTTGTTGATATTTATGGATTTCCGCAAAGTAACGCCTGAATCAATCAATTAACTATTTATGTAGGTAATATTATTCCTTTATTTGTGAAAAAGACATAAATATTAAGTAGGTTAATTTAATCGACCTAAATGTTTGGTCAATCATAAGAGCTGCTCACAAAGGACCCTGAATCACCGGTGTTATAGTCAATTTCATTGCAAAATTAAAGATGATTCATGTGCACTTACCAACCCACCTATTTATGTTTATTGTTTCATGCTACTTTTAGCTACCTACTTATTTACTTGACTTAATTACTAGCTTATGGTACCAGCAGCCTTATGCCCACTTGCACCAAAATTTTACAGTTTGTGAGCAGTTACTTTACTCACTTGGTAGTTCTTAACTTGGTAATTGCTTAGGAACTTTGAAAGTTTGGTGCAAGTCGGCATTAGTATTTAAATTTGCCCTCAAAGTCTTAGCACAAGCTTTTAAGGCGCAGCTCCCTTAGCATCTTAACAACGTATCCAGTAAGTAATAGAAAAAAAGTCATCCTTTTTTTCTTTATCGTCACCATCCTCATAAACTATTTAGTGTAGGTGAAGTGTTGAGTATCGTTTGTTTCAGGGGTGATGAGCGGCTCGGGCGCGGGCGTGGAGGGTTGTCGGGCGCGGCCGTTGTCGGGCGGGCTGTGGACGCTGTTCTCGTGGCTGCGGCGCGACGAGCACTGCTCCAGCGATAGCCTCTCCAGCGTCGGCTCCGACCGCACCGCCGCCAGCTTCGCTTTCCTCCCGCCTGGCAACTATACCCACTCCCCCCCTCTACTCATAACGCCCGCGGCCCCGACCGACTCTTACAAGAAGCGCGTCCGCGATAGAAACGCGCGACGACAATACGACCGCGATATTACCTTGCTGCGCAAGTACGGACTGCACGGCTACGACGCGTTCAGTTTACCGAACGGGCGACGAGCCGAGCGCAACGAACGCGATCGCCGCGCCGCCAGCGAAATACTGCAAAGACGCGCGCACGTGCCCGGGAAGCGACGCGCCCCGCTCCCGCCCTCCGCCCCCAACAGCCTGCCGCGGCCAAGGAAGCGACCCGCCCCATTACCTCCCGTCAAACTTAACATAGAAAAAAATAACGGGACTGAAAGAAAAGAAAGCGGCATTTTTCCAATGAACTCACGACGTCTCGAAAAACCAAAACACAATGATGAAACGATGGGCTGTAAGCCGGAAAAATACAGCAAAAAGGACAGCAAAGAATCCAAACCGCGACAAGATAAAAGCTTCCTGAAACAGATTTTCGAAAACAGAAAGAGAAACTCTGCTATAGAAACATCGCCGGTGAAACTACTACCGAGCATTAGCGAATTAGATAAACAGGCACATGAGATCATTGAGAAGTATAAGTTGAAAGAGTTGGAACATAGTGTTTCCCGAGAAGAAAGGCTCGATGGTGAATCGGCTGGTTCGTCAAAGCGACAAGTCGAAGCTTGGATTTGCACTAGGTGCTTGAGGAAATATAACGCATCTGTGATCACTTGCCTTTACTGCCTACCTTTAGAAAATGCTTTACTGAATAATGCGACCAAAAGTTCAAAAATTACTAGTCATGCTACTCAAACTAGTAGCAGTAAACGGAGCGAGCAAGAAGATAAAGAGAAGCTTAAAGAAATATTAAAAGAAATGAAAGATAGTCTTCCTAAAAAACCGGCGCCTGCTTCAACTATTCTGTCAAAAATTAAAATTAACAATGAAACTGAATCCAAAGGAGATTATCCTAGAGTTGTGGAAGCGCCTACTCTTAGAATAGGTAGTTCTGTCTCCGCGGAAACAAATGCAAATTCCGTCCCTAATGCACCTTCTACATCCTCTAAAAATAAGGAAGAGAAACAGAAAAAATCTAATGATGATACCGAAGATAGAATTCTAGCAACAATTGAAAACGTAGTGATAACTCAACCTGTTATTCTGGAACACACTAAAGACAATATTGTAGTGGTGGAAAAAGCTAGTAAAAAAGAAGATCTGGAGAAACAAAGAACGTCTAATCCAATAATAAAAAAATCAGAACATTTAAACATGACAAAAACTGAAATAGCGAGTAAACTATTATCTGGTGGAAAAAGTAATTCAAACGTTATCACCGTTCCACAACCCGATATCAGTGCTCCTTTGAAGATATCGTCACTATTTAACCCCATGTATGTTCCGAAAAGCACAACAAGTTCACCACTAACAAACTCTAACATAGAGGAAACTAAACCCATAAGAATTGAAAAAGAGGTATCCAAATCATCAGTGTCGACAAACACAGAAAATAAGTCAGTATTACCATCAACTTCGCTGATCAAACCATTAACTGCTAGCATACTGCCACCAGACAACAAAGTCAAGTTAGAGGCGAAGAAAGAAGAACCAAAACAATCTCCAAAAGAAAATATTGTAATCGTTAAGAGAATTGTAGAAGCCAAACTGCCCGTAAGTAAACCCACCGAGGTATCACAGGCTCCAGAAACAAGTATTGTTGATAAATTCGACCAACATTCTAGACGACGGAATTTAATCAACCAACTAGAGCAGTCTATTGCGAAAGGCGACGAGAAAGCAGCTGCTGATGCCGCTGTGAAGTTGGCACAGCTAAGACTGTCCTGCTCAGTACTATCATTCTCCTCTCAAATTGTATCAGAGGCATCGGCTTCCTCAGCGGAAACTACCCGGCCTAAAGTCCAAAAATCAGTCGAGAATAAAACAGAAGATTCTCCGGTAAAAAAAGATTCGGCCATGGTTGCACCAATAAGGACGAAACCATTAAAAACGCTCGCAGAGGATACAAAGAAGGATAAAGTAGATAAAACTGTTGTGAAAGAAGAAAATAGCAGTGAAATAAAAGCACAGGCCTCGGCACTAGAGAAATCGAAACAAACTTCAGAATCCAACAAACCATCAAGTGTCAAAAATGAAAAGGCTCTTCCAGTGCGATGTGAACCTTCTACATCCAGAGACATAAATGAAAAGAAGCAAAACGAAGATGTTCCGTAAGTGTACCATCAAGACCATTATTATTATTCAACTATTGGTAAGGCCCCTTGTCACAGATGCCTAGCTTATTCCTTATCGTCCTAGAATTTCTTGCCGAAATCTTAACCGAGAGGGCTAGGTATTGCGCAACTATTATAGATCTACTAAAGCTATTAAAGCATCTTTGAGGCAGAAAGTCTAGGTATGTTCACAGTACTAAACGTCTTTTCAGTATACTTGTGTGGGTAGAAGACAAAGAAGCGACGCGAGGACCCGTCCAACTGCACGTGCCCCGCGGCGCCACTATGGGCGAGCTGCGACGACGGGCCGAGGCCTCGCTCGGGCTCGCCGTGCAGATGCAGCGCTGGATCATAGACCGCGCGCTTTGTTCCGACGATAGCACACCCCTCGCCGCGTTGGCCGGGCCTGAACTAAGCGCGCCGTTTTACCTGTGCTTGGTGGAATCAGGTGAGTCAAAGTCAAAGGGTCTTTTGTAGGAGGCGCTAGCATCGCCATAGTGGAAAATTTTCTGTTCAGCTGTTTGAATGTATGTAGCACTAGACCGCGCAGTCTGCTCTGACGATTACACGCCGCTCGTCGCGCTAGCGGGACCCGAGGTCAACGCGCATTTCTTCTTGTGCTAGGTCAATTCAGTTTCTAAGTGTCAGCTGGCTGTAGGTGGCGCTAGCATCGCAATAGTGGAACGTTTTTTAACAAACTATTTACGTCGTTTCAGAAAAAAAAGAGCCAGAAAAGACTACAGACCCAACAACCACCAAACCCAACATAGATGAGAACGTTTACAACGAACTAGTGCGATTAGAGCAGCAGGCGCTCGTCGCGACGACTGAGCTCTTTGAATGCGACGTTTGCATGGAGCAGTGCGCTCCGGGCGCCGGAGTGGTGTTGCGGGAATGCGTGCACGCCTTCTGTCGGGAGTGCCTGGCGGACATGGTGCGGCACAGCGTGGAGGCGGTCGTGGCGTGTCCCGCTATGGGGTGCCGCGGCGTTCTGCAAGAGCGCGAGATCAAAGGTAAGGCACAAGCCTCTTCTCTCTCAGAATACAGTTAAAGTAAGGAAGGTTGTGTGCATCTGACCAAATTGGTTCAGTTCAGACATGTTTGAACTGAGGGACCAAGCAAAAGCGCTATAAATCTGTAATGCCTTATTCTACAGACTTGTAAATTTCTGAACTTTTAAGAAATTCTGAAATAAAAATGATTAACCTAGAGATAGTACTTTCTGAGATTTCGGATATTTATGCAAGCGTCTGGATTGAGGGGCCAAGTAATTTCATCATAACAGCATTATTTCAAGTTTAAGAAATTTATGGCTGTTTTCTATACGTTTTTACTATTTTTAACTAACTGTCCTGTAAATCTTATATCGTTTCTCGAAAATTTAAAATTTGGTCCCTCATTTCAGATGCACACAGGAAGGTTTACTACCTGAAAACTACATGAAATGGCTCGCTTCACTCTTGTGTCAGCCTTGTTTGTAGACTTACTTCATTAAGTTGATTATATTTTCGGTCTGATGTAGGATTTGGTGGAAACAACATCATCATCATCATTCTCAGTATTTATCTTTCCAGTATTGCATGTATGTATTGTATGCCTCTCTTAATATCCTCCATTCGGCTCTATTTCCAGTACTACGTATCTACAGCACTGTCGTCCAGCTACGGTTTAATATCGTCTGACAATCGTTCTCGTATCTTTAGGGTGATTTTCCACCAGAGATATGCTATGCTAAGTTGCTATGGATGCGTTTGATATCCACCAATTATATTCATTGGTTCACATAGCTTAGCACTGATGGAAACGGATTCAACTAAGATATGTTTTTTTAGGGAAGGATGCGTGCTATGGATGCGTGTTATGGATGCGTGCTATAGATGCGTGCTATGGATGCCTGCTATGGGCCGTATATCTCCACTCATCGCTTCCCTAATATCGATACATCGCATAGCTCGAGCTGCGCATCTTTCTCGCGCAGCTACATTGCGGCGGCGCATCTTCATAGCACATCTTCCTCGCACAGTTACATAGCTTAGTATTGGTGGAAACGGTCACATATTTTCGTAGCGTAGATTTCACATCTTCGCAGCATAGCCGCATAGCACATCTCTGGTGGAAAGGCACCCTTAGGGTCTCCCTGGTTTTCGGTTTCCTAGGTCTTCACAGAGAGGAAACAACATTATTATGTATTAAATTGATTGTAGGTCTCGTATCGGATGAGGAGTACGAGCGGTGGCTGGCGCGCGGGCTGGCGGCGGCGGAGAGCGGGGCGCGGCACGCGTTCCACTGCCGCACGCGCGACTGCGCCGGCTGGGCGCTGTGCGAGCCCGGCGTGCGCCGCTTCCCCTGCCCCGTGTGCGGCCGCACCAACTGTGTCCTGTGTCAGGTACGGTATTACAACGAAACTGGACGACCGAGGCTTCTCATAATATCATCTCTGTACTTTGTGGCCCGCGACTTTTCGTGACCCAACGTTTTCACGTTCATTTACTGGGACTAACTTAGTTTTCTGAGGTTATCTGTAGGTAAGCCTAGCAGAAAATTATTCACATTTTTTAATGCTTATCTTAAAATAGGCACTTTTTGTAAGATTTTAAGGACCGCCTTCTATCGTGACTAAACGGTACTAACAGATAGATAGAAATACTTTATTGTACACCAGAACTTATGATTAAATCATAACATAAAAAATATAAAGTACAATGGGTTTGTCTTATCACTAGGAAGCGATTTCTTTCAGACAACCTTTGGATGGAAAGCGAATAAACAAAAAAAAGAAAGCTTGGTTGGGGGTGTACTAATAGTTAAGTTAGTTAGCAAAAACGGACACTAATGTAAAAATAAAAACTGACTTATACTGATGTTATACTACAAAATCTCATACTAAATTAGATTATTTCATTGGCTTCCGCTGAAGTTAGGTAGCAGCGATTTGCTATCCACTTTACACTCCGCACTATTTATGGCTAACATCAGAAATACATTCATTCAATGTACCTACGTAGATAGATGATTATGTAGGTACTTACTTACATAATGTGATATCATTTTTTACAGGCTATACACGAAGGGGAAACGTGCGACCAACATCGCGAAAAACTTCAGGAGAGTTCTGCAGCCGACGGCGCGAGTCAAACGGACGAGGGCACTCGAGCGCTGATCGAGTCGCTAATCGCGCGCGGCGAGGCGCTCGAGTGTCCCGAATGCAGCGCGATCATCACCAAGAAGTGGGGCTGCGACTGGATCAAGTGTTCCGCGTGCAAGACGGAGATCTGCTGGGTGACGCGCGGCCGGCGGTGGGGGCCGGCCGGCCGCGGCGACACCAGTGCCGGCTGCCGATGCGGGATCGACGGGAAGCGGTGCCATCCTTCGTGCGGCTACTGTCATTAGATTGTAGTCTACCAATGTCTTCTGTGTATTCGCACAAACAAGTGTTCAGAACCTATCTATATGCATAAGTAATATATATGATCTAATCAAAAATCACTTTATTTTTCTAATAACTATTAAATACTAACTACAGTTGGCGCACCAAGTGACACAATGTCGCATGAATAGTCATCTGCAGGTAGGTAGGTAGTGCACATAACAAATCTTACACAATGCACCCTACGAGAAGCCAGTGCAGGCTGACTGCTGTACCCCATTCTCAGAGAAAAACTGGTCCAAGATTCAGAGGCCAGACGGTGTTGTGCAATTATTCCATGACCAAGACATGGCAGGGACAACCTAGCTAGATTAAAATGAAAAAAATATATTACAAAGGCATCAACATTGTGTATCCCAGATAGTACCTAATGATCCTTTTGGCTTCGCCATAATTCTAATTCTAATTCTAATTCTAAAAAGGGGGTACAGCGGTCTGCACTGGCTTCCCGTTGTAGGGTGCATTGTGCATTGCCCCCCGATATATACTTAACCCTGCCCCAGCCATCCTAGCTCCTTAAAATAACGGAGCAGGACCCTGGGTTGATGACAGCACAGTTCCAATAGCGTGCTTGTTGACACGTTAGGTGGAGAGGAGTCCAATAACTTGCGCAAGCCCGTCTTGATCCTACTCTCCTCTGTCTCTTGACAGTGGATCACCACGTGCTCCACTGTTTCCTGGTCTAGCAGGCAGCCTCTGCAGATATCTATGTCTGTGGCTCCTATCTTGAAGAGGTGATGATTGAGGTCACAGTGGCCTGTGATTATCCCTACCATCAGGCGAAGGTCTTCGCGTTTCAGTTTTAGTAGCGCATTTGTGAGGTTTTTGTCTAACTGGGGAAACATTAGTTTTGTGTGTACGCAGTCGCTACCGCGTTCCCACAGTTTTTGATGTTCTCTGTCTGTGAACATTTTAAGCCTACTCCTGATCTCAGCTGTTGGTGGGTTGGAGGTGCTGATATCTTTGGTGGTAGGTGTGAGTTTTGCTCCTTTTCTTGCCAGTGAGTCTGCCTCGTCGTTGCCTTTATTCGAGGAGTGACTCTTTGTCCATTTGATACAGACCTCTGCCCTGTCTGTAAGTCTTTGTAGCGCATTATGACACTCTGCGATCGATTTGGACCTGGTGTCCTGTCTACGCAGGGCATTTATTAGGGCTGCACTATCAATAGTGAAAATCATTTGTAAGGGTTGGTTCGTTTCCCTTTCTGATGCTTCCACCCAGGTCAGCAGTTCATCCGTGGCTCGGTGAAGCCCTAGTGTTTCGGCTTGAAATGCTGTTGCTGTGTTGTTTAGAGGCTGTGCTATGGCGATTCCTGCTTCTGGGCAGTACACGCCACAGCCTGCTCCTGTTTTCTGTTTCGCTCCATCCGTATATACATTTATTATAGATTTCGCCGGTGGGCTTACGGTTGCCTCCCCCGGGATCGATATGCTTCGCCATAGTTTGGTAAAAGATAGATGCTCCTAAGTAAACTAACTGCTAATATTCATAGAAGAGAGGGTTAAGTGGTGAATTATATAATTAGAAACAACAAACAACTATTCAGATAAGGATGGCTATTCAGCAGGAAACTAAATCATTTGGTGGTGATATTTTTTTATTGTGAAATATCAGTTAAGAGCAATTGTAATATACAATTTAGTGGATTCACACTTATTGATGTTGTAACCTTAACACTAAAATACAATGGTCAGAGCTTATCAATAGCGGCGCATGCCTGGGTGGCCGCGGCCGGGGCCTCCACGCCCCATGCCCGGCGGCGCACCCATCATACCGGGAGGGGGGCCGCCCATCATGGGGCCGCCGCGCATCTGTGGTGGGGCGGACATTTGGCCTCGAGAACCGGGCGCCATGTGTTGATGAGAGGGTCCTCCGACGCCGCGCGCGGGGCCCTGCAGCCCAGGCGGCGGTCCGCCGGGTCCCGAACCGCGCCCGGCCGCGCGCCCACCGCCCGGCCCTCCCATACCACCCGGCATTGGAACGCGAGGGAGTCCCTCCTCGGGTGGTGGGGGTCCCTCTATTGTAAGGGACACAATATTTTCGCCACGTAGCAATACAAATCCCAATGTTCTTTTTTCTTCTCTATCTGTAGATTTGGGAGTTTTCAACTTGATTTTTCTGAACTCTTCGCAGTCTCCTAATATTAGGTTCATGTGTTTGTCAAACGCTTTGAATGTTCCAATAAAGGTGCGAGAATCTTGTAATATTACTCGCACCCGATAGTTCAGATGCTGTTGCATCTTATTATTCTTTCCAATAGTCTGAAACAACAAGACAACAATAGGTTATAGAGGTAGTCTTAGTTGGGAGACGTAGGGTCCATTTCCAATAGAACTCATAAAAACTATTACTCATGTAAGTATCTATTTCATTTTAGCCAACAGGACGATCAATATTAAACCCACCAGTGGTTATTAGTCCTTCATACAAAACAATACTGCATAGGTATATCATAAACGGATAGGATGCGAAAACAAACAATAATTCTGTTGTTCCTGAGCCATGTAAACAGACTATCATCTTGCTGAAAACTTAATTGTTTAAAAAAATATACTGGCTAAGCAGGAACTGCATAAAACTATCACAGAAAAGGATGTAGACAGGGTTCCTGGCAAAGCAAGAGACGCTAGGTACATAAAATAACAAGTCGGAAACCGGCTAGGTTGAAATGCAAAATATAAGTTCGATTGAATGCTTCATCTATTTGCATGTAGCATAAGCCCTATACGTACCATTTTTAGGCCGTGATTGTTCTTGTAGTTTTGGATAAAAACTCTTTCTTTTACAATTTTTCAATTACAAACATAAACCGGCCGCCATTATTTCAATACGGTAAATGTTACTAGATTACGTATCTAAAAATTACGAAACGATGTGCAAAGCGTTACGTAGTTTGAAAAAAGGTACATCTAGCTGCACAGACCTAAGTACACTGCCAAGCTTTTACATTTATATTACTCTTAATTTTGCAAAGAAAAGTGCACGCAAACATTTTCAGAATTTTTGTCAGTAGAAGAATGTCTTTTTAAAAATGAGTATTTATATAATATAAATGTAAAGCTTGGGAATGTGTACAGTTTGTGCGGTGACTGTACGTAATGTCAAAATTTATGCAAGATCGTATTTTTATGCTTTAAAAAACATTATTTTTCATGCGAAAAAAAAAACATTAAAAAAGGTGAGCTAAATAAAAAAAATAAGTTAAATCAAAAGTACCTAATAGGTATTTTGTTTTAGTTTAAGTGATATTACCTCAGAACTTCGTAATTTGGCCCCTTCCCATATATTATTTTCAAAGTTGGTTCATAAGTTTAGGTATTTTATTCAAAATAACTCAAAAATAACATTTATTTTTATTTATAAACCAAACTTCCGAACAATTTTTTTTTTGGAATGGACACAATCTATAATGAACTGATTTTGAGGATAAATTTATAATGATGGAACCAATCTGTACCTTAACAAGCAAAATAGCAATATCGTTTCAGTATTTTTTTTAAAAAGAACTTCTAAACTAAAATTTCTAATATACCAATTTAAATAAGATAAAACAATTTTCCTAATCGGTTCGTATAATATGACGAAGTTCTGAGGTAGCATACATAAAATATATAACCAAAATCAGAACCACCTCCTTTTTTGTGTAGAGGAAAAAGGTACGTAAAACTATATGTACGTAAAAGGCACGTACTGGCAACTCTAGGATTTACTTTTTGTTTGCTTGGGCCCTTGTTTTGCCACTGCCATAAATACTTCAATTGTTACGAATGTCACTGTCAAACCGATATTGCAATGTTTTTTTTTTAAATGGCAATCACATTGGTAAATCACTCGTAATTTCCGGTCCGCATCGTATTCGTAAATAAAACAAATAATTTTGATACTTTCCTGTATGGTAAAACCACAGATCTCGGATACCTTAGGCTGCTCACTTTATGGGTAGAATACATTTATGTTTTCTCGCACTACATTAACTGAAAGCTTATGATTACAAAATACCTTTACTAAAAGTACTAGACTAGCGAAACGATATCCAGGTTGCATCAATTTAATTTTGTGTTATCTACTATTTTTTTTATTATTGATTTGCGGCTTTAGGGACACTGCGACCGTTGTTGGTCTATGTGCTTACTAACAGAATTCTTTTAAAAAAAGGGTCTACTAGGTTCTTCGATGATTTAAGATTTTTATGAATTATTATTTAACTATAGCACGTATAGGTACGTATGCTTTAAAGACCAGAATTAAAACAAAATTCACAAAGAACGTGGTGGGGTACTTATAAATAACACGTCGTCATACTTTACAACGCAACATGAATGCGCCTTTCTATTGATTATGTCAGAATCAGAACTCAGAATCGAAAGGAAACAGGCAAAACGAACACAAACTCTCCGTTTTAAAAGGAAACTGGAATAAACGTAAAGCAGGATTTTTTTGGGATGCTTGATTTCATAGGACACAAGTAGATTATGAATAATTTTGTTTTAGTAAATTTATTTGAAATAATTATATTCTAATGTAAACAATTGCATTGAAATACTTACTATATCCTAAATTATAAGTTGCATGGCATGATGCACGTAATGGTAGGTAGGTACTTACTATGATACATGAAACGAAATAATCAAGGTTTTAAAAAAAACATACCTACTACAACCGACTTCAATCGGACTGTATAAAGTAACCATAAACACTACTGAATAGTCACAGGAAAGCAAAATACGCAGTTTCGTTTACTTGGTTGGATGACGTCATTTTTTCAATTATTTTGATTTCCGAACCAAAGTACTGAAACGATTTTCTTGAAATTATGGGTCCATTCTGGAAGGACCTTTAAAAAAAAATCAAAGCGGTTTCTACATAACAAAGTTCCTGATTCTGGTCACAAACATGAAAAAAATCACCCGAATTGAGGACCTCCTCCGTTTTTTTTTAAAGTCGGTTGATATGATGAAAATATTTTAGTATAGTATTTTACATTAGTTGACCAAATAAAACAATACAGTATGACCCAAATCAATATGTGCTTTTACGCGTTTCATTATTTTTTTTAAAATACAAGGTTTTTTTAGGAGTTGGCTATACAAGTACAATGAACAGTGCCAAGCATCAATAGCAGCATCAAAAGAAGCATAATCAAACATCGCCACGAATATTTTAGCGATAATTCTAGTCTCATTACAAGTGAATGCTCAAGTCTTCCTTACCAGTAGGTACTAGGTAGATTTTTAGAGCTTCCACATTACTTACTTGTTTTGATTATTTCAGTTGTTAACATTGCAGTAAGTATTGCAGTAAAAATGTTCATGTTTACTGTATTTATTTTGTTCTTAATTGAATTTATAATATATTTTGAACCGTTTTACAATTTTTATCGATCAGACAGATATATTACAGAAAAATTGTGTAAAACGAGGACAGGAACTCGTAGACAAAAAAGCGTTTCTTTTCAAAAACTATGAGTGTGAGCAAAATTTTTTTTTTAATATTTATTTTGGACATGCATAAAACACTCAATGGATAAAGAGTAGCTAGGCTGTCTGTGGCATACCTAACCTACTGCGCACCTGCGCTCGAAGCTCCTTAAAACACACATTATACAAATATTAAAAATAACAATGAAAGAGATTAAGGCAAATCCTCAAATCCGAATTCCATACAAAATGTTTCGGACAAATACTCAAAAAGTACGCCGTATTATGGTAATTTCTTCACACTATTCGTTTCGTCCATGTTTTTTGATTTCGTTAACAAAAAAAGTGAAAGGTTTCATACTTTAATTTTGATTTTATACGTGTTTTTAAGTTAGTAGGGTTAATTTTATTTTTTTAAGATAGGTTACCTACTTTATTGTCAAAATATTATAATTGAATAAACATTATTTGAGTAACTTAAGTTACATCTTTCTACGGTAAGACGAAGCGTGAATGATAGTATGGAAACTTAATTTATCTATGAATTAACCGAAGTATTAATTAGTTTAATTTTCACTGATAATAATCCACGAGAAATGGCTTTAAAAGATTTCCTGTGTATATTATTCTCGAGTTAGAAGGATATTGAGAAATAAAAACGAATTTTAAATCATTATTGTATTTTATAATGGCTACATTGCACTCTACTATATGTATTAATAGAAAAATACCTAAATTTTAGGTATCTACTCCGGCGTACTTACTTATATAATAATTATAGTTGAATTCCTATGCCACCACTTCACAAAATGCAATTAAATAGAGCGATATAAATAGTTTACCTATTCAAAACTTAATTATCATGATAGGACTATTTACTCATAAAAGTTTTACAGACACAACATCGATGTTAGGTTCATCGGGTATCTAATCAACTAATTATCTAGGTATGTAAGCAATGACCTGTAAGTATGTTCTATACAAATCCAAAGCTATTTTAAAGTTACAAAACTCACAAGCTTTTTATTTAATGACAAGAGTAAGTATAAAACTTATAACGTTAGATCTCTAAGTACTACAATAGAAAGAAATTAATCAAATAATATTATCAACATAAAATTAATATCTAATAGTGGTGAGATTATGAATCAGCTGCCGCCGCTGGCGCAAATTTTATTACCGAAGTATGACGAACTACGGGTAAAGGCAAGGGTTCCGGTTCAGATTCTGATAAAGTTATCAGTTTTCGTTTCCGCGGAGGTAAAGAAGATGGAGCATAATAGCTGTATTGAAAGCTAGACGTAGGTGGAGGGAGTAATGTTGGTGGAGCTGCTTCAGTCACGATTGAGGTGGGTGCTACAGTAGGGCTCTGTGGAGAAGGTGGTGAGCTTGGGGGTGTAGGAGGAAGTTGTTGCAAAGCTGCCTCTACCAGGTCACACATGACTGCTCCGTTCACGAGTGGAGTAGCTGGTTGCAATTGTGGTGCCCGTTGGGTATCTGAACCATGTTCTTTATAAATGTGCGCATCCATTTGTTTCTTTGTATTGAAAGTTCCATCACACACCGTGCAGCGGTAGCACCGCTCACCAAAATGCTGAGTGCGATGAAGTTTCAAAACGTGGTTATATCCAAAATCACGGAGACAAATTTCACAGGTGTAAGGTCGCTCTCCTGTATGTGTGCGTGAGTGAACTTTGAGTTGTTTGGAACATGTAAAGCCTTTGCCGCAGCCAGGAGCGGGACACCTATATGGTTTTTCACCAGTGTGAGTCCTAAGGTGGATCACTAATTGCCCGGACTGGATAAAAGTCTTATGGCAATGGGGACAGGCGTGAGGTCGCTCTCCTGTGTGGATTCGGGCATGACGATGAAGTTTTCCGGAATGTTCAAACGCTGCATCGCAAACTCCACACCTGTATGGTCTTTCTTTGGTGTGGATTCGTCGATGTACTTGTAGATTTTCTTTGACACTGAACATCTTATGGCAATATTCACATTCGAATGGCCGCTCACCAGTATGCGTCCTGTAGTGACGCACAAGTCTGGCAGGAACAGCGAAAGTTTTATGGCAGACGTCGCACCGATGGGCATCGGCATTGGTACGATGAGAACGTGCGTGAGCCGTGAGGGCACTTCTCGTAGAAAGTGTCAATCCACACTCACCACACTGGTGGACGCGTTCCTCCTCACCTGCAGAACGATATTGATTCACTTGAGACAAAGCAAGAGATTCCATTATACGAAGACCGAAGACTAATCGGATTATTATTGCGCCACTTAAATTTTGAAACACGACGACCGTTCACAGTATTCCGTCTGTTGCGTATGGCATGCAACGACCAGGAATATCAGGATGCACCAACATAATACGGCCACAGAGGGGACAGTGCGGGTGGAGGAGAGCGGAGTGTAAGTCGAGTGAATGTCCTCCGATAACACGTGGAGGCCTGCACCACGGTTTCGGCGCGATAAAACCGCGGTGCAGGCCTCCACGTGTCTGGGCTGCCGACCCCGAGCAACGATGTCGTCGTGTTAACTTTATTATTTCCCCCTCCCCACCCTCCTATCGCTTTATTTGTGACATACATTTTGAAAGTTATATAAAAAATAAGTATTAAATTAACTTTTTAAATTAATAGTATACAAACTTACTCATTATATACTTACTACAAGTATTTTATAAATTAAAGGGAAAAGTCTGAATCTTCAGTATTGGCTAGATTTTAATTAAGTAAGTAAAGTTAATTTAATCTAATTCAGGTAGGTATTATTTAGGTGAATAAAGCACAAAACCATGGAATCATCATTACATGACGTGCCAAAAGATATATTTTTAAAATGAAAACTTAGTGGTGGTAGTTACCCCAAATACCGAGTTACGAAACTACAATAAACCATAATTATATTTGCATCATCAACTTATTGTTAAAAATAAAGAGGTACAATTAAATTGACTTACCTATCATTATGTTTGATGATTTTAACAGCGAAATAGGTGCAATGGCAGCTATGTTGATGTAGGTTGCGAACAAGGTTTTGGCTTCTAGCGCTCGTGTCAGCGCGACGCTCCACCGACAGTCTGAGGCTGAATGCGGTAGAACTGGGCGTAGCGAATATTGTCGCATTGCAAGACATACGCGCAAGCGGAATATAAAGAAAAACTTAACATAACAAACAACTCGGTATAAAACAAGTATCTAAACTATAAGTACCTAGGTACTATACTTACAATTATTTCGTTCGCCTCTTAGTTCGTTCGCTTCCAGTTTTGTCTAATATTAAAATTATCGCTATCGAATGTTTTGTTTTTATTATACATGATTTTGGTAAATAATCAATACTTATCTACTTACAAAAAGTTTAAGCAAGTATTGAGTATTTACTTTAATTAAGTTATTGTGTAAAAACAATTTTTTATATATATAATTTTGTAAGTAGGCAACTAGGTAATCTATGTAGGTATACCTATTTACAATGTTTTATTTTGTTCGAATTGGGTTTCCGTTGCGTCTACAAAATAATAAGTAAGTATAATTAAATTTAAATTTGTTACCTAATTTGAAAAGGTCTTCTTATCGTGTCACTTGTTCTTTCGAACCAGGGTGGTGAAAGGATTTCAAGGTCACAAAAATATCCTTACTTACTTTAATATTATGTAAATTGCAAACTGTAAATGTAAACCGCATTGAATAGCTTTAATAGGTAGGTATTTATTCTTATACCTATCTATTATCTTCATTTCTGTCTATACATATACAGAACAAACTCCAATTTGTACTACCTATGGAAATCAACCATTGAGTATTGAGTAGGTATTTATTTACCTAGCATATTTGGTTTTTACTCGTTCGAGAAAAGTCTTACGAAATGACTTGATTTTTCTAAGATGAGTAAGTAAATAGTTTTTTTTGTTTTTTTTTCGTTTATATTAATTTCCAATAAATTAATTTCTCACGTAAGGTGTTGGCAGTTGCTCTGGTGTGTAATTAATTGGTTACTGGGTAGGGTAAATAATACAGAGTTTGAAATTTTTGAACATGCACCACACGATAGACGGTGCGCGTTCGCTGAAGGTTGGTCGGAATGCCCGACCCGTGTTGCGGGGTGTGGTTAGCGGGCGCGGGGTCGAGGCGACACGTGGAGGCCCACCGCGGTTTCGTAGCGCGCGTGTGAACTCTCGGCACAGTGCGCTTGCGTACCATAACCTGCCCCTTCCCGCACTCTCTTCCTCACTTTGTAGGTATGTATTTATCTGTATATCTGTTGGACAATTCAATATCGCTAGTGTTAGGAGCTTTGTTCTGTATTATTTATTAGGTAGGTAGGTACTTACTACCCATGAGTACTTATGTACCCTAGAAAGTACAGGTATTTAACTAGTAGGTAACTACCGATTAATATACATACTACTATAAATCAAGAGCAGTCAAATAGGTACACGAAAAGTTAATACTTAATTCAATATATAATATAGATATAATAATATAGATTGTAGTAGTTAGCTTATGCTGTAATAAATGTATTCTTGTTTACTTAATTCAATAATAAAATTATCCTAACACCTAACTTACTACGTGGTTTGGTTACTGGTTGGTCATCCTTCATCCATCGAGTATTTTGAGCAACAATCTTTGTTTTGAGCTAGGTTAGGTTAGTTATATAATATTTAGGTATATTAGATTTTTTAAAACCACATAATAAGTAGGTACTGTACTTTTAGGACTGTTTCAGAGAAGCAAAATACGCAATTTCGTTTTAATTTTTATTTTGTTTTTAAACTAAATTACTGAATTGGTTTAGGTGATATATATTTAGGGCCGATCTGAAAGTATCTCGGATAGTTTCGGATGGATTTAATACTGAGTAAATCCATCCGAAAGTATTTTTTGTTAAGTAAAGGCTACCTTAATTGTCAAAAAATCCAATATGGCGGCTGTAGGGCATCAAAACGTATGAAACATTTACAATAAGACCATCAGTAGGTAGTATATGTTTAGATTCGTTTTGGTCATGGGAGTGTCATATATAAAAAAAATGAAATTGATGATATTTTTGCAGTCGGGTTTTCAGTCAGTTAATATAAACTTTAAACTTGTTATTTTAAATGATTTGATTAGGTGAATACCTAATAATTAATTAAAACAAACTTTACGTAGAATTCAAATTCATCAATACCGCATCTTGATTTTTTTCGAATTTTGTGGCGCAACATAAAAACCTCATATTCATATAATATCAGTTCGTGATATTTTATTCTCCTTTAAACTTTATTTATAAATTCCTATCCACTTTTAAATCTTACTATTTCAGAAACCTGACATTTAAGGACATTATAGTAAGTACTAATATGTATTCTGGAAGGTTGATAATAACCTACTTATACATACTCACTTAATTAATTTATAAAAAATACCAATAATAAGATTCAAAGTTGGTCAAAAGGTATTAGGTACGCGTACATTGTACATACCTACATACATATTGAGCATTTTTATTTTATATTTATTATCTCATCGAACATAGAAAATAAATAGTTGAAAGAAATGAAAAAAAACAATAAAATCTATTACTTACTTATATTTTTTGGATAGAGTTAAATAAGTACTTAATCAAAGAATAATTCGTACAGACAGATTATTATGCTCAGTACAAAAGGCCAAAGTACTGCAGCCACAGCAAATGCAACAGCAACAATTTTCAATGATTTTTAAATTAAATGAATATTCAAATCTTTTTAAAACAATTTTAATAGTAAGGGTTTTTGGCTGGCAGCAGCGGGCAGGGGTGAGGTGCGGCGGCTGGCGGTTGTTCGTCGGAGGGGCTGGCGGGCGGTGCCACGAGTGCGGTGGAGTGTAGTGGGGGACGAAGCGTCGACACGCGCTGCACGGTCGTCGAACGTTCGAAACCGAGGTGGTGAGGCCATACGGCTCGTGCGCCCGATTCAACCTTCCTCAATGCGACCGCAACTGACCCGCGCCTATTCCGCCCCCACACCTCATTCTCCACTCCTCACTGCTCTGTGTCCGCATCGCTTCAACATGAGCTTTGTTGAATATAACATAGATTAGTACGTAACAACACGATAAGTTTAATAAATGTCGAGCAAAGTATTTTTAATTAAATGTAATATATTTACTAATCAGACTATGAAGAATTTAAAATATTAATTTTCGAGGAGATTTAAATTGTACTTATGTAAAATACCTTACTGGATAAAATCTTCGTTTGGGCATGTTTGGGTGGATTTTTTGTCTCGGAACCCTTAACCTGTCATGGAATTTTCGACTATTTCCAGATTCTCGAAGGCTTTCAGAGATAATAGGACTAGTATCACCATAATGTTTTTTTTTCAATAACAATAGTTAAAAAAATCTTTAAGTAATGATATTGTTGTATGATTAGAATACCTACATATTTATGATAATTTATTACAGTTGATTGTACAATGATGTTGATGAGTGAAAAAGAAAGTAAAGAGGATTCTCAACAATACAAGAAAGTTTGTTCCTCCTACCGATTACCATATAGATTTTATAAGTATACAAAACATGTATAAATGGTATAGGTAACTTAATAATAAATAAAAAAAAACAAAAATAAAGTATCAAAACATGTCAGTTTTCTATAGGATATGACGTAGTTTAAGATTGTATTAGGTGTTGCCATTATTTATATATTTGTTAAAAAAAGAAAACTGTCACTGTCATGTCATGGTAAAGAAAATAATTATGATGGCAAAATTGTAGTTTGTAAACGTAGTGGTTATATTCTCTTTGGTAGTTTGTCTAATTTGATTTGACATGGTATTATTATTTCGTAACGTAGCGAAGGTTTATTTGAGTTTTGGCGGGAACATGAAAAATGGCGCATTGGCGGCATTAAATTAATTGACAAAACTTGTATAACTTTGAGTGTTTAAGTGTAAAAACGGTGGTATTTTATCCATTTAGTGCTCGTGAACGTGTATGAGTGTTGGTGAATAGTGTAATGCTGTAAAACGTGACTTTTCGTGTTGCCTCCAAAACTCCATAGAAGCCTCTAGTAAAGTCGCAACCACCACTACTTTACAGGGGCATGACTTGACTTATCGACTCTGACTTAAATGACTAAATAATCTTTCCAATTACTTGACACTGGCTATATACCTTTGATGTGAAGCTAAAACTAAAGAACTTAGGTTCTTTAAAAAAAATAAAAATATAAAAAAAAATAGGGATTATTTGTGAAAAGTTATCTATTACTCTGATATCTTATCTGTGTTTGAGAGTATATGGAAGTCAAAGAGAATATAAATGGAAGTGGAAGGAAAATAATAAATCAATAGGTTGCAGGCGTTGCAGGCGATGAAGGGGACGTACCTACCTGTCCGTTTTCAAAACTTGTGCCTGCGTAAGGTTAGGTCTGCCTGCTGGACATTAGAGACTAATCGTAGTGGTTATATTCTCTTTGTTAGAGACTAACAAACATCCAAAATGGGCGGAGGTGATTTGGTGAGTAAATATGTTGATGAACTTTAATTTACGTGTAAACATTCAAATAATTAGTTGCAAACACTTTCATTAAATTGTTCCACCCGTCATGCATCCGTCAAACAAATTATGTATTCTACAGGTCTGTGATATTTCTGGTTTCTATGTAAAGTGATATGCATATTTCATTATAAACGCAATTACAAACCGAGAAGCTATAACCTCTTATGATTATTAGAATACGAAAAAGTCATGGCATCCAAGCACAATGAAGAATCAGGAGCGTGTTTGGAAAGCGGAGCAGGCGGCAGCGGAAGAGAAGAAGCGCATAGTGGAGCTACAGCGCGAACGCACGCAAGAGCACGAGCGCGCCGCGCTCAACGACCTCGCTCAGCGGAACTTCGGACAAGCGGACAACAGGCTGCACTGGATGTATGATGTAAGTCTTTCATGTTAAAGTTTCTAATGTTTTTGCTAGATTCCTGCTGTCAATTTTTTTTCTGATATGTGACTACCAATCATGCTAACAAAGCTGTAAATTGAATATTGGTCTAGTATGTGTAGCATGCATCTTACATTGTTTAAACAAAAAATGATGAAAACATGAAATGCCCTCAGTTTTCAGTAATTAGTTTCCTACCAATTTTATTTTCAGAAACCTGACAAGCCAGCGCAGAATGAGGATTACTTATTGGGTAAAGAACTTGGTAAGAATGAGCCTGATCATACTCAGAATGCAATACCAGCAGTGTCACGCCGTGTTGTGGGATCCAGTATGAACACCACTCTCGATGACACCCAGGTGGACTTGGCTCGTAAGATGAGAGAGGACCCATTGCTTCTGGTGAAAGAGAGGGAACGAGCTGCACGCGCTGCTTTGTTGAACAATCCACTGCAGCGAAAACGTCTTGCAGACTTATTAAGGCACGAAAAAGTATGTTCAA
This sequence comes from Lobophora halterata, assembly GCA_932526365.1. NCBI lineage: Eukaryota > Metazoa > Arthropoda > Insecta > Lepidoptera > Geometridae > Lobophora > Lobophora halterata. The sequence goes on along the minus strand of OW052001.1, from coordinate 8,661,205 downwards.
GGCAGTGTTTTCATTTTATTCTTATATAATGCTTTTAGGCCTTGCTTAAAGTCCTAGCTTGAACATTATGTACAGCTATAGTTTTAAACCAAGTCATATGGTCAGGCCACCAGCCACTACTCCAGTTGAGATTCTAATCTTTTCATTGTATTTTTCAGCAACAAAAAGAAAGCAAGCAAAAAGAGAGCAAGGTCAAGAAAAAATTGAAGAAAAAAGATAAAGATCTAGACAACATGTTGGCTGCCAAATTAAATGCTTTGGGAGGTGAGAAGGGTATAGATTTAACCAGCCTTTTGAATTCTAATGACTCATCGTCTGAGTCCTCACAAGATGATGCAAAGCAAAAAAAGAAGAAAAAGAAAAACCATAAAAATAAAAAGAAATCTAAGAAGTCTAAAAAGAAATCCTCTGATTCAGAGTCATCAGATGATGAAGTAGATAAACATGACAAATCAACGCACAAGTATAAAATGACAAGCAAAAGTGATCAGAAGAATTCTGGGTCAAGTAATTATGATTATAGACATCAATATGAGAAACATGATGAAGAAAAACATAAACATTCTAAGGCAGATGATATAAATAAAAATAAACCTGAAAGGTCTAGCGATACATATAGTAAATCCAACAGTCAACATTACAAAGATAAATTAGAGTTTAGAAAACGGCAAAGTGATTCCTATAGCCAAAATGACGGGGAAACTAAACAGAAAAAAAGTAGAAGTTCAGATCATTCTGACAAGAATCGAGAAGGAAGGCACGAGCGGGGCGATTCTCCAGTTGATAATAAAGAGCGTGAAAGAAGAGGCAATCGTCACAATTCTCCTGACGATAGATATATAGATGAAGAAAGGTACAAACGGCGCAATTCTCCACATAGAGAAACAAGTAATCGATTTTCATCTGCTAAAAACTATGATCGCACTTCTGGCGATAGAGGAAAAAGTAACAAGTTTGCAGGGAAGAAAGAACAGAGGCAAGGGTTGAGCGAGGCGGAGCGAGCCGCAAAGTTAGCGGAGATGACAGCGGCCGGGCAGGAGCGAGAGGCGGAGCGAGGCCGCCGCGTAGCGAGCCAGCGAGCACAAGACGCCGATGAGGACTCTAAACGAGGGCCTCGATCCGCCAACAACGAGGCTCGCGCGCTACCAGACTCCTTGGAGAGCCGCATCCGATCCAACAGGCATTATATCCAGCGGGATAAAACGCACATGAACCAGAACTTTGCAAGGAGATGAGGAGTCCAAAAGACTGACTTTGTTGCGGCACTGGCACTTGCGGTCTAGCTGTATCTATTTGTATGGCTAAGAGTGGCATCTGATGTAAAATACTTTATTCCACTTCTAGAAAGTGCGATGACTTGTGTGAAAGGAGATGGAAATCTGCAGTAAACAAGTATGTTTCATAAATATTTTATTTTTAATTCTTATAGAGTATAATTTTAATAAGTTAACAATGTATGAATACTTAGAATACTTAGCAAATATAAAATTTTTAAACTTAAAAACTTTTATATCAATAGCACAGAAGAAATTTTGCTCATAAGATTTTTATTGAGTTGGTGTTTACGAAGTCGCAACTCTAATAATTCGAGAAACCTTTAATCTTTAATCTTGATCATATATCTTGAGTCTTTATTGAAGTCAACTGGTCTCCTTTCGATTTTTTAATCCAAAGGAATTTTTTCTTTGACAATCTGAAACACAAATAATAAACGAAAATTAATAACTAATCAATATCGTCGCGAGTGCTAGACATTCGGACGTTCCTACAATAGGTATAAGGCAACTTGATGGTTTTTTTTTGTTTCTATGTAAACAAGTAACTAGATGAGCTAGGCGCTCTTCTAATGGTAAGAGATCACGCCTGCCCATGACCAAAACAGTGCCACACAGAACTTTCATTTATAGAGACCGGTATAACACTGCTGTCGCGCTCGTTCACTTTGAGACATTTTGATGGTCAGTCTCGAAAGCCCAGTAATTTGACTATGCGCAGTGCCCTTCGGACCGTAACACAGTACACATGACCGATTATCGGTATTAGTTGGTGGGTGTACCTCGGCACACATCCCGGCATAGATGGGGTCAGTGTCCCAGGGCCCGCGCTCGGGCAGCGGCAGCGCGCGGCGCCGCAGCTCGGCCACGAGCTCGCTCACCTCCATGATGGGGATGGGGTCGAGCGCGCGCGCCCGCGCCGCCAGGTACTCGGTGTAGTGCGGCCTGCAATGAAGGCACGCGATCAATGTGCGCACCTCGGTCAGCCGCGAGCGGTACAGGCCGTCGAGCGAGCCGTAGGGGCGCGGCGGCAGGCGCTGGCCGGCGCGCCGCACCAGCGTCTCCAGGTCGTCGATGCCCAGGATGGGCAGCGGGTCGGCGCCCGCCCACCGCACCTGCCGCGTCAGGTACTCCAGGTAGTGGTTCCTGCAACACACGAGCTCACCCCACTCCACTCCGATCCGATCCACTTCACCACTTCACCACTGACAACACTTATCTCTCTTGACAACTTGTTTATTTCAAAGACATACGTGATTGATAATCATATTCTAACAATTAATCGCCAATGCGGTAAATCCGTCTTCCATAATATCTGCTTCATAAAACGGCAATTTCATATTGGATTTTTTTACTTGATTTGGTGCTATAGAATACGATCTCGAGTTCATTGTAGTATTACCTATGAATCTACAAAGTACCTACAACTGACGTATCTCTATGCTAACACAAACTACTCAGTTTACCATTGTTCAAGCCAATCTAGGTACTCGCTGCAGGCACTCAGAGAGCCCTCTGTAACGTGTAATTCATCAGTAGCAATTTGAACGCGACAGCAGATAAATGTCACATCTGTACACAAAGGGCCTGAAGCAAGCCATTTTATACGAGACTTTTATCAGCCCGAGCCAAAGGCGAGGGCGAATTATATATGATTGTGTTGAATTTGTGTTGTTACTTGCAAAGTCCGGCATATTTGGGCGGCGCTTCGCTCCCGCAGATGCCGTCCACGAGGCCGGTGGGAGTTTCGCGCTGGAGAGGAATGGGACACCGGCCATTGCTGCCTTCCGCAGCTTCCGTCTCATATGTGACGTTGTTCATCTAAAAACAAAAGAAATTTACAAAATCTACACCACAACACTTTAGTCCTTGAATAGAAATGGGTGGATACTCTCTGGTTCCGGCTTCCAATTCCACCAGAAATCTGCAGATGGGCATGGCAACATGGGCAGCAAAAACTATGTGCCCATTACGTCAACCCCATAAGAAAACCAGCCTATATTGTTCACACTGCTGAGACTCAGGCCTACTCTCGGCTAGAAGAGCGAATGGGTCTAAAATCCCCCACGCGGGCCCAATGCGGATTGGTGGATGTCACATGCCACAGAACTTTTTTTTTCTTTACTGTGACATGCCGGTTGCCTCATGATGTTTTTCTTCACCGTTGTCTTCTTCTTATCGTGTCACTAGTTCTTTCGAACCAGTCAAGAGTAGTTAAAGGATTTCAAGTGCGCATCGATAAGGCTCCTTTTGTGCGCTCACCGTTGCGTTGTGAGAACATGGGATGGGCATATCGAAAAAACCCATTTACGCATGACTGCCACCGGGATTCGACGACCATCAGATCGCAAGGCAAAGGTCTCATATCATAAACAAACACATATGTAGATTTTTCAGATTTCATTTTCATTATACAAGGTAAGTCAGTTACCTGTAGCAAAGTCTGCAGTTCATGTGGCTCTTTGTCCCGCAAATAGAAGAGGCAGTTCCTGGGGTGGTGCGCGTGGAGGCCCAGCTTGGCGCAGTACTCGCTGAGGCCGCAGCGCGCGCCCATCGTGAACGGCTTGCCGCAGCCGTAGCAGAACTCGAACTTGCATTGCGTACACGTGAAGTGCATGCATCCGCCCCTACAAATAATAATCGAGGTTTTACAAAAACATAGTACAACCGACTTCAATTGGACTGTTTTAGTGACGATAAACACCACTGAAAAGTCACAGGGAAACAAAATTCGCAATTTCATTTACTTAGACGACATATTTTTGTCAGTTATTTTTAAATATAAACTAAACTACTGAATAAAATTTGGGACTAATCTAAAAGTTAAACTAAAAGATTTTTTCAAATCGGTCTATGAACAACAAAGTTCTGAGGTAACAAACATGAAAAAAACATTCAACCAAATTGATAACCTCCTCCTATTTAGAAGCCTGAGCAACGAACGTTCGAACGAAAAAATGTCAACGCGCGCTTGCATGTATTATACCTACACTTCAATAGAATTCGTGGTTCTCAAAACGCGCGTTAGGAAAGCGCGCGTTTCAAAACGCCCGATGTGTACTCGCTCTTAAACCACAACATCAACGCTTTATCCGTTTTGTTACCTGGATAATGAGTATTTGAAATGGCACCGCGGACATTCTAGGCCGTTTTCTCGCAAGTGCTGTTGCACTGCGGCGACGGATATCTCCGGATCGTTGTCGGCCAGCCACGCCGCATACTGCTCGCACGACAACCCTTCGTGATTTGAGCTCCACTGCAAATATTTGGAGGGAGTTTTGATTCGGTAAAAAGTAGCCTAAATATTATTTGCAGCTTTAACAATATTCGAGTAAAGCTCCGTAGGTACTCACATACGGTTTTGCTCGATCGAGCTATCATGTCGAGTAAAAACCATGGCATGGACTTTCGTCCACACATTCAGCATTAATTTATCAAGTGACGCGCACTGTTCAGTATTCACCGAACCGTTCGAGCCTTAATTCCATCGAGCCGGTTCGATGCGAGCCTTCGATCTGTGAAGTTTAGGTCTACCTCGAGGTAGACCTAAATTTCGATGGCTGGATGGCATTAAAAAACTTGAAAGCACTCGTGAGTCCGCGGTTGGAAGGAGAAAGCCAAAGATCGGCATGGATGGCGCCGTTTACTTGACCAGGCCAAGGCCTACTGGGGGCTGTAGCGCCAAGGATGATGTTGCTAATCTTACCGATTTCCTGCAAGATGCGCAGCTCACAGACCGGCATTCAGGACAACGCAACTTCTTCTGTTTCGGATGTACGAAGAACCCGGATGAGCATTCCATGCACCATCGGAAATTGGGGTCCATCGCGAGCGTCCGGTCGCGCAACTGTAATAGTTAATTTAAACTTATTTTTCTTTCTTTTTCTTCGTGTTCGTCATTACTGTAGGTCGTGCCAGTCTAAAAAGACGCCAGTGGCTCGATTAAAAAGCTGTTTCCACAATTGTCTTTCTTCTGCGATGTCTCAGGGCGGCAGAGACAAGACCACATATTAGTCAGAGTTGGACAAGACAGACTTTGATGCCTACAAGCTATTTCATCATACATACATGCACTAAAAGGAACTATTATAATACCTACTACCTACACCAAAATCGAACGTAAGTACCCAATTTTGCTTTCACTACTAAAACTAGTACTAGTACTAAAACTAACTAATCGAATACGACCAAGAAGGTTGAGTAAAGAGTATTCGGTAAGTACAACTTCAAGAATTGCAGCATATAAATGATAGGAGACGCTGTTCAAAATCTCAAGCAAATACTTAAGTGCGGTAAGCCTAAAATAATCATTAGATTCTGGATTAATGCTGCTAGATAGATAGATAGATAGATAATGCTAGCCTCTCTATTAACTTTTATCTTTCTACCTTTCTCTGGAACAGCTCATGCACGTCGGTCTCGAGCAGCGCCTTGAGCTGTATGTCGAGGTGCGCGAAGTACTCGAGCCAGGCGTCCTCGGACAGCGGCTCCAGCTCGGGCATCTTGCAGAAGGGACACACGCAGTCGGCGATGCTGCGCTCCGTGATCTGCACCGTGAAGTAGAGCCGCGCGCACTCGCCGCAGCACCGGTGCGTGCAGCGTAACATCGATACCATCTGGGAACGTTACGGATTATGTAATAAAACTTTTGCAGTTCATAGTGGCAGAGTTCAGTGAGATTAAGGAATAAAGTTTTTTTTAATGTAAACACGGGGCGAAACGAGCAAAACGCTCTCCTGATAGTCTGCTCATTACCAGAACAGGGCTACTTACACAAGACTTTGATTCACAATGCTGGTGGCGAGCACAATAGATCGACGAAGTTCTTAGTGCTATAGAAGGGAATAGGATTATGTACCTACTACTAATCGACCATAACTCGATAACTAATACCTTGATCACACGTACCGAGTACTTGGCCGAGACAGTGCTCTCGGCCGAGTACTCGGTACGTATAAACATAGCGCCGAGTGCTCGGCTGAGCGAATGACGGAAACTTTCACTGTCTCGGCCGAGTGACATTTTACTGTCTCGGCCGAGTACTCGGTACGTGTGATCTAGGCATAAAGGGGATTTCTGAAACAGCGATACATTGCGATCCTGGATATAAACTATCTAACAATATGCGCCATATCCTTTCTTATTGCCGCATCAATTTTCATGAAGAGTAAAAGCCTGATACCTTAGCGCGTAATGTCATGTAATGGGAAGATTTATAGCCATCTCCTGCAAATTAATTTGGGTTCATTTAAGTAGTGTCACTTACTTCATATTCTGGGTATCGTTCGGCACACAACTCGCAGTCCTGGTGCAGGTAGGCGAGCGCGGCGGACAGGTCGGCGCACTCGAGCGCGGCGAGCAGCGCGGCCGGCAGCTCGGCGCCGCGCGTCACCAGCTCCAGCGCCAACCGCGCTTGCTCCCACGTCTCCGTCGCGCCCTCGGCTAGCAGCATGCGCGCTTGTCTCTGCGTTTGTAAAGTCAAAGATTGATATTAGCACAGAGTAGGTACAAAGATTTACCCAAATATTAGTTACAAGCGATAATGCGCGCCGATTGTTATTGTATACTATTAATTTAGCATCGACAGTATTGATAAGAACTTTTCAACAGACTTCAAAAAAGGAAGACGATTCAATTCGGTTGAATTTTTTTTATTTTTTTGTTTGAGAGACTTTTAGATTGGTTTCATATAATTTTTATCAAAATCGGTAGTTTAGTTTTTAAATCAGAATAACTGAAAAAGAAAGTCGTTGATGTGCACAAAATTGCGTATATTGCTTCCCTGTGACTTTTCAATGGTGCCTACGGTCACTGGAACAGTCCGATTGAAGTCGGTTGTTGTATGTTTTTGTAAAACCTTGATTTTTTTCTCACTCGCTCGTTTCAAGACTTCTGGATTAACAGTAGAATTACAAAATCAATAATGGAATAAAATAATATGTCCTACCTCAGGCGATCCTTCCGGAAGTCTCACTTGTGCCAGATCAATGATGTTCCCCGACACGCGACGCAGAGTAACAGGCGGCGGAGGCGATGGCTCCGCTGGCTTCACCTCCTCCACAGACGTTTGTCTGATGATCTGGGACTCGTCAGAATCACTCTCAGTCCATTCGTCTTCAGTACGACAAGTCTCGCGGAAGTAATTGTTTTTCTCTCTAGGTGGGGAAGATTTGGGAGGCGATTGCTGTTTATCTTTTCTCGGCGGTTGAGGCGCTGGGTTTTTTTTCAAACTAGCGGTGCTCGTGGATGGCTTTACTTCTATCTCTGTTACTTGTGATTTGGCAGGTTTCGCGTTGAATAGCTGGAGTTTGGATTGCAATTGTTTCACGTGGCCGCTTTGTACGTTACCGAAGTGAGCCTTTGGGGGCGCAGGCGCGTGGTACTGCTTTATTGAGCCTCGACGCACGGGCACTTTAGAGGCCAGTACTTTCGGAATCATTTTTTCATTCTTGGGTTTGTTATTCGGCGTTGTTCTAACGGGTTTTGGAATACCTGACTTTGAACTTTTGCTATTTCCATCATTTGTTTGCATTGGTGTCTTGTCAGGTGAAGGTTGTTTTTTGATTATTCCATTTTGATTTGGCTCAAGCTTATTTTGTGGTATAATGTTGTTACTTTCTGGTTCTTTATCAACCAATGCAGTATATCGTTCGGGACTAGAATCGATAACTGGAACATCATTACCTATTAGTTCTGTACCTGTTCTTTCTGGCGTATTACTTTTTACATTTTCAGTCGCGTTAGAATCATTATTAGCTTCTGTGTCAAATACTTCTTGAGTTTCAATAGCGTTTTCTGTTTGGCTGGTGTTATCAGAATCCGTATTTTGATGTAAAACTTCAGTCGCATTTTCAACAAAGCCGTTTTCAAGGACTTCTGTATTTTCTATGACTGCATTGTATGTAGGTTCTCTCGCGTCTAATAAATAAATTTTTGTTGGACTAACAATTTTGAAGACAGATTCGTTCATTAAATATTTTGTGAAGAGAATCTTTGGTTCAACTACAGGAATATGTTCAATGACCTCATTTTCATTCTGAATATTATTAGATTCCATTGGTTCTATATTGTTATTCTGTGATGCAGGTTTTTCAATAACATTTGTAGTATTTAATTCTTCGTATATTTCATCAAATGAATTCACAGCAACAAAACGATTATTGTTCGTGTCTCCTCTCCGAATATTATTTTCTTTTGGCGTTTCAACTACTGTGGGTATATCTTGAGTATAATCTCTCTTCATATCATTTTCGTTGTGCGGATTGACTATCATGATAGGTTTAATGTGGGAATCTTTCAGTTCTATACTGGTTTCTTTCGTCTCATTTAGTTCAACGGATATCGTATGCTCTTCTTGCAAACTCCGAGCTATTGAATCCAGAATTTCAATGTTTGCGTGCTTTACGTCTTCAATTTGATTATCTAAGTTATCTAATGCTTCTTCAAACTGTTCGTTATCTTCAGAACTAGTTCTGTTTACAAATTCTGTTTCATTGCGATGATTCTCATCAATACGTTCTTCTTCACTGCTACTACTGGTTACTTCCTTTTCATCTGATGTTATACTGGTATGGTTAGTTTCTTCTTCAGACTCGCTGTAACTTGATTCTTGTTCATCATGAGAACTAGTATCGAGATCGCTTTGAGATGTTTGGGAATGTCCATCGTCAAGAGAATGTATGTCAGAATTTATTTCTTCTTTCATTTGTTGGATTAGTTTTTGGGTATTATCTACAATTTCATTGAGGTTACTCGACTTTTCGTCTGCTTGTTTTGTTGGTTGAATGTTTGATTGATCAGCTATGGTATCTTTTTTGATAATTTTATTTACAAAAGATCTTGGTAATGGAGACTTAGACGGAAATTTATTATCTTGGCTTGATGAATTATTTTGGTTTGAAACTGCCTCTTCAGCTTTTTCTTCGTTATCTTCTGGTTTAATTTCTGTTCGACTCGTATCTTGGAGAGTTTGCTCGATATTTTGTACCGATGTATTTTGTTTATGTTTGTGATGATGATGTGATGTTCTGTTACTAATTTTACTAGAGTCCTTTACGTGTGGTTGATGTGTTTCATCTTTTTTGATATTTTGCACTTGGGTTTCAAATCCAGTATAGATTGTTTCAGTTTCTAGCTCGTTTGGTTTGTTGATATTGGGAAGCGGACTCGCTCTGGTCAAAGCGTTGTACGCATCTATGAAATCGTTTTCTGATTGGATCATATCTAACGAAGATTTGCTCATAGCTGGTATCGGCTCTGGTTGTAGCTTCGTTTGAGCACCATTCGCAAGCAATCCTTTTAGCAGTAAATTTTCGTCTATGGATGGGATTCCCGCCTGGAGTAGGAGGGAGCGTAGTTTGAGTGCTACATCTTCTGTGTCGCGAGTGAGAGGCGTTAGCGGGGCGGGGTCGGGGGGAACGCTCCAAAGAGCTTCTTCTTTAGGGTTAAGGGTCAGAGGCGCTAAAGTTGTAGGATCGGGCGTATCGTTCCATAAAGGCACCTCGTTAGCGAGAGGCATTAAGGATGGTGTATCGGGAGGGACGTCCCACAGAGCCATTTCCTTAGGATCGAGATTGAGAGGCGCTAAGACGGGGTCGGGCGGGACGCTCCAGAGCTCGGCCCCGGGGTCGTCGTAGCCGGGCACCGGGTACCACTCGTCCAGGCGGGGTGGCGGCGCTTCGTACTCATCTGAGCTATCTTCTGAAACGTAAAGTGAAAGTGAAACGTAAAGCGGGGACGCGCCGGTTACGCTAGCTCCGGGAGGGAGACAGCAAGTGTCGCCTCGCGCGTGTGAGAGCTAGGTGTAGGTGTGACGGGCGCTAGGAGGTGGGAGGGGGATTACCGCGCGCGCGGGGAGCGGCGTCGTCGTCGGCGCCGGCCGGCGAGCCCCACACGCGCCCGCGCATGCGCCCCTCGCCGCTCACCTTCACCGGCTCCGTCTGCAGATTGAAACCAGCGGAATAGAACAAGAACCGTGAACAGATTCATTAATGTTTTTTTAAATCATTACTAGCTGCTGCCCCGAACGTTTCGCTCACACGGTATCGGTTTTCAACTGACTTCAAAAAAGGAGGAGGTTCTCAATAAGTTTTTTTAAATGTTTGTTACCTCTTTGTTGTTTATAAACCGATTTGAAAAACTTACGTTTTTCTCCTATTATTTCGCAACATGAATATGCAAGTAGGTTTGACTCTCTCACTAGGAACGCGAAGACGAACCTTGCTGATTGCTATATGCTTATACTGTCAAACACCGTCTTTTGTTTCACAATCTTATAAGTCGCGCCTTTTTTTTATGAGTGGCCAGTTTGATTTTGAGCAAGCCTTTTTACAATTCCATATGGATGGGCGTTCTTTTCCTTAGAGTTTTCCACGAGTTCCCACACGAATCAGGATCAGGGACCATTATATTTGTGAATGTGGTCTGGGCGAATTTATCTTTAATATATCTTTAATCCCGGTATTCCCACTTTGCACTCTCGTCCCTTCATCCTTCATTCACTGCACAATCCTCCAAAAGTTCTGACGCCAGCATTGTACGGTCATTGGCGGAATCGCGGCGACACAATCAACTGAATCAACCTGTCGCGAAGGCCACAATCAAGAATTGAATTGATCTCACCTGTCTGCGGAGAGTGTCGACGCACTCGGTGACGGCGGGCCACACGGCGCCGCGGTGTCGCGCTAGGGCCGCGCGCGCCGCCGCCTCGGACAGCGGCGAGTGCGGCGCGAGGCGGGCCGCCGCGCCCACCACCGCGCCCACCAGCCCCGCCCACCGCGAGCGCAGCCACGCGACCGGCGCGCCCGGGGACTGAGCAAGACCCACTTGCACCTAAAACATGGGTGAAAGGTTGCCGGTCTGTCCTTTTATCGCATTCCATCAAGCGAGTCGTGATCGAACGCAAGCCTATTATAAATACCAAGAATAATTGATATACTAAGCGACAAACAAGTTGTCCTGTGGCGAACCACGTGACGAAGATGCGCATTGTCACGTGGTTCGTCAGAGGACTACTTGTTTGTCGCTTAGAAGATATGTTATGTTATATTCTATATATTAGTTATATTATTAGTTATGAAGATAACCGCGCGTAAGCAACTGGCACACAATTTATAGTCATACTCCAACTGCATGGATGATAGCAAAAACAAGTGACGCTTAATATCACAATCACACTATACGAAAATCATTTTGGCTTCATTATTTACGAAACACTCGCCGTAGTAATATGTCTGAGATGGCATCGCGCCGGCTAAAGCTAAACAATGAAAGCTTAGCTCATTACTTGTGAGCTCTAATGGAGTATGATCTGTATTATAGGTGAAACTGATATAATGCATACTTCAGCGGCGGAGTAACCCAGCCGTTCCGCTTCAGCCAACAGCCGCGCTAGCTCCAAGCCGCGCTCTGCGTTCCTCCCTCCAGAAAGCACCTCCATGGAAATGGCTCGCCCGTTCGACGGCGGCTCTGGAGATGGTGCCTGTACGAAACAGCATGATTGAATGAGAACTCTTCATTGTACCAAGGAACTTAAACAGTAACAGTAAGTTATTGGTAAAATAACCCAATCACATTACAGTGACCCATCTTCAGCGGATTTCGCGTAGAGACCGCCCATTTAATAGAATTTCTTAACTGTTTCCTATTATATTTTTTTTCTTTTGGTGTAGTTTATATAATGAATGTTCATAATGTAGAGTTCGTCTGTACGACAACTCTTGCGTAGCTTATTGATCTTTGTAAGGAACGTGTTAGCAAGCTACGACGCCGACGGATAAAGCTTTCTGCCCACTATCCCATATCATACCATGATCGACGATCATTGATCGTGCTAGAACCGTGTCAGGCAAAAAATATTCTTTGTGTGGAAAAGTAAAACACTAACACGCCCACTACTTTTGTCGGTGCTGACAAGCTATGTGCATGGCACGCAACGGGGTAATGGGCAGAGTCCTTTAAACGGCTTATTCCCGAAATCCCTACTAGCCATCCGCACCAGTGGGGATTTCTAGAAAAAAGATCTCGAAATTCCCTGCACTAACACCAACCACCAACCTCAGTGGGAATTTTGGGAATATTTTGGTCTCGATATCCCCACTATATGATGTGTATTTTTTTAAATATGTTCATTGTTCGTAATAGTGGGGATTCCGATACAAAAATATTCCCAAAATCCCCTCTGCGGTTGGTGTTAGTGGTGATTACGAGACTTTTATTCCCGAAATCACCACTAGTGGGAATGGCTAGTAGGGATTTCGGGAATAAGCCCTTTAAACCCCCTGTTACCTCTGAGCCGTAGAGGCTGGTGCGGCGCGCGGCTCTGACGTCACGGCGGCGCAGGTCCAGATGCGACGCGCGCCGCGCGAGCCGCCCGCCCCACTCCCCTCCCGTGGTGGGACTGCTGTCTCGCTCGCGCCACTCCCATGCGCCGGTCGTACGCACGCTTCTCTCACTTTCCTACAATTTGAGGCATATTGGAAGGCAGGACTTTTTCTCTGATCTGACACGACCAGGTTTTCATCCAAATAGCCATTTTCTTCTGGAAATACAAAAATAATCCACCAGAGGGCAGCACCAGTTTCGATTTCCCTATTCATGCTGTGAATAGGGAAATCGAAAACGTTAAACGTACCCGCTTAAACATTGAAAACTGAAATACATGCTTGTGTTTTTTTTCTGAGATTATCAAAATGTGACTTTAATTTGGATTGTTGTCTTGATTTCAGAAGACACTGATGCTGCCTCTGGTGGAATTTTTTGGAATCTTCTAAGGAAAGTCTGACTCTTAGAGGTGCTCTGTAGGCTAAGCAGTTTGATAGATTTTAACAAACAAGGTGTCACTGGATTCGTCTAGCTAGGTCATGAGGGTGAAAAGTACCATTTCGTATTAATATTGCCATAATTTACCCTGGTATCGCTAGATAGTGAGTGTCGGCTCCGCGATCGCTCTCGTCGGTCGTCGCGAAATCGGCGTCTCGGCCGAGAGCGCGCCACTGACCCGGCTCGCTCGTACGTACTCGGGTCTTCGTATGTCTGCAAATAGACTTAATACATTTCGAAACTCCTTCAGTTATTGTGGTACATTCAAATGAATTTTATTAACCGTCTCTAAAAAAGGAGGAGGTTCTCAATTTTTTTTTCATGTTTGTTAACTACCTCAAAACTTTGTTAAGCGATTTGAAAATTATTTTTTGTCTGAAATGATATTCTTTCAGATTGGTCTCATCAAACTCAAAATAAACAGTAGTTTAGTATTTAAATCAAAATAACTGAACATTTGTCGTCGAAGTAAACTAAATTGCGTATTTTGCTTTCCTGTGACTTTTCAATGGTTTTACTTGTGTATATCTTAGTACCTACTCTGTGGTTTTACTAACGGATTTACGGAATTACGGTCACTAAAACCTGTGCTAAAACAGTCCAATTGAAATCGGTTGTATTACCTACGTATGTTTTTGTAACCCCTACGGCCCTCCCCGGGCCGGATGCGTAAATTGCATTTCGCCATTGTTTAAAAAAATATCAAATTTAAATGTTTTTGCAAAAGTGTTATTATTATTTTTCACTTTACCTGTGTGGATATACTCTGCGGCGGCGGTGACGTCCCAGTATTAGAGACATTAGTTTTTCCAGCTGTTGAAGAACGGCTTTCGGGTCGGACGTCGCGCGAGGGCGACGTCCCAGCGGACTTTTTTTGACCGGTGTTCGAGTTCTCTTTAGGCGGTGAGGGTCCAACAGAAACGCTGTGACGTTGTGGAGCCTCTTTGGTATCTGTGTTAGGGGATGCTCTGATTGGTTCTCGTCGATCTCTGGAGCTATCAGCTGAGTTGTGATTGGAGCGCGTGTCTCTAGGAGGCGAGGGTCCCACGGCCATATCATGTCGACTTTGTGCGTTGCTTCCGTTTTGCTCTCGAGTGGGTGTGACGAGCCGTTGCGTTGACTTCATGGAGACCTATTATGCAACACAAGCCAATATATTATACGTAAATTAGAAATGTTTTAAGCTTGTTTTTTTGTACTAATGTTATCTTTATCTTATTACCTTTTCATTGCGCGGCGGGGATGGCCCGCATCCGGTGGAAGCGTGCTCTTTCTTTTGTTTGGAGCTAAATCTTTCTGAAATTGTGTTAAAACTAATTTAGCCAAAAAAATCAATATACCTACATAAAAGCCTTGGACCTGAGTGACGAACTGACTGACAATGTATAAGCAAAACCGCTGAACGTAGATACTTGAAACTTGGAGAGTAAGTTCGTCGATAAGTGTAGGCGCGTAATAAGAAAGGAATTTTCAGTAAGTCATTAACTTTCATTTGCAACCTCAACCTGATCAATATACACAAATGATTCCTTACTACAAAGAATACTAACCTTGCTCAACTTTCTCCAGAACAGGAGACGCCTGCCGACTCGCAATCTTCATCCTCTCGAAGTTGGTAGTCACTTCGGTGACGACCTTCGGAGCAGCAGTGGGGGTCCGGCAGCAAATCACACAGACCCGCACACCCGGTTTATTCACATAGGTGCAGTGCTCGCATTGCCAAGCGGAATCGGGGGCAGGCGGGATCGGGCCTAAGCTGTCTTCCACCGCATCGGAACGAGAGGGTGGACGTTCGAAATTTGAGTTCGGACGATCTGAGTTAGAGTCGGGACGTTCGGAGCGTGAGCTAGGACGCTCGGGCCTCGAGTGGTGGTCACGTGACTTCGGAGCGGGCTCGCTCTCACTCTCGCTCTCGGAGTCCGCGTCGCTGGAAGGCAGCGGGGGGGAGGGAGTCCGATGCTTGGTTCTGCGTGAGGCGCGCGACCGCACGCTTAAAGCGGGTGAGGCAGCTCGGGAGCCGGTGCGGGAGGCCGCGCGGGACATGGCTCGGCTGTCAGCTGGTAACATTACAACGTACATGTTAGACTACTGGATAAATCGTATCGTGTCAGGACATTGGAAATGGAACAGTAAACCATTACTTGTAAGAGCTTTTTTCGTTCTGTATATCGTAGATTTAGAGCTTTATGTATTAACAAAGCTGTAAAGAGTTCGTCACTAAGGTGACATTATAAATTAACATTATCATCCGCAGTCTGACTTTATCCATCGCTAGATGCCTTTCACTGCTTTCTCGTTTTTGCTTCGTCCTACTGTAAAAAGCTAGTACTTGTATTTAGCACTAGCTCTTTAGCGACTTAATTCTAACGGGTGGTTTGATAGATAAAAACGTCTAAAAGTTCACTTATTCACTATATTGCTAAAAGACACACTAGATAAATGGTTATGGTAAAAATGGTAAAATGGTAAGATGAGCACGCGAGTCGCCTGGTGGCTGGTGTACGCGTAACTGGTAAAAATTGGGCGAAACGATACCGCGACAATTGCAATGTAGTGCAAGAACGCGAAAAAGCTTACGTGTTCGGTTTACTCCGAACATATTCCCAAGCGCGAGATGAAAATGGGATGACTGAGGTGAAAATTACATCTTAACTAACTTATAAAACATCAAAGTAAAAGGTTACAATAGGAAAAAAAACACAAAATCAAAAAATACTAAGGAAAACTTAATTGGTCTCTAGTATCACTGCTGTTGACGGTTTAGTAGTGTCCCGTCTATTGTTTTTTGAGTAACGTACACAACATGGTTTAATTCACACACACACTTTCACTTGTCACTGACACTGGCGGAGCTTCGCCCGCCTCTTGCCGGTGAGAGCCCTCGCTGTGGCGAAGAGCTGGACACGGTGGCGGCGGCGTCGCCGCAGACTCCTGCCAGCGGCGACGCGCGCCGCTGGTGCTCGTCGTGGTTGTCCGGTACAGGCAACAACGCCTAGACAACGCCATTTTATGTTGTCTATCTATGGTCGGTTCCATCCTTTTTATGAGGTTAAATTCTGCTTCAATAACTGAGGTCTGGTTTTTCCATAAGTTTGACAGGTGTTTCTCATTACGCTGTATGGTTTCTATGTCCTTGACATACTGATCAGCAAAGCGAGAATCCAATACTCCAAACAATTCGCTAGCTATATACCCGACACCGTTGATAAGGCCACGGCGTCGGCGCTGTCTGTCGTGGACGTTAAAATGCTGGGATAACAAAAGTTCATTATAGTACTCGAGTTCCTGGTAATCGTGTCGAGCCTGTTGAATGATAATATTACAATGTGATTGTTTTTCTACTGTGTTACATAATCTGTCCGTGTAGCTCGATATTTTTTGGTATGTTTCTATTCCGGTCCAGTATGGTTTGAGGTCGTAGTAAACAATCAAAGTCCATTTGTCTCTTATTAGTTGAATTTTTGATATTGGATCAAAGTAGAGGGTTTGGTTTTCTGGTAACTTCCTTATTTCGTGCGATCCGCATGCAGGCGAAAACAACATCATAAAACTAAACATTGCTGTTGCTACATTGTTGATCGATGTGGTTTTCTTTGGGATGCTATATGGTTTTCGCTCATTTGTTTTCGATTCTGGTTTGATTTGTTGTTGGTTTTTTAATGGTTGCTCATCAGGCTGCACAGGTAAGACTGATAACTCAACAATCGGTCTTTTCATCTCACCGTTTTTGGTTTTTAAGGTCACGTCCCGGACGAGACCGTCATCTCCGGGGTAAGTGTCGATCACACGCCCCATTGTCCATTTTCCTGCTGGTAAGTTATCGTCCTGTATTACTACTAAGTCACCGTAGGTGATGTTTTTCTGCGTTTTCTTCCATTTGTTTCTTGCTGAGAGTTGTGTTAAGAAATCAATTATCCATCTTTTCCACAAGTTTTGGAATAGTTTGAAGATTAAATGCCATCTGGTTCTGGCATATTGTTTCGTTTCTATGATTCCTAACCATCTAATTACTTCCGTGGTATTTATCATTTTTACTTCTTGCCGTAGCTTAGTCCATTCTACAGCTGAATTCTCTGGTAATTTTTCTATCCACTCTATTTTCGCTAACCAAACTCTTCGAAACCGTATATTCATGGTAGTAAGTCTTGCTGTCTGGAGTTGTAGCGCGATCAGATTAGATTTAAATTGATTTGCCATTTCAGCAGATTGGCTTATAATTATCTGGTATGGTAGGTCATCCTCATGGTCTAAAATCGTGCGGTACATCCTTTCAATATCTGCGGTGTATGCGAATTGGTACTGACGCCATTTGGAAATATGCTCTGGCAAAATTTTTTGTTGATTTGGTTCTTTGTACATCACATCATTTAAACTGTATCCAGTTGATGATTTTACGGAAGTGTTAATTACGACCCTGAGCTTAGTCGTGGTTGATTCGACTCTGTTGATGGCATGGTGTGGCAGGTGGCGCTCTGGTAGCTGATTTCTTGAATCATCGGTGTTTTGTAGAACGACATTGCAGTAATAGCGAGGCGTTACTGTCCCACATAGTAGCCATCCTAACGTTGTTCGCTGCGCTATTGGTTGGTCATTAGAATGTCCTCTCAGGATTCCTTCTAGCATAATCCTGCTGTATACCTCCGCTCCAAGAAGTAGGTCGACATGGCGACTTATGTAGAAGTCGGGGTCCGCCAGTTTGATATCTTGAATGTGATTCCAAGTTGGTTTAGAGAAACTTCTATTCGGTAAGCCTTTGATTAGGTTGTTCATGAGGATTGCATCCGTTTCGAAAGAAAAATCAGTATGTATAGATTGCAGTTGTAGCCTTATCATTTCCTTCGCGTTGTTTTCTCTTTCTCCAACGCCGAAGATTTTACCCATACACTGACTTCTTTTCAATCCTAAAACTTGTGCTGCGTTTTCGCTTATGAGAGATACTTGTGAGCCTTGGTCAATTAAAGCCCTCATAGTGTATACAGTGCCGTCGCTAGCTTTGACATTAACCATGGCAGTGGCTAATAAAATTTCTGACATATCGTCCCATGACACGTGAGACGATCTGGACACGTTTTCTTTGGGGTTAGTGGTCTTGTAATTGGAGCAATATTGCGGCTTCATGACATTTTTCTGTGCAAGCGCATAATGAAGCAGCGTGTTATGCGCGCCGAGGCAGTTTCGACATCGTTTTGTGGATATGCATCCATCGCTAGAATGATCAGACAGGCAGTTTTGACAATAATTCAACCGAATGATATTTTGCAACCTTTGCTCGGGCGTTAACCGCAAAAAATGCTGACATTGCCACGTTCCATGATCATTTTTATTACAAATTCCGCAGGTTACTGACCGTGATATGTGGAACGTATTCATAGGTTTTGGTGTATGGTAGTCATTTAATGGACGATTTTCTCTTTTCATTTGGTTTGGTCTTTGAATTTGGTAATTTGGTTGATAGAATGGTTTTGGTTGTGGTGAGCTTTCATACTTGCGCCGGGAAGCTTCTAATGTGGTAAATGTGTTTTCCAAAAAATCCAAGAACTCCTGTAAAGAGGGCAGTTCTTTGGGGTCTTTCACGGCCTTAATGTATTCCGCAAACGAGGCGTTGTCCAATTTTTGCGTTAGGAGATGTACTAGGAGTGGATCCCATGACTTAATATCTACCCCTAGATTTTTTACGGCATGCAGTGTTTCCATCGCTACGTCATACAGCCTTTTTATGCTGCTGTACGACTGCTGCTGTATGTTCGGGAGACCCAGAAGGATGTTGATGTGAGATGTAAAAATTCGTTTTTTATTTCCGTAACGATGGTTTAGTAGATCCCAACAAGCATCATAGTTCTCGGAGCTGATTGGTAGATGTTGAATTAGCCTTTCAGCCTCCCCTGACACCTTTCCTTTCAGAAATTGCATTTTTTGGGCGTTGGACAGGCATGGATTTTTATGAATTGATTCAGAAAAAAGATCCTTGAAAGAAGTCCACAAGTGGCAGTTGCCTTCGAACACAGGAATGTCCATCCGCGGTGTGGACTCTTCCCGGTGCGATATTGACCACTTCTTATCATTGATGATTTTTTCCATCTTATTGAATACTTCTTCGTGTCGTGTAAATTCTTTTTGGTATTCCGTATCTTGTTCTTCGCTCTCGCCTTCTATTTCCCAATGCAGTTTATCTACTGCCTCCCAACGAGACTCAAGAAACTTAAGTGCATTTTCAAACTCCCACTTTTTACTCAACTCGTCAGTGCGTATGGTATTTACTGTTCTCATGAACGCCTTCATGTTAATTGCCTGCTTCTTCATCAGCTCATCCAGCTTGGTGCTGTCTCTTATCGGGGGTGATTTCTTAACTCTTGGTTGTGGTGTCATTGGATGAGACGATGGTCCTGGTTGCGCGGTTTCCGCATCTGGCACGTGCAGATTCATCGGTTGCACGACTGGTTGTAGTTTTGCCTCATATTCCCTCAAATTCTTATTTATAAGTTCCTTTGTTGATAGGTAAACTTCTTCTGCGGTGTCATAACATCTCTTCTTGAAATAGATGTGATCATGGTCTTCTAACTCGCACATTTGCCTATGGTTTTCTAAATAATCATCCCAATATGTTGCTAACAACTCACTCTTCCGCTTTAAATAATCTGGTTTGGTGTTTCTGCTGGGCCCATCTTTCTTAAAGTTGCTCTTCATGGTTTGAATAGCTTCATAGATCTCGGTTTGGTTGGCAAAAAGTTTATCCATGGTTGAAATTGGTGTATGAAAATATATGGTAAAGTATAATAAATGGTTTGGTCTGACCTGGTATTCTCCTTACGATCTCCTGCTCAATCTAATCACTGTAATCCTCTGGTAGGGCACTGGTGGGTTTAAAACTCGAAGGACCATGTAAAAAGCTAGTACTTGTATTTAGCACTAGCTCTTTAGCGACTTAATTCTAACGGGTGGTTTGATAGATAAAAACGTCTAAAAGTTCACTTATTCACTATATTGCTAAAAGACACACTAGATAAATGGTTATGGTAAAAATGGTAAAATGGTAAGATGAGCACGCGAGTCGCCTGGTGGCTGGTGTACGCGTAACTGGTAAAAATTGGGCGAAACGATACCGCGACAATTGCAATGTAGTGCAAGAACGCGAAAAAGCTTACGTGTTCGGTTTACTCCGAACATAATCCGGCTCGAAGGACCATGTAAAAAGCTAGTACTTGTATTTAGCACTAGCTCTTTAGCGACTTAATTCTAACGGGTGGTTTGATAGATAAAAACGTCTAAAAGTTCACTTATTCACTATATTGCTAAAAGACACACTAGATAAATGGTTATGGTAAAAATGGTAAAATGGTAAGATGAGCACGCGAGTCGCCTGGTGGCTGGTGTACGCGTAACTGGTAAAAATTGGGCGAAACGATACCGCGACAATTGCAATGTAGTGCAAGAACGCGAAAAAGCTTACGTGTTCGGTTTACTCCGAACACCTACTAAGCCTCGTCTCTGACAATACCCATCTCGCTGCTGGACGTCTGACACTTTGCTTATTATTCCTCGGCTACCACGCAACATCACCACATCACATAAAAAAAAAGACCACACGTCAGAAGTTAAAGTACCAGCCGACTTAGTAGCCCGAAGTAGTGTTACATCCGAGCGTTGGGAACCCAGTAGCCCAGTCCAATCCACTCACTACGAAATATTTTGCTCAGTGCGTCTAAAAAAGTTTTCACTTCAAAAACAGCAAACAAAAATGTGTACCTCTGCGGTACGGCTGTGGCGTGTGCGGCACGTGTTGGTGGGCGTGTCCGTGCGGCGGGCAGCACTGCGGCGGCCACGCGCCCCAAGGCTGGTCGAGTGTGGCGCAGCTCCCGTAGCGCCAGGCCGGCGGCGGCGCGCAGTGGGCGCAGCCTGCGCATCCGCCGCCCAGCTCGAGGACTGACGCGCCGCGCCGCATCGGCCGGGCCCAGCCTTGCGTCGGGGGCATGCCCTCGGAGCCGTCCCAGACCTCCTGCTGAGGTGGCAAAAGATTTTTTTATTATACCTTCAGCACAGGAAAACCACCAGTACAAATTAACATAATATGCAGAATTGAATAAACTTATGTGGCCATTTAAAGGTTTCCACTAATAGACACGTACTACGATATGGTAAATCTCTAATTAGCTTCCGGCTATGGATTTTTAATAAACAAGTTACCTATAATTTTTTTATCAAGCCGTTTTATAACTTTAGAATCTCCCTTGGAGTTCTACAATAATATACATACGTAGCTCCAGTAGCTCCGTGTTGAACTTAATATTTTTATTTTTGTTATTTCGATTTTGGCTTTTTCAAAAATTATTAAATCACCAAATGAGCTTGATCACACAGACCTGCATGCCTTGGTTCAATGACGTAGGCAGTGCTCGCATTGCCAAGCAGGATCGGCCTTATATACGACGAAAATGAGGCAGTAGAATATCAACTAAAGATTTAAACAATACCTTCACTTTAGTTTCAAACTTAATGAGTATCTAAAGAATAGACTGTTCGTTTTTAGCGTAGTACCTATTTAATTACACAGTGCTTTAAAATTGATTCCGCATGATGGTAGACACAGCCCTGAAACTTACCACTTGCGGAGCATTGAATCCTTGCAACGAACCACGAGGCCTGTTCCACCCCGCGTTGAGATGGCCGAGGGTATTAGCACTCTGCTGCATCTGATGTTGGAGGGGTATGGCGGTCGGCAGGAACGGCATGCTCCCCATCTGACCCGGGTTCACCATCTTAGCTTGCACGAGCATCGGCTGAGCTTGGTTCATATGATTTTGGTTCATCTGATGTGTTTGGTTCAGCTGGTGACTCGGGTTCAACTGATGGTTCAAAGTTGGCGATGCTGAAGCTCTCATGCCGGCCATAGTTTGACCGTGAGCAAGTGTGGCTCGTCGGTCTTGCATTAATGGTGTCATAGGGGGCATTGGACTCGCGTTCATCTGAACAATAAACATCAGATATAAGAGGCATAAGAGACGGAAGATGTAAAAGTGCTGTGCGAAAAAAGTGAGTTAACTCAGTCAGGTAAAATTTTACCTTATTTCTTCGCGGTGGTGGAACAGGAGGTGTTCCTTTGGGAGGTAGCGGAGGCCTGTCTTCGCCAAGCTGCGATAGTGACAATGCCTGAAAATACGTATTGAATTTATAATGTTTTCATTGAATAGTTATTATAGAGATATAACTTCATACATTGGCTGTAGTGAAGAGGAAGCGAGAAGGGCTATTATTTCGTAAACCAGGTTACAAACACTGTTTGCATGTTTTGGCAGGAAGCCAACTTTAAGTAGATTAGACACCTAACTAGAAATGTGTTGTTTATTGTACGATCGTGTTGCAGTATATGACTAATTAATAAATTGCATTTAATTGTGTGGCCGAGTGGCCTTCATTTTAATCTGGGCGTCTAGTTTTCTTGATTATCTTGTTTGCTGAAAAAGGTGGTATGTATCTTTACAAACGTCAGCAACACAATATTCAAAATTCGCATACCAGAGGTTCATACGAAAAGATCAAATGTTCCAAAGCTCCGTTTGTATTCCGTTTGTACGTCTTATCGTTATTTTTTTTTAGAAAGCTCCAAAATGGTTCGCTTACCTTTGACAACACGGTTATAGAAAGAGTGTTTGACTGCCACGCCAGTGTTGCGGGTTCGATTCCCACTTCAGTACAAACATTTGTGTGATGAATAACGGTGTTTATCCTGAGTCTGTGTGTTTTTTATGTATTCTAAGTATGTATTTAAATAAAAAGTATATAAGTATTGCATCAGCTATCTGGTTCCCATAGTACAAGCTCTGCTTGTTTGGGGCTAGATGGCTTGTGTCGGTGAAATTTTTTTTTTTTATTTATTACCTGTCGTTGGTGATGTCTCCGCTTGGGGTGGCGATGGTACATGTCGTCGCAGGAGGCGCAGAGCGCTCGGCGGCCGCACTCGGCGCAGCGCACGCGCGCGCCGCCTCCGCCGCACAGCCCGCACGAGGCGCCCGCCTGCGCGGGGTGTCCTGGGACACGTGGATGTATTAAAGTATATCTCGTGGTATTGAAACATGACAAAAGTAGTTGGTCACTTAAGCCAGCTTCTCGTACAATTTGGTCTGATGCAAGGTTACTCGTGAGTAATTCGTGTGAGTATAAAATTAATAGGATTTATCATCGTATGTTCTGTTCTGACTGTAACAGAATAGAATAGATTTTTTCTGTTACTACTCCACATTCCTCATATTACACAAAATGGTGCGGTTTAAAAAAAACTGCGTTTTAGTTTTCTGCAATGAAAATGTCAATGATTACTGCAATGATACCAAGGTATATCGCTAAAATGTAGTGTGGACCTTATCTACTTACCTAATCTCCTATTTTAACATCGGATAAGATGTTAATATTTTCAAAAAAAAAGGGTAAACATAATAGTTTTTTTTTTTAATTAAGATGGAAATATAATAACTAATGGCAGCAAAAAGTAATCTCTATAGAGTTCTAATAGCATAGAATTTCAGTCAAGTGACAGTGAGAGCGAAGCGAGCGTGTACTGGCATTTGCATCGAAGCGCTAGATTTTACGCATTAGTGCCAAATACCAGTACAAATTGCAACGCAACGCAACGCAACTGAGCAGCGTGGCTTCGCTCGTAAAGAGGAATTAAATGAAGTGCTTAATCAGTGCAACTTACCTGTAGGCGGGCGAGGTGGCGGTGGCGGGGGAGGTTGTAGCTTAGCGTTGACGTACTGGTCTGAAGGGAACTCTACCACTTCATAGTCTGGCTCAGGCTTCGATGGCAGTGGCCTCTGTTGCGGTCCAGCACGGTTGATGGGCCCAGGAGAACGGACAGTACGATGTCCCGGGGTAGGGGAGGTTACTGTCAGCCTCGTGTTGAGGTGTACTGGTGTAGGAGACGTCACCCCACTTGCTCGCGTGTTGGGGTGTCCCGGAGGTGGGGTGGTTAGAACGCCAGGAGGGCGCGTCGTGGTGTGGTGCCCCGGAGGTGGGGTGGTTAAGACCCCAGGAGGGCGCGTGGTGGTGTGGTGCCCCGGCAATGGAGCCGTCACCCCTCGGGGGTCGCGACCTCTTCCTTTCAGCATCTCTTCGGAAAGCAATTTCATGGTAATTAGCTCTACATTTCCTAGACAAAATGTTTGATGTAAAGTGTCTGAAAATTGGCTGTCATAAAAAGTAGCCTCAATATTTATTTTAATTTAAAATCACCTATCTGTACATTAAACAGATAAAACGTATCTCTATATTTCAAGCGGAAGTAGATCTTTGCAAAGAAACTCTCGTATACTATCGTTTATTTTATTCGTAAACATAAAATCATGAGCTTTGTTCCCCACTTTCGCGTTCGTCACCAATAATACTCATACATTTTATGAGTGCAAGAACCTTATCGACAACTAGATCATCGAACTTTATTATTATCCGCGTAACGACACAGTAAAGAGCGGATATCTTTTGCAAACGTATTAGTTTATATCCTACTAATATTATAATAGCGGAAGTTTGTTGTTAAATATGTAGGTCATCATTCATCAATACATCATTATGTATAAAAGGTTAGTTACTTAGTTTTGACTTACTGACTGGCAGACAAGTCACAGGCTAAACCACTGGACGTAAAGATTTGAAATTTCAAGGATATGTTAGTCAAGAGCTGAAAGTGCGAAATAAGAAAGGAATTTTGTTAATTCGCAACGCAAACGAAGCTGCGGACGTCAGCAAGTCTTGTATATATGGAGTTTATCATATATCTCACTCATAGAATACTCGTATTATTAACATTGTGCAAGCGGCAGCTGTGACCGGGATAGGGCGGGCGTTGCCGCCGCGTCTCGACCCATATTCGCTATTCATATCCCAAAATATCGAAACTGTTCTACATCAATGTACTTAACAATGATGTATTGCTACAACGAAATCCTACTTCTTAGTACTAGTTGTAAAATACAAAACTTCAAACTGGGCTTAAAAATAGAGTCGCGAACAGAACTCACGAGTTTAGTTTCAGAATAAATATTTGCAAAAAATGTGTATTTCTATTTGAAGCGTAGGTAGATTGCCAACGACTTACCTATTTAGTTTAGAAATCCTTATTAAATTCACTTTTCAAGGAACTCTGCATCACTAGAAAACTTTGCGCACGACATTTCGGAGGTATCAAGAAATTATGCAACACATTTCCTCTTCCAGCACTTCACTCCCGAGTATCCGAGATCGCGTAGACCTCTTTACTTCGCTGGTCAGTGAGACCAGAAGCCGCTAATCGGGCGCCCTATCCGGACGATATTGACAGCGAGAAGACGCGTGCGCCGCCGTCTCTATTTCTGTCCGCGGCCGCGTTGCCCCGATTTTACTAAAATTACGATGCGATGCTATTTCCGCACTCATCCCAGTGCGCCCTCTTGCCGAAGTCAAATACCTTGCAAATATTCTAATTGACCATTACAATAAATCTACAGGCGCGTCCATTATCACTTCACAGAAACATTGTTCTCTACAGGAGTAGGTACATTATGTGAACTTATCACAGCATAGAACTGCATGTGATCTGCACAGTTTCAAGAATGTTTTTGAACCCTGATAGTAGATTATTATTATTATCAGCCTGAGCTGTTCCATTGTAGGGCAAAGGCCTCCCCCCATTTTCACCAAAAATCTCGATCTTGCGCTGCTGTTCTTCATTCCGTCGAACGCATCCATTTCGTCGTGCTATGACGATGTGGATAGTAGATACTCTTCTGAATAAATGTAGGACCGTTTTCTTTTTGAAAACTTCAAAATTTAAAAACCCGTCAAATCCGTAGCAACTATTTGTATATAAACAAATGGTTTGTCATCTCAACGAATATTGGATGGTAATATGGAAATATTGCATAAATTCAAGCAAAATGGATATTTCACAGCTGAGCTCTACCATTTACTTGCAAAGAAGAAGCTGGCTGATCCATCGGAAGCGGTAATTTACTTAGTTCTGTAGCTAAGCCTTGAAAATGTAGCTCGAGCTGATACTTTCGCTTTGATCTTATCTTATGACTAGGTGACACCCATAATTTCGTTTGCGTTGCCAATTATCAGAATTCGCGTACTTAGAAAAGTACGCGTTTCCACTTGACGACATTTCCTCGAATTATCAAATCTCTACGTTTAGCGGTTTGGCTTGTGCGTGTGTCAGTCAATTAGACAATCAGGACGAAGCCCTTTTATATGTATTGATGATGAAGAAGTTCCTAGTAGAAATAATAGTTGTTGCCATGGTTTGTACCTACCTACATCAGAAATATTACTCTACAGATCATACCTTCGGAATATTCGAAAGAGATGAAAATGAGCACTCAACAAAGGTTACAAAACCTCAACAATATAGACGTGGATAACATCGTCGGCATCCTCAACAAACCTAAGAAAATAGTGCTTTCGTTCTCCCCAAGAGTGATTCTGTACCAAAACTTTAAGCCTAATGACAAAATTGTTGCCAAGTTTTCTGTGAAGAATATTAGTAAGGTAAGTTATTTTTGTTTACATATATGTAGGTAGTTAAACTTATTACTAATTATCCAATGAGGACTTAATGAGCACTTCCACGTTTTAATCAATAAAGTACTTGTGGCAGTGCTTTGTACCTACTTAGTAGGCTCACCATAGTATCGTTGATATACCAACGTAATTTCCTTTCCAGGCCCCAACATTCCTCAATATGGTTTTCAAGGAGTCTTCCTATTTTTTCATCAAGCCCTGTGGTGGACAGCTATTGTCTCGGTTAGCTCCAGGAATCAGTGTCACCTTTGCAATTACCTTCACACCAGCGGAGTATGAAGATTATACACACAGAGTCACGTTTTACACCGATATGGATCAGTATGTGCTTCCACTAGTAGGTAAAATAATTTTCAATATAATAATGTACCTACCTACTACATAGATAAGTATCCCCCTTGCGCAAGACACCCAGCTTCAAATCCCTTCAAAACGCAGCGTACGAAGAAGTTTTCCCTTCAAAATAAATTATATTTTATAACCATCTAAGCCTAATCATAATTTTATACTATGTTTTGAAGAGATTTTAAGCTGGGTGTCTTGATGACACAAAGATTAACTAAGATTTTTGGTCTTTGTTTGCACCCAAGTATCTGCTTTCCTCTGTGCTTTGCTTTTAGCAAGTTAACTTCGTTTCTTAATTCACTTTCTAAGTTAATTTTGTTTGTCTTCTCAGCAATGGGCCCTCGACCTGTGTTCGATTTTCCCGATGAGGTCATTATCCCGAAGACCCCGTTGAAAATTGAAAACTATGTCTATATGTCTGTTCATAACATCGGTATTATCCCGGCTGGATTTACCTTGCACGCCAAATGGTAACTTCTAAAATATTTTTACATGAAAAGTCGTTTATGTATTTTATTTATGCAAGCACTTAATTATTTTTATCCGACTGCGAAGAATATGTTATGTTTTTAGATGTATGTATGTTTTTTTTATTCTTTGTGGCGCTGCGTCCTACAGCCTAAACTGCTTGATTGCTAATGCAAATGAGATGTTGTTGGATTCGTCTAGTGACATAGGCTACGTAAAATATCCAAATCTAATATGGCGGCTTTAAGCCACCAAAATGTGTGAAAATATTCGAAAGAGCCACTTAATTTATCGGTAATATCTCGATAATATAATGGCAATTGGGTTTTTAGTTTTTATTAATTTTAAGCTTGTGTGTTTTTTTTCAGTCCATTTTCTGTGCAGCCAAAGTCAGCATATTTGAACCCCAATGAAAAAATAGATATTAGAGTAGGATTTAAAACAATGATTTTAGGAGAAGCGAGTGGAGTTATACATGCCAGTTTTGAAACAGGTAAACCTTTATAAATTTATATTCTACAATGTAGGAAGTTTCTGTACCCAATTCTATAAATGTATTCTATTTATTTTGATCACAGGAGAGCACTTCCACATAATGGTCCGTGGTTCGACCCTCACCGTGAGCGTAGAGCTCGAGAAGCAGGTAGTGAGATTCCTGGACACCTACAATACAATGGTGCGCCAGCTCACGTTTAAGATTACCAACAAGTCAAACCACATGCTTACTTACATGTGTATGAAGAACGATTGTGTGTACTATGGTAGGTATCTCTACCACCTATTTACTTCTTCTCCTGCTTCTAGTAGTGCTCTCCAACTGATGAAGGTTGGCAGTCAGCTCTGCAAACTTTTTATGGTCTTTAGCGAGGAGACACAGTTCAGCGGCACTCGCGATTCCCATCGCGAATGTTGCGCAGTCATGAATTTATGACCTATTTACTATCATCCTACTAATATGAAAAGTGCACAAAAGGGGCCTCTTTGAGGCGCTCTTGAAATCCTTTCACCACACTGGTTCGAAAGAACTAGAACACGATAAGAAGAAGACGAATATTATAAATGCCAAAGTTTGTGTGAATCGAGAATCGTTTGTTGGATGTTTGTTTCTTAATAATGCCGAAATTACTATACTGATTGAGCTGTTTGTATAGTGGAGCGAAGTCGCGGCAGCAGATAGTATAAAGATAATTTGCTGTACTCTAGCTAGATAATTATGTTTGTTATAGATTTCGAAGAAAAAGTAAAGCTAGCTACAATTTTTTACAACTTGAAGGATACAGAAGCAGCAAAGAATATGAAACTGGTACAATACGACGTGCTCACCAGTGACGAGCATGAACGAGTCTACACTAGAATATTCTTCGATGAAATACAATCACTTGTAGCGGATGAGTCGTTGCAATATCAATACATGCATTTTTCTATATCACCAATTGTGAGTAAATCCAAGATTAATTCAACGAAATTATTTTCTGGTTACCCAATAAACGTTTGATTTTAGCAAGGAAAGCTGTGGCCTAATAAGGCGACGGAAATAACCATAACTTTCCACCCAAAAGAAATAGGAGAGTTCGCCTCGATCGCTTATTTAGACATCGATGGAGTCAACGATCGCATTCCATTGCAACTTGTGGGAACCTCTTTGCCTCCAGCAATATTTTTAAATCTGGAAACTCTCGACATGGATTGTGTATACATCAATAAAATGTACAAATACGAGATTGTCGCAATCAATAAAGGTATGAATTTCAGTTTTGTGTGCATTATAGAGTTATCTGTCTATCTATGTGACCGGCATACGCACAAGGGAACGTAACGTCTAAAATTAAAGTACGTGCATTGGCAATTTGGCATGAATGTAACAATTATTTATAGGACATATAAACGGCGTAATTGTGTATAAACCGGTGCCGACACTCTTTGGGAGTAGGATCTCATGCTCTCCGGAAATGCATTGTTTACGACCTGGTGAAAAAGAAGTTTTTGTCATCTCCTTTTGTAACTCCAACCAAGGACCGTATTTCGAAGAAATTAACTTTGCTATTCGAGATACGAGTGTTATTTTGAAACTTTATCTGAAGTAAGTTCAATTACCTTTAATAATGATTTGGTGGCAATTAACGAAATTGCATAACTGATAAAAACGTTTTGAATTACAGAGGAGAAGTGATTTACCCTTCTTTGATGTTCAGTATACCATGTTTGGATTTTGGAAAGGTCAGCGTAGGTAAGCAAAGTGTGACTCTTTGAAGAAAAAATAATGTACCACGACTTTAAGCATATGTAAGTCATGGTACACTCAACGCATAATACATACAACATACTTAACGCCATATAATACATGTTACTTCCAGGTGTTCCAAAGACTCTAGAGCTATATGTGATAAACGAATCAGTTGTGGACGTTAGTGGGTCTGTGAAGATATCTTCAGACGGGCCAGAGATCAGCAGTATCACGTTGACGGACTATGCGGTCACTGACAAGCCCAAGCCGCAGGTCCCCCAGTGGCCTAGAGAGTTCGATATCGAGCCATGCAAAGTTGATATCGAGCCTGAATCCAGGATATCGTTGAAGGTTTTTTACACAGTTTCTTTAGCAATGATAATGTAAGTAGAACACCTAAATAATATTGTCGAGTTTGGTTTTCAGGTGACATTGACGGCTAACCTAATAAGAGCAAACCAGACATATTTAGAACTAGAACTGGAGAAGTCAGACAGTCCACCGATAGTTCTGCCAGTAATGTATAACGCTATGGTTCCTCAAATAAACCCCGCACCAGAAATCAAATTAAGAGCGTGCTTTATAGATTTTCCTTATAAGAACGAAATACAGATTGCGTCAAATGACATTTGGGGGTACTTTACTTTGGAAGAGCCCGAGGTACATTTGAGTTTTCCTACCACAACTCGTTTAATTTTGTATATTTTTGGTCAGCTCGCAATTTATCAGTTGGTTCTAGGAGTCAACGCTGGAAGTAGACGTAGCTGTGAAAGAGGGTCTAATTGAACCGAATAGCATAATAAGCTTACCGGTGACTGTAAAAACCAGTGTATTAGGTGTTCAAGAATTTGTCATACGGTATGAAAAATCATAATATATTTAGTCATAGTTTGAATAGCTAAGATAGAAGACAAACGACATTGTTTGTGTGTTCATTTTGATTTGTGTGGTTCCCAGCTTACATTTATTCGGACTGTCTCAACCGATCGAGATATGCCACATAACGGGATGTGGGGTGCGACCTATAGTCACCTGCACTCCTTTGGCGATACACTGGGGACAAGTTAAATTGTTGAGCAGATCGCTTAAGACCCTCACGCTTTGCAACGATTCGCCGGTCGTCGTTAACTTTAAAGCTGCCTTGGTGAGAAATTATGTGATTATATGATCATTTGATTTCGTACTGTTTAAACTTGTTCATCATTATTATTATCATCATGATAGTCGGTGGACAGCTACTGTTTGATACAGGCCTCCACGAGACATAACGACGAGCGGTTAACGGCTAATCGAAACATTTGTTATTATTGTTTTTTTAGCTCAATAAAGATGGGAGGTGGCAAATTCATCCAAATGAGGGATGCATAGAACCAGAATCTGAAACCGATTTGCTCCTGACTTTATATTTACTCGACGCCGCCACTTACACTAACAAAGCTGTAATACAGCTGGAAAAAGTGAAGGATATTGTAAGTAATAATAATAAATATTTAAATAATAAGTAATTTTATTAAGTAAATTTTATTACAGTTTAATAAGTATTCAATATTTTAACGACCTTTATTATTATGTAGTTAGTTCCTTTATCAGCAACTGGTGTAGGGACTAGTATTTTAGTGGGTGAGCTAAGAGACAGAATATTTCTTGGCCGGCATTTCACCAAAATTGCACTAAATTCCAAAGTGGTAATGGAGAACTGTGGATCGAGATTGCATGCGCTGGAGTGGAGCGAACATTATAAGGCACCGAAGACTAAACAGCACACCTCGTAAGTTACTCGAAACATTCGAACTTCGTTAGTTCTATGTATGACTTGACCCCTTACACATCAATAAAATGAAATATTAATTATATACAGGGGGTTCTTCAATTTGGATCCAAAAGTATTCAAAATAGCAGCAGGAGAAAAATTGGACCTAACAATAACAGGGCTATCATACAAAGTGACTACTATCAAGGAAATGTGGTATTTAGTTGGCAGTGTCGAGGGCATTAACAAGAAAGAATTGCTATTAGAGTGTCAGATCGTAGCGGAGTTTGTGGATCCAAAAATAGAGGTGTCGTCCTCAGTTATTGACCTGCAGTACGACTACGGCCCGTACAGCGAATACTATAAACTGACCGGTAAAATTTGTGTGTTTGCTATTTATTTGGTTTAGTTGTTTGCTATTAATTTTCTTTAAGAATATTTGTAAGGATGGATGAAAATATTGATGGTTGTTTTTTTTTTCACACCGAAACTTATCAGTGTCAGATCAGTGCCGCTAAGCACTTATGTGTAAGCATTATTGTTTTAGAAGGGCACTGTAGCTAATGAAATTACTAGGCTTTCGAGACAGACCATCAACATTTTTCAATGTGGACGAGCGCTTTAGCACAGTGTTGCACCGGCCTATTGAATCCTGTGTAGCACTGTTCTTGTCATAAGCAGGCGTGATTTCTTACTATCAGGAGAACGCTTAGTTCATCTCGTCCATGTTAACTTAAAAAAAAAACTACTTAACCGATTGAGCTGGGTATGGTACAGTTAATAAGTTAAGAAAGAACATAGGTTACTTTTTATCTCGAATCAACGTGAGCTTTGCCGCGGGTAGCAACTAGTTAAATAATAATTTGAGTTAGTTGTGCTATATAACCTACTTACCTACTGTAATTAAACACTTCAACGGTTTGGTTTTTTCAGACATAATAACTATTAAAAATGTCTCCAAATTACCACTGGACATCGACTTGAGTGTGAAGCCACCTTTTGCAATAATACAGAAACAGAGCACCTATAAAATCAAACCGGAAGAGGAACATTTGTGTTGTTGTATTTGCTACAATGAATGCGATTTGAACATACCCAACATCATGAGCGAGATGGGCAACCAATCACGGACTTTTATCGACTATTTGACATTAAAACCTGTAGAACCCCTGCGAAAAGGACCTTTACACTTCTTTCAAGATATTAATAAAATAAAAATGGCCTTCAATCTTACACACGCGATTGAAGAACGTCTGGAAGACCAAGATGTAATGAAATTGCAAATACTGTTTGATACTACCAAGCATCTAACGCTGAAGTCTAGAGTTTATTGTGATCTGATGAGAATCAAGTTCAAGGGGCATAAAAATAAGGTATGTATAACTTTGTTATGGAATAATATAATTCATTTATTGACATGAGATGAACATTAGTCTGATTTTTCAGGACGCAATAAAACTGATTGGTAAAGTAAACTTCCCGAACATGTTTGTGTTATCACCGAAAGTAGATTTTCAGTGCATTTTGAACGGAAGCCTGGAGAGCAAAACGATCAAAATACAAAATATCACACCGCTTTTAGTTTGTTATAGGTTTCAATGGAAAAAGTGTCTGATAAGTACAACTGCAATGGTAATAGTATTGTTTATAGACCGCCTAGAATTATGCAATATGAAATATGTTTTAACACACCTTTTTGTCACCTTTTTACAGCCAGAACTTCCTAAACTCGAACTAAAAAAAGTTGTCGATGAAATTAAAACACCGAGTGAAGAATCGGAGCCTAGCGGTACTACTTTAATTTTATCCACAGATAGACAGTTTCACCTACGAGTACTGCTATGAATCTGCAACTTAAAGTACTTAATTTTTTTTCAGTGAGTGATCTACACGAGATTTTAGCTTGTAGAACACCAGCAGGGTCACAGATTGATAAAATGACTGAGCACGAAGGTATTCCAAAAGAGTTAATCTCCGCCATCCAAGACAATATAATCGAATCTATGATGTCAATGGATGATACTGAAGCGGACGCAGAGTTTTTAAAATTACGCATAATGAAAAAAGTAGCACCAATGATAGACCCAGGACTCAATACAGAATTCTCGTGGATTAGCAAGTTTCCGAAAAAAACACAAAATTTCCAAATGAATTTAAATGACGTTTTGCAGTTAGTTCCGCACAGGGGGCTACTAAAACCGAACGAAATTCAATATGTTCATGTAATATTCCAGCCTAAACAAAATATTAACGTCAGAGCTATACTCGAATGTGAGGTTTTGGGGGGACCTGCGGAGTCTATTATAGTGACTGGCCAAAGTTCAGACCTATTATATAACGTCAACACGCAAAAACTCAATTTTAAAATAAGATCCTTCCATGAAAGCGCTTCTGAACAATTGCATCTGTCCAATATTGCTCAGTTGTCGTATGAATACAAAACATATTTAAACGAACCAAAATTTACAAACGAGCTTGAAGGCACGATTTTAGATTTGATCCCACCAGAAAAAGTGTTGGAGCCTGAAGAAGAATCAGATTTGAAAGTCGTCATGAGGCCAGGAGTTGTCGGATATTTCCATAGAGTATTTTTGTTGGAGATAGGACATTTGCCTCATATGCCTATTGAGGTTTTTGGTTGGGGGGTTATTCCTCAAGTATATTTCAATTTACCAAGACCGGAAATAGCTGACGTAAGCTTAGTTTAATATTATGAACAATCTTAGAAGAAAACTTATAGTAGCATTTATAATGGTATGTTTACTTGCTTCAGCTACCTCCAGAAGTCGGTTATCAAGCTATACCAGCCTTGACACTGGAATATTTGGAATCGGTCAGCGAGATTTTAACTAAAAATAACTCCGAACATTTAAATTCTCCTTTTTCTGAAAAATGTTTTGAAGATATAGATTTGCAATCGGGCTGGTATATTTGCTCGTCTTGGGTATGTACTAATTTACAAATTCAGCGTGACCGAAATATCTCAGTGTCGCTCTAGCTATGCTGTACATATACTTTTGAAATTTTCCTACATAATTAAATATGTCTGTAGGACGGATTCCCTTCTACCATGGACATAGAGTTGGCAATAGAGAGAATGCTGGTGATAAATCATATCAAACTGAAACCAGATATTTTAACTGCATATTCTACTTGCTCAAAAATGGGACCTATTCCAGGATTTTATACAACGCCATATGTGATAGATTATGGGGTAGTAATTACAGGAAGTACGGTAAATAAAATATACTTTTGAAAATAAATGAAAAAAAATATTACATCTTTTATGCCTAGATCTCACGTACCGAGTACTCGGCTGAGACAGTAAAATGTCACTCGGCCGAGACAGTGAAAGCTTCAGTCACTCGCTCAGCCGAGTACTCTGCGCTATGTTTATACGTACCGAGTACTCAGCCGAGAGCACTGTCTCGGCCGAGTACTCGGTACGTGTGATCAAGGAATTAGTTTGTACCTACTTCCTTGAAAGGAAATGAATAGTTACATTGATAAGATGTGCATTACATTTAGAATTATAACAACAGGTGCAATGTACAGCTGAGATAACAAACTACGGTCCGATTGCGACAAAGCTGCACTTTGCCAAGGGCACCTACGTGCCCACCTGGTTGTCGATGAAGCTCTGCGGGAAACTGAACCCAGGGGAAGTCGGGAAATTAGATGTAGTTTTCTCACCTACAGCTTTGGATTTTACTGAGTTGGAGCAAAATGTTGAGAAGTTTTTCAGTTTGGAGGTATTCTGTTTTTTTTTATTTCCTTTATGACGCGCTGCCCCAACGTGGCCTACGCGTATATGGCACTTACGGTGCTAGCTAGGACGAAAGTTGTCCATAGCGCATTAATATTTATCAGTGTTTATCTTCACAGTTGGTTTTCTATGTTTTCAAAAGTACTCTATCAGTTATCTAGTAGCTATCCATTATAAAAGTTCTTATTAGTTTGGGGCCACAATATTATTATCTAAAATTCTAGGTGCCGTATGGTGTAACTATTCCAATACAACTAAAAGCCTTATGTGCTGTGCCTTACTTAGTATCGAACATGAAAGAAATTAACTTTGGCTCTGTGAGATGTGGGGACAAAATAATATGTTCAATACCACTCAAGAATGTGTACGTACTTACAAAATTACTAATCAATACATTTTCAATCAATATATTTAACATAAAGTTATGATTGTTTTATAATTTTTAGAGGAAAACCAACGTGTATATGGTATGTGACGTTGAGATTGAAAGCTCCAGGCCAAAATCCTATGATGGTTTTAGATAGTTCCGGAAAATATGAACCAGGAGAAGGAGGATGGCTTAGTGTAGCCTTCAAACCAACCATGGAGGTACAAGCTATAAACAGTAGTTTTCTTAGTGATAAGCCCAACAAGATAGTAATATTGATATATTTTCAACAGATGATGTATGAAGGCTTGTTGATATTCAGATTCCACATGAATCCCAACAGAATGACAATTCCGATAATAGGTCAAGGCATCATTCCGCATGTGCATATCATCGGGCCCAATGTTAACTTCCCGCCGACACTTCCCTGGGCGGAAACTTCTGAGATCTACTTCGGCTTGACGAACCCGTGTCCGTTTCCAATGGAGCTGATCATAGCACACAGTGATGAGTAAGGAACAACTACAAAAAAATAATCGCAAGCTTCTTTTTCTTATTCTGTGCTGGATACAGCGGTCTGCACTAGCTTCCCGTTGAAGGGTGCATTGTGCATTGCCCCTCAAAAACGATGAATGAGCTGTTACAAGCTTTAAGGTACTGTCAAAGCAATATCTTCGTTCTTATTGGTTTACAGGAAATGGAAAAAAGAAGAGGACGTGTATCAGTTGCTGTTTAAATATTACAATAAACCTGATGAAATGCTTGTGCCTGCAATTAAACCGGGAGCAGGGTTGCCTAGTGAAGTGATGAATTTCTATAATAATTTTACGGAGCGGGTTAAGAAGTATGCCTTGTTTTCATATTTTTATAATATTTACTGAATTGATATTTCTGACTGAATTTTATTTTTTGAAGAACTTTGGAGGAGGAAGCAGCTGCTTATAAAGCTTCTAAATCTACGGGTGCAGTTAAGTAAGTTAGAATATACTGTAGTACTGTACTATAGATAACCAGTTAAATAGGTGCTATGCAAATAAATGATATTCTGACTTTTATAGAAAAATAAAGAGTCCTAAAAATGCTCCAAAAACTACTAAAGACTCATCACCAAAGAAGTTCAGAACTGAATCTGAAATAATATCAGGTAACTTTCAATAAATATTTCAATTATTTTGATTGCATGACATGCTTATTATTGCCAGTAAATATTCGACGATTGTTGCAGATGAAATTAAATTGATGAGAGAAAAACATAAAGATCCATTAAAAGAATGTCTGCATGTATTTGATCATTTTTCCACCGAGAGTGGTACAGAAAAATTTATGAAGGGCTTGATAGTTTTTGTTCATGGATCTCCATGTGAAGGTATCATTTTTTTAAATAACATAAAGCTATTAGAGAGTGCGGTACAGTAGGTATACCTGGTTGATTGTCTTTTGGTTCATAGAAACACAGTGCCAAGAGATGGCTTACTCTATTGGGATGAAGCTGAACATACCTACAATAAACTTGGATCTATGCATTGTGGAAGCGCTGTGTGTCAGTGAATGTTCAGCTAAGATCATTCTTGTGAGCGCCGTTAATGAGAGCTATGAAATAGCGAAGAGATATGCAAAAGGAGGATCAACAGATGATAACGATGAACATACAGAAGGTCTGTTGAAAATAAATATGTTTCTTTTATATGGACCAGATTTAAAGATATTCTAGCTAGACCAAATTACCCATTACAGAACAGCGCTTACGGCGGATTGTGTCAACCCTCTATCCATCTGCGTTGCGCAGACTCTACATAGTATTTTTATTTCAGAAATGTTTAGTGACACTGAGGATGAATTTGATGTGATTCTCAAGAAGATAGAATTCCTAGCTAATTCAAAAAATGTAGGAACGCCCCGTTCTAAAGCTAGTGATAAAAAAAAGAAAAAGTCCCCAAATTCATCAATCGCCTCTCACACCGCTTTAGGAGCTATGGGATCTACTACAATGTTTCAAATGGTATTAAAATATAATTGTCTATACAAATTTTGATTTATAGGAGTTAATGTTATTAATAAAACATGTACAAAAAATAATACATATCTACTTAATTAAAAACCTGCTAATAAAAACTTTTTTATTTTGAATAACGAGTTTAAAAATCCTTCTTTTTTAACAGGATTTAGTGCAAGAGCTTCTCACTGATTTTTTTAATCAGCCAAAGTTTTATCATGGGTTCATTGTCGACTCTCTGACTAGCATTATATTGAAGAATCCTCCATTGGCACTAACTACCGTTCTCAAATGCAAACATACCATATGGAACATTCATCTTGTGTTATGTCAGTCAGATTTTTATAAATGGGCACAGCAATATGAGGAAACACAACGAGAGAATGATTTGATTGATGAGTAAGTTTTCAATAAGACAGAAATATAATGCATAAAAGTCACTAACTTATATTATCGACACCACAGACTAATATTTTTTATTACTTCAGAAACCAGTCTAAAGTTTATGATGAATCGGAAATAGATGGTATTATAAAAACCTTTGAAGACATGGATGAAGAAGAATATGAATCAGCTTCTCCGGAATTGAAAGCCATTTATGTTACCTATGGATTAGAAGCTCGTAGAAGAAAGTTACAAGAAAAAATTGGGTTGGTTTATCCTCTTCGACACTGCTTACTTTTACTTTGATTAGTAACAACTTGAATTATTTTTTATTACAGCTATCACAGTAACATTAACAAAAAGGACAAAAGCGGTAAAGGTAAACAAATGAAAGGTATTTCAATTATTTTTGTGCTCAATATTGTCGTTTACAGCAAGACTTCAATTTAAATTATACAAAAATATATTATCTTCAATATATGTATGTATGTATGTTCAAAGAATACCTAAAACATTCAGGCCATGTATAAAATATTATTGACCGAGCAAGCGCGAAGCGCGAGCAAGTTCTCAGTTTCAGCTTCGGCAAAAATTATTTCGTATGTACAGTACATACATATGTATATAAACTTTAAGGGGTCGAGGGGGAAAATAATGTAAAAATCAAATCACATAACTGATTGTGACATAGCGGATGGATAGTGGAATATAACTGTGGTTTTTGGTTTGGTGACTCATACCCATAGTTTTCGTACTTTGGTTGGTTACATAATATTAGTGAGTTAGGTAAGTAGGTAATCGATTAATAGATAGGTCTTAATAAAGACCTAAATCGTTAGGAACTTTATTATACAGTGAGGAACTAAATAAAAAATAGGTAAAAAAATAAATACTTGTCAACTACTACTACTACTGCACAGACTACTACGGACTAATACTACTAGACTCGCGAGGTCTACAGCTCACAGAGCCAATAGACTATTTCATACTTTACTGTATGGTATACGACACTATGTTCAGTCTGTAAAGTGTTGAACACATACGCTTTTAACGGGATAGTGGGAGGGAAGTACCTGTACCAGTACCTAAGTATTATCTGCTTCCGATGATTTTCTACCATGAGGCTGTACACGCTTGCTTCGCTCGCATGTAGGCGCATAAATAAATAAAACTATAGCCTACCGTACCACGAAAAGCATTTCTGAAGTGTTGAATACATACGCTTACAACGGGATGGTGGGAGGAAAAAAAACAGTAGGTACCTAAGTATTTCTGACATCAGGCTGTACAGGCTCGCTTCGCTCGCGTGTAGGCGCATAAAGAGACCATGACCTACTTTGATTATTTCGCCTTCTGTTATTTTATAATCTAATTATTTTCTAGATCGCAGCAAATCCTTAATAACAGTAAACAATTCTGAGTCCAAAAAAAAGATGAAAAAAGAAGATACTAAGGGTACAGTGCATGAATTAATTATAAAGATGTTCACATTTTTACATAACAGTCTTATCATACTTTAAATGTCTTATAACAGGAAAACCAACAAGCGAATATCTAGCAATGAACGCTAAATACAATGAATACAGTAAGAACACTTATGAGAATCTGATCAATATTGCCAATAACTGGATATTAGAAGAATGTGATGTGGGCAGTCCTATTTACGGATTCAATGGGCAAGTTGTTGGGGCAGCTCAAAAGAAAGCCAAGAAGAAGTCAGAAGTACAACTTCAAGTAAGTTACTATAACTCTCGAAATGTAATAACGTTTTGGACTATTTCCAGTTTTGATTTTTCCTTTTAGATATCTGAAATAAGCTTTTCAGAGAGAGGCTTTCCAATTACAATGATTATGTGTCCATGCCTACACTATAAGACCGCTTTGGTAAACATGTTTGCGAATGCACCAATCGTCAAAGAAGCGCTAAAAAAAGAGAAAGAATACGACATTCTTTCATGTACAGTGACCAGAAATGAGTATACTGTATTGTTGCCTAAAGTGTTCCCGCCGATACATCACGAAGAGCCACTGCGATGGCGATACTTGGATGAGTTACCGGTAAGTCCTTGTCACAAAATGATCTAGCAAGAGTAAAGTTCTGACTATTACGTGCTATTACTGATACGTGATAGAGAACCTTTTTTTGTAGATAAAAAAATGTGAATGCAATCAATTGACCGACCTAAATCTGTTGGACGACACTACTCAAGACAATGTTCTGAATATACTTTCAAAATGGCATTGCACGTGCGGTAAAAAGGTAACAGTTTTTCTTACCGGACTTTTTTGGCTAACACAAATATGTAGGTAATATGTGGTAATATTGATCATTTACATTTACGTTTGATTCTGCAGTTGGCATCCTCTTTGACATCGACTAGTGAGATTCCATCAACATCAATAGAAAAAGTTGCTACGGAAGAGAGTGTATCTGCCACTTTATCCCCCCAGCCACTGCGTATAGTGAAATCTATGCTAAGTATTAACATAACATAATAATATCTACTCTTTCAATATTGTCTTATTTAGAATATAGATAGAAGAATTGTAATATAATACTTTTTTGCAGCATCTGGTGGTCGTTTGGTACTACAACCTGGTGATCTAGTAAGGTGCAAATACTCCTTTAATCCTCAGTCAGAAGGTAACTTCAGTGTAAAACGGTTCGTAGAAGTAAGCGGATGGCCTGATTCAAGAGTTGATATCAACGTTACGGGAATATGTGATCTACCAAGGTTTGTAGAAAATTATTTTTTAGCATAAACATAAATTAATTCGAGCAAAGTTTGTAACATTTTTTTTTTACAGATTGGACAGTAGACCGAAAAAAATGTTTGAGAATTTTGTAAGAAGGACTTTAGAAGATAACGTCTACAAGATAACATATTTGGACGATCTGAAAATGTTTGAATTCGGACCTATATTCGTTGGGCTATTCAGGTGCAACTAATAATAATTTCATAGATACAGAATTTGATAATACAAGGAAGCATGAAAAAAAAAGTCATAACTGTACATACTGATTTTAGAATTTATGAAGAAGAATACACCATCGATTTGAAGAATTCTTCACTTATGACTGCAGATGTTGAAATAGAATTTTTGGAGGAAACTACTGTTTTTCAAATTGATAAAACATTTATTACATTGGAGGTAAGCAACAATATTTTTTTACTACTGAAATACTACAAGTGGAACTTTTGTTATGATCAAATGATCAAAAATTTGAATGAATTAATTAATGAAACTTTAATTGCGTAATACAGGTACATTGTGGTCTTACTTTTAATTAGAATCACTGCATCAACTTTTGTCGTGCAAATACCTAAAATTTGAGCAAAATAATTGTTAATAATTCTTACAATTGCTAATAATTTTGCAGCCTGGATGTCGAGGAAAACTGACAGTATCAGCTGCGCCAGCTGAAGTAGACGTCCATAGAAGTGTCCTTTTATTTTGTGTGAAGGACAATCCCGAAATCGTGACCGTAACTATCGGATGCAGTGGAGTAGTTCCTATCGTTGAAATATTGCCTTTGACTAAAACGATCGGTACGTAGTCTAAAATCGAAAATAATGTTGGACAATTCTAAAAATTATTTTTAATTTTCATGTTATTTTAATCAGAATACGGTAAGCTTTTGCTCTACCGTCGCGAAGACGACAGATTCATCGTCAAAAACGATTCAATATTGCCTATAATGTGGAGAATACGAAACGCTCAAGAATTTGTCGAAGATTTCATAATAGCCCAAACATCGGGGATTGTTTCTAGGCATGACAATCAAGTGGTTCCTGTGACGTATATTGCTTGCAGAGTGAACGTCATTGCAAATAAAATACTGACTATTGACGTAAGTTTAATAACACTTGTTTTTGACGCCCACTAGTTTCACGTTTCGGTAATTATAATAATTATGTTTATCCAGATTTATGATGCCCAAGGTAGAGGAGAGCCAATGGTGATAGATAACTTGTATTT
The DNA here is from genome assembly GCA_932526365.1 of Lobophora halterata. Classification (NCBI taxonomy): domain Eukaryota; kingdom Metazoa; phylum Arthropoda; class Insecta; order Lepidoptera; family Geometridae; genus Lobophora; species Lobophora halterata. Next base: position 8,619,285 of record OW052001.1, on the reverse strand, counting down.
GTCGGCTGAATGCTATGATGTTATGATTGAATGTGCTTACGAGAACCCAGCTGAAACTTTTCTGAATTACGGAAACGTTAAAGTCAACTCGACAGTAGTCAGAGAAATGTATTTACTAAACAGGGGGAAGTACAACATCTATTTCAAGTAAGCAGACAATCACAATCGACCGAGTTTTATTTTTACGAAACGTTGATCATGGTAATCCAAAACTATATTTTATTTCCAAAGATTAAAGAAAGTAAAGAATTTCCCGGAGCCATCTTTGTTGCGTTCATTTGAAGCGAACCCTGACTGTGGAATAATACCGCCTAATTTGAAACTCCTGTGTATCGAATACGACTGCACCCCAACCACGTCGATGAATCTTGTGAATGTTCCTGCCTATATTTGCTCCTTACTTGACGGCAGCAAGGATCAAGTGGTTGTTGCCAAGTTTCCAGTGTGTGTTACCATCGCTTCATTCTACAACACGTAAGTTGTTCGAATCAACGGTTTCTATTGCAATTTTATATCATAAGATCGGTATAAAAAATTGTAATTTCAGTTTCACTTTATTTCCGCTGGGTGAACTGAACTTCCACATCATACCCGTGGGGAGTGGAGTAATGCGCGAAGTAATTCTAAACAACACAAGTAAGTGTCCAGTGACGTACGAGATCGTACTGCCAGTTCAATATCAAATTGATCCGGATGCTCCTCAAGTGATGAAATTGAAGGACAACAAGTGAGTTATTCTTCTTATTAATAAAGCATTGAACAACAAACCTTTATCGAATTCTCACCTGCGAGGAATGAAGATTTAATATGAAAATGTATATTCCATACAGGATTAAAAACCCCCCACTAAGGTGCGGTAATTTCTTGATAATGAACGAAGATAATCTTCTACCTCCCGGCACCAGTAGGACCATTCAAATTCAATTCCTAGCCACGGGAGCGAGGAAATTTGAAGAAACAATAAATTTTATTATAAGTGACACCTGCCCTGCCGAGGCACAAGGAGTGCCCCTGAGGCTGGTCGGAACGGGCGCCATGCCCACATTAGATATATGGAACATAGAAACAACGTTCCGAGAGCATCTCATCGTGCGACATTTGTCGGATTATAAAGTACCCGAGGTGAATATTTCGCGTTATGAAACAAGCTGTCACCCACAACTTCATTTACATTATGAATTAACAAAATTCGTTTCTTAGTACGCGCTTGGCCTTCTTGATGTGCGTACTCTCGAAATTTTAAGACGCTACATTTAGTGATTTGACTTGTGCGTTGTTTTTCTATCAGTCAGTCAGGAAAGCAGAAGGCCTATAATATTTATTGATTAAAAGGTTATATTACTAATTACCTATTGCATGTGTATTATTTGTTACAGTCTTCGCCGCACTGTGTATTCTCGGAAAATTCAGTTACTCTACATTTCTTTTGCGTGAATGTGAATTCCAGTTTTATGGGAGCCATTGATCTTTACAACAATGGCCTCGTTGCTTGTGCGCTGACGATGAAATTACATTACCAATCTAACTCAAATTCGGATATATTCTCGTTGGATAAATACGAAGCTCACATAGAGCCTCTGCTACATAAGAACCTGGGGATAATATTTAGCCCCAAAGCTCTTGAGGTAAAAATTGTATAAGTTTAGTTGTTTCTACACCAGCAGTTATTGTACAAATATTTGTCTCACTTCTGCTCTATCACAATTTCACATATCTCTAAATCGATAAGGCCTCTTTAATTTTATTCCTTGTTTTTTTGCTCTGTTCTTGTTAATGTTTATTATAATATAATAATAATATTTTGGGACATTTTACACAACGCCATCTAGCCCCAAAATAAGCAGAGCTTATACCAGATACTAGATAACTGATAGAATCCTTATATACTTTTTTTTTGTAAATACATACATATGTAGAATATTTAGGCAACACCCAGACTCAGGAAAAAAAACCAATGTTAAACACACAAATGTTTGTTCTGAAGCGAGCATCGAATCCGCGACACCGGCAAGTCAGCCCAACACACCATGGCAGTCCAACACACTTGCCACTCGACCATCCGTGTTCTCTTAAAGTGTCGTATTAAAGTGCTTATCTAATTTTATCTCTATCATAGATATGTACTATTTATACCTCTGTCTACAGGAATACCGAGCGGTACTGGAAATAAAGCTAAAGCTTTTGGATAATCAAGAGCAATCCTTCAGAATATGTTTGATCGGTGAAGGAGTCATACCAAGGATACGATTGGTTTCGCCAATATTAAGACAGCACAGGATCGCTTTGGTCAATTTCCCAGTCACGTGTCTCGGCTCGATAAGCAGCAAGTCTATTCGTTTCAAGAATATCAGTTCTGTGAAGAGCATCGTTAAGCTAGCTGTTTTACAGCAGCATTGCGAAACGAGGCCTGTATTTTGGTTAAGTACTATCAAGAGTTGCGAACACATGGTTATGGTTGGCAGCATCGGTATGTTTGATAAACAAAATTGTATCTAAACTTATACCAGCGCACTATTATTAGGACCTAGCTTTAGCCCGCGTGGTATCTAAATAAAAATACTGTGCCCTTTTCCAGCTCATAAACTACACTCATAGAGATTTTCAGCTATCTGTTTGTAGTTTCGACGTGAGCGAGCAACAAACATTCATTTTTTTATTCATAATCATAATTATTGCAAACATTCACTTTTATAAAATAGTATTAATATAATTAGTGGGATTTTGTTCGTCTGACAAGTAAGTATAATTATGGAAATTGAATTTTGCAGATTACGAGAACACCAAGATGAAAGTAATATTAAAACCGGATGAGATAGCTACTATTACCGTTCACTACAACCCCATAAAGAAGGGCAAAACTAGCTGCGACGTAAAGTTGACTATCCTAGAAAACCCATACGAATACTTCACGGTAAGTTTTTACTAAAACTATACAAATTTAATTGGTTTACCGTTACATTCGCAGTCTAGATGCAGTTTACGTCACAGTGATATTAGCATCAATTTTTCACTATCTATGCTGGGAATAATTTTGTCCCCCTATTGGTGACGGGGAGGACAGATAGAAATTTTAATATCAATAAAAAGTTGTCACCCTAGGGGGACAGAGCAGGGTGAGAGATGGGAATAATTCATATAAACTAGATGGGCTAGAGAAAATACCATGTATAATAATATTTCCTACACTGTTAATCATCTCCTAATATAATAGTATAAAAAACATAGGCTCGAGAATATAATGAAGAGCAACATTGTTTTTTTTCCTAGGTGCTATGTGAAGGGGAAGCTTTTATGGAAGATGTAATTTTGGTAGGATTGGAAATGCTCCCAATGGGCATGGATGTCGATTCATTCAAGACATCAGGTGAAGGGTATGTTACTTCCCTCAACTTTAATCCCTTCTTATAACATTAATTTTACAATAAAAACATACATGATTTAATTTAAAATTTAAACTGGAATAACGGAAACATTAACGTGCCGTATTGCCGAACCTTTAAATTACTATAGTGAACAGATATACTTTAAATGAATATACTTTATGGGTGAATAGGACTGTATCTACGGGTTCTACAGTGGACAGTAGAAAAAAGAGTCGAAGCGCGCCACTCGATAAGAAAGGGTCCAAAGTTGATTCGAAAAAAGGCAAGAAAATATCTGTGGGGTCGATGAGATACAGCGATTTGACGAGTCTGGAACCTTCCGTACTTAAATACCTCCTAGATTTTGGTACGTTCCCATAAATATGATTTTTCAAGTATGTGTGTAAAGTATGTATTGTTCATTTAATTTTGACTATTTTGCAGGTGGCTGCGAGTTATGTACTATACAAAGGAGGTCGGTAATAATGGTTAACAATTCTGACAAAGTGTATAAATTCACGTGGAATGAGATTGAGCATGTTGTGATAAAACCTTCGATGGGCTACATATCGCCGGGGGAAGAGAAAGATCTAGAAATTATGTTCTTTGCGGGACTGCCAGTGAACATTAAAAAAGTAATATTAATCTTACAAATATAATTATTATGTATTGTCTCACCCCATCCATAGCTAACGTGTCAGTAAATAATTCGCATTTTAGGAGTCGCTGCATTGCAGTTTATCAGCTATCAGCGATGACTCATTGACCATTGATATGAAAGGTACTACTTGGGACAACCGGCAAATCATCACGTTATTCGATCATAACAGGTACCTACCTACACATCGAGTCTATACTCTTCTTTGATCTTATAATCTATCTTGCATGTTTATCTGCGAGTTCTTTGGTGTAATAAAAAAGTTCTCATTAATTTATTCTATTATTATTAGAGAGGTGAGTCTGCACGAAAGATGCGAATTGGTGATTGAAGAGCAAGCCGTCACGCCGTCAGAAGCCTACTTAGGTTCACTTACTATGATTGTGATCTATTCAGCTGTCACAGAGTACACGAAATACACCTGCACTTTGAAGGACGAGAAGACATTGAGGGATACATTCATCTATCAGGTAATTTCCTAGGGCGGAGACACACTTGGTAATCAAACTCTAGCTAACAGTGTGTCCGCGTCTTATTAATATGTTAGAAGAATAAAATACTAATTAAGTAATTACCTACATTTTTATTTTTTCTATGGTAGCGGTAATACTTGTTAATTTAAACACAGACAAGAACCTTTGACTTCCAAGTAAAAAATGAGGGTAACGTGCCGATAAAAATCGTTTGGACTTTCCAAATTGATGATGAATTTCCTGCGAGAATAGACAAGCACTTCAAAAAACAGGTAAGTACGTTGTCATAAGTTTCTATAAGTAGAATCAATATTAAAATTATCGTATCTAATGTTATAAAAAAATATGATTCTCTGGGTCCAGTGTCAATTAAAATTTAATCTGTCTAATGATATATTGTAGATTTCCGGAAACCCCAATAGTATTGATGATTTGGGGATGAACAGTGTACACGACGAGATGCAACCAGAGCAACAAATGCTCGATAATACAAATCCAAACGGTGAGTAAAATTGTAACAGTTTGATGAAACTTTTTGTAAAATTGATACTGAGGCAAATATTTTATTTGATGTACATTATCTACATTAATGCAATATATAGTTAGTTTTATGAGCGTAATGACAGTGTTTCCGTAGAATCATCACTTTTCGTTTTTTGCAGAACTATTGGCAATTTTGGACAATCCTCTGCAACTATACCTACATTAAGACATTTATTTCAGATCAAAGCAAAATCACGCTTTTCAGCGGTAGCACTGGCCGAAACAGCGTGGACACTTGGTTCGAGATAGACCTGCCGTTTCACATAGAGCCGGCAAAGGAATGCTTGAAACCTCACGAGACCAAAACCTTCAAAGTCACCTTTTCTCCACTAGAAGCGTTCGATTTTAAAGTCAGGCTCAAGAGCTTTATAGGTAAAGTTATCACACATAATTAATCGTATGGATGTAAAATAAAATCTCCTAAACGTCCTAAATTAGAGTAAAAGTTTATATTATTCCATCTACTTAGATAGGTATCAACGATCCTACTGATATAGTGTTCGGTATTCCACCGCTAAAGCTACGGTGTAATACCGAACAATATAGGTGTCACTTTTTATAGCATACATATAAAAATAGAAAATAAACATATTCATTCAATTATTAAGGCACACTTAGGCCGCAATTTTGAGTTTTTTAAAACCATCTGAGAAATCGAAAATAGTGTTATAAATTCTGAAAAAATATATGCATAAGTTAAGGATATAGTATAGCTAAATTCGTAGCCAGTTACAAGATCTTCATAACTACTGTACTTCACTCTAAGTTACCCCTCTTTGTAGTGTTTTTTCAAAACTATGACTAGCCTAATGATATTTTACAATTAATTTTGCACGTAACTATAGGCAATAAATATTTCTAGACATTTTCGTAGAATTTGACTTGATAAAACGATTTTCTTTTTTACTAAGTTTAAATAACTACAAATTCGCGAGCGCGGCGGCTTGGCAGGCTCGCTCAGTCGCGCGCTGGCGCTTACGGAGGCCGGACCTGTGTCAGTTTTCCCGCGATGACAGATATCACAAATTAAATTATGCACGACATCATTTAGTTTGTGAAGTCTGTCATTCTCTGTCATAGCGCCATAGTTTATGAAAATCAGTATGACTAGATACTGAAGATCGTTACAAGGTCAATGGGGCAGCCTCAGAAAACTGACATGGACGCCACCACAGTAATGAATCTACCACCTGCAGATTCTTTTAACTTCTAACACTACACACAGATGTAGAGAGAGTATGCTTGTATCGGGTACTAGATACCTACAAGAAATATTTTTTGTAGAGTAATGTAATTATAGTACCTACATAATTTTTAATTAGCTTTAGCTTTATATAAAGCTGCATATACCTATAGTAGTTTATAGTAGTATTATTAGCTGACCGAACGAGCGCGAAGCGAAAGCCGAAGGTCTCTACTTCAGATTGGCCAAATATGCTTGTGTATGTCTGTCCGGGCGGCCACCGGCCACTGTCCGGGCGGCGTCTGTCGGCGGCTGTTCTCCTCTTCAGGTCGCATTTCTCAACTGATTCTCGTGAAATTTTGGAAGCAGGTTCGGTAACTGAATATAATGTATGATGTAAAATTGTCCTAATGTCACAAATCACTAAATTTACAAATTCCTAAAATCTGTAAAAATAATTTGTGTCATCAGCTAAACACAGCACTGATCGCAGCGAAGCAACAACTTGAGCGAAGCGAAGGTTGTCCGTTCGCTGCTTGTGGGAGTTGCGGGTCACAACGAGATGAGCTCGCTTTGCTCAAAAGCTGCTTTGCAGTAAAGCGAGCTCCCCACCCGAGCGTAGCGAGACAAGTACCTGGCAGTTATGGGTGTATTTTTCAAGTTAAAGATATAGATTTTGATGTCAAATTTCAAATTCAAGAAGGCGGATAATTTATTTTTTTCAAATGGTTATCATCAATGTCGGTTTTGACTAATTAGGGGTTGAGGATTAATAATTTTGTTTCAGATTTGAAATCCAAGATGACAAATTGTTTTTGTTTGTAATTTATTTTAGGGGTATCGTTTTTGACTAATAGGGAGTTGAATATTTTGTGTCGGATTTGAAATCCAACATGATGGACCATTTTTTTATTTTATTTTTGCTCATCGAAGTCGTTTTTGACTGATAAAGGGATGATGATTAAGAATTGTGTGTTATATTTTAAATTCAAGATGGTGGTCAGTTTCAAATGTGCATTTATTTTTGTTTTATGGATTTAGGTGAGGTGATTGCACATTTTACTTATTTCGATAAATTTTTACACAATTTTTTAGAATAAGTAAATTAAAATATAAAAAAATAATTGAATTTAAAATTAAGAAAGGTAAAAAAGGTTTCAGACTTGGCCATCATCGCCCCTCTCAAAAAACCAGCCCTAATTTATCACAACTATAAACAAAGTTTGATCATAAAATATGCATTTCTAAAGTAAAATAAAATTATCCTACTGGTTTTTTTTGTGCTGTAATTCTTGGCGGGGTCATTCAGAGTTCACGGCAGCTGAGTCCGCGCGAAATATTCCGCGCGCGGCTTGTGACAACCCTATATGCTTTTTTGATAGGACTGCGCCCCCTTAATTCATTTTCAAGCCCCTCGTAAGAGATTGTGATCACCAATTTGTGGGTTCTTGACGTAAACAAATAAACACTTGTTACGTCTTCTTACGTAACCTGCGTTTATTTTACACAAAGGAATAAGCACTTTTTCCAAAGTAATGTATTTTTTTACAGATAACTTGGACCCGTACGATATAAACATATCGTGTAAAATCTTTGCGAAGTCTCTGATACCATACGTTCATCTCGACATAGAGGAGAGTGACTACTTGACATCGGGGCGCAGGAAGGTGACTGGCGTCGCTTTACCCTCCTTCATGACAGTTTTGGAGTTCAATGTCCTAGGATGGGGATGTTATAAGAAGTAAGCCAATTTTTATTTTATTTTACACATTTGTACTATAGCACGTGTACACAAGTACTTAAAATAAGCGCATTAAATTATCAAATATTTAATTTAATTCTTATAATATAATCTTAGATATTTTTGGTACGCACGGAGAATAGCTACCACTCACAGGAAATATAAAAAAAAAAAAAAAAAAAATTATCTCTACATCTGTTTTTCGCGCGTATCTTTGCTGTTACTGCTTAATGCGTAAAAATATATTATAAAAACGCACACAGTTTTAGTTCTTATCAAAATCCGCCCCGAGAGTAGTTTGAGCATTTTTATATTCCCTACTACATACTACTACTGATATACTTTAGCAAGTATGTGACCTTCCTAGCTGTTGAAATCCCCCCATAGACTGCTAAGTGTCATTTTGTACTAGATCATTCAACGTGATCAATCCAACGGATGAGCCCTACGAGTTCATCTTCGAGATGGTGATGTCGGAGAAGCCCGAGCTGGTGCCGGTGCATTGCAACATGCTCAAGGGATACGTGGAGGGCGGCACCTCTACCGAGGTCACGTTTACCTTCTCACCCACTGCCCCTGGTGTTAGTACTTTAATGCTTTTACAAGATAAGGAGTTCTACGTATAACGTAGAGATGATACAATCTTCATAGAAGCTCTACGGTAGCATTTGCGCAGGAGTTCCGCGTATAACGTATAGAGGTCTACAATTTCCGTAGACGTGCTTCATTCATAAACATAAACATTCAGAAACATTCACACACTCACTCCCCTGCACTAGGATTCCCTGTGTCACAGGTGGCATGGACTGGACACATACAAGACATCACAACATCCAAGACCCGAGAACAAACATTTATGTTCGTCATACAAATATTTGCCCCGGCCGGGGATCGCACCCGGAACACCAAGCTTCGTAGGCAGGGTCACTACCAACTAAGCCACGGTGTCGTCTAAGCTACGGAATAAGTTTGCGTATAAGTTCTTCGAACCGCGTTAAGTTGCTCCATCTTCGTTGTCATTTAGGGCTCTACGTTAGTGTTGTAGTTCTTCAAATATCGTAGAAGTCTACAATCTCCGTAGACATGCTACGGTGAACGTTTGCGTAGAAGTTCGACTGACAGCGGCTGCGTAGAGTAGAGGTGCTACATCTTCGTAGTAAAACAGGGTTCTACGTTTTCGTAGAAGCTCTACGAATAGCGTAGAGGTCTACAATATACGTAGACGTGCTACGGAATACGTTTGCGTAGGGGTTCTACGGGCAAGTAGAGGTGCTACAATATCCGTAGAAGCTCTACGGTATTTTTTACGTTGAAGCTCTACGAATAGCGTAGATGATTATTTTTCAAAACGTCATACAAACTGTTGACTTCCCCGTGGCGAATACGATACGTTAACGTTAACGCACAAGTTCATGCTTCAGCTGCAGTCCCGAACTTTTGGCGTGATTGAGCAACAAACAAACAAACATAAACAAACATTTGCCATTTGGCCCTATTAAATTAATAAAAAAAAAAAATTATTATAGATACAGAAGTTTTTGGGTCCTAGATAAACCTTGTAAGGTTTTAAGGCGCCCTTAGAATAGAAAATATTGTTAACTTTTTAGTAAATAAATAAATATAAAATACAATACAAAAGTACTAAAGTATATAATCACAATGTAGTACCTACATTGAAAATGCGACAAAAAAAAGAAGCCACATTGGCTAACTTCTAGCACATTTCGGTCCGATGCAAATTATCGAAAAAGAGAAGTAACAGGACTAGATAAATATTACAAGTAAAACCTACTAGACCAGGCATTTTTATTGTTAATAAAACTACGTCGTAAAAGTAAAAAACCATTATTTGAAAATGGAGATATTTCATATTTATTGACAAGGTGTCTGAATTTTTTTAGTCGTATCGTAGAACAGACGATTCCATTTAGGTTTGATACTGTCTATCTTGGTGTTCTATAGGAACACCGTTATTCATTTATGATTACAGGTGTATGAGTCTCAGTGGAAGTTCGTGATCCCTATTTACAAATTAGTTATGAATCTGCTCGTGGTCGGTTTGGTTCGAGAGCCTGAAGTAGTATTCTTACCGACTATATTAATTATACGAAACTCGCTCGTTGGATTTACGACTACGAACATCGTTGTTTTGAAAAATAACGAAAACGAGAGTTTGAACTTTGAGTTTAAAGGCAACTCGTTATGTAACGAATCCGGAAAAACTCCGGTCATTGTGGAACCCGAAAAGGGGGTGTTGAAGCCTCGCTCTGAAACGAATATCAAGTAAGTTCCCTGCAGGATTCCGTCTCGATGGTTACCAACATAATCCCTGCTATACTTCCTTCAAGCAGTAATGTGTAAGCATCATTGTATGTCGGTTTAAGGAGCACTGTTTAGCTATTGAATCTATTAAAATTACTGGGCGTTCAAGATTGACCATTAAAATATCGATAAACGCGATCAAAGTGTTCCACTTGGCCTAAAAGGCTGATTTTCACTTCCATAAGTACAGTAGCGAGTTAACTTACGGTCTTGTCGAGTTAAGTTCTTATCATCGTTTGGACAGAGATTAGCCTGTTAAATAATTACTTAACGGTTAAGCACGGAGAATAGAATAATGTTCTAATTTTTCGGCAAGTCAAGTCTACCCCGCCCGTGCGTCTTCCGCACCCCGCCAACTATACTCGCCCCGTGTGTAGACAGGCGAGTTTAGTACAGTTCATAAGTTGAGAGGTCTATACTACTAAAACGTATTATTTAATTCTGTAAGCCAACGTGGACGCAACTTACTACTTACTGCTTAACTGTCCAATATCTAAACTCGCTACTGTACTTATTTTATTTTATTTTATATTTACATAATTAAGCGCACAAAACACATCACAATCACATATAAAATTATAGGCTAACAAAGATATTATTAATTAATAATTATATTAATTAATTAATTAATTATTATTATTATATTATATTATTGAAATGTAAATCAGCTTTAAGTCAACACGGTGATGAAACAAGTGGTTTTTTCCAGGATCATCTACACTCCGATCCAAGACGGTCCGTTATCGTTCAAGATATTCTGCAGCGTGACGTTTATGACGAAGTTTTTGACGTTGTGCATCAACGCCCTGAGTTACTCCATCAAACCCAAAGTCACTTACTACGTGATTGGCAATGAACATGTCCTGAACAGTGATGCTATAACTAACATTCACTTAGATCAGGTACCTATTATCATTGATCGAAATCGTTATATTTCAGGCGTTGTATAGGTCGGTCAACGAAAGCTGGCACGGATGTGTCGCGGGTTCGATTCCCGCTTCATGACACATTTGTGTGATGAACATCAACAAAAATATAAGTTTCGTATCAGTTAATTGGTTCCCATGCCTCAAGCTTGCTTAGTTTGAAGCTAGATGGCGCTGTTTTAAATGTCAAAACATTATTATTATTATTATCTGAGCACTTAAGCTAGAAGGAACTAAGAATAGACAAAATTCTGACTCCGTGGCACCTCTGGAGAAATAAGCGACTGATATAAGTTAATAATATTAAAAACACTGTTTTTTTGCAGACTGCTTCCACATACGAGCGAACAATACCCTTCACGATAAAGAACGATGGATCCGCCACGTTCTTCTACGACTGGTACTACACGACCAGCTTTGTCAAGAAGTACATGCAGTTACATGTGGAACCTAAGAGCGGGCACGTCGTACCTGCGCAGGAAGTGGAGTGCACCTTGTACTTCACGCTCAAACAAGTGCCGGTGCAGGCCTTCCCAGTCAAGCTATCGGTAAGTCATATCATCACATCACATTCACATCATTGCCCTGTTTTTTCCAACTTACTTAAATTATTAGTGCACCCCCAACTATGATTTCCTTTTTTTTATTTGCTCTCCATCCAAAGGTTGTCTGAAAGAAGTCACTTCTTAGCAATAAGACCGCCCATTGTGGTTTTTATTTTCTATGTTAGGTTTTAATAATAAGTTTTGGTGTCACACCTGGTCAAACGTGGTGTAACGCCTGAAACTGCGTTAAGCGGGCGCACGCGCGGTTTTATACAAAAGTGCTCCGTTGCGGGGGCATTTTTGTCTGAAACCGCGCGGGCGCCCGCTTAACGCAGTTTCAGGCCTAAAGTGTCAAGAATGGTGGCCGAGGACTGGCATGCTATGTGTCGGACGTCCGGCAGCGAGATGGGTCGGTGACATTGTCAGAGTCGTGGGCCCAAATTGGACCCGCTTAGCACAGGACCGAGCAGAATGGCAAGAGCATAGATAGGCCTATCTATACCCAGCAGTGGGTCAAGTTGCGGATGATAATGATGATTATTTGGTGTACAATAAATAATTTATATCTAATCTATCTATCGTCAACATAATCAACTACACAATTATGTCATCCACAAAGTATGATAAGACTACTCGACATAGGCCAGACGTCTTAACGAGCAGGCACGAGCTTTTTTCATCCACTAACTTTCCGCGACCGAATCTGTTATTTTTTTATGAAAACTAGTGACGAGACTCAGTTAGCACCTCTCTTGAGGTAAGAGATCACGCGTACACGCTTACGTAGGTTATCATTCCTAAGTTTTCCAGTACGAGTAGTAAATAAAAAAAACGTTTGTGCTCAGATCTCGGATGGTCCAGAGTACAGCATACTGATTCACGCGGAGATTGAGAAGCCCATGTACCACTTCTCGTGTATGGAGTACGATTTTGGCAAATGCATCATCAACGCGCCGGACCCGACTTACAAGAAAAACTTAGCTTTTACCAACGATGACAAAGTACCCGTAATGTACGAACTTACTAACATTATTATTTTGTTTTAATATTAGGTGACGCCCACAACTTCGTTTGCGTTGCAAATTACCAAAATTCCTTTCTTACTACTCACTTCCAGCTCTTGATGAACACATCCTCCAAGTTTCAAGTCTCTACGTTCAGTGTTTCAGCCTGTACGTTGTCTGTCAGTCAGTCAGGACCAGGCCTTTTATAAATAAATATTGATGATAAAATACTTCACTAGCGAACAATCACAACTTTATTTGCGTATTAACAAAATTGTTTTCTTACTACGCGTCTACACTTCTTTAACAACATGCTCTCCGAATTTCAAGTCTCTACGTTTAATGATTTTACTTGATCGTTGTATATCAGTCACTCAGCCAGTAATATGTATTAATATATGAGAACAAGCAGAAAAAGATTATAGGTTTGCAAATTCATTATTTCTTATTAAATTTAAACATGTACAAAATTTTTGTAATCTTCTTTAATAATTTTTATTTACGCCATTTTGATTTTTTTTAAACCTAAACTCTAAGCACACTTGGGTTATTGGGACGAATCTAACGATGTGTAGAACTCCATTCAGCCGTTTGGAAAATACGAGATAACTCCGTAACTTTACATATATACAATATACGCGCGTTAGTTTAAGATAAGTATATATTTCGTAGCACATACAAGAAAAAATTTAACTGTGAATCTATATTTAAATAAATAAAAAAAAATAAAAAAATACCCTACCTCACAAGTCAGGTAAAAAGATTAATTTAAATTCAAATTTCAGCCTTAATTTGAATTTCACCAACATCCCAGAGCTATTTGTGGACTACCAAGAGGTCGTGAATTTATTACCAGGAAAACGTGTGAAAATTTCTGTCTACTTCCGACCGAAGCAAGTCCGGGAGTATGAATTCAAATTGCAGTTTTGGGTCAATTCTTTGTGTGAAGAAATTGTAACTATCAAAGGAGAAGGTAAGCCAACTTCAAATATATTTATGACGATCTTTAACCTCGTTAGACGTAGATGCTAAAATGTTGTCTGAAATAAATCCCTCGTTAACGATAACACCCCACAAAATTTCAATATTTTCCATAATGTTATTGTTTAGTTTTAAGATAGTGCAATAGGGTATTGTGAAGCTCAAAAAATATTAACATGTGTATTAACCCCACCGTCATTACTATTTTCCTAATATGAAATCAACTTTTTGATGTGTAGCATCTTTCCATTCGCTTTCCTTCTGTGGGAGTGATTTCGTGAAAAGGAACGGAAGTGTGTAACAGGAAGCGTAATAAGAAGTTGGCGGTCAGATGACCAACTTAAGAAAAATGATGTAAATAATATCCTTTCATAAATTTAAATGTTGCTTATTTATTACCAAGATGGGGTGTCAGATATAACACACCATATGCAACTACTTAGGCTCGTTAGTTATTTTTTAGTATCGACACGACAACACAAATACTTATTCTTCCCTATTTCTTCGACACATGTACATTTAAACTAACATTAATTTCCGGTATTAAAGGTATTCCACTCCTTTTCGATCTCTATGAGGGATGCCAGAAAAGCTTCGATTTGGGGCCTGTGAAAGTCGGGGAAAAAATAATTCGCACTATAGAGGTGATGAATCACAGTAAAGTGGCGGTCGAGGCGACTTTCATATTCAGAGACATGTACTCAATAGTAGAAGACACCACGAAATCTGAAGCGACGAGCGTTTGTCTCAGCCCAAGCGTGGTCAATCTGCAAGCCGATAGCGGACCGTCTAGGTATATTTACATTACCATTCACCCAAACTAGATTTAACTCTCTGGAAGTGAATCTCTTGCAATCAAAATAAACTATCTTATTCCGCTATATTTTTTGGCACCATGACAATAGGTACCGCATGTAGTGGGTGTCTCCTCACGACATTCATGAATCGCTTTTGGTACAATATAATAAACAAAAATCCAAGATAGTGTATTCCTAAAAAAAATGAATAACTTCTATCTATATCACAAATGTTTTCGTCTAGGGTCAAGATGCTACAAAACTACAAAGACGACAAAGTACGACAGCAAATAGTGATGGACATAGAAAATGCGCTTTCATCTCTGAAGGTGGTTCCAAACAAGTGCAGGATAAATCCTTATAGGAAAGCTCCTCTGAAGATACAATTCAAACCGATAGGCATGATCAGCACTCTTAATATTCAGGTTTGTTATCGCAATAAGTTATTACTTCCTTGTGCTTACAACGTAGTATTTATTATGTTTCACGTTTTTCCCCAAAAAGTCGCAGTTCCGCATTTCCGTGTGTGAAAATTAATGACTAATTTTCAGCTTAACATGAAAGTATTGAGTTTCGAACGACCTCTAGTGAAGCTGAGTGGCAGTGCTACGGGAATGAGCCTGTGCTTCAGTCAGAACTCGCTGCAGTTCGGCCGAGTACGCAAACGCGGATGTAGGATACTGAAAGTCATGCTGCTGAATAAAGGCGATTTTGGAGCAAGGTGAATTGAGAAAAATATACATTTTGTACGTGGTTTGTATGAGGTAACAATCTGCGAGAGGCTGCAGGCAAAAAAATATTGCGGCAAGCCAAAGATAAGGCGCGATTGCGCACATTGGGAGAGGCCTACGATAGGCTGATGATAATAGCACATTTTGAAGTTGTTGTTTATTTAATTTGAAACAACTTCAACTTCATAGTGGCATAAGCTATAAAATCTTTTGTCAGGCCCAAGTTTGTAGCATAACATCTCGCCCGTTTTTTTAAGTGCTCACTTTAATTGCCCATCTAACTATCCTGATTGGAAAAAAATAGAGGTTAAGAGATAAACTATTTTATTACAGGTTTTGGTGGCAGCCATTGATATCGGATGAATTTACCATCTCGCCTCAGAAGGGAAATATTGCTGCACATACGAATGTCACGTTCACCATAACATTTAGACCGGTGAACCACAATCCGTTCATCAAAGTTTGGGTGAGTGGAATACCTTTTTTACACTACTTATATGTGTAGTAGTGCATTAAAATCCTTGTACTAAGATATATTTTTTTCAGGCGAGCTGCAACATCGAAAATTATATGCCATTAGAACTTGCTCTGTACGCAACATGCGTTGATATAGGGAACGTGCAAAACAAAACACTGTACCTTGAATGTCCCGTGCGGGAAGTACAGACCGAATACGTGGTGGTCACAAATCCGTATGTATTTACCGAGACTTTGGACGATATCACGAATAGTTTTAATTTGATTAAGTTACATGAATGCAGGTCATGATGGACAAGATTTTAGGTACATACTTGTATTTTACAGTTCTGACGATATGTGGCTAGTGCTATCCGAAGTTTCCGGCGGACCTTTTGATACATTGAAAGAATTCCAGGTAGAGCCAAACTCTACGTTCGAGATACCAGTGCAGTTCAAGCCGAAAAGTATAGGGAAACACGATGTAAGAGTATAATTTGTACCCTCTATAACAATATACTACTCAATTGAAAGGTTAGCAACGATTACTAATAGTTGTGTATCTTAGTACTCTGTGCAAATAGGTAAAAAGTATCTCGACATTAAAAAAACTCAAGCATACCATTGTGATGAATTTGTCATCTGTCACCCTAGGGGGACAGAGCAGGGTGACAGATGAGACAAAACCGTTCTATCTGTCCCCCTGTTGCTAAAAGGCGGACAGATAAAACTTATAATAATTTTAAAAGTTCTATCTGTCGCCCTGTTACCAATAGGGGGACAGATAGAACTATTTATTCCTGTCTGTCCTCCATCACAGAACTCTGATACATTCGGCTACGCCCTATTGCGATACTAGGTAGGTACTTAGTTTCAGTTTTCATCATGGAGGAGGCGCAGATAAAATTATCCTATAGATAATATTGCAACTGTTTTCCTAGGCCCAAGTATTGTTTTCACCGCTGGGAGATGCTGCACTGTTTATTACACTTATGGGGTCGGCAGGACATCCAAATCCCAACGGAACGATAAAAATATCCGTGCCTGCTAAAGAATTCCACACCGAGGAGTTGCTTGTTTACAACATTACTGAGGTAGGTATTTATGGTATTCAAAGAACTGTCTCGGTTATAAGAGTCCACAGGCCCTATCTCCCTTGGAAAACTTTGTAGTGAGGCCGAAAATACCAGAGTTGACAAATGAGCACTTGGTTAAGAGCTCTAAAACTAAAAATAGGTAAACTCGGACTTAAACTTGTTATTTTCATAGAATCCCGAGTCTTACATCGTTTCGACGGAAATATTGCGAATCGTTCCCGACAAGTTCGAAGGTTTCTACGAGATCAACCATCCTGAAACTGTGAAAACATGGGGTGAAGCTGCGGCTACCTGTCGTTGGGTGTTCGTCTGTTATGAAGTGTGCGAAATACAATTCAAGGTAGGACAATAACAATAACGGTAGTACGTAAAGGTTCTCCTAAGATTTTTTACTCAAAAATGTTCTTTGGCAGGTGATGTTCATCAACGTAGAATCACGGGAGTACCAATTCTACAATATTATCATGACGATCACAACTAGTCCAATAGTCGACACACTGGTGTTCACGTCTCGCGCCCGCGAGTCGGTGCAGAAAGAGCTTACCGTCACCAACCCGCTATCGAACGATGCAGACTTTCAAATACGATGCGAAAAGCTCAACTGTCCCAATGCAATCAATATCAGCAGGAATTCTGAGGTAGGTATATTTTCTTTCTTCAAAAAGGAGGAGGTTATCAATTCGGTTGAATGTTTTTTTTTTGCTCTTTATTTAACGTTTGTTACCTCAGAACTTTGTTGTTTATGAACCGATTTAAAAAAAAATATATATCCAAATAACTGAAAAAGAAAATATCGTCGAAGTAAACGAAATTGCGTATTTTGCTTCCCTGTGACTTTTCAGTGGTGTTTACGGTCACTAAAACAGTCCAATTGAAGTCGGTTGTCTATGTTTTTGTAAAACCTTGATTATATTCCTTAGCGTACCTACTTGTAGGTACAAAAAATCAAATCAGTCAGATGTGTCTGGTGAAAATAACAACGTGCAGTATCAATCAATCAATCAATCAAATCATTTATTTACGTAGTAAGGGTTTCCATCAAAGAGATTGGATATGCTATAATTCTTCTGAGGTTTCCATGCAGGGTTCTTAAAATTCTACTACATAATAGTGGTGCCAACTTACATCTACCGCTTGGGCATGCAATTTTTATTTATTTTTTTATCACCTTCCTGTTGTTTATTTTCGCAGGTTATCATTACAATGACGTATTCTCCCCTTGTGATCGGGGAGACCAAGGATTATTTGGAGGTGTCAAACAGCCTGGCCGGATCATACGTCTACAAGGTGGTACTGAAATGCTTGCCGGCCAAGCAGAAGGACTTGGAGTCCACGACTCCGTTAGGCACCTGCGTACCTCTACGCCTTAGGGTGCAAAACAATACTGATGTCAAAACGGATTTTGCGACTACGGTAATAATAACGTCATTTTGAAATTATTATGTAAACGTAGGTAAGTATAATCTGTTTGCCGCTAAATTATTATTATTATGTAGCGCAAGATAAATTGTTAGGGCGGCCTAATGCTTATAGGCATTTTCTGCCAGAAAATGCCTATAAGCCTGTAGGATAGAAAATGCCTGTAGGATAGAAAAACAAGGTTGGCGTACTAGGTAGGAGACTACTTTAGGATCTTAATACCGACCGCGCGCCCCGATCTCGCTCGCACCTTTGAAGATATAAATTGACTGAGTATAAATTTCAAAAAAGTGAAGCGGTGAATTTGTATACTATTTACACTACAACCTCATGAAATGTTTTACTATATTTTTTGTTTTGATATGTTTATAAATAAGGTAAGTATAATACATGAGCGAAGAAGATTGGGCAAAACTGTTACTCCCAACTTTTTTGAAATGTATTCTTAGTCAATTTAATATCTTCAAAAATGTACAAATGTGGAAGCCAGATAGCGGCGCGCGGGATTCTGAGCTAAGGCTCAGAATCCCGCGCGTTTTATTTTAATGTTTTAAATAAACATTAAAATAAAAACCTAAACCTGACGACATACGATTAGGTATGTAGGTAATTAATGTTATGAGATTTTTTGTTTAGGTTTTTTGTAGATTTTGAAGAATTTAGATAATCCCAGAGACTAGAAAAAAGGACCTTTTTACTAGCCTCTGATAATAGTATGCTAGAATGGACTAATAAGCCAATTAATTTAATGCTTTGCAGTTAACCCATTCTTCGATACAAGCAGAAAGGGAGTACACGTTAGGTCCTTTTGAAAAAGGAAAATTTTTGGTTTGGTTTGAGCCTACGGAGCTTGGTGTTCAGAACTGCATAGTATCATTCAATTCTATGGTGGCTGGCGAATTCATGTAAGTTTTTGCAATACAGTTAATATTAATTGTACCTTTTCATAGCACACAACTTAGGTACATTTCAAAAAAGGTACGCAGAAACAGAATGTGCACTAAATTATAGGACATTTGAAGAAAATAGCGTCGGAGCGAGCAATTTGAGTTCTTATTCTAGAAGTTTTGCATTAGCCTCCATTGTTTTTGCTCTAGACTCACAAAATGCTCTACCGTACCTAGCCATTGTGCTCTGGATTGTGAGAACTGGTACTAATTCTTGTGTTTACGAATAATGACCTGCGCAAACTGGGCAGACGGTTCGTTGGAGGATTTTAAATTTATCAATTGAATTTAATGCATAACTAATCGAAATAATTTATTAGTCTATTAATCTATTATACTATTTCAATGCTCGGTGATAAACCTCGTAGCATCTCGGAGCAAAGCAAGCATTGAAATATATGTATACATTATTTCCATTGGATAAGTTTTAAATTCAATTGATTTTAAAATCCTCCGCCGTACCGTCTGCCCAGTTTGCGCAGGCCTTAAGTGATTTTGTCTCACGAAACTCGCACTGTGTGCCAGGCCACCACGTGTGCATGGTACATTCGTATAAAAAGCTATTTTATTTTCAGTTTCAACATAAAAGGTATAGGCACTGACCCAAAGCCGCAAGGACCCTATGAAATAAAGGCCGGCGGATTCACAACGATCAAATTCAAAAACGTGTTTGACGACACAAGGATGTTCAAGATATACGTAGATAGAGAAGAGTTTTACATCAAGACGTTGTATGAACCTGTGAAAGCAAAGAAGGTTAGTACTTTATGCTATACACTGTGTTTCAGAATTGGAATTTGGTTTTCTCTCTTCGGTTTACACACTTCCTGTTACACATTTCCGTCCCATTTACACGAAATTACTCTCACAAATTGACAGAAAGCGAGAGGAGAGATGTCACACATCAAAAATATTGAATTTTATTTTTAAATTTTTAACAGACATGAACTTTTTGGCTTTTGAATGGTTTGAGAATATTGAGTTATGTTTTTTTAGGAATTGAAGGTTATCGTTTACCTAGTTGACAAGCCTTCGACGGGTTGGTCTTCGATGCCAACTGGCAGCCTGACTATTGAGACCTGCGAACCGCCAGACCCGAAAGTTCATTGGACATACTTTCTGCGAGGCGTTTAGATTATCTTATCACTTTACTTTGCTATATTTTAATTATATTTGAGGTATTTAAATGAAATATATTTTTCATTTGATGATGGTCTATTATTCATAAAAACATACTTCTAGTACAGACAGCGTCATAGATAAGTATCCCCTTCAAATTACTACACAAGATACCAAGATTCAAATTCCTTAAAAAATAGTATTAAATTATGATGAGGCTTACATGTTATAAAAATATAATTTATTTTGACGGCAAAACTTTTTCATACGTCGCCGCAGCGAGCATTATGAAGGGATTTGAAGCTGGGTGTCTTGTGCAAGGAAGATACTTATCTATGACGCTGTCTGTACATAACAATATAAATTACCAATCGTTTACATTAAATTCCTGTACAATATCGCCCGCCCCAGAGTCGGTGATATCAGACTTATCTTCGATCATTTTGGTGATCTTCTTTTTCTTTTGCAACTCTTTTTTATTGGCCTTTTTATTTTTCTGGGCGTTACTTGTAGGAGCGTCATTTTTGGGTTCTTTTTTCAAGAGATCTATTTCATCTTCGCTATCGGATGGGAATAACGTCATAGGGCTATCATTGTCTACTTTGACAAGTTTCTCTCCTACGTCGGATATCTTCGGCCTTTTGATCATGGGTAACTCTGTTGCAATCTCATCGTTTTTGGAAACTTTCTTTCGTTTTTGTATCTTGTTGATCTTACTCCAGTTCTCGAAGAACTTGAGTAGGGGCGTGCCCTTCGCCTTGATGCTGGCCTGCCACGCTAGGATGCTATTCGCATCGGCCAGTGAGAATGTGATAGAGTTTCGTTCATTGTGAATAAATTGTGAGTTTTCCTCGATTTTTTCTAGTAATTGGCTCATCTTTTTCGTGTAATTTGAGTTTTGGCATTTATCGATAAAGTCCCTCAGCTGAAAAGATATAACAGCTCGTGTAAATATTTTACTTAGTTTTAAAGCGGTATAAAAAATTAGGTTAGTACAGGTGTTTTAACAAAAGCTGGCATGAATACACGTGCGCTTGTGTAGTGTCTGTGAATAAGAGCGCGGCGTGACCCTATTGTGTCCTGTCAAAACTATCATCCAAAATTTGTCAAAGTGTAGTGAAATTGCATTAGTATGAGTTGAGTACTTTGACAGCGCCAGCTTTTGCTGAACGACCTGAACGCGGATTGGATTTTTCAACTGACTTCAAAAAAGGAGGTTATCAATTCGGTTGTTTTTTTTTCTTATATTTGTTCCTCAGAACTTTGTTATTTATAAACTGATTCGTTTTTTTTTTTATTTGAAAGATTGGTCCCATTGAAATTTCATGAAAATCGGTTCAGTACGTTGGTTTTCAAATCAAAATACCTGAAAAAAAAAAACGTTGAAGTGAACAAAATTGCGTATTTTGCTTCTCTGTGACTTGTCAGTGGTGCGCCTACGATTACTATAACTAGTGTATATCTTAGTACTCTGTGCTATAACAGTCCAATTTAAGTCGATTGTAGCATGTTTTAGTAAAACCTTGTTTATTAATTATTCGTGTTAGTTATTATCGTTGACATAACCTTCTTTGTTTTGACTAAGCATCAACTGACCTGCATTCGTAGTATGGTGATGACGTCAGGGAAGGCCAGCGTGTTGGAGATGGCGGCGGTGTACTCCAGCAGCAGCGCGTACAGCCGCTCCAGGGTGGCGTCTTTACTTCCATTCTCGTTCATCTGCGACTTGCTGAGCCGGATTATACTCGAAAAGTCCAAAGGCTTCATTGATACTTTCTTCGATTTCTTATTGAAGTCAAATTTATTTAGTACCTGAAATGAATTAAATTTTTGTCATTGAATCAGCCGTTACATCAATTCTGTTATGCTTCTCTGGCGCATACGATAGCATGACAGTATGGCCAGCGCAAATTGGCGTACGATACGAATTTAATACTTATCTAATGGAAATAAGGCATATATTTCAATGCTCGAGCGTGATGCTCCGAGGTCGATAACCGAGCATTCAAATATAACACCTATCTTATTTCAATTAAAGATTCAATTAAATTGATAAATTTAAAATCCTCTGCACTACCGTCCGCCACTTTGCGCAGGCCATTAGTATGTTTAGGGGTCATTAAGGACCTCTTTGAAACTCACTCGCAATGTAACTTTTGTTCATCATTCATGTTATGAGGCATTTTCTTGATGTTGTAGAGAGTGCATGTCCACGTGATCTGTGCTCATCTTTACTTACCTCAAAAAAGTATGCTAAAGCGGGTATAAATATCCCACTCTCCCTCTGCATGTCCATTACAATCTGCAGCAGGAAGAACCTCGCGGGGTAGTACTGCGTCGTCGGCGTCAGCTTGATGGTGTAGAGAGTGCATGTCCGCATGATCTGTGCTCGCCTTTACTCACTTTCAAAAAATATGCTAAAGTGGGTGAAAAAATCCCACTCTCCTTCTGCATGTCCATTATAATCTGCAGCAGGAAGAAACGCGCGGGGTAGTACTGCGGAGTCGGCGTCAGCTTGATGGTGTAGAGAGTGCATGTCCACGTGATCTGTGCTCGTCTTTACTTACCTCCAAAAAGTATGCTAAAGTGGGTATAAAAATCCCACTCTCCTTCTGCATGTCCATTACAATCTGCAGCAGGAAGAACCTCGCGGGGTAGTACTGCGGAGTCGGCGTCAGCTTGATGGTGTAGCTGGCGATCATCGACAGCGGGTAGAACAGGGAGTGCATGTCCGCGTGATCTGTGCTCGATTGAACTAAATCCGCCCACAGGTGCAGCGAGTTGAAATACTGCCAGTTATACACTGCCTGTCTGCTTTCAACCTTTGAAAATGAAAATGGAAATGAAGTATATTTCTTTTGAACTTGAAGCGGGGAATTCACTAGACGGACATGCCCGCGGGCAAATTTGCAGACATGCTCGTCGGACCTCGCTACTATAGGTCAGTGCAATGTCTGTGTCTAGATGAATGTCTAGTGTAGGACCGTCGCAGTCAGTCTGGCAGCCGTTGCTCGTCCGCGCGATCTCATTTTGTCTGCGCGGGCCATATCCCAAACTTGATTACAGCTTATGTTAAGAAAAAAATTGAGACCCTACGGAACTCCTACAGGCTTGAGCTGCTGATGAGTCTGTGTAGTGTATTTTGGTGACAAAAATGCCCGTACAAACTGCCCGCGGGCATGTCCGTCTAGTGAATTACCCGCTTTAGTGCGGTTTCAGATTAGCGGATTTACTGGGTGGATTCGCCGCTCGGTTTTTTGTTTTTTGCAGCGCGTGCACGCGCGAAACACAGGGTTCCCTAGGAAACTTTGTGTAGTACCCTGGATACCCTTTGTTGTACCCCTGGATATCCCGTGTAATAGTTCAATAGTATTTATTGGTAAAAATAATTATTACAGGTCAAAAAACTTAAGAACTTAGCTGTATAATGTACCTACTTATACACGTCTTATAATAATAAAATTAGTTACATAAGTAAATTCAAAGAAACACAAAATAATAATTCATAAAAATAAGTCAATTTACAATAAATTAATTAATTACAATAAATTATCAATAGATTTAGAATTAATAAATTCCTCGAAAGAATAGAATGTCTGCTCAACAAGCCAGCGTTTTAATTTGGCTTTAAAATTGAACAAGCTTTCGGCGGCTTTAATGTGTTTTGGGAGCTTGTTATAAACTGTCGGCCCTATGACGTGGCTCAGCTTGGCGGACTTCGCCAGTATATAGCCAGTATAATATCCTAGGGTAAAACACAGGGTTCCCTAGGAAACCCTGTGTAGTACCCTGGATACCATATGTTGTACCCTAGGATCCGCAGGGTATCCTAGGATCTACCGTGTCCTAGGATATTCCTAAGATGGTCCTAGTCCACGCTAGTCTCCTGCGAAATTATG
This sequence comes from Lobophora halterata, assembly GCA_932526365.1. Lineage (NCBI taxonomy): Eukaryota > Metazoa > Arthropoda > Insecta > Lepidoptera > Geometridae > Lobophora > Lobophora halterata. The sequence goes on along the minus strand of OW052001.1, from coordinate 8,595,082 downwards.
AGTAAGGTAAGATGGTATGATGGTACCTACCTTATTCACCACTATCGCATTCCTCAGTAAGATCCCCAGCTGTCTGATGTAAAGGAACGCGTGAGGGTAAGTGACGTTCAAATCCAATGAAAACATTTCCACAAGCGATCGCCGCATGAAGTTGATACTCGGCCATGTGGATGGACTGACAAACTTGCAGTTCTTCACAAACGTCATATACATCGCTTTGAGTACCACATCCAGTAATGAAGCCTGTTGATTTCTTGTTATGCGGAGTATACACATGAATGCTAGCACTCGAACTGTTTCCTCTCCCGTGCTCCATAGGAATATGAGCTTTTTAATCGCTTGTTTAGCTATTCTCGTAAAACAGGCTACATATTTCGACATTTGGTGAAGATGTTTCAGCATTATTGTCAGGATGTGATCTGACGTGACTGATGATAGTAATTTTAGTACATCAGTGAGGTATTGAATGAGGGGTGCCTTGATTTTCACGAAGTGTTTGCACTTTTGTGGATCTTTCCCTGATTGCTCCATCCCTAGGTACTTCTTGATTGCGCTTGGTAGGTATAGCACACACATTTGTAGGACATCATTGAACACAGAAGATCCTGGAATGAGAAAGAGAAGGATATGAATATACATAATACACCTGTGGAATGGAAAATCCAAGCGCCACCGTTCAATCAAAATTACACTTCTTCTTCTTATCGTGTCACTAGTTCTTTCGAACAAGTGTGGTGAAAGGATTTCAAGTGCGCCTCAAAGAGGCTCCTGTCGAGCATTTACTTACTCACAATTACACTTTATTGCGTGATTGTGAGAGTCGTTATTTACTTGTTTTTTTTTTTAACACAGACCTTTCTGTTGTTACCTACTATTTTATATTCTGTGAATAAACAGACAATCAGTTTCAAAGTAGTTCATTGAATAGTGAAACAAACGTAAGGAACGCTTGAATACACAGCAACTTATGATTATTGTATCAGTACCATAATAATAACAATAATAATAAGCCATTTATTTACAACAAGTATACAGAAGCTCAAGAATGAACTTTTGTGTTGACGTGTTTTGTATCGCATCCGTCACAGAGAAGTTACCAGCTTATATATTTTTTTTTCAAAACAACAAGTTATACAAACTGTTGTCTTCTCTGTGGCAGATAAGTTAAGGTCAACTCAAAAGTTCATGCTTGAGCCAGTACATCATATTGTCCTCTTTTATTGTGTTTTTAATTTGGATATCCATCTCAGGGTCATGTTCTCCTCCATCTATTTGCATGCGTCTCTATCAGTGGCGAGTCTTGTACCATAAAATAAATAAGCATTTATTCACTGACTCCTAAATGTACAGAGATTCTATATTGTAGACGATATCACGATGAGTCGCACGGAAAAGTATAAAAGGCGCCGCGCTGCAAACGCCGCCCCATTCCATTCATTCATTCATTCATTCATTGGCAGTAACAGCCATCTGCGGCTAACTGCATTAAACGTCCATCCGAAAAAAAAAAAAACGCCGCCCCATTCGATCGCCAGCTTTCAACGAGGCAACACCTTCCTGGTGTTTGTCAGTCTGACATTTTGCTAATATTTTGCCGCCTAATTATTGTTTGAAGTTGAATTCTAAGTTAATTTGTTGATTGTTAATTTTTAAGGTTCAAAAATTTTAGTTGGTTTTCATCGTTTTGTTTTTTTTTAAGTTAATTCTAGGCTTAGTTCCTAGAATATGTTATGTTGTTAAATTTGAGTAGTCAGGTTGTCCTTCGACATAGGCCTCCTCCAGTTTGTACAAGTTCAGTGCCATCCTTTGGGTAGATCATCTTCCCATCTTATGATAAAGTCAAAAATACCATACCACACCTAAAATAACCTAGTATACCCTACTTCTCAAATGGGCAGGCCTACCTTTAACCTTCAGCTCGCCTTCCGAGCTGCCGTCGGCGCTGGTGGCGCGGACGACCGCCGCGTGGAATATCTTCACGACTTGATTGAATGTGCTCATTTTCATTTTACCATCTTTCTGTAACTCCGCTTCCCATTCTTTCACCATCTTGAGGGTGACTTTCCCTTTTGTGGGTTCTCCATCTTCTTCCTGTGAATGTAGTGTTGTTTTTTTTACAGTTTTGATCAAAAACTAAGGACTTAAGCGTCGATGACACACGGCTTTTTAACACGCTACAAGCCAGCGAGTTTGCTTGTAGCGTGTAAACTCGCCCAGTGTCATCGGCTTTTTTACAACCTTCTTGTTGACAATCCTTCTAGAAAGCTAACTCGCTCACACGCTAGCTTTTAAATTCGCCAAGCCAAGTAAGCCTGTTCTTCTTCTTATCGTGTCACTAGTTCCTTCGAACCAGTGTGGTGAAAGGATTTCAAGTGCGCCTTTCGTGAACTTAACAAATATTTTTCGAACTTTTTAGGTTCCATGACATGCCGGATTCCTCGCGAAGTTTTAATGGGTTCTAACTCACGACCATCATCGAAAATCAGTTTTTGATATCGATCTTACCTCAAAGTCACTCTCATCACTATCTCCATGCAATTCGCCGGGCACGTGCACATCTTCCTCTTTCTCACTATCTCTCTCGTCCAGTCCGTCATCGTCTTCTTCGAAGTTGAGCAATTCCTGGTCATTTTCCTCCAGGAACGAGTAGAAATCGGGGTCTATCCTCTTAAGATTTTTTAAAGACTTTTGAAGCCTTTCTGGATCCATGTCTACCGAGTCATTATCCGATTCTGTAAAGATCAACTGCATTGAAATATTGCTAATGTTACAAAAGCGATTTGAAAAATTGGAAATGAATAGATATTTGCAATACAACAGAAGAATTAACAAGTGAAAACAAGCAAATTAAAGTACACACACGGATGGCCGAGTGGACTGCCCCATGCCGGTATCGCGGGTACGATTCCCGCTTTAGGAGAAACATATTTTTTGTGGTGTTTGTCCTGAGTCTGGGTGTATTCTATGTATTTCATGTATGTGTTTAAGAAAAAAAACGTTCAAGATTAATCATCTGGTTCCCATAGTACAAGTTCTGCTTAGTTTGGGGCTAGATGGCCTAAAAAAATGCTAAAGTAATAAAATAATCTTGATTTAAATTACCAGCATTATCAGTAGATTCTTCTTCTAGTTTAGCTGAGTTTTTGCCTTTGCTCTTTACATTTTTTTGTGGTGGCTCATCATCGGAATCTGTAGGGTAAGTTATTTAATTTATTAAAAAGATTATTAATTTGACACAATTTATAGCTGAGTCCCAGGTACTGGCTTCACACACAGGGTTTAAAGAAAAGCAGTAAAAAATAATAGACATGTGGAGATACTTGACCCAGTTCTCCCCACAAGCCTCACTCAGCAGTCCTTCAGATGTTCATTACTCAATCATACCAAATCTAATTGAGAAGACATTCTGTATAGATCAGTAGGTTGGTAGTATGCATGAGGAGTAAGTTCTTTGTACATAATGATTGAAAACAATAACGGCACAACACCATCCTACTTATTTATCCTTGCCTTCTCTTACTCTCTTAACTTACTTGAAACACGCTTGAAAGGCATTACTGATACATGCTTGAAATCCCTTTCAAGCATGTTTCAAGTAAGTTAAGATAATAAGCAGGATAGGGATTTGCTGATATTGTCTTTAATCATAATGTATGTATGTACAAATAACTTACTCTAATTGTATGTATTTTTATGGTTAGTATGTTATGATAGACGTAGACACGCAATATACAAATTAAGTTGGTATTAAGGGGAATCCTCAAGGCAAATTTCCATACAAAATGTTTCGGAATTGGATTTGAGGATTAGCCTTAAGGAGGAGTAACTTTACTACTAATTAATTAATATATGCATCTTCTTTCTTACTTACCTGATTGTTCAGATGACTCTTCTGATTTGGGCAATTTAACCTTCTTGCCTTTTGTTTTTCGGTTTTTAAGATCTGCATCAGATAATCAGCATTATTTAAAATTTGGTATTCAAAATAATATTCTTAAGTTTAGAATTAATTCACAAAAAATACAATGTGACTACTGTACCTGAGTTGTTTGATTCATCTGATTTTGCCATTTTTAATTTCTTTGCCTTAGCCTTGCTTTTTTTGACAATTTGTGTTGGTGTGTCATCAGACTCTGTAAACAATTTGGAGATTTTACGAAAGGAGAGAAGCAGGTCTACCTGTTGGACTCAGTCCTCAGCTACTGTCTAATAAATAAAAGTCTAAAACCCAGGACCCTCTCCCATACTATAAGGAGTTGAGGTGGCTGGGGTAGGATTACTTACTGTTGCCCCAACCTAACTTTTAAGGTCAAACTCCCTCAGTGCTCACCAAGAGGATAGTCGCAGTAACAGCCATCTGCAGTCAACTGCATAAAACTTCCATCCCAAAAAAATACACCATACAACAGGAGGCTAGTGCAGACCTTTGTACCTCCACTCCAGATTAATAATAAGAATAGAAGACAAGAATGGAAGGAGAAATTAAGTATGATTATAATATAATGATGATGAATGAAAACATGATATGGTTAATCACAGTAAAAATAAAGTAATTGTACATACATAGAGAGTTATAGCATAAGCTAACTATTATAATTGGGCCAACCAGACCTTTGCAAACAATCTATAGGTAGCTTAACAACTCAACTCAATTTAGTTACATAATTTAGAAAAAAATAAAATAAGGCAAAATTTACTGTGGTAGATTTTAAAATGCCTTCTTTTTTTGGATTTTGTAATATATTTGCTCCTACCTGAATCTTGTGAGGAATCTTCAATTGGTAATGGCAGTTTTACTCTCTTGTTCTTGGCCTTTCCTTTTTTTTTCGGCACCTCATCATTATCTGTATGGGCAATAAAACTAAGTGAAAGATAGTGGAGTGCACATAAAAATGGCTTTGGGTACCAACTACTTTGCAAATCTAGATCCAGTTTGGTCTGAAGTGACCCTGACGACGGTCACTATTTGGCACTCCAGAATGCTTGAGCTTTTTATTATTTATGTGTATACTTTGTATAATATTAGCAAGTATTATGTTATTAAAATAAGCATATATTATTTTCAATCCCACACATCTAGCACTACCACATCTCCGTGATACACTGAGGTTAGCTGGTAGAGAATGCTAACTAGCATTAACTTCATCTGTGTATTTGTTTTTTGCTTTGTGCAATATAGCATTTTCTATCATCATTCATCTACCCTTTACTGTCACATACCTGAATGATCAAGCGGTTTAGTAATTTTTGGTGTTTTTTTCTCCTTTCCCTTTTTGATTGGCTTAGTTGGCTGCTCGTCTGAATCTGTAAATCATATACTTAGCTCTAGTTTCAAATTCTAATGTAGAAATAAAGATGATAATACATACACATAGTAATGTTTGTATATGAGTATACATACATTAGTGTCGACATTTGGATCTTAGCTTAATGAAGTTTAGACATTTTCACATAGACAATTCAGGTTGCTAGAGTCTGCTGCATAATTAAAAATAACTTGGGAAAAGCCAAGATGCAGGTGATCAGCACAACTGATTGTACCTCAAATTCGGTAGGTCGGTTGTATTAGGTGTGTTGTTTGGTTATCACTTTTTTCTTAATCAATTTAAGATTTACGTACTTTATTAGAGCTTATATGGATTATTTATTTATGATTAAAGCTCTAGCTCTAGAGCTTCCATGGACTATTGCGTTAGTAATGTTGCTTCACGATTCTAGCATGCATGTTTCTGTTATCAATAAATTACATTACAAACACAAACATACCGTAATGATCTGATGACTCCTCCATCGAATCTGTTTTTCTCGTAATCTTTTTACCTCTTTTCATTGTAGTTTCTTTCAGAAATGTAAAAAAATATCAAAGTTATTCGACCACGTGCAAAACCAACCAAACCACACAAAACCAAAACAAACAAAATGGCTAAGTACGTGTTACTTAACACATCAAGGTGGGGTTCCGAGCATTTACGTAGCATGCCAATGTCACAGGTTACACACACAGGCATCTCATCTCACTCAACATCTTAGAGGGGGCCACGCGCCCCACGACCTACTTTTATCTCCGCAACTAATTTGTCTCTCACATCAAGTCTACGGGTTAGTATGAAAGGACGCGCACGTAGCGACGCGACAGTCGGGAGACTTTATTGTCCGCGGCTTTAGAACAGCAACTTTTGCTCCGTCTATTAGTTGCAATGCAACTTGCAAGTGCGCGCATGACAAGCTCTCAATTTTCCAAACATTGTATAAAATTTTCCCAATGTTAGTCTGTCACTCCATAATGGATGCACCCATTATTGCCTTTTTTGTTTTTGTCTTCGATTTCTCAGAACAAGCGCACAGACCACAGCCGTCCCTTCGAAATCCATGATGATAAATGAGGCAAAATTTTAAGATAAAATTGCGTTGCTGTCGCTCCCGTGTGCGCATCGTCCAAATCTCGGCGAGGAGACAGCGACAAAGACAAAACAGTTGTCAAGCAACTATGTTGTTCGTGGGTGCGAGCCCTTATGATCTTAAGCTATGATTACTATGCATGCGTCATGGCATCAAGGTATTGATTGAATGCACCATCACAATGTAAAGATGCGTAGCTGGTTATTAACGATTTTACCCAAGCGGATAATAAATAGCGCATATTTTCATTTTATGTCTAGTTACCCAATAATTTGGTCACAGTTTGGTTGACTACTAGTAGTTATCAGGTTTTTGAACAGCTTAACACGGAATTCAAATTCAAATTCTTTATTTGGAGGGTATAGTTGCATAAACTAGAAAGGAATACTAAAATATATGATGTAGAAATAGAATGAACCAATTTTCGCATTAAATAATGTGGTTTATGGCATTGAGTTTATGGTGATTTCACGTTGCAGTAGTAACTGGGATAGAGCTTAGTGCCTAATTAGGTAAGTAGCTATCATGGTAGCTTATTTTATGGTAATGTAGTAGCCCAAAGAGAATATAATAGTGCAGACTAAACATACAAGCTAGTAGAATTTATGCATCAAGAACGATGATGTTTTGTTTTTGTTATCATACATAATGCATCAATTTAATTCGACCTTCAAACCGGGATTATTGAAATTACTTATTGACTTTGGAATCAAGTCCATATAACATACTGGCTGTGAATTTTATTCTCAATAAGAAAGAAGTCAGTTTGAGAAATACTACTACGTAGTACTCTGACTAATCTGTGAATACTACTTTGGTAAGCTGTCCTACTTATTCATAGTCATCTTATATATCTCATATCAAGTAGGTATTTGGTTAGCTTAATTTCTTAGTTCTGTAGTGGCCAAAGACTACAATAATAAACTTGGGTAGTGACTTTTGTTCAAGTGAATTTAGTAAGGTTCCTTTTCTCTTCTTAATGCTAGTAAGTAAGTACTTAAATTAATAGTAAATTATTCCATTCTGTAGAGTAGGGAGAAGTTGTACCTTGTTCCATGTTGATAAGAGAATTTGTATGAGTTGTGCTTTTTTTTTGTTTGCAATACAGTATGGCTAAGCGGTATGGTCAGCTCTAAGTAAAAAAACAATTTAAAAAAGTGTGAAATTTCCAAAAATCATTAAAATTTATTCCATCATTTTCTTATACACCATGCAATGCAGACGGGGTACTATACTACGTTGTATATGAGCTGTCAGAATTTTGGATTTCTACAAAATAGCTAGATGATAGGTAGAGTGATAGCGGGGTTATTGGGGCACCCAAGCCAAGCTTTTGCGAGCTGGCACGAGCTAGGTACCCTGGTTTGCCAAACGATGAATAAAACTTAAATTATTACCAATAAAGGGTACCGCCTGAAGCAAATTCATAGGGAAACAACTAACGGTAACAGTTATCCAATTATTTCACGTTTTTTTTTTGCCATATCCGTGTCCAGTAACGGCAACTGATTCGTATCTGATGCGTATTTTTTTTTCTGGTATACGATGTACATAATAGTAATATTTTATCAGCCGTTTTTATTTATTGCAGGTAAAATGGCACTTAAAGGTCTGAAAGTGGTAGAAATTATGGGTCTGGCTCCAGGACCTCTTTGTGGGACTATTTTAGCTGATTTTGGAGCTACTGTGACCGTAGTCCAGAGGGTAAATTTAAATTTGACAAAAATCTCTTCAAATTAATTAGTTTTATACTTAGGAAAACTAAGGAAAGTACCTACTTTCCTAAGTACTGACACTCTAAAATACGCGGGACCACATACCTGCCCACGTACTATTGGCCACATCTTGCATTAAATATTTAAGCTACATACCTAGTTGATATTTAGTAGGTAATATTATGTTATATTTTCGACAGATTGAACCCGCTCCCTTCGATGTGATGTCAAATGGAAAAAGAATGTTATCTGTCAACTTGAAAACACCGGAAGGCGTAAGCATCATAAGAAAACTTTGCGGGTCATCGGATGTATTCTTAGACACATTTCGCCCCGGTGTTATGGAAAACTTGGGCCTAAGTCCGGAATTACTCTTGAAAGATAATTCGCAACTGATATACGCAAGACTTACAGGTTACGGTCAGGACAGTTATATGAAAACAAAAGCTGGTCATGATATCAATTACGTTGCAATGTCTGGGATCCTTTCATTGCTTAGTAAAAATGATGAACCACCTACTGCTCCGGTCAATTTGCTAGCTGACTTTGCTGGTGGAAGTCTTATGTGTGTTTTCGGTATATTATTAGCGCTCTTTGAGAGATCTAAATCTGGAAAAGGTCAAATTATAGATTGTGGTATGACAGAAAATCTTGCATATTTGTCAACATGGTTATTTAAATCTAGAAAACTGCCAATTTGGTCTGGAAAGCCGGGTACAAATATATTAGATGGTGGATTGTCTTCTTATGGAACATACAAAACAAAAGATGGTAAATTTATGGCAGTTGGAGCACTAGAACCTCAATTTTTTGCAAATTTCCTTAAAGCACTTGACCTATCTGATGACGAATACAGTCAGACGGGAGATTTTCATAAAAGTAAAAAAAAAATTGAGGAAGTATTTATGAGCAAGACCCAAATGGAATGGATTGAAATATTTGAAAAAACCGATGCATGTGTCACTCCTGTATTAGACATGGATGACATTGATAAATATAAGTACTATTCAAATGGAAAATCCTTTTACAGAGACGCTGAAAATAATATAGTACCAGAAGCAGCTCCTAAATTATCTCGCACTCCAGGAAATTCCGTAGGTCGTAAACCGTTCCCTGCTCACGGTCAGCATACAAGTGAAATATTGCATGAATTGGGGTATAGCAATAAAACTATCAATGAATTGGTACAAAAAGGGTCTGTATATTCTGCCCCAAAATCAAATATATAAACAAAATTCTTTATCAAAAACTACTTGGGAGACTGTGTTTTTAACATAATTTTGGTGAAAGCAAAATTAATTAAGTTAAGTATTTGTATTCTTAAATATAAATTTTACAACGTAGGTAAGTTATTTAATTTGAAGATTAGTTTATTTATGTTGACTATGTACCTACTTAGGTACCGATATATTCTTTCCTAATTAATAAGTACCTACTTATAAATAAAATAAAATTCTGTCTTGTTATTTTAGTACGTAGGTTAGGTAGACTGTATTAAGGTAGGCATTTATCGTAATATATTGTGTTCTCCACATATAATAAAGACGTGTATTTATTATAACTACAGTCTGAATAAATGAAATATGCTTGTATGATTACCTACTTTAGAGTCAATCAAAGGAAATATGAACCTATTGCGAAACTTTTAACTACAACTACAAAAACAACTTATTATTTAAAAAATATTATTAAATTTATTTATGCACAATACAAATTGCAAAATGGGTGGACTAATTGCAGATTATCTAAGACATCCTTTAAAAGTTTCATCTGTTATATTTTTACCTATCTATAGTGTAGGTAGTACATACATATTGATAGGGACCACAGATTTATCAGAGTAGGTACCTACTTTTGGAACATGGATTGGACATTGGACCAGTAGAGTTTACTATTTTCTAGTACTAGTACGATATAAACGAGGCACTCTTGCTTTGTGTAAACGAGACGACTTTTGGGGGCTTGAGTTCGATAAGAAAACTCATTAACAGATTTGCCTTAGCATGGCAAACTTTTTATATTATTATTCTCTTGATTCTAATGCTTATTATTATATTTTGAATATTCTTGATTGTTTATTGTTACTAATAGTGGGGAGATCGGTCATAACTTAATAAGCCTTCGGCATCTTATTACATGACAGCGAGCGTTTGTAAACGGACGACACCGTTTGTAAAATGCCAAGTTAAAATACCTGATTGCAAATATAGTACAATACATTACGTCTATAAAATAACATTAGTACATCAAATGCAATATATCATAATATCGGTTGCAATAACTCAGAACCAAGCAGTGATTGGTCCAGCACACACTTAGCCGTTTTATTTTTATATTTCATGCAGTCAGTGTCTATAGTTTTTCTTGCTGTCAATGTCAGTCAGTTAGGTTTTGGCGGGAACGTGAAAAATGGCACATTGGCGGCATTAAATTAATTGACAAAACTTGTATAACTTTGAGTGTTTAAGTGTAAAAACGGTGGTATTTTATCCATTAAGTGCTCGTGAACGTGTATGAGTGTTGGTGAATAGTGTAATGCTGTAAAACGTGACTTTTCGTGTTGCCTCCAAAACTCCATAGAAGCCTCTAGTAAAGTCGCAACCACCGCTACTTTACAGGGGCATGACTTGACTTATCGACTCTGACTTATGACTAAATAATCTCTCCAATTACTTGACACTGGCTATATACCTTTGATGTGAAGCCAAAACTAAAGAACTTAGGTTCTTTGAAAAAAAAAAAAAAAAATGTCAGTCAGAAACAATCGATCTGATTTCCTTCCAGAAAAATACACCTATTTTGAAAGAAAATCTCTCAACGAAACGATAACAACCATTCTTGAATTTAAGTTTTCCTTTACAATATCATAGAATTTTACGCTACGGTGTCCTTCTTCTCAAAATATTGTAAGTTGTTAGTTGGTCGTATCAAAATATTGTGAAAATTCGCATGGTGAAATCATTGTGAAACTTGAGTGTACCGGCAGCAACTGTAGATATCACTAACTCAATCCTTATATTCATTTTCAGATCACCATGCTGTCTCGTATGTGCATTAGCCGTTCGGCTTTCAACTCCGTTCAGGGTTTGAAAACTCCGGTACCGCACAGATACGTGCCTAAAAACTACGTCGTTCGAAACTATGCTCGTGAGCCTCGTTCTAGGGTCACTGCTAGGACGACTCAACCTACGATATGGGAACGACTAATGGCACCTGCTGGACCAAATGGTAAGCTATACCACTACACTGTGCCCCAGTTTAGAGAGCTTGTTGATGAGTACTTACTTACAGACTTTCAATACATTACAACCATAAAAAGTGCCTGCCCTAATGCTTCCTACTGCTATTTATAGCAGTGTGACCACTAGGAAGACTTTGTATACCTTGCTGTATGTTATTGAAAATAAAAAATCTACAAATATACTAGCATTTATCTAAATCATTCATACCACTGAATTCTTAATAAACAGTTGTTTTTATAGCTTTCAGCCTTGGGAAAGGAGCCTTGGCAGGCGCCTCAGCTGTGGGGCTGGTGGCGCTTTGTTACTATGGCTCCGGAGTCAAGCCCGGCACTCTTCAGGAAGCCCAGTGAGTAATCACTAGTACAAACATTAGATAAGGTGATGATTGATTACTTCAATTAGTTAACTGAACTGAGATTTTACAGAATATTTTACTAAAGACTTAGTATCGCTATTTTGATATATCTTCAAACCTAGGTTATTAAATATTTTTCAGTAGTGTTAGTTGTATAATTCATATACTTTTATAAAACACTATGTTATGGTTTGCTTACACAATTATTGCAAGGACAGCTCAAATTAGCATGTTGAAGTTAAAATGTGATAACAATAACCTACAAAGTACTGTGTTCATAATTTTAAATTCAAACTCAAGCCATTCAGAAAACAACATTACATTTTTAATCTTTATATTATATCTTTAAAATCTAATAAAAATTTTGGGCATTTCACACAACCCCATCTAGCCCCAAACTAAGCAGAGCTTGTATTATGGGAACTAGATATCAGATAGAATACTTAAATACTTTTTTGTAAATACATACATAACATGCATAGAAAACACCGAGACTCAGGACAGACACCAATGTTCATCACACAAGTGTCCTGAAACGGAAATCAAACCCGGGACCCCGGTGTGGTAGTCCAACACACTTGCCACTCAACCAATTGTGTCGCCTTAAGGGTAATCCTTAAATCCGAATTCCATACAAAATGTTTTGGACAAATACTCAAAAAGTACGCCGTATTACAGTAATTTCTTCACACTATTCGTTTTGTACATGTTTATTGATTTCGTGAACAAAAAAAGTGAAAGGTTTCATACAAACAAATAGTGTGAAGAAATTACTATAAAACAGAGTACTTTTTGAGTATTTGTCCGAAAAAAATTGTATGGAATTCAGATTTGAGGATGTCCCTTAACGTGTATCTTTCACATTACAGCCACCAGCCAACCTGGTTCATTAAGATAACAGAAAATATTTTTTTTTCAGCCTCTGGCCACAATATGTAAAGGACCGCATCAAAGCAACATATGGATACATTGCAGGCTCCCTCGTGCTAACCGCTGGGAGTGCAGTAACTGTGTTCCGAACACCGGCTCTCCTCAATTTAGTGGCTAGAAATGGATGGATTGTGAGTGTAGTTCTTCCAATTGCTTTGTAAATAGCTGCTGCCTGTAATGGTTTTGATATAAAAAGTTGCTTATGTTGTTTTTCTTGAGATATGCATGATCTGTTACCATCAGAAAGTCAACTAGCATAATGGTACATGGTACCATAAACAAGAACTATTTTAAACCGATTTCAAAAAAGGAGGAGGTTCTCAATTTGGTTCATTGTTTTTTTTTGTTACCTTAGTACTTTGTTTATAAACAGATTTGAAAAATATTTTTTTTTGTTTGGAAGGATGTACTATCAGAATGGTCCCATAGAATTTTTATTCAAAATCCGTCCAGTAGTTTGGTTTTAAAATCAAAATAACTGAAAAATGACGTAATCCTAGTAAACGAAATTGCGTATTTTGCTTCGCTGTGACTGTTCAGTGGTGTTTACGGTCACCAGAACGGTCCGATAAAATTTGGTATATAGTCGTATTTTAAAAAACTTTGATTATAAATAAATAAGTACAATACAATACAGGTGTAGAAAAGAGAGTCCCTTTACTTTGGTTGTTTCAGTCTATGATCGTGACGCTCGGCCTGATGATCGGGTCAGGCATGGTGGTGCGCGGGATGGACTACACCCCCGGGATCGGCGCGAAGCAGCTGGCGTGGGTTGTGCACACCGGCATTATGGGCGCCGTGATTGCACCAATGTGCTTCCTCGGAGGACCGTTACTGTTGCGCGCTGCTTGGTGATTACAACTTTTTCTATGTTTATTTTTTTCCAGGCTTGGGTTCTTTTAAATCATAAGAGTTTAGGTATACCCAAAATTATAGTTAGACTATAGTTTATGGTATACCACAGGCATGCCATGCCCCGCTACTTTATAATTATAATAATAATAGTTTTATTTGCAGGCAACAATATACATAGGAATAAACCCATAGATGTATAGGTACCTTAAAACTAACAAACATATTTATTTAACTTTATTACTAGAGTTGGGATTATTTATTGATGTTGACTTAGGTCTGAATAAAAATTGTAAATGTATGTTAGTCTAAGGCAGTGTCCTAATAGAACGCGATGACGCGACCATCGCAAGTTCGCGCGAACGTCGATCGCGCGATCACGCGATCAAACGTACTAACGTCGAATAGGCGTCCCAATTGGCATCGCGTCGCGTCGCGCGATCGCGCGATTGCCAATCGGGACGCCTATTTGACGTTAGTACGTTTGATCGCGGATTCGCACGACGGTCGCATCGCTTGCTCGCGCGACGATCGTGTGATCGCGTTCTATTAGGACAACGCCTAACTGTTATATCATAAGATCTTTTTTCTCATTTCTGTTTGTGTGTGTGTCAGGTATACGGCCGGCGTGGTGGGTGGACTAAGCACGATCGCGGTGATGGCACCTTCCGGTGAATTCCTGAACATGCGAGCGCCACTTGCGATGGGGCTGGGCGCCTTGTTCGCAGCTTCCATCGCCGGCATGTTCCTGCCGGCCACCTCTGCTCTAGGCGCAGGTAAATACAATATTGCATACTATTAATAATGTATAGACATTTCACACAACGCCATCTAGCCCCAAACTAAGCAAGCTTGTACTATAGGAACCAAATGACTAATTCAATTTCAAAAAAAAATATTTTTAGGCTTACATACAGTTTTACAAATAAAATCTATTTTTTAAAGGCAAAACTTCTCCATTCATCGCGACGGTGATTTAAAGGGATTTGAAGCTGGGTATTGTAATGCAAAGGGGATACTTATCTATGACGCTGTCTGTACATAGAAAACATCCAGACTCAGAACAAACACCAACGTTCATCACACAAATGTTTGTCCTGAAGCGGGAATCGAACCCGCGACACTCGGCGTAGGAGTCCAATGCACTTACCACTCGGCCAATCGTGTCGTCAAATAATAATGTTTGGACATTTAACAGAACGCCATTTACCTACAAACTAAGCAAGCTTGTACTTTGGGAACCAGATGACTGATACAAAACTTACAAATGATTTAGATATACTTGTTTTTCTAAATACATAGCTCGGTCCTGTGCTAAGTGGGTCCAGGTTCGGCCCATGACGCTGACTTATACCATAGAGCTAATATTATAAAAGTGAAAAGTTTGTGAGGATTGATAGATAGCAGAAAGTTTACTCTTGTAGCTTGTTAAAACTACTGAATAGATTTGGATGAAATTTAGTAATTTTTTTCTGTTTCCAGGCCTATATTCGCTCAGTTTATACGGAGGACTGATCGTGTTCAGCGGCTTCCTGCTCTACGACACACAGGCGATTGTGAAGCGCGCAGAGATGCATCCAGCTCACGGATTCCAGCCTTATGATCCAATCAACTCGTAAGCACATTTGCTTATTACTACTAGTTTTATTATATGGCGTTGTCCTAATAGAACGCGATCACGCGATCGTCGCGCGAGCAAGCGATGCGACCATCGCGCGAATCCGCGATCAAACGTACTAACGTCAAATAGGCGTCCCGATTGGATGGTTGCGTCATCGCGTTCTATTAGGACACTGCCTAAGTCTCAAGGGAGTTTTATGTCTCAAGGTGGACGAGCGCTATAGAAGTATGGTACCGGCCTATGGGAACCCAAGAATATCCTTTGCACTGTTATGGTCATAGGCGGGCGTGATCTCTTACCATCCGTAGAGCGCATACACTGGCTGACACCTGCAACTTCGTATCTGTTGCGACACGTCTTGACGATTCTGCTCTACAAGTTTGGAGTCTCTATGTTCAGTTGTTTAGACTGTGCTTTGTGTGTTAGTCAGTCAGGACAAAGCCAAAAAATATACACGGTGAATTATTCAACTGGACTTGATTGGCCAAATCCTAATGTATGGGGAATATCAACAAACACATTCGATTACGGGTTAGGGAAGTTGATTTTTCTCAAATCCTAGTAGGTACTATGCAGGTTTAGTTTTCATCAAAATCAGCCCCTGAGTCCTGAGCGGTCTTTAATATTCCATACTTTGGGATTTGACTATCCAAGCCCAGTTGCAAAACCTATTTGACTTGACCTGTTTATTGATTGGTATTAATTTATTGCAGAGCGATCTCAGTGTACCTGGATGTCCTCAACATCTTCATGCGCATCGCCATGATCCTGGCGGGTGGAGGCGGCAACAAGAGGAAGTAGAAAATGAACCCGTATTTCTCCAGCACTCAATGTATGTCCGACGTCAACTTTAAGTGGAAATTGTAGAAAGTGGAAGTTGTTCTCAGTGGACTTTGTGATATGTAGCCGTTAAGATGTGATGTATGATTTCGAAGTTAATAAATTATTCAAGTGTCGCTTGTGAGATTGTTGTTTTACTTTGATAAATCTCTAGGAACAGTTCCGACCTTAGTTTTTTTCTTCCTAGGACCAAATTGATAAATATAGACTACTTTCAAGGACCAAATTGAGAAAATAAAATACTATCTAGCCTAGGGTACATAACGCTTCCTCTTCGTACTCCTACTAAATACTCCTACTGATAGGAGCACCGGGACACTCATGTCCTGACGCTCCTACTGAATATTAAACTAAGGGAATGGATAATTCCCAGTAGTTCCATTATGAGTTGTTCCATGGAACTAATGGGAATATTTTTATCCCATTAGTTCGATTGTATGATTAGTATGGAATGGATTTCCAAAAATCATTAGCGCAGTAGGTGACGTCTATTAATTGGGAATAGATTTGTCCCAGTAGTTCAAGATCGCTACCAGGCTAACAGAAACTTATAGTAGTTTTCAAATCATTATACGGTTTGTAATACTAGTGGGAATATATTTGTCCCAATAGTTCAAATTCAGTACCAGGCTAACACACAGGAGCGGGTACACATTGGGAGTTAGAAATACCCATTCTTGCAAGAGGTGTCAAATATATTTATTTACTTTTAGATATGTATATATCTTTTTACCTTTAGATAGAAATAAAGAAAGCAACATTTTGTATTTTTTATTATTATTTATAGGTAAAAACTCAATTAATGATTTTTTTTATTAATATACTTACCTAATATAAATATAAATGCAGTTATCGATAGCGATGGAAAATGTCATAAAATGGCCATCACTATTTTTTGAGTAACACGTAGACGATCACTTGCACATACAATTTATTAAAAAACACTTCCTTGGCATGTATGCTGTCCTGGTACCTACTTAGGCAAAAGCAGTAAAACTACTCACCGCACGAAACCAAAGTGTCCAGTGCCCGCCCACCGCCTTGGCTTTTATGCATTCCTATTTTTTTAAGATAGAAAAATGATAGGATTAGTTCAAGCACTTGGTCTTACTTACCTATAAATTAAGTAGCATCCGGCAACCAATGAACTCCTTGGGCTTATGTTCTCCTGGTACCTTGTGCAGAGACACCCTATCAAATGCAAACCTATTTAATGCGCTTTTGATTTTTCCTTTGGCTTTTCGTAGTCCACTCCATACTTATGCAATAATGGAACTACTGGAAATAATTTATTCCCACTAGTTCCATGGAGCTGTTTTTAATGGAACTACTGGGAACTATCCCTGTGCCTCTATCTAAGGTACCAGGAGGACATAAAGCCCAAGAAGTTGATTGGTTGCAGGGTCCTACTCAATTTATAGGTAGGTTAGGTACGACCGAGTGCTTATACCTAACTATCCATCAAACATATAACCTACCAATCTAAACTATACTTAATAAGGCATGTGAGCCAAGGCGGTGGGCACTGGGCACTTTGGTTTAGTGCGCTGAGTAGGTTTGATTCATCGTTTGCCTACCAGGACAGCATACCTACAAGTTTTGATGTCGCTCAGGGCGCTCGTAGCTCTTTCTCTTTTGCAGTAGGAGCATCAGGACATGGGTGTCCCGCAGCTCCTATTATTAAGAGCATTTAGTAGGAGCACGAGGAGAAAGCGGTACCTACATAATATTACCTATTCTTTGACCTAGGGCTAAATTGCCATGATTTTGTGATCTCCATAAAACTATCTGGTTAAAGCTAAAAAGGAAAAGAGATATAATTTTGTCATGGTACTTTATTTACAGGCTAAAAGTTCCACATTCCATACGACTTGAATACTAACTTTTATAAATTCATAAATAAACTATAATAATTAGTAAGGTAATCACCGATTTTAATATTAAAGAGACATTTAGCATCCACGAATTGTCTAAGTTTTAAAAATATTGCTGCTTTAGTACATAGGCCAGGCATTATATTTATTTACCTATAATATTCACTAGATAACGAAAAATAGTATTTTTTTATAAGATAAAAGGAAGAGTATTGCGACTGATACAATGCCAATATGTGGTATATAGATAAATAAATATTATGATATGTATAGTAAGCGAACAACAAACAAGTTGTCCTCTGGCGAACCACGTGACAATGATGCGCAGAACGAAATTCTTAGATCAAATTGGTTCTGCGCATCTTTGTCACGTGGTTCGCCAGAGGATAATTTGTGGCTTACTTTACAATGGTTAATATTAGTTAGCAAGGCTGAAGTATAAACACTTGTGTGTGGTTCTTGCCCAATTATGGTAATTAATCTTAGTCTAAAGAATATACAATCCGATCCAGTTTACCACCTAAAATACTGCACTTTAGTTAAGTACTAGAAGTTCTAAACAATCACATTTTCGAAGGTTATATTGTGCTCATTTGGTATCAATACAAATACATTTAATCAAAAAAATATCACAATTAATTTGCAAATAAAAGCTCTTTGGAATAATAATATAATAAATTAAAACGTAGATAAAATTAAACTTCAACAGTATTTACTACAAATAGCTCCCAATAAAAAAATAAAAGTACCTGTAAAAATATGTTTTTTTAGTTGTCGCAGCGTTCTTGTGTGAACCAGAGACGACCTTTCTTTATTTGATATTTAGCTACCAACTGGGAATTTGAAAAGCTTTATAATTTTGCGTTGAAATTGAATACAAAGTAGCGGCAAAACTGCGAAACAATGCTCGTAAGTTTAAATGTGCGATTTGATCGCTACTTGTCTAAACAATATGCATAAAGATAAGAATAATTTTTTTAACAATTTACCAAGATAAATGCTAGCCAAGACTTACAAGTAATGGTGTTAATCCAATAAATGTTGTCCTATTATAATACTTATGAGCAAAAGTATAAGAGATCTCAAGTCCTAAAAATAACGTGAACCATTCACGTATTCACGTCGCCAGTCTTATTAGCTTGCTGCTTTAAATACATAGCGTACATCTGTCTCGCTTGATTCAGTACCCTGTTCACGTTGTGTTTCCGAACCATCTTGTCGAAGTGCATCGCCAATTCATTGTAATCCATACGGTTTCTCATGATGTAATCTCTGTGTTGCAATAATACCGTCAGACATAGGAACATCAAGAAGGGATTGCCGCCACCAAAGACGGCCGGAGGAGGCAGCCCACTAACGGTGAATTTAGCCGCACTATCTCCACTCGACGGCGTTATGGTAATGTTTTTCTGTACAGGCGGCTTGAAAGCCTCGTATTTCTTCTGAAAACTATTGATCGTCGAGGCGACGCTGTGTAAGTTGGTCTGCTTCGTGTTCAAAAGAGATTCGCAGTTCTTTTTCGCGTTTTCTAACTCCTGCGACATACTGGAGAAGAACTTTTGTGAGCGCGACGCGTTCGTCGCCTCGCATTGATTGTTTTTTGAATGCTCTTTGTTTGTCGTCGTATCCTTTTCGGAGTCCGATTCGCTGGAATGTATAACTATGTTCTTAGCTTCTTTGACTAGCTCGTGTTGTTCCACGTGATTTTTTCGGAGCAGGCGTATCGGCGTGATCGATTTCTTTCCGGAGTGTTCCTCGAATATCTCACCAGTGTCGGCGTCAAAGTCGAGATCGGCTTGTTCGTCCGGCGTTTGCGGACAACTAGTCGTTGTTCGAGTGGTCGGAGTGTTCCGATGTAAAGGATTCTCCCACAGATAGATATCCTCCGCACTCCTCGCGTTCGATTTGACGGTTTCGAGTAACGGGGATTTCTTTATACTGTCTAACAGTTCTATAGTTTCACGAGCTTCTAAGGTATCAGTGGTGCAGTGCTGGTTTATTTGAGTGCAGTCTTGTGTGGGTTTGTCGTCGGTGCTAGACGAGTCGGAGGGCGAGTCGCGCGCCATGCTTCGTCTGTTCACGTACTCGGCGCCGAACACTTGCCGGTCCAAATGCTCCAGTTCCAGTCTCAGTTCTCTCGTCATAGATGTCGTCATGGGATAGTATTCTTGAGAATCGTCCGGACTGCTGCCGTCGTTTGTATCCGCGTACACATTTTTATTCAACCTATTTATGAGTTTTTCATCTTTAACGATTTGCGCTCGGCCTGCACTGGACGTCTTCGTCAGTGTTATCCTCGGACATTCCTTTGGAGATGCATTTTCTTTAGCAGAATTAGCTCTCTGTAGCTTGTCAGGTTTTGTGCTGACTTTGCTTCCCGCTGCGAAATTGAGGAATTCGTTTAAATTTTTGATCATTTTGATTTGGGGTTTACTAGGGTCGGGGTTATTGGAGTCGTCGAGTTTGTCAAAGGAGAAAAATTTGTTGTTGTGTACGGATACTCTGTCTCTGAGCAATCTGACTTGGTTACCTAGGGGCGTGTCCTTCGTTTCTGTTGTTTCGGCGCCGTTGGTGAGGTTGCCAGTGCTAGCCCAGGAAGCCGTCAGCGAGTCCTGTCCTTCCGGAGTCTTCCCGTGTTCGGGCACACTGTTCATACACCTTTTCGGCGATTTAACTTCTCTAAGCTGCACATTATTTTTCTCAACATCATTTCTATCCGTTTTGTGTGTCTGTAAAGCGGCATCGTCGAGGCTTTGAAATTCTTTGGAATGTTTTAGAGATGCATTTGAAGGGCTACGGGTTGCATTTTCATCGAGACTGTGGTTCATTTGTTTGTAAGTGGCCAATTTGGGAGTTTTTACATTTGCTAGACTAAAACTAGAGCTCTGTCGTCTGATTGCGCATACTTTAGTGTAAGCGTTTTCTCGAGGAGCTTTTACTAGCGGGCTCAAAGGAGGAGGTTCTTCGTCAAATTCTATGTTGGGATCGAATTCTTTTTCTTTGAGAGAAAGCTCCGCCGTTGGAGTTTTGTGGGGCAGCGACGCCCATAGCACTTCGAGCATTCTCAGGGCGTCATCAAATGCGAACTCCCGTTTCATTTCTAAGAGTAGCCACCTATAGCAGAAGAGGAGATCGTCGGCTTGTTGCGATTTTAAGTAGTTGTAGAAATCGGGGTCGTATACTTGTAGGGATTCTGTGAGGTGTGTGAATTTGACGGTCATGGCCTCTCCGTCGAGTAGGAAGTTGGGGTGGAGTCGAGTCATGAGCGCGCAGAGGCAGATGTAGGCGTGCGCCTCGTCGCCCATAGTGACGAGCAGCGGCGACGCGAGGTCCGACATGCCCTGGCAGTAGCTCACTGTCGGATGATTCAGCGCGTACCTGACACATACAAATAACACCATTAGGCACGCAGCGATGTGTAAGCTTATTTGTATTTTTTTTGTTAACAACTGGCTAGGCTAGCTAGACGTTCTACTGATTGTAAGAGATCGCATATAAACATAACAGTGCTTTGAATCACTTGAAATCCTTTCACCACCCTGGTTCGAAAGAACTAGTGACACGATAAGAAGTGCTTTGATTCCCATAGGCCTGTGCAACATTGTATAGCAATGTTGCACGTGCGCTCGACACCTAGACATTTTGTCAGTCTCGAAATTAATAAGTAATTTTACTATTTCGCTGTTGAGATAGATGCTTTATGGGTCTAAAAGTTTTGACATAAAAACGGAAGTATCTATGGCGCTCGCAAACATCACAATTACATTTCACAATTTATATAGTGCTTTATCTGAGTCTAGTGTGAATTAAAATGCCTAAAAAAATCCCTGATTTAGAAGAGATTTGAATTTAGTTTAATCTTTTGATTGGCTTCACAGTCAGCTTTTTTAATGGGACAAATGAAAAATTCGTAAACTAGCCATGGCGCTGTGAACAATAAGAGCAACAGTAAAAAGTCATACTCACGTAGTCAATATATTGAAAAGCGACGCAATGTTCTGGTTGTCGTCGCTGCCCGCATAGAACGTGTGATGTCTATCAGTCCGTAACACATCCTTCCGAACCATGCCGGTCACGAAAGCTAGGTCAGGGTGTACCTGCAAAAACGGTGCACGGTGACACAATTGATAAAAAAAAAGTAAGTAAAGTACCTACTAACTAAGGCTTAGTACCTACTCAGACTCAATTCTCAGTGGGATGTCAGCGGCCAGCATTGACGCGACGATTTTGCATGAATAAATAAATAAATATTTTGGATATTTCACACAACACACTACCAAATTAACATTTAGCCCCAAACTAAGCAGGACCTTGTACTATTGGAACCAGATAACTGATAGAATACTTAAATATTTTTTATACTTAATATATAAATACATACAAATAATAACGTATATTGAGTGGTTCAAACTCCCCCGAAATCTTTAAGGCTATGAAGTCACTTTTACAATGCAGCAATAGACTAAAAAATATTAGCGTACCATCCCTCTCTGTATGCAGTCCTTCCACCTCGCTCGCAGGTCGTAGTATTCGTTCGCTTTCCGCTTGATGTAGTCCATCCTCTCCTTGCCCGTCATTCCCTCGGGGTACACATTCAAAATGTGCTTCCAAACCACTTTCCTGAGAAAGATAATGGGATCTTACTGATATTAAAAATGTATGTGAAAATGTGTAAGGGTGCGTTACTACTGACGCGGAGCTGGACGGAGTGGAGAGGTCGAAATTCCACTTCACTTCAAGCACTGTGATTGGCCGATTCACGGTCCGCTCCTCTCCAATCCGCCCAGGGGACCAATTCACTAAGCTGTCATTTGGCACAAAATGGGAGACAAAAATGCCAAAATTGACATACCATTCGATAACGAGAGTCGATGACTGCTTAACAAATTAAGCCCCTGCTCTGCGTGAGTGGAAACGCACCCTTAGAATAGATTGATAGATTTTTCTAACTCAATCACAGCAAAGCTACGAATTATTCCCATCTGTCACCCTGCTCTGTCCGCCTACTCCACTGGTTGGGTTGCATCATCATCAACCTATAATAATATTCAGTATTTTTGTTTAGGTAAGTACCTGAGACTAGGCTCTATCCCGCCGCAGTAGATGACTTCCCTCAGCTTGGCGGTGTTGGCGATCTGCCCCACCGTGTCGAGGAATGCCCGGAACTCGTTGTCGCAGAGCGGCGCGCGCGGCGGCGTGTTCGGATCCTCGTATAGATTCAACGCTCTCGATACCATGTTGAACGTCTTCTCCACCTGATTGTTATTAATTATATAAGTTAGATGTAGGGTTGCCATCCGTCCAGGTTTCCCCGAATTTGTCCTAGTTTAGAGGGCGTCCGGGGAGCTTCCGGGCCGAACTTCATTTTGTAGTCCTGGTTTAAAAGTATTGTGCCGCCCGCGACACGCGCCCTGTGCCCGCACGCCGTGATCAACCGACCCTTGATTTAAAAACTAAAATACTGAACCGATTTTGATGAAATTTCTATGGAACCAAAATTAAAGAAGGTATATCCTTACAAATAAAAAACTGTTTTTCCAAATCAGTTAATCTATGACGAAGTTCTAAGGTAACAAACATAAAAATGCAACTGAATTGAGAACCTCCTCCTTTTTTGAAGTTGGTTGAAAACCTGTTGACATGTCCGGGTTCTGGGCTCTAAAATCCAGGGTTTTCACGCGTCTTGTCCTGGTTTCCAAATTTTAGAAATGGCAACCCTGGCTATATACCGCTGCAAACCTACTTACTCATGCAAGTGAGAGTTAAAAAAACCTTGTTGCAAGTAGAGCACATCAACAATGTGCATTCATTACCTTATTAAAATTCTTGGCATTGCTTTGCTTAGTATCAAAAAAGTAGATAATTGCCTATCCTTTTCTCACTTCTTCTTCAAACTTTTGCCTTTAAAATATTAGAAAATTATTAAGTAGAATGACCCCTCAAGGGAGGACGAAAGGCTGCAAGCAGGAGATGGATGCGGCAAGCCGAGGACTGGGCGCAAGGGCGCACTCTGGCAATGGAAGGCCTATGTCCAGCAGTGGTCTGTGATAGGCTGATGAGGATGATTGTTATGTACATTTACGGTTGGGAGGCATCCCCTGCAGGATGATGACTAGATGGATACTAACACAGTGCCAGATTTTCTACCGCAAAGCAGTAATGTGTAACTATAACTGTATTTTAGTTCGAAAGGGCACTGTGGCTAGTGAAAGTACTGGTCTTTCTTTCAAGACTGACCATCTAAATGTCTCAAAGTGGACGAGCACCAATAGCAGTGTTGAACGAGCACTGTTTTGGTTATGGACAGGCATTATCTCCTACCATCAGGAAAACGCCTAGCTCCACTTGTCACTTTTTTTACATAAAAAAAAACAGATTTATTGTCTTCTCACCCTGTGACTATTATTACCTGGTTTAAAAACAGTCCTTGGAAGCCAGTTTGGGCCTCCTGTTTTTCGGTCTGTGGTGCGGGGGCTACAGTAGGTTCTCTGCAATTCTGCTCCGCCATGGGAGGCCCCTGGGTCACACTTGGAGGCTCCCAATCCTCCGAGGCCTCCGCAAAGGGCCTCATATCTACCTTCAGCTGGACACATGGCTCTGATTTTTGAGTGAGAGCTATATTGTGAGCCCTGTTAATTTAAAATTATTTTAATTGTAAATTTTCAATGAATATATGATTTTGCATAAGGAATTTAGTGATAACAAATTACATTTTGGAACACAAATAAACACAGAAATATTATCTATTATTTGCTCAAACAAAATAAAGTTCTAACTTGAATCAGATAGACTAGCAAAGTTACAAAAACAAAGGTTTACTGAGGTCTGAGAGAAAAAGTGGTGAATGAATTACATAGCAAAATAGTAGGTTACCAAGAATTAAAAAGTAAATTGGTAAGGTAGTTACTTGAGAAAAGCAGCATCCAAGTCCCAGTCAGAGAGAAGCGGCAGATAGATCTCAAGCCCATAGTCATCATAGCTTCTGTAGCAGAGTGTGAAATCAGACTTTATATCAAATGCTTTCACCAAAATGCTTTGCAGCACCTCCAAGGATGTTATTTGAGGGTCAACTGAGAACTTTCTCCACTCCGGCTGAAGTTTACCTTCACATTTCTGTAATAAATATGCACAAGTAGGTCATTGAAATAAATAACACATCCAAATATTTATACCATAAGTACGTAACATATTACATGGTAGGTAAGCAGTCCTCTCTAAGAAAATGTAATAATTTATTTTGAGTGGGTGACTGATAAGTAAAATGTATAGAGGGTTGTAATTTTAGTGATTCGTACTAGATATGTACCACCAAGGTGATTTTGATTGATTTTTCTGAAGTCTGGACAGGACCGCTAATAATATTACCTACAGTAAAAGACGCAGACATCATTATAAATATTTTTTTGATAAAAAAACAGCGAAAATAAGAAACAATACAAACCTTGACTTTCACTCTAACTGCTTCTTTACTGTAGCCGAACATGATTGTTACATTACTAAGGTCAAATTGTATTTCGAAATTAATTGATATAAATTAGGTACTTGTATCAGTAATTAATTTGTAGATTTTTCAATTGATTTTTATATTCTACAAATTCACGTAGAAATAGCGAAAAAGCGAGAGCAAAAGCAAGACTTCAGTCAGGAATGCACAACTTGATAAATGTACAAACGGGGAGACAGACAGTAATTGACGATATGGTATTGCACGAAATGGTAATGCCTAGCCTACCCAGATATAATTTCTAATTTATCATAGAATCCATGTCCTATGTTTTAGGATTTCAATATCATAGAATAATAACTTTTTTGAACATAAAATGAAGTCAAGATTTGGCACAGGAAAGAACTGGAAAGTTAACTACTCCACGGACGGCAATCTTTCTACAAAAAATACCGGCAGCAGTGTGTGAGGCCGTGGTGGTCGCAAAGTTCTGAGGTAGAAAACATTGATAAAAAAACGACTGAATTGAGAACCTCTTCCTTTTTTGAAGTCAGTTGATTAAAAAAAGAAGCGCTATTATAGTCATAACCGAACTTTACCTACTAAAAGCTATAATTATTATGGGAGTTCTCTTTCTATTTCTTCTTAAAGAAATCCTAGGTTTTCTTTGCATTACTCATCTCATTCATCCCGTTCCCGTGTAAAAACGTGATCTAAGGGTATGTATAGAAATGTACAGCCTGAACAAGACTGGATTTCATTTCATGTAGTACATTCCTGCACCGAGCCATACCTTGTTGTCAGCGGTCATCATGTCATCGCTTCGACTTTGTGGGAAGCGTGGTAAGGGTCGAGATCCCTCTTTACCTTGTCTTTAACTTCAAGAGCTACTACTTACTTCCGAGGGATTTGCTCCTCTTACCTTATTTTGTGGTAATAATTGACAATGATAAACAAACGTAGTGAGACATTACAGATTTGACTTCTTGCCGTGATGAAATGTCATTTTTCGAATTTCAACCATCGTTGCCTTGCCAGTACGTGGTAAAAAGCTAGGTTATGTGGTAAAATAATTACGTTGTTTTACCACATAACCTAGCTATGAGTAATTGAATACTCGGCCCTGGCCTCTTAATTTTTTTTGCATTATATGAACTCTATAAATTAAATATATACCTAGATTACCTAGTGATTTACTGCTATATTTAATTATCTGTAAAAATTAGACACCGAGCCATTGACACAAAGAATTATCAAATCCCAGTGCAAATTATTTTAAAATCGTACCCAATCTCATTGTTCTTCTTTGGGTATTTGTATTTTTTCGGAAAATAATACTGGTAACTCTAATTTCAATATTTCAACCAAAGAGAATATAACCACTACGTTTAAGAGACGGAACTTCCTAACAAAATAAAGTCAATGATCATTGACGTCTATGTCAATGTCAAACTGAGGCATACTGTCCATTACCAACATGATAACAAAATAATCGTCAAATCAGCCTTACCAACATGAAAAAAAACCAGTGACGTTCTGCCAAAATTATCGATAGCTTACGTATCGATGCCTGTTGTAATAAATTTAATTGAATCAGTAGTGATTTAAAGTCACACATGTTCATTTGAATATAAAATACCATTTTCTATAAAATACGAGGTTTCAAACGTTTTATTGAACATAATATTTTATGTTCAAATAATCATTGTGTGGCTTTAAATCAGATTCATATATTGCTTTGCTACTGATTCATAGGTGCTTTCTACTTTTGCCTGCATTCTATCACTAAAATAAAACCAGTAACAAATCGGAAATATCAGAGGTTGGTAAATAATAATACATTACATCTCAAATTAACGCATTATTATAAGTTCGCCTGCTGCTTCAACAGCCAATCCTGGACCATGTTAAAATGTACCTTCGCATATTTCAACGCGCGCGGTCCTGTATCCTGCAATTTACAATACATCAATTGGGCTGTTAGCCTCAAAATTCTAGTAATAATTAAATCAAATTGTGTTAACTACAAGTTTATTGTCAGACTTGGAACCCTGTAAACAGTAATGTTGTGTAACAATTATGTAGTTTGCACCTGCATTGGAACAAATATTATTTTATCGATATCGATATTTTAATTTTACGCACTATTTTCCAACCAAAATAAACATGCCACGAATAAAATGTAGGTAAATTATATGATGTGGCATAAACACTGTTTACCATTGTATCATTTTACTTGTGTTTTACTTACCGAGCTTCATCATTTCTGGGAATCTTGCCATGAAATACCTTCTTTCACCATCTTTTCTTTCCGATTTAAAACCACATATCTCACACTTTCGGTACTTCATTGTTACATTCCACAGTCATTACAATCAATAATGTCATAAAATTATGTAAAACTGAAAGTATTTTGTAAAAAAACAACCAATATTAAATAAATAAATCACATTAGAAAATTTTGAAACAAACAAAGCGAAGTGATCAGCATGGCGCGAATGAATGACGTTAGACAGAAGAGCGAGAGGTTGGAGATGTGAGTGAAACGTATATATAGCCCCCATTAAAATTCTTCCTCGGTCCATACAAAGTTTTTCTTGTTCGTAGTTGCGACAGCCTGATTTCAACATTTATATTTTTGACATTTCGTCGTGTTTAGTTGATATAGAAAAAGTCAGCTTAATATTCAAGAAACTACAGTAAATAAGTACAAAGCAAGTTAAAAAGTTCCTTCGCTAGAAGCATGACTACCCCAACTCCCACTGTTCCTCAAATAGACCGCGAATTAGACTTATCGAATACAGGTAGAGGAGTGTGGCTTGTGAAAGTACCCAAGTATATCGCAAATAAATGGGAAAAAGCAACAGGGAATATCGAGGTGGGTAAGCTGAAGATATCTCGGGCGCCGGGACAGCGGGCCCAGGTGCGGCTATCGCTCTCAGAAGCGGTTCTGTGCTTGAAGGATCCTGAGGAGCAGTCCATACCTAAAGAACATCGACTTGACGTGTCCACGGTAACGAGGCAATCTCTCGGCGTGTTTTCTCATGTTGTGCGTAAGTACCCAATGTCATCCCTCTAATTTAATTAGTAAGTTAGTGTTAGTACATAAGTTGGTATTTTTTGCACAGTTACTACACAATAAATGTCATCTTTTTTTCTATTATTTCAGCGTCAAATACAGATTCAGTGGTACCTGAAAGTGAAAAGCTGTTCATGGAAGGGCGGATAGTACAAAAGTTAGAATGTAGGCCGTACGCTGACAATACATACTACAAGCTGAAGTCAGAATCAATCAGAAAGGCGTCCATGCCTCAAAGGCAAGTGCAGCAACTGGACAGAATAGTGCAAAACTTCAAACCAGTTTCAGACCACGAGCACAATAGGAGATACCAGGAGAAAAAGAAAGCTGAAGGCAAAAAGGCTCGTGATGACAAAGACTCTGTACTCAATGTGTTATTTGCCGCTTTTGAAAAGCATCAGTATTATAACATTAAAGACTTGCAGAAAATTACTAGGCAACCAATTGTGTATCTGAAGGAGATATTGAAAGAGGTTTGCAACTACAATCTGAAGAACCCTCACAAAAACATGTGGGAACTGAAGCCAGAATATAGGCATTACAAGCAAGATACTCCCGCTGAATCTAAAGATGATAAAAATAGCTCTGATAGTGACTAGAATCAAACCTATTTGGTTATTTATTTAAATTGTTTGATGGCCAGTTAGATAGAAAGATTAATAAGTGAGAAATACTGGCTACTCAGATTATTTTAAATAATATCACCGCTCTGGTAGAGCTTATCCGGTATGTTTTACCCTGTTATTAATTTTCCATTATGAAATAATGCAAATCCATAAAAATGTAATGTGATTTGTTTATTACATTTACAAGTCTGATTGTTTGTTATTTAAGCACTAATATCGAATTATAAATATTTTGTCATAATAAATTAAAACAACTTGTTTTGCTTCATGTTTAATAACATTTATAAACAGCTAAGGTATAACTCTAGTTGACAGATAATTATAATAATAATTTAATGTACAAATAGATAATATTAAAAAATTAATACACATACACCTATTAAAATACTTGTAAGTAACTAATATGATCAGTCAAATAGATTACGAATTGAGAGATTAAAATTGAGTAACATTTTATTACCATAATATGATTTACCCTAAATTCTGAGTCAATATGTTTTGGCGATTTGTTTACGTGTATAACAGTAGAGGGGACTTTATAGCCTATTTTAAAGTTGTTAATTCATAACGTCATACTTTGATTTTTTGATGTAACCGGCGAGCGAGCAGGATAGTACAGTTCCCAGAAGTGGTAGCAGGGCGGTTCCGATTGCAATGCCGATGAGAATGTCCACGTTACTTGTGATGTACTCGGTAATTACTTCATAACAGCCCTGAAAAAAAAAACGATGTGAAAGAGAAAAAAATTAAACTAGAACTTGGATTTTATGAATTTAACATCATGCCTTTTGATTAGATTAGACTGCCAGAGTAGGTACTGTTTATCTGTTGGAATTTCGCATGTTGCTATTTTTTTTTAATTGCCTCCATCAACTCCCTCCAGTGTAAAGCCGTGTTGGCCGAGAGGTAGGTGCATCGACTGTCGATCCGAAGGTCGTGGGTTCGAACCCGGTCGTACCTACACCAATGGATTTTTCTGTTCAAAAAACCTGTTTGCATTAAAAACACGTGCTTAACAGTTAAGGAAAACATAGTGAGGAAACCGGCATGCCATAGAACCTAAAAAATTCGAAAACATGTGTCAAGTGCACGAAAGGAGCTTTCACCACACTGGTTCGAAAAGAACTAGTGACACGATAAGAAGAAGAATTAAAGTTCAAAATTAACGGTACACTGTCAAAAATTTAATATGGTTTATAGCGATTTTGAAAATCTAAATATGGTCATCGACTTTTGATGCTGACTGTACTGTTTCCTATCTTTTGGAACTTCGCATATTGCTATAATTTTTTTTTAATTTCCTTGTCCTCTATCAACTCCCTCCAGTTGAAAGACAGGGCAAGGAGAATAAGCAGGTCGGATATTGTCTTTGACCGCATGTACTAACAACACCGTCCACATTGTATCTAGGTTCATGATTGTACCTCTTGGAAGACATCCATATAATTGGCGGTGACGCAGTTGTTGGGGTCGATGCAGCATGAGGTCGGGATCACGTGTTGCGGCGAGAGACTCGTCCAATCCGTATAGTTGGACACGCCACAACATTGCAACTAGAACAATGTTAGATGACTATAACAATTAGTGTGGCATTTACAACAGAGCTTTATAAGACTTGTTTAAATGACGGCCCTGGCTATAACAATAGTCGAGCCCAGTCAGCAGGGTAACTAACTAGGTTACAATAAAATTGTATACTTTTGGTCGCCGCCCCACCGCCGCCGCCGTTACGATACGGCGACGGAACAGTTACCTACCTATTATAAGTAATAATAATTTTACCAGAATGTGTAGAGTCCCACCATATACTTTTTTCATTTAGTGCTTTCTAAGTTCTATGAGTCCCACATGTACCTACCTATGGAATTAGGTAGGTACTCGGAACTATCCAATGTTTCGATACAAAAGTTACGACTCTGTGTGATACCTAACCTAGTTGGTTGGTAAGTAACTGCAACTAAAAATGGTTGTATAGGAACAGCATTTACAACTGAGCTCTCGGTGCTTGTAGCGGCTCCGGCTTCAACAGTTGTCGACATGGCAAGTCGCCTAAGCCTTAGGCCAAAGTTCAACTATGAAGGAATCAGGGTAAGTAGGTAGGTACTTTGTTTTAAAAGGTTATCAGACCGCTCATATTTACTAAGGTTCAAATAGGTACTTAATACAGTTAGTCGGGGTCAAAATCGTGTGAAAGGTCAACATTGAGTAACACAAATCATCAATGAAAACTTGAATTCGTAATGGTTTAAGTTTAGACATAGCGTCGCTAATGTAGGTGCACGAGATAATCCTTACTATCTACAGTTAGTTTTCAGCTTGTCCTTATTATAAGAATCTTATTCACTTCGAATTCTATGGATATTTCCCAATTTCCGGAGAAAAACGTACCTCCTACATGCGTTTAGATATAAGTAGGTAGGTACCTAACCTACATCTAAACTATCTACTTAACTTGCAAACTGAAAACCACAAACTAGCAAAATATAGTAGGTATTCGCCATTTTTGATTTAATTTGACACATTTTCACACATTTTGGTGGCTTACAGCCGCCAATTGTTTTTTTTTTCAACATTTAGGTAGCCTATACCTATCGCTTTCGTGACCTAGACGAATCCACCACCATTTGTCAACATCCGTTCAGCCGTTAGCCTTCAGGGTTTCTACAAAAAATCATTTACATACATACACTCGAAAAACATAACCCTCCTTCGTCACAGTCAGGTAAAACCTAACTATTTATTTTAGATATATTTCCAAAAGACAGATTATTAATAATTTTGGACTTTTCACACAACGCCATCTAGCCCCAAACTAAGCAACTTGTACTTACTATGGGAACCAGATAACGGATAGGTACAATACTTATACACTTTTTATTTAAACATTCATGGAATACATAGAAAACACCTAGACCCAGGACAAAACCGATGCTCAACACACAAATGTTTATCCTGAAGCGGGAATCGAACCCGCGACCGGCGGCGGCGTGGCAGTCCAATACACTTGCCATTCGACCATTCAAGTCGTCTTACAGTTGTCTGTGCGAAGTCGAAGTTGGCTTTCCTCGGGTCGTAGGTCCGTATGGTCTGCGTGAGGCCATCATGCAACCCCTTCGCGAAGGTGTCCCGATAGCAACCCACTGAAGCGCCCACTCCAGCATCCATCATGAAGATACAGGCCAGGAATCCACCGTACTAGAAGAAATTACATGACACTCTAATTTAGGGGGATTAAAAGACATACTTGGGGGTAAAATTGGGTATGGGTTGGCAACACTGGTCCGCTGTAAACAAAATTATGGTAGCTGTAAGGTCAAAAACGTAAAGGTGGAATTTTGTGAATAATTGAATTATAATGTTTATATTTTATCAATAAGATTTATTCAGACCAAGAAACTTAGCTATAACAAATGAGGTAAAATTGCTAAATATCGGTCATGGATTTGCAAATGTATACATCCCACTAACGGCTGCGTTGATGTCGGGCACTAATTACAACGCATTTTCTGAAGCTAGTGCACCATCAGGGTAACTTCCACTGTAGAGTTTTGACTCTACTTCTACCGTGCCATCACTGCTTTTTAGACTATGAAGTTTTAAGTGGTGCCATCTAGCTCCAAACTAAGGAGGAGCTTGTACGTTGTAGGTAGTAGGTAGTACCTGCTGTAGGAACCAGGTGTAAT
This sequence comes from Lobophora halterata, assembly GCA_932526365.1. Lineage (NCBI taxonomy): Eukaryota > Metazoa > Arthropoda > Insecta > Lepidoptera > Geometridae > Lobophora > Lobophora halterata. Next base: position 8,562,422 of record OW052001.1, on the reverse strand, counting down.
GGTTTTATACTTTTTAAAAACATATGTACATAGAAAACACCCAGACTCAGGACAAGCACCCATCTTTATCACACAAATTTTTGTCCTAAAGCGGGAATCGAAACCGCGACACACGGCATGGCAGTCAAACCCACCTGTTCATCGATCTTGCCACTCGATCATCCGTGTCGTGTTTGTCTATGTGTGTGTGTGTGTGTGATTAGGTATATTTTGTTGCCTATGTATGAGCTTACAATGTAGAGCAACACCGGTTGTCCTTTGATGATGCACGAGAAGGCGACGGAGCTGAGTAGGATGATGAGGCCCGCGATGCCGACGATGACGTGCGGCGCCGAGCCTGAGAACTCCGGCGACAGCGAGAGGTACTGGTACAGCTGCAGCTCGGCCCACAGCCCGACCAGCAGTAGGAACAACCCGGTCAGCTACAAATTCGATAATGACTTTGTTTATGAATTACATATATTCATACTTATTTAATTTTATTTGACTGGAGGAATTCTATTGTACCTACCTACACAGTCCTATTTTAAACATTATTCATATGTGAAGCAAAACAATACAATCAGGTCAAATGAGGGATGAAAAATGGGGCTGACTTGACTTATTGGATGACTAGCTTATTTTGTTTATGCTTATCTTAAGACGCAATCAGGTGGTTCCGGAATCTGTAGCAGATTTTAATATACATACCTTTTTCTCTATTATGAAGAAAGTTATGTTAAAAGGAGATCTAGGAGCTTAAAATGGCTCGAAGCATTTAGAGAAATTGACAAACAATCATCTGTTGAGCTTTCACGCCTAAGAAACGATTAAAGTGTAAATCTTACCCAAAATATGATGTTGAACACGAAAAGGAAGGTTTTCAGGCAGGCTATCACTGCCACGTTTTTAAATTGATTCCCCATTATTATTTTTGATCAAATTTATGGTACATTTTTTTGCTGCTCCCGTGAGCAAGTGCCAACTGCGAATCGGTGCAAATGTGAGCTATGAAAATAATATTGGAGTGATCAGAGGCGCATGCGCGAATAAATTGGCGTTTCCCGCTTCTTCCTTTGTTTGGAAAAGAAACCTTGAAAATATAAAACATTGGTACCTACAACCTACCAAACTACGAGTAAGTATTACCTACATTTTATAGATAACCTAGGATTTCTTTATCAAGATCCTTATGACGTAAAGTTGGTAGAGCTCCTTCTATTTATTAAATAGTCAGTAAAATAACTGTACCCACTTGGTAAGAGTGATCGTACTTCGTAATGTACCTATTAAATGTAAAATAATGTACTTACCTAACTATTTATTTTGCTACATAAACATTTTAGAATATTTATTTAGATAAGTACTTACCTAGTTAGTATACTCGCTCGTACCTACAAAGGTTATTTCACAGGTGAACCGAAACAAGAGACAAGAGGCAAACTGGCTTGCCGGTCGAAAAAAGGCTTCGACGCGGTTCTTTGGTTCGCGGTTAGTTCAGATTTGAACCCCAACGCACGCGCATGTCTGTCTCTTGCGCGAATTACACGCGAACGATAATATTCACACGCGGACGATACTGATATACCAAAATTAAAAAAAAAAATAACTATCCTTTCTCTATTTTTTTTCAATTGATTTTTTCCATTCACTGAATATTGCTCTAATGTGAATTGAATTTGAAGCAATCACGATGATTTTCCGAGCGAATTTGTTCGTGATTGGACTAATTTTCCGAATTACATCCGTGTCCCCGGTCGCTGAAATTGATGCAAACGAAGGTAAGCATTTATTGCTGTTCCTATTTATGCAGTGGATAGTAGGTATCATTATTTTAATTTTGTTTTACTTGCATTAATTGATGAGCCTGCTGACTACTGTTTATTTAAACGAACTCTATGAACACAATTATTCTATACGATCGTCAATATGCATATTTTTACTCCACATTGGTACACACATACTTACGTATTAAATTAAATTAAATTTATATCTTTATCATTGAAATACATAAACAGAAATATCAACCAACATGCACATCAATATCTCAAAAAATTTCTTTGGGAAATGAACTACTATCGTTGAGGAGTTTTAAGTTTTCGGCAAATAATATTTTTATTTTGATAGAACAAGTTAATAATTTACCTATTGTTTATATCTTAGTACCTACTCTGTGATATTACTTTGTACGTTCACAAGAACATACAAAGTAATGTCACAGAGTACAAAGATACATGATGAAGAAGGGATACATGTATCCCTTGTTGCCACGACGCGACGACTGTTTCTTTTTTAACCGGCGATAATAAAAATAAGGAGACTCAACGTGTACGTATTTTTCAAGTCGGTATAAATGACTCTAAATAATGTAGTCTTTAGAAATACTTTCTACGGTTCTCCAAATTACTAAATAAAACAATGTATTTTGATTGAGCTGAAATTCGGTATGGTTGTAGTTTATGAGCCGGAAAAACAAAGGGTACTTTAAACTCCAATAAGACGCGGGTCAAGCCGCGTGTAGCATCTGCTATTTATCTGCAGATAAATAGCAGATAGCGTCAATAAAGCAAATAGAATGGAGAGAATTTGCGACAAAATAAGGAAAAGAGCATGTCAGATTTGCATAAAGCACGCTCTTGAATACCTAATATCGTTGACCTAACGGTTGCATAGCTCGAAATTGGAATATTCAAAAGGCTAAAATAAAAACACCTATGCAAGTTTGCGTGTTCAAAAACACCTCAACCTACCTACTTTTAATTGCTTACTTAACACACTCCATTTTGCGCTACAGCTTTCAAAATATTCAATTTCACCACTCAAAAATAATCGTGCAACGGTTTTCGTTTCGATCATGCTAATAAGTAAGTAAGATATCCTACCATTTTTTTTCACGGTAACGTTGTTTTACTTACGTCGGAAATATATAAAAATAAAGTTAAACGCGATAAAGACCCGTTATAATTTAATTATTAAGTACATTTTTTTTGTTTGATTATTTATTTACTTTTACCTGAGTACTTGTTTATGTATATTTAAGTAACTCAATTGTAAAGTTTCATAAAAAAAAAAAAAAAACTAATTTTTTAGAACTTGAGTTTTCATCGTTTTCGAATAAGTGACAAGTAACGTGATGCTTAGTTTATGGATGCCTGAACCCTATTCACCGCAAAATCATAATCATAATCATAATCTTTATTGCAACAATGTACATAATAATTGATTGATTCAGGCGTTACTTTGCGGAAATCCATAAATATCAACAATTGTTGAAATGTACATAATGGTGATAGGTCTTAACTAAGATCACAAATAAGATATGGTAAGTACATTGGCCCTGTCAGGGCACAGCAGAGTTACTAATCACTATGTGATACCTAGCAATTACCTAGGCGTTTTAAAAACCATAGGTGGAGATAAACTTAAATAATATAGGATCAATTTATATATACATATCTTAAAAAAAATTGTCGACGACTACGAAGAGTACCTACCCAGAAGTATATATTTCACACTTTTCCCATGGCCATGGCCATCTAACATAACGGCACTCGTAATCCATATCAGCCTCAAAGATTACGTGACTTCCCTCAGTAATTTTTCTGTGCTGAACACGACATATACACCATTCATGTGATAATTGCTTGTTAGGCCGCCTTTGTAAGTCTGCACCATTATTTCTTTATTTCTCAGACATGGTGACGGAATAATAAATAAAAATGAGTTACTTATATTTTCTGAAAGTTAGGAATGAGACGTTTAATTGGCTTTAGATACAATAACTTAAATTACTCTAGATTAAAACAGTACAGACCATGTCAGTGAGTTTTGAACGTATAAATCTTTGTGTACAGTTAGCTGCACAGTGCAAATACATGTATACACTCCCAAGCTTTAAAATTATATTTATTCGAAATTTTGCAAAGAAAAGTGCATGCAAGCAATTTCAAATTAATTTAGTCATCTTATTTGTCAGAATTCTTGTTAGAATAAGAATGTTTTTTACAAAATTAAGAGTAGGTATAATATTAATGTGAAAGCTTGAGACTGTGTACATGTCTGTGCAGCTGACTGTACCTACCTAATAAAAGACTACAAGCAAAGCAAGCGCCAGGAAACCTTTAAGCATTTCTCAAAGCACCCAACTAACTAAAGATGGTATCTTGTACAGTACTAGCGCACCACCACCGTGACGTATTCAATGCTGACGGGAAACGTTCATCTAAATGCTATCTATGTCACAGATCGCAGACGCCGGCATTCGGCCCATCTGCACGGCTTATCTCGCCATCGCAGAGATAAGCGCACAAATTAACTGCACGGAACAATCCGTACCGCCACAATATTACAGTACAGTCATTGATGTCGTCCCCGCTATCAGCCATCTTCATTATTTTCATTGTTTACATGACACGGATTGATTCGTTTGATCGTTACCGAATCGACCCGCAAACGTATCTAGGTCGCGGACAATAACTAAAGATTCGTAACGAATCGACTTCTTTAAACTTATACCGTTCGGGGTTTAGTATGTAGGTTCTGTACCTGTTCTGAATTTTCGCAAGTGTAAAACAAATGTCGGAAACTCGGTCATTGCGAACGCGGAACAAGGGTAATGTGCCCTTGGCTTCAAGATCAGGTTCACTCGATGGGCGCGAGTACATCGTTCACTTGCACCGTGATAGATTACCCGTGTCCAAAGCAAACTACAGCAAAAACGAGACACTATTTGCAACATCGTTGCTTAGATATTTGCTTAATCCATAACTGCTCTATTATCACCGGTCGATTTCTAAAAAGACAGCTTCACTATGTATGTTTTTTAGGTATAAGCCTGGATATAATATAGACAAAAAAAGTAATTTGTACTTTCTGAAATTCTATGGTACTTTGTATGGAATTGGACTTGACTCGGACATTTGACATTTGACTGAATATTTTTTATAATTTTTACAACATAGTTCAATAAAACATGTACAGACAGCGTCATAGATAAGTATCCCCCTTGCATTATAATATCCAGCTTCAAATCCATTTTAATCACCGTCGCGGCGAATGGCGAAGTTTTGCCTTTAAAAAATAGATTATATTTGTATAACCATATGTAAGCCAAAAATAATTTTAAGTATTACAATTTTTGTAAAGGATTTATAGTTGGGTGTCTTGCGCAAGGGGGATACTTATCTCTGACGCTGTCTGTACCTACCTATAATCAATAACTTGACACGAATGCGATAATTTACTTGACACTGGCTAAATACACTAAGCCAAAGGAGCCAAAAGCGAAGAATAAACGTTCTTCGTTAAAATGGAATTCTTAGACTGCAACGGACCAGACGAAACGAGCGCTTCAAAGTGGGATACTCGAGACGTTATGACAGTTGTTGAACGTGACAGTATTTTTGAACAGGTGCAGATCCATAGTGCGCATGCGCATGTCATTACATCAGTGGAACAATTCGCGGTCGACATTAGCATGCTAACGGTAGCCCCGGAGTCGCGACCAACCCCGACCCGCGACTGGCAGCCGGCAAACCGCTCTAATAACTTCTCCACCACACTCCTTAAGCTCAATTTCCTGTGGCTTTGTTTATTAACGAGTGGATCATTACCATCCTAGCAGTAACAAGCTAAGATCTTTACAGTACTAGAATGTTGTTGGGAGGAACCACCACTAATGCTGCTAATAACAAAAAACTGCTTTATATTCCCGTTAAAAAAGTTAAGGTAAATTAAAATGGCATTTTACTGTTTGCAGCGGTTTCTTGTGGAGAAGTTGTTTAACTTGTAGGTAGAGATGACAAGATGTCTCATGAAAGTGAGTAGACATGTTATAGATTACCATAAGCTAATGAGTGAAATGTCGCGTCATATCACTGTTTTGTTTTTTGTGCGGTGCTCCAAATGACACACGTGTGAACTTTCACTACACGTTTGACTAGACGTCGCAATAATTAGTAGATTTTTTTTACCATTGCTTGTCGGCGTTTCCCATGGCGAGCGGCATTGTCACAGGCGCTCTACTTACATGGCACCATCGATCTACAATGATTGAATATATGTATTAAATTCAACGTGCAAAATGTTGAGTTCCTAACCGCGATATTTGTACAGGTTTGTTGATTTCGTAGGTTTATTAAATCTCAATATAACGCAGTGCTGTGATACCTACATCTGAACAATTTCACTGACGGCATTAGTCTTGAAAAATACTTTCTTTGATTTTACATATTGATTGATAAAGAGAGGATAAACTTTTTTGCTCATATTTTTCGACCGTCAGATTTTTCGACAGCGACACAGAATATTTGGAACCTAAAAATTATTAAGCTTTCTATATTGGAAATGAGGGCATATGAGTAGGTACAGTAGGTCGTGTTCATCAAATAAAAAATAATATACCCTTTACGGTACATTGACGACATAATAATTACACGCTATCAATGAGTTTCGAATAGCCTAAATTATCTTTATTAGTTAAATCTGCATGACTACAAGATGAGCTTATAAAATGTCGACAGTAATGCCAGTACTTGAGTCACGGCATAATTGCTTGAGTAGCTATGGACACCGGTTCTAAAATTGATTATTGCTGCAATAAATCAGCACAGTAATTAATTGAACATGGATTTGCAAGGGTTATAGGAACTACTCTTTCATAAAATAATACCAATCACAACAAGCAAGACTCGTAATTCGGTAAATTCCGTTTTCCTCGCCGATTCTAGATTTAGGGCTGAAGGCGAAGACCAGCTATGTATGAACTTTGCGCGGATCCCAACTGCTATTTATAGTAAGCACCGTTGTACATACACGGATGCTTCTAACATAAATCCACTGGGTGTCATAAAACAAAGTTGCTGAACGGAGTAGGTTACTCAGAGTCCTGACTAACTATCCAGGCCAACGGGATCTATGTACAGCTTATACCTTTCTCGAAGCATCTTATTAGGTAATAATTTAATTTTCATCTGCAAAATAAAGCTATTCAATAACGGGTGCAGATCCTTAAAAGTTCTGTTTCTATTTATGGATCCGACACGGTGCCCACGCAAAATGCGTGGTACCGAGTAGACACATAAATCCTTTTTTGTCTTTATTAAATGTGTCGTGATGCGGTTTAAGTGGCTCCTCGTTCGCCCCAGTCAAGATCTTTACATTGAATTGTGGAGATTAAACAGATATTTGCGGTCGGGTTGAATGCTGGGCCCTGGGCTCTGTCTTCGGTTCCCTAACCACCCGTTCTTAGGAACGTTTACCGCTTGAAAACTCGCTGTTGTAACCGTCCATTTTATTTGCTATCGACGTAGCCGTTACCCGTAGTTATTTCTGTGGCGCCCGAGATTAGCTGACTAAGCTCGCTTGTATGTAACATTAAACATGGATGGAGTAATGTGCGAAGAAATAAGCACGTTTATGACGTCGTTACATTGTTGTCTTCAGCATTTGTAGGTTATGTTATTTCACACTTACCTATGTGCAAGCTGTTGACCTGTATTGTCTGGTTTTTTATTTTGTATATTTGCGTATTCTGATGTTTACTAAAAATTGTCGATTGATAAATAATTATAATAATAAATATATTAGACATTTTACACAACGCAATCTACCCTCAAAATAAGCAGAGCTTGTACTATGGGACCCAGATAACTGATAGGATATGTAGAATACTTTTTTGTAAATACATTCATAGAATAAATAAAAAACACCCAGATTCAGGACACACCGATATTCATCCACAAATGTTTGTCCTGAAGCAGCAATCGAACCCGCGACACCGGGACGAGACAGTCCAATACACTTGCCACTCGACCATCAAAAAAAAACGTAAAAGTGAAACTCTAATTTCTTAAAGTTTTAAATACTTAAACATAGTCCTAATAGCTTAATTACAGTTTCTTAACAAAAGATATCAACGCGCTCGAGGGCTACGCCACGCCACGTAGCATCCTTGATTTATTTTGTAGTCTTAAATTATTTTACTTCTTTTGTTATTATAATCATCAAATAAATGGGTTCAAATCAACGTCACACATTTCCTTCGATTACGTTTCGTACAAAATAAGTAAAAAATGTGTGGTAGGTAGGTATGTATGTAGCGTAGGGTGAGAAAGAATCAGAAAGTCAGAATTACTTATATTATTTCTGTACTATCTAATCCAATTATTTATTACGACTGGGGTTCCATTTAATTTTAATTCCCTCTTTTGAGCTATCTAAGCTAGCCCATTTCAATCCTCATTCAATTATCGAAATTGGCATGACGCTATTGTGACAAACTTCTCTTTAGTTGTTCTTTCTGTACGCGCGTCTTTTGTGGGTCAAATTTAATTGAATTCAGTAAAAACCAATTTTACACGCACACCTAATAAAAGACGTACAATACTACAGTAGTTTGACATTGTTAGCCTGTTTTCTTACTTAGTCCATAGATCTGTACACAGTTCTATGAGTTGAGTTGTACCGAAGAGTCGGATCAGAGTTTTGAATACAAATTGGCGGTAATAAACATGTCTTATACCTATTAGTCATCAGAGACAATGATTTTAGAGAAGTGAGCAGATGCTAGATGATAGATAGGTTCTATCAGTATAATATAATAACTATCAAGACCTGTTAGAAAACGTTTAAAAACAAAGACTGTCAATTCAATACAATTTGAATAAATAGTGCCACAATGCCTTAAAAAAGCCAGACGTATACTATACCTAGATACTATACCTAGAGCTGAAGCTGCCATTTGTGAAAATATGCACCGATTATAACAAAGACCTCTCTGCCTAGGGTACCTGACTAAGAAGGATGCATAAGTAGTACGCTAGAAAAAAACTTAGTCACTTACACTGACTGGTTCTGCGTCTCCCACGAAGTAATTTCGCACGAATGGGTCACTGAATTTCAAAATAAATAATATTTCCGTTCAGTGACTCTCCCGAATCGAGTTACAAAGCTGTTTTGCTTTTAATTTATATTTTTGTAGAGTAGGTAAAAATAAATAAACTTAGCATTTGAGGCTTTAACTTTACAATTTGACCAATTTTGTGTTTAGCTGGTATTATATCGTTGAAAGTCGAGAACAAAAGAGAAAAGTGCTTTTCAAGCACGTTTCCAATTTACAATACAACGAATTAAGTGACAGTAAAAGAAAACAAAGGTGTGATCGCTTTATTATTTTATGGACGTTATAGGCAAACGGAATTTTGTTATGGACGTGAGCGCAGCGATGCATATCTTCGGCCTGGTTATATTTTATGAACTAGGTTCCCGTGTACCTACTTACTTAGGTAAAAATTGTAAGAAAACCTTTGACAACACATACTCCAACATATCTGCAAAAGTTGGTAAGAATAGATCACCCTGAACTCTGAAATTAACTGGGTGTAAATTCGGTTTTCTATATTGGTAAACAGGTCGCCCGCGATGCAGGCATTATGTGGGGGCCACGTATTACCTACTCTAGTCTAGGCTCTATTTATAGGTACACTATATTTTATGGTAAATAAACGATTTGTATCTGTATGGATATAGTTTATTACATTATTTGTTTACCTTCCTATTTAACTAGATTTTAATTTAACAGGTAAGTTACCAGTACTTTATTTTTTCTCAAATTTCGAGAACACGTCCTACTGAGCGATTCATTTACTACGGTTAAAATTAAGCACGCTTTCAATATTTCCGAGTAAAACATTTGCATTTTACGAAAAACATTTGAAGAACAAGTAAACTGGTTGTAAAGTAAAAGAAGATACTTGAAGGAATAGGTGGTAAAGTGTCACATAAATGCAAACACAGTACCTACCTACTTACCTAGCATAAGCCACAATAATTACGTTTTGGAACTGATGTCTCATTAGTAGTAGCAAGGAGCGGTATGATCATTCTTGATTGTTTGCAATCCTTGGTTTGCGACCAGCGCTCACTGTGCTGTGCCGTCATTTCCCCGTCATTCATGCGTCATAGATGAATGACGATGTTCCTATAGAACAAGAAGTATCAAACCAAAAGGGAATCGTCAAAAATTATCAGACACCTTGTCAATAAAAATGAAATATCTCCATTTTCAAATAATGTTTGTTACTTTTTACGATGTAGTTTTATTAACAATGAAAAAGCCTAGTAGGTAGTTTTACATATAATAATTATCTAGCCCTGTTAATTCTCTTTTTCGTTAATTGGCATCGGATCAAAATGTACTAGAAGATAGCCAAAGTGGCTTCTTTTTTTGTCGCATTTTTAATGTACTACATTGTGATTCTTTACTTTAATACTTCTGTGGTTTGAGTCTACTCCCGCATTTGAGAAAAGAGTAGTGGTAGAAAGGGACATGATTTTTAAGGGGAATAGGTAGGTACCTTTACTTACATAGAATGCAAATTCAAATGATGCCGGAGTAGCGGGCGATTCGATGACATGGAATCAGATGGCCCCATAAAGCTCGCCAGCCAGGAAGAGCGCAACGCGTGAAACCTTCATTGTTTGGATAAAGCCGTTTCGCCCCACTCACCCGCCACAATGACGCCTCCGCTGAATGCTCATTTATATGCATTATTTATTACAAAACGGAATTCATAACTATTGTTTTATATAAAGTACACTATTCATAGGTACTGTTATTTATTATTAGAATTAAAGGTTGCCCCGGCCGACGATGACAAACTCTGATTCTAGTAAGACTATTACTGAATGATTTTCAAACACGTCTACTTGTACAATGGTTAGGTACTTTAGATAAATATTAAAAAATTTTTTAGCTGGCCCAATGATGCTAGCAAGCTTATCTGCAGCACTGCAGATATAATAAATAAGTGACTAGACTATAGATATATATAATCTAACCTAACCTAACTCTTTGTAAAGAACCTGAGCTAGAGGAAGTTATGTAAGGCAGGTAGGTAAGTAGTACCATAGTATTTGTGCTATGTACGGCAGGTCATTAAATCTGCCAGAATCGAGCATTCAATCCGTTGCCAGTTAGTTCACAGGTATGTGATGTATTGTTGGCGAGGACACAGGTGTTCCGGTCCAGTCGCCAGGTCATGCCTACGAATCCGTCATACCAGTATAATGCTCTGTAGGTAATAGGCATCATGCAAAAATGGCAACAAGTACCCAGGTACAATAGAAAATTGCAGACCCGTACTGTACTATACTTACACAATAATTATGTACTAAATTTACTAGAACTTTAGCGACTAATAATACAAACATAAATGCATTTTCCTGCGAACACGAAGTAAATAGGTAAAAAAAAGTAAAGAATTTTACAGAAAAAGCACCGTGCTAACTGAGCAGGCTTCTAAGTTTCAACTATAGCATTGTGTGTTCAAAAGAAAGAAGGTTTGTTTGTTGATTAGGTAACGTTCAATAAAATGCCTAGGTACAAATTAAGGTAACTATTCGTGGGATCTAAAGGATAGCTTTGGATGAAATAACTAACTTACAGATAGGATATGGTTTATAGATGGTAATGATATTATCACAGTAGAGGTATACCTACATTCTAATAATAATTTCTGTGTCCACTTGAAAACATTCTGATAATTTCATTCACTCTAAAAAGCCATTAGAAGCTGTGCAAAATGTTCCGTGAAGTAAAACTAATAGGATTAATTTTTAATAGATTTCGAAACGGTTAATTGGCCGCACGAGATGCAACTTAGGAAGGTCGTTATCTGCCAATACCATGCCTCTTAGATTAGAGGTGCTCTGCAGGCTTTAATTTATCAATTATTATAAAATAATTATTAACAAAGGACGGAAAATTTGTAATTGGTCACCAACTGATAAAAGACAAAAGTTTTTTTTTTTATTTCATAAAAGGTCTTACAATGAGGCACAGCATATTAACTAAGAAATAAAAAAGGAATACAATAAAATAGCAAATAAGGTATAGGAAAACAATTACAACATAGTTATCCACCACTCTACTCCTTTTTTTAAAGTTAATTTTATAATTTAATATAAATTGTACTACGACGTGTGTGTCTATTTAATATTTGGTATTCAAATTCAATCTTTCAGACTAAAAATAATAATACCGTTGGGAGGCGTCCCCTGCAGGATGCCGTTTAGATGGGTACCAACACAGTGTCATATTCTGCCGTAAAGCAGTAATGTGTAAGCATTACTGTGTTCCGGTTGGAAGGTCACTGTAGCTAATGAAATTACTGGGCTTTCGAGACTGACCATCAAAATGCCTCAATGTGGACGAGCGCGTTAGCAGTGTCGCTCCGGCCTATGTGAATGAAAATCCTGTGTAGCACTGTTCTGGTCATGAGCGCAGGCGTGATCTCTTACCATCAGGAGACCGCTTAGTTCGTCTTGTCCCATGTTAACATAAAAAAAAGATCCCTCTATCGTAGATAATGCTTTGTAGTCATTCATAAATACATAGATATACATAAATAAAGCAACTTCCAGGAATCTAGGTCCTAGATTAACACGATAACACAAACATAAATAGCAAGCGAATGTTTGACCAAAAGCCCTACATTCCCTTTCATTTAAAGAAAGAACGAGGCCAGAGTCTTATTTTATTTAGTTTTCGGAATCATAATTACCTACAATTACTGCGTAAATGATGCTACCTCTGTACGTGTCGAAAGGCCATGTCCGTGTTGTCTACATTTGGTTAGCTCCGGCGCAGTTTTGCTAAAAATGTAAAAAAAATGCATTTTCTGCTATTCATATCAAGGCTTACTTACTTTTATATACTTACTTTTGGTTCCTTGAGTCCTATCGGGGGCATTGGGCCAGTTAAAACGGTTCTGATTTTATAGGCATTTGAATACCCACCCATATGGTTTTAGGCCTACTGTAAATTCGTGACAGTTTGTAAAAAACAAAAAAAATTTTGGTAATTTCACACAACGCTATCTATCCCCAAACTAAGCAAGTGTGTACTATGGGAACCACATAACTGATATACTTTTTCTTTTTTGTAAATACCTACTAAACACATACAATCATTAAAAATACCCAGACTCACACTGATGTTTATCGTACAATTGTTTGTCCTGAAGCTGGAATCGAACCCACGACACCGGTATGACAGTCCAACAGACTTGCCACTAGACCATCCGTGTCGTCGGAACGGACTGATACATAGATGCGCATAAACAGCCACGACAGATATGGCATCGGATCTTAAAGAAGAGAATAGAGAGCAAGTGAGTCACGCGTGTTAATTGACCAAACCGAGACGTTTTAATTCAAGGTTAGTTGAACAAAACAATATTTTAGAATTGATGCTGCGATCCAAAAAAAACTTTCTAGTTTTGAGAAAAAAGTTCATCGTCATCGTTTTGATTGAAATCCGTAACGAACATCAAAAATTATCATAGTATTTATTGCTAAATATCGCAAAAAACTTATTAGAGAAATAATGGGAAGAAATGGAATTAAAATAGATGGAAAATATGTTAGCAATTCCAAATTTGCTTATGATATCATACTTTTCTTTTATCTTCAAAACAGTAAAAAAAGGTGTGATACTGTAGTGTAGAGTAGTTGCCCATTTATTTTATTTTACATTTATTTTGGAAAGTATGTAGGTATCATTCAATAACTCTAGATACTAATATGAATTCCATGTACAAGAATAAAATAACCTGGAAAAACCCTGGACCTTCATTTTTTAACATGTTGTAATTTCTTTAAAAAATAGTCCATAAGCTTGCAATCCTATACCCCCAAATGTTATGCACGTGTTGCTCTTGCGAGACTGCTAGTCAACAGTTATAACGATAGTCTTGTCACAAATGCTCTACGATAAACTCGCTCCTGCCTACCTTGTGGTTCACGAACTCCACTTTAAGAAACCCTTTTTTTAACGATGAGAATAGTAGATTATGCACTAAGGGGATAAAGCAGTGTCTTATGTCGCGGGTGGCATATTGAACCCTGAGCTAACGAGGGACTCAGTTAACTCCTGAGCGAAGCGAAGGAGTTATGTAGAGTCCTGAGTGACGCGAGGGGTTCAAGCTACCCAAGACGAAGACAGGCTTTATCCCAGAGGAGCATACTCTACTTTTCACACCTTCTGCGAGGCAATAAAAAGCCAGGGCTCCGAACTCAGCAGCCAACACCGTATTTTGTTTCACAATCTATGAAGTCGCGCCTTTTTTCTTTTTTTTATGAGTGGCCAGTTAGAGTTAGAACAAACCTTTTTACAATGCCATATGGGCGTTCTTTTACTTAGAGTTTTCCACGAGTTTCCACACGAATTTGACGTTCCAAACTCAAATCACATTACAACCCTTGGGAGTTTCATACAACATTACCTCCCTAGAGAGGTAATGCTTTGCTTTACCTTGATGATAGCATGATATGTAAGCGAGCGAGCAGGTGGTGTGAAAAATACATAAATGCATCCCTCAGGCCGGGACAGGCCAGAGGGTATGTTGGACTCACCAACAGAAGGCAGAATATCGTCTAAAAACCCATCGAGTTCTCGACAAGCGCCTTGGTAACAAGTTCGTAATTTCGGAATCTTTCGCGGCTTTGAGAAACCCTGGTCTAATTAGATCAAGAACTATTTCAAGGAACATGCTTGCTTTCCAAGATTAAGTGCAACTTTCTAGATAAAAATGTTATGTTTCATTTCGTAGCTTAGACCACTTCATCGCGCTACATAGATAAATTTCTCATTAAGTACTAGAGCTGCGCTATCTGAAATTCTGAACACGAGACTTCGAAAGCCATAGCCCGAGGCTATGGCAATGGCGCGGACCACTCATTTTTCGTATCTGATGCCACTGCTAGGAAATTCAAACTCCGACGTAAACTTACTTTTTACATTGATCATTGGTGTGGCAACAAAGCGGTTATGTACCGTAAGTGTATTCAGTAAAACCTTTACCTCACTACAATGTCCGTGTAGCTAATTAAAGTGTTATAGTAAAAGTAAAAAGAATTTATTTTATTAAAATTACAACTCATTCTAATATACATTCATTTAATAAATAGTCGCCTCTAGCGTAGGCCTCCCCCATTTCTTTCCACTCTCTATCTCTGTTTACAGTGTTAATAAGCTCTACCTAATTCAAAGTTACTTACCTACATATTCTTTGGTAGCTTTGAGCCATGCCAACACTACAAATACAACATACCATATTTGTAACGATGAATAGAATTATAGAACATACCTACTTAGCTACTTACCTATAAGTTTTATTATTTTAACGCATGCTCCGGCTATAAAATTAATAACATTTATGTCACTATCATTATTTGCATAGAAATAGGTCCTATATCAAAGTTATTGGGTCGTCCGTCTCGCCTCAATGCTGAATTCAATTTAGTCCAGTAGAAATGATGATCATTTTTACTGGACTGAATTGAATTCAGCCTCTAAAGATTGTTTCATTCTCATAACTTTCAGCATTAATAACTTCTTCATGCGACGGGTGCTGGTTATCTGACACCTGTGAATAATATGGTAGGTATTTGATCATGCGAACTAAATCTTCGTAGAAATAAGATGCAATAAGTCCCTATTATTATAGAAGCTGTTAATCTGAGAGCTGATAAAGTATGCTACTATATACTTATGTACTTAGGTTTCTTACAAAGCCAACTGAATAAAACTCAATGCTTATCCACAAGTTCTAGAAGCATGAACAAGGCAGCAAAAAGGTTGATTCCTAAAAAAAGTAACTTGGATGCAAACAAAGATTCGCTATAATACAATCGTTATGAATCATTACTAGGCTATTTATTGGCACCCTAGAGTTTAGTGCGTAACAAAAACAAGGAAATTATAGATTATTTAATTTCAGTATACTTTTATTACCTACTTTTAGAAGCATACTGAAAAATAATTTATAATTTCCTTGTCTTTTCGCATTGAACTCTAGGGTGCCACTATTAGGCGGGGATCCAATAATAGGTTGGTTTACCCTACATTAAATCGTATTTTTTAAATATTTATGTGACAGAATCACCACCGGTTGTTGCCTGAGAGGCGGCTGAGTGGGCAAGTCAATGGGTTACTGGTACGGCCATTGCGTTGCCTGTGCATCCAACCGTTATGGTGAATATTACAGCGTTTGTTTTTGGGTCAAAAGTCATCTAGATTTTGGTCACACGTTTGAAATTTCAACATTCTCCGCAGTTAAAATACCAAGATCTATGACAATAAAGAGAAATATTCTTCTTCGTGCTACTTAATATTTTCGTATAATTAAAGAATAGTATTTCTAACGGCATATTAAACTGTTGAGAAAAACTCAGCTTCTCTAAAACTGAGAACTGAAAAAATAACGAAAACCGTAACTGCTCTGACCAATATTTGCGCAACACTAAATGTTACTTCTTTAGCTGAAAAACTGGTAGGCCTATATTTGCAGGATTTTGCAATAAATAGATGTTTTGAACCAAATAACACATTTAAATGAAATTTATATGCAGTTAAAATTTTGATGTGACAAAGCACAGAGCTGAACTACTTAATTGTCTACGCACAGCTACGTAGGTTGGTAGCTCTACGCTCGATGATGCTATTTAAGAAGGCGCTTCAACGCTTTCAAAATAAAATAAAAACTTTTGGTGTACATATTTTGCAACTGAAGGTTACATAACATGCCTCTGTGTTTCAGAGGTGCTACATTTGATAGGCGAGCCAGACTTCAGAGATGTACAACTGCGCTGGGAATATGGAAACGAGGAAGAGATCAAGCCGAAAGTTCTGGCGTTCCAAGTGCACTACTGCGAGCTTCAGGCTTGGGGACAGTACCGCTGCAGAACGAAGGTAGGTTTCCACTACCTAGGTACTTCATAAAAGTATTTTGTAATTACTTTATACAAGAAGTATATTTTTCTAAACATTAGAAAAAAAAGAGAAAGAGGACTCCACAAAAGAAAGAAAGATAAAAAGTGTAAAAGCTCCAAAAAGAAAGAAAGAAAAATAGAAAGAAATAAATTTATTATTTTTGAGAAATAAACTAAATAGGTACTGACTTACAAATTATTATATCCGAAGCAATGGGGCCCTTCACAATATCCCATCATAAATAAAAAAAAATGAGTGGATTGATGATTGGCTGTTGCTCAATCACGCCAAAACTACTAAACTGGAAGCTAAAATAGATTCATGACCCTCAGTGACTGAGTTAAGATGTTCGAGCATGAGTCTGGCGGGAGTCATGAACTCGTGAATCTAATGAAATGTATGGCAGGACCATTCCAATACATAAAGGTACGGTAAGTTCTTCGCTGCACCGCCGCCGCCGCGTGCCGTTGTAAAGGTCACCTGTACCCTTAGTACGAGTTTGATAGTTTCCAAAACTCAATAGTTTTGGTGAGCTCGCTCAAACGAATAGTTTACGTTGTAATCGGCAGTACGGGCTAAATTTTTCGTATTAAGTTTACACGATATCAACCATCGACTAGCTCGATTGAACGAACTTCATGGTATATACTTCTAACTCTTTTACACGTTGGCAAAAGAAAGAGACGAACATATCCTTTACGTTTGGCGCTTTGTACCACGTTTTGTTTTTTTTTTATTTGCGCATAGTGTTGGCTAAAGTCATATGACCATACTGCCTTGTCATACGTTTATTATTATTTTTTTATGGAGGCGTCGTTTTTTTAAAGGAAAAATGAGCCCATCATAATTTAAAATTATGGATAGATTTCATAGAGTGGTAATTATTTCTCTCTCTCTGGAAAAAAGCCTACAAGATGTGTCTCGAAATTTGTATAATAACCCTACCCATATCCATAATTTTAGAAATGGTGACTTAAATAAACCGGCCGAAGGCCCTCATGTCAGGCTGAGAGCAATAAAATGTGGCAGGATTTACAAATATTTACAAATACTAGCTTGTTCGCATAGCTCTCACCGAATTTTATGTAGTGAGTGCGAATACTACAAAAGTTTTCGTAAACGTCATAGTTTACTACCACTGACTTGTCAAAGTTAGAACTCGTACTGCCAAAGTGCCATAAACAGCTCGAAAACTTTTTTCGTTTTCGAATACTATGTGTCGATCAAACTCATACTGCCGATTTTAGTTCATGAAAGTTTTCGCTAGGGGCGCTGTAAGCAAATGTATGGGAGGAAACGAAACTACATATAGTTTTCGAAAACTATCAAAACTCGTACTAAGGGTACTGTATCGCTCTTGCATAAGGCAAAAAGCTCATATAGAGCTATCACAAATCTTTCAATAGCTACGGCTCGAGCACTTAGGATTTAGTTACTAGACATCATGAACAGTTAGTTTTACATCTAATTGCAAGGAACAAATAAATTAATTATTAGATAAAATCGTAGGAAACTAGTTTAGTTTAAGTTGAGTTTCGAAACGGGAGATAATGGAGCAAGGTTCGCAAGCGTGACTGTCTTTCGCGACAAGAAAAGCCGTCATTACTGGGGTTACCTAAGTGTTAATGCACAGCTAGCTTTAACTCGTTTTGTCGAGAAAACGGAAGAATTGTTGCTGTTATTTAACTTACCATTGAGACAGGCATTGATTCAACCGTAAATTATTGTACCTACGTAACCTATCTACGTTATTTAATTTACGATTGAGATAGGCATTAATTCAATCGTAAATTATTGTAGGTACCTACGCAACTTCATGAACGCAGGTAACGTTAATAAGCCTTCAGATTATTGCAAAACGGACTCAATTTATTATGAGACTATATTTTTTCTGCGGAAAAAGAAATAGGTAATAAAAGTAGTAAAATCTGCAATAATAAGCAAGTAGTTTCTATCGGATAGCCTTTTATCGGCATAAAAAAAACCACTAATAATTGAGATTAGCTGACCCACTACGAGCGACTTAGTTTAACAGCTCGTAAGAAAGAGAACAAAAGAAATAAAAGGTCGAGCCGTTTTTGAATTTTAGCGAGACTAAAGCTCCGTACTCACATACGGTTTTACTCGATAGTTTTACTCCAAAACGAGTAAATATTAACGTGTGGACTGCGAAACTTAAAGCTCGAAGGCTCGCATCGAGCCGGCTCGATGGAATTAAGGCTCGAACGGTTCGGTAAATACTGCACCTACAGTGCGCGTCACTCGATAGATAATGCTGAATGTGTGGACGAAAGTTCATGCCCGACATGATACTCGACATGATAGCTCGATCGAGCAAAACCGTATGTGAGTACGGTTTTGCTCAAAGCTTTACAGCATTTTTTGGTTAATGAAAGAAAATATAAAAGTCTCTTTTATTTACATGATGTTTCTTCTCAGGTAGTGGAAAACATAGACGACACAGTCAAGACAACTGAATCGCCTTCAACCACGACGCAAGCTCCACTTTCCCGGCGAGCCTACAACACGCGGATTACAGGCCTGCGGATGGCGACCACCTATTCATTCGAAGTGCGCCCAGTGACCAGAGACGCGCGTGACCTTGCTGATCCTCACTCTATCGGCGCCAAATTCATCATCGTTCCTACCAAGGGATGTACGTATTGAGTTGATAGTATTGTAAGGCCTATTGAGCTTTGGTCATAAAACTGTTGATGGTGTGGTTTTGCCTTTTGCATGTTATGTCTACATGGATCTATGAGTTATCGGATAAGTGTTCTATATTATATGTAGGTACTTATACATAGATACATAGATTCTTTGGTAGTAGCATTATAGCATGAACATATTTTTTGTAAACCAAATAATGATATAGTAGAGAAGAGACTTGATCAAAAGGGATTCGCAGAAAATAAGTATACCAGAAATTTGTTATGGACTTGCCAGGTAACAATATTTAGGGGATGTCGTGTCGGAAAGCTAAATAAAGTTGCATATCAAAAACAAATGAGTACGTAACGTACCTACATACACGTACCTACGTAGCTATTACAGTCGCCGAAAACGTGCCACCGACACCGGCGACACGTGTGGCGGCGGCGACGCGCTACAGCGACAAAATGTATGTGAACTGACGGACGGTCGCCTGCCACCGGTCGCAATGGTCGGTGGCTCGTTTGCAGCTACATTCATCGTTTGGCAAACCCGGGCACCTAGCTCGAGCCAGCTCGCAAAAGCTCGGCTTGGGCGCCGTACTCGCTCTGCTGTCACTCTGCCATTTTGTAGAAATCCAAATTCTGACTGCACAGATGCAACGTAGTACACCCTCTGCATTGCCCATTTAATTTTTTTTGATAATTAAAATTTGGTGGTGTAAACGAACGTATGTATAAGCTGTGTCTGCAAGTTTTATGCGTTTGCACAGTTTCAGCTCGAGCGACTCAATGCCTGCCCCACGCGAGCGAAGTTGAGGTCTCCACGGGGCCATATTTTGGAGGCCGCATCGCAGTAGAGGCCGCAGACGGAGGCCCCGAGCGCTGCTCCATCCAAGGCAACCCGAACAGCGCTCAAGACGCCTACATCCTGCGCATCCACCACGATGAGTGTGGGTCGGTGGTGAACGACACCACTGTAGCAACATACGTCATCGTGCAGGAGAATCTGCCGATACTAACCCACAGCACCAGAAGGTACAATTTTGTTGAGTCCCTTTCGTATTATTAGTGCACCCCCAACCTAGCTTTCTTTTTTTTATTCGCTCTCCATCTGAAGGTTGTCGGGAAGAAATAGTTTCTTAGCGATAAGACCACCCATTGTAGGTACTTGTTATTTTCTGTGTTAGGATTTAATCATAAGTTTTCATAACTGGTGGGTTTACGGATTGCGAGGCTTAAGTGGAAATGGGCAGGACACTTGGCCAGGCGGGATGACCATCGGTGGACCAAAGCACTCACAGAGTGGAGGCCGAGAGACATGCGGCGGCCTCGGGGCAGACCACCAGCCCGATGGTCGGATGACATCGTTAAGGCAGCTGGACCACAGTGGATCCGCCTTGCACAAGATCGGCAAGAATGGCGCAATAGAGAAGAGGCCTTTACCCAGCAGTGGGTGTTACCGGCTGAATAGATAGATTTCATAACTACAGCTTTTAGCGTTTCATGAATTTCAGGTGGAGTCAAAATTACTAATACTAAATATTTTCGCTTAAACTTTTTCACGCGCAAATCTTAAATTAGGAAGCCACAATCATTAGCGCTCTATAAAAAGCAAGTTCGCTATTTAAGACCTTTGGTAATATACCTCCTTATTTGCTACTCTCAGAGTAAAAAATTCGTTCCCTTTTTAAATAAATCCTAACACGATTGAGTAGTTTATTCGGCTTAGGCCGGCAAAGTCGATTTAACTCGAAGGTTGTCAAAATAATGTTCGAATTTCCAAGCATGTTTAAGAAAAAGTAAAAATTCCCAGGTTCCTAGTTCTTTGCACCTACAAGCCCGAAACGCTCACCGTTCGAGCTGGCATCAACCTACCCAAGGCCCACCCGGGAGATGTGCTGCTGCATACGAAGCCTCACCCCGGCTCTGTGGAGCCTTACGAAAACGATGACATGGACTATAATGAACTGCAGCCCGCGAGACTGGAAGCGGCAAAAGAAGAGGTCCAACAAAGTAAGTATAGGTAGAAGATCAACCTCTTTGCCCCTACAAGCCAGAGACACACACCGTTCGAGCTGGCATTAACCTGCCCAAAGCTCCATTTTATATGATAAAAAATCGTGGCGGATAAATGTGAACCGCTTCATATATAATGTTGTGACAAGAGGGAACGGGGCTTTAGTGTTTTTGTGTTAACTGCGACGCTGGACTTCGCTGTGAAGTTATCTGTAGCAGTTGCGCCGCAGCGCAGTAGCGATTTTCAACAGTGCATTGTTAGCTCAACAAGAAGAATCAGAAAATCTAGCGAGGTCTCTAAAATTACGCCGGCCGCAAACACGCCCCCGACCACAGCGACTGGCGACCGTCAGTGGCGTCTGTCGCGTGTTTGCGGCCGACGTAAAGATCTGACTATAAAATTTGCATAGATATACAAGATTTACCTACTACGAATATAAGTACCTACATACATTCACTATATCCCGACTTTTCCGCAATGACAATGCTATTCCTGTTGCTGTGTATGACAGAATCGGAATAACTCCCTCTTTCCATAAACATAAACAAGTATTTTCTATTGATTTCAGGTGTCTTAGGAGAAGTGACTTTAGTGATGTTCCTTGTCGCAGCTGCATTCGGAGGAGTAGCATTTCTCATTTGGAAAATGGTCCCTCAAACCGAGAGAGACAACATCTCCATCTCAACCATTTCATCTCTAAACCGAAGTGGGATTTTCAGCAGGAGGAACAGAGACAGGTTTTCTGACCAGAGCTCCGTCTACTCGATTTATTCTATCACTTTGTCAGAGAAAGACGAAAATACTGTTAAGAAGCCGAGCGAGGGAGATAACACTTCTGAAGCCTGATTGGCTGAGAGCTTTTAGCTGGCATTGAATATTATGCCTTTTTTGTATGAGTGATTTGCTTATTATCGAAAATCACTAAGTAGATAATAGAAATGTGTGCGTTTGATTGCACTTTTCACGCGTTATAATAAGATTTATTGTGATATAACATTAGATATTATAAAATGAGGTAAACACGGAACTCTATAGTTTCCTATAAAGTTATAACCTGCGCTAACAAGGCAGACGATACGACATAGTATTTTATAAATAAACATATATTTTTGACATTTCACACAACGCCATCTAGCCCCAAAATGTATTCACCTATATGTGTGAATCATCATAGTGTATCTATTTTTTTTTTTTTATTGGGTGACAGACAGGAATAAAATAGTTCTGTCTGTCCCCCTGTTACTGACAGGACATATAGAACTTTTTTGGCCCATCTGTCACCCTAGGCGGACAGAGCAGGGTGACAGATGGGAATAATTCAAACTAAGCAGAGCTTGTACTATGGGAACCAGATAACTCATAAATTACCTACTTATGTACTTTTTTTGTAAAAACATACATAGAATACCTAGAAAATACCCACACAAAGGACCATTCAAACACCGATGTTCATCACACAAGTTTGAGTCCTGAAGCTGGCATCGAACCCGCGACACCGGGGCGTCGGCGTCGCAGTCCAACACACTTGCCACTCGACCAATCGTGTCGTCAGAATTTAAAATTATCAGTTAAATTTAATAATTATCTAATCGAAATAAGGTATATTAATTAGATTAAATAAGAATTAAATTTAATTAATAATTAAAAATGCTTTGGCGTACGTCTGCCCTGTTTGCGCAGGCCATTAGGCAGAGCAGATACAAATCACTAGGTCATAAAATGTAAATAAGAATATTGCGTCTTATTACGGTATCACTTAACAAAACGCCTATTATTCTATACAAATAAGTTAGTTTGCACATAGACACTGCTATGATTGCCATAGAAAGTATACGTAATAAATACCTACATAATTATTATTACTGAGATCTAAGACTAGAATGTAAGATAATGTACTGGTAATTGATAATGTATTAATCTGTGTGAAAACCACTAGAATGTAACTTATCTTAAGAAATCGGAGTGAATAAAAAAATCAAAATACATACTGTGTCTGTGTCTTTTATTCTTCAGATAATTCAATCTATGTTTTTCTGCTGTTGGATTCCTCTAACGCTATTTCTGCTTAGCCTTATAATGGAATCCTCTTATTCGTTTCTTGTTTTATTCTTCAGATAATCTTAGTAAAGCTATGTTTTTCTGCATTTCAACTTCTGGGAACAAGAACTGTTTGACTATATCGTTGAGTTCCTCCAACGCTATTTGTGCGTGTAGCCTTACAACGGAATCCTCTTCTTCATTTCTGTATAAGGTTTTTAGGGTCCTGTATATTGGAAGGAGGTTTTCCTTGAGTTGCGCTAAGGTTTTTTGGCCCAGACCCTTGAGAAGACTGGATATGACCATGACAGCGGCTCGGCGGCATTCTACTGCTTTGTCGGTCTCGATTGTGATCCAGATGCAAAGCAGCACCTGAAACAAGGATGAACTCCATTATCTTCGTAATAGTACGATAACACACGGCTTTTTTACACGCTACACGCCTGCGACTTCACTTGTAGCGTGTAAAGTCGCCCAGTCTTATCGGCGTTTTTACAATCAGCTTGCAGACAATCCTTCCCAAATGCTAACACGCTCACGCGCTAGTGTTTAAAAACGCCAACAATCAGCTTGTAAAAAAGCTTGTGTGTCCAAGAGAAGCAAACCTCATCGTAGACAAAGAGTGCTAGACGAGGCTTTCAATCACAGGCCGGTGCAAAACTGTTAAAGCGCCCGTTCACTCTTCACATTTCCGCCATATTCAAGAGTGCAGAGGTGCGGCTGAGAGGTTCATCGTCGAGACAAGGCGAGAGCATCGTGTTCAGGAGTGAAGAACCGCTTTCTCATCTTCACATTCCAAACACAAAAGCTACAAGATAGCTCATAAATGATGTGTCCGACTCTGTAATGCAGCACGCGCGCCATTTCCGCCAGGTTCGATAGCGCAGAGGTGCGTATGAGAGGGTCATCGTCGCGACAAGCCGACAGCATCGTGTTCAGGAGCAGGGTCTTGTGAAGAACCGCCTTCTCATACTCACCTAGCAAACACGCAAGCTACAACATACCTCATAAATGATGTGTCCCAGTCTGTAATGCAGCACGCGCGCCATTTCCGCCAGGTTCGATAGCGCAGAGGTGCGTATGAGAGGGTCATCGTCGCGACAAGCCGACAGCATCGTGTTCAGGAGCAGGGTCTTGTGAAGAACCGCCTTCTCATACTCACCTAGCAAACACGCAAGCTACAACATACCTCATAAATGATGTGTCCCAGTCTGTAATGCAGCACGCGCGCCATTTCCGCCAGGTTCGAGAGTGCAGAGGTGCGGATGAGAGGGTCATCATCGCGGCAAGCCGACAGCATCGTGTTCAGGAGGAGGGTCTTGTGAAGAACCGCTTTGTCATCCTGACCTTTTAACAATCGATTTTTTATTATACTGCTAAGGGTAAATAAATATTTTGGACATTACACACAACGCCATCTAGCTCTTTACTATGGGAACCAGAAAACTGATGGAATACTTAAATACTTTTTTTTTCTAAACGCATACATAGATAAATATAAAATACCCAGACTCAGGACAAACATTTGATTGGTATTCGTCACCAAATGTTTGTCCCGAAGCAGGAATCGAACCCGCGACACTCAGCGTAGCAGTCCAACGTACTTGCCACTCGACCATCCGTGTCGTCGTATGTGGGTGGTATGGGTGGCGTTTATGTGTATGGATGTTTGAATGTGAGTTCGTTTGTTGCGCGCTCTGTAGGCATAACGGCCCGATGGGTTTTAACAAATGAGGATCATTATATTTGTCTAGGTAAAGCGTCGATGATACAGGGCTAGCTTACTAACTTAGCGAGTGAGCGCGTTAGCTTTCGGGAAGGATTGTCAACTAGCAGATTGTAAAAAAGCCACACACCACGTGGCGAGTTTACAAGCTACAAGCGAACTCGTTGGCTTGTAACTTGTAATCTAGCCCTGTGTCATCGACGCTTAAAGAGAATGGCATTGGATATTCAAAACATTGAGAATTCCAGTATATGGCGGCTGTAAGTGGCATGAAAACGACAGACCCATAACATATCCTAGACCAATAACATATCCTTGGTCCTTCGAGTCCACATCATCCATCGTCAAATTTTGCATACAAACATCATTATGGGTGACTTACCTAATCGTTTGATGACTTTCACGATAACTTCTCCGACTTTCATCCTCATCTCAGCTATGCTATTGTCCCCGTGTGTGGTCCTCAGGCTGTCCTCATTGGAGAGTTGCAAGAACTCTTTACACAGGATGTGAAGCACGTCATCCGCCATGATGTAGCAGAGAGATACTAGCCCGTTTATGGCGGAGAGGTAGATGTATGAATCTGAGTCTTTTAGATGTTCCTGGAACAAAACGAGTTATATTAGGTAAGTCGTTTTAGAGACGCTCGCTGCTTAAGCTTACGCCTGCCCATGTCCAGAACAATGCTACGCTGGTTAACACTGCAGCATTGCTGGAATACCTGACTACGGTTGTCAAAAGTTCTCAGTGCAGACGCAAACGCGTCGCCGACTACAGCGATCGGTGGCTGGCGTCCGTTCGTCAGTTTTCATACATTTTGTTACTTTAGCGCGTGGCCGCCACTGGAGACACAATGTATGAAAACTGATGGACGCCAGCCACCGATCGCTGTTGTCGGCAACGCGTTTGCGAGTGAACTTATATTCTCTAGCTAGAATTTAGTTGAGTAGATTTGGTACCTTTGAAGAAGTTAGAAGCAGGTTTCTTGCCTGGCTAGGTGGCTAGCTAGATAAAGTGTACCTATGTTAGTATAAAAAAGCCATGGATAACGGAACGTCATTGGTTAGGTAAGTGCTTACCTGGAATATAAAAAATATGTTATGCTTTTTACTAATCGCTTCTGCATCATGTTTTTCAAGAAGTTTCGTAAGCTCCATGATTCCATGAGCTTGTACAGGAAGCAAGTCGTCAAATGTATCAGATATGGCCTTGTTACACTCCGTTTCTGGAGGCACCCCTGATTCCATCAACATCAGAACTTCTTTGTATAAATCAAGATCATCCTCTTGCTTTTTCTTCGTCTTTTTCAATTCTGGAATCAATCTAGCGAGCCTCTGTTCTAGATCAATGTTTCTTTTAGAGTTAGCGAGGATAACATTCAGGAGTGAGCAGGCGACAGCTTTACACTGATTATCTATATCTGTGCAGTCCTCTTTAGTAAGAAAATGCTCAATGAAGTTCATGACCATGGATGGATCATTTTTCAACTCCGAAACTACTTTTGGTGAGTTTGCCATGTCTTTTAGCAACAGTAATATTGTGTAGTAGCGATTATTCAGAAACTGACAGTCTTTACTGACGTCAGATTCATAATTTTTAGTTTCTTTATTGAACTTTACAGTGGTATCTATCAGTATATCTAAAGCAGCTTCAAAAGAAGTCTTCACAAATTCATTATCAGTTGCTGATTTGAATAACACTCCGAAATAAGTAACCTCATCTGATTCATACTTATCTTCTTCTGATTGAGGAACGGTTTTGATAGCCATTCCTGAATCATATTCTTCAACCATGATTGGTGAATTTGATTTCTCATAAAATAACTCATTGCTTAGAAAACTAGTAACCTCAGACTTATTTAGCTTTTGAAAACATTTCAATAGAATATCTTTCAATTTGACTTGGAGGTCTTCGTGCTTAGTACATTTTGCACCAATCATCATTAGAATGTAAAGATTTGGTGATAGCAGTTGCATTGGCCAGTCTAATTTTGCAGAGCACACACATGCATGCAGCAAGTTGACTTTGTGATTCACTTCATGAGGCGATAGAATCACACTTCCTGGTAAATTTGACCTCAACTTTAGAGAGTTATAGTCAAATGTCTCAAAAATATCTTTCACCATCTTCTGGATTGGGTGGGAGTCTGGATATTTTTCATGAAGGCTGATAACGCATGCTACAGCAGTAGCCAAATAGTGTGTGTTATTCAAATTTAATATCTGTGCAAGTTGGGTCGATATAATGTTAAGATACTCATTTTCTGGAACTCCATGCGTAGTTGTCACCAGTCTACAGATCATATCAATTTTCTTCCATTCCAACCCTGTGTCTATATCATAGCTTTCAATAAAACATCTGATCAGGCTGAGCAAGCCTCCTGATGCTAAAAGACGAGCGCTTAGCTCCTTGGCTATGACTCGTTTGACAAATGCTGGTGGAGAAGGCTTTACACCTTGCAGTACTAACAGTTCTTTCATGAGAATTGGTTGAAAACAATTGGTTACCAAATGTTCATACACCGCCAAGAATTGTTTCCTATCTTCATTGAGTCTGACGTACATCTCTTGTGTCATAACAAACTTGCCATAAGTCCCTGGTTTCTTTAAAGGAGCAAATGATAGTTGAATCAGCGCCGCTAAAAAGTCTGATAGATGCAAAGTGAGAATAATGTTTTTGAGTACAGGTACTTTGTAACTTCTATTGAAGAAGTTGGTGCAGTCAACTAACAACTCATACTTCTCTTCATCGCTAAAGTTTAGTTTCGGAAGTATAGAGGATGTGGAACATCTCTTTGTCAATGATATTCCGAGACCGGGAATCAGGCAGTTGGATGTACCGAGAGAAGTTATCAGCTGGAAACAAGTTCTTAGTATCTTTTGGTTCCTGACGCTGATGAGTATGCTGTCATCGTTGAGTATCTCTGTTGAAAGGTCATCTATGGCACTAAACATCTTCAAGAGAAAGGTGCGAAGCAAGCCATAACTGCTCTGTCCATTCTTGGTGACATCCTTCATCAAGCCATTGGTTACAGCTTGTACAAATTCAGACTGGCCTTCTGGAATAGAAGTTGAGTAAATAGTAGGTATATACTTTAATAAAATAAATTTAACTTATAGTGTTATTTATGGAAACTAAGGAATACAATACCTTTCTGAGTCATTTTTTCTAGACGATCAAAAATAGTATCGATAGTACGAGCCATTTCTGTCCGGTTGTGTTGCGAATTCGTAAGCTTTCATAAACTCTCTCCCAATTCGCCCCAATATAATACAAAATCATAGAACTTATGTTGAAAGAAAGAAATGAAAACAGAGTCATACATAGGCTTTTATTAGAAAGAAAATGAAATGATTTCGTTAAATGAAAATAGTGCGACGATTTCGAAATCTAAATAAACAAAAACGTGAAAGATAATGTACGATATGGTTTTTTTGATAACCGACATGGTAAAGCCCGGCCTAGAAACAACCACCACGGGATTCACGGGAAGTCTTTGCATCACTTCCGAATTTCCGGGTTTTAATATTATTAATGGATAAAAAACCACCGTTTTTACACTTAAACACTCAAAGTTATACAAGTTTTGTCAATTAATTTAATGCCGCTAATGCGCCATTTTTCATGTTCCCGCCAAAAACCCCATAAAAGAGTTCTATGTCGTACATTCCTGAGGCGGGTGGGTGTGGTCAATAACCTCATTTTTTGAATTGTTATTGCCAAAGTCAGCCACATCTCAATGTCAATGTCAGTTACATGAGTCCTGCTACTACACTGTCGGAAGGTTAGCCTTAGACCGCAAGAATATGAAAAAAAAAATAACATTTTATCTCCTTAATTTAACACCGACTACCTCTCCTATTTTTTATTATTAAATCTCTCCTATTGACACAAAGACTTACTAAAGATGCCAAATAATAAAATAACTACAATTATTTTTCTTTTGTGGTAAAGTTTAAGTTTATAAACACTATTATTTATCTACTGATTAAGACGTATATGGCTCTTTTAAAAAAAAAACTTTGTACTGTTAATTATATTTTACAGTCGAAAGCCAACCTTCCAATCGTGTAGGTAGGTTTAACACGTCAAAAACTACAAACGAAACTAGATTTTATACTCTGTTCATCTAACTTTTATTTAGGTGATGATCTGTGGAAAATAGATTTTTTTCTTGCACTCTGGGTTGCCGTATAATTTTGTATTTTGTAAATGCTACAAAGGACGCTAAAAAAATCAGAAATCGAAGAAAAGTAGTAACTACATCACCATGCTGATCAAAGTCAAGGTAATGATTATACATAGGAAGAATGAAATACAATAAATCTGCGAATAAATAGATAGTCATTATAACCTCATTCCTTATATTGTAGACGCTTACTGGAAAGGAAATCGAAATTGATATAGAGCCTACAGATAAAGTGGAAAGGATCAAAGAACGAGTTGAAGAGAAAGAAGGCATTCCCCCTCAACAGCAGCGACTTATTTTTTCAGGCAAACAAATGTAAGTTTTCTCATCCTGCTGACTCAATTTGTATAGTACGAACGCCGAGTTTTTGTGTTTCTGAAGTTATTCGAAAATTAAAGTAAAGGGCTATAGTGATTTTCAAGATATCGTAATCAAATCAGGCATTGAAGCTAACTTCAGAGACACAAAGTACCTCTAAGCCCTTACAGAGCACCAATCATCGCTTCATTTAGCCAGTGCTTGCATTAGCGTTAGCCGAGAGTAAGAACGTTACAGATTATGCTATACCTACCAAATTTTAGCTCAGTCAGTTCAGTACCTAACCAGTTTGGGTGTGACTGAGAAACAAACATCCATCTGCCTGTCCATCCCCATAAACATTAGCATAAACAGTGCAATAATAAAGTATTTAAAAAATAACTAAGATATACCTTTACAGATCAGCTTTCACCTGCTTGTGTACCATAAATAATAATGATATATATACTGATAACTGATGTGACACCTTCTGACGACACCGTGGCTTAGTTGGTAGTGACCCTCCCTACGAAGCTTGGTGTTCCGGGTGATCCCCGGCTGGGGCAAATATTTGTGTGACGAACACAAATAATATTTGAAAAAATAAACATATTTGATTCACCAAAATACCTTTATCATTTTCAGGAACGATGAAAAAACAGCGCAAGACTACAAGGTCCAAGGTGGTTCGGTGTTGCACTTGGTGTTGGCTCTGAGAGGCGGGCAGTGATCTGGCATGTGATATCCATCATTCTATTTATATAACACTTAAGTTTATTTTCATTTCTTGTATAAAGTAATATTTGAATGTTTGAGTTTCATTTCGGATTTAGGTATGTTACATTTTATTATGAGCACATAACTAGCTAGTACCCGTGGCTTTGCCTGTGCGGTATTGTGATAAAAAATATCCTATGTCCTTTTTTTACTCATAAACTATACCCATACTTGTCTACGTTGGGGCTTGTTTTTCTTCAATGAAAGCCTTTAATGCAGACAATATGTTAAGACAGCGTCATAGATAAGTATCCCCCTTGCATTATAATACCCAGCTTTAAATATACCTTCAAATCACCTCTGCGGCGTATGGAGAAGTTTTGCCTTTGAAAATAGATTATATGTGTATAACCATATGTAAGCCTAAAAATAATTTTAAGTATTACAATTTTTTGAAAGGATTAATAGGTGTGGGTGTCTTGTGCAATAGGGATACTTATCTGTGACGCTGTCTGTACATTAATCTGGAGAGTTAAGTTGTAAAAATTCTAAATAATTAAACAAGATGTGCACCTTGCGCATGGAGATATGCATCTTAAAATCAAATATAGGTAAAAAGAAAATTTTACCTCCTTGAAGGCTTTGAAGTTTGTGGAGTAAAATGCGAGTAAAATTAGTTCTAGCAAAAAATTACTTAAGTGGAATTATAAAAAACACTTGAGCAGTTAAGTAATTTATTACATCTAATAATAATGTTGTACACAGTTATTTTAGTATAATAATTCTTTTAATCTAATTTACTTGGAAAGGACACATAAAAATAAAACTTCTTTGGTTGATCACAAAACAACATCAATTTTCTAATAATTTTCTTATTTTTATAACTGTAAAATTTATAATTACCACAAGCCTTTCATTTCACAATCCACATTTATAATTAACTACTGTTATGTTGAGCAATTACCACTCAAGAATTTTATAATATTGTAGTAATCATTAGACTAAAAAATTACTACAATTTTTGTTCACAGAAGCATGCATACTCTAGCATGTAATAACAAGTAACATTAGAAAATTACATTAAATATTTACTTATCACATACACAATAATGCTTTAATGAAGGTCAAATATAGGGTTAGGTGAAATTTTGAATTATTTTCTAAAAAATGTGTTCAATTATTATCAAAAATTATTTAAATGACTTTGGGACGGAAACATTTCCTCTTATAGTTTTAAGATTTTGATCTGAAAGTTTCTAAAGATTGTCATCGGTAGAGGAAAATTGAGCGTCAGGCAGATGACATTGAGCATAACTTTGGCACAAAAAATCTACAGCAGAGAAGACATAGAAAAATGTATTTTGAAATACATACTTATTGGAATTTATTTTTAATGAATTTTGTTACACACATTCACATCATATTACTGTTAAACTGTTATTGAAGAAACTGCAAGATTTATATGCATTTGTACCACAACATACTAATCGCCATTGATTCTAAGTGCGGTTTCAGACAAGCTTATATTTATCGCGCGTATACGGATGGATGGTAGGTACTCGCGAAACTTCTAGAACGTGTCGCGCGCGCGTATACCAGCGTTTACGTTCGGTTTTTTCTAGAGAGTGTGAAGCCCCGTTTTCATCGGGGGACATTAATTGTCCCGCGACATTGTCGCCCGACACGAAATCTACTCAAATTTTGCGACTGTCGCGGGACTCGCGGGACACGAAGTCGCGCAAGGTCCACGCTCCCGGAGCGATGACGCACGACATTTCCCGCGACACGTAGACTAGATGTCGCCTTCGACATCGCGCGACACGTAGATGTCGCCTGCGATGTCCCCCGCGACATTGTCCCCTAATGGATACATGGCTTCAGTAGCATGAGACGTATCTGGCGACTTGTCGCGAGTACCTACACTAGCTGCAAAAAACAAAACACTAGCGGCGAATCCGTCTAGTAAATACGCTAATCTGAAACCGCACTAAATACAGTGTGTCACAAAGCAGTTACATTGCCACATTGATAGTAGGTAAGGAGTAAATACACAATAATTATATCCATTTGAATATTCGCCCTTCACATTACTTTAGGGACTATCCACTGTCCTTATTTTTTAATTAAATGGCTATTGACTAATTACACAGAGCAGAGCATTAATAAAATTTGCACTAATTACAAATTAAATTATTCACAGAGAATAACGAAAGAGATCCATTCTGCATTTTACGGTTGACCAGCTCTATCTGGAAATAAAGAAAACAATATTTTTTTAACACAGTCACTATTTTTTACGTTAAAAAATAATGAGACGATCTAGGAACACAGTAATGCTTACACATTACTGATTTGCGGTTGCGGCACAATATGTGGCAATGTGTTGGTATAGTAAGCGTCCAACAACTTGTCCTCTGGCGAAACACGTGACAAAGATGCGTAGAACGCAATTCGTATGTCAAATTGGTTCTGCGTATGTTTGCACGTGGTTCGCCAGAGGACAAGCAAGTTGTTTGACGCTTAGTATACTTGCAATTTAAATATAGATTTAACAGGGTTAAATCGGGTATGGTGTCTAGGTTGAAAACCAGTAGCATTTCGTTGTTAGGTATATTGTACCTATTGGGCAACCGTTCAAGATCGGTCATTTCGCTTGATCGGCTAAATTGATAAATGGTGCAGTTACAAAATGCCGCAGTAGCGCAATGTGTCCTAGCTTGTTCTATTGCAGAACATCTAGGTGCCTATAACTGCCTAAAATTAGGTCAATGTTACTTGTCGTTGCCATCGCGGTGCGTCGCACATGTGATGCGTACAAAATGTACCTGCTAATGGCCAAGTGCCCAGGTGGATTTGGGGAATTATAAGAACTTTTTCATGCTAAGAATTGAGCGCAAAATATATATAAAAAATATCGGCCAGGACTATTATTAAATTCAATTTAATTCGCAACGTAAGCGAAGTTGCGGGCGTCAGCTAGAATACAATAAAATATTCTTGTTCTAAGGGTGCGTTTCCACTGACGCAGAGCTGGGCGGAGTGGACCGTGAATTTGCCAATCACAGTCGACGGAATTCCACTTCCACTTCGAGCACTGTGATTGGCCAATTCAAGGCCCGCTCCTCTCCAATGGTCATGCTGCGCGTCAGTGGAAACGCACCCTTATTTTTATAATAGGCTGCAAACAGACAGAACACTAAAGAAAGCTATGAACGCACGAAATATTTGAATGTTACTTTCTTCATTACCTAGAAGCTCAACCATCGGAGAGCGCGGGCGTGACCCATCCGTATTTGTCATGCGTTTTTACGACAGAGCGGAAAGCTTCTTCAGCTCTTCGCCGCGAGAACTCGCAGGCCGGTCGCATCGGAGTGCGGTTGACTCTTCCCTGCCCTTTGACCACAGACGCTGCGAACTGCATCACGACCGCCTCCACTGTGTATGCAGACGCCCAGCCGCGGGGAGTTAGCAGCTCCATACATATTGCGCCACCTGGAAAAATAAATTTGTTTTCTTAAACACCTAGCGAAGCTAATAGGCGCTTTAAAGCGCCTTTTCCCGATTGTTCCCACTCCTCTCCCCATGCGTTCCCACTCGGGTTTTTTTTTTCGATTGCTTTTAGCTACGATCTTACTAGGTACTATTGGGAAAAAAATCCCGGTTGTTACTGCTACTTTGCTGGAACGATTGGGAGAAAATTTTCCCCAATGTTCCTATCAACTGTTTGGAAAAGGATTGCATTTTGGCATTCATTAGAAAGTGACGTTGTTTTTACCTTTGATAGATAAAAAATGGATGGTCGGACGACATCATTAAAACAGCCGGAGGCCAGTGGATCAGGCTAGCCCAGGACCGCAAAAAGTGGCGTCCTGAGAGGAGGAGGCCTATACCCAACAGTGGGTGCAAGAGGCTGGTTAGATAGATAGATAGGTAAAAAATGCCCTAATTATTGCAGAACATTGGATTATTTAAAACACTTCGCCCATTGCGAATTCCTCAATTACGCTTAAAAAATATACCTTCCATAACAAAGCCCTTCTCTATCCTGGGCTCGATGACTCGCATGAAGGGCGGCGCGAAGGGGAAGTTCTCCGGGAACACGAGGTGCAGCAGGATGCTGGGTATCTGCAGCTCGCGCAGATCGCCGGCCAGGTCGCTCTCCGGGTCTATCTGGTGCAGTCGTACGTGCCATTCGTACAGGTTATCATTCACCAGCTCCACCTGAAAATAGAAATACAATTTTCAGGACACATTATATTATGTTATTCGGTCGCGACATTTTGTTGAGCTCTAGACGTCGACATAGATAAAATTTACCACATATGTATAACTTATAGCATATACATTTGTTTAAGTATTGGAATATATAGTTATAGGTACCTAGATATGTCAAGGACTAGTTGACACCCTGATTATTATAGTTTGTTTGCGTTACAAAATAAAAACATTCCTTTCTTAGTACACGCCTACATTTCTTGACGAACATATTCTCCAAATTTCAAGTCTTTCCGTTAAGTGGTTTGGCCTTTTGTTGCGTTGTTTGTCAGTCAGTACTAGCCTTATATACATGAATCATGAGCATTACAACAAACAAAATTGCATTGTCCTGAATTTTTTTCATTGGTTGCATCGAGCATGGTTGATCCATATATTTTTTAACCTTAATTGAGTTCAAAAAATCACTATATCATATTTTTTCAAGATCTTAATTGTCTAAGGAAAATAGAGCAATAGAATTAATATAAACGCGGCGAGCGCAGGGAGCCGCAAATTTATCAGGGTTTTAATTTACCAGGAAAATTGCTTTATCAGGGCCCAAAACAGTTTACTTAATAAGGAAAATCGCTGTATTAGGACTCAAAACCATCTAGTAAAAGAATTCTGATCGAAGCGAGCCGCAAATTTTCAGGCCAATAGTTTAGTCATGAAAATTACTCTATCAGGACCCTTAAATACGCAATAGAATGACTGTTAACGCGGCGAGCGCAGCGAGTCGCAAATTTTTTAGAGTTAATTTACTTGGGAGAATTACGTTATCAGGGCCCAGAATAGATTACTTATTAGGAAAAATCGCTGTATTGGGACTCAAAATTACCTCAAACACTTACTTAATAAAACATAACATCTGATCGTTTAATTTTACATATTTTTCTCCTCTAATTTAATCCTGAAAACTACTGCATTATACATACTTATATGCCAAATAGGCCTAATAGAAACCTGAATGAATAGAGATAATAGAAAATTGATTGCGGCAAGAAAAGCGAGCCGCCAATTTTATAGGCCTTAACGGCCTAATTTTAAATAAGACAGAAAAAACACGTCTTTAAGATGAGAAAACACGAGTCAACTGGCCCAAAATTGGGCCACCCATAGACGAAGGCAGCGTTGTATGAATAATTAAAATAAAAATAATCTAGATTGCAAGTCTCACATAAAAATAGACAAAAACTTAAGACTTTTTATAGAGCAAATTATCGAGCGAATTAAAATTTTACTTCTTGTAGAACTTGTGCGTTTACTGTATGAAATTTTTTGACTCAAACATTTCGAGGGGTGGGGGGGCGGTGGTTTGAACCCCCAAAACCCTGTATACGGCCATGTGGGTAAGGTATAGCTATGTATGACTAGAGCTGTATGTAGGCAGTAGGTAAGTTGGTAGCGGCTCGGTGGAGCCATTGACCGTACCTTAGTAAACAATTCTTGTTGTACCTATTGTATGTAGGTACATAAATATGGTAGGTACCTATATAACTTTACTTTGTTAACTGTGGTGCTTACTCATAGTTATAGCACGAAGTACTAAGATAGTAGTTATAGTACAGGTAAATGCGTGTAGATTGCTACAAATTAATAAATCCTTGCTCTACAAAACCAGGAAACAATAGCAGATCTTCCTTACACACATCCAATAACAAGTCAATATAACTCACACACATATTTCATAGATAACTAAGCACGCATATTTCATAAATTGTCCTACTTATAAGTACTTAGCTATTTTGATAGAGATAGTACCTACCTAAGCGGGTCATGTAACGAACGAATGATGAATCAAACGGATACTTCTAAACATATTATAAAACTCCCGGATAAAAATGGCGAAGAGTCATGAGTTATTTTATTAAGTACCTAGAAAAGTGCCTATCTATATACATATACGTAGGTAGCTATGCTACAGAGAGTTATTTGACTTATCAGATGCAGCGAAGGAATCACATGTCATAAAACTGCAAAAAGTAGAGCTTTGACTTGCAATAAGTGCGAAAAACAAAGTTACAACATTATTGCTGAATGTCGCTTTATACAGCAACCTAAACAAAACAACAAAACCACTAATTGAGTAACTTTATTCAATAGCATACAATTGGTAAAGTAAACAACATCGTAGGTATATTTTGTAATAATCATAACTGAACAGTTACGAGCTACCTAAACAATAACAGAGACTGGAGGAAAAATTACAAAAAAATTGTTAGGTACTTGATGCAAACATCGGTCACGCCTGGCTAGATAGAAATTTGTAGCAAAGAGTCAAGCTAAAAAATCCGATAACGCCGACCACCTCGCTACTGGCGAAGTGAACCTTTTTAGTATGAATGATCCCGTCTTCGCCTTTGTCTTGATATGGATCGAAAAAGAGAAATGGTGTGAATAGGTTACCCGTAGAACATAACATATAGCACGTGATCGAAACGGGGCGGGGCGCGGCGTAAAGAAAATCGACGTGGACCAAAAGTTCTCATAGTGTCAAAGTCAACCAATCTGCATAATTGCGCCTGATTGATAAAGTCCTAAAGGATGAACGAGAGTATAGATTCCATCAAGAGGCACTATCTCTTTGGCAACGGGCGGGTGTGAGCCCTGGTAATGCAAAGATCATAGAAAGGACTAACCGTAAAAACGGGTTCAGGCCGACTGTTCTGCAACCGCTGTATTTCCTTCAATTCCTTCATCAGTCTGCGCGTGCGTACTGCGGCCGCACGCTCCCGAACCTCGCTGGCTCCAGCCGCTTTCTTCTTGACCAAGGACGAGGCTGCGGGACTCGCTGGAAGGCTGGCCGCCGCTTCCGCTGGACTTACGCCGTCCCTAAAATGTTGATGCCGTTAGTATTGTTATTTAGGAGTTGGCGTCGAAAAGGTAGAACTGCTATGCAATAAGAGAAAAAACACTGGAAAGTTTGAATCCCATTTTTAGCGAAAGTTTCTTGACAAGTGCCATATAAACAAGTTCTAGAAATTGGAAATTGTTTCCATGATCAACACGTTTGTCGCTTGACTATGAAATTACCTAACTACGCACACAAGAAATATCTATATTTTTTAATTAGACTAATACAGCATAATATTGTAATGAATATATGAATTAATGAATGAATTATTTATTTGTCTCAAGTATGGTTAGTTAAAGACAGGTCTTATGAATGTATAAAGTAGAGTCACATACTTCACTGAAGAATACAGTATACTATTTTTTTTTATTAATAAGATACAAGTTTCTCATAATATCGATGTCTAAAAAAAATCATACAATTTAATTTTACTATATGTTTAATGTACTCTTTGTAACCATCATAGTTCATACAAATTGTGTTGAATAAATCAAATACCTAGCTAGTAAATTTGCATAACTACTTTCAAACAGTGCGTAAGACTCGCTGCATACTCGTTTATTACCTTCATTCATCTACGTAATAACCGAAGATATTTTAGATAACATTGGATGGAGCCCAGTTAAATCTTAGTTAAACCATTAAAGCGACGACGCGACGCTCATGAATATATGAATAATTCATGTCCATCTAATAAAGTACTGTTTACAATCTGAATACTTAGAAAAACGGCCTTAATTGTGCAGAACAAGCATCTTGAATACTTGATGGAGGCCCTTTGTGATTTGCAAATGAACGAAAACAAAGAACACATTAACCAAAGGAGGTATGAAGGTACTTTTCTGAGGAATTCAATAAATGCGTGGATCTACATTGCCTCTACCTGCATGCATGCAGGCAGACTGCAAGTTTCTCGATACGGTTTCATTTTGCGGAATGCAGTCAACGATTCCCACGGCGGATATTATAAAAGCTGACTCATTCGGTTCATTGGTTTCATTAGATTACATAATGAAATATTTTATTTATACGTTATCAAATAAATACATTTTAAGGCAAAACTCGTAAAATAAGAGAGTCATATAGAAATCGCTCTACAATTTCTAGAGACTTATATTTGGATTTTACGAGGTACAAGGTGCGTAGCACTCCCGTAGCTGTCCTACTACTGTAGTAACTAGGTACCTATCATATTACTTGCTTTGCAATTGCGAACCGATATTTCATTGCCGCATGTTTAGGTAAAAAATGAAATCCTTGGGTCAAGACAAGATCTAAAGCGGGTGTGATGTGCAAGGCGCATGCTTTTTAAGCTTACTCTCAAATCGTTTCACGGAGGAGGGTCGGTCATTGACTGCCCTGAGTTATAATCTTATTGGATGGATACTTTCTTACATTACAGCATACATCAGATAAGCATACCTACCTACTTTCGTAAGTATTTAACTTTTGAGAAGTTTTCAAGCAATAATTTTGAACAGTCTAACAATGATAGTCGTAGATTCGTAGCAAATCATATTTAAAGACTTTCTTTTGTTTTTTTTACTAAATATTCAACATTTTGAAGTAAGTTGGTACTTTCTTATGATGTAAACAATATACTAGGCTAGTTAAAATCCGAAAAAGATAGGACATAATTCGTACATTTGTAGAATGTTGCGGGATCGATAGAGGATACCACCAGGAGTCACCACCTAATTTGCACCGATTCTAGCACCTACAGAACCCTGTTAAATACTCAGTTGAAACTTTGAAAACGGTATAAAATGTAAACGGGTAAAGTCTATCTCATGAAATTTGTACCACACATTATGACTATCCTAATGTACCTCTACAATAATTTTCAAAGTTTTAAAAGTAGAATGACCAGGTAAAAATGTTTTTTTGTAGTTAAATATGCAGTTATTAGCTCGGAAAACATTGGCACAGTCGGTGCAAATAAATACAAGGTTTCTACAGCTATGATAAACCTTTCGGTGCATTTGCACCATCCTTCCTCATACGGAACATGGTTTTTTTCACCAACTTATGAATCGCCGAACTGTGCTTCGGAGGAAAGGAATTTATTCGTGATTTTTTTTCTGTGATAACTACTAGTAGTTAGTTACAATTACCACTCTTAAAATATACAAGTTTCTTTCAGAAAAATCCAGAAACTTGAGGTTATTTATCACCAATATTACAGATTAATGAATAGTAGACCCACATAAAACTGCAGTGGTGTGCGTAAATTGAGTTATTCTCTCAATAGCAACATGAGCACCGGCTATATAGTCGGTGCTCATTTTGAGCACCAAGCCAATACCTTTCAATCAGACCTATGGTGGAATACAGGGTGGGGGGGGGGGGGGGGGGGGGGTTATTTGGGGTTTCAACCCCCCCCCCCCCTCCCCACCCCCGAATCTTATGCCTACTTGCACCAAACTTTCAAAGTTCCTAAACAATTACTTAACTAGCTTGGCAGTTCTTAGCGGTCAGAATCTGGACTGTTAAGAACTACCAAGCGAGTAAAGTAATTGCTTAGGAACTTTGACAGTTTGGTGCAAGTAGGCATTGAGGTCTATTTTTATTTCAGACTTACAATCTAGATATTTTTTATATTAATGAATCATACATTCAACTCTGCCTTCGTCTATGGGTGGCCCAATTGTTGGGCAGCTGCTCGTGTTTTCTCATCCCACGACGTAAAAAGTAAAGCTTTGGTTATTTTGGATTTCGGTTCATATTGGAGAATTCTGAGTCTAACAATCTAATCCAGAGTTATCTTTTCAATCGTGCAATATTATTACCTTATTTTGATTGTGATCTTCTAGTCAACGTCTAAACTACAGAAAGCTTGGGTTCTTTTGAATTTGGGTTCATATTGGAGAATTCTGAGTCTAACAATCTA
Source organism: Lobophora halterata (assembly GCA_932526365.1). Lineage (NCBI taxonomy): Eukaryota > Metazoa > Arthropoda > Insecta > Lepidoptera > Geometridae > Lobophora > Lobophora halterata. The sequence goes on along the minus strand of OW052001.1, from coordinate 8,522,031 downwards.
ATCCAGAGTTATCTTTTCAATCGTGCAATATTATTACCTTCTTTTGATTGTGATTTTCTAGTAAACGTCTAATCTATAAAAGGCTTTGATTATTTCGGATTTCATCACAACAGCCCAATGAATAAATATCAATTGATTTACTGAAATATATTTTAAAGTGAAAACTTCCATAAGCGCGTGACAATGTATTGAAGATAATCTTCATTGTAATAGTTAAAATTCAAGTATAACTTGTCATTTGCGCCGTCTAAAGGAATAAACTAACGAAATTATAGTCGGTCGCTTAGTTCCTTAGCAAAATAATAGGTGTCGTGATCACAAGTACTGTACGGTAGTGTGAAGCACAAGCTTTTGATACCGATCGAACAATATCATTTAATATTTTTAAGATTATTACTTTAAAGTAATTTTGGGAATACTAATTGGACAAAACAGATCATTTAAAAAATATTCATGATTATACAGAATGTGTTTTTTAAGTATAAGTTAGCGGTTTCATATTGAGATTTCAGTGATTGAAATATCTTTTGATATTGACAAAACGAAGAGAATAACATTGGAACTTTTAGCGTTATATTTCTTAATTAATGTTTTAAAATCATTTTACTTGAAGTACATTATCTACAGTGTATAAAATTATTAAGCAACATAATTGTGATTGGTCATAAACCATTCACCATTAAAAGAAAATAATAAAATAATGAGTCTGAGCACAGGTGTAGTACATTAGTAAAATTAATTGCTACCAAGCTAAACTGATTTGCCTGGAATCAATAAAAAAACATATTGGAAAGGAAGTTTATGAAGTCAAATATCAGAGAAAAAACAGTCTTGTCACTTTCAGCAAACAATGCTACTTTAAAAAATAAAAATAATGAAATCATGATAGATCCTTTTGGTTGGTGCTATTGATAAATCGTCTTGCTGTTAGGTGCAGTAGCATGAAATTCAAGAATTGAATGGCATTCGAGTGGCATTTTGACAACTGCTTGAGGTTCTATTTTCGTTTTAAAGTTTGAACGATCTACATGTTTATTAGACATTTGTCACGTCAAACAGCATTTTTTTTTTTTTTTTGTTTCGAAGAACCTAAGTTCTTCGTTTTTGGCTTCACATCAAAGGTATACAGCCAGTGTCAAGTAATTGGAGAGATTATTTTGTCATAAGTCAAGAGTCGATAAGTCAAGTCATGCCTCTGTAAAGTAGTGGTGGTTGCGACTTTACTAGAGGCTTCTATGGAGTTTTGGAGGCAACACGAAAAGTCACGTTTTACAGCATTACACTATTCACCAACACTCATACACGTTCACGAGCACTTAATGGATAAAAAACCACCGTTTTTACACTTATACACTCAAAGTTATACAAGTTTTGTCAATTAATTTAATGCCGCCAATGCGCCATTTTTCATGTTCCCGCCAAAACTCAAACAGCATTTTCATGATTATAAATAAATGACGTTTTTATGCGCTTTTAATTAATAGACATAAGTCGTTTGGTGTCAAAATCGAACCTGTAAAACTTGCAAACGATGACGCGTTCAATTTTTCATAGATGGAAAAGCTTGTGGAAGAGACTTATTTTGTTTTATCTGACGTGAAATGCAACTGTCGCTTCTGTTGGCTAAGTTCCTATGTTATTTACCTATAATGCCCAATAAATACTTGTTCCGTATTAGAATCCGAAAGTTTTTTAACTGGCATACGTTACATTTACCTCGTTAGTATATTTGAGATAAGTTTTGAAACTGTGTCGATTTTGCTTGTAGGATTGTGGTTTAAAACCTCTCAAAAAATGCGTAAATCTAAGGATGTACTCCTTTTTAGAAGACGTAGGCAGTTGAAAATTTGGGAGAACATTGTGGCAAAGACCTTGACCATTACATCAAAATGTACAACAACAGGAGTTGACCCAGAATAGATTTATCTGCTACCAAAGTATTGTAATTGCTATCACAATTCAAAGGTGTTCCTGGTTTCGGATTTAGCTGAAACTTGGTGGGAACGTGGAGCATGGTGTCGTACAAAATATATCACACTGCACCAACTGTATACAAACGCCTCATCAAACTATGGCCTTATGAAGGTATCTCCTGATCCAGCCATCTCCGGAGGTTGAAATTTATATAAGGTAGGGGCAAATTCATTTGAAATCGATTTATGTAAAAATTAAAGCTTTAAACAAATGTGTTCAATTATGTCCTATCTTTGCTCAAAACACGCCTAATTTGACTGCACTATACTTCCTTCTAAGCACTCGCAAGCCGGCAATAATAGGCCCGTAATAACAGAGCAGTGGCTGAAACTTGGTGTCGGTTACGCAATCTCATTGGCACCGTACGGGAGCAATATAGCTCTGAAGTGACGTGACGGCGGCCGTGACCTCGAACCAGGCCTAGAGGCACCCATAATCTCGATATCAATCAGGATTATATGCCCATTTTGTTATATTTGTTTTTATGCAAAGGAAACACGCCAACGCCTTCGCTATCACAATAATATTGAAGATTGCTATGACCTCTATTTCTACCTATTTTCAGGAGACTTATTGGTTTTTGTTTTTTATTTAACCTATTGTTTCTCATTTTAGGCAAAGGGTTTCCCCAAATTCTCCTTTTCCGAAGCAAAGTGTAAGGAAAAACTACTTACCGAGACGTAACATTAAAGCTTTGATTCGGGATATTTCTTAATTATCTTTAATCTTTAAACCGGAAACATTCTCAAGATCCTCATCCTCATAATCGGCTCATACTCGTGTTCCGGTTTGAAGGGCAGGAAAGATAAGTCTGTTAATTACAGATAATAAGACGAACATGCAATCTCATTACGAAGGTTATTTAGTAGGACCCCGCAAAAACTACTTTCAATCAAATACTGGATAAAATGCTTATTCTACAGCTAAAGCTGTTTCATAAAAAAACATTTGAAATACCTCTATAAGCCAACTGTGGTAGAGTACATTTTACCTAGTGCTGTAGAAGGTATTTTATTTTTATTTTATTTATTTGGTACAATAACAGAAAACAAATCTCTATTACAATGAAAAAAAATAGTTTTTTTAGCTAAATATGTTATATAATTATATTATAATACTAGCTGGTGCCAGCGACTTCGTCTGCGCAGGTATCTTTATAAATTGTAGCCTATGTGTTATTCTGATGTATAAGCTATTTTATTGTAAAGTTTCATTAAAATCCATTTAGTAGTTTTTACGTGAAAGAGTAACAAACATCCATCCATCCATCCATCCTTACAAACTTTCGCGTTTATAATATTAGTAGGATAGGATAATCGTATGTACCTACCTACTTGGAGCAATTTGAATAGAGAATAGCCCCTCCCTAGCAACATCTTATATAAGTGAATGGATAAAGCACTTGTCTACAGGTATACCCACCATTAGTTTAAGTAGTACCGGTTGACCTACGTTCAGGCAAAAATAAACACCCAACCGGCAACCGGCAAATTAAATGATGTAACTGGCGACCGAAATAGATAGAAATGTCCGATAAACACCGTTATCACGGCAAGTAAAAAGCTTGTTTACAGTCCATTGCATGTTTGAACTTTCAAAACTGCATGATTATGCCTTGAAAGTAGCCTCCCATTAGTATTAACTTGCACTTGTCTTTACTTTTTTGCCAGAGCGGGGTATAATGATCAAACATATCGTAGACCTCTGTAAAACCATTCCGTCTTGCCCCTAGACTATTTTGAGTCCAATCAAAAACAACGACTTAAAATATCGGTAAAACCTATGTAAAAACCGAAAAGGTAGATTGAACATCATCGATCGAGAATCGGTTCGTAGACTTAATAGCAGAGTACCTATTTGTTTTATGATTTAGCATTGACATAAAAAAATAGTGAGGTTAAATCGATTCTGAACACGATGCAATCTCGCAACGAATATAAAAATGAATAGTTTATCGAGACCTTTAATGTAACCATACTTCAAGCAAAATAAATAAATCATAAATCATACAAAAAATACATATTTACGAAAGCAGTTCCTAGTTCGATTTCACTAAAAGTAAATTAGGCTTGATTTATCAATTCATACGAGCACCCGTGAAGTATAACTCAGTAGAGACTATGTACCTAGTACCTACACATATCTACCTATTTTGTATTCAGTGCAGCAGTTCCTCTTAGGATCAAGGAACAATGTAAATTCCTTCTTTGTGTGCCATCTGTGACGAGATGACGCATTACGATCCATGTTTCCTCGAATAACGGCACAATAAGCACATGGGCATGTTGCAATTTTGCAAGGTTCAATGCGAAAGCGAAGACAATGAGGAAATGGTGACTGCGTACTTATGAAATGACCGTGTAGTCAAATAGGGCAGACGATTACACACAAAGGACAAGAGGTCGAGTCATTAAATCGGAAGCTTACAGAAGATAAATGGTAGTGATTAGCGACCAGATAAGGACTGATTAATGACTATTAAATAATGATTATTAAATAGATATTGCTTTGTCACAATGTTTATCTGTTATACTGGTACGGTACTTGCAGGAAGAGTACCTAAATGTGTTTGACTTCTACCTACCTATAGAACAACATGCTCTGACTCCTGACTGACTGACTCAAGCATCATCGCCGCCGAGACGAAACGTTGACAATTCGAAACCCAAGCGGTCGAAACATGAATTCGAAATTTGTGTTGATTGTCTGAGTTTGATATGAATGCCTACCTGATTAATACCTGATAGGTACTGGGTACTAATTCACAAAACTATAAAAATGACCTTAAATCGAGTTAATGAAATTGTTATTGAGATGTGCGTGCGAGCAGAAGTAGGTAGGTACCTACTCAACTACCTTGATCTTAATAACTGTTAGGCGTTAGATAATTCTAAAGTACTCACCTACATAACTACTTATGTTGAATATTTATAGGGAAATACCTAGTAAGCAAAGCGCGTACATACATACCTTACAAGGACCTAAAACAATTATGGATATATCAACTAAAATATAATTACGCAGGTAAGGAATTATCTTAAAAAACGTAGGTAACTAGAAATAGGTATGTAGGTATTAATGGGTTTTTAAATAATAAATAAAGAAAAAACCTACTATGTTTTATTTGTAATAACCAGTGTATTATTTGAAGTACAGAGGAAAAGTTTATTTCGGAGAAAAAAAATAAGGAAAATCAATGGCATATTTCGAAATATCCACGTAGTCATTATTTTTATAGACGGTTTTACAGTGATTCATTCAAATAGCAAGTCAATGACACAAAAGCGATTCTGACTAAGGCTAAACTGTGGCTAAACTTTTCATATTTGAAAGTAGCACCTGACATTTAGTACCTAGCTATCAATTTTTTTTATATTCTGGAGTTCTAAAAACATTCAGGGTCGAAATCTTACTTCTACGAGTAATACCTACATATAATTAAGCTAATTAAAATGATGATTTCCTGACCCTCACATATTTTGCAAATAATTTTATTTATTCATCAAAAGTAACTTAGTGTGTGACAAAGGTTTCTAATCTATGGGCGTCTTACGAGGTTCCGACAAAACCTTACCTGGTTTGTCTACAGCCCAAGCTATATTTTATAGGTATATTCGTAATAGGTATATTGGAAATCGTTATAAATGAATTAATGATTATTTGTCTCAAGTATGGTCAGTTACAGACGGGTCTTGTATGTGAATATATAAGTATCTAAAGTAGAGTCACATGCTTCACTGAATAATACAGTGTACGATTTTTCTTTTAATTGATATAGCATAAGTTTCTCATAATCTCGACCCATGTGTCTAAAATTTGTATCATAAAATTTAAGTTCAGTGAATTACAATGTTCAATTAAATAATTACGGTTATGAAGGAATACAGTGTACGAGATACAGTTGTCCAAACTAGTTCGGAGTATATAACAAAACCGACTCCGCTAGGTTAAATATATTTATATCACACCTGCTATGTATGTAACGTTTTTAGTCCTAAGATGTGTCTGATGCAAAATAAATTAATTTGGAAATAAAATAAAGCAATACAATCATACAATAAGTAAATGTATACCTAGATTAAGATTCTGAAATAAATCATTCATTCATTCATTTATATAGGACTGTCCAACGACAATCAAAGTAAATAGACTGGACGGGTCATTCATCAGCATTGTTGATGGATGCAGCTGACCAAGAGTGGAATGATTACGTGACTGAATGACACTGTGGTATTATCAAACATGGGATGTTGCTAGTTACTACAATAGACTAGCTGGCGCCCATCATACGCAATCACACGCATCAATCATCATTGTGTAAAATTCTTGAATTGTTCCGTTGTAGCCAAGCACGATTGGTTCACAGGGAATAGCAAGCATTGTCATCAACATTACTCATGCATCATTGAAATCAATCAACAATATCATATCCTACTAATATTATAAACGCGAAAGTTTGTAAGGATGGATGGATGGATGGATGGATGGATGGATGTTTGTTCCTCTTTCACGTAAAAACTACTGAATGGATTTTAATGAAACTTTACAATAATATAGCTCATACATCAGAATAACACATAGGCTACAATTTATAGAGATACCTGCGCAGGCGAAGTCGCGGGCACCAGCTAGTATCAAATATATAAAAACATACTACCTACGACCGACTTCAATCAGACGGTTCTAATGACCGTAGGCACATAAGTACACTGATAAGTCACAGGGAAGCAAAATACGCAATTTTGTTTACTTCGACAGCATATTTTTTAGTCAACCCGTGACCACGGCTGTTGCAATACAGTCGAAACGTCGGGACACAAAAACATACGAGCTGAGCGCGATAAATTACCGTTATAATCAAATAATTATATTTTTTCAGTTATTTTAATTAAAAAACTACTCAACCGATTTTGATAAAATTATATGGGACCAATCTGAAAGTACATAATATACGAGTAATAAACATTAAAAAAGAAACCATTCAACTGAATTGAGAACCTCCTCCTTTTTTGAAGTCAGTTTAAAAGGCTTGGACCTGACTGACTGACTGACAGACAACGAACAGGCCAAATCACTGAACGTAGAGAGACTGGAATCTTGAAGGATGAATTTGTAAAGAGCTGAAAGTGAGTACTAGAAAGGAATTTTGAAAATTGGCAACGCAAACAAAGTTGCGGGGGTTAGCCAGTTACAAATAAAAGCAGACAAATAACAAATAATAGTTCTGCTTAGTTTTTTTAAAGTGAAATGGCCGTTACTTCTATCTATTTATGTTCAAGCCAGTTTCATGATGACCATATGAGGTAGGTATCTATACAGGAAGTTACGAACTACGGAATCCATTGCAGAACTGCTATACCTACATAGCTAACCTACCTAAACCTAACGATCGTTTGTTAGCTGTTTATGAGTCAAGATATTGAATGGTGACCACGTCAAAACTACTGAACCAATTCAGCTGAAATGTATTATTGGTAGGTATAGTTTTTAAGCTGGAAAATGACATAGGCAAATTTGTATCTCGATACCACGCGGGTGAAGCCATGGGCAGCAACTAGTTATTAAATAATTATTATTAATTTCCTTACCTGTGTCTCCTGAGCAGACCTCGTCTTGCTGGGGAGCCGCTGGGTCCGGCTCCGTCGTTATCAATTTTCTCCGGAGAACGGAACAGCTTTTTGAACGCAGCCGCCACCTTTTCCCTAGATCTCGACGTCATATTGCACTATTTTATTTACGAACGCACTTAACTTCCTTGTAACTTTCACGATGCTTTCACACAATTTATTTTAAAACATTCACAGTCGCGGTTTTTTACAACATTTCAGAATTTGGAAAATGACATAAAATAAACACTTGACGCGCGGTGCCAGTTCGATTGGATTCAAAGCGGTTGCATCACTCGAGTCGTCTCGCACGCGAGGCCCCGAGATGCGGGCGCGTCTACTGCAGCACACGTGCGACTACGAAGTGCGAGCTGCGATGAAATCGAAACTTGGCTCAGTTGGCTCGCAGTCGGCTGGCGCTGGCAAGCTGGGGAAGGTCGGTTATCGCACCTCGGCGGCGACAGACGCGTTGCGACGCGAGGGTATCGCGGTGCGTCCACGCAACGACCGTATCCGCCAGCCGCACTGCTCTTTGTGTGAACGAACTCTCCCAGATCCTTTGTGTAGTGGGGCCTAGTTGATCCTGTCGCTCTACCTTGACTTTATCACCCCAGAGTTCGGGAGCACTGCTCTCTTTCTCTATCAATGTCACGTTCTGAAACAAAAGAAAGTTTATCAATGAGCTCCAATCTATAATACCTAGGCGGAGTTCCTTATTGTACCTACCTACTGTAGGATATTAACAGGGGATAATAATAAAACAATTAAATACGTTGATACGAGAGCTCGGTCTCGTCGGGGGGGGGTCGGAAGGAACGACGGTATTGATACCTATAAAACGAAGTTTATTTTGCGTTTCTTCTTTGCAAATAAATCGATCACTTCGTTTGTCGTTATTGTAATTTCGGCATGTACAAAGCCAAAATCACCCAATAATAACGGCGAGCGGAGCGAGCCGCAATTTTTTACGCCATTTGTTTAGTCATGAAAATCACCGTTTCAGGACCTTAATCACCCAACAGAACAAACGTGGTTGCGGCGAGCGCAGCGAGCCGAAAAAAATTCAGGGTATTGGTTTATTGAGGAAAATCGGTATTAGAACCTGAAATTACCCGTTAAATTTTTTCGGCAAAGTTCAGTCCTAAAAATGACTCCATCAGGACCCTTAATGACGCAACAGAACAAGTGTGAACGGCGAGCGCAACGAAGGGTAATTTTTTAGGCTTTTAATTGACTAGGGAAAATCGCTTTATCAGGACCGAAAAAACTTAACTTTCTAAGAATAATCGCTGTATTAGGACCGAAACTTACGTACTAAAAGAAACCCTATCGCGGCGAGCGAAGCGAGCCGAAATTTTTTTCGCTAATAATTTACACCTGAAAATTACTCTCTCAGGACCAATAAACTCGCAATATAAAATATGTGAACGCAGCGAGCGCAGCGAGCCGCAAATTTTTAGGGTTTTAATTTACTAGAGAAAACCGCTTATCATCAGGACCCAAAACACTAAATTAAACTTATTAGGGAAAATCGCTGTGTTAGGACCGAAAATTACTCACTAGGCGAAACCTGATCGCGGCGAGCGAAGCGAGCCGCAAAATTTTACACCAATAGTTTAGTCCTAAAAATTACTTTATAAGGACTTAAACACGCAATAGAAAAAATGTGAACGTGGCGAGCGCAGCGAGCCGCAAAATTTTCAGTGTTTTAATTTACTACTTTATTAGGGCCCTAAACCTTCAACTTTTCACTTTTCTGTGGAAATCGCTGTATTTGGACCCAAAATAACTAGTAATAGAAACCTGTTCGCGGCCAGCGAAGCGAGCCGCTAATTTTAACGCCAATAGTTAAGCCCTGAAAATTACTCTATCAGGACCCTTAAACACGCAATCGACTAAAATGTGAACGCGGCAAGCGCAGCAAGCCGAAAAATTTTCAGGGTTTTAATTTACTAGGGAAAATTGTTTTATCTGGACCCAAAACACTTACCTGATAAAACATAACATCTGATCGTATATTATTAGGTACATATTATTTTTCTCCTCTAATTTAAATCCTTCTGAAAATTACTTTATTGAGACCTAAATAGGCATGATAACATGAATCAGATTGCAGCAAGAAAAGCTAGGACTTTAGTTTATTTAAGTCTGTGAGAAAAAAAACACGTATAATATATATATAAAACGAAAACACGAGCTACTGCCCATTTTGAAAACGGTCAAGTGCGAGTTCTTAAAATCACTCACGGGGGGGGGGGGTCATGACCCCCTATGACCCCCTCCTGGATCCGCCACTGGGTTCTATCTTATGAATCTACCTACACATATTAATAACAATCCTTATACACTACACCTACTAAGAATTATTATCAAAGTATCGACTATTGATCAAAATATACGGGCATTACACTCAGTACCAAACAAAGTCTCCAAACCCAACATAGTCTATAATGATACGATCTTTCAGCCGACTAAGGGTCGTCCTTGAGATGTCCTTAAACTCACCAATCAAGAAAGTACACAATAGCGAGCTAACGAAGTTATTGGCAAGTTGCCAATAATATGATTTAGCCTCCATTATCGCCACCAGTCCCTTTGGGTCCGATAAGGAAAAGGATAAAAAGGAATCGGGTTTCTATAAGTAAAAGAAAGTAGGTGTTTGACGTCAAGGCCAACTCATAACTCCCTTACCAATATTAGCAAAAAAAACCTTCGATGGGTTCACTTTTAGCCAAGCAAACGTTTTTCCAACAGTTACTACAAATTCGTTGTTATAAACCACTTGTCGTATCTCCCCTTCGATAATAAATTTCCATAAAAACATTTGATTAGGCAGTTTTCCGAGCATGCAACCCCTGTTGAAACTTCCCTACTCCGTAATGTTCCCTTTGTATCCCTAACCGCTTTGCTGTTGTTTATTTGCTAGTGACTAATGTTTTTTGAGGTAGACAAAAAAATCCCAGTTTTATAAACACTAACGAGATGTATTCGCAAAACAAAGGCACTACAAAACAGGAAGTTGTTGGTAGAGTTCTTACAATAGAATTAGGTAAAGATTGGATGACTTGTATTACATCATGTTGTACCTACTGGATAAATAATGAAAATATGTGTTTTTACAAAAAATATATTAGAAGAAAAAAAACGCCATATTATATTTATTTTACCGTAACTAAATTATACCTAACGAATAGAAATAGAATAGAGTTAGGTAAAGATTGGATGACTTGTATCACATAATGTTATACTGGATAAATAATGAAAATGTGTGTTTTTACACAAAAAAATATATTAGAAGAAAAAAAACGCCAAATTATATTTATTTTAACGTAACTAAATTATACCCAACTAATTATAATAACGAATCACACTCAGTCACGGTAAAATAACTATCAACGAGTTTTTCATATACGTTGTAGAAAGGTATTGCTTTGCGCCATATTGCAAAGTTTATAACGATTTCTATTTACTTGAGGGAGATATTTATCTGAGCGCCAACGAACGGCGAAGATCTAATTAGGTAAAGCCTCACCTCGAATTACTTTCAACATCGCTGAAGTTAATGGGTTGTGTAAGAGTATCTGTTGGGGCGATACTAAATTACTTTCCAACTTAAAGACCTGTGGATTGGCGGATTTATTTATCATCATATTTTACACTGTAGCGTTGACTGTAGTGTTTATAAGGTACCTGACTGTCCACTCCCGTTTCTAAGACTTTGCAATCTTCAAACTCTGTACATTTTCATTCAGTTAATACATTTAAAAGGCTTGGCAAGCTTGGCTGTCTGACTGACAGACAACGCACAGGCCAAACAAAAAAAGTTTTTAGGATTGGTACCTATGTAGCTAGGTAATTACATTTATTAAGAAAGGATTTTTTTAATAATCACAACACAAGCGAAGTTGTGGGTGTCAACTAAAATAGATATTCAGGAGTCATACATAACCCAAAGTCTGTCCTGAAATTAACGATAAATTGACATAGGTTCTCATTTTCTTGTATGGAACCAACTTCTTACTTTTCTATTTTTTCCTTGGTTTACCAAGCGCAGAATAAAGACAGGTCTACTATGGTTGGTGTTTCAAGAACAACAGGTATTTAGGAACCAAGTATTGTAATACCGACTAAGGTACAAGGTTGATAGAGGTAGGTGTAACATACTGTAATGAGCGTGTTTATAACTTCCACGGAATCAGACGATACGACACCATTGTCTCGTCTTTATCAACTCCGTTCCAAATAATGGACATTGAAGAAATTTTACACTAGGTATCACACTGCTCTACTGAGATACCCATTCGGTTCATTGGTCTAAAAGCCTTAGTCCTGGCCAACGAATATAAATAGCGTGAAGATACTATTAGGTTTATAATATGTGCGAATAAGAACGTCCATATTGCTATACTAAAACCATTTTTAAAAACCACGAGAGACTGCGACTCAGGCCTAGGCCTACCATAGTGTGGGCCGTACATAACTGAAGTTTGTTACAATCTAGTGATTAAATAAATAAATAAATTAAATGAAAAACCAAAACTTGGAGGGTGTGTTATGTATAAAGTAATTTTGATATTTCTATGCAATAGTTTCTTTCTACCTTACCCTTATTTTATATTTTTTAATGCCTGCACAAGAGCAATAAAAATTCAAGCATTTACATTATAATTAGGTAGGTACAGTGTTTACTGAGTACTTAGCAGTTTCTAGATCCACGTAATATTAGGTAGTAACAAAACCATTAAGACACAAAAGGATTTGTAGATCCATTTGTTGGATGCGTGACAAACCTTTGCTTTCTTTCGCGTGATTACGTGAATCCAACGTGCTACGCATTAGAAAAATGTCACGCAGGAGAATCAAGAAACATTTATTGTATAAAACTGTGTACAAAGATCTTAACATATTTTAGTAGGAGACAACAGTTTATCCTGATAGGACATGCTTGTTGTGTTGTGAGAAAATGCTTGTTTACATTTAGTGAACTTGAACACCACCAAGGGGTGGTGAATTACACAGTTACCTACATACATTTTAACTCTGGTATTTGATTTACTTACTACGAGTATGAAGTACAGAGTTATAATCAACATACCTAGTAGCTATAAAAAAAATCAAAAACTAAAATCCGATCTTTAAAATCTAAAAAATACTCTAAAAAACACTCTAAAAAGTATGAAACCAGAAAATATTCTTATCTGAAATTGTTATGTGCCATAGTTCGTGGTCATTTTGTCATTTTGCCTATCCGCACTTGGTCCGCGTGGTGAAAAGACCTCACTCTCCTGGCGGAGAGTAGGCCTGAGTCGCAGCAGTAGAAACGTTATAATCTGATTATCCTTTATGTCTGCATTTGGTAATGGGTAGGTAGGAATAATAACAGTAGATAATGGGAATAATGAGAGCTTCCGGCAAAATTTTGGACGACATCTAAGTGCCCTCACTACCTACATAGAACAGGCACATTGGTGTGAGTTCTAGGAATCTTATTACGTCCTCATTTTAAAAGCTTATAACATTTTATGGTAGAAACGTGATCATATCAACCCCGGGGCTTTTTATTGCCTAATTTAAGAGCCCTATTAGACCCCCTAAACAATATTTGCTATGCCTGAGACGTTTATTATAATATGTTTTTGGTTTTTTTCAGCTTTGTTTTATAATTATTGTTTTTACTTGATAAGTAAATAAACTTTCAAAAAACAACTGACATAGTTAGAAAACTCTAATTATTTCCTTTGCGTTGCTAATTGAGAAAATGATTTTCTTAGTCGGTATAGGTACTACGCTCTTACACTTCTCAACAAACATTCCCACAAACCCACAAATTTCAAGTCTCTACGTTCAGTGGTTTGGCCAGTGCGTTGTGTCAGCTTGTCAATCTGGACTAAGCCTTATAAATATGTGTATAGAAAAGTCCTCCCATCTAAACATAATAAACATTGATTGCTGGGATGCCGGGCCCAACAGTTCAGATAACTAACCTTTCCTCAAGTTCATATTAAGCAATAAAACTTTCTGAATGGAGGCTGCAATTTACCGGCAAATTAATTAGAGAACGACGCAAAAGCTTTAGTGAGTCTGTGAGGGTGGAATGGGGTGGAAAGAGGATGGGGGTGAGAGGGTGGATTTCACCCTGAGCAATGACGTCAGAGGCCAGAGCCAGCCGAGCGCAGATTACAAGCTCAGATGAATTTGGATGTATTTTCACACATTACAAATTTTAGGTGCGAGCTGAAGCCACCAATTTGATGAACTTAATAAATTGAAAGATGATGGCTCGTTATGCCCGAATAAGTAAGGGTTAAGGGTTAACCCAGTTAGGTAATTAGTCAATTTTAAACATAGAGTTCAAAGGAAAGGATAGAGGTATCTGTTCTGTTTAATAACTGACTTATCTATTTGATTATTATTGAGTACTAATAAGTTTACTTTTATTATTGACTACTAATTAGCAATTATAGAATTATTCATCTTTTATAAAATTAATAACAAGGTACCTGACATTACATTACTAACTACATGTTACTTTAAATTTTTAAGATTTTATCAATTTGTATTTGACTTTTGAAAGTTTGTTTTGTACCTATGATTATATTGTTGCATGCCGAATTTAACGGTAAACTTTCTGAAATATTTTTTTTTTCATAAACATCTTCATTTTTTTCGTTACTTGTACTGAAGATTAAAAATTTGAATCAGAATTTGAATTTGAACAAAGTCAAAAGTTGGTCAAAAGGCAAACCTTGTAAAACTATGGCATAGCTTTTTTTCCGTGGTTTATTTTGATGCGTGCATTCATACATTTTTAAAATAGAGAATACGAAATATGAAGGCAAATATGAAACAAAATACCACAGAGAGTAATTTATCAGAAATGTAGAGCTATGAGAAGGAATTCATTGCCGTCGAAGAATGCTGACATTTGCAGAATTTCCCTGGAGTAAAATTACTTAACTGTATTGTACTGACTTGTACATTTATGTATGACGCACGAAAATATGAGTTTATTATATTATAATCGACCCTGAACTTAAGCTGTTGGATAATCCGGACTCGATACAACCGGGTTCGCGACATTATGCAACCTAGTCATCGTAAATCAAGGTAGAGCAACGAAGCCACCCATGACCATGAACAAAGCATGCATGACCTACGCGGGTAGTTTTTTTGAAACAGACAAAAAAAGGTCCTCAATTTAGTTGTTTTTTAAAATGTTCGTTACCTCGGAACTTTGTTGTATATGAACCGATTTGAAAAAATCTTTATAATGAAGGCTGTGTATAAAATAAGTGGTAAGATACTTTTTTTTACGATTTGATTACAATATTATTAAAATTAAAACTCGCTACAAAATTAAATTAGACAATCAACTCTATAAAAACATAGGAATGATTGTACAACAGTTTCGCAGACTATTGGAATGCGGTATTCAAGTAGTGTACCTTTTTAGATAGGTAGGTAATATAAAAAAAACATGCATTTGCATTAAGTCGCGTGATATTAGAATAAATAGTAACCTATGCCTTTCCACAGCTCATTAATTATGCCCATACCGGATTCCGGCTCAATCAGTTCTGAACCTTCGTCGAGATTGTGCAACAAGTATCCATCTATTTTTATTACTTTTTAGGCTTATTAGGGGGGAGGTCAATCAAAATCTTACGATATCTCACTAATGGGAGGGCGGGAGTCAAAAAATAGCTAAAATCACCTCACGTTATTAATTGACCCTTTAGATAATAGGGTCGTCAGTCAGCTCTACCATCTTACTTCAACTGCATTGATATTCATCTATTCTAAATTCATATATTTCTAACTCAACACCCACGACTCAATTGAATCACAAGACGTAAAAATATCGACTGGAATATTTTTTATATTGAACCGTAAAATTATTCTGTTTTCGGAGTGCTAGTTGTAACTCAATTACTTTTAGATTAAAGTACCTAGATAATATATTTTTCAACTACTTTTTATCTGGCTTGAATAACCCAGGTACATTGAATTAGTAATAATTGTATTTATTTACATATTAAGTACGCACATTTATCTATTAGACACCAATTTTAGAAAATTTAAACCATTATCTCTTTCGCATTTCTTATTTCATTGTCGAAGAAAGAGCGTAAAAACAACATAAGTTAAGTACCTACTCTATCTATCTATATGCTTACCAAGGAGGTAATTAATAAATAACTAAACTTTATGAGTTAGAATATGAAACTAAATTACCTCTAAAATAATTACACATAATATTATAATTAGACCTAAAACGACCGTATTTAGAAATTCTAGGATTCTGTTAAATAGGCACTGGTAGAGTTGATTTTTTTTTACTCGTAATGGTACACGATAGGTTTTTTCTAGCCATCACAGATTTATAACAGATTGTTTATTGTTTATTGATAATCAACAGCATACCTATAGATAAAGATTAGCTCAATATATTAGAAGATTAATATCACTGCGAGTTTAGTACAGTTAGCTTCTTGTGAATAATTGAAATTATGTTCTAACGTTTGGCCTCAAATAATTTAAAATTATAGAAATACGCAGTACAATAAATCCGACTTCGAACAATCATTGAGGGCGGATCAATATTAGGTAACTTAAATAATAGGTTTTTAAAGTTTTGGATTCGCATCGTCTATTCTCATATATTTATTCAAGGTAATAGGATATTAGGTGTAAGTGAAAGTTATAGCGTAGATAAAGAAGGTAAACGTTCTAGTCACAATTTGCAATTCATGTACTGGGTATTGCCTATTGGTGGCACGTATTCATTTCACCTTCAAGCACGTGCATTCACAAGCAATCGACACTGCACATCCGACACTCGATATTTTATTATTGAATGCCATGTTCACAAAGCATAAGTGTAAATAATGACATTCTTGTTAATTCTCCATCAGCATTTAATGTAACTAGCTGCCGCTTGCGGCTTTGACGTAGGTAAACCTAAACCCAGTAAAGCTCTCTAAAGTATAGGTAATAGTCGAAAGGTAAAGTCGGGATTCGTCATGATTGTTTTTGGAACCATTCATCCACCACACATCTATCACTCCATAATATAGAGAGGTTAGCTGGAAGAGAATGCTAATTAGCATTAAGTTCGCCTGTGTACAGTCAGCATCAAAAGTCGATGACCACATTTAGATTTTCAAATCAGTCTATACCATTTATTATCCTAAATCGCTCAACATGACAAGCTACAGTATTGAATGAATATCATCAAAGTGCAAAATCGACTTTTGATGCTGGCTGTACCTACTTGTTTTTTTCGTTGTGCAATAAAGCATTTTCTATTAATCTATCTATGAACTCAAAACCAGCCTCTAGTTCAGAGTCTTTCGACACGGTTTTTTTCGTGTTTATTTTGGTAGGTTTGGTTGAAAGGGAACGTAATATGTTTTTGTACTAAATAATATAAAAAAAACGGCTGCTATCTATATCTACCGCATCCATAGTCCTACATTCAGTTGTGAAGGCCCTTTTATCTTATCATAGCCAGCATATTACATTAGGGTAGGGTCTGGTAGAGCACACACAGTCATTTTGGATGATAAGATAAGCGGTAAACATTTCAAATTCAAAACAAACACAAATAGAACGTCCATGATAGTTTTCTCTTCAATTCTTCTTATCGTGTCACTAGTTCCTTTGAACCAGTGTGGTAAAGGATTTCAAGTGCGACTCGAAGAGGCTCCTTTCGTGCACTCGACACATGTTTTCGAACTTTTAGGTTCTACGACATGCCGGTTTCCTCACGATGTTTTCCTTCACCGTTGCGAGCACGTGGGATGCATACATAGATTTTTTCGATCGAAAAAACCCATTTACGCATGACTGCCACCGAGATTCGAACCCGCGACCATCAGATCGCAAGGTAAGGGCCTCATCCACTCGGCCACCACGTCCTCTCTTCAATTGATTATAGTAGGTAGATACCTAAGTAATACCTACTTTTATATTGAAAGTCTGTTATTCCAAATAATGCCTACCTAGTTATTGTGAAATGTGAATTTATGTAGGTATACTTAGTAACTGTAAGTAGGTACCTACCTACCTTCATTTTTAAACACGTAGGTAGATGGAGAAAAGAGTAATAGAATTCAGCTGTTTAAATCAAGGACTTACGATCTTTCGCTTCTATCAGAGAATATCATTGATATTAATTAATAATTAGAACAATCTGCATCTCGTTATGCACAGAATACAGAAGCAAATAGTTATTCCTTATCTCGCTTACACCGAGCGAGCGAACAGTTATGTAGAGAAACATGTGTAGTTCACAACATCAAACAAAGAGGAATCCGTACTCTCCAAACCTATGCCAGACACGAACCGGGCGTGAAAATAAATACCTAACATATTGAATTATTTTTCAACCGACTTCATAAAATAAGGATTCTCAATTAGGACATTTTTTTACCTCAGAACGTCAATGTTTGTTACCTCAGAACTTTGTTGTTAATAAACCGATTCCAAAAAATATTTTTTTGTTTTGAAGGATATACTTTCGGATTGGTCCTATGGATGTTCAGTAGTTTAGTTATTAAATCAACATAATTGAAAATAATTATGTCGTTTTAAACGAAATTGCGTATTTATTTTTGACTTTTCTGTGATGTTTACGGTCACTAAAACAGTCCAATTGAAGTCGTTGTAAGTTTTTGTAAAACCTTTATATTATATAACATTATATTTTGATTGTGTTCGAGACTTACCTCGTATCGGCTTGGTGTAAGGCTGCCACTGCAATGAGCGCGGACACGCCCGGTCGCCGCCGCGAACCCCGCGCACTGCCGCCGGCGCCCGAACTCCCCACAGAATCCTCCAGCCTCAGCCTCCCGCATCATCGATCCACCCTCATCTCCCCATCCCACACGCTCCTACGCCCACCTAAAGCTCAAATTCAAAGAGCTCTCCTGACGTTCTGTAATGATGATTGCCGAGTTTTCCATGCCGAGTAATTCGGTAGCTTATGTGGATTTCTATGCTGGAGATCTCCTATTTGACATGAGGCTTGGTAAAAAACCTATGTACATTTGTGTACAGCAAGATAGAGCGAGTGGTTGGTAGGTAGGTACCTCAATTATCTGCTTTGTAACATTTCTACCTAACTACCTACTTTTTTAAAATAATAATAGATTTTTGCTAGTGTCGTTTATCATTTTAACTGATTTTAGGCAATTCAAAAATTAAAAGAAAAAAGCTAAGATCCATCTAGATTAAATGAGGATTCAAAGTTATAACACCCCTCTTTTTGCATTGGAATTAAAAAAAAAATTAAGTGCACATTGGTCCTTTCCGGGTAGTAAAAGTAGAAGTGGATTTCTAAAAACAAACAGAATAACAAATAATATATCTTTATTTCGATAAGAACGTTAACTCATAAAATCACAACATATAACCTACAGGTCATCACAACATACATTATAGTAATCAAAACATCTTGTAGTAACAACTACAATTGACTATTATCCTATAAACATTTTTACATATACTTATTATTATTTTATCGTATGGCATGATATGTTTTATCACATGTAACAACATCTCTCATTTCATTCTTGTACGCAAAAAGTGACAAAACTCTAAGGCTCAATTCCCACCAAGATGGCAGCGACGCGGTGGGCACTTTCAGTATGAAATAATTTAAACTTTATTTAGGTAGGTACCATATACGTAAGATCTGAATTTCAGCATTTTCAGCAGTCCTGCAATACGTACTGGTGTAGTAGATAGATAGAATATGCTTTATTTCACAAAGTAAAAAACAAGTACATAGACGAACTTAATGCTAGTTAGCATTCTCTTCCAGCTAACCTCTGCGTGTTATGGAGATGTGGTAGTGCTAGATGTGTGGTGTAGTGACTTTACACTGAAAGTGCCCGTGTCACTTCCACCTTGGTGTGAATTGAGGCTTTATTACAAAATCCACATTATTTGAATGCTTACCAGGAAGACATAAAATATTTTAGTCAATACTGGTATAGATATGTACTATGTACGTACGTTTTGATTTTTATTATAAGGTTGGTACAGCTAAGAATTATGGGGCATCATAAAAATGCACACAGTCCACTAATAACCGCGTTATTATTATATTACCTACTATTTATCTAGATTAAAAAATAATATGATGAATCTAGATTAAAATAATTTTATTATAACTTAGGATAGGAAGGTTATGCCGACTTGCACCAAACTTTCAAAATTCCTAAGCAATTACTCAACTCGCTTGACAGTTCTTAACGGTCAGAATCTGGACTGTTAAGAACTATCAAGCGAGTTAAGTAATTTCTTAGGGACTTTGACAATTTGGTGCAAGTAGGCATTAGAGTAGTTACAAATTTTAAAATATTTAACTATAGGTAAGTAAGATTGTATGTACTGTCCTAGAAAAATAAAATAATATTAAAATTGTTATTATGTATTATCTATTGTGCAGAGTTTAAATAAGGTGCTTATTATTATAAATACATAACGAGTATTTTTTTCCATGAGCTATGTTATAAGGGGCCGTCCATATTATGTATTACGTGAGGCATTTAGGGGAACCGAATCTCACACAATCTCACGTGGGGGAAAAGGGAGGCAAATATCACATAGTATTTTTTAAAATCCAACTCTATCAAGCACATATTAACTTTTTTACATATAAAATACTTACGCATTTTGAAAAACCCACAACATTCATGCAAATCTTACATCGCAAGGGGAGGGGGAGAGTCAAAAAATCGCCAAAATCACCTCACGTATCCTCAATAGACGCCCCCTAATGTGGATGAAATGAATTATGAAGTTTTAATAAGTTTTTTTTTTTTAATAATAACAACATTAACGTAATATTATGATCTATACAGGGTCAGACAAAAAGTGACGTCAAAATTTTTTTTTTTGATTCCTCACATCTGGGTGTATCCGAAAATACCCCATGTATGTTCCGCGATTTTTAGTAGTTTAGAAGTTATGATTTTTTTAATGTGTATTTTCGAATTTACTTCCGGAGCACCTTAAAAAAATCATAACTTAATTAATAGTAATATTTTTTTTATTTTTTTTTCTTAAACATGATTGTCTTAAATTACTCTTTCTACGTTATAATCAACTACACAACATTCTTCATTACAAGTTACCGAAAAAAGGGTCGAAAGTGAAAATTTTAGGTTTGAGTTGAACGGAGTAAAATTATCAAAATATTCGCAACAGTACAAAATTGTTGTTTCATAGGTTCAAACTAATTTTAAAAACTTCAACACTTATTCAGCTTGCCAAATAATAAAAAAAATGTTGCTCTTAACAGGCAATTTTACGATGAATTTGGAACTGAACTTAGTTAGGTGAGCAAGCGTAAAAAAAAAATTTGTCCGAAAAAAAAGTTTTACCTTATTTATTTCATTTTTATGGTCTACATCATTTGTATCATCAAAAGTAGTCTAATAATCTCAAATTAAACAATCAGTGATACATTAAAAAACAGTTTACTCTAAAAAGTTTGGTTTATTATACAATAATACGGTTATTTTGCTTTGTTTTAGTATCAATAAACAATAACACACAAATTAAGTTACATTACTTTATTTAATTTTCAAAATGAGCCCTTCGACTTCGATACACAGTCAGCAACGTCTTAAAAAAATTAACTTTTTGGCTGACCCTGTATATTTTATTTATCTATCTCAAACAGTTAACTTCTTATCCGAATCATTAAACATATTTCAAGTCTCTAAACTATTTTCTTACATCTAATAGTTTGTACATGAGGTGATAAAGGATGCGCAGCAGATCAGATGTGAGGCGTTTAATGCCGTGTTATGTCACTTAGTGCACCCGCAAACGCGTCGCCGACTACAGCGACCGGTGGCCGGCATCCGTCAGTTTTGTCGGTATCAGTCAGTTTCGTCGGCATCTGTCGAGCGCAGTCACTAAAGCGTCGATTACACACGGCTAGTTTATACGCTACAATTCGGTGAGTTTAAAAGTTAGCGAGTGAGCGAGTTACCTTTCGGGAAGAATTATCAACAAGCAAGTTGTAAGAAAGCCGATGACACAAGGCGAGTTTACAAGCTACAAGCGAACTCGCTAGCTTGTAGCGTGTAAAAAAAGCCGTGTGTCATCGACGCTTAAATGTCTGAAAACTGACGAACGCCGGCCACCCGTCGCTGTAGTCGACGCGTTTGCGGGCGCATTCATTATGTGTCACACCGCTAAGTAACATTTTGACAAAATCTACTTTATGATGCCAAGTATATGATTCAATCTGTTTCGACCCTGGTAACCCTACCAATTTTGGTGCAAGTTACATAGAAATGTTAATATTAAGGCTAATCCTTAAATCCTATTCCATACAAAATATTTCGGACATTTACTCAAAAAGTACGCCGTATTATAGTAATTTCTTCACACTATTCGTTTCGTCCATGTTTTTTGATTTCGTTAACAAAAAAAGTGAAAGGTTTCATACTTTAATTTTAAAACGACATACGAAACATTTTGTATGGAAATTTGCCTTGAGGATTCCCCTTAAACTATTGTCTATAGAATTAACTTGTACGTTATAAAATATCATAGCCGTACTAGTAGCTAGCTAGCGACCTGAGGACATTTCACGGTTCAGAGACTGCTTTTCAAACTGCATTCCGTTTCCATCGCTCAGTCAGGAAGACTGCGTATACTGCAGGTGTAGCAGTTTTTCTACAAACTGTTCGGAACCTTGTGTTTATTTAGTTACTTAGTGCGGTTTTAGACTAGCGTATTTTTGTCGCATTTATACGGGCACATTGGTACTCGCGAAACTTCAAAAGTTGAACGCGCGTATACCGGCGTTTACGCTTAGTTTTTTCTAGCGAGTGTCGGTAGCATGAGGCGTCTCTTGCGACAACGCCAAAAAACGGAACACCAGCGGCGAATCCGCTAATCTGAAACCGCGTTTACGTGGAATGTGTGTAGATAAATCTATTTATTCACTATGTCACCTTTTATGAAGCTATAGAACCTTTTTTTTTTAATTTTTGTAATACTTGTTGTTACTTTACTCGGTATTTTTTGGTATTCTTATAATTTATTACAACACATTTCTTATATTATATTGACTAAAAATAAAATGTACTCTATCACGTAACCAAGGTACTCTACTCTATAAATAATTATATAAATAATGCAATTCACAGCTACATAATAAATTATTTATATCTAATAATATAATATTTTTACAAATAGTTGGAATATTTTAGGGAAGAAAACTGTAATCGTATTAAAATGCCTTATTACTTATAATGATGTTGACACAAAACTGAATGTCTGCAAACTGACTCTTTATAATTTTATTATACGATTTATTTGGAGAGTATACTCAATAAATACCAAATGGTATGAACGAACAATCTGCAAAACATTTTTAATTCTGAGTATTTTTTTTTTTAGATTTGATGTTGGTTCAGCTCTTGTCAACTTACAAGTAATACTTTCATAGAATAATTATATAAAGCCTTAGCAATGTCAAGGAGTTTTTTATGCTGCCAATATCAGTCTAGATTTATGTACAAAAATTAGGAGTGATTATAATTTACTGTTTTTTAGGTAGGTACTAAAAAGACAATCTTTAACATTTTTGACTACAACCTGAAAGCTGCCATGGAAGCCAAAAGCTGAGTAAAGATGTTTCAACAACACATACATACCTAGATAATCTAATGGTACGACTAGTAAAATTCATCTAAATATTGACAAGAAAACTATTCCAGTTTTCCTATGATTTCCTCAGTTCATATAAATTATTTCGAATGTTCAAATCGTTGTTTTAGGCTCGAACCTATATAACCGTTTCAAAACGGAATTTCATAAATTGTTTTAAAACTTTATACAGTTACAATTTGTATGCAAGCATATAACATTATACCTATAGACTTTTTATAGGTTTTAAGGCTATTTTATGTCGCATATCGCCAATAGGTTCAAACTAACACGTACACGTGAAACAATAACGCCAAAAACCTTCATTTATCTTTGATTTCCGAACACAACCCGTACTACAACAGTACTTCGTCATAAAACGTGGGAAACGCAAAAGAGTTGCCCCGAATGAAGTGCGCAGGACACGAGGAAGGCCCAAAAGTGGGCGTATTGTGTCCGCTGGGCAGCGTGGGCAGTGGGCCCATCGCCGGGGCAGAGCGGGCAGTGGGGCAACCCAGCGCCCTGGGCGAGGCTGGGGCCGGGCCCACAACAGGAGCATAAGCACACCTCGCAAGGGGAACCGTAGGCGCAATAAAGGGTGTGTGCGCGATAGGCACAGAGGGCGCAAGAGACGCGAGGGGCGCAAAGGGCACAAGGGGCGCAAAGTGTGCAAGGGGCGCATGGGGCGCATCGTGCGCGAGGGGCGCGTGCGTTGGGAGCGCAGGCTGAATGCTATAAGCCCGAGCTCTCACGCCGCTGCTAGTCCCCTCGCCGCAATCTCCGGGCCTCTGCGGTATTATGGCGGAAAAACCACACCTACGAAAATATTTAAAGTTTACACCACTTTCAATTTTACAAGATGATTGATTAATGGATGACAATGAAAAATTTTGTTGCTATAATCAAGTTTTCACAAAAACATTCCACAGCCGACTTCAATTGCACTGTTCTATTGACCGTAAACAGCACTGAAAAGTCACAGGGAAGCAAAATACGCAATATCGTTTACTTTGATGACATATTTTTTAAGCAAACTACTGCTGAACCGATCTTGGTGAAATTTCTATGGGACCAATTTGAAAGTAAATCTTACCAAAAAAAATATGTTTTCAAATCGGTTTATAAACAACAAAGTTCTGAGGTAACAAACATTGTATGAGGTAACACAACAAACTGACGACACCGTGGCTTAGTTGGTAGTGACCCTGCCTACGAAGCTTGGTGTTCCGGGTTCGATCCCCGGCCGGGGCAAATATTTGTGACGATCACAAATGTTTGTTCTCGGGTCTTGGATGTTGTGATGTCTTGTATGTGTCCATGCCACCTGCGTCACAGGGAATCCTAGTGCAGGGGTGTGAGTGTGTGAATGTTTATGTTGGTTAAACATTAAAAACAAATCATTTAACGAAATATTTTACCTCTTTTTTTAAAGTCGGTTGAAAATATCTTGTAAGGCGCACTCATTTGCTTAAACATGAGTTTCGAAAGTTTACGAAATCCCTTTCCATAGGATTGATGATCAGAAGCCAGAGTATGGATGTAATGATAATCACAAAATGATTGCAAAGTTCTTTGACAGTAGTTTTGCATGCTTGAAGCGCATTTTTACTTACTTGAAGGAGGATAATAATGTCTAAGGTGACTTGTAGGCTGCCGCATACCCAGAACTGCGTGGGCGCATTTCGTGCTACGAAGTAACCAGTCTTGAACAAATCTCCGAATGTCCACATTACAACCATACTCAAACTGAAAAGTAAAAACGCGTATTATAGACAGGTGAGGGAGAAGTCGTGTCGTGGGTAAGATTTGATAGTGAAAAAAATTGTAAGTAAGTGTGAATATCATTAAAGCGTCGATGACACAGGGCTAGTTTGCAAGCTACAAGCCAGCACTCGCTCACGCGCTAGCTTCTCGCTGGCTTGTAGCTTGTAATCTAGCCCCGTGTCATCGACGCTTAAAGGATAATTAATAAACAATTATTATAATGCGAAAGTAAGTAGGGGATGGATGGGTAGACAAATGGATGTTTGCTCCTGAATCATGACAAAACTACTGAACCGATTTGGCTGACATTTGGTATGGGTACAGTTTCTGAGTTAGAAAAGGACAATTTTTATCTGGATATGTTGCATGTGAAACCGCGGACACATCTAAAATTATGTTAATAATGTGTGTTTACCTCATTCCTTCAGTACTTTTGTTCTGATGATTTTTTGCAATTTGCGGAGCTCCAAGCATAGCTTCCGTGAACACAGCCAGGAAGCCAACCAGCTCCACAAACGGTGTGAATTCAATCATCAGGTACATGACCGCCGAGCCCAGTACAGAAAACACCAACATACAGTCCACATAGCTCTGGAAATCTGTCCATGCCCAGAAATACTTCTTTTCCATGTCTGAAAGAGATAAATATTATTATTTTTATTATTACTTCTCTTATTTATGGCCTATCAGTAATCCTTTAAATTAAAATGACTTCAAATGTTTACTTGTAGTATTTAATACCTACTTTTAATATCCAAGCTCACATGTCATGATTTTATTAGACTTCCGCGATTATCAGTTATCAGACTAATGCCTACTTGCACCAAACTGTCAAAGCTCCTAAGCAAGTACTTTTTTTGCTTGCCAGTTCTTAACGGTCCAAATCCAGATCGTTAAGAACTGTCAAGCGAGTTAAGTAATTGCTTAAAAAATTCGAAAGTTTGGTGCAATTCGGCATTAGTCTGATAACTGATAATCGCGGAAGTCTAATAAAATCATGACATGTGAGCTTGGATATTAAAAGTAGGTATTAAATACTACAAGTAAACATTTGATAATGCACACAGCATAATAATATTAGCTCAGATAATATTGATTCATATATATCACTGCGGCATGGTACACACACACTCAACTGTATAGGTACTAATTAACTTTAAAAAAGAGGGATTGATCGTATTGCAACCACTATGAGTAGGTACCTACCTAAATCCTAACATTATTTGTACCTAACATTAGATGAATAACGGGTGTTTCTATAGAACACCAAAATAACAGTACCAAAGAAAAATGAATGCGGAAAACAGGACAAAAAAATTCAGGCACCCTGTCAATAAAAATGAAATATCTCTATTTTCAAATAATGTTTCTTACTTTTACGATGTAGTTTTGTTATGTAATAATATTATTTATTCTTTGGTTTTGTTAACGATTTAAAAGCCAAGTAGTTTTAACATATAATATTTATCTAGCCCTGCTACTTCTCTTTTTCGAAAATTAGCGTCAGACCAAAATGTACTACAAGTTAGCCAATGTGGCACCCATTTTTCTGTCACATTTTCAATGTACTACATTGTGATTCTATACGAAATCTTTAATACTGCAGAGGTACCTAACGTTATGGTACAATGTAATTTTATGCAACCTTGTGTAGGCAGCGTTATCCATAACCATTTTATCAATATATGGGTATTACAAAAATATAAATTAATTGACATAGAACATGCAGACGAATGACATCAATTGATAAGGTTATACTGACATTTTGACCCATTCCCATTTCATTCAGCCAATATATTGATAGGTGTATCTTTCATAGTGCAATGAACCCAGTTAGTAAAGTAATATTGGCATACAAAACAAATTCACAAACATCTAAATCTAACATGTAAAATATCATGCGTGGAGTATACGAAGCAAAACATTACAATGGTAAAATGAAACATGTTTTCTTTTGTTTGTGAGTATAATTATTTAATAAACAGCATCACATAAAATAAACCAACGTGAAAAGCATGAGATTTATCCACTGCTGAAACAAAACAGAACAAATGAAAAGTGTTATGCAAATAATCAAATGTTAACATCATCATATCATAAGTTCAAAGAGGCACTCACCATAAAAGCGATGAGGTTTCTCTCCGCGGGTGATGCCGCTGCGCTGGTCCAACCAGCGCGCAGTTTCATCCGGCTGAGCTGAGCCGTTCACACAACACAACAGTATATATAACATGAATATTGCACCTATTTCACCATTCACCAAACAGAACATAAAATAAAGTATAAAAATTATTAATAAAACAATAATATAAAAAAATAAATAGGTTTTCTAACATAATATTAACCAGAAACTAATAATGTAAAATATTTACAGTAAAAAAAGCATATTGTAAAAGAGTATTAGTACGCTAGGATATCCAACACACAAAGGACCAACAGGAGTCCAAGTGCGGAAAATGGAGTGCATTTACAAGAGTATTAGTACACTAGGATATCCAACACACAAAGGACCAACAGGAGTCCAAGTGCGGAAAATGGAGTGCATTTACAAGAGTATTAGTACGCTAGGATATCCAACACACAAAGGACCAACAGGAGTCCAAGTGCGGAAAATGGAGTGCATTTACAAGAGTATTAGTACGCTAGGATATCCAACACACAAAGGACCAACAGGAGTCCAAGTGCGGAAAATGGAGTGCATTTACAAGAGTATTAGTACGCTAGGATATCCAACACACAAAGTACCAACAGGAGTCCAAGTGCGGAAAATGGAGTGCATTTACAAGAGTATTAGTAGGTAGGTACACATGTCTTATTATTAATCATTACTTTAGATTGTACACAGCTATCCTAAGTGCCAAGGTCTGCTCTATCCATGGCATTGGCCATGGAATAGACTAGTATTACCTACTTGTTTACACAAGTGATACCAACCTGTGAATATTCTCTCTCTTGTCCTAATGATTTGGTTCTTTTTACGAACAGACACACAGAGGTGGATCATCACAAACATTGTTATATTCATAACAATGCTCTGAATTAATAATGGAAGCTCATAGCGTTTACCGAACCTGTAATATAAAATAATTGTATGATTACTCAATCCCACTACTATCATAAATGTGTCAGTTTGTGGTGATTAATGGATGGATAAACTGTAATTCAGATTGGGTTGTAATTCAGTATGGGTATAGATTAGGAGCGGGCTTATCTCGATACCACGCGGGCATAGCCGCGGGCAGCAGCCAGTGCTACTCTTATTTGATAGCAAACTTCAAACGTAATGTTTTTCATACGAACCAGAACAATATCCTCAAGGTATTGGCAATGAGAAGTGCCAAACAAACGTAGAGAGAAAATCCTTCAGAATCCTGTGCCCGTCGTATTTGTTTGAACTGTGGGATGTATGGAGCCACACCTCCGATGATCATAGCTCCAGCAGCTCCCCATCCCACCAGGTGGCCCACAGTCAGGCCCAATTCATCCGAAATAATCCAATCCATTGTGACGAATTATTAAGTACAACTACTACCTAACGATTGACCAAGCAAAAAGGGTGTCACTAAACTTCTCACAGTTTATTCACGATAAAACCACTCATGATGGCACGTTTGATTAAAGTTCTATTTATGATAATCTAATTCGCAATTTTCGACACAAAGATTTCTACCACTATCTCTACCAATCTCTACAGTTCGCCACAGAAAATGACAATGCAATGGAATGGATAAAAATCGATGGATAACGTAACGTAAAATGTCACTGTCATGTCATGCAGTTAGTAAAATAAGGCTATCTCTTTTTGTTATACTAAAGCGCAAGAGAGAAAGCTGAAAGCTATTGGTTGATTTCATGTTCAAAATAAGACTATTCTTTGCCATTACTTTGGCACGAAATGCTGGTTCTGCCAAATCTTCAGCGTGTCAAAAATATGAAACAGCTGATTTTGACATGTTGTTTGGTGGTTGTTGGTGAATTTTATTAAAGGAAGGATTTGGTGATCTTCTGTGTATTCATGGTGGTGTTTATTTAAGTTTATTTCCGTGCTTGTGCTCCTATAAATTGTACCTTATCGGATTGAGAATTATTCAAGTGCAATAAATATGACGATCATATCAAAGCTGCTGCCAGCGCTGCGTACCAGAAGCAGCGTGACTCCTGCGATTGTACAGACTTCTATATTTAGCCATCCTCGTTCGTATTCGTCTCGGAAGGAAAGCGGTCTAGCTAAGAGCCAAGAGAGAGTGGAAGTGTCTACAGACGTTAGGCCTCTGGGAGAGAAGATTAGAGAAACAACAAAAACAGTTTCGTACACAGGTGTTATCCTGGCCGGCATCGGCGTAACCGGTGTCATCTTCTACTACGTGTTTCGGGAGTTGTTCTCAAGCAACAGTCCCAACAGTATATATTCCGATGCTCTAGAAAAGTGCAAAAATGTGAGTACAAGTACTTTTCTTGACCTTGGAGACGACATAAAGGAGAACTGATAATGTTTACACAGGTTATTATCTAATAGCACAGTAGCTCAGTCGTGCATTAAAATTTCCACTGATGGTACCTAAAAATGCTTGCTTTTGTTATGGAATAAATAGGTACTGGAGTACCAACCTACCAGCTTAATTTTATTTACTATCTTACAAATCATCTATTACCCGATATGTAACAAATAATAAATAAATGTAGGTAGTGATTTGTTCCTTGCTCAGTTTCACCATTATCAACGATTACAGCCCACCATTTGTGCAATGTCATATAAATTATATTGTGGAATAAGGAATTTACATATTAAATAAATAATATTTTTAACTTAGGTATTCTCTGAATGTGCTTACATTTGATGTGATTAAACTATGCTCTAAAAAAATACACACTTAAAATATTTTCCAGGATCCTAGAGTAGAAGATGCCTTAGGAGCTCCAATCAAAGGTTATGGTGAGGAGACCACAAGAAGAAGACGAACACACGTCAGCCATGCCATCTACCTGCGGGATGGCATTCAGCACATGCGCATGAGGTTTTACATCAAAGGAATCCGGAACAAAGGGGTTGTTGA
The DNA here is from genome assembly GCA_932526365.1 of Lobophora halterata. Lineage (NCBI taxonomy): Eukaryota > Metazoa > Arthropoda > Insecta > Lepidoptera > Geometridae > Lobophora > Lobophora halterata. The sequence goes on along the minus strand of OW052001.1, from coordinate 8,491,952 downwards.
AGTTGATATGAAATTGGTAAGAAACTGTTAACAAACAAAAAATTTTACTTGCTTGTAGGGTCAGCAAAATAACAGGCAAATGCTATTCATATTTATTTATACAAACCTTGATCACCACTGGTAAATTGATTGCTAGATGCACTAAAAGGATGGTTTTTCTATTATAATATCAAATTAAAAATAATAATCCATTGAACACTTGTTTGTGGTTTGATAAAATTCTCTATCCATTCAATTTCAGAATGAATATGGAAACTACATTTGCCGGTACCTACTGGTCCAACTTGATGACTACTCTGGAAAGACATTCATTATCGAAGACAACCGAGCTGAACTAGACGCCAAGACTGGAGTTGGAAGCCAATTCCCAACGCTCACACTCACCCAGTAGCTATGAAGTACAATACCCTAGATAAGTAGAAATATTGTTAATGTTAATTAAAAGATGGTACTGTATAAAATCATCTTTTATTTTAGGTAAATCACTTTACATAGTAATGTTAAAATTAATCTTAGGTAGATAATAATATTTCAATTTTAGGCTGCTATTCCTTGCGGCTTATTCCCGAAATCGAGGGGATTTTTTCGGGATTTCTGGAAAAAAGTCTAAATCCCCACCAACACCAACTACCTACCAACCGCAGTGGGGATTTCGCGAATATTATTGTCTCAAAATCCCCACTATTATGAATAATGAACATATTTCAAATAATTACACATCTTTGGATATTTTTTATTACCATCGCAGGCAATCACTGTAAATAAGTTACTAAAGATGTGTATTATTTGAAATAATATGTTCATTGTTCCATAATAGTGGGATTTCAAGACAAAAATATTCCCGAATCCTCACTGCCTTTGGCGGTTTGTATTGGGGAATAAGCCAGTGCTACGCATACGCATGTTGCCTATAAATTCTTGGTCGACAAAACATGCAGTTGATTTGCCACACCTATACACATTATTGTATGTAAGTAGTACATAGTGGAGCGTACAAAAACCAAATTTAAATATTCCTACAAACAATTGGCACTGTCTTACTATGACTAGAAGTTGAGATGTAATGACCAAATAATAAACACTGCGACCGAATTGCTTGCTTCCAACTCCTGGAATACCTGGTCTTATTCGCTACAAACATGTGCAATACCAGGTCGCATATTACTTTCCCCTTGTTCTACATGGAAGAGCTTGCTATTTCTTCCATGGCATAACTTCCCATGCCATTAGCAAACGGTTATGAAACACAAACCTCTTGATTCGATCAAATATCCAATAGAAAACGAGTAAGAGTGAGAGGTATTGTGGCCACGCCCATTTCAGTTCTTGCATTATACTCGGCGTGTACCTTATTTCAGCTTCAGGCAAGCGAATTTTCAGTTTTATGACCATGGTTCCGCTGTTACCGTTTTGGTTCCTTGAGTAAACTGTTGTCGTTTGGGTTGTTACTGTAAAGTATAAAGTAGTAAAGAAGTAAACAGTTTGTTATCAAATGATTTAGATAAGCAAGCATATAATTGCATTAGTAGGTACCTACTTAATCAGATAATTGAGTTTCCGATCCACAGCAAGGAAATAAGAAACACATTATATTTTAGTCAGTTCATACATAGCTGGCGCTTACGTTACAGTTTTTTAAAACACGTACACGTACAGTCAGCTGCACAGATATGTATACACTTCCAAGCTTTCACATTTATCTCTGTCCAGAATTCTGATAACTAAGATGACAACATTTATTTAAAAATGCCTGCGTCCATTTTACTTTGCAAATTTAAGAGTATTATACCTAAATGTGAAAGCTTGGGAGTGTATAGATGTCTGTGCAGCTGACTGTACAATACAAGTACATATACACGAGGAAAGAAGGACCAAACGGAGATTCGTGATTTTTCATTTGGGAAAACCCCTGATGATTTTGTAACTGCAATATTGCGAAACAAGTGAAGTGACACATCACATCCAGCTCATGACATTCATAATCAAAACAAATGACTACTCAATACTTATCTTCATTAAGACCCTGTATAGCAGGCCTACGACAAAAGGCAAAAACAAGAGATATTGCTAAATAAAATAGCTAAAAAAAGGAAAATGGAATTGGGCGGGCCATATGAAGAAAAAAAGAAGATAGATGGAGCAACATAACCACAACTGGTGTCCATGAGATGCTATAAGAAGAAATAAGGCCAAAAAAGGAGAGAAGATTATTGAAGGAACGCTATGGCCCCGCTCTACACAAAATAAAACTGAGTGGGAAAAGAAGGGGGATGCCTTTGTCCAGCAGTGGGATGAAGTATAATAATGTTAACTCCTAATTAATAACTACTGTTACAGGCTTAAATAAATAGCAGGCAAAGAGTTTACCTCTGATGTAATAAATGTTGTCACTACTACATAAATTAAATAATTATCAGCAATAACATTCCTATACGTAAATTCTTTGCCGCGAGTTTTTCTAAAGGGAAATCAGGTAGGTCACCCTTGGAAGTTTGGTTTAGGTACAGCACAGTACCTACAGAGTGGTACATTGTTCATTGTCATTAAATTTTCCCTATGCTATGTAATAAGTTGTCACCACAACATACTCGTAAATTCAATAATTATCAGCAACATTCCTACAGTAGGTTGGTACGTATTTTTTTTGGCGTTAGAGTTTTAATACAAAATCTCGTTATTGAAGAAATAGAAGTTAGGAGGTTACCTACAGCGGTTTTTTGATACCCCGTGACATCTCTCTCATCTCAAAACTCTTACCATCTCTTCTAAAGTATTTCTCAAGCACGTCATCAACAATATTCGCACTGACATCGGGCTGGTGTTCGAATAGTGAGCGGTTGTATTTATTGTCCAGAATATTCCAATGGCACGGCAAGTGCGATGTCTGGTGCAGTTGGAGGTCACCAAAATGAGTGAAACTGGAGGGCGGCACTGCAAACTCCTTGCTTACGACTGCCAATGATTGCATGTGTAGCGGGCACACCGTCTGAAAAAAAAGTACTACTTATCATAAACTGCTAGGTACTGCCCGCGGGTTTGCCCGCACGGTATCAGGCAGTGTTGCCAACCCTTACCAAATTTTACCCCTTTTATTAATATTTTCCCCCCTGAAAACCCATAAATAAATATTTTTCATTATTTTCTTTTGTATGCAGTGCAATTCAAATCTCAATTGTTTTAGAGGCATAAAATAGACAGCTAACTATATTTTTAGTATTTAGCACTAAAGCCTTCAACTTTAAAATTATCACAACAACCGACAGAAACGCGTGCATCTTTATAAGGTATGCATGTCTTTATAACCCCTAAGTTGTCGTCACTAGTATCAGGATAAAAGTAACCATTTTCCAGATCCTGAACTATGACCTGACCAATCTGACCATAGGTACTACATTTCATCCAAATGTTTCATTGGTTTCATGAAGAAACAAATCTTTGCCACAGACATTAGATCAAATACTTATCCATTTATTAATTCAGTGAGAACTTGGATTCATATAAGTAGGCCGGTGCAACGCTGCTAAAGCGCATTTTGATGAGACATTTTGATGGTCAGTCTCGATAGCCCAGTTATTTACCTAGAGAATAAGATTGCGAGCCACAGAAGAAAAATATAGGTACCTAGATACTTACTACTGTATAATAAAGATAAAGTTTATGAACCGTACCTAAATCTAGAGTAGACTCTACCTTTGAGATATCTTGGGAGGAACATACCTTCAACTGATAATCCAAGGCTAAAATAATAATGAGAGAGGCAATAGCATGTTCTAGTGGTACAATGAGGCGGAACTTAAAATCTAGCATGTCGTTCAAGCCGTCTCCATTCGTGTCGTATTCCTGGACCTGAAAATATACAAAATATTTCTAGGTAAAAAGTTTATTTTAAAAAATATTCGCATTTTGCACGTCAGACTGTAAAGAATAGAAACTTCTTTGGAGGCTCTCTTTGTCTAGTACCGAGACAGTACCTAATACTACAGTATCTAAAAATAAGAAACATATTGTTTTAAAGTGTGTACCTACTTAAAGTGTGTAAATAAAAACTTATGTCTTTTAGTAACACAAAATGGCAGATTAAATTCTGGTAAAGGCATTTATTTCTATTAAAAAAAAGCTAAACCTGAAACTCTGGACAGTTTTGTTCGGCACTTAGAATGTCTTCATCCATAAACGCTGCTTCTCCGCAAACGATGGGTCGGCTAGGGTCTTCCGTTTCCGCAACCAGCAAGTATTCGTACGAGAAATGCACCTTCGGCTGTTCATAGAAACTGTAAGATCTCAGCCAAAAACCTGAAAATAGAATATTATTTTAATATACCTACTTACTTAATATGTAAGTATAATTACTGTGATTAAATTAAACGATTGTTTTGTTAGATATTAGAAGAAGATAGATAAGAACTAAAATAAGCTGTTCTTTTAAGTCGGGCACTCATCATAACAGAATGGTCGTGGAAATAAACGAGTCGCGATGAATGGCAGCTCCAGCTATTCGCCTCCACCTGGCTCCCCTGGCTTGATATTAAAAAAAAAACTGATAATAGATTTTTTATAATATCTAGCCATTCCCTGCCATGGAATCGAAGTCATGGAAGCTATTTAGGTCTAGGAAACAATGGTAGGTACTTGTTGGAGGCAATCAGCTCACCTCTACTCCTGTAAGCAACGATAAACGGTAAAATAATATTCAACACCGTCGTAATCAGAGTAAACCACATCGCTTTTGAAAGAAAACAACTTTTGTATTGAATTTGTACGTTGCAGCTGAATAAGTTGTAAAGTCGCATTGTTATGTATGTTATTAGAAATAACCTCGAGAAAACACAAGAAATTGCCCAGCTGGCTCTGTTTTTGCTTCACTGACGTTTGTTGACATTTATTTATTGATCAACAATAACGCATGCGTTGCTAGGCGACTAGTGTTGCAAGGGATAAAAATATATACGGTGCTGCTATTTTCTTAAATAAAAAGTTTTGCATGAAGTTTTATTTTGGATGAATTAAAATAAATTCTTTATGGGACCAGAGAGTGCTCTACCAGCTCTACCATGAGTAGAGCTCTTAGTGGGTATGTGTCCCGATGGAAAAGACAAAATAGGCAGTAAAACAAAGGATGCAGTCCGTCCATAGACCCTCGGAAATGGTGTCCGTTACCTTTGTCCTTAAAACAATAGAGCAATGTAGAGACAAGTCATTATAATTTTACTAAAACTAATAAAAGGGTTAAAATTTGCCAGATTCAAGGTTAAAATAGACCTAATTAAATGATGATAATTATGTGGATATCCTCCTGCCTCACCTTCTCTATCCTTCATTCTTTAAAGTAACGGTACCTACTATACTTATAGCACATAGTAGGTACCTACTAAGATATACACTAGCTTATAGTATGCGATTAGTACTAAGTAGGTAGACTAGGTAGGTATTTGAATTAATATGATATGAAATGGTTTATTGCAGAATGACAGCTTTTATTTTGTATATATCAATTTTTACTTGTAACCGGGTTAAATAATTAGGTATGATAGGTAGGTAGGAATTGTTAGTGGGTAATTCAGATCAAAAGAGCCAACATCAACCTAGAAAATCTCCCTACTTAGGTAATTAGTTAGAAAAGGCAATGAATCTGAATCTACCATTATGTTTTTCCAACAAGCCTAGCTAAAGCGTTCTGGTTTACACACAGGCTAGTGACTACGAACAATGAGAATGCCAGAAACTAACAGGTCCGGCGCCTGCGACGGTAACTTGAAACCCGCGGTGAACGATCTCTTGCTTTAGACTACTCCTAAGTATAAAAAGACCTAGCAATTAACCGACAGCACCATTCGCTCTGGTGTGAGCGTGGAGTACAGTCTAGTACTCATCAGATAGGACTTTGAATTATTAATCACAGCTTCTAGCATTTACGTCAAGATGGCCATGGTTCGCAGATCCAGTATGGACCGAATGTCCTCCAGCATGACTTCTAGCATGACTGGCATGGGCTTGGGTGGCGTCACTGGAATCACCTCAGGGATTGGCGCTTTGAGCTGCACGAGGGAACAACAAATGACTGTCGGCGGGATGCCGTCTAATTATGTGCCAGGACTGTCGGCGTACTACAACATCTCCAGTTTTTGTCAACGCCCTGGACAAACTCGCCGCTGGCCGATGCAGCGAGCCGGGCCTTCTGCGCAGCATCGCCCTGGGCGTTCGCACAGCACCGGCTCTCTGCACCGCATGAAGCATTCCACGAGGAATAGCCCCAACAACCAATTCACCCATAACTTGATCTGCAAGATGGCAGATCAAAACGAGCGCAGGCGTCGCCAGGATACTTTGGAAACGATTCCCCAAAGTTATTACTCGCAGCAGCCGCTTAAAGTGGAACTTACCGAGTTTTATTCGCGGGATAATTCTAAGGATCATCACACAGAACAGTATGATCTCGTGAATGATAGCATTCTTCCGAATCCTGTGTACAGAAGAGGCCAGAACTTCTTCTTTGCAGTGCGATTCGATAGGACTTACGACAAGCAACAAGATATGATTCGTGTTGTTTTCTGCTTTGGTAACTAATATTTATTTTTGACAAATTTTGTTCATGTTCTTAAAATTATGAAAACTGATATAATAGTGAAATATCGACTTCTTGTTACATACCTATATTTATTATGTTTACAGGTCCTAAACCTAGCGTGACAAAGGGTACCAGGGTGGTGTTGCCCGTCAACTGGAGTAACCAGCAAGGAGTATTCCAGCACTCGCGTGACATGGGGATGGGCATGGGAATGGGGATGGGTATGGGTATGGGTATGTCTCGTATGCAGGATACCAGTACCACCATGGGAACTATGGGAACCATGGGCACCATGAGTACCATGGGAACAATGGGGAATAATATGAGCACGATGGGCACTATGGGTTCAATGGGACCTATAGGACCGATGAGCGGTATGAGGGAAACGACAACATACGGGGTTCGTCGCAGTTCATTCAGCAACGAGCCGCTACCTTTGCAGCATAGCCCGCTTAGCCCACACGGGCCTATGGACAGGCCTATGATCGACCGTTACGCAGGAACTACACAGCACTCTTCTTTCGGACGTGGATACGGCTCGCGTCACGGATCCCGCCATGGTTCTATGCAAAACCTGGCGGCAGTCGCTCATGATATGGATCGATGGGACATCAGTGTTCAGAGACAGGATGGAAACACTATTACATTCCAAGTTCATGTCCCTGCGACTGCCCCGGTCGGTGCTTGGAACTGCTGGATCCAGACCAACCGATACGGTCAGCGCGACAATCGTCACGACTACAAATGCGACGAAGATATTTACATGCTGTTCAATCCATGGTGTCGTGAGGATTCGGTATTCATGGACAATGAATCGTTCAGGAAGGAATACGTCCTCAATGAACAGGGCAAGATCTGGTGCGGGACTTGGCGGCAGCCAAAGGGCCGTAAATGGATTTATGGTCAATTTGATGACGTTGTTCTACCGGCTTGCATGTATTTGCTGGAACGCAGTGGTCTGGAGCATTCAGAGCGCGGTAACCCTGTCCGTGTGTGCAGAGCTATTTCTGCTATGGTGAGTGATTTAAAGTGTTAGTTTCAGAGAAATTCCTTTAGTACGGGATACAGTGATTTGAGATGTTGACGTTATATCTCTTTTCAGATTAATGCAAACCATGACGACGATGGGCTTATGGTTGGTCGTTATGATGGAGAATACAAAGATGGCGTGGCGCCCCATGCATGGACCGGATCCGTGGCTATTATGGAGCGCTACCTCACCGATGGCGGCAGACCGGTCGAATATGGCCAATGCTGGGTTTACTCAGGCTTGGTTGTCACTATTTGCAGGGCTCTTGGTAAGTCAATCTGTCTACTTTTAATCATAGTACTTACTAAATAAAAAGTTTCTTAAAATGCTCATTGATTTTGGTATTCAGGAATTCCCTGCCGATCTGTTACCAATTACGTGTCTGCACACGACACGAATAGGACGTTCACTGTGGACAAATATTTTGACCGTGAGGGCAACGAAGTGCCCAACGGCCCCGATGAAGACTGTTACGATTCCTGCTGGAACTTCCATGTGTGGAACGACGTATGGATGCAGCGGCCTGATCTGCCTCAAGGTAATTACACAGTGCATATCCTTATATTATATTTACTCGACAAAGGTAGCAGATAATAATTTTGTTTAATCTTTGGTTCAGGATACAGTGGATGGCAAATAATTGACTCTACTCCTCAAGAGGAAGCGGAGTCCGTTTACCAATGCGGTCCGGCCAGCGTGGAGGCCGTGCGTCGCGGTGAGGTCGGCTTCCAATACGACACGCCTTTCATGTACAGCCAGATCAACTCCGAACTCTGCCACTTCCAGGAGGAAGAGAACTCCGAATGGGGCTTCGTTAGGATGGCTTCCAACCAGAACCAGTAAGATTCAGTTACTTTTACATGCGCCTTTAAAACTAAGCTAACTGCTTAAATGGCTTTAAACTCTTCATTTTCCAGGGTGGGACGCAAGATCCTTACTAAGAACCCGAATCGGGATGACGATGAGGGAGAGAGCGACATGCTTGAGATCACTCATGAGTACAAAGCAGTGGACAGCGCTTCTCCTGAGCGTCTTGCCGTCATTGCGTCATGCCGCGGCTACCAACGTATGCAGCAGTATTACGAATATCCTGACAGGAACTTCGAAGATGTTTTCTTTGATCTCATGGACATCGATATTGTTCCTTATGGCCAGCCTTTCGACTGCACCATGAACATTCAGGTATAATTCTCACTGTTCCATCTATCATTATTTGAAGTTTTCTTGTCTTATCTATGCTTTCTTTTCAGAACAAATCGCACGAGGATCGTACGATCTGGTGTGTGTTGACGGCTTCCGCTAGCTACTACACTGGATCTATCGCGGCTCGTCTGCGAAGGGCCCAAGGAGAGTTCATAGTGCGCGCTGGACAACGTGAAGTGCTGAAACTCCACGTCACGCCTCAAGAATACATGGACAAGCTTGTGGATCATTCGATGATCAAGGTCCACGCTATGGCTTATGTGAAACAGACGCGTCAGGCCTGGTCTGATGAGGATGACTTCCCATTGCACAAACCTAGGATGCAAGTACAGGTAAGTTATTTTCACACCATTATTCTTGCCTATCTAATTTTTTTGACACCTCCATAACGTTGATTTATCTTATCAGGTGCGAAGCCAGCCTTGCATCGGCCAAGAGTGCCCCGTTACATTCAGCTTCCAAAACCCGCTGAACGTTCATCTGACCGACTGCTACTTCACCTTCGAAGGAGCTGGAGTTCAGAGGCCACGACAGGTATGACCCTTGAATCAGCCAGTAGCTCTTTTTTAGGCTACAGTTGGTCAAACTACACGGTCCATTTTCCTCTAGACTCTGAAAGGCAGTGTGCTGTTGCATGCATGGCATTGTTTCTCGCTGTCAATCCACTTGGATTTCATCGCACTTAGTCAGTTGTTGATCCAGAATCAAAATAGCGATGCGTAAAAGAAAAGTTTTGTGATTGGGTTTGATTTTCCAGATCCGCTTCCGCGACGTGAAGCCGGGTGAGTTTGTGAACTATCAGGACAAGTTCATGCCGCGCCGTCACGGCGAGCGGCGGCTGGTGGTGACGTTCTCGTCCCGCCAGATGGACGAGATCTTCGGCTGCTGCATGGTGAGTGTGCGCGGCTAGCTAGCCCCCGGGGCCCGAGCCTCGCCGCCCCCGGCCTCGCCGGGCCCTACCTCACCCCCCGCCGTCCAGATGGACCGCTCGTTCGTCTCGTACGTCGCGCCCGACCACCTCTACCAGGAGGAAGAAGTCATCATCGTCAAGACCACTGCCTGAGCGTGAGCGCGCATTGACTCTATAGTGTTTTTTATTTGTGATACGACGACTCAGCTCGATAAAGGATTGTTTTCATCACTAGCACAAATCATCATAAAACCCAAAAAAAAACTGTTTGTCACTTTGAACACGGTGTGATTTAAATAAGTATTTGTATCGTATGTGTAAGAAAAACCGATGCTTCGAGTGCCATTGCGTGTATTGATTTGTCCCTATGTATTATGGGACTAGGTTTTTAAGTATGATTGAATTTGTAAGTTACTTTTTATATTTATATTTTATCTGTGTTTCGTAAACTATTTATATTTATAGGTTTTTAAATGAATTAAAATCACAATATTTATAATAATAGGTATTTATGTTAAATATGTATCTATGTATGAAGAAATATGAAAATATGAATGTATCTTAAAAAAATACTGCACTGTTTGTGTGTTTTTGGGATCTCAAAAATAAAATGCATCACTGCAGAACTTTTTTTAATTATTATTATCAGTTTCCTAACTTAATTAGGTTAGATAACCAAGGTATTATTGAATATATTGAATAGATACCTATTAGAATTGGTAAAGGTACATACGCTATCCAGATACTGCCACTAATGCTTACTTGCACCAAACTGTCAAAGTCCCTAAGCAATTACTTTACTCGCTTGGAAGTTCTTAACGGTCAGAATCTGGACTGTTAAGAACTATCAAGCGATTAAAGTAATTGCTTAGGGACTTTGAAAGTTTGGTGCAAGCCGGCATAAGGTACCTAAATATTTTATTTATAAGTTTTGATAATAGGGAACACTTGCTATACCTACTGACAAATAAGGGTCAGTGAACGACAGGGATTTTCCCTTAGGTCCAGCTTTGTTCTGATTCTACCCTGATTCTACCTAAACATTGCCTACACTGCTGTCTACAAAGATGGTGATTCACTTTTTAGATAAGCAGGTACTTACTTACTATGTCATTTAATTTACAATTAACAACAAAAAATAAAAAGTTGGGCTTGTCTCTATTATTTGCAACACACTAAACGGGTAATATTGTGTAGCTGTACCTACTTGTTTATATATCTCACTAAGACCTGAAATGTAACTTACCAATATGTACTTCAATATAACAAGGAATCAATGAATAATGAGTAATTACTTACTTTTAGCTCCAGTGCATTAATGAAACATTGCGATATCATTGTTCGCACGAGCATTTAGAGCACTGAATACCACGCACAATACAATGCATCCATGACTTGTCTTCCAACCACAACTATGAGGATAAGGCTTGCTCTACTTACTTCTTAAAAACATCAAAACCATGGAATGGACATTTTCGTAAAATTATATTTTTACTGCTGATGCTGTAGAATTTCTTGCTCTATAAGGTCGGTCAACGAAAGATGGCGCTGTCAAAGTACTTTGTCAAATGGATAATAATTTTGACAGGTCACAATAGGGACACGCCGCCAAAGACGCCGCGCTCTTATTCACAGACACTGCACCAGCGCACGTGTGAATACGTGGTTCATGCGATTCATATTTCAAAATATAATAATCATCATCATTAGCTTTTCACAGTTCACTGCTGGACAAAGGCCTCTCCCAATGAGCGCCATCGCGTCCTGTCTTCGGCTTGCCGCATCCATCTTCTGCCTGCAACCTTTCACATATCGTTAACCCACTTGCCCGTAGGGCGAAAATATACCTTGTATCAATTACCACTTGTATTTTATATACAAATTATTAAAGTATGTATACTTTATTTGATGCCTCCAATTATGGTATGCAGGCGGAAAGTTCAAAGTGTAGAGTTTATGCATAAATGAAAATGGAAGGTTTTTTTTCGAGCAGAGTTGATAATCACACCAACATAACTGAACGAATTGGGGTGAAACTTGACTGGCTGTATTTTGTGATCAGGAATAGTTTATATACATAGGTACCTAAAAATTTATCACGTTATGACATACTCGTAGGTATAGCGAGCAGCAGACATATTATAATGCGTTAGTTAGTAGGTATAAATACCATTAGGAGAGTTATTTGGCTAACCATGGTAGGTAACAAGCAGAATTAGCTCCCACCCGACCAGCCATCGACAGAAATGAAACGACTACGTGCTTCTATTGTCGGCGAGAAATATGCAGACTGTTTACGTAAAATACACTGATGTTTACTAAAATAACTACCAACAGTTATTATGGCGCCACGAAATTGCACAGAAACCAACAAATGATTAACACGCCCCCACATTTACCATAGCCTCTCTCTATCCTCTAAGGTTTGCTGGAAGAAAACTCTTGTTAGGGTTAAGCTCGCCTTTGTACATGTATTTTCTTTTAAATATTTTATACGATATCGTTTTTTGTGTACAATAAAGAATTACAGAATTAACATGCACCGTTGGTTGAATGCTGGAAGAGTTGCAGACAGGAAGAAGTGGTATGCGGCGAGCCGAAGACACAATATGAAAGGCCTATGTTAAGCAGCGGACTGCGATAGGCTGGTGATGTTTAATACTGAACCAATTGGACTGAAATTCGGAATAGATAAAGAAAGTTGAGGGCTTGGAAACAATGAGTTGTCCGGAAAAGGCCATCTGGACCATTCATGTCGATACTAGTCGGGCGGATTAGCGTGCAGTAGCACTAGCTATTAAATTTAACACTGCAAGAAGAACCTGTGCCTATAAGTGTCATTAGAGGTAGAGTCAGGTTGAGTCGGTAAAGTTGAATTTACCGACAGTTACACATAGTTTCAGGATAACTAGATACATTACTAGTTTCTGTGGAAAAACCTTCAACTGAAAAAGTAATGTGGGTTAGTAGGTTAAAGACGGCTCACGTAAATGGATTTTTCTCAGAAAGTGAAGTGCGTGTTCATTAAAGGAACGTTGTTCGTTGACGATTCATCGAATATCCATTCATTGAAGGAAAAAAAGATACAAAGTACTGACTACATTCCTTGTTCCAACCTTCGTATTGGTTTATGGGATTAAACGATATTGATCTGTGTTGCGAGGAAATAAGGTAATTTATTATGTAAAGCTAAACAAGACGCGACCGCCAACGGTGCTGATGATGTCACACGTAGTAAATTATCATAATCGTGTGTAACTTTATTTTGCCAGCGTTCATTGTTGACATGGGTCTAATAGGTACCTCAAAAACAAACAGTGAGTTTGGTTTTTGGAGCGTCATTAAACAAGACTTTTTTTTAGGTTTTAGCTTCAGTGCGTAAGATTTTTGGAAACTTTATGTTAGTCTATGAAGGAAAAACAGGCACACTGTTCGAATAAAAAAAACAGTGCATGAAAATTTATTTATAAAAATTGCACGCTTTACCTATTATTTCGTAGTAGGTATACCTAAGTAAATAAACAATCCCACTTCAAACCATGGAGAATTGAAAAAAAAAAATATGTCTACGATCTTCCTGTTTGATAAGTATAAATTGTTGAGTTATTAATTAATAGTTTGATAAGTAAAATATGTTACTACCTATAATATATATTATAATGATAAGGTAAAACTTATACCTTAATTACTTACATACTCGTATACCTACGTAATTAGTGCCAAATATATTTTTGAATACTATTCCCATGAGAAGAAAAAGAGATAAATTCGTTGAAAAAATAGAAAAAAGACCCAGACTACATTTTATCCTGGTACCGCGATGTTTTTTTTTTACCAAATTACTGCTAACGCTCCCTAACCATTGGGTAGAACCAACTCCTATGCTTACGTGAGGTAAATATTGGCTTACGAGCTGTATTCATCACTCGTAATGTACTTTCCCAGTTTCAGTGACGCTGCGTCAAAGGACTCAGTATTTTAGATGATTCACATAAGAAGAGTAGGTATTGTAGAGCTTTGACTGCTGGGCACGAGAGTGTAAACTGATAAAGGGTCACGTATATACTTGTAATTAAGAGTAATAAAAACTTGCGATTCATCGCACACCAGTCTTCATCGTGGTGACAACAGCACGCGTTTACTAAATCAACAAGTTACTTATAGTAATTAATAAAAGTAATACACTGAGGAAAGACTGTTCAGAATTGGTGGAGTCCTTAGTACGTTACAAATTATAGCAGTTTTAGTAAGGTTACTAGTGATTTTGGAGCTGCAATGGAAGCTAGGAAGAGCAAGTTGACGAGCTGGTGTCCATCACCATGCTGCCTAAAAAGCGCTGACTCCTATGATTTGAAGACGATGCCCAGGCCTTTTCGATCAGACTCTAGTAAGTCATTATTTCTCTAGATTATGTAACACTTGAAATTGGTACTATTCCAGTCAAAAAGTATTTAAGTTGTACATTATAAGTACCTACTTATAATAACACCTAAGTAAATTTTGATGAAATACCGCAGCGCAACCGGTCGCCTTCAACTTGATGGCTCCTGTGGTTCTAATAAGCTACTAAATACTACAAGATTAATTATAGTCTAGATGATGTCGCATCAACACAGAGCCAGTTTTTATATTGCTAAGCAGTATTACTTAGCTCCTGTTTAAAGCTAATGAAAATAATACTGATTACCAAAATGTCTCAACGAGGAAGAACGCTATTAGCAGTGTTTACTTCGTAGTTCGAGCCTCGTATTTTGATTATTATCCTTTCCTACTAATATTATAGACGCGAAAGTTTGTAATTGTTACTCTTTCACGTAAAAAACTACTGAATGTATTTTAATGAAACTTTACAATAATATAGCTTACATCAGAATAACACATAGGCTACAATTTATAAAGATACCTGCGCAGACGAAGTCGCGGGCACCAGCTAGTATTAAATACACAAACAAACAAAAAAAATCCTTGCCCTCAAGTAGAAAATTCACGGGGGGAGGTCTTCAAAATACTAATAATTGAATATCATATAATTGTAATAATCTACAAAATAATTAATATTAATAATTCAATGAAGAATGTATTAATATGAGCCAAATATTTTTATACAACTTTCTGTTAAAAAATGACTGAAAGCCGTATTTATGAATTACTACGTGAAAACTAGAAGGTTAGGGGGGGGGGGTCTTCTCATATACTACGGATGGTCACTAAGGGATGGGAGGGGGTTAAAAAATAGTCAAAAAGGGGTCACGTAGTTTGTCCGTTCCCTGATTTATATGTTAAAAAAAATCTTACATGAGTGCATAAAACACATAATTATTACTTATTAGATTTTTAGCAAATAACATTTATTTAAAGTCGATTGATTCATGGATCTCAAAACCGTAAGATCAGGCATGAATAAGATCGGTGATAAGAGGTCACGCCCGTCACAAAACATCGCGATGATGCTGCCCGGCGCAGATCAAGCTTACGTGCGGTAACCGGCGCACGCGCAGATCAAGATCAATACAATTTTTTACCTATATCTATCAAAAAGTGATTCAGAATAGCGTTGTTTGCGGCTCGAGTTTAGAAGTGGTTGTGACCTAATCGCGCTATGTGATAATCGGTTTAAGAGTGGCCGAATTCCAGACTTATATATTTATCTATGATCGCTGTATTAGCTGTCGATTTACGATTGAGTAATGGGCGTGGTGAAGAGTATATGTTGTTGGAACCGGGACTCCAGGGACGTGAGGGAGCTGCCGAGACCTCCACGATCGGACGTCCCAAACGGTAGGTCAGGGTCAAATCCTTTGATAAATTTGTACAAATTAAACGGGTGATGTCATAGGACAAGATTATTGATACCCAGTAGAATGCTAACTTATGCTTTGTACATAGTTGTTATTTAATATTCGCTATTTTGCTCTGAAGATTCCGTTTTAAGAATTAATTAAAGTCTATTTTCCTCTGATGATTCCATTTGAAGACGATTACGGAAGTTTTTCAAATAATTTATGTATCAAGTTAAGAACCAACAAATACGTAAAATATAAGCATAGCATAATCACCTTAGATTGTTTCCACTGCTAGGACTCAGGTCTACTGTCGGCTATGAGAGCGAATGAGTTATAATCGACCACGCTGACCCAATGCGCATTGGTGGACGTCACATGCCACAGAATAATTTGTATATTTTTTATTTAAAATATAATACGTATATTACGATGATATCATCTAATAAAATATTTCTTCAATAGCAAAGCTTGGAATGTTTTCTCAGCACTATATATATAAAAAATATAAGAATAATGTCTATCTTTATCGTCTTTGAAGTGGTTCGTAAAGTGCCTAGGTTTGGCTGAACAGCTGTGCACGATCTAAAAGCCGTTTTCAATAAATTGTGTTTGTTTTGTAGTTAGCATCTCGGTAATTTACCTATCTAGTTGGTCTTTGGTAACTATGTAGTTTGAGTTCGCAACTTTTAAAATTCTTCTATAATTTACATAAGTACATAATCTTGGCTGTGTTTCCACTTCACACGTTTCGAACCTAATACACCGTGACTTGTACCTATAAATTCAAATAAGTAAGTAGGTAATAAATTAAATACCTATCTATCAACAACTGTACAAACTCTACTACCGTTTACCTTTGAGCAACTCGGTGTCTCATAATAATAACAATTAATAGCAACTTAATAAATGTAGTATCTAAAGTTGCCTAATAAGTATAGTTTTATTATATTTATTACATTGATAGCTAAAATTGCAGGACACAATGCTCGTAAACTAGAATTCTATGAAGTCAGTAATGCCACAGAGCACTAAGGGGTCCTTCTCATCCGCTGCAAAAGATATACACAGTAATGCAATGGTACATAATATTTGCTATTATTTAGTTATGCTCTACAATTTAATTTGGCCTTCTTTTAGAGCCGTAAAAATTACTTCCGTAAAATTTTGGAAATAAATAGTTGTGTACATCTTAGTACTCTGTGTTAATAGGTTTATGTCAACAATTATTTTACCTTTATTCAAATTATAAATGACCCTTTTCTTGTTCCTACTTTTCCCACAGCCCCAGCTAAGTTGAATAAAAACACCAAGCACAATAAAGTTAACATAGAAAACACCCAGGATTCAGGACTAACAACTATTTTATTCACACAAATGTTTGTGCTGATGTGGGAATCGAACTTACGACATCAGTGTTGCAGTCTCGCCACTCGACCAGCCTGTTTACCTTTGACTTTGGTTTAAACAGTATTTTATATGCTCAAACAAGTTTTGTGATAAAAATTGCGCGGACGCAGTGCCTTATTATGTCATTTCAAGGCGAACACGTCCGGATCTCTGTGCCCTACAAATCGCAAACGTCGGTAAATAAAAGTTCTACACTACCACCTCATAAATTTTCACCTAAAGGGAGTAAAATAATTTGTTTTAAAAGTTATTTATTTGAATTTAGGCATTAACTTTATGTGTCTAGATAGTGTATGTTACTCACAGACGAAAATAAGAGAACAAAAAATGTTATCAAATTTAACGTATATGGTCCTCCGGGAGTAACCCGATTCAAATACGCCATACAGGCTCATTAGAGACCTAGTGCGAGGAACAATGCTTCATTAGGTACAAATTCATAAATACATAGGTAATAATAATAACAGCATTTTCTGTGTACCGTTAAGGTTTTTATGTAAACAATAAAAAATATTTTTTATTATTTTATAAATATATAAATATTTACTATAGTATCCATCTATGTATATTGTATATGTAACTCACCTTCACTCATGTTGTAGTAGGCACAATTTCTACGATATAGATAGGTGTAGGACATATGTATATGGCGGCCCATATATGTATCGAGCAGGTAAGTAAATGAAGATAATAATATACCTAGAGATAATTTGGGGTGAGTGTGATCTTGTCTCGAGGAAGTTGGTGCTAGTTGCTCCGGTTTATAAGACTTAATTCGTACCCAATAACCTTTACATGCAATAACATAATGGTCTGTCAGACACATCTAGAATACACTACAGAATTCTTAACTACACTAGCAAGAATAGCAATAGACAAAGGCAAGATTCTAGAACAACATAATACATAAAATCTTGCTTGGTAGGTAGTAGCACTTATATTTTATGATTTCATGACAATAATTGAATGGAATCGCAAAGGCATGGCGCAAAAGCTTACTAGGTAAGTGACATACGCCTCTATAGCAAATCTCTATCTATAAAAGTACATGTCTTGACTGACTAATTGCCGATACTTGAGATTTAATGGATTCTCGAAGCTTGAGAGATGTGTTTTAATATGTAATTTCCTTCATTAGTGCGCTGCATAGAAAGGAAATGTGAAAATTCAGTATATAGAACTTGTTTAGACCAGAGGTAACTAGAGTTCGGGTTTTCGTTGCTTTTCCTACTTCATTATAATAACAATTACGAAGATTTTTTGAACATTCAGATTATAACAATAGAAATGAACAATCGAATAAGGAAATGTTGGACATCTTCCTTACTGTATAAGATACAGCCTTTACAAGCTTGAAACCTACGCACCGCCGATTGTGGAGTGTGTAGGAATAGGTCATTAGTTGTATACTTGTGCCTTTGGCCATGATATTAAATACTTACTCACCCACAGTCGTACTAATTAAATCCGAATAGGCAATTGTAGGAATATTCAATGCAACACAACTAGAAATGTTACTCAATCCATACACACACACATACAAAATAACACACGCATCCATACAACACACCACCACATACTTACTCCTTTACTCATACACACCTTATCAGATACACATATATATACTACACTATAAATGAATACACATAACTTAATATTAATAAATAGAGTAAAAATTAGAGGATACGCTTGTAAAACCAGACTCTTATGAGACTGGCGTAACAAGAGCTCGCACTTAACTTACAACTAGTTTTTTTTTAATTCTTTCATTATTAATTTTTACATTTTCCGCTTACATTTAACATTAAAATTTCTAATTGCTACTTATCTTATCATGTTTATATTTAAGTTCAGCTTGTAATTTATTAACCTGAGGGTGGGCGCTGATGCCTATCATACAGGGTAACCATTATCCTAGTTTAGGTATCAGTAGTTACACTAAAACTGAACCTTTTTTACCTTTAAGCTATCTTTAAAAACTAAATTGCTTTTGTATACTATCCTAAATGTAATAAGGTGCCAATAAATCATTTATCATTTATCATACCTATAAAACAATAGTTCTGTCTCACTAACTGATTGACTGAGTCATCATCGCTGAGTCTTTCTTCTATGGTTCAGTTTGAATCAAACGGACGAAGGGATTTGAATATTGGAAGGTGTTAGTATTATAGATATAAGCACGTTCTTTGTTTTGAAACTTTAACCTCGAAAGGTATTTTTTTACAAGAATGCTCAATTCCTCTGGCACCGTTTACAATTCTAAACTTGCATTTTATATAAATTTTCATATTGAAGGGTTGTCGGGACGCATTCGGGAGCATTCAGAAAGTCAGTCACGGAATAACCAAAAGGATGAATGTAGATGAAGTAGTCTATTAATGACACATTTACCACGCTATTTACATGGGGTCATAGGCTCAGTGTCAATTAAAACTCTAGAATCTCTGTTACGGTCAAATTAAGGCCGGTCATTTATGTCTAGCGTTAACTTGCTACAAGCTACCTTTAGGGCGTGACTTCAATTTCATCAATGATAATCATTATAATTAGCATAATGTTAGTATCCCCCGATTCTAGATATGCCTTCTTACCCTTCTGATTGTTGATCCAGAGCTTTGAGATGCCTCTACATGATTGAGTTTTTTTTCATATGTATGATAACTAAAAAAAAAACTTGATTCCAAAATCTTTGTTTACTACGTTAGCGTGTAGTAGGAACAAACTATTTATTAACTAATAATGTCATGTTCAATATTTCGTTTAAATTACTTTATTCTTATATATATTAAAAATCTCTTATCTCTATACTTTATTAAAAATCTCAATTGTTGTGTTATTATTTTATGACCTAGTTTAATCCTCAAATTATATAACATAATCATTAAAAAAAAGAGCGGCCCCTAACAGTAGTCGATGATTGTATCATTTGACAGTCCTATTTACTTAATTTTTCTGAGGTTGGTACCATCTGACGGCTAACTTCCGGTTTAACACTTCCGTTGCATTTTACGAAATAGCTGGAATAAGGAAATATGTTACACATCAAAAAATCTAAGATGCTCTAGAGTTGATCAATATTTGATATAATGAATCAATTCAATAATTTGACCTCGATCGCATACCTGATAATGATCTGTAATTCTGGTGACCACTTTATATTAATTGCACCAATTTGTTATCAATGGGCCTCGTAGTAGATATTCCACTCCTTCCTTATGACTTGTAAGGCTCAGCATAAATTAATGTATTGATTAAGCTCACTTTTCATAATTATTTAAATCAACATATCTCGGAGCAATCAATGCCTAGTGCGATGGAAATATTGTTGAAGCAATTATTATTAGAATTCTGTAGCAACTTTATACACTTCATGAAGTTTTTAACTCACGAGTACTATTTTAAATAAAAGCTAGGCCCTTGCTTATTTAACTATAAGCTGTTAAAATATTATACAACAATCGATATATGTACATTATGTAAGTTTTAATCACCCTATAGGGCGTATGCGCCTACTTAGCATTACCAGATTCCTGAGATAAGTAAGATGATTGACACCTAGATGCTTGGATTCTATTTCCCAGTACCTACTGGTTGTAGATTTTCACATCTTGGCTCCATGACATCACCAGTTAGGTCAGAAGTATATCAATAGGCCCACACTAAACTCAGCAGTCTGCCATTGAGAATCCTCGGACTTGGACGTAGAGTCACATAATTAGCAAGTTATGTATGAAAATATTGAACAAATATAGGAAGTGGTACAGTGAGTAATGATTGAGTACATGAGTGAGCAGTGAATTTTACAATGGAGTACATGAAGAACTTATGGAGGCACTATTTTGGAAGGCGCCGGAAATACATCATAGTACCGTTTGAGCCAGGTGCATTGTTTAACACGTTTCCGGGTTTTAGGAATGACCTTATTATTAACCCTATGTAGAGACTTTATTGATGTTATTTTGTATAATATTATTTATCTACGAGCTTTTTTATTACTTTTAATTTTAACTAATGGAAGAAACAACTGTACGAGTATTATACGGGTTTGAAGTAACATCCGGCTTTCAAGTTTAGATTTGTTTACTTTCATCAAAAACAGAAAAAAATGAACTAAAAAAGAATACTAAATAATACAGTGGTTAAAAGTACTGTGATTGACGTATTGGAATAGTGCCAATCACTCAAGGCACGAGATTTTTGTCGATGACGAACAATGCTAACACCTCTTTATTAAATCACATTAACAGATGAATAGAATTGATTAGATATTCAAAGATTCTGTCTGAAACCAAACACAACAAAATGATCATAGAAAAAAACCAAACTTATTTTAAGTACAACACAACACAACATATAAATTAAACTACGATTTATATGTCGAAGGGGTGATATTACTAACTCATTTATTTTTAACTCAGATCAAAAAATCGAATGTAACATTTCGATTTGTTTCAGATGTTGTCGATGGAACTAGAGAAGGCGTTCTCTCAGTCCAGGGAATTGATTTTTGCATCGAAACCAATGGTGAAAATCATCACACAAGTAAATTCAACCTGATGACGAGAAACGTCGACAGGTGTCTTGTCGTGAGACGAGGCCAGTCTTTCAAATTGGATATCCTCCTCAACAGACCATACGATGCCAACAAAGATGCTATTTCCTTTATTTTCTACGTCTCAGGTATGAAGGCCGTGTTATATCTGAGCAGTCGACACACGTTCTCGTGTATATTTTGAGAGCACTTAGATCAGCTGTATAGTTGAATGAATTATTTCCAGATGTGGAGAAGCGTGGGCCGTCCGATGATACATCAGCAGCAGTACCGTTGCTAGAAAAAGGTACAGAGACTATGGGCGCGTGGAATGCAACTTACGAAGGTCAAATAGACTCCCACTTGATGGTGGCGGTGACTGCGGCGGCTACATGCATTGTTGCTGCGTGGAAAATTGACATAGATACCAGATTGACTAGCGGAAAATCTTTGAGCTACACACATCCTCAACCGGTCTATGTGCTTTTCAATCCCTGGTGTTTGAATGACAGTGTATACATGCCAGGTAAGGCTCTATGGGTTTTGTTTTTTTACAAAGGCAGCTGTGTAAATTCGAGTTGAAAACATTTATTTTATGATTACAGGTCACAGTCATCGTGTAGAATATGTAGAAGAAGACGGTGGACTGATGTTCAGAGGTTGTTATAATCGAATAAAGCCTACACCTTGGAATTATGCGCAGTACGAGAAAGATATTCTCGACTGTGCGTTGTATCTAGTCAGGGAGATCGGAAAGGTAACATTAATTTCAAAAGCTTTTGTGTATGCATTATTACATGTATAAACCGCTTCAGTTTGAGGGTATGTTTCTGGTTTATTCAGGTCAAAGGAAAAGCAAGAGGTGACCCCATTCGAACATCCCGAGCGCTTTCAGCAGCGATCAATGTACAAGATGACAACGGAGTGTTGTTTGGAAACTGGGGTGATAAAGAAAGCGACTACGATGGAGGAACACATCCACTAAAATGGGTCGGCTCGCTGTTGATTCTACAAAAGTACTACGAGAAGAAAAAGCCTGTCAAATATGCTCAGTGCTGGGTGTACGCGGGAGTTATGACGACGAGTAAGTGGTATTTTAATGTACAAATTTCTGATTGATGTACTATTAATAGTTCGATGAGTCAATGCTTTGGCCTAATGTGTTCCAGTTTGCCGTGCACTCGGGATTCCCTGCAGGCCCATAACGGGGTACGACGCGGCGCACGATAGCCAAGGGAGCCTCACAATTGATATCATCAAAGACGAGGATGGCAACACACTTGACGAATTCACTAGAGATTCAGTTTGGAACTATCACGTGTGGAATGAGGTAGATAACACACTTTAAAATATTAAGTTTTGATACTTTCTTTTAGATAAGTACTCTGGAATCCCTAGCAAATATTATACGATGTTTTTGTCGGATATGAGTCATTTTTGTCCACTCATAAAGTTTTACTTAGAATTGGAGGCCCTGACCAAAGAGTGCAAAGTTCAAATACTGATAAGTTTAGCTTTCATTAGGTTTTCTGTTCATGTGCCTTTACAACTTAAGTTTAAAATACAGTTAAATAAAGGCGATTGATTTATATTACTAATTAAAAACATAGCTAAAAACATACGGTATGTTCCAGGTATGGATGGAACGTCCAGATCTTGGAAACGATTACAGTGGATGGCAAGCCATTGATGCCACTCCTCAAGAAACTTCAGAGGACATGTACAGATGCGGACCAGCGTCCATACGCGCTGTGAGGGACGGAGAGCTACAGCGACCGTATGACGCTACCTATGTCTTTGCACAAGTCAACGCTGACAAGGTGGGAAAGTACTTTAGTTTATAAACGCATTATTTGATGCGTACTGTACGATAGTGATTTGTTTGAGTTGAACCTCCATATGTGCGAATGTTGTGCGACAAAAATAAATCTTATTCTAAAATATGTTAAGTATATACGTTACTCGAGAATGCATTAATGCTACGAAAGTTTGTTTCGTGTTATGCTATTTAGTAATTATTGTTCTAGTGCCGAATTTCAGGCAAGATGCAAGAAAACCTAAAATATTTTGTATGTACATATATTATATGTATCATAATAATACATGAGTCCACTGAGTTAAATATCTGGAAAGTGTTTGCAACCAATTACTTGATACTTACTTACTTCAATAATTTCAGGTTCTATGGAAATACTCGGGAGAAATTCAGCCGCTAAAACTATTGGCTCGTGATACAACATCAATTGGTCAAAACATTTCGACCAAAGCTATTGGAAAGATGGAACGAGAGGTATGTAACAAGCAAAGAGCTTCTATACTATGTATCTAGAGAGCTAACACGCCATTTTGTTTTATTTAAGGATTAAGAATTCTGAACCTTATTACTTGGAAATAAAGTTATTTTTTAATTAAGTCTAAATATAAGGATTCTAATCCTTGATAGAGACCCCCTCGTTAAGGAGTGTGTCTCGTTCACACAGTTGCCAGCATACAATTAAAATTAACATAGCCATAATTTTTGAAATAAGACGATTTTCTCTAAATATTATTCAGATTCATTTGAAAGGTTTAGTACAGTCGCTGTCATGTAGGTTAGGTACCTAACTGCCGAGAAAAATAATTACTGTTCGAAAGAAACAGTATTAAACCATTGATTCAGATACACCTCACTAGAATGCGGCGCACCGCCCTCTTTTATGTTGATATTTTAATGTATAATATAATATTAAAACAATAATGTAAAGTAACGTATGTATATAACATTGATAGCTTATTGAGCAGATTGAATTTTCCCTTGGTTGCTTGTTTATGTCTCAAAGAAATATTCAAAGTTCAAAAATTATGGTCGCCCTACAGAACGAGACACACTCCTTACTGGTTCTAGCTCTTTCGGCTCGCAGTTTTCGTGTGAGTCGGCATTCTAGATACATAGTATACAAGTTCTTTGGTAACAAGCTATTAAAATGTGTTTTTCTGAGATTTGCCAAGAAAAAGCAAATTAACATAAAATATTTACTAAAATTGTTAAAAGTTCCATGCAGTTCTGATTAAAACTTGTAGCTAATAAACTTTTTTTATATTCAGGACATCACAGATACATATAAATACCCAGAGAGGTCGTCACAAGAGCGGGAGACGATGGAGAAGGCATTGCGGAAGTCGGAAAGCATCTTTGCAAGATATTACTTGAATGACGCATTCAACGATGTCGTCTTTGAATTTGAGCTACGAGACAACATCAAGATTGGTCAAGATTTTTCAGTGGTATGCAGACTAAAATAAGACTAGAATGAAACTAAGAGAAAGTTTATGAAAATTTTAATGCTATGTAAGTCAATATCTATGCGGAACATAAATATTTCTTCTTTGTTATTTCAGGTTCTCCACATAAAAAATCGTTCCTCAGTGAAACCACATCAAGCAAAAGGAGTTCTCCGTGTTGATACAGTCACCTACAGAGGTGTAACGGGAGATAGTGTGAAGCGCCACGAGTTCAATATAAATTTGGCTCCGGAAGCCAAAGATTTAGTAACCATGATAGTGAAGTTTGACGAATATTATAAGAAATTGGTTGACCAGGTACGTGTCATAGACGATCTATTTATTTTAGTGTAAGTATTCTGTTAAAGGTAGAGTTCATGCATTAACTGTATTTTTAACCATTCACAGGCATCCTTCAATATTGCGTGTCTAGCCAGTATAACAGATACGGACTTCGATTACTTCGCCCAAGATGACTTCAGGGTGCGAAACCCTGATATCAAAATTGCCATCGACGGCAAACCTAAGTCCCGCCAAGAGTTCACAGCTACAATCGAATTGGAAAACCCTCTACCAATTCCTTTGAGAAACGGAAAGTTCTACATTCAGGGCCCGGGATTGGAGAAGCAGTTGAAAATTGAATTGAAAGAAGTATGTGCTTTAAAATCAGTTAGAAAAATTTTAGAGAACGATACTGCTGGCGCACTCTACACACGGGAAAATGAAGTTGTTCGAGCGACGTGCTCCTATAAACTAACCTTTGTTGCACGAACCTTACGAGCTTTGCTACGCCGCTGTACGAAAACTGTCGTCGGTTGATAAACGATGGCGCTATTAATATCTATGTATAAAAGTTTTGAAAGAATATTTCTATTAGTTTTCTTTGCAAATATGTGTGGTTAAGACTTTATGATTAATTTACATCTTTTTTCAGCATGTAGCGCCTGGTGCTTTAGCCAAAGCTGAAATCAAGCTGACACCACCTTGGGCTGGTCGACACCAGATTTCAGCAAAGTTCACCTCCAAAGAGCTTCGTGATGTCGATGGATTTCTGTCATTCATGGTTTCGATGCCAGATTCCAACGGAGTGGCACCTGAAAGTTATGAAACGAGACAAATTTAGAACCTAGTTTAAATTATGAACCTAAGAGTATTCTTGTAAATATACTATACTAAGACAGTTCTCACACTGCTTAAAAAATGCTGATAAAAATGGTTAATAATGCAGAACTTAGTCAAAACGCTGCAGTTATAATTTTTACTAAGTGAATTTTAATCTACTAAAATTAAAAAATTCCGTGTTCATAGAACATTCTGGGCAGATCCTTTTTAAAGAAAATTATCGATAAATGGATCTATGTACTGAATTACACAGAAAATATGGAGACAAATGTATTATTTGCACACGTATGTCAACTGCTTTACTTTCGTACACGAGGTCTGTATTCTTTCTTTGCATTCATGTTCCGAATTTCCGGACTATTTTCAATTTCAAATGTAAATTCATCTACGAGATCCATCGTGAAAACCACCTTTATGCATGAAAACCCGCGAGTTCCTGCAGATTTCAGTGTGCCATACCCCGCGTCACGGGCGCGTGAAAGTCTCACGTGCCATTTTCCCGCGCGGGATGGCGTTTTCAGTGTGTTTTCCATAAAAACTGAGGTTCAACTTTAGAACCGCAGCTCTGCGCTCCTTCGAGTAGCGCGGTTCAGTGTGAGATCCGCCTAAATGTCTACAAGAAATAACCTAATTGTACTGCATTTTGTGATGCATGTAACGTGTATTAATTAAAAAGCTACATAAAATATTTAGTGATAAGCAAACAAGTATATTGCAAACTATTATTTAAACCAAATAAAACTTTATATTACCTAGGTATGTGCATTTATTTAACGACGACGTAGGATGGATTTTTAATTCAAATCGGGAGCTTCAGGATTATCCACTAAAACATGAGATGTTTTTTCCACGAGTTTCATTATATCTATGAAAATAAAATTCGATTCTTGCTTATATTAAAATCTAGTTCAGGTTCCAATAAACCGATTTCTAAAAGCTCTTTTCTGAGCGGCTGAGAGTGACTTCCTTTCACTCTATGTTCCGTGTAAAGTTGAGAATTATTTCATCATTCATCGGTAGGTTCCATGGTTGATTTAAGAACGCTGAGCTCTGAGTATTAACCTCTTCCGGTAGGTAGAGCTGTTTTTTTTCTCTTTGACCGTAGCCCTTACGTACAGGGCCAACTCTAGCCCATGTTGCGCCCGTGTGCAATCATTACCCTAGCGCCCTCTAGTAGCGGGGGTTTAGTAGTGTTATGTTTTGTGATCAAATTAACATAAAACTTTATCGCTGCGAGCGAAGCGAGTCGCAAATTTTTGGCGACTTTACTTTAGTCCTGAAAATCACTATATTAGAATCATAAAAAAATACGTAAATAACATACATGTATATGTACGTAGGTTACGTAGTTTGGTTGAACGTCAATATCTACAGAAAAAGCTTGTGTAGTAAATTATTGCTTGTGCTCTGAAGAAACGCGTTACACAAATAAACAAAAAAAACTCCTTGAAGACAAAGAGTAAAAAGTTCGAAAAAGGTCGTATGAGGGATTTAATAAATTACCTACTTGTGATCATGGCCATGGTGTTTATCTGCTACTGACATCAGGGTATTAAATAAAAATACCTACAATACTCTTGCCAAGTACCTAATATTATTTAAATAAAAAAATACTTCATATACAGGAGTGCAAAAAAAAAACATACTCATTAGATTTTTAGTGAATAACATTTGTTTGAAGAAGATTGATTCAAGGATCTTGGTACCGTAAGACCAGCCCTGAATAAGAGCAGTGACAAGGAGGCCACGCACGTCACAAAATATCGCGACGCGCGGATAGCGCCGTAATAGGCGCACGCGCAGATCAAGATCAATACAATTTTTACTCATTCCCTCCATCGAAAAGTAATTCAGAATAACAGCATTGTTTGCGCGAGTTAGAAGGGGTGGGTAACCTAATCGCACTATGTGATAATCGGTTTAAGAAAGTAAGTTTAGGAAAGAAAGTTAACGAATTTCAAGATTTATAGGTATATTTAACTCTGATCTGTTCGATCTCTATCGATTGAGTAATGGGCGCGGTGAAGAGTATATTTTGTTGGAACCCTGACTCCTGTGACGTGAGGGAGCTGCCGAGACCTCCACGATCGGACGTCCCGAACGGTAGGTTATGGTCAAATAAGTTCGTATCTAATAATTTTAAGTGCATGAAAGGAGCCTCTTTGAGGCGCACTTGAAATCCTTTCACTACCCTGGTTCGAAAGAACTAGCGACACAATAAGAAGAATGGGGCATCACCCGTTTATAGGACAAGAACATTGAAGTCAACGGAAAATTGTAAGACCCGATAATTTACAATTTAACGGCTTGAAAATCGTTCTCTTACACCCGTATTCTAAGTCGATTTTTTCACTCAAGGGAATACTTACGTGAGTGGTAAAATGGCCGCCTGTTCTTAAAGGTTCGACTGTCACCTGTCTAATTTCAAATTTAAGCATTCACTTGAGTGAAAAAAATCTACTTTAGAATCTGATTTATACGCCAGAGTCCAAAGAGCTTTTATACTATGTATCTAGAGAGCTAACACGCCATTTTGTTTTATTTAAGGATTAAGAATTCTGAACCTTATCATTTGGAAATAAAGTTCTTTTTTAATTAAATCTAAATATAAGGATTTTAATGCTTGATAGAGACCCCCTCGTTAAGGAGTGTGTCTCGTTCACACAGTTGCCAGCATACAATTAAAATTAACATGGCCATAATTTTTGAAATAAGTGGGACAATTTTCGAAATTAGACGATTTGCTCTAAATGTTATTCAGTACAGTCGCTGTCATGTAGGTTAGGTACCTAACTGCCGAGAAAAATAATTACTGTTCGAAAGAAACAGTATTAAAACCATTGAATCAGATATACCTCACTAGAATGCCTGCACCGCCCTCTTTTTTGTTGATATTTTAATGCACCTATGTATAATATAATTTTAAAACAATAATGCAAAGTAACGTATGTATATAACATTGATAGCTTATTGAGCAGATTGAATTTTCCCTTGGTTGCTTGTTTATGTCTCAATGAAATATTCAAAGTTCAAAAATTATGGTCGCCCTACAGAACGAGACACACTCCTTACTGGTTCTAGCTCTTTCGGCTCGCAGTTTTCGTGTGAGTCGGCATTCTAGATACATAGTATACAAGTTCTTTGCCAGAGTCATCGAAAATAGGACATTTCGAATGCGCGCCACCCAGAGAAATCGCGCCGGACATTTGAATAATATTATTAATAAGTATTCCATATAATAGTGGCATCGGTAACCCTTTTAAACGAATAAAAAATTCGATAATATCGCATACATACTTTGTTTTATTTTAATATAAAGATAGGAAGTGCTTATGTAATGATGAAAGACCATTTCGTAGGTATCACTAATCCCGACTGCCTTTGAAGAAGTTTTCACTTCTGTCGTGTGGTCTGAAGCACACAATTTTTACAATTTTAGACTTGCTCTTACAGCGAAGCCACACTGCTTTCTTGCGTAAATTAATGGTTCTTACAAAATTACGGTGACATTGATATCCAGTATTTATCAGCATTTCTATGAACTTAAACTTTGTAGTTGTTTAATTCACATATAGGTATATTTACTCCTAGCTGAACCGCTTGCGACTTCGTCCACCCGTGACAGATATGTTTTATTTTCAAGATTTTTGTTTACTAGGAAAAATCGCTCTATCGTGAGTGAAAACTACCTAATAAAATAGCGAGCCGCAAATCTTTACGCCTAGTTCATTTATAATGGTGTTTCCACATTCAATTCATAAATTTTCTGCTGTATGCGAATTATTGCAACCTTACTTGCATAAAAGACGAAAAAAAATAAACTTCGATAAAGAATACTGTGGTTTCGAGCACATACAGTGATTGACGTATTGACATTGTGTTAATCACTCATATCAAGCCACGAGATTTTAAGATGACGAACAATGCTAACACCTAATTAAAAGTGTTTCCTTTTTAATAAATTACATATAACCTTCTATCAAAACATAGAACAGATAAAGTCGAGTTGAATGGATTAAGATATTCAAAGATTCCGATGCCTAGAAAAATAACTCCGATTGAAAAGTCAAAAGTAACATGTTGTTATGTTTTAGATTTTCTCTATGAAACTAGAGAAGACGTTCTTTCGGTCCAAGGGATTGATTTTTGCATCGAAGCAAATGGTGAAAATCATCACACAAGTAAATTCAACCTGATGACGAGAAACGTCGACAGGTGTCTTGTCGTGAGACGAGGCCAGTCTTTTAAATTGGATATCCTCCTCAACAGCCCATACGATGCCAACAAAGATGCTATTTCCTTTATTTTCTACGTGTCAGGTATGAAGGCCGAGTTAATATATCTGCGCAGTCGACGCACGTTTTTTGAGTTGAGAGTACTCAGATCAGCTGCATAATCGAATGAATTATTTCCAGATGTGAAGAACCGTGGGCCGTCCGATGATACATTAGCAGCAGTACCGTTACTAAAAAAAGGTACAGAGACTATCGGCGCGTGGAATGCAACTTACGAAGGTCAAATAGACTCCCACCTGATGGTGGCGGTGACTGCGGCGGCTAGCTGCATGGTGGCTGCGTGGAAAATTGACATAGATACCAGATTGGCTAGCGGAAAATCTTTGAGCTACACACATCCTGAACCGGTCTATGTGCTTTTCAATCCCTGGTGTTTGAGTGACAGAGTCTACATACCAGGTAAGGCTGTCTAAGTGCTTTGTCTCTTTACAAAGGCAGCTGTGTACATTTTAGACTAAAACATTATTACTATGGTTATAGATCACAGTCATCGTGTAGAATATGTAGAAGAAGACGGTGGACTGTTATATAGAGGTAGTTATAATCGAATAAAGCCTTCACCTTGGAATTACGCGCAGTACGATAAAGATATTCTTGACTGTGCGTTGTATCTAGTCAGGAAGATTGGAAGGGTAACATTCATTTCAATAGCTCTTGTATGCGTATGAACCGTTTCCGTTTGTTTGTATATTTTTGGTTTATTCAGGTCAAAGGAAAAGCGAGAGGTGACCCCATTCGAACATCCCGAGCGCTTTCAGCAGCGATCAATGCACAAGATGACAACGGAGTGTTGGCTGGAAAATGGGGTTCTAAAGAAAGCGATTTCGATGGAGGAACACATCCACTAAAATGGGTCGGCTCTCTTTTAATTCTACAAAAGTACTACGAGAAGAAAAAACCTGTAAAATATGGTCAGTGCTGGGTCTTCGCGGGAGTTATGACGACGAGTAAGTGGCTTTTTAATTGTACAAATTTCTGATTGATGTTTCAATTAGTTCGATGACTCAATGTGTTGCCCGATGTGTTTCAGTTTGCCGTGCACTCGGGATTCCCTGTAGGCCTGTAACGGGTTTCAACGCGGCGCACGATACCGAAGGGAGCCTCACAATTGATACCATCAAAGACGAGAATGGAAACACAATTCATAAACTCACAAGAGATTCAATTTGGAACTATCATGTATGGAATGAGGTAATACTTTGAAACCTTTGGATTAAGTTTGAGCTCTTTTCTCAGATACCTACTTTGCGAATCACTTGCTAATATTTAGGTACATAATTTTTTGTCTGATAAGCTCCATTTTTCTCCACTCGCAAGTTTAAATTAGTAATTTAAATAGTGCAAAGTGCAACAAAAATTGAACTATTTAAATATTAAGCTACCCTAGTAGCTACCCAACTACCTAATGAAAGCTACCCTAGTAGCTTTCATTAGGTTTTTCGAGCATGTGTCTCTTCAACTTTTGTATAAAATACAGTAAAATAATGGCGATTTACATTTACTAATAGAAGCACAGCCGTTAAACGTACAATATGTTCCAGGTATGGATGGAACGTCCCGATCTAGGAAAAGAATACAGTGGATGGCAAGTCATTGACGCCACTCCTCAAGAAACCTCAGATGATATGTATAGATGCGGACCAACCCCCATACGAGCTGTGAGGAACGGTGAACTACTGCGACCGTATGACGTCACCTTTGTCTTTGCACAAGTTAACGCTGACGAGGTGAGAATACTCGAAACTTCACGCAATCTTTGACGCTTACAGTACGATAATACTTGTTTATGAATTTTGAGTAGCGCCTCCCATCGTGCGGATTCGTGCGTTAATCCTCCTACTAATATTATAATCGCGAAAGTTTTTAAAGATGGATGAATGGATGTTTGTTACTTCTTTCACGTAAAAACTACTGAATCGATTTTAATGAAACTTTACAATAATATAGCTTATACATCAGAATAACACATAAGCTACAATTTATAAAGATACCTGTGCAGACGAAGTCGCGGGCACCAGCTAGTACTAAATAAAATTACTCAATCTTATACTATAATATTGGGTAACACGCAGCTTCAGTATGCAGTAATGTTACGAAAGTTATCTTTTTCCGTGATAGTATCTTAGTACTCTGTAGTGATAGGTTATTAAACTGCCGTGTAGATTTTCAGGCTGCATGCAAAAAATCCTATAATATATTGTTAAGAAGTTCCGTGGACACTACTGGAAGATATTTCCAACCAAATATTTGATACTCACTTACCTAATGTCAGGTTACATGGAAATACTCAGGAGAAATACAGCCGCTGAAACTTATGACTCGTGATACGACATCAGTTGGTAAAAGCATTTCTACCAAAGCTATTGGAAAGATGTCACGAGAGGTATGTAACATAAGTTTTTCTGAGATTCGCCGAGAAAACGCAAATTACATTAAAATGTTGAAAGTTCCATGCTCGAAATTTTTGAGTTCTGAATGCAATTTGTTGTTTACAAACTAATAACTACTACTACTTAATAATTTTATATTCAGGATGTCACAGACACATATAAATACCCAGAGAGGTCGTCACAAGAGCGGGAGACGATGGAGAAGGCATTGCGGAAGTCGGAGAGTATATTTGCAAGATATTACTTGAATGACGCATTCAACGATGTAGTCTTTGATTTTGAGCTACGAGACGACATCAAAATTGGACAAGATTTTTCAGTGGTATACAGACTAAAATAAAACGTAGAAAAGAATGGTTTCTCTGTTTAAATCAATATCTGAACGGAACATATATTTTTCTTTCTTGTTATTTCAGGTTCTGCACATGAAAAATCGTTCCTCAGCCAAACCACACGAAGTAAAAGGAGTTCTGCTTGTAGATACAGTCACCTACAGAGGTGAAACGGCTAAAAACGTGAAGCGCCACGAGTTCATTTTCAATTTGGCTCCAACAGCCAAAGATTTAGTTACCATAATAGTGAAGTTTGACGAATATTATAAGAAATTAGTTGACCAGGTACGTGTCACAGACGATCTATGTACCTATTTGGTATTTTTGTTACCTACTCTAGATAAGGTAGTTAACGCAATAACTGTATTTTTAACCATCCACAGGCATCCTTCAATATTGCGTGTATAGCCAGGATCGTAGATACAGGCTTCGATTACTTCGCCGAAGATGACTTCAGGGTGCGAAACCCTGATATTAAAATTATCATCGACGGCAAACCCAGGTCCCATCAAGAATTCACAGCTACAATCCAGCTGGAAAACCCTCTACCAATTCCTTTGACACACGGAAAGTTCTACATTCAGGGCCCGGGATTAGAGGAGCAGTTGAAAATTCAATTGAAAAAAGTATGTACTTTAAAATCTGTTTTATTTAAAGATGATAAAGTTAAAGAACGATACTGCTAGCGCACCCTACACACGGAAAGATGGAGTTGTTCGTGTGACGCCCTCCTATAAACCGGCTGTTGTTGCACGAATTTTATGAGCTTTGCTACGCAGTACCAAAACTGTCCGTTGATAGAAGATGGCGCTACTCTGTAAAAGCGTAAAAGCACGTAAAAGCTTTATACACTGTACCTCTATTTTAATAAGTTTGCTTCAGATTAAACTTTTATAGTCTTTTATTACAGAATCAGGTTTATGTAAGACTTTATGATTAAATTATATATTTTTTGCAGCGTGTAGCGCCTGGTGCTTTAGCCAGGGTTGAAATCAAGCTGACACCACCTTGGACTGGCCGACACCAGATTTCAGCTAAGTTCAACTCCAAAGAGCTTCATGATGTCGATGGATTTCTTATATTCGAGGCTTCGATGCCAGCTTCTAATAGACCCTAGTATATTTATGAACCTGATACAAGCTAAGCTGCGAAATATAAATTTAATAACTCGTTTGTACGGAATATTTATTTGACTTTTACACATATAAAAGTCAACAAAAAATAACTTATTTGTAGGTACTTAGGCATTTTGTGATTCAGGTAACGTGCTTATAATTATTAAATAGCTTCTTAAATTATTTAGTGATTTACGTAAACAAGTACCTACCTATTGTTAAAACCAAATAAAACTTTATTTACCTAGGTGTTTCTTTAACCGACACGAACGATAGATTTTTAAATCAAATCGGGAACTTCAGGATTATCAATAAAACCAGGAGATGGTTCTTTTTCCCCGAGTTTCAATCTAGGGTCTATGAAATCAGGCTTCAAGTCCCTCTTAGTCATTTTAGTAAAATCTAGCACAGACTCCGATGCACCGATTTCTAAGAACTCTCTTCTAGATTGCTGAGAGTGGTCTTTCACTCCATGTTCCGTGTACAGTTTAGTATCATTTTTTATTTCAACGGTAGGTTCCATAGGTTTTCTGATAACAGGGTTCGCTTTTGGCATCGTAACAAGCAATCGCCCCGTCATTTGAGAACGCTGGGCTGTTGATTGTGTAGTATTGACCTCCTCCGGTAGATGGAGCTGAAATATTTTCTCTTTGATCGTAGCCCTTACGTAGTTTGGTTGAACGTCAATATCGACCAAACTTGTATCCAAATGTTTATACACGGCCAAATCGAGAGTGTAACAAGAGGGATCGGTGTCATTGAACAAAAAGTCTATTCTTGGCTGATTGATATTGAAGGGTCGTCCGTCGGGAGTGAAGAACTTGTATTGACGTTTTTCCTCCTTCTTTTCCTCGGTCTCATAGCTTTTCAATTTCAATTGTCTCATTTTTTCTATTTCATAGCGAACTTCAGGAGAATGTTCACATTTTTCAGCCCAAAACTTTTTGTTTCTCTCTTCAGGATCCATGTCCTTGTATTCATTTTCCCACTTATTACTGATATCTCGTTCTAATCTAGATTTTTGCTTTTTTCGCTGATGCCGGTAGTTGTCTTGCTCAAATAATATATCTGATCTTATGACTTTGAGATTCTGCAAAGCCATAATTCGGTCCGATCGTTCGATATCCTTGCCATCCAAAGATGAGAGTTGCGGAAGAGTGCCAATGACAAAATCTTTATAGTTTTCGTAATCAGTGCATGGATTCCCTGTTAAATATAAGTTTTCTAAATTGTAGTTATTTACGAGGCTCTCGACACTCACGATTTCACCTATAAAATTCAGAGTGAGATCCAATTTCTGTAAGGATTCACAACGCTCTAGATTTTCAACGATTTCTATATTGTTGAGAGCTAGGTTGAGATACGTGAGATGCTTCAGTTTGTTCAAATTTTCAATCTTTGCGATAAGGTTGCTCTGCATGAGAAGTATCTTCAGTTTAGGACACCAGTCTTGAAGATACTCGATTTTTTCAATATTTTCTTGATGTAATGCAATCTCTTCTAAAGGCGCTAAAAGTTTATCATGATGCTCAGCCTTTTTACGCACCAAATCCACAGTTATTTTCACCATTTTCGAAGATTTATATTTTCACGTAAATATCATAAAAGTTCGACGACAATGTTATTTTTGTTGTCAGATTGACTTTGACAGTAAGCTACAAACAAGATTTTTATTGTCATGACTACGGTTGCTAGTTAAGTAAACCTCTTTTGAAATATTATCACAAAATTGATAGATCGTTACTGTTGCTGGCCAGTATTTTGTCATTAGTTCCTAGACCTACTATGGTTAATGGTTTAATTAGAATCGCTTAAATAATGATGATCATGCTTAAATCAGCAAGGATGGTTTAAGGTATCACATGGGTGATATAAATATCGATGCTGTTGTATCGAATTCAAAGGGCATTAGTAGAATCCATGAGATCTCCAAAGCGGTTATCTCTCCATCTCGGCGGCAGTAATCCGTCATTTAACATTCCAGCGGTGGCAGGCGACCGCTCCACTCAACCGTACCAAATTAATATCGCCCTGATATACACAGTATTAAAATATTTTAAACGACGCCATTTATAACTTGACATTCAAGTATCAAGCTACAGCACCACATATATTATTCCGAGAAACTGCCAAAAGACAATGAAGATGAAGGATTACTATCATCAGAGAGTCGTTTTATTGTTGTTGTTTGAGGGCAGCTTAAAAAACGAATATGTGGTAAAAAAGTCAAGATGTTGGTACGGATGAAATAAGGCATGACAGAAAAGACGGTGTTATTAGTGGCAGGGTGCGGCGCCCCGCGGTCTGTGTATGTTTAGGGGGCGCGGCGGGGCGCCTCGGACGAGCCCACTTATTGAAAGCAGCCAATTTAACATTTTGTTGTTTAAACAAACACGCAGGCACCCTGAGTGGTCTAGTTATTGAATTTAGAAAATGTTAATTGAAAACTGAACTTTTAAATTCTGATTCAATTAGCTTAAGGCTCAGAAACCAGCGCGCTGCTATCTCGCTCGCACATTTGTATATATTTGAAGAAATAAATTCAGTCGATTTCAGTAGTATAAATTTCAAAAAGTAGAGCGGTGAATTTGTATTTGTAGTAACAAATCCACCGCTCACGAAATGTTTTAATATATTTTTGTTTTGATAAACTAGGTTTACTAAAATAGGCAAAACTATTCCTATTCCCTATTTCCTTCACTTATGTTAAACGGCGACGATATACAACATGTTTAAATTATTTATCGGTACTTTTAATGTAGTTGAACTTTGAGGGGACTGTCCAAAATATACAGCCTGTATTTATACATAAAAAAATAAGTCGGCGAATTCGCGGTCCATTGATTAATGCAGGTAGAGTCGAAATAGTGAGGCAGAGGCACAACACGCGAGTGTCAGTACCAGTCAAAACAACCGTCAGCACTCCAATATTCAAAAAGGAAAAATTCTCTGTTTGTCGCACGCTGTTTCGGTTGTTGTAAATAATAATAATATAAATAAGCTATAGATGTTCTACCCAAATGCGATTCCATCCGTGCGTGCTAATTTATGCATGTAGCATTATTTATTTCAATTTTTGAGACGGTTTTGATATTTTTGAGAGGTTTATTAAATAATGACTTTGAGGGCATCTGTGATACAGTGAGATTGTAAGATGCAGATAAGAAAGTATAGTTTTAGTGAATTTAGAATTGAAGCGATAGTAAGTAAACCGAAAAATGGAATCTGCATTAATTATTTAAAAAAAAACGACCACACGACAGAAGTGAAAACTTTATCAAGTCGACTCGAGCGTTACATAACAGAGCGTTACGAGCCCATTCACATTCGATACCCAGAAAATATTTTCCTCAGCGCGCAGTAATTTTCACTTCAAAAATAATGTATAACAGCATGTCAACAGATATTCTAGTAGACACTACACTCTAGTTAGGTACGTCTATGGATAAGGTAGATAGGTGCAAAGAGGTGGCTTTACTGATACTTTTTTGGGAATAAAATTGATGGCTCAAGCGGCTCTTGTTATTGTGTGGAGATAATAATGAGGTCAATGACGTCCTATTTCATATACTACTAAACTGCGTACTCAATTACATACTAAATACCTACTTCATAAAACAATCCACCTTTTACATGGCTGTTTTATAAACGCTACGTTAGTACGTCCGTCATTGGGATATAGCAGATACTGCATGCTATCTGTAACGCTCAATTTATCACGTAGCACGTAACTTGTACTTGGAAAGTGTTGGAGAAATACAAGTTCCAACGAGCCGGTCCGTCTGCGGGCTCCAAGCTCCGAGCCGCAGTCAGCAGAGCGTGAGGTGCAATCTAGCGGCGGCATCTCAACTCGCGCGCAATCAACGATTCGTTCCGGACAAGGGGAGCAGGGAAGGTACTGGACCATTCTCACGTAAATAATTACCGGCGGGTCTCAAATTACAAGGCGCCGCTGTGGCCTGCCGATACATATTCATCACATGTTCGCGCCGCGCGTGACAGCTTCCTCGGCCCAACTCGAGACGTGTTCCAGGCGGACAGTATTCGTGCGCGCTAACATGAAAATATATTCGCTTCATTGCAGTCAATTAGTTGAGATTATTACCTCAAATTGATGTCGGCAAAATAAGTTTTTATACCGCTTTTCTGAAATGAGTCCGCTGATTTCTCTACTCTTATCAGAAGTAGGTAAACCAAGGAATATTCCGATGGAATAAGAACTCCGAGAAATAGTTTAACATGAACTATACAAACTAATGCATAGTAGGCTTTCTTCGAATAATTTATTTACGAAATTTACCGAAACTTTACGTGTCGATCATCAACGTCGATGAATAACTAATTAGAATTAAAGCAACTCCTTCGCCGGATGCGGTCTAAGCGATAAATTATGCACTCTGAGAGGAGTAATAATTTCGATGCCAAGTTTTCCACAACCGCGATTTTAATGCGTTTCAAATAATGTCTGTAGGCAACGTTAAATGATAAATCGCTGGCGGAACGCCCTCGAGACAAGTTTAGTATGAATGACCCGAGAGGTCCCGTTCCTGTTGGGAACGAGGGAAGAAGACGAACGCGTCTGGTAAAAAAGGAATGGATGAGGTGAGGCGCGATGGTGTTGAGATAATAACAGTGCGGCGCACCGCGTGGCCGGCGGCGTAGGCCTTTGAGCGACCGCTGCCGAATATCACCATTAGCCACAATTTGAATATTCATCTTGCGCGAAATAGTTTTCAATTTCGCCACCCACCCGCGCCGCTGCTCTTCAACGACGGGATCGCCGGAGGTGAAATGAGTTTTCATGTTATATTTATGCGGCTCATCTCGCTGTGACTCTATATTGAGGAATATGTCTCACGCCGGAAGGCCGGGTCGCGTCGGGCGTAACAGGGCGAGTAAAACAAACAAGTTAATTGTATTTATTCAAATGCGATGGGGAGCCGGTCGCGACCGGGGGATGGCGCACAGCCGTCGCAGCTCATGAATATGCGCTCGCCTCGCCCGGCCTTCCCAGCTATGTGCACAGTCATTGTCCTCGACGCTATCCTAAACTTGCCTGATGTATGCAAATACTATGCGATATTGAACTCCGTAATCCGAAACGACGGCTAAACCGATAGGCTATAAACACGAATATTTACATCCGTGTTCAAAATTTTGTAGAAAAGACATAAACGTGCTCCAAGTGCTACGCAGCTAGGTGAATGAGCTCGAGGTCACCACTCACCATGTTCGAGCTCAAATATCCACACAGAGTCATATCAGAGTCAGACTATTTGCATATTGGTTTATTGTGTGAAGATCGAGTGGCGTGCTGGGCGGAGACCTGTCTGTGAACATCGAGCTTCCCGGCTCACAATGATAATGCTCGACCATTGTTCAGCCATGTGAAGTGTTAGACACCATTAGAATGTTTGTTTTCGGTAGTGAATGTACTGGGCATCCGGCAGGTTTATTGAGAAACCAATGTAATTATGTATTTACAGTTAGTCAAATATTATAATAGCAATTTAGCTACCAATTTTAATAAACAAAGGATTAACAATATTAAATTGTTGGACGTGTTTAAAATTTTAAAGAAGCGAGCGTAACAAAACCTACAATATCTGCCCATCTCAATTCGATGCACTCCCGTTCCACTCGATAAATCCTACTTTTACTACATCTAATTACGCGGTATAATATCGCTACCTTACGCCGCATAATCCGATTTGCTCAGCTCGCTCTCATCCCCTGACAATACAAGCCAAATGTTTATTTGCACAAGATATTTAGCCACTTCCCTGCCGGATTAGTGGCGGACAAAGACGAGGGGTGCACATCCAACAGATAAAGTAAGTGAGGCTAATAGGAGGGGCGGGCCTCGTCGCCGGCAGACGTGCTATAATTGTGTGATTTGAAACGGATTACAACAATGCCTCAGTAAGAATGCACTCGTTTAATCCGATT
This sequence comes from Lobophora halterata, assembly GCA_932526365.1. Taxonomy (NCBI): domain Eukaryota; kingdom Metazoa; phylum Arthropoda; class Insecta; order Lepidoptera; family Geometridae; genus Lobophora; species Lobophora halterata. The sequence goes on along the minus strand of OW052001.1, from coordinate 8,452,056 downwards.
TTGATTAAAGCTAAAAGAGTTAATGAAGTAAATCCACGGAATTCACCGCTGAATATTTTAATTCTAAAAGAATTTAAATTTTTTTAACAATTAGATATCTTCAGAGATCTTATCTTTCTATATTTTTTTTAACACAAGTGCAGTTTGCGTAACATTTTTGCTGGGTATCAGTGGTTAACGAATCTATGCAACATAATTAACATAATAACAGATTTACTAGTGTGTAAAATATTATCTAATTGTTTATAACGTTGGCTACAATGTAGTGCAGTTAACTAGGTGGTTAGCTATTAACTCTTTTAAATCTCGTTATTTATGTATAATATGAGAAATTTAATAGAAAAAAAGCTATAGATTTCTATGTCCGGAAATGAAACGGCTTAAAAGGAATTTAAGACGTGTCGTCTTTTGTGGGCTCACAACATAGCCATAAATAAGCCGAATGGTTTGGTCTTTGAATATTCCCTAAACAACATTAGAGGTGAATAGTAATTGTCACTTTGTCAGTGCCTTGGTCAGTGTCGCCGTAGCCGGGTGACACTTGGGGGTGTTGTGGGCTAACCGCGGGAGGTGACTGCGGGGGTCCGTCTATATATACTTATATGCATGTATTACTATATAGGGGGGTATACTTGCACACTTACTTGATTTTTTTTAATACTTTTTAAATTCCTAAGTTTTTGTTATGGTTTTTTTATCAGTTTCATTGGAACGTAGACACATTTGATGCGGCTTAGTTTAAATCCACTTAAACTAAGCTAAATAATTTAGGTAAACTTATAATAAACAATATAAGAATAACAACAATAGAGGTTTCAATACGAAAAGTTGAGGTAAATGTGATGCTATTTTTAAGAGTTGATCGAAAGGTACACAATAGGTGACAGCCCTGCAACATAATTGTGTTACAGTACAGTCTTATGATTTCAGTGACGCATTCCAGTTTTTCTAAACATTTGATAAGTTCAACAGAAATTCCGTAGGTACAAATCTACTTCACTCGCTCGATGACGTTAAAAATCATCAAAAATGATGCCGCCACAGCATACAATACAGCAGCTGTACAACGATACAAAAATAATTTTACTATTCCATTATTTAATTTGTCGTTACATTGTATCCACAGTTTGCCGTCTCGGGTAATGTTTCCGTATTTACAATTACCATGCGGAATCCAGACAGAAGTCAAACTTTGACAGTGTCAACATATCAGTGTGACAATGGTCGTCACACGTCAAGAGCTGTCAATCGAAGAGCATGAGAAGCGGGCGCAAAGCTCGGGGGACCATCCAGCTCGTGGGACCAACATTATGACAGACCTACAAATTCTTTTCACTTTAACTGATGAACGATGAGTCCCATGGTAATAAGTATGCCTTTTCCAGAATTACTTTAAACTGACAGACGACGCGACGGTTTTTAAACGCTAAGTAGAGATTTTGGTAGACCCTAAAGTAATAGGTACATAATTTGAATTATTGAAGTGACACAATATTTGTGAATGCTTACCTTTTGCGTTAAGTTAACGGTAAACCACCGGCTAGATTAATTTACGATTTGTATGCACAGTAATGACGTATAGACAGTTATTATACCCCATTTGTAATGTAATGGATCACACCCAATGTGTTAAGGACAATGCGAACTGTAGGAAACGAGCGATGCCAGTGAATCGGGACGAGTCCGCAAACAACGGGACGTGCAGCGAACTCGCACAATAAGAGATTAATGGCTCCTTTTTGTTATCGTTCGATGGTCTTTACGCGTTTTGTGGCCTCGTTTCACGGTTTGTTTAGCTGTATAAACACCAATGAGCGTGAAATTTTACTGATAAACACAAACATGGAACAAAAAGATGCCAACGACATCTTTAATATTTTTTGTTGCGCCCCATTAAAATACATCACCGAGTAAAATAGGTTTTTTTGAATCTAAACTAGTTCCCAAACCTTGAGAAGTTATAAAATTAAGATTTAGTGCTAGTGAACTATTAGACAGATAGTTAAAAAATATTAACGATGTCCCATAACGTCAAGTTGAGCCTTATAAAGCCTCATAAAATTGAAGTGTGTTGCGGTATAGGAATTCACATAAAGTGTGTTCTGTCCAAGAGAGCTCTGAAGGCTTGAACCGTGTGCTGTAGACCCACGAGCTAATGCTATAGCGCAGTGTCGAGACGTTTTTTGGCTATAAAGTGTGCGTTTTTGTAAGTTGCGTTAACTGTCACCTTATCAACGTGTCGAGTTGTCGACGCCTCCAGCCGGCCGCAATCAAAACACCATTCGAAGTGGTCATTAAAAATGATATAAAGTTTAATTTACAGCGCTGTGGAGACGCGTTGGATTAACGGTTATCGGTAATGTCCACAGTCAGATTCGACGTGAAAATTGTTTTCTTTGTCGAAATAAAATTGAGATTTTTATTGCTTAATGTTGTTGGTGTAGCTCTCTCTTTGTATGAGTATTTAGTGTCAGTTGTATATTTGAGTTTAAGAATTTTATGAAAGTTGACATTCAGTTTTATGAAGGTCTCCGATTAAGAAATTAATGAAATGTATTTTCTGTCAATCAGATGTGAATGGAAACGTTTTCTCTCTCAGAGTCTCTGCTTTCAGAGTAGAGAATGATTCTCTACTCTCAGAGTCTCTGCTGCATGTTTATTGCAAAACGTTTCCATTCACATCTGATTAACTGAATTTTATAATACTTAAAGATCGTCGAAGCACCAGTGCCTATTACATAAAAAGGCTCTTTAGCCTACGACTATCAGGTCCACTTTTGGCCTAAAGAGACTCTCGTTAGACACCGCATTGTTTACGAGTGTATAGCACTTCTACTACAATGATTTATGAACCGCCTGCATCCATAAAAGCTGGGACAACGTACTAAAAGATACAAAAGGTGCTAAAGAAATAGTAATATATTTAAAGTTGGAGCGAACGGATATAAAAGTTCGGTGAAATATATCAGTTTTAGTGTTAGTCGAGAGTGTTTGTTTATAGGGCCGATTACGCACGCCTTTTCACGAGCCTCCACGCTCGCTCGACGCTCAATGCGAGCATTCGACACGATCATTCTCATGGTGAGCGTGACGTGGACTCGCCGTGTTCTGCTAAATACAGACGTGATCAACAAAACCTTATAAGGCTAACCTTATCAGGGTGAGAGATCGTAATAGTTTGGTAATATAAAACAGCATAGGTATATCTGATATTGGGTTTTCAGTCTCGATGACTTTCTGAGTCCCGGGAAAATAAATCGAGACTCGATGCGGTCTCGAAATTCCCGGGAAAAACGAGACTTTCGAGACTATTTTAACAATACTTATAGGCACACTCATAGGATCGGCATTTAGGCATTATATGGCCTATTAGCGAACACATCACAGTTTAACTTTACAATCCAGTATTTGATGATGTTTGATGTTGTACGATGTTACGGATTTATCAAAATCCGAGTTTAGAAATGGTTCCACATTCCACAGCAATAATAGTTTTTATTTAATTTGCCATTTTTTGGCAGGATAGAGTCATAAGACTATACTATCTTGTCTTATCCTTGTTTTAGATTACTAAGGGCTACTTCTAAACTGAATATTGTTAAGATTTTTCTAAGTATCAAAAGTCTCGTTATTCCCGGTACCGAAACCATCAGTCTCGAGTCTCGATAATAATAATAAATCGTCGAGACTCTCGAAATTTTCGAGACCGAGACTCCCGGGATGAAAGCCTTAATCTGATACCTAGATTAGTGAATTCCACCAAAAAAACAAAACTAGCTAATTTTATAAATAATTCATTAAAGTCTAGGGATCTCAGAACTCGGGTCGTTGAGTTTCGCAGCGACCAAGGTTTGTTTTTTCAGGGTTCCTTCGTATGCCAGTTTCGGGTGTCGACGTCCAACTACCGCCTTACACAAAAAATCTGTTAAATGCATTCGTATGCAATAATCTGTGAGGATTTATCCCAACCGCATCGGCCACCCACGTGGGAGCCAGTAATTCTTCCTGAACGAGCTAACTTCATTATTGTGGCATGAGATACAATAGTTAAGAGCACGATTTATAAGTCCAACACGTTGACTTCTGTTTATAGCTAGCGGCGGGGCGCGGGCGCAGCGGGGGCGGGGATTACTTGCGTCTGCGCACAGATTTATGGTCCAGCCTCGATAAAAGCTTAAATACTCTCAAGTGAGCATATTGAATAGGTTTAACTGCGAGAGTGGAGGCGAGAAAGCATTGTGTTGTGCACCCGCGCATGGCGCAAGACCATAGAACGACGCGACGTAACTGCTACTGCTACGAGTATATCTGTAATACATATGACCGCGCATCGTCTATATTTATTTTATATAACTAGATAAACGTAGGTTCTCGACTCTCGTTGATATAATATAAGGAAATAAAATATTCCTGAAACTCTACAATTTGCTCATACAATGCCAGTTTAAAAGTTATAACCTGTATAAAGTTTGCTACGCTCATGAATATGTCTGCTCGTTGTTGGACTTATCAACAGAGCCAAAGAAATAAAACTTTGAAGTAAAAATAGATTAAGTAGGTAAGTCAAACAGTATTGATAGCGAGCCGGGGTAAAGGGCGAACTATTTCCGTGCAGGGGCGCAGGGCGTAAGGAGCAGGGAAGTAAGCTGAAACTAATCTGGCGCGCGGGTGGGCGCAGTCGGCGCAACCCGACACCGCGCGCGCGCAGCTTACATTTGTCATTTATAATGCGCGCGATTTGTTGCTCCTCACCTCGCAGCCAGCTAGCAAGTAATATAGTCTTTTTGGGGTTCCGTAATCAAATATCAAAACTTTTGTTCACGGCATTGTATTTGAATGATGTCAAATTGTAGAGTCACTTCTCCAGGCTGTTTTTAAACTGCACTCTTAGAAATACTTGTACTTACATAAATTGTTATATTGGAATAATCAAATTCGCGAGTATAAAAATTATTTATATTACTTTTGTATACATATTAATGCAAAAAATCAATATGTATGTATAAAAGGCTTGATCCTGATTGACTGACTGACGGACAGACGCACAGGTAGGAATGCACAGGCCAAACCACTGAACTTAGAGACTTGAAATTTAGAGGGTATGTTTATCAAAAAGTGTAGGCGCTTACTAAGAAAGGAATCAATGCAAACGAAATTACGGGCTAGTCTAGTATAAAGTAAGTGAACAAACGTAAATATTAATAACACTCTACGCTTGAACTTCTAATTTCACGGTCGATGTGTGACCGATGTTTCGTTAATTAAGTTAACTTTTTATGCGAAAACAAATAACTTTCAGCCACTTTCTAATATTGCACAAACGGCTGTAGCTAATGTGGCTTCCTGTGTGGCCATGTGACCATGTGTGGGTTCCGATCTGAACTAATATTTGGTAGGCATTTCAAAGGCTCATTGACGTTTTGACGGTCCATTTTGTGTAGTGAAAAAATGGGCGCCGAGAGCGATTGCGTGTAGCTACAGCTTTTTACGTTTTCACACTATGCGGCTTGAGTATTGAGCTCGGCTTTGCACGGCCATTCTTCCGTATTTCCTATTTTTATTGGCTTGTCAGTTGCGTCGATTTTAATAATGAAATATGAGTTCCGACAAGGTGGTTTGTGAATACCAGTTGTGACTGCTCTTAAAAGATTAGCTTGCTCGGGTGTTTAAGTTTTACCACAAGGGATTTTTTCAATAAAAGCCGTACCTTACCTTTTCTGTACCGATATTACCTATACCTACGGCATAGTAATAGCATCGCAGTAATTGTTTTGATATTATACCACAATTTAACACGTGCTTAACGGTGAAGGAAAACATCGTGAGGAAACAGGCATGTTATAGAACCTAAAAAGTTCGAAAACACGTGTCAAGTGCACGAAAGGAGCCTCTAAGAGGCGCACTAAAAACCCTTTCACCAAATCGAAAGAACTAGAAACACGATATGAAGAAGAAGATTGTATGGTATGAAGGCTCCAAAACACTTGTATGAGCTTTCTTCATGTTATGCCAATACCCTCTTCTTTTACAGTTCACACTAACCAAAAACGAATTACTATATGGTTTATTTAGAACTTAAGAAATAAAATAAGGCTACTTTTATCACCATATCACATAAGAGGCTGTGGCAGACACGTTCTGGTGCACTTATGCAAAGGGCCGTCTAACCGTCTTTATACGACAGATTTAATTTGGTCGGTCCATCGCATGGGTGACCTTCCGCGTGGCCTGGTTCCTTCAGCTCTATGGAGTTATTGTCCCACCTCGACACGTGCCTTAAGAACTTGAGAATGCGAGTTTGTACTAAGACCTTGCAAGCTGAGGCATTGTCCTAATAGAACGCGATCACGCGACCATCGCAAGTTCGCGCGAATCGGTCGGGCGAATCCGGGATCAAACGTACTAACGTCAAATAGGCGTCCCAATTGGCATCGCGTCGCGCGAGCGCATCGCATTCTATTAGGACAATGTCTAACACTATATATTTTTTCAAAGTTGTCTTACAGAAAACTACCTACTGCGCATTAAGCTTCAACCCCAACAATATTCAACTAAGGTATTGCCATTAATGCCACCTCTACCAGGCGCAATTCCACCAAATTGAAAAACATCTGAGTGCCTCATAACGTCTTTTAATGTTTCACCGTGAGAGTTATAGTCGTTTAAGTACGCAGTATTTTTCATATTTTCGCGAATAATGCGAATGTTCGAGAACTTTTATGTACCTTTAGGTGAGAGAGGGTAAATGTAGGTACGTTTTGTTCCCCTAAGTAGGGTGCGGTAGAGAGCGCTCTACAGTAATACAACGAGAAAGAAGGTCATAATTTACTCTTGATAACTATTATATGCGCATACTTACGACACGGCTGAGTACTGAGCTGGCGCTTATACGCAATTTTACTTAAAGCCAAATGGGTTATGTACAAATCTCATATTTTTTGTATGTTGGAGCTAATACAACTGTTACACTATGACATCTGAAAATCATTTGAAAATATTATACAACCGATGTAGGTATTACCTACATCGGTTGTATCGCGAATGTTCAATAAATGACATTTGTTACATCACTAGTAGGTTATACTTTATCAACCTTTACTTACTTTTTATCTTTTTTTTAATTTTTATTTTTAGATACCTAATTATTTTATGACTTTTAAGAAGTTTTTAAACATAGTTTTTGCTTGGTGTGTTGTAATTTAATTGTATTTCTTTCATTTATTTTATAACATTTTTTTTTATATTTTGTTAAAGACGTAATAAATACGCGTATTATGTTGTATATTAGCGGTATTATCACAGAGTCACTACACTACACATACCCAACTTTCTTAGTATTTAATTTGTTTCATAGCTGATGTTATAGATAGATAGCTATACTATGTAATAATATTATTTATTCTTTGGCTATACGATTTCGTTTTCAAATAAGTACCTACCTATTACTTACTATACCCTATACCTAGTATGTTCTGCTGCTAGAGTCTACAATATATTGTGGTTCATTAGAATAAATGTAAAGAAAACGCTGCAGGTCTATGGATTCAAGCCTGCTCTCGCGCCCATTCATCACTGAAAATCTTGCTTACCTGTCCCTTACTTTCTAGTAGAGCATTTTGTCTATCTCCCTCTGTTCTCAACTAACCAGACCGAATTAAGCAAGAATTGTTTTCAAAACATAGTAATAACAATGTTGTTTCTTGCTCTACAATTTTCAAATCTTTGATAATCTAAATGTATAAGGGATTATTTTTTTAGTTTTTAAGGTGAATCTAATATGAAAGTAAGTTGAACCTAATTTTATTTGAACTGTTTTACTCTGCTTTCAAAAATAGTTATTGAATGAGAAATTAATATCATCAGTAATTTTATTGTTATTGAAAAGCGCAGTGAAGAGGAGGCAGTAGCAGCGGGGGAAATAGGGGGGAACGGTGACAGCGGGTAGAGCGGCCAGTGGTTGCGATAGGAGGCGGCCCCGCCTGCGCCCCGCCCCGCTCTCCTCGCCGCTCCCGCGCGTCAGTCCGCGCTCAGACGCCGAACCGCTTTCGCTTCCGTCAAAACCGGACCGATAACACGCGCACCACGATTTATTGATAAATAATTGATTAAAAAAAAACAGTGCTTAATTTAGTGTCATACAAAATGGTTTCATAAAAACTAGAAAAAAATTAACAAACCGTTTTAAAAGATAATGTTTCGGACGGTACCGGTGAGATGGTTTACAGCGTAACCAGACGCGCAGCGTGTTTGATGGATGTGGAAAGCGCGGAGTACTGGAGGCCAGGAGCCGAGAGGATGGTGGCTGAAGAAGGGAAAACGAGGGCTACAGACTTTTCCATTGCGGCGATCATGGCAAGAAGCGCGGTAGAGCGGCGCAGCTCCGTCGCGCGCTCGCCACCTCACACAGGTTAGGCCTAATTGTTTTATCTATAATGCAGTAGCTACCTATAAGTGTAGCGCCACATTGAACGGATTTTTCGTCGCCAATCTTACGTCGCGGAACGCCAGTACATTTAATTTCAATTTTTTTTTATAATCTAGCAAATACGCCGATTTTCCGTCGCGGATTACCCGTGACGGCGACAAAAATCCGTTCAATGTGGCGCTAGCCTAAGATGAGTTGTTTTTAACAATTACATATAAACAGAAGGAATGTTTGAGTTTGGTCAGCAGTAGAATCTTACTAACTCCAATATTAGACGAACGGTGGTTACAGATTTTCATATCATAATCGTACGTAAATAATCGGTCAATTTATTTGTATCACACACATAATTGATGGACGTTCGTCAAATATTGGAATGAGAATGTAATCGTTGAATCAAAGATATATAGTTAAAAGAAAGCTTCTTTTAAATTGTAGGCCCTATTTTGGCAATATGTAGAAGCGTAGCATAGTCATACGACTTTTGTGTTTTTTATAATCCTTTTTTTTTGAGCGGAGTTTTTTTAATACTTAAAATTGTAAAGCACAATGTTTTTATAAGAATTTATTTAGGCCTATTAAACCTTATAATTGAATTAAAGTAATTATGGCTTAAAAATAAGTTGGAACAAAATATTTTTATATACTTACGGACAAAATCAAATTTGTTAAGTCGTTTTGGAGCAATTGAAAAAAAAAACATTCATCTTGGCATTCCTCCTCACGAACTTCCACGTTTTTTGTTTTGTTTTGGTTCTAGTTTTTTATCCATCTAAGTTAGATGATCTAACAGGGTGTTACAGGAAGTGACGATAATCCGAAAACCGCAGAAAACCTGCGTTTATGGCGGCTCAGTAAAATGGCTGCCACTCGATGACTGATCTATGAAAAATAGTATGCTGTATTTAGAGAGACAAATAAAGTGAGATTTTTGTAATCTAGCCGCTGCCGCTGCCGCAAGTCTTGCTGCGTTTTTGAGTTTATCGCTTTCATCTTTTTCTTTTAAATACTTTAACCAGTTTTAAGATGAGATAGGCTAGCTAGCTTGTCCGGATAGTGAAAAATCACGCCACGATCAGAACAAAGCTACACAGAACTTTGATTGATCTAGGCCGGTGCCACATTTTTATAGCGCTACTGCTAAAGTCTAGAAAAGATACTAGCTACAGTGCTTTTCAAACCAGGCCACAATTATGTTTGCACATTACTACTTTGCGTTGAAATATTTTGGCCCTGTGTTGGTACGAATCTAGACGGCATCTTGCAGGAAATGCCTCCTAACCGTAAAATTCCATCTAGGACACCCTGTATGTATAGTAGCCTCCTCCATTCTTAAGCATCGATGACACGGTGCTAGTTTATGAGGTGCTAGTCAGCGAGTTTTAAAGCTAGCTAGTGAGCGAGTTAGCGCTCCGGAAGGATAGTTAACTAGCATATTGTAAAAAAGCCGAGTTTACAAGCTACTAGCGAACTCGCTGGCTTGTAGCTTGTAGACTAGCCCTGTGTCATCGTGGCTTAAGGCTATGAAAGAGTCCCATGCTAATTGGTGTGGTCGACTCATGCGCAGGCATCGGGTTACGGCTCAGTTCGTTATTCCCGATTAATTGTGTGGAACCGAACACATTCGACACCCGGCTGGCCGTTGGGACACGCAACTTACAACCAACAAATAATAATTTTACACGAGTTTTACGACTCTACTGGTGCCCTTCATTCTCAAGTCAAAGGCAGGCCACGAGTAGAAGGGCAAAACACCCAGTTTTTGACTGGGTACCAATTATTTGACAAATTTTCATGATATACCTTTATTTATATCAGTTAAAATACAAAAACATGTATGAAAAATGAGTAACTGAAATAAGTTTAAACTTTTATTAACACAACTTAATAAAAGTTTATAAGTAAATTTATCAAAACAAAAATGAATTAATTAAAATAATATTTACTAGATAAGAAGGAGAAAAAATACTCTTTCAGCGGTCTGAAACTAAATTAAGGTGGTCTACAACTAGGTTTTTTGCCTACAGCAAAGTAGAGAACTAATTTTGCCTGAAGTTAATAAATTACGCTGACTATTGAAACAACTAATTGAAATTAAAGAAGAACTATTTCCTACATTCTAGCATTCCTACCTTGGCTCAGCAAAGAGTAGAGTTCTATGTCCTACACAGGAACTCGAAAGCACGTTAATATCACAGCTATAAAAAAAAGACAGTATTTTTAACGGTTTCTATGAAAAAAACATGTTTATCTACCAATGCCAAAATTTGTACAGATGTGAGGGATGAATGGATGTTTGATACTTTTGATTGAGCTGAAATAAGGTAGCTTTGGAATTAGTAAAGTATTTTTTACCCCAAGACCACGTGGGCAAAGCCTTGGATCAGCAAGAAATAATACAAGGTGTAAATTAATACGCCTAAAAATTGTTTTTTGGCCTTATACGGAAGGGGTATTAGTACACACATACTGGTCGTATAAGAAAAATAAAGTTTTAAAACTTGCATCTTAAACTGGTACTTTTCATTCTGATAAAATCAATAAGAAAATAATCGGGCAGCAATGAACTTGGCCAAAGTAACGTAATATCGGCGTAACGTAATATTTAGAATATTCCAGATATTTCTCGTAGTTTTCTGGTAATTTGAGTGTTTAAAGCACTGAAATCTAATCAAAACTGAAGAAGTTAGGCCCAAAATAGTATTCCACTCAAGAACTGAGAGAGGTAATACGCAGTAGAACAAAATTTTGAAACATGTGCTGATCTTATCTCGACAGGGTCAAGACAAAGCTCCCCCGCGTCCCTCAGCTCCCCCGGCTCGTCCTGCCGCTCGCCGGCGCCTGACGAGGACGTGGAGGTGGACGTGGAACAGTGCTCGGATGGAGAGAGGGACGCCTCCGACCATGCGATACCCTCGCCTGCGCCGTCTTCAGGTAAATACATACTCTTCGGTCTGTTGTTAAACCCGGTTTATTAGTAATCTTCTTCTTAGTCGATACACTCTTGGCAGAGTAGTCGTGGTGGTAATGGCGGGGGTTGTGACACGCTTCACAATCCTGCGCCATGTACTGCTTTCAAGTACTGCTTTGACTTGGTACGTCCATCGCATTGGAGATCTTCGTCGCCCTCGTGTGCCCTCGACTTTTACCTATTATTTTCCCTATTAGTAATACTTTCCATTTAACTAAAATGATTTTTCCGGCCGTTTCTGATCTAGATAAGTAGGATATCTAACTATGCCAAATTTCAGAACAATGCGTAAAAAAATTCTCGTAAATTTGGTCAAACGCGAGCCTAGATCTATCTATTATCATTATCTAAGAGTTCTCATATCACATATGGAATGGAATAAGAGAATAAAAGTTATTGAAAATGAGTAAAAATTACTATTATAGAAATAGAGGATGCTATTCAATAATGTGAACCAATTGAGCTAAAACTAGTAAGTATGGGAAACGTTAAGATAATGAAAGAAGACAGGCACTAAGAACAGCAACTAATTTGGGACTTCTCGATTCTCAAAATGACACAGACATGAAAAAAGAAGTACCTACATTCACATAGAAATAGATCAATCAATCTGCATGTTACTCTTTAATTTGAACTCTATGAATATTAGAGGTGAAATAATACTTTCATATTTATAATTTATTTTTAAACGGTTACTTGTTATAATGGGTTTACCAGAAATAATAATAAAAAAATGCATTTCTCACCTTTATTTGTACCAGAAGGTAGCAGTCATGTTTCCTTCTCTATGTTATTATTTTTTGTCTTATGGTGTACAGTAAAGCGTATTCTAGGTAGGTAGGAAATCTTATTATAAAATTTCAGAACCTTTGGTAAAAAAGTTCTGTCAAACGCGAGCCTATTAATTATTTAAAAAGTAGATTTGGCGTGATTTGTTAAAAAACAATACAAATTATATCCATCTATCTATTCTCATTATCTAAGAGTTCTCATATCACAATGAATGAAGTAAGAGAATAAGAGTAATTAAAAATGGGTAAAAAAATAGGTACTATTATAGAAATAGTGGATGCTATTCAATATTGTGAACCAGAGTCTCTACTGTCTACTCTGGTCCACAAATATTGAATTCTTGCACCTCTACATAATTGTAATACAATAATTATATAGAGGTGCAAGAATTATTTGATGTTTATTATTTAGTTTTAAGCGGTTACTATTCATAATGAGATTACCAGAAATAATAATAAATTTCTCACCTTTATTTGCACCAGAAACTCTTAAATTCCCATTAGACAGACACTGAGGTATTCTTTGCTTGGAACTTTATATTCTCACTTATAGGTCTGTTTATAGCTACATAAATCTAGACAGCATTTTTTGAATTAAAATCCTATTATTCATTGCGCAATTAAAAGCTGCAAGTGTGAATTCCACGGCTTTCATTCTTTACAAGACAGCTCTATTATTTCGTCCAATGCAGTGCAAAAAGAAAATTGAACCATGATTAGACTGTTTTTACATAAATAAACAAGATTTCTCAAAGAAACACAATCGTTTTCTCACCGTATGTGTATTGTGAGATGATGTAGTGCGTGTACAAGTACATGATACAGTCGTAGATTTGCTAGTTATTAGAAATGGTATTATTTATAGTTTCGATTGTGTGTAGGAATTTGATTGGACAAGTCTAGCGAGACATTTTCTTTACTTTTTGTTTGATATTGAGAAAAGACTTTAAAAAGAAGTTAAGAAATATTTTACATATGAGATTGTTTATAAAATAAATAAATAAACTAATTACTGATTGTCTGGAAGAGATCGCTTAGTCGCGATAAGACCGCTCATTGTAGTAAATTGTAAAATTTTCCTTCTCTATGTTATTATTTTTTGTCTTATGGTGTACAGTAAAGCATTTTCATTCATTAATTCATTCAATCATATTTATATTCATAAATCTCAATCGCACTCTCATTTGAAATAACTCGTCTTGTTTTCAAGTTTATTTTTATTGGTTGTTGAATTATCTTATTACATCTTCATCTTATAATTAATATATTTCAGAATATAATTTTGAGTTTAAACTTATTTCCGAATAACTAAAAAGTTGACTATTTTTGGTTATCAGGAGTGATCGATGTCGCATTTCATGTCTTGCTCATAGATGATATTCTCCTAGAACTAGGCGAGCGCGATACGCCGTCTCCAGCGCGGCCGCTCCCTCCAGCCACCTCCTGCAACTGCGAGGAGTTGCTATCCGTGGACTGCCAGCTCGAGACGAAGGAGCTTTGGGACAAGTTCCACGACCTCGGCACAGAGATGATCATCACCAAGACTGGAAGGTGAGCTACAGCATGTCTGACTAGGATATATGTATGTACCCCATATCCCATCCTAGCTATTAGTAGTTTTAGTTATCCTGCAACGTTCGGGCGGTACTATTTCAATGGGTGAGATTTACATAGTTAAGTTTCAAAGTTAGTAAGCTATTGGTGATCTATAAAAAAAAACGACGAGTACGAGTAGTAATAGTAATATATTAGATATTCGTTGAAATTACTTTTTAAACCAATCTTTTAATTTACTCCTTTACTCATCAACATAATGTAACCTTTCACTTCGCTGAGATCGGAGTCAAAAACAAATTAATTCACTCCATGATCGACCCGGCGAGGGCTCCACGGAATGGATTCATCAGGCAAAGTGGCCAATTCCGGAATAATTACTTCGCGAACCCGCCCGTCCTTCAACCCTTTAACGAGATAAATTAAAAGTACATTTTTTCGTAACCGTCGGTGTAATGCCAGGCTATAAATTTACGAAGCCCCAAAGACAACAAACAGCGCTGTCAGGGGAGGGAAAGATGTTTTTATAGTCACGCCGAGAGGTTTATCTAAATAATTGCGTAGTCGCTGGCGGTGAGCGGAAAATTGGCTTCGTGTATACGGGAACCACCCCTGATACATGACAGCAAACCTCTCGAGATGTTTTGTTTATTCTCTCAAAAATTAATTATCATTTTTATTGTACAATAAAAATCTCAAAAAAGAATACTTATCCTTAATTTTAATGATTCATTTAAACACACTTCTTAACGAAATCTTTCCATTTATAGCCTACTATAATAAATAATATTGTTTACGACGATATTTTTATTCAATATCGGCAATATTTATTACCTGTGTAAAGTTATAGGTCGCGATAAAATGCCTCATTTTCATGAGCAAACAGGTTTGAAAGGATGTGGTAGGTGTCTCAGTTGATGCATATTAGCGCCGAACAAATTGCATGCCGGCACATGAGCAAGGATTTTATGGATTGAGCATAATTCGGGTCATTATTGTTATCTGCAAGGGACGATCCCTCGCAACAAGTGTAGTTAGTCTAAATCACTAGTCGGTACTCGTCCAAAGCGTTTCAATCTCGAGGGAGGACGCCTATTGTTCTCTCGTTTTCTATAACACGACTGATAAGTTTTGGTACTTATGTAAATACTTATATTGATTTAAAAAGGGAGGTATTTTTATTTTGAAGTCGGCGATGGACTTTTAATATAATAATATATTTGCAAATAAAGTTTCAATTATTAATTATTTCTGTAGGGTGTACGAAATAACGTAAAACTGAAAAAAACCCATTCAATATTTTAAGGAACCTAAAAACGTAACAAATATTTATCAATAATTTATCAGATATTCCAATAATAAGTAAATAAAAATAAATTAAGTAAAAAATAATAAGTAAATAAAAATTAAAACGAGCGAGCCTTACGGTATTCGCATAGGATGTGTAACATCTGACATTCTTGGTAATACATAAGCCAATTTTCAAGCGAATTTTCAAAATTTTTAAGGTTTCTAGTTTTTTTTTCTGAGGTTGGCGAACTCTAGCACCGCTTCCTGATACACATTTCCGTCCATTTTTTATGAAATCACTCCTACAGATTGCACGAAATCAAGAGTAAATATGTATATTACATAACAAAAAACACTAATGTCTAAGGATCAAAATTTTAAATCGGGCCATTGATGTCTAAACAAGAGATAAATCAACCGGTCCAATCAAAATGGGATATCGGGGACAAATTTTATCTAGGGAGGGTGTCGGACCGTGTTTTTAAATTGCTCTACAATGTTTTATCTATTAATTTATTTTGATATATTTATTCCTAAATCAGCTTTTTATTATGTTTCGCAACGACCATTATCAATTTTTTTCTTTCGCTTGTTATCCATTTGTGATCTTATGACTATTATAAAATCAAGGTTTTACACAAACATCCGACTTCAATTGGGCTGTTCTAGTGACCGTAGGCATCACCGAAAAGTCACAGGGAAGCGAAATACGCAATTTTGTTTACTTCAGCGACTTTTTTTTTTCATTTAATTTGATTTAAAAACCAAACTACTAAAACGATTTTGTTGAAATTACTATGGGACTAATTTTAAAGTACCTATAGCCTATCAAACCAAAAAAAATAATTAAAATCAGTTTATAAACAACAAAGTTCTGAGGCAACAAACATAAATAAACAACCTAATATTCCCTATTACCTCCTTTTATTTTGAAGTCGGTTGAAAAATTAATCTAATATTCTGAGCATTTGGTTGGTTCCCATCTGGCCCTTATAAAAAGTTTTCCAATGTAGCCAGTATCCTTGGCTTGCTGTCCTCTAATGCTTAGTCGGATCAGTTAAGCTACCTTTACATCACTAGTTGACACCGCAACTTCGTTTGCGTTGCGCTTCGTTGCAGTGCGAACACATTCTCCAACTTTCAAGCCTCTACGTTCAGTGGTTTGGCTTACACGTTGTCTGTCAGTCAGTCAGTCAAAGCCTTTTATAAAATATTTATTGATTTGCAACGGTCTACAGTTTGCCCGATATTATTAACATATTTTTGGAATTCTTTGTAATTGGTAGCAGCTTCTGTTGTAAAAAATAATTATTTTATTGAGAGAAAGCCTAACATGATAGGACAAATATAAAACATGTAATCTTCGATGTGAAGCCTGTGATAGGTTAACCGGGTATATTATTTGTCAGTAGGCCAAATAGAAAAGCTCACACATATTTTATCGAATTATCTGTTAAATGGATTCGTTCGCATCACTTTAGTTGATGGTTTACGAGAAAGACCGACTTATACCATTTTTTTCGATTCATTCGTTGTGATTTACTGTCGTACCGTTTATTGCCGAGTGAACTTTGTTAGGACCTAACTGGAAGTCGATTTATGAGCTGGACCCTCTTGACAATGAGGCCATCCAAAATATCTGAATGTTAAGTCATAACTTCAGTTTTTTATTATACGGTTTTAACGTTATTCCGATATTGGTTTGCGGTTGCCTTGATGGAAGTCATAAGTCACTGTGAATTCATAACAAATAAGATCGAGTCCTCGTTTGTCGTTACGTTGTAATGAAGCTTCTGACTGGCTGACTGACAAACAACACACAGATCACTCCACTGAATGTAGAGATTGAGAAATTTCGTTATGTTCCTTAAGAAGTGTGAGAGGCATTTTGTTAATTCGCAACGCAAACGAAGTTGCGAGCGACGACTATTGCAATATAAATTGCCAAAAGGTTAATTCTGTGGTTTATTATATTAATCTTGCATTAAACATCATAAAATATTTTTAAAGCTATGGTGAGTCGAAAGGTGATGTTAAATCTTAATTATTTGTGTAGGTTCAGTGTAGGTACTCATTATCTTAACAATCTTAATTATAATTATTATCCCCGGCGCTATCATTATTAAATAAGAATAACGGCGTATTTATTAACGGAGGATATTCATTCTGGGACACGTCCAAGCAAATTATCCATATCCGTAATTTTGAGCGATGGCTGTCCCGGATAAATGAGTTTTATCGGTTTTTAATACCTCTACAATTACCCGCTGGTTTCGTGATTGGAACAAGAAACACGAAAATCAGTCACAAGAATTTTCCAGCAATTTGAATATTTTGAAATAATAAATAAATAAATATTTTGGACCTTTCACACAACGCTATCTAGCCCCAAACTAATAAGTAAGCTTGTACTATGGGAATCAGATAACTGATACAATACACATAATTTTTTTGTAAATATATACATAGAGTAGATAGAAAACACCCAGACTCAGGACAGACACCGATGCTCATCACACAAATGGGAATCGAACCCGTGACACTCAGCGTGGCAGTCCAACACACATGCCACAAATAAATTTAAATAGTTACACTTATAGTTATACTTATCAAATATTTAGCAATGAAACCTTAACCTCTAGATTTTAAATGATTTATCAACAAATATAAATTGTACTTTTTACAGGAATCTGTTTTTATATCTCTATCGAATGTTCATTATACATTTGTAGAGTAAGTACCAAACACCTAAAAATTTAATATTGATTTTTCTTTCATTTAAGTTCCCAGTAAAGCCAGCGAGAACAATATCAAAGCGACTGTTCTGTTTTACTCATCAATGATCAAAATGATTGCATATTTGAATATTAAAACCCATTTCGAATATAACCAATATTATTGAATGCATGTTAACCTTTAGCACCTGGCCATTTGATCGGCTCCTTCGCTCTTTTGTCCGTTGACTTGAAGGTGTGTACAGTTATAAAAAAACTCAAAGTTATGGCATTCAACAAACAATATTTAGTGCCGTTTTGACAGTTATTGTAGGCAATGATTACTGTTCATTATCAGTGGTTATAAGGTGCGTTTTTCAACACGAAGGAAGCTAACACAGGTGCTAGTTTTTAATAAAAGAAGAAAAAATGCTCATACACAGGATGTAGTCAAATAAATCAAAATAAAAAGAAAAATATTTTATTTATTTAAAAATTAATGATGCAGTTATAGTTAATTTAAAAAAAAACAGTCTTAAATGTACCTCTTAGGTTTATTTATTTTATGAGTTTATTGCTAGATATTGCTTAAATCATATTTTAGACCACAGTCAGAATCGGACTGAATACCTATATTTTACATCACTGATGGAGATAGCAAGCAACCTACTACTCAAAAGTGTCCTGCTTAAAACCACTTATACTCTTATAAAGGACATTAGCAGCGGATGTGCTGCATAGCAGATATGTCAGAAATGGTTTAACTCGCAGTATTATTCCATCGTCATCATAATTTGGGGAATAAAGTGCATCAGCAGCGATAAAACAAGTGCGAAGTCAGGCGAGCGGGCGGCTTAGCTCGTATCGGCATAATAAATCGGGCACACAAGGGTGGGTTGTGGAGGGAGGGGGCAACATGTGCATTAAAATTAATTGAAATTTTCGTGGCTACGTGTTATTCGCACTAATGCACCTTTCAGCCTGACAGGTCCTTGACGCAAGCCTACGAAAAAATGATTATTACGTTTAGAATAGTTTTATGCATAAAAGTACAGTAAGCTGCACATACATGTATACCTACACTCCCAAGCTTTCACATTTATATTACTCTTAATTTTGCAAAGAAAAGTGCACGCAAGCATTTTCAAATGAATGCAATCTAGTCAGAATAATTCTTATTAGAAGAAAAATGTCTTTAAATGCTACAAAATGAATGAAAAATAAAAAGTTTGCTAAATGCCACTTTTGCGTAGGTTTTTAACAAGGATTACGAAATGAAACGTTGCCCAAATGGGATGTAGCCAAATAAATTCATGTATTATCGATTAAAAACTCAAATCACGTTTTTTGAGCTTTTGCTCTATCTAGCTTCCTGTTCGAGATATAACGGTTTTTATATTTTATAAAGTTAGGACGGCATTGCATGCTCGGCAATGGATTATTTTATTGTGAACTACCCTGAACGTTTCAGCCGCATAATCGGGTACTCAAAATTTGAGTTGCACGATTCCACCCGGAACAGACAAACAGACATACAGACAAGCAAGAAATTTACTTTATGAAAAACGTGGTAATAATATAATAAAATAAAAAAGATATATTCTTTAAATATAGCCAGTATTTTCCTACTACCGTTGGTACAAGTATTGTAAGTGGGTACAAGTTATCAGTTATTGAACGTTAATTAAGTGTTCAAGTTGGTGATGATTGCAGTTCGTGTTTGGTTCGACTGAAGTGCGGCTGCGCAGGTCTGTACGATCGTGCGGTAATTCGATCAAGCGGCTGACGTTCCACAATAAAATGTAATTATGTTCATCATGCGAAGTTAATTGATATGCAAAAATATAACGTTTGAATAACTTGTTATTTTTATAAAAAAACAAACCCAATGTCTCGCTCCAAGACACAGCTACAAACAGGTAGATACGAAATAATAATATTATTTGTGTAAGTACATTAAACATACTTTATGGTTTTAGAAATACCTTATCTACATAAAACCTGATTATAAATAAATGGTGATCTAAAATGATTAATGTTGAAAGCATTACTTAGCTACTGGTTATTGTGATATGAATGAGAGAAAATGAGATGTGCACACAATGTGGCGCCCACGCAATGCGCGATAGAGTGCCGAGAACTGTCAGCTACCGTTCGCTTGTGCAACTGTTCGGCCGAGCCTTGCGAATGCACTGTCATATCAAGCATTCATCCGTCCTGCACTCTACATCGTAAAATAACGCTCAGGGCATTTTACAACAGAGCAATTTAAAAGCCAATTTGAGCAAAACGATCAACGCATATATCTCAAAATGAGTTCGAGCAGGGCGAGACATCAAGAGGGTGGTCATTTAAGAGCCATTAACGCCTAAAACATAATAAGCAACGTTAAATAATTACAAAAAAGGTGTAAAAAGGTATTGAATACGGAGGAGAGTGATGCGCCCGCGCTCGATGAAAGGCTGACGGCGCAGCTCGACGGAGATTGATTACGTAATCATGGACATCAGGCGATTTCGGGATTCTCATAGAGAGTAATCATCATTCATCTCACGGCTCGTTGACGGGGCATTCAAGATGCTTATTCGTGAGGTTTGAAGTTAATTTTACGCGTCGATTAGAGATGTTAACGTCAAACTAGTTTCATTCAAAGGTTGTGTGGAAGGGATTAAGCAATAACACTCATAGCGTAAGTTAAATGTGTTTCATTTAAATTGATGCTTGTTCTTGGTGTAGGTAACAATGCGCGGTATCTGGACTGTCGACGCACAATTAACCCTCCATTGTGATTCTGAGGCTGGCATTGTGCGGAGTGCGCGGGCGCTAACCGGCAGCCTGTTGGTTTTACTCCTACGCCTATTGTGACCCACTCGATCGCGCTCGCCATTCTACTCACACAAACCACTCAATGAGATATTATCTCAAACACCTTTATAATCAATTTCAGATAAATTATAGAACTAATGGAAAGATTTACAACGCGATACATGATGATTGATTATCTTATTAAAAATACTTACGACATTTCGACATAAATCTAGAGAAAGGCAAAGCAACAGTCATACAGACCTTCATAACGATTTCAATTAGAAAAAATGTAACGGATGTTTGCACTTTAAACAAAGGGCAGTATGGATGGAATGTTGGCTTGGCCACCAGCGCAGGCGGGTGGGTCACAGCAGTCACAGGTCTCGGTACGCGCGTGGCTGCGTCACAATACTCGCGTAATGAAGTGGGCCAAGGGGGCGGCATTGTGACTCCAATGCCTCCAAACGAGCCATTGTACACCGCGACCCCCGACCTGCTAGTTAGCACGACTTCACTCACCGTTAGCACCCCGGAACTGGCCTGATATCTGTAGGCCTTGTTATCCCGTTCCGATTCGAGATTTTTCACTGGTTTACAAATATAAAGTGCACCATTTTTTCACCAAGTCTTTATCAAAAATACTATTGTTTTGAGGCTTTGATAACACTGCGACCATTGCGTTGTCGGTCTATCGCCACTTGGACCTATGCGATTAGAGTTCCTCTGCTTTCCTGTCACTATGATGAACGTGGTCCTTGATTTTCATGAAGTATTGTTGTCATCAAACTTATCTAAAATCAACTTTTATCAGGTTAAATACTATTTAAAATTTGCCTTGATCTATCGATGATATATCTGAAGCCTAAATCTAAAGATGATTTACGTAGGAATCAATCATCCTTGACGATAAAAGCGTTTTATAGAAAGACTGTTCGCTTTAATCACTGACCTTTTCTAGGATGGTATTAGTAAGTAATCTTTCTATTCAAAGAAACATACTACAACATGCGGAAGCAATACTAACAGTTGTTGCGTGACTTTTTTAAATCTCCTTCAGGCTAAAATTTCACTATAAAAAATGTGCTTATATTATCTATCACATTCACACTCCAATGTAAAGTAAAGGACAGCGAGAGGCTACCGTCATGTGGTGTCACTTTTTCAAGCAGAGCGTTCAATTTTCACAGCTTCCCCTCGGCACAAATAAATTATATTTATTTCGATTCTGGGTGGGCGACTAGGTAGTTTTTGTAATAGATACGTGGTAAGTCGAACACGACTCACGGAAGTAGGAATAAGGGTTGATTAGAATGTGTTTGGTATTAATGTCATACAAAATACTGGTAAAGAGTAGTCACTAATTGGGTCGTAGTAAGGTCTAATGACTTATGTTAGGTTTATTACGTTTTACGAACATGATATTACCTTATGAATAGCAAACGGCTTAATCAGCCTTCTCGTTATAATACAACGTGAGGAAAGAAATCATATATCTTCAAATCCAGGTACAAATGACGCCTAATGCGACCAAATTATATCCGTAGTTCACGCCGGCCGGCTATGAAGTTATTATTTTCCATTTCCGTAGAGGCGATAACTCGAAAATGACGGCATTCGTACGAACGGGTATAACTCGAAAATGATTGGCATTCGTAGAAGTGGTTTCGGCACGTGCTCATTACCGAATCATGAGGCTCTGTTGTTTCTTTTCAGAATTATTAATCACATTAAGTGGATTCTATTAAAGATATTAAGCGTGCTCTTCTAATTAGTCATCAACTTATCACTAATTACTCTCCTTTTTTACTAGGTTTGTTAAATCGTGGCTAGGTTTGCTGTCGTATTTTTGAGGTGACTAGGTACATAATCTAATAAATCGATGAACACCGGCTGCATGTACGAAAACGTTGACGCCATTGTCCGGTAACAATCATTGTCCGGTAACGCTCATTGTCCGGTAACGTTGAAATTGTCCGTTAACACTCATTGTCCGGTAACGTTGGTGTCACGTTAAACTATCGTCTGTAAACCAACTTTACAGACAACCATTTTTTACCAGCTGTTGGATATTGCAGAGTAGGTACTTACTCTACCTAAAATTTTTATGAGATTCTTAATCCTATAATTTATTACTCATTGTGAAATGGTGCGTGGTATATTGGTGACGTCACGCAACTCGGTCGTCAGCTTTGTTGCTCACTCGGGGCTGACAATTTGTGGGGAAATAAACCGCTGTCGTTACTTCGGAATTAGCATGTCACACGATTTTTGTTCACACGTTATTTCTTTATTCGAAGGAATGCCAAATTTTATCAAGTATTTTTTAAGTCTTGAGTGAGAATTACCCATTTACATTCAGTGAGTTCTTGATTTGACATGGGATTGACAGCTTCTAAATGTTGCCATATTTTATTCATAACCGGTTTCATACGGCAGCAGTAGATTAATATTTCAAGCATCAAGTTAAGTGCGACATGAACGGTTAAGTACGGGTTCCGCTATAAATTTATATAGGTAGTTAAATGAAGAAACTCATGTTAATTACATACATACATATATCGTGTCCATCGTGAGATCTGGATTGGATATACATACTTAATCTGTTTTTAGATGGGCTAACCTACTGGGCTTTAAAACAATATTATGAATATTTTTTTTGTGTAGCATCCCATACGTTCAAATCAGCCTAACTTATTTTTGAAGTGACTTGTTATTTATGTTACATGGTTGTTAAGATCACTTTAGAGATTAGTTGGCTGGTTGCTACAAAAATAAGGCATACAATACACATTGTAGCCTACCCCTCATGAGGGGTATAAAATTATAACGTGAGAGTTTACGTTTTTCCTCTGTTTCCCGAGCGGTGCGGAAATACATCAGTCGACAAGCGAAAGCGGGATGCACGACCACTCAGCCGCGGCAGCGGTTTCGTACATCGCCACCCGTCCGCGCCCGTAAGCTCGTAATTTGCCTTTCTATTAGAGCGAGGGCGTGAAAAAAGGAAAGCGTTTACGGCGTGTTTAATGGGAGCGAGCGGGAAGAAATATGGCCGCCCGTCGGGAGAAGGGAAAATTTCGGTTTTCGGGAGTTTTTGCAGAGATGTGCATCGGATCGTAGAGTGCGAGGGGGATGGCAATGTTTGCGGAGCCGCTTCCCCGAATAATTAGCGGAAGTCGTGGCTTAGTTCACCCCCTTCGCCCTCGCCGGAGGGCTGCGGGAAGGGAGTTCCTCTATTTGTCGTTTAAGAGTTAATCGGACGAGCGATTCGTCACCCTTGGGAGAGCACGCCGACGGCAATATTATTATATCTTTATTATGAGTCAGTTGTACACAGACTCGACCGACCGACGGCGTCCGCCCCGGGCGATTAACGATATCATGATTATTGATAACTCTGTTTTGCGGTTAGTACGAGTAGTCCGGAGGGTTGCTCATTACTAAGTACATAGATGAGCAATATTATAGGGAACTTCTTTTATTATCATTTGTGTATCCTGCAATGAAATACAAAGAGTGTTTGTCTATATTTAAGTTTCCTCGGGGCACGAAAGCAAAATATATCATTAGGAGAGGGGAAGTGACAAATAGTAGTAAACACAGAGCGTGTGCGGACTGTCAATTAGCTGTAATAGCACAGGCCTCGCGACATATGCTCGACGACCGACTTTATATTTGTTACCCTTTTTACGATACAAAATTACACACACCGCGTTTCTGCAGCCTTCCTATATTGTCATTGCTGCGGCTTGTGTAATCGTCGTATAGTTCCAATTACGCAATTATTTCAATGAAAACAGATATTTTTGTATAGGTTCTTTAATAATCTAAAGAAGCACAAAGGGAAAACAACATTATGAAAGTTCTGAATAGACGTTACTTTTAGTAAAGTATGATTCGGGGCTCTAAATAAGTTGATCTGGTAATAACTCCACGTAAAGTGCTCTCACCCAACGTACAGGCATTGTACATTGTAGGTGCCTAAGCCTGGTATCCAAGGTAAAGCTAAGCTAATCAGCCAATATGCATATCCAATCAGCGGCAAATGAGCGATGGCGTTAATTAAAACCGATCGCCTTACCGAATCAATAAACTCACGATAAGGCAATTAATCGCACATGCACCAGCCCGTTCCCCGAGGTCAACTATAGCTTCAATTGATTTGCTATTGCTACGTGCCTTAGAATTATCACATTCATAGGTGCACACTGAACTTTTTTACATAACAAATATCTTAAATAAAAATTGAGATAAAAAAACCCCGCCTATTGAAAAATCACGCTCTAAAAAGTATGGAACAAGAAAATATTCTCATCTGAAATTCCTTCTTTTCATACACTTTAGTTGGGTAAAAGAACTCTCCTTTTTGCTTCGCCATAGTCGGTTAAAAACTAAGGACATGCCCGAAAGCGGTGCATTTTCACCAAGCTCTACATATTTTGTAGAGTCTACTTATCGACTACTTACCTCACCATTGTACATGTATTTTCTTTTATGTATTATATTATAACGTGTTTGTGTGTACAATAAAGAATTACAGAATTAACAGAAGCATCTACAACGCCGACGTTTCGTAGCACTTTACTCGAAGTTTAGGACTACGTGGTATTTACGATGTGGTGTAGAAACCTATTTGTCTATTCGACCTATTTGTCTATGATACGCACCCTCTAAGAGAGGTCTACGTAACTTCTACGCAGTAGTGTCAAACATACTCACTTAAACGTTAACTCTGCCCACAATTACTATTTTGTGTACAGTTTCGTATATTTTTCCATTAGCAAAGCCATGTAAACCCACGTGTGTGGTGAACACCCAATAGACCATTTACATTTGACATTACGTTCATTCGCTACAGGAGGCTTTCTGGGAAAGACTTCCTCGTGCAAGTGCAGGCCATTAATTACGGCACAATACACAATTGCATTGTCGTGGTCGTTGAAAAGCTCGTGTCAATAGGCATAGACAAAACATTTTTTGCACTTGTAAATTTTAGGGTACCGCTTCGATTCGCTCGTGCCACATTGTTTGTACAATAAACAAGAAACGAAAGTTGAAACAAACCTTTTATTTAAATATAAAAGACACGGCATTCATTTAAGTACCAACAATCTGATATTGTGGTAATTCTCAAACAAATATTATTCAGCCTCAAATTATTTATCGCTGCATTTACCGGAATGTGGTAATCGAAACCGCGCCACTTCATTTCAAAAGCTATACGCTCCTCCACGTAGCTCGTCATTCACATTCTCTTGTTTTATTTGCATTCCTATTATACGAGACTGTACGAAACCCGTTGTGTGATGTCACATGATTCGCGGGTGTTTGGCGTCGTGTGGGTGGTATGTCGGTCTCAATGGTGTTTGGGTTGGCATTCGTCACGGGGCGCCGCGGGACGGGGACGGTCGTGATTGATGACCCGCGCTGCATGGCCTACGGACAATCGCACCACTCGGCCGTGTATTTAGCTCACTGCTAGCCAATATGCGCGTTTTGATATGAAAAAAACATAATATGTACATAGGGATAAGAAATTAGGGAATGTAAAAAAATACTTTTCTTTCACATTTAGTGGGGTTTAATGAAAGCTATTAAAATATCATTATTTTTTTTTAATTAGCTTCGTCGCAAATTCGTTTAAAAAGTAACTTCGCGTGCCCACATCCAGACTAATATTTTCTGAGGTGGCATACAAATTAAGAACTTAGCTTACATAACCAAAAATTGCTCCCGTTTATAAATTTTCAATGAGTAATCAAATTCAATCTTACTTATATTATAATGTAAAGTACCTACCTATTTCTGTTCATACGTGATACTCGTCGTTGGTTCGTTAATGGATATTCGTTACAAGTAAATAAGAACGCACACGGTGTAACGGAAAGTCCATCGCGTCAATCGTCGTAGTTACAGCATAGCTTGTAACATAATATACTATCCGTTGTTGAAGCACGTCCGTTTCGATAGATAGCACATCGAAATATTCATAATCTCTGGAGGGCTCCGTAAATAAAAATTATTTCATATCTGGACAGGTGCAGAGTCGGGTTACGCAGCGTTGAGGGTTCCGAGCTCATTACCATTCTGAATATCCAACGAATTAGCTCGTCCATCCAATGCGTACAGGTGCAACCTGTCCCATCAAATGATAGAACTAAGAACGTATCCCGACATTATCTTCATACTAATCACGCCGTTTAGTAGCCTAATAACCGCCACAAACATTTGTAATTCCAATTATTAGTTTGTGCTGATAAGGTCAGACCCAAAACGACCATTAGGTAGACAATTACCAACGTTTTACAATTCTCTCAATAAAAAATGTTAGCAACTTAAATGTTTTTACATAAATTCTGAGTTCGATGAACGGCTCTACATACAAAGTTAGGTAACTTATTTCTATTTTACTTATCTCATTTCAAAGCAAATAGCTGACGCAATTTAGCACAAATAAGCAAAATTACTTTCAGTTCTTGACAAACATATCCTCCAAGTTTCAAGACTCTACGTTCAGCGGTTTGGCTTGGCATGTACGTTGTCTGTCAGTCAGTCAGCAAGGCTTTTATTGATATTGATTGATTAATGGCTGGCTCTAGTTTCGTAGTTTGTAACCCTAAGGCCTCTGACTTGGCTTGACTACAATGTTTGCTAAGTGTTTTCATTTTAATGAGCGGCGTAAAATTGAAAGCTGTTCTTTAGTAATGAAAACACTAGATAAGTATAAAAGCACTTATAAATAAATAACTATGTTGATAAACAGACCGCACGCGCTTCCTATTTGGTAAATAAACACGAATGACACTTGCGTACTCTGTCGGTACCCAAGGGTCGCTACGTATACGCTACGCTGCCTACCGCTATAGAAGCTTGCCTATACAATCCATACTACATACCTATCTCCAAAGCCATAGGTAGGTAGGTATCAAGCGGAGTCCCTCGCCCGGAACAACCCTCATTGCAAACCTGACTGGAATATCATATTATACGAATATCAAGACTAGTAATATTTATGTAATATATGCAACAGTAAAAAAGGCCGTTGAACTTTTACGGTGATCATAAACAGTTTGTTGTTGTTGATGCTGACAATTATTGAATACAGCAAATGCCTACTTATTTTTATATTGTTCGCCTCATTAACTCTACTTTATAATTGGTTTATGATTACTAATTGCTACAAAAAGTTGGTAGATATATTTTCTGTTTTCGACTCAAGTTATGACTCAATAACGACCTAATTGGTCTATCATAAAGATAATCATCGCAAAAGTTAAAATTATTGAAGTACAACTATTCGGATGGGTATTTTAATCTCTTGGATTAAAAGTGCAAGTAACTTGTCACCGAACGATGCTAGAGTGTTTTATCGGTGACAGATCAGTGTCCTATAATCGTTCGGAATTAAACTTCTCGTAATAACAACCTTTACGTTACCTATTTACGTGTCTCAGAGTACATTATACCTTATTCTACGAGTATTAAGGAGTAAATTACTGTGTAGTGTTGGGTAAAAATACCACCGTCCGTCGCGGCGATCGCTTGAAGCCGTCACCCGTTTTGTCCTCGTTGCCCGATCCCGCGCTTAGCTAACCGTTTTGACATGATTTTAGATGTTGAGATGTGATAAAGTTTGTTTAGTTCTTTTTGGACCCTGGATCTTCGTGCTTCAAAACTCCCTACATTATACGCACTCTACATATGTAGAGTGCATTGTGATAAAAATAACCCTTTTGACGTGACTACGTCTAATAAACCGATGAATGCCGGCTGCATGCACGAAAACTTTGACGTCATTGTCCGGTAACGCTCATAGTCCCGTTACGCGGGTAGTCAGTTTTTTTCTGCAGTTACGTATCATACCTAGGTCGGTATATGTTATTGGACCGATATATTTTTATTCAAGAAACAAACATAGATATTAATATTTTTCAGTTTTCAATTTATTACAGCATAAGCTACTACAATCTATATTACAAAATTTACAAAAGGAAACAATTGGGCCACCCATATACCGTTGCAAACGATCTATAGGTAGCTCAACTGCTCCAACTCGATACCTTATATAGTGTATAAGGTAACGAGTATAATTGAAACTGTAAATAAATAAACGTCGATCTATCGTCGATAAATGTCAGATTAAGTTGTTTTATTTTAAATCGCTTTAAGTCTTCAGGTGGCTTCCTGGTCTTAGTGAGTGAGGCAAGATAATATCGACAAGGCAAGAGTTTCGAAGCAAAGGGACCGACCGCAGTGACAGGTCCTCACAATACAGTCGTTTAACACGCTCGTCGCATTTGGAAGATCTCTTGACAGCTCCCATACACATCAACGTGGTTAGATTCGTTTTGGTACGAAGGCAGTATCGTAAAGCTCCGTACTCACATTCGGTATTACTCGATAGTTTTACTCCAAAACGAGTAAGTATTAACGTGTGGACCGCAAAACTTAAAGCTCGAAGGCTCGCATCGAGCCAGCTCGATGGAATTAAGGCTCGAACGGTTTGGTGAATACTGTACAGTGCGCGTCACTCGATAGATAATGCTGAATGTGTGGACGAAAGTTCATGCCATGGTTTTTACTCGACATGATAGCTCGATCGAGCAAAACCGTATGTGAGTACGGAGCTTTAAGGTCACAGAGTACAGTTGAACTCGGGACTCGTAAGCCGTAGCGAGTAGCAGATGTAGGAGCGTCGGATGAATCAACAATGAGCGTAGGTTACGGGTTGCGGTGTGCGCGAGGCGTGTCCGCGCTTCATCGATCGCAGCATCCGACGCCGACGCTTCTCGACGACGTCTGCTCCCCAAAACCCCCGTCCCGCTACCCCGCACCCCGCATTTACCCCGCGCACGTTAGCGCCCCGACCGACTGCATTTACCACCCGCTCGTACCACCCTGTCATATACCTATATACACACAAACAACATACCTGTCTAACGTGTTCGTCTGCTTTCAGCCATCGTAATATACACCACCAATTTATAAATACCAAAAAAAATTAAATGAGCAATGCAGACGGGGTAGTACGTTGCATCTGTGCAGTTAGAATTTTGGATTTCTACAAAATGAGAGAGAGTGCGGCGCCCGAGTTTTTGCGAGCTGACTCGAGCTGGGTACCCGGGTTTGCCAAACGATGAATAAAACTTAAAATATTATCAATAAAGAGTACCAAAGGGCCTGACGAAAATCCATTGGAAAACGACTTAAAGTTACAGTTATCCAATATTAATCAAATTTATTTTGATAAAGATTCGACTTAATTTTTTCAAGTTTTTTTGCCGTATCTGTATTCAGTAACGGCAACTGACTTTTTTTTTTCTGGTGATTAAAAATTGACCTTGTATTTTTCCTCTACGATGCGCTATATTTTTTCTAAAACTGCACATTAAAGGTTAATCTTGTTTACGAGTTTGCTTTTATGCTTCAATTTAGAAGCAAGGTGTTGATTCGTCTAGCAGTTGCTGTCTGCATAATCACTGAAGTTCAATTAAAACAGTTTACATCTCTTCGCGAGCGACCTGCAAATGTTATTTGTAGTCATTAAAACTGAATTACGTTATAAAGTTTACTAGCGCACGTTGTAGCCGCGTAAAGTGCAAAGAGTTATCGAAACATTGTATTGAATTAACAATATTTGTCGACGAAACTGTTAACACAATGTTGCAGGTTTTATAACTATCGAATGCCGTGGCGGCCCGGATGACGAGATTTACTGATTTTGTGATAATTTATTTTCAACCGACTTCAAAAACGAGGAGACTATCAATTCGGTTGAATGTTTTTGTTTTATGTTTGTTACCTATGAACTTTGCTGTTCATAAACCGATTTGAAAAATTATTTTTTTGGTTTGAGAGAATATAGGTACTTTCAGATCGGTCCCATACGAAGTTCATCAAAATCGATTCAGTAGTTTAGTTTTATATCCAAATAACTGAAAAAAATATGTCGTCGAAGTAGATGAAATTGCGTATTTGCTTCCCTCTGACTTTTCATCAGTGGTGTTTACGGTCACTAAAACAGTCCAATTAAAGTAAGTTGTCTATGTTTTTGTAAAACCTTGATTATTATGATACCGATCATCACGAACGAT
Source organism: Lobophora halterata (assembly GCA_932526365.1). Taxonomy (NCBI): domain Eukaryota; kingdom Metazoa; phylum Arthropoda; class Insecta; order Lepidoptera; family Geometridae; genus Lobophora; species Lobophora halterata. The sequence continues at coordinate 8,421,412 of OW052001.1, read as the reverse complement.
AATAGCTTTAACTTTATTGAACTGCTACTAACTCAAACCTGGAGATCATACAACGCTTCCAATCAAAAGTACTACGCATGATAACTGACGCTCCGTGGTACATCACAAACTGCCAACTCCACCGAGACCTGGAGATGCTGACAGTCAAAGATGACATTAAAAGGGCTTTACATTCTTACGCCAAACGCATTGAACACCACCCGAATAAAACAGCCACTAACCTCATGAATACAGAAACCCAAACATTATAAAACACAGAATAAAAAGAAGAGCTCCTCAAGACCTAATTAAGGATTAGGAGAAATTTAGAAATGGGTACTCCACTGGGAGTGCACCATACATGTCATAATATCCAACTAAACCGCCACAACTCTAGCTCAATGTCCGTAGGGGCAGATCGCAAGATACCAAGGAGATTTAAAAAAATATATTTTTATTGAAGTAATAGCATAAAACATTAGTGGTCTAAATTAAATTTGTAGGGTATCGAGCCGGCGGCGCCGGGCACTGGTCATTCATCATCGGTAATGGTGCTACACTAACGACCGTGGCTCTCGTGTCATGGATGTGGTGTCATGAGCCGGCTCACCTCACACCAATCAGCGTCACAAAAATATCATTTCGAATTTCCATAATATGGCTCAAACACTTCAAAAGCTTGTCAAGAATACATATTATTATTGCACGGTACATCCTATTTGCATAATCACGCCTATATATGTTGTCTGTTTAGTTCTTTTGGAATCTGGATCTTCGTGCATCAAAACTAAATTTCAGTAGAAAAAACGCCCTACATAATTATTCTTATTGTGTCACTAGTTCTTACGAACCTGTGTGGTGAAAGGATTTCAAGTGCACCCCGAAGAGGCTCCTTTTGTGCACTTGACACATGTCTTTCGAATTTTTTTAGGTTCTATGACATGCCGGTTTCCTCACTATGTTTTTCTTCACCGTTAATCATGTGTTTTAAATAATTTTAATGATAGATCTTTTTGAGCGGAAAAATCCATTGGGGTACGACAAACGGGTTCAAATACGGGTTCAAACTCACGACCTTCGGATCGAAAGTCGAGGCACCTCCCACTCGGCCAACACGGCTTTTTTATACTCTATAATGTAGAGTGCGCATTGTTTTAAAAATAACCTTTTTTTCTGCAATTACGTATCAATACCTAGGTCGGTATACATTATTGGACCGATATTTTTTATTAATTTCAAATTTTCATAATATGGCTCAAACACTTCAAAAGCTTGTCAAGAATACATATTATTATTGTACAGTACATCCTATTTGCATAATCACTCCTAGATGTTGTCTGCAAGGTTAACGTTCTGTTACATCTGAATGTAACAGAACATCAGAATGTTGGTTCTGAAACCAAGCGAATAAAAAGTATTGAAGGTAAATTCAACAAGAACGTAAAATTGGCAATGTAAATGTTTTAAACACTTCTAGTTTATGATTAGTACCTACATAGTTTGCATAACAGCGTTCAACTTTAAAAGCACAGCCTTTGATAAAATCCAAATCAGCTAGTACACTTCAATATGAATGCTAGCTACGTTAGGCACCTTGAACTTTATTTATTCAGGTATTGCGAATTAAAATAATAGGAGTAAGTTTTGATAACGCTGTAAATAAAAAAAAAAAAAATTAAAGATATTTCTAACATTTCACACAACGCCATCTAGCCCCAAACTAAGCAGATCTTGTACTATTCAAATTCAATTCAAATCGTTTATTTCGGTACTATTACACCATATTTGGTTAGTAAACAAGGCTTATACTAAGGTTAGTAACATACTGAAAACTATGGGAACCAGATAACTGATAGGTTTTTTTTATACATAGAAAATACCTACATAGAATACATAGAAAAAACTTAGACTCAGATAAAATAGACAAACACTGATGTTCATCACACAAGTGCTTGTCCTGAAGCCGGAATCGAACCCACTACCGGCATGGTATAGCAGAGTAGGTGTGATAATATTAACACTGAAATGTGTTTGTTCATACTTTTTTGTCGTTTGATAGTATCAATCAACCGGTAGGTAGGTATGCCAGTTTCAGTATTTATAGTCAAGTGGACCAGCTCCTCGCTTCACATTTTCAAAAGTAAACAAGGTCTGAATCATAGAGTCTCAAGCAAAGACATTAAAGTACGCAGTATGTGGTCGCAATTTCTCACTATTTTCAATTAGTTATAGTAAGAACGTGTCAGACTTAAAACGTTCAAGATAAAACTTCGTGGCCGGTGAATGTGATCGCTAATTATCAGCAGCTGACCGGGCTAAGTGGCGATATTAATCTAAAACGGAGCACACGGGAACGAGTGTATACAATCCACCTCAAAACTGCTTTTATGCTTATAATTGGCGGAAAAGGGTTGTAATATTCACGTTTGGAAGCACTTTTCGTTTTTAATTATAATCCACGTTCATTCAAAGCTTTAATTAAGGAATATAAAGATTGTAACTCTATTAAGAGAGAAAAGAATGTAAGAAAAATATTTTATGAGACCTGAAATATGTAGTTAGTACAGTCAGCAATTTATTGATTCACTTGGATGTAAGAATGAAAAAAAAAATGAAAAGTTATTTATTTACTAACAAAACACAAATCTATTAGCTAATCACTTCAAATCTCAATCTTAATCTTAGTTTTCATATTCCTTACCAATATACTTCTGCTGTTGACTGTACAACGTACGTGTTCATCAGAATGTTAACGTGATGATGATGATGTGAAAAAGTATTAATATGTCTGTAAAAATACAGACATATTAATACTTTTTCAACCGACTTCAAAAAGGCGGAGGTTATCAATTCGGTTGAATGTTTTTTTTTTTTTTTTATTTGTTACCTCAGAACTTTGTTGTTTATGAACCGATTTGAAAAATAATTTTAGATTTAAAGAATTTTTTTTGTTCAAGAGGATATACTTTCAGATTGGTCCCATAAAAATTTCATCAAAATCGATTCAGTAGTTTAGTTGTCGAATGTCGTCGAAGTAAACGAAATTGCGTATTTTGCTTCTGTGACTTTTCAGTGGTGTTTACGGTCACTAAAACAGTCCAATTGTCAAAGTCTATGTTTTTATAAAACCTTGATTATTATGTATACTTATTTTAAAGACCAATAAAAATCATATTAATATTATAGTTTCATATGATTTTTGTTGATGAATTTTTTTGACAGACATAAATTGTGTAAAGGTGTAGGTTTATAAAAGTTTCTCAAAGCGTTCGCTTATTAGGTATTTACTTTCAGTAATTAGCGTTGGCTGTTAAAATCTTTCAAGCAACACTCCGCATGAAGAAGTCGTAAAAGAATAAGTGGCCAGCAATCTGGTAAACATTGCTTCAAAATTATAGTCGTAGAATCCAACACAGATCTTGAAATTTTTACGGCTTGTCACGATGAAAACTAAAACAGATTAACAGTTTATAAAATATTATGAGCAAAATATAATATAATGCATAATAGCGTTATAAAAATCAAGAAACGGTGGAATGGGAAATTTATGTCTCTATTTTTTAAGAGGCTATGTGAAAATTTGGAGCCGCTGCGTTTCCTTCTTACTCGGTAACGGTACAGTTTACAATTTGATGTTAATACAGTGATTACTTGAGGATATAATCTAAATAAATGTAAAACAGAAACACGATTGGTGAAACTTTTCTCGATAGATTTATTTTTTGAAATAGGTCCTCTTAAAATCTGATTTACATCCTTCCTCCGACTTTAGAGAATATTTACGGTTTATTTTTATACTATTGAGTGAGTAATCACAGAACTAAGATAAATGTAAAAGGATTTTTTTATAAATTCAATACTTTTCAAGCAATACGATGTTTTATCATTTGTCGCTTACGTCCATTACTTTTGAGCGACAAAAATCTATATCTAACCTCTTCCCTCGAGGTAAGGTGTCTAATTGCGCTATCACTGTCTTACAATTCGGCAGCTGTCATTTCTGACAGTTTCACATATCCTCTTAATATAAAATCGTAATTTAAACTAAGCAGATATATGCACAGAAGCGTAAACAAATAAAAAATGCTATGTAAAATATAAAAGAAGACTTACTGACTTACCTTACTAAATTTATAACTCATTCATGGAAGTTTCATGCCTGGCCAAAATTATTCAGTACATTAAATATGAAATAATTATACCCACAGATAACAAAAGGACGAATCTTGGCGGTCATTAGCGAAATGAAACCATTAGGAGCGTGTAAAACAGTTAATTACGAGGCGATCTCAGCCGAGGCATAGGCCGAGGTGACTCCGCTGAGTCACTGTTTTCCGTCATTATTAACCCTTTGCACTTTTGCGAGCTTACAATCTTGCTATTATGAGTTTTTTGTAGGTCAAAGTGTATATATAAGTAGGCAAATATGTACGGAGGGCGCGAATGTCATTTTAACATCTCATGTTCGTAAAGTTCAAGTTTAGACTAAGTCCCTAAGGTGGAGTAAAACTACATTTTAGGCTTTAGGGCAAAAAAGCAATTGCTTGCTTGTAATGGTTTCGTGGCATAAGTTCATGATACCCATAGATTAGGGTATTATAAGGCACCTACACATAACTTTTTTCAGATTTCAAATATCGTGGTAACATTGGATGACTGTTTATAATTATTAAATTACGAAATTTTAGTTTATATTTGTTTGATTTCCTCGCAATTAAAGTTAAAAATCTTGTGTATACCTCGTTTCTGCGGTTTATTTATACTCGACTTAAATATCCGCACTCACCTTTGCCTCGGGCTGAAAAAGTCTCGTATAAAAATTAAATGGCTTGCTTCAGGCCCTTGGTGTACAAATAACTATTTTATACAAGAAAAAAAGTCCAAGAATTATAGTAAACAGTCTCTACTTTTTTGTTGTATCTTTGGTAAGGTTTGTTGTAAGGCAAGTTTATAGACCGTAAAATAACTAACCAATACGTGTATATCTTAGAACTCTGTGCCAATACATTACGAGCTAAAGAATTTTCAACATGCTTTCGTTTCCTATACCGTATTATGATTAGTTGCACCTAGTCACGAATAGCTAATTGTATGTTCTGTAGTCGTAGTAGCTGACCTATCACGTACTAGAATGATACCAAATGGATGTTCTGACGAGGCTAATCTGTGGCGTTTGGCGGCGTCCGACAATGTATTCCGGCACTCATGTCTGATAGAAATTTTACCATCGACATAATTATGAATACCACACCTGCTAAGTTATATTCGACTAGCAACTTCGTTTGCGTTGTGAATTTTTATAATTCCTTTTTGTAAGTAGTCACTTTCAGCTCTTGATGTACGAATGCTTCAAGTGCTAGAGTTATACCAATCGGATGTTCTGACGAGGCTAATAGTGGCGTCTGGCGGCGTCCGACAACGTATTCCGGCACTCACGTCTGATACAAATTATATTCAACTAACTGACGCTTGCAACTTCGTTTGCGTTGCGAATTTTCATTCAATTCAATTCTTTATTTGTAAAAACATAACATTACCAGACATCCATTGCGTTATATTTAGATATTTATAAACAAATCAACAATCACAACAGTGTGTATGTTATTAAAACACAAAATAATAATAATTCATAATTCCTTGTTTTGAGTTTTGAGACTCTTCCTTCAGTGGTTTGGCCTGTACGTGGTCTGTCAGTCAGGTTTAAACCTTTTATATATACATAGATAAGTAGAAGCGAGTGAGTTGTTAACATATTTTATATGTTCTTTCTCTACTTGATTAATAGAAAGAATGCAATTTATGTTTCCAAGTGTCTTAATCGATTAATCTTTTAATCTAAACACCTATTTCAACTTTTTATAACCCTATTAAATATTCAGGGTCATCGAAGTTACTACTCAACTGAATTTTGAGCGGGCTACTGTTATTTACGAGGGTGAATGTTGCATATCAACAATTGAGGGTAGTTAAAGTTTATGGCAAGACGGTGGTTCCGCCGGAAGAGTCGTAAACTGACCACGCCAAAGATTTCAAAGATAATATTTAAAGGGCACCTTGTTAATATTAAAATGTCCTGTAACTATCTATTTAGTGATCATAATTAGTTTATGGTTACTTTTATATAACATAGGTTGGTGAGCATTAACCTAATAAGCTGTTTTAATTAGGAAATAAAAAATAAGTAAAAGATATGTAATATAGGTAACAATCGATCTTAAATGTATAATAAACTATGATATTAGATATATATAAAATCATAATAAAATCAATACTTTTTTTATAAATGAAAGGCTTAGTCTTGACTGACTAAATTACTGACAGACAGCCTAATTTGACGCAGAGACTTGAAACTGATGTGTGTTTGTCAAGGGCTGAAAATGTGTACTTAGAAAGGAAATTTGTTTATTCACACCACAATCAACTGCGGGCGTCAGCTAGGTATAGTATATATAATGTACGATCAAGTTAAACTGTAACGGTAGCTAAGATGTCCAAGAACTTTATTTAATATATTTTTTCCAATGAAACATTAAACAAATGCGATTATTTAATAACCAAATAATTAATGCTATAAATTAAAAAAAAAAACGCGAATGTGTGTGGGTGTTATAAAACAAATCAAACTAGGTGTACCTATTGCTAATCACAAGTGTGAACAAAAAACTTAGCGTGAACTGATTTACGATTCCGGTTTAGGAATTTCATGCTTTGACCTGAATGTTTCGTTTATTGTAAATGATCGTGTGTTGAATAATAAACATTTCTTGCATAACTACAATTTGATGGCAAAAACAACGAAGAATTTTTAATTAGCAAAGTGTTTCCCTGCGGTGGGAGCCCCGTGGCGCGGCTACTTTACACACCGTTTCATACAAATCGCGCGCCTCGAGGACCCGCGGACTTGTACTCGTTAACAAAACGTCACTTTTCATAATATTTATGTCTCCATTATTTTTCACGTGTTGAAAATGAATGTTTGATGATTTTGAGAAATGGTACGTTGCCAATTTTAGTTGGGGTGTAAGCAAAGGAAATAAGACTAAGACGAAAAATATGCGTGCTTATTAACACACCTACTTTTTATGGAACCATCAGAGGGGGTGGCGTGATGACAAAAATTAGTTTAGGGCAGGTCAAAGACTTTCGACATAGAGTTAAAATCTACTAGATAGATACTGGGTGACAGTGATGTTTTTTTGCGTCCACACTCGAGCGTAACGAGCGTGCACAGCCTTAATATAATAAAAAAAAAAATCTTATTTTTCTTAGTGCCCCGTTTGCGACACTTTGACCCCAATTTTACTTCTTTAGTTAGGAAACATAAAGTATCATGAAAATACAAAATGCTGTCAAACAACAAAATTACCTACCATTTACAACAAGGTAGCGACTTGGAGACCTTCAATCCTGCGAAAGTAATAAAACGAGAGATTCACTTCGCACGATTACCCACGAGACGACAAAACATGTCAAGTGTCAATTTATATAATTTTACAAAAGAATTAAAATTGCTGTCTGACAGATGTCAGTTTGCGTGGTGGCGGCAGCTCCCGTTTTGCGGTTTCAAAGTTTCTATGTTTTATGGTGAACTGTCCAACTTTTTTCAACTTTTTAATAAATCATTTTATTTCATTATATCTCTTGGCATTTTCACACAGTCTAATAGCCGGTCCACACGACACAAACATAAGTTTGCGCAACGTGTTTTCACAAATGAATTTGTGGAAATGGAACGTGTAGACGTCAAGTTTGAACTATTTAAGTTGGTGCGAAAGTTGGTGATAATTTCTATTTTGTATCAAAATATCGCCGCAAACAACACTTTGGTCCTTGGCTATGGTACTACTCGGGCGAGTAAACATGACACCTGGCTGCCACGTGGCTCGGAACTTAATGCTTCCCCGCTACCCCGCGCGGCGCCCTCCGTGTTTCATCTTCCTCTAATTGCGAAGCCTTATCATTACCAAGTATAACAGGACCTCTTCTCTAAAGCTTCTCTATCAAGATTATCCAATTCCACGCTGTTTTTTGCACAAACGTCATTCGAGCCAGGTGTCATGTTTACTCGCCCGAATTATTTGCTAATCTTTGCGTTTGCTGCCTATGATGAAATGACTAGTTTTTTTCGTGTGGACGATGAGACTCGTACAAACTTTTGTTTGTGCAACAGTTTGTGTCGCGTAGACCGGCTTTAAGGCCCATGTAACTGGATATTGTATTTTGAATAGCAAGATTAGTAGTGCGGTGCCGCGTGGCGACATAACAAGACGCGTGAGCGACAGCCAACTGACACGCCACACGCGTCGCGTCAGTTCCTGCATCACTTATACTATCACTAGCACTTGGTACAGCATTATCCTTATTTGTGCTGATGAGACTAGCTGTAGTATTATTTAATTTACTTCATCATCTTCCTGCCCTCATCCCACACTTAGATGGGGTCGGTACAACATGACTTCTTCCATTCGTTACTATCAGCCGTTATCTCTGTATTCACGATAAATATACACTCCAATAATCTCTCTCTGTAATTTAATTAACTTACTAAATTAAATTAAAGCCTTGCTATAATAAGAAGCAAAGCAGCCACTATCCTTGGCACACTGCCATCGAGTTGGGGCAGTTGAGCTACCTATAGATCGTTTGTGGATGGGCGGTCCAATTGTTTCCTTTTGTACTTTATAAAAATATTGTAGAATTTGCTTATGATGTAACAAATTAATAATTGACTTACTGATAAATTAATTATATGACGATCGACCGTCAGTTCCGTGGTGTCATATAGATATGATATGGGTCTCATGAGATTTGTGGAAATGACATTATAATGATCGTTAAACAGTTCCTTAAAATTGATAATTTTTTTACTTTTTACTTTACCATACCAACCATAGAAAACATTTTTATGAAGCACTTCAATTAAGTATCTGAAACAAATATTTTTAACATGTACATTAACAACGATATCATAATTAATGTCAAGTATAAAAATTATAACATAAAGTTAGTTTAATACCTACGTTAAAATACCCTTTAATACACATACCTTAAAGCAAACTGTCATTAACTGGATGACATTTGATGATAACCGTCATGTTACTAGTCTTTAAAACATACAGCAACAATATTAATGAATGACTTATTAACTGTAAGTCATAAAATATTTACTAAGGTTCATAGCATATGTCTTGCTATAAACTAAATACCTAATTATTTAGATTAGTTACCATAGTTACCTATTGATAGTTCTGTTTATTGAAAATGACGTTGGTACCTTGTTAAAAAGGATCGTTAAAACTGCATGATCTCATGTTACAATAGGTATAATAAGTAATTTTCTTTTTAATTTGATTGAATTACATAATGGATATTTACTCTGACAAAGTTTTTTTAGGGCAAACAGTAATGACATGGAGTTCTGAAAGAGAACGAATTTCGCGCCTCGCACCGGATGCGGTAATCCACAAATTGGTACTCTCATTTGGTTACAAAAATTCTGCTCTTTTTTAATTTGGTAGTTCCTCGCCACAGTCAATTCGTAAGTAAAAGAAAAATACATAATTATAAATTATATCTGCATCATATAATATATTCTCAAAAGGTTTTCTAGAATTTCGTCACACACTACAGAGTAAGGCTTCTAAAATTAATATTTTTTCTAGGTCTAAGAATAAATGTCTATAAAATATGGTTTTATTGTAAAAAACAACTCCTCATAAAGGAACGTGCGAAAAAAAATATTACAAAGCGCTGCATTGCCTGTGTAACACCTGAAAGGACTTTATTTTTCTTTAAATTCCAGCACTTGTCTGTCATTAAGATACGTCCATGTATTTGTTTAAGCTTATCCAAGGCATCGCCGAGCGACGTATATTAATGAATTATGTAAATGTGCCCGACCGACCGCCCGTCGGCAGGCTCTACCAACTTTATTACTCGCAAATTTCGCTATACGATTCCTATGTTAATGCAATTTCATGAAAGGTTTGTGTAAAAATTTTCATTTGGAAGTCCTCTGTCCTCTTTTAACCCCAATTATGATGATGTGCCTACTTGCCAAAAAAGATGTAGATAAGCTGTGTGGTTTTAAGGTTTTAAATACTTACGAAATATAAGTAGATACTGTATAGCACAGTGCAAAATATTCTATCGAGTATTGGCAACAAAGCTATTTGACGTTTGTAAGACGTGATCACGATCGATTGTTATCCATGATGGATGTTGCTCATTACAACGCGCTTTGGGTGGCACGCCACGACATCGCATACGACTCGTCCTAACGACATCCTCATAAACGCAGGTGACAGCGACTTATTGTCGAACTCGACGAGAGATCCCGCACGACCGATACAGAACCATTCAAAACGCACTTTAATACGATTTATTTATGGCCAGTGCTTAACTCTCGACGGAGAACCTCAATACTCCGAGCTTTATCGTCATCGCAGTGGAAACCAGTCTTCGATTTTATAGGTTACCTCTATTTGTTATTAGATTATTATAATACTTTTCTGGCATGAGGTTGACACCGTGTTCGTACTTTATAGCCTATAATATTTCTATCTTTCACTTCTGTTTTTACGACTAAACTCAGTAGTTATTTCAGCCTCACAATCATTAGGGCGAATCATTTGAATCGCGTTCGTACTAAATTTAATCGTTAATCTAAAAATTAATTAATGTCAGTTATTGAATTACATCCAATATTTAGTTTTAAAAATTACAAGAGTAGTTAAGAAAGACTGCGTCATAAATAATCGACGTGAGATGTTATCGGTGTTTAGGAGCAGGAAGCGCCTCGGCCCATTTAGGGGTGCATTAAAATCGAATACATCATATTTGTTTGATTTCCTAGTTCGCGTTTCACCCTGTAATTATACAAGTCACCGTGCATGGCCGGATCTCTGGCGGTTTTTGTTAAGATGCATTAATCATCTTTTTTTATCGCGAGCATGTGTTTGGTCTCGTAAAACACTTTCGAGGATTATAAGCTTTTTGTTATCGTAATGTCTAATTTAGTTTCGGTTGGTTCTTATAAGGTCATTAGCGTGGTGAGGTCTGTTACGTTTTATCATTTACGCTTGGTGGCTTAATTTGATGTAATACTTCTCAAATTAAAAAAAAATATCTGCAAATTTTCCATTACCGTTTGTTTTTTTCATTAACTATTCTGCAGCCATGATTTCTTTCTCCTGCTAACGCTTCACTTACCGCTCACTTTACCCATCATAAAGAGTTGCAAATAGTTGCTATCGTTGGTTTCTGCGTGTAATTTTTATTTTATGACAAATTTAAGAAGGACGTTCATTATCTGCAGACGCATGTTCCCGACGGTGCGCGTGTCGTTCGCGGGGTGCCGCGCGGAGGCGCGCTACGCCGTGCTCCTGGACGTGGTGCCGGTGGACGGCAAGCGGTACCGCTACGCGTACCACCGCTCCTCGTGGCTGGTGGCGGGCAAGGCGGACCCGCCCGCCCCCGCGCGCCTCTACCCGCACCCCGACTCGCCCTTCTCCGGCGACCAGCTGCGCAAGCAGGTCGTCTCCTTCGAGAAGGTCAAGCTCACCAACAACGAGATGGACAAGAACGGACAGGTCAGTCAGATACAGGATAGTAAGCGTTAAACAAGTTGTCCTCTTGCGAACCTCGTGACAAAGATGCGCAGAATTATTAGGACAAATGACCTAAGAATTGCGTTACAAGTTATCTTTGTCACGTGGTTCGCCAGAAAACAACTTGTTTGACGCTTAGTATACTCTACCGAAATTGAAAAATTAAAAAAACTTGGAGCTTATTTCTTCTTGTCTTCATCCATCTTCATCCGTCCATCATTTCTATGGTTCAAATATATTTTGCCTAGTATTTAGACGTTTGGCATTTCTATCGTTTTTGTTGAATATTTCAATGAAATACTAAAAGTTGTGTATATCTTTAGTACTCTGGGCTAAAAGTAAGTAATAACTTGTAACTGGGAATTTACTACCTACTTTCTAAGATCAAATCGTATTGTAATCGACCTCGGTGCTGTATTTTATAGCATTACGCCCGGTCAACTTTGTTCTGCTCTACAAAGTTTGTAATGGTTAGCATGTTATGCCACGGTGCTCGTGGGCTGGCAAAATGCTCCACTGCAAAGGAGGTTTACGAATTATCCATCAACCGATTTGAATTGGGTATTTCTTTATAGAAATACTACTATGTATTTAGATCCTTTTTAGACACTTTTCTTTGAGAAGATTTACACCTCGGAATACTCCATTTTAATTCTGACACGTCCTCTGAGATGAGGTTCGTGACACACTTACATTATGTACCACTTCCGTATGCGTGTGGCAATTTATAGAATAAAATTGCCGGTGTCGGCGACACCTCGAGCGTTGTCGGCGAGAGTATAATGAGTCGTCGGCAACAAATTAGTCGCACATGTCGTGGCCGTGTCGCGTCAGCCGGCAGCTACTTACCTCCACGCCGCAGGTGCTAGGCGCACCCAAGCAAATGTCACTAGTTTACCCGACCATGCTACTCTGAACTCTACACGTTTGCAATATGATCATCACTCACTTACTGGCCAGTGAAGGTCTTTTTGAAATGGGCATTATGTTTACTCGGCTGATCTAGCTAGTATTAAATAAGCCTAGCTTCAATCAAGTTTCAAGAAAAATATGTCGGTGTATCTCACTGTGTAATTGATTTCAACTGATGACAGAACCAACAACCTACCTAATGTAGAGGACATTATTGTTTTCCGAATCTATAATTTGTTTAATAAGAGTGAAGAATATTTTTTTAATAAGATTTTAATAAAATGAATGAATGTTTTTTTTGTCTCAAGTATGGTTAGTTGAATTACATGACTTATGAATGTATAAAGTAGAGTCACATACTTCACTGAAGAAAACAGTAAGGTAAAGTGATTCTTCAGTTTCAAAGAATTCAAATTCTAGCTTGCTTGCTTATAACTACAGACCAATGCCGTAAACAGTTTATACATAATGTATCTGTATAGGTAGAGTTTCGTCTATGCGTTTAATTTGGTCTGTACTATAAAGGGGTTTTGTATTAGAGCAACGGCATGAAACGAACGAAGGCGGGTCTGCGGTGATGGATGAACCCAGTTTTACCCAAAACGCACCCACTTAATTGGCTTTCTGTAGGTACACCAAATACGCATGATGCTTATCGTGGTCACGGAGAAAAAGTAAGCCAGTTTTTGATGAATTTTCTTTGACTGTAACAAAAGTTGTAACAAATTTAAGCTCCTAATGAGCAATATATTATAGAAACGGAAATGTGTAGGTCACTCGTTAATTTTCTTTGTGGAATATCCGCCACGCAAGAGGCCCTTGCGCGTGTCGCCCCGACTTACGCCTTATTGTAAAACAAAAACTCCATGAAACCAACGAATTAATCATCAGATTTCAACTGAGTGATTTAATGAAACCAAAATTACCTGTGACCTTTCAATAACCGCTTAAACATTTTTTTTTCAATATTGAGGACATATTGTTCTCACGATTTTGTTGAATGTTGAAAAGTTGAATTCTGACTTATATTATTATTGAATACCTTAAGATTTTACTGAAAAACAATTTTAACAATCATTTATTATTGTTGTTGTAAATTATAAATACCGTTTTTAGAGGAGTAGGTACGTATGTAAAGGGTGTTTCAGTAAGAGTGCACTTTTTAAATTAAGTGTCATTTTTTTTTTTGAGCAAGTGCCAACTCTGAAATTTTACAGCTGTCACCTATGTTTATTCCGATTATTAAAAATGGAGCGCTTTACGAAAGAACAAAGCGTTATAATTGTGAAAACTTATTACAAAAATTTGGAAAGTTATGCTGAGACCACTCGCAAATATCGCGGAATTTTCAGCCGAGTAAGTGCACCTAATGTGTCAACCATTCGAAGAGTGGTCAAAAAATTTGAAGAAACTGGGTCAGTTATGGACATTAAGACTCCTGTGCGTGAACGTACCGGTCGGTATCTTGAAAACATTGCTGCTGTAAACGAGAGTGTCGCCGAAAACCCGAAAACATCAATTGATTGAACGGCATTCGATACAGGAACATAATAATGGAGTTCTTGTGGCCTCAACTGGACGGCATGGATCTAGACGACATGTGGTTTCAGCAAGACGGCGCCACCTGCCACACTGCGCATGAAACAATCAATTTATTGCAGCAACCATTTCCGGAACAAATTATCTCAAGAAATTCTGATGTCAACTGGCCACCAAGATCATACGATTTAACGCCGTGCGATTTGTTCTTTGGGGTTTTGTGAAATCTCGGGTTTATGTGAATAAACCAGAAACAATTCCTGAGCTCAAATCCCAGATCCAACGCGTCATCGGTGATACAGCCACATCTCCGTGAAAAAGTCATGGAAAATTTCATGAAAAGAGTAATGGCCTGTCATCAGAGCCGTGGGGGCTATTTGACGGATATTTTATTACATAATCGGAAAATGTCTTCTTTAAAATCCAATAAAAATATCGCAACTCTCTAAAGAAATATGTGTTTTTATTTTAAAATGAAAATGTGCACTCTTACTGAGACACCCTTTATATAATTGTAAAAATATGTAAATGGGTCTGGCAAACGGTAACAACAAACAGTAAAATGATTAATGAACAACGTTTCCGTACTTTACACAAATAATGAAATTATAATTGTAGTGCCAACATACTCGTTTTAAATGAAGATTAAAATACAAAAATAAAGAAAAAATCTAATTGATCAAGGCCTATTAATTTGATTAAAGTGAAGAGGTGGAATTGAATAGAAGATCTGTAATATACATCCTACTAAAACATTGTTATTAATACAAAACCTAGTGCTGATGGATGGATAGATATATTTTACTCTATTCCACCGAATCTACTGAACTGATTGAGCTGAAATTCAGTATGCATATAACTTGCAGGACATGTTTTGTACTCTCAACCCACGCATACGTATACCTAACAATACTTAGTACGTTATATCCGCTTTGAATAAAACGTTACTTATTAAAGATTGAACTTTAGCATACCTAGTAATTCATTACCATAGATGAATAACAAGATAGACAGTATCAAATCAAGATAGAGTCGTAAAACAGGGTAAAAAAATACAGATACCTCGTCAATAAAAATGAAATATCTCTATTTTCAAATAGTTTTTGTTCCTATTTACAATTGAGTTTTAATAACAATGAAAAAGCCTAGTAATTTTACTTAAAAAGTTTCTCTAGCCTTACTTCTCTTTTTTTAAATTTAAGCCTCGAACCAAAAAGTATAGTTGTCTAAAACCAACCTGTTTATGACGCGTTTTCAATAAAATGTACCATAACTTGGCTAAAATTAGCCTACTTTTCAATATAGGCAGGCACTACATTATGATTCTGAGCTTCTATATTTATAACTATGTTGTGTTGGTTGTCCTATGATAGGTTAAGTACCAAACGTTTCCGTAAAGGGCTGTCTGCACCGAGCCGCAGGCCCACACGCCGCTCCTCGTAATCACGAACATTTATTCCATTTATTACTTTGCGAATTATGTCGTTAGAAGCGCCATCACCGTGTTTATTTTATGCAATGTCTGACTCAAGTAGGCCGAGCAATTATAATACACTTAAGATTATGTGCACAAGGGTATTTATCTCGTTTACGATCCACTTTTTCTCATAAAATTGATATTACGCACATTGACGACAGTCCACGCGATATTTCACTTCAAACTAGATGAGAACTAGATGAGGCGTAGATTCTGTAGATACCTACTTAGATAATAGGTAATGTGCCAATGTAATAATATTGTACGTCCGAAATGGACAAAACTGTTTGCTCCTAATTTTTTAAAATATGACCATCTTTTGTACAGTTTTCACAATAAAAATGTTCTTATTCTTATTGTATTTGCCTGGCATTACTCAAATACCTATAACCAAAAATCTAAAGACATTGATAGGGTTATTACCGCAATTTTACGAGCGAGAAGTTTGCGTTACAAGTATTAAGCTCATATCCGCGAAATATGTTCATTAATAATCCTCAATAATTTATTATTGGCTGCATGAATATAGCACATCAATAAAATTTTATAAAAGCTTCACCACACCTCTGAGTCAGTCTTCCCAACGCCCGTCTAATGAACAACGACAAACATCAATTCTCAACCACCGTTCGCCTTTTTAATTACTGTTGATATTTTCACATCGTTAACGTATTTTGAAATAAGGTGATTATAAAACAAACATGCTAGACAGGTGACTGGAGTTGGTAGTGAATATGGTTTAAGTGTAATATAAATTAATAAGTTATTCGTCGTCCGTGGATCTCCCGCGGAGAGCGCGTTGTTCGGGTACCTTACACCGGTAATTATTGTTCACTCACATCGATACGACTTCGCCAACCGTTTCCAGCTTTCCACAATACTGAATCGAACAGTCTAAACCCCAGATTTACAATATTTCCTAAACTTCTATCGTTGATCAACTTCGTGTTCGAACTTCTATTACATAAAAGTATCAGCTGATGAATCTCTGAGTCAAATATTATCCGAATCCATTCAGTTGTTGTAGTTGTTATGTGATTGAGTAACAAACATCCAAACGTACAAACTTTCATTTTTTATAATGATAGTAAGTTAGGTACTAAACCTATCTATATCAATTTCAGTTTCATGTTGAAGTCAGTTGTATGTTTTTGTGAAAACTTTGATTATGTTAAAAACTAAAAACTGTTATTTGTTAGTTTTTAACATACTTAATAAAAGTTTTCACTGTTATTTGTTACAAATAACAGTTTTTGGAATACTTGTTATAGTCATTATTTTTTAGAGTTTTGATTGATTTACATAACCGTCACGATCGGTGGTAATATCTGTCAAACAGCGCACATGATATGGACAACGTAATTTACCACAACCATCACCATTATAGATCTTGATACCGCTGTATGGGTCATTACGTATCGATGTCACTCTAGCCAGCTTGTCAACATCTAAAATGCTTCGATAAAGTTGTCAATGTTGGTATTTTAACCCATAACTTATTATGGTCTGGTAATACTATTACATCACACAAATCAAAATGTCAAATTCTTAGAGCCATTACAAACTTTGTTGTGACTTACCTACTACTCCGCGTTAAATATAGGTTTCAACCTCTCAATAAAATTAATTCTGGATATTCCTGGGACGTATTTGTTAAGCGTGACATCTGCGTCATTAGTATCTCCGTCGGAATGCTGTCACTTCGAGACAGGTTCTACGTCATTGTATGCAAATACGAATACCACGGAGAAGACGCTCTCATTTAGCAGAGCAGTATGATCTCAATGTTCTCATACTTACCGTGATACATGATGCCAATGATAGGTAGTGTGTAATTAATCAAAATACGCAGTGCATCGGTAAAGGCCTGAGATGCTATAAAGCGTAGCTGCCTCACGGCGGGCGTCCGCAGCGACATAACATTTCTCACTTCAATTTGTAGTCTTATTTGTTTTGGGTTACTCCGTCTCACTTCATTTCAATCGGATTTTAATATTTTTTTTACTTTTTACATTCTGAGGTGACGTTTATCGTGACTCCCCGGGTGACGGCGGACGGCGCACGGCTATGTAGGCACGCCTCTAGTTAAATGACGATTTACCACGATCCATGCGACTCCCGATATCAGTCTCTTTACGATCGAGTATTTTATTTGGATATATTTTATAACCACCGATGTTATGATGAACGTTTACGTACCTTTGAGTTATTTTAATGTTTCATATGAATTTGTAAACTCGAGGAGCGAGTCGCTTCGTGCAATAAAGATGGACTTGATTATGGTATAAAATTTAAGTGTTATTGTTTCGGTAGGTGAGTAATAATAGTGATAGCGGATAAAGTAAAAAAATAAAAAAACTTAAGATTTTTAGGATTTTGTTGTAAGGCTAAGTTATAGCATCATAGAGATAGCACTTATACCGACTTACACCGGACTTTCAAAGTTCCTAAGCAATTACTTTACTCACTTGGCAGTTCTTTAAGGGGCATCCTCAAATCTGAATTCCATACAATTTTTTTCGGACAAATACTGAAAAAGTACGCTATATTATAGTAATTTCTTCACACTATTCGTTTCGTCCATGTTTTTTGATTTCGTGAACAAAAAAAGTGAAAGGTTTCATACTTTAATTTAGATTTTATACGTGTTTTTAAGTTAGTAGGGTTAATTTTAAAACACGTATAAAATCTAAAAAAAACATTTTTTATGGAATTCGGATTTGAGGATTACCCTTAACGGTCAGAATCTGGTCTGTTAAGAACTACCAAGCGAGTAAAGTAATTGCTTAGGGATTTTGACAGTTTGGTGCAAGTAGACATTAGTGATGCAGAATTATGTCAATATATTAGACTGTAGGTAGGTTAGGTATATCTGTTACCCAATCACTTTCCAACTGCTCAACCGAGAGTGTCTTAATTTGGCAGTACTATAAATATATTTCAGGACCTGCGATAAGACACAAGCTTTTTTTTCAATAAGTATAGGTATCATACAAGCTAAGCCGCAAACAGCAACTAGTGTAAAGGAAGCTTTGCCCTAGCAATAAACATGGAATTTGATCAGGCCCATTAATAAACACATAATTTTCAATGACTCACAAAAATAAACAAATGGTATTATCTCTACCGATATAATGAACAAATATTTATCTCGTTATAATAAATTAATTAAAAAAACTCATTACAAAAGTGTAAGTTTCACAAATGGAACTAACAGAACACCATTTTATTGATTTAACATTTGTGAAACCTTCCTATTTAAAGTTTATTATTTATATATATTTGTATTGTTATTATAAAGAGAATTATCCTTATGAAGGTTTACCGATGCAAATGCAAAGAAATCTGCTTCTTTAGTGTGTCGTTTCTCATCGCTTACTACCGCTGTTGACCCTCGACGAAACTGCAGCATAATCACCAACAAAAGTCAATTGAAACAATAAAGTCTATTTGATTTTATTTTCCTTTCTTTTTTTTTGTTTTCAACTGGAGCCACTTACGGAAACATAGATATTATTTTAGAAATTTGTAATGTTGGAGAATTTTAGACTAAGTTATTTATTGTGTCCTGTTTTACTAACAGTACACGCGATGTAGTAAATTGTATTCATTGGTAATTGTATATTAGTAAGTTAGGAAAATACGGGTTTTTGATAAGGGTACATACGTACATACCTACATACAAAGGTATATATGTTGTAGCATAGACAAATTAATTGAAATTATTTGTACTCCCTCTGATTAAATAAAATTAATTTAAGTTAAATTTATATTATTGACTATCTAATAGGTAGTTATGCTACAACGGTGTCCAGTTCAGCAATTTTAGCTAACTTTAATAGTCAGTCTCAATAATGTCTCAAATATAGATAGGTACTCGTATTACAGAACGAACATAGAAAATGTAGAGACCTCACCGTAATTGAAATAAAATAAAATCATCTGACACGTCTGTCAAGATAAAAAAAATATGTAGCTATGTCAAAATTCTAACTAAATTTCCGGTGCCATCTTACACTGGTCCGACTATAGTAAAAATTATAGAGCACTTGTTTGGTCGACTATACTCGCTCGCCCACGCAGCAATCTCGATCCAATCTGTTGACATCTCATATTGAATGAGCACGTGCTGTTTGTTTTAAATATAAAATCATTAATTTACCGTTACACCGGACAGAAACGATACCATATTTTAAAAAAATGTTACACGCTAAATGTTTGTTAGGTTACTTGGAATAAGTTTTGTCAAATATTCATTAGAAAGATCATTATTTCCATTTTCAACAGACTTAGAAAGGAGGAGGTTATCAGTTCGGTTGTTTTCTTTTAATGTTTGTTACCTCAGAACTTTGTTGTTTTATAAACCGATTTAAAAAAAAATAGTTTTGATTGAGAGGATAGAGGACTTTCAAATTGGTGCCATAGAAATTTATCAAAATATGTTCAGTAGTTTAGTTTTTAAATAAATATAACTTATAATAATACGTCGTATAAGTGAACGAAATTGCGTATTTTGCTTTTCTGTGAATTTTCAGTCATACCTGACCCATTAGAAGTCGGTTGTAGTATATTGTTGTAAAACCTTGATTATTATTATTTAGAGCTAAAAAAAATCCATCTATCAAAATGGTTAATATTAAATAAAATACAAACAAAAATATGACTAATATTTACTCATACAAGTTGTCCTGCGGTCAGCTTGTCAGAGTTATAGCGTGCAAGGTGCAACTTATTCGGTTCATTAGTTTATAACCAATCCAGTAAAAAGTATCTATCCCAACTCAATTTCGCATTCATTATTAGGGTTAGTGATTTCGATAAGTACCTGAGTGATTACAGAATTTAAATTAAATTTTATTTGGTCAATACAGAACATACACTAAGTGCACACTAGAAAGTGTTGTAGTATGATACGGTTTTACATATACCAGTGCCCATCCTTAAAATTAGGTACAGAGAGTGACTACAGAAGAATAAAGCAAAATACAGAAGGTTAAATGCAAATCATCCCTTTCATCTCTTTCTTGCATCAAATGGTTTCTCCTTAGAGATGTCCTATCTGCTCGTGTGTCTTCTGTGCTCTACCACCTGTACTAGAGACGACATCATGAATGCCACTGACGACGCTGTAAAGATGACTGAATTTTATATGAATAAATTATAAAAAAAAAAACGAGCGAACCTTATAGGCACTTACAGTAGTCGCATATTATGATGTCGGAATCATCTGTCTGACATCTCATTTAAATTTGGAATTATTCTATTTATTTAATATTTCTGAGGTTAGTACAACTTCCTGTTACACACTTCCGTTGCATTTCACGAAATCACTGCCACAAATTGATAGAAAGCGAGAGGAAGGATGTTACACATCAAAAGCTGCACTGTATGATACGTAAGATGTGTTAGAGATAGGTAGTTGTTAGGTCGTGCGGTGACATGGGCTTCCGTCGCCGTCAGTAGAAGGTACAAATGGGCCAATTTGTCGGAACGCTCGTGCCGAAGCGAAAATCCTCCGTAATCCGACAGCTCGCGCGCTAATCGAAATATCGACGCACCGCTTATCGACCTTATTTCAAACATTTTCAAATCCATTTTTATTTCGCTGATAGGTACAATTTTCATGAATATTCCAACAGACCTCCTCTCGTTGAAATATAAATAAAATGTGTAGCCAAGCAATAAATACTTAAAGCGTCGATGACACACGCCTATTGTTATATATTGTTATATAACTCGCCCTGTGTTATCGGTTTTTTACAATCTGCTTGTTGACAATCCTTCCCGAAAGCTAACTCGCTCTCTCGCTAGCTTTTAATCTCACCAAACAAGCAGCTTGTAAAAAAGCCGTGTGTCATCGATGCTTAATACTAGTTTTAGAAATGTGTTACCTATGTTTACGTTAGTAGGTACTGGATACGTAAAGTAAATATTTTAACGGTATAGCACCATACCAAAGAATAAGTAATATTATGTACCAGCCATAATACAAACCCCTTATATTCGAATATTCATGTATTAATATGCGAATTTACACATTGTTGACTAAATAAGCCTAAAATCCTAGTTTTCTTCAAAGGCGTGTTGAATGAGGCCAACGCAAGCATAAGCATTACCCTTTTTATTCAAAAATATTGTTCAGCTCTGCGCGTAAACGTGTTACTCGGCCGACGACCCGCTAGCATCTACCCCCACCGTCCGCCATGTTCCGCTCCTCCCCACGACCCTCCCAACGCCCCCCACCAATTACACCTATCTGCCTCTTTCGCTGTCAAGGCACATGTTATCTTAGTGCTCTGATAATAAAGATTAATATCGCTCCACTGTTGATACGTGGGGAGTTTGGGTGGGTTGAGTCTTATCTCTTCAAAACGATCCGTGTCGTCGCCTACATGCTACGTGATACCATCGCCTCGTAATAATTATGATAATGCTTTTGTATCGGTAGGTAGCTCAGCTCTTACTTGAATTTTATATATGAAAAATTATGTTGGTATAGTTTTACAAAAATTATGAGTAAAGTCGGGTTTGGATTTAGTACCTCTACCTATTTTATTTTCAAATTTATAGAGAATAGTAAAATATTTTTAAAGCGTTCTCGATTACACAAAATCAATATGAGATGCACGTTGAAAACTCGATTCATATCATATTGTTAAAAATTTTGGGCGGGCGGAGATGATAATTCATTAGAGCGCAGCGTGGGGAAATTAGAGGCCCGCTAATGACACCCACCACGCCTATACACACTTTCATACTCTTGCTTGACTACATGATATCATAAGCTAAGACTAAAAAATGTAGTTCTTTTAATTTATTTGACCAATAAAATTGACCTAGAATCTGAATTAAAAATCTGTATTGAATTTTTTTATATTAAAAAAATCTAATTTCGTTTCCTGTGATGTAACGCAATGTGAATAAAATACTGTAAAAGTGAGTCTGAAAAAAAATTTGGTAATGGTTTGGCGAAAACGTAATGCTTAAAAAATCCTAAACTTAAAATTATGTTGCTAAAGGTCAGTTTTAGTTTTGAACTAATGTAGGTATTATACAGAAAACGGCATAATACTTTGATGTCAAAATATCTTTATTAGTTAGGGTATTTAAAAGTCCAAAAATATTCATAAAAATAAAATAGTCGATTTCCATAATGATAAAGTTTAACGCGCTGTGAAGTAGGTATACCTACGCGCTGAGGCGCGAAAGAAATAAATATAAAGCTGGCTTAGTCTGTAACCTCCGTCTAGATGTCGGTGCTTTTAACGTTCACAATTAACACGAATGCGTAATAAAAATAGCTAGACGGTCATATTAATTAATTTACAGAGTTTAATTATCTCATCAGGGCCGTAAAGTTGGGAACAATTTGCCGGCGAGTGGCTTATCGGGTCGTCACATCGCGAGCCCGCTGTTCAACCTCTCTGTCCACCAATTAATTAATATATGTACCTCCCTACCTAATGTAACCTACATTATGAGAAATCACCGAGCCAGCCACTTTAATGTTATTGTTCTGGGCAACTGTTAATTAATTAATTAACTAACGACGTCGAAGAACTTCAAGAATTCCAAATTAAATAGAAATGACAAAATGCTTTTGAAAGTTATAATTACTTTTCTGAAATAACTTACCAAGTTTTATGATTATTATTTACCATTACTTATCAAAGTTACAAAAACACAATGCAAAGTTTAATGTTGAAACTTTTAGGGGCCATTTTTATCTCGAACTGCTTGGTTTATTTGAGAGATTCGGGCAGGTTATTAGGATCTGTTAGATAATTAATAACAACCAGCTGTCGGCGAATATATAATTTTTTTAGTTTTTTCTAGCATATAAAGGATATTGTTCATTCCTGGCCTCAGTGAACACGATGTTCAGAGAAATCCAATTTGTTCAATAAATCGATTAATTTTGGATATTAATTATTGCGTAATATTTTAGTACCCAGGTGAACCTAAAAAAAGTTTATTTAATTAGTATTTAATATGATAATATTATCCTAGTTTGTCTTATGATTCATCAAACTAGTGTTGTCATTTACTTTCTTCTGAATAGTAATCGAATAATATCTATTTATTTATGAATCGATATCACGATAATGCAAATTGTCATTATGTGATCGAGGGTGTTTATGCATTTTTTGAAAGTGAATACTTTTTGAAGCGTGCTGAACACTTGTTTATTTGTGGGTATTCAACGAGATTCAGCCGTTATGCTTTGCTATGTAACACTTGTTAAGGTAAAGTCAGCACGTGTCACCTTGATGAAGTTTTCACTTCTGTCATGTGGTCAAACACATACCGTTTTTTTTTGTTTTTAATAGAAGTTCCTTTACACGACTTTTGCTCAGTTGTTTATTATTCGATCGCTAAAAAAATAAATTCCTTAGAAAAAATCGATTCTTTTAATCGATCGATAATTTTAATCTCTTTTTATACTAATATGGCAGCACAGCACACGTCAAAAAGGATCAAAGTCATGTCATAGTCTTGCTTCTAAAAATAGAGTAGTATGCGAGGCAACTCCTTGACACGACGTGCTCCCTCACTGTGGTACCACGATTGAGTACTCATGTAAGAGCCATTTAATTATTAATCTTATTTCTTGTCGCAAGATACTAACAAAAATAGATAGCGTAGCCATCTCTTATTGTCGCCACGTTTTATGAGTAATATTAATATTAATCTACCCTTAATAGAGTATGCAGAAAAATCATCAAAAATCAAGGCCAAGGTGAACATTCGAGGGAAGAGTGGTGAGCTGGCTCGTCAAAACAAACGTGATGCCTCACTTGCTGGAAAGAGACGCTTCAACTATTGTAGCAACTGTGAAAGCTACCCAAGTCTACATTACATGTCATGTCATTCATTTTGGACATTTGACTGAATATTTTTTATTATTTTTACAATAATTCAATACAATGTGCAATAAAACATGTTTATTAAATAACTTGACCACGAATGCGATAAATTACTTTACACTGGCTTATAATATACTATGTGTGGAGCCAAACGCGAAGAATAAGAATAATCATTTTGTATTTTTTTTCCATTTCAACTTATATTTTGAGGAAGTTTTTTTACTCTTAAATGGACAATGGATTCTAATGTTGACCCTCACTTGCTTATGGAATTCATATTGACTGCATTTAGGAGTGGAAACGCAAGCGTATTTATGGCAATGGATGGCTCAGCAAACTGTAAGGTTCATCAATTTCCATTTATTGTTTAATTAATTTAAGTAAGTAATTGTGAAATTCGCTATAACAGATTTCCCTTTATTTATAGATTGGAGCACACTAACATAGGAAGGGAAAATCGTCCCTCAGAACCACCGCATACAAGCAGATTGAGCCAAAATATATACCTATATTGAATTTATTTTATTTGAAAGTAATAATTAAAAAAGGAAAGCAATAAAACAGTACTGTTGTAATTGTATTGTAGGCCGTAAAGACGGTGGGTTGCTATGCTTCATATTGCAACAGTACGGTTCATAAACTGGACAAGGACTACTAAAATAATATGAATCTACCTAGCCAGCTTTTAGATAATGTAATGTATCATATAATTGTGATGAAAAATAGAAAATATGTGAAAAAAACTCATTTTTATTATATAAAACCCTCCGTCGATCATGAACTTTATGAGTGGGATAGTAGGTCAACCGAACATTTTGATACTAAGATATCCTTATATTCTGGTACCTACTTTTAGAAGCTATTAAGCCTCTATCACAATTATACCAAAAATCACTGTTCACCCTAAGCCATAAGCTCATACAAAGTGGCCAATGTCCTTTTACAGGTTGTTTTAGTTTATACAATTTTGAATGGGGATCTATTTATGTAATTTTAATGATATCCATGAATAAAACATGACAAATCTTTGGAAAACTGACGATTTTATAGGGAATTCAACTCAAAATCGGCACTCTGACCGTGTTAGCTGTGAGAGCCATAAACGTCATAATTTGTCAGCGAAATGACATTTGACTTTTTACTGCGCGCGTACAGCAATTTTCTTTTTTTTAAAGTTTTCAATAAAAAAACAACTAATAAAATTGCCTCTAGTTGGTTTGCCCTCTTTCAAAATATTGGAACCAACTTGTAACTCTTTATCTATACGACTTATTGCTATAAATTCCCTAGGTACCTATACCAACATTTTATATTCCCTTCGACAGATCGTATTGAACTCGATGCACCGGTACCAACCGCGGATCCACCTAGTGAAGATGCGGGAAGGAGGTGGCCCCATCACCGACCTGACGCGTGAGCAGCACCGTACCTTCGTGTTTCCTGAGACGGTGTTCACAGCCGTCACCGCTTACCAGAACCAGCTCATCACCAAGCTAAAGATAGACTCCAATCCGTTCGCCAAGGGCTTCCGGGACTCGTCAAGACTTACGGATTTTGATAGGTAAGAATAATTATAAGTACTGCTATTGCCCGTGGCTTTACCCGCGTGATATGGGGATAAGAATAGAATTGAATTGAATAACTTTTTATTTTGTACCAAACCACTCAGTTCATATAACATAGCACTCAGCATTATGCTGCAGCAGCATGAAATGCTGCTGAGCGCTGGTTTTCTGTGGAACTGAGTGTATGCACAGATAAACCAGAGAAAATATAAATAAACATTCACAAACTGATTATGTTTGACAACAAACATATTCAATTATCAAAGATATCATAAGAAGTAGCTTGTGTCTTTTTCTAGGTCCTCGCTTGCGTAGGTATGAATATACTATCGTGTATCAATCCATATCGTCCACATACTTTCGCATTTTGTAAATGGGAATGTGAGATTATAGCTACTTGTAATTTAAAAACATGATTATACATATTTTTACATATTGATACATTATTTTTGATTGTCACTTGTTTTTTAGTTTTGAGACCTAACCGTAAATAAATTCTAATTTTATGAGAAGTGAATCACAAAACATTAATTAAACACACCTTATGGCATTTGTGTTATAAACTCGAACCGACAGAATTTTGCCCTTGTAAAAAGCTCAAGGTAAAACGCAGCGGCGATCAATGACGAACGTGAATCCCACATTTCAGTTTATGTTCCACAAAGTGGTCCCAATCGAGCGGCGGCGCTCGGGGCGATTTTGATAAATTGACAGGTTATTAGCAACAGTTGAAAGGCATTAGGTTGGCTGCCCTGCAATTTGCGCGCCGCTCTACACGAACTCGAAGATTAAAAACGCGCCTCCTCTCTGATTGCACCTGATAGCTCCTAAAACGCTGATCGAAAACTCTGATTTGAAGAGCCCTGTTGTTATCCACCAAATCAGTTGAATCGAACACCAGTTATTACAGATGTAACAAATATTGTGGTATCTTCCATCGTATGCTCGAATTATAGGTATGTTAAATCTTTTTTCCGCTCTTATTGGGTTTATTGTTATTTGGAAAAGAAAAAGATTGGTGCGAAGGTTGAAATATATATTGATATCATTCCAGAATATAATAGAAACATTAAAACGAGAGCACAATTTAGTGACCCACCACAAGAACTTTTGATCAGTAGCTTATTCAAAATTATTAGAAAGCAATTTGTGTTGAATTTCGTCAAGCGTGATAAAGGTAATGTCGTATCATTTTATAAAATTGTAATGCCGTTATCATTGCAATTCAAATTTTTATCGTAAGCAAAATAGTGCTTTCCGCTCATTAAGTTGAGGTGTTTGGAGCGAGGCGAGAATCCGCCTGAGGCTTCGACGGCGAGCGTTCCCATGCACTGACCACACTGACCACTACCTTAGGAACTAGCCGATTATGAAAAGAAGCAGTAGGAGTGACGATATTAATATAATATATTTTAATGATTTTCATATGTTCATATTCATATATAATATATTTTTATATATTCTTTTTAAACTACACAAATATCTTTAGTTTATAAAAGTTCTGACATTTTTATAAATATGAAATCACAGATTAGGTCAAACTTAATATATGAAGTACTCAAGACATTAACTTTTATACATAAACTTTCTCGCTGGAAGAGTACTGTTACACGCAATCAAAAGGTTTCGTGTTAACACATTCGAGGATGCATGGTTGCGAAGAGGCGGGGAGCGGTGTGTGGAAACAGCGCACGTCAGCGGCGGCCGGCGGCGGCGGCGCCATAATCACAGGGCTCGGCCTCATTATACCCTAAACGACAAATTAAAGCGCATTTCTATTATCTCACCATCCACCAGCGTTGGTGTGTATACTCACACATGCACGGGACCGGTTCACCGGAGGCAAAACTCAGGTGTTATGCACCAACCTGCGGAATTGCCTATGCATAAACAATTACCGATCCGAATTTATAAGCTTTTATCGAGTACCGTGTAAGAAATTGATTTTATGATGTGAACAGACTCAACTTACGATATGAGTAGGTATGATACATATGCTCTGGTAACATTTGAAAACTAAAAATACTAAGAAGACGGGATAGCATTGTCGCCATTGCTTGGATATTTAGAATGACCTCGCTTGATCTAAAATGATCTGACAGAATAAGCATTTATATTTCGCATTGACACATGGTACTCACACAATAGGTACATCGAAATGCAAGCTCGCTGAGCTTAGTAACGCGGGAGCTGCAATTACTAAATAATCAACAAGTCATGCATTAGTGAGAGGTGGGTTGATGGCATGATCGACAGAATTATTGAACCTATTAGTAATCGTATGCGCGTACTCGGCTACCGATTTGGATTAATTGATACAGCGTCGGCGGAGGCGCGATGATAGTTCACCGCTAGTGATTGACGGCTAATTCGAGATGTTATCGATGCAATTACCGCTCCCGAACCGCGCCCGCGTCGCGCCGCGCGTCCGCATCACGGTGCCCACAGCGCAACACACGATGACTATCGTGAAACCTCTTGGCTTTATATAGCAAAATAATTAATATCAATAAAAGTCTTTGACATAACTGGCTGATTGACTTACACACAACGCACATACCAAACCACTGAACTTGAAACTTTAACTAAAAACGCATACTAAGAAAGGAATTTTGTTAATTCGCAACGCAAACGAAGTTCTGGGTGTCATCTAGTAAGGTATCTATAAAAATAAATACGTATCATGACTGACGCTATGTAGAGTTTTACGAGTGGGTGTATTATTTGACCTACATATTTGTAATTTACATTAAAATTATTCACTTGAACGTCTCACTCAACGTGATAGGTGTCAGCCGACATCATTGCCACTACCGTGCTTTGGTAACCGACGCCTCATTAATAGCTCTAGTAATTTAGTTCAACGCGTAGAGTATCGATAAGATCTCAATGCAAATCATTTCTCTGTCTATCATAATTGTTGACTTGACGATTGTGACTGTAAAAGCTTTTTAAGTACCTACTACATCCGGGTGAAGTCTGAATCATAATATATAATATGTTTGAAATTAAATTCTAGATTCACACTATCTCTGTCCGTCTGTGGTTACTTCTCGTAAACGAATATAAATGCTTAAAACCACCTAACGGTGCTCAGCCTTAATGACTTCCTTCGCTGACGTCCAAAATCGTCAGACAATAAGTATGATGAATTGCCATTGTGTGAGAATCGGGCGGCGAAGTTATTTGGCGTGGTGGACGAGGCGGCTTTTCATCCATTAATTAATAAGATACGCCCCTCGCTCAATCAGAACTGATATTTAGCCGGCGCGGAGTTATATTTATGTTCGGACGCACCTCTTCGTTAATTGCAACAAATTCACTTATGAGCTAGCTATGGATATTTGCCATGAGAACTATTTGTAGTAAGAGTCATTTTGCTTTTATATATTATTTTGTTGGTTTAATCGACACAAGTTATTCAACAATATTTATAGCCGCGTAATTATTTAAACCGTTAGTGCATATCCGGCATTTATAAACAAAAACAATGCACAGAACAAGCTAAGAAAGGAAATAATATTTCAAAAGGTATCAGATAGCATGCATTCGCAGGCATACCTACTCAAGACGTATCGATAAGCTTGCCGATGCCGGCGCGATATCGATAAGGCGTTCGCGAGTGAGCCCGTTCCTATCGGCGCGGCGCGGTGCTCTGAGAGCTGCCGCCCTATAATTTGACGTCGGAAAGTGTCGGCTATTACTTCTGATACCGAGATCATAATAAATACGCCATTAACGCCCCAACAGCACCCGAACTGAAATAACCATTGGACTTTCACACCTTAAATAAAATCTTAAAATGATTACCTACAATATTAGCAATCAGATGAGAAGAGAAAATAAATAAGTAGGACATAGATATAGATACCTATAGCAAAATTAGTTAGACTTTGTAAAATTTATAGGTAGGTAGCTTTGCTAACGTGTGAAGTACAAAAATATAACAGAAATTTCCCTTATAGCCCTAAACAAAGCAAGCTTGTAGGTACTATGAGAACCAGAATACTGGTAGAATACTTAGATACATTTTATTTCTAAACACATAGATTAAATAGATTACATAGAAAACACCCAGAGTCAGGACAAACACCGATGCACAAAAAAAATTGTTATTGACTGTTTTTATAAAAACTGAACCCAATATTACAAATCTAACCTGTTTTTTTGTGAAATTTTGGGACATTATAAATAATAGCTGGCTTTGATTACAATAACACCTTTGATTATACGGTTCTATCCAAATATGAGGGATTTTATAAAAAGACTAGCTATGCGTGTGTGGGCACTACCTGTTTGAATTCTCAGGGTGAGGCATGTGCCGGCGCCTGCGGCCGCCCGGTGATAGATTACATTCGACACGGCATCTCGTAATGTCACGCCAATTTTGACGACACAGATGATCGAGTGGCAATTGCGTTGGACTGCTACGCTGGAGTCACGGGTTCGATTTCCGATTCAGGTCAAACATTTGTGCGATGAACATCGGTGTTTTCTATGTATGTCTTTACAAAAAAGTATACATGATGAAAGATGGGACACATTGTCAGTTCTCATGCGTTGAAATCCATCTTAGCTTCAAGGTAAATGAAAAGGTTATGTAGCGCCCAGTATCTATAGAGCATCAATAAACCCTTCCATAAATTGAAACATTAACACTAAAGCTACCTACTCTACTCGTTCTTAGTTCTGTAGCGTAAGTGGAATGAGTTACCGGAGAATTCTATCGAGCAGGCGTGAAAGATGCATTACTGCACGGTGTTAGCTGTCGATAGTTTCTAAGAGAGGCGAAAATAGCAAGTTACGGGAAGCGTGCGTGCGTCGCACAGCCTCTTGGAACCGATAAAGGGCAGCGAGCGCCACGACTGACGCCATAAACCCGGTACCACTCCACCTCGTTAACTGCGGGAACACTCGTAAACCCGCTTCGCCGAAACAATCGACGCCGATATGCTCTACAGCAGATTGACCTTTTTTTGCAATCAATTCCTATACCTATTCCTATACATCCTATCAAACTAGTTTTTATATTGAGAATGAATGAGTAGCTTTTTTCATGGTTGAATCAAAGAGTTCTTAGAATAATGTTGCCCACTGATCGAAGCTTACCTTCGCGACTTCTAATTGATCAAATTCGGTTAAAAATTGTTTTTTATTAAAACTTACTTAATTATTATTCGTCGTTTAATCCCACTAAAGTTCACAGTGACATAGATGAAAATGAACAAGCAGCACATTTCATTAAATTAGCACACTTCGTAGTACGCAGTCCCAAGCGTAGAGTTTGGCGGGTGGCTGGTGTTCTCCGAACAGTTTTATAGTCTACGGACTGCTGAAATCCAACCGACAGGCAAACATTCACAAAACACATTCCTACTTTCATCGAGCACTTTACACAAAATTCATATGAAAGACATCAACGCGTTCCCTCTCTACCCTTTGATGTAAGATTTTTAAATGATTTATTTCAGTTTCATCTTGTAGGATTAATTTGCAAATGCCCTGCATTATACTAACAACTTACAACCATTTGACTACTTCCACTACTTTTTAATCTCGCTCATGGGTTGATAGAGACGCTCTACAAGACTACACTTTATAATGTACATGGATAATATTGTTTTTTAAAGATATGTAGATCTTGAAGGTAACTTTGTGAACATTATACTAAATGAACATGTTTCTTTTTTCGTCAGAGATCCGATGGAGCTGATGCTGATGGAGCAGCAGTTATTACGGTCTCCGCTGCGTCTGTACGCGGGCGGCGCGGACGAAGAGGCGGAGAAGCGAGCAGCCTGGGCTCGGACGCCACCTGCGCTCCAACTCCTTGCACTAGGTGGCCGGCCCTGGCCTTCCTGGCCCCAGCCTCTCTCTCTGCCGCCAGATCTCTGGATGCAGAAGCCTCACAACCCGGTCCGTTACTGCCCGTACCCGCCGCCGGGGCGCAGCGAGCACACGCCTTCCCCCAGGCACCCGCTGTGAGCATTCCATTACTGTTTTAGTGCTGTGACGTAATATGGACTTAGAACGATTCCGGGAAAATATGTTCCTACATTGATGAATGTTTAGTATTCCCGAATCTCAAAAGATATTTGTATCATAAGGTATCCGCTAGATGTAATTCATGGTTCCTACCCGCAAGTAAGATTTCTTGTGTATTGTATTGTAAGATAGAGTAAAGTAATAATAGTTACCTGCACAGTTAGGAAAGAATTTTATTGGATACCTACAGTATTTTCAGTATGTATTCAAAAGTTATAATAATAATTTCTACCAAAGATCATTATCACATTGAGCGATATATGTAGAGTTATAGAAACCAAACTTTTTTTTATCAAAAGCAAACATTCCAAAACAAGATCCAAACAATTAGGATTTTCTAAAAAAAATACCGCCTGTGAGTGTATCATAATTTTACAAAAAAAAGGAAACAAGCTCCCACGCTATATAGTTGGTAACTGAATTTTACTACGTCAATAGTGTGCTGAATTCAAAATTATGATAATTATGTTGTCTAACAATATTCTTTGACATATTTATGTAAAAAATATCTATTCCAAACCAGTGATAATATTGAACCTGTAAACAAGTAGACCTATCAATGTATTTGTGTGTATATTTTAACGATACTTATAACAATAATATTTATATTCTTAAATAAGGTAATGCTGTATAATTGTATAGTGGTTGACTAAATTATTTTTGTAGGGTATAAGCACTGTACATATTGGGTCACATATATGTTTATAACCTAATAATATGTCTCAAAAAGTATTGTAATTAGATATTTAGTAGAAAAAAACAGTTGCTCGCATTCTAAAAATCTGTCAAAAGGTCAAAATTTACTAAAGTTTTCTTATTATCACGTACCTATCGTTAACTAATGGTTTCCTATTCGCTTCTGTACTTTTCTTTTTTAAAACGATGATGATATTTGAGTCCTCTAATAAAATATCTATGCTCTTATTACTCATGTCTAATCTTCAATAAAATTATCATTTAATATTTTTATGATCTCACCTGCTGAAAAATAATTAAAATGGGCCGAAGCCTCCGTATTTATTCAGCAGTTACACAGAAGCTTCTATATCCGGTTGATCCGAAATTTCTTATTCGATAAAACTCATTTCGGCCCATTACCAGTGGTCTGTAACTTCCGCTAACGTTCTGTCTGACATACATATATTTACCTACAGTTTAACTCAATTATTATATTGATAACTAAATTGAATTTAAGAAATTGAACTCATAATATGGTATTTTGCTCAAGAGAGTTCTGCTTAGTAAATGTATTATATTATTTATTATTTGCCAATTTTGCCATTACTACAGTGACTTACATCGTGCATTAAATTAAATGGTTATGATTTGATTGATTAAATATTTCATTTAGTAAGGTACAACATCTGTGTTCATTGATTTTAA
Organism: Lobophora halterata; assembly: GCA_932526365.1. NCBI lineage: Eukaryota > Metazoa > Arthropoda > Insecta > Lepidoptera > Geometridae > Lobophora > Lobophora halterata. The sequence continues at coordinate 8,388,039 of OW052001.1, read as the reverse complement.
GATAAATGAATGTTTGAATTAGGAAAAGCAACGATATGTCTAGGTACTATTATTATAGCCTGTTCGCAATTTGATAAAATAAAAAATATATGAATGAATGATGACCTCATTTTATATTGTGCCTATGTATAGCTTTATAATTGGACCCTCATCATTGATAACCACAATTACAATCCATTTGGGGACTATAGTAATTGTTTTTCAAATTATGAACCCCTTTCACGTTACGTCACTCAAATTTTGACTGAAATTAAGTATTTATTGGAAAGCAATTTTGAGTGCCTAGTCTTTGTACTTATAGTAAATTTTAAACCTTCTACTTCTTCAGTTTGGAGTTGAATTGCGAATATAGGTACAAATATTGTTTAATAAAATAAATGTTTGCAGAAGTATTGGATTTTTTATGTAATTAAGTGGTGAGAGACGAGCTAAGCGTTCTCTTGAAGGTAACATAATCTCAATTATTGATACACAAATTGTATGAATTTCCGAATGCTATGCTTTTTAAGGTTTGATTTTAATTTTATCTAATACATTTTATGAAGCTTATAAGTATGTATTTGATGAATGTGAGCACTGCAGAGAGTAGACACTAGACACATATCAGGGTTGATCCCTAAGTGTTAATAAACTGAAATGAGAATGTTTTTGTTTCATTTGCTTGGTTATATCCTTGTGCAACCTTAGCTAGTACCTAGGTACCATTGATAAATAATTTAGAACAGGATTGCCCAATGTTTATCACCTTATACCTACTATTGCTTTGTATCGTGAAAGTAGTGTTAATTCAAAATATCGGTGTTTTTTATTTACTTATATGATTATCATTTTGACATCGAGTTATGATGTACCATAATATGATACTAGTCATACTTAAAATAGAAAGCCGAGAGGCTATATTATCACACAAAATAGCAAGCCAATATTTACTTAGAAAAAATAAATAAAATATTAAGTAATATGATTTGCTCGATTTATAAAAACATATTAAACAATACAAACAACAATTATTAAGATATTTAGTAGAAAAATAGCCACTATCAAACCTGAATTCTTGGGTAGCAATTTGAGTATTCATAAATAATATGATACTCAAATTCGCTCAAAGCTCTGTATTTATTAACTTTATTTTAGTCTGAGAAACCGTTTATAAAATAAATAATCGTCAATTTTTTATTCTGTCTTTATTAAGTGTCATTAGGCATTATTAAGCGCGTATATATGATCGGCCTTCCGTCCGTCCCATAATTGCCAGCAATGTAGCAGCCTTCAAATTGAAAGAGCCGCGGCCTGGCCTGAGGCGTGCATTGATGGATACTCTGCCGGGAAATTATAGCTGGCCCTTGCGACAGCTTCGCAAATTGTGCGTATAATGCTAGTAAATAACACGCTAGTCTCTATAAATTCATAACGTGCTAGGACATAATAAGGGTACCTACGTATCATACGTAAGTGGATAACGTGCTCACATGGCTCAATGAAGTCAACGGATAGTGAGTATTTTTATCATACTAATCTTCTACTAAATATTAGTAAGTATGGAAAATATAATAAGTGTGGATGGACAAATGGATGTTGGTTCCTCAATCATGCCAAAAGTACTAAACCGATTGAGTTAAAATTTAGTATGGGTCAATAATAGCTTTTGAGCTGGAAAAACAAAAAGAAAGCGAAAGTTGGAAGGTATATGAGATTGAATGAATGGATGATTGTTACGTAATCACACCAAAACTACTGAACCGATATGGTAAAAATCGGTATTGGTATGTTAGAGCTTATGAGTCCAGGACAGTGATAATTTTTATCTCCATACCACGCGAGCAAACCTGACAGCATCAGTTAGTATTTTAATAAAGGAGGTATTAATATATTTTTATATGGGTAACATTTTTTTAGAAACATGTATGTTGCCAAGTGCCACTGCATTAACATGTGAAGACGATGTGCCGGAGGTAGCTGAGCGAGTAATGTTAATATATTTTTTTAAACCAATTATCTAGGTTTAGTGACAAAAGATTCATAAATAAAAATATTCAGTAAATCACTTAGGTACCACATAAAAACTACTCATTAGTACTTAAATGGGAATTTAAAATGTGAAACGACAGCAGGGTAGTTCGGCCCTCCACCAGCCTTTGTCCGGAAAGACATTTCATTTCAGAATGACCGGGCTGTCTACCGCCTGCATAAATTAGCACAGGGCCTGTTCCAGACACCGACTGATTGACTCCTTTCATTACCGGCCTGCATTGTTCGCCGCCGGAGAAAAATTGCACATCCCGGCGAAATCACAACACATTTCACAATTATGGACTATTGTGGCGTTGTCGGAGCTAATTTCTCAAGGATTCTTCTCACCTGGGCGTTCGCGATATATTAACGTCTGAACAGACTGACTGATCCTATAATGGCTCGGCGTTGATTAGTTTTCAAGAGAAACACTAGTTCGAAGAAAGGTCACGATTTAAATGTTCATTCAAAGTAGCAAGTGAAATGCATCTGCATTTGCTTAAGCGATAGGAAAGTATCGATTTCCTTTGATGAAATGATTTCATTGCCAAAGTGCTACATTCAAAATTATCGCATTAATTACACTCGTTTGTCGAGTCTTGGGCGTTATTGTTCCTCCGGCGGATGATTATTTATCAATGATTTACATGGAGTCTATAGACGTTTGTAGGTACCCGTATATGAGAGGGAACTCTGCGCGTTGTAAAGATCGCGATCAGCCGTATTGTGCCGATGCCGATGGAAAATGCAATATTTAGTAAATAAATCGCACGTGATTCGCACGACCCGGTTGGTCTAAATCACGAGATAATGAAGCTTAGGGAACGGGCCTCCAGAGACAAGTCAGGTGAGGTAATTGACTAGCCATTATGTTTACAAAAGTCTCGTTCGATCGGGCCGATCAATCGAGGAACGGATAGGTAACTGTGTCTGGATGTCAATGTCAAACATTCGGGTTAGAACAACGGACATGCCCCAACCCAAGCCCGTAGCAAACGTTTTTCTAAGTCAGCTCGTAACGGTGTTCGTCTGTCGAACGCGTCCGGCGTCAGCTGCCAGCTCCAGCGGGTCGGATAGACAAGTAAATAGAGGTGGGCTAATCGTCGCGTCCAGCGAGGGAAACGACGAATTACTCCGTAACAGGATCCCAACAATTGTTTTGTTGTTGGCGATAGATGTCTGCGAGATTGATGAGCAATTGCTCGGCAAAAAGAAATCAGTGTCTTGAAATTCTAACGTAAATTCTCTGCCTGCTGGCTATGTTGTAGTATCGTTTTCTTGTTGATAGGCGCAGATTAGTAATTCCATGGTTCAAGCGGTGAGTGACAGGGTAGTTGGTGCAAAGTAGCATGATTATCGACTGGTGTGACGAGCCGGTGAGAAGTAAGGCCGTCGCTAGCTGTAGCGTGATCGACAGGAGACAGACTAACCGGTATAGACTGAGGCACTCGTTTTACTATAATAATACAAGTCCTGATTTAGATCACAAATGATTAAATAAAAGTTACTAAACTTCTTTCTGAACGATGGTCAATGAACAATGAGAGATGCATATTTTTAATACATACATGTGCTAATTTCAAATGTTAGTATGTGACCAAAATAACAAGCGATTATAATTTAGGATTCTACAATGTGTAAAGCAAAGACTACAATATTATGTTTGGTGTAGAGGGGCTTGAAGTCACGGCTCATTGTACTGTACAGTGTCAGCTTTTTACCTCTCGAATTGCTATAGACTTTGATTGTAAGAAAAGGCAGATAATTTGTTGATCACATTTAATCTTTTCACGTTTGCTTATCTGAAATCTAGATTTTTTTTTCATATCATATTTTACCCACGCTCCAAACTTTAAACGGATACCAAAATGCTATGCATACAGGTTACAATAGATTACATTGTAATTTTACAAGAAATAGATACAATTTCTGACAGTTTTTATCAATATTCGAGTATCTTCCGATGGTTTTCACTACACCTCCGACAATTTTTATTGCTCTCTAATTGCAAAGCTCAAGAAACGCTTTGATGCTCTACGAGTCGTTTCACTTTTTGTATCAAGTTTTAACTTTTCTTTTGAGTGATGCAAAACATAGGTAATGGTGAATTAGCTCTACAATTTGCAATTTTATCTTATGATATTTTTATATTTATTCAGTAATATTAATACTGAATAAATATCAAATGTTTTGTATAGATTCACGTGAATTACTACTTAATAATTACTCCTTATGTGTTTAATTATTTATTTATTCAAAAACTTGTAAATTAATTGAACAGTTTTAATCGATGAATTTCTTATACAGGGTCAGCCAAAAAGTGACAACAAAAAATTTTTTTTAGATTCCTCACACCTAGGTACATCCGAAAATACCCCATGTTTGTTCCGCGATTTTTGGTAGTTTAGAAGTTATGATTTTTTGAGGTGCTCCGGAAGTAATTTCGAAAATACATAATTAATAGTAAGATTTTTTTTTTTCTCAAACATAATTGTCTTGAATTACTCTTTCATACGTTATAATTATTATATAAGATAGATGACTGATAGAGCTGTTCAGCAAAAAATAAACAAAATTAAAAGAGGATCTCTACGCGCTAGAGCTGCTCCGCGCGGGCTCCACGAGTCTACGTGCAGTACCGCGGCGCAGGCGCAGGCGCGAGGTGATCCCTCAGGTGCGCCCTCGGACTCCGCCCCCTTGTTTATTGCTTATTAGCGGCGGTACGTTTGAACTGCCGCTCTTTGTTCTCGCCGACACCCCCTCCACCCAGACCCGGTCACGACCGCCCGCGCAACGTGTAAGCTATGCGAATCATAAATTCTTGCTATTTGACGTTACTTGCACTGGTGATATCGATCTCGCAATGATATCATGTAGGAAGGAAGTGCATCGTAAATTGAGTACTTGCATATTTTAATCGTTATTTCGCGCTTACAATCGTCTTTATGGTTTATTACAATCATTGAGAATCTTATTTTACTTTAAATTATAATAAATGAATGAGTTGAATTCATATCTTTTGTCTTACTGATATGGGCTCACAATTAAAATAACTGAATTGGCCAACACTGTTGCCAAGTCAACTGCACGCGATGTTTTATTTCATAATTGTAGAAGCAAGTCTTAAAATTGCAATTAACTGTGGTACCTTCACGCGCGATTATCGGTAATTGTCTTGCGGTTTCCGCAACGTATTACCCACATAATACATTGTTATAAAAACGTGCGTTGCATGATAAGTAGGGCTTACCAGTTAACTCAAGACAGCTAGTTATCTTCTCCCTGTCCTGTCATGCTGCCTAAGGTTGAATTTCATTGAACCTTGTACCTACTATTATTTGCCTGGGGAAGGTGACTGCTGCGACACAGTTTTATTTGAAACTTTTGTCGTGGTCAACGCTCCCATTTTTGTCTGATTTTTTTTTTAATTTTTTATACTGATACTGATACCATAGGAAATCAATGTAGTGCGACTTTGCATTAAATTTATTTTTTAATCTAATCTATTTTTTAATAGTTAGTAACATTCAATTTGCTTTGTTAATGTTTCCAGTGTTTATTAACCGTTAAATACCTATTGAAATACATTTTTACAACTGAATAAAAAAAATAAAAAAATACTATTCCTTCTTTTTTATGTCCGCGATAAAGTACAAATATCTGCATCAAAAGAACTTAAGTAAATTGAACTTTTTTTATTATATCAATCAAATAAGCTCTGCTAGTTTGGGGCTAGATGGCGTTGTGTGGAATGTCCAAAATATTTATTAATTTTATTTTGAATAAAATTGTATCAGCCGTTCATATAGGACTGTGGAGGCGTTGAATGCAACCGAGCAATGCAGATGTTTCTGATCGTCAGCAATTAGCACGCTTGCTCACGACTTGTAACTATTTCACATTAAGAAAATTATGCAAATTTATTGTTTCTTAGTAATCTATCAAGAAACAAATAAGTTAAGAATGGCCTTTAAATGACATTTATATACGACTTTATTGAGCAGACACAAAGTATTTATATTTACCCATATATAGGGACCTACCTAAAGTGGTTTTCCTTGGAAAAAGATCTTATCAAACACCTATAATAGTAAATGCATTAGGCACCAACATGTCTACCCGGAACATTCTTAGAATATTTGAAAACAAAAAAATACACGACAAGTGGTCGATGACGAATCAGCTATCATCATCGAAAACGGCTGCATCACGCAAATTACTGATTAACATCTCCGATAGACAAACCTTCAGAAATCTGGAAAAAATAAACGAATCCTATAAGACCCAACGCTCATCTGTGCGTTGCATTCTAAATTGTGTTTTATTTATAGTTGATATGGTTGAGATTTGAGTGTGCGCTGAAGTGATGTATGATAGGACGCAAGTGCATGTGATGCGGCTGATAGAGGCTGGGTGAAGCGCCCGCTAATGGGCCGATAGCATCGCTCCTGCTTCGATGCGATGCGCTCTGCGATTCGGAATTTATCACGTTGCTGCGATTGCGAAAACTTTTTGTTATGTTCTTGTTTCTCTTTTGTATCTGACGGCGCTTTTCTCAATACATGCATTTTTCTTTTACCCTGTACCTATACCTATTTTAGTGGTATCCCTAACCAACAGCCTTCAATTTAATTAAATAAGCACATTATGTAGAGAACACATTAACGGCGTGTCTTCTTCTTAATTAGAAACTGTAAGAAATGTCTATAGACACTTTCTTGATATTTTAATTTTTAAAACTAAGTTAGAGTTGAATTACTCGTTGGCTTACTTTGGCTTGATTGTAATAGTATTAGAGTAGGTACATTGAAAAGTAATTAATGTGCACATCAAATAAAAAATATGTAAAATATGGTTGATTAATACGTATGAGAAAATAATATTTTTTTTTAAACTAACAAAATTAAAGATAAAACTAATAAGCTAACACTTCATAAAGAAAAAAAAAACATTTTATATATTGGGGGCCAATGAGTCCGGTGACCGGCGGTCTCCGATCTCAGCATAATGTTGACCTGCTGGCTAGACCCAGGTCATATAATATATAATATTTGTACCAACCCAATCGTAACCCCCGTCATATAATAGATAATATTAATTATATTATATATTATAATATTTGTGCCAAACATTGGTATTACGGCGAGCAGCTAACGTTTCTATCATAATAACATTTTGATTAGACTTCTGACATTTTCGTGACCACTTTTAATGCTTTTACTGTGTTATATTTTGTAAACTTGTGATAACTGCCAGCGCAGTAAAAATCGTTATATAATTAATAATTTTACTACCGATGGTATCACTATTAGTAGTTTTTGATGAAAATTTATATAAAATTTATATTAACGTTAAGAACGTCCGAAAACCTATTCTCAATGTTTTTACTTACTTACTACTTTTTACTAAATAAGAATAGATTTAACAAACTTATAGTATAAAAAACTGACAACCCAAAACATTAACACTAAACTCGATTTTTTAAACTTTATTTTTATTCTATGATACTCCCGTAACCAAAATAAATCTAAACAGCCGAAATATTCGTTTTGTTGATATTTAAAGTAGTCTAGCTCTTGCACACCCGAGACGAATCTAGCGTAGGGTTGCCATAGCAGCCTAAGTACTGACCGGGACATTACCAGTAATTGCTGAAAATCTACATGTAAAAGAAAAAACATTTATATTTGTTACCATTTTACATTTAATTTCTTAACAAATCAGATTAAAATTATTAAAAAGAAGTTAGATATCTACAATGTAGATTATACACATGAATGAAACACTAATTATTATATTTTTCAGATTTCTTCACCTTATTTAGCAGGTCCGGTTTGCCCATAACATACTTATAAAGCCCCGCACCGCACTGCTTTACCGATCTGCACTGTGCACGTATTATTACCTACACGTTTCGCGCTGCAATTGAAATACTGGGACATTTTGTAGAACGACCGGGACAGAAGCTTCAAACCGGTGACATGTCCCGGTGTACCGGGACGGATGGCAACCCTAATCTAGCGACACCTCATTTGTCGAAATTTATCAATCTGTTTAGGCTGTAGGGCGGCGCATAGAGTTAGACAAACAGTACATAAATAAAATAAAATAAAAAAAGCTTTAATTTCCTTCACACAAATTACACATTACAAAAAACAGTACATACGTACATACAAATACTTGAAAAATATAACCCTCCTTCTTCGCAGTCGGGTAAAAACAGCGTTCTATTTTTTTTGCGCTTACTTATTGAGTTCCATTTGGTAGAGTTATCTATAAATACTTGATGTACGATTTCGGTAGTACCTACCAATTTTTGTTTATGTAATTTATTGAAAATATTATTACAGCATAAGCTAACTACTACAATCTATATTACAAAATTTACAAAAGGAAACAATTGGGCCACCCATAGACCGTTGCAAACGATCTATAGGTAGCTCAACTGCTCCAACTCGATACCCGATGGCAGCGTGCCGAGGATACTGGCTGCATTGCCTCTTTGTATAGCAAGACTTATTCTTTGGCTTATTATTATCCTACCAATTAATTAAGTTGATTTAAAATAACAACTACATTTTTTATTACTGCTTATTGATAACAAGGAACTCAACAACATTGTTGTTAATGCAATTCATAAATCGCTCAATTAAATTTGCGAAGCGTGAAAGGAAAATACTGCATTCCGGTCGTAAAACATGCATTTACTGTTAAAATAATTAAACTCAACATGTAACTTCAATCTAACGATATTCTTCCTTAAAAACAACATAAGTTTTACACAAAGTTAATTGGTAAAATTAAGTATTTTCAACGGATTGTTATTCAAAGTATGACTTGTTATTGAAAGAAGACTTACCTTTGATTACGACTTGCCTGATGGTAAGCGATGTCGTGGCTTATTAAGACACGCGAAGACACATAAAAAATGCTTGTTGATGCGATCTTTAAAAACACCCAAGTTATAGGTGGTGGTAAACATAGACGAAGGTAGAGCGTTCCACTCCCTGAACTGAATTATATAATATTATTATGCAATACCCACCTAATAAAAGTTGACAGGAATTATTTATACTTTTATGCAAAAGATCCAACAACTTTGGTGCATAATATTACTTATTCTTTGGTATCGCTATAGTTAACGTGTGCAAGATGACAATTCACAAGGGTGCCGCGACATTCTTCTTCATAGACACATTTTTTGCGCTCTTCTAAATGTAAGAGATCACGCCTACCCATGACCGGATAAGTGCTACACAGGACTTTGATTCACATGGGCCGGTGCAACACTGCACTATAGCGCACGTTCCCGTCTTCTTTTTATTGTGTCACTAGTTCTTTCGAACCAGTGTGGTGAAGGGATTTCAAGTGCGCCTCGATGAGGCTCATTCCCGTGACCTATAAAGTGACAAGACATCACGTTCATACTTTATGTTTTAATCGAACCTTTAATTGATAGGTGAGAAGGGGGATTCAGCAATAAAGTAATGAATAATGTGATAGTTTAATAGTCGCATCCGGGAGGCAGTCGTTCATTAGCTTTGATGTGGCGCGTCCTAATAACAGGACACCTTGGATTGGGACTACTTCGACGGCAATTCATTTTTAATGGTCCATGAAACGATAACGGAAAGGCAACGTGCAACGTAGCCTTTGAATATTATTTTATTTCCATAATATTATGTTTAGACAATTTTTATATCTACTATCAATAGTATGCCTTTTTCCAGTTCCGTTAATATTGAAACTGTCGGAATGGCTTCATAAGTATCCCAAAGACGTGCGTGTCTGGCAAAGCAGGAAGAAATGTGCTGATTGATCGTCTTGATAACTACCTACAGGATGCACCATTGCGTAGGTTGCTTGAAATAATAATATACAACCCAATTAGTATATATTATGTCCTCCGGCTTTGAATATGAACAAAATAGATAGGAAATCTCTCAGTACCTACCATCTAGATTCAAGAGCGACCTACTTCTGCGGTATACAATAATTTAGCAATAAAATATTGTATATTGGAATAAAAAAATAGTCTAAACATTGTATGCGTTCAAGATTTTACAACCCTACAAGGTAAACCTTTAAATTTTTCGGTCAGAAATTATAGAGCTTTACTAAATTTATCGGACCATCTTCAAAATATAATCCACACAAGTTCTCGAAATCGTCATTAGTGGAATTAATATCACTCGTCATTCGGTGCTGCTGATACCATCGGTGGAGTTAGTGACTATTATTTAATCTGTGCCATCAGGGCGGTGACATCGCACCTTTGCCGAAAGTAATCGGGCACGAATCTCGGCATGCCCTTGCCGAAAGCTATCTCTTTGGACGATCCGTGCCTAATACTTGATCCTTCCTCCCTGAGGAGATTCAACCACGATCCATCATAACAAATCCTATTGACGAGCCGCGTGACAAATTATACTCTGTATTTTTTAATAATTGAAAAAATATTTCAGTCCCCTACGTGAAGCATTTGATATTTGGTACATAAAAATGAATTGGAAATCGGTTCAGCTTTCCAAGAAATTTATGCAGTCTGCAATTTATTCTTCATTATACATATGTATTCAATGCCAACGGTAAAATAAATGTTTTATTTGCATTAAATATATCATCACGCTAGCACTCAATTACTTCATCGAGGCTTCGATTATTATTATCGCAATGACATTCGTTTAATTATAAAAGTTATTAGTTTTTTTTGCTACAACCGTTAAGTAGGATACATTTTTATTGGAACACACCTCCCAGTTTCAAAATTTCATTATTAGTTAATATTTTGTAACGCCTATTATGAAGACATGAATACAACTGAACAAAGTAGTGATTTAGGTTTTGTAAGATCGAGACTGGGGGCTAGTTTTTTTTTCAAGTTGCTTTGCAGGTTTCTTTGTTATTTGATATTGTATTTTGTATGCGGTTAGTCAGAAGAAGTTCATTCGCTAACGCTCTGTTATAAAATAGAGGGCCTTGATTCAAACGCCTCGATTTTGCTCACATTCCACTGGATCGGGTTTTACGAGCGCTGAGCGATGCATCGTCAATCACGGATCTTCATACATGATTCACTGACCAAATAGTTTTTACTTACTAAGTATATGGAAAATACGCTTCTATTACTTTCTACTTGAGTGTATGTATAAATATATTAAAATATTTTGAGCGGTGGCAAATCCCTACAACATTTTTTGCGGTAATGAATCCCTACAGTAGCCAATCCGAACAAACACAATTATTTTTAAGCCCATGGAGAGCTCGCAGACAACGCAGATATTGCGCACGAACAAAATTGACGCAACGTAGCTGATACAAGTTTGCTTTTGAATGCATATGTAATAAAATCCAGTTCCAGTATTATCCAATCATCAGATTATAAATATACGAATCGCATAAAAATTGCTTTAAACTCAAGACTGATGTTTTTTAAATATAGGAATTGTCTTTCATTAATCAATAAATCATTCAATCATTACTGACTTACTGAATTAGATTTTTTCTTGATCGATTTAGACTAACAAGATATTTGATTATATCATCATTTCAATGTAATTTTATAGGTTTACAGGGTCTGCTTTGCACAGATGGTGAAGCCATTTGATTTGGTTTCAACTCACCCATCTTGAGAGGGGACTTTGTTAATGGATAAAAGAAGAACCAGAAAACACAAGTAAATATTTGAGTAGATAGATTAAGGTTTTGCGACTTTGTTTTGTTCTTAATATTTTTTATTAATTTTATAGACTAACTGGACACGTTCACTTAAAAATAGCGTAATAAAATATACTCGTAAATGATAATCATAAAACAGATAGGTATACGAGTTCAATCAAAGTTTAAATACTACCGAAACACATTTTGTTTTGATATAAGTACATAATATAAAAATTATAAAAGCTACTAAAACTCCTGTTGTCATAACACAAGTAGCAGGCAAAACCTGGACATCGCTTAACCGCGAAGAATGGAAGAAGCTGGAGGAGGCCTTCACCTCAACATCCAAAACAAAGACACTAACCAACTAACAACTAGCTTTATTAACAACTAATACAGCAATAATAAGAATAAGCCTTGCTATACAAAGAGGCAATGCAGCCAGTATCCTCGGCACGCTGCCATCGGGTATCGAGTTGAAGCAGTTGAGCTACCTATAGATCGTTTGCAACGGTCTATGGGTGGCCCAATTGTTTCCTTTTGTAAATTTTATAATATACCTTTAAATAGATTGTAGTAGTTAGCTTATGCTGTAATAAAAAATACAGCAATTATGATGTTAAAAATAAAAGGCTATTTATTTTATTTTATTTATTAATTAAATATTACTAAAACTGTAATCTGAGATCCTTTTTTGCAATAGGTCCTCTTTTGATGGGTACCGGATGTACATAATTTTGATGTGGTCGTATTACAGGAGCTGTATAAAGCTCAGGGTTCTAGAGAGGCGTATCTCGGTGCTTGTGTGCGTAGTTTGAAACAGACAGTGACTCCAATACTCATTACCGAAACGTCAGGGGTCAATGTGGGTAGTTGAAAGTGTGCGCTAGTATTCGTGTTTGTATGAGAGAGGGTTTCTGTTTGTATGTGTGGGAGGGTAAATCACCACAGAACAAGTTTACAAGTGTAATTGTCGCGCGGGTGCCCCATAATTGATTTATTCTAGGCCTGTATTGCTTCTCGTAGTTTCAATTGTAACAGTGATTGCTTTTATGAGGGCTTTCAGTGATTGCGTTCGAAGATATCAATATAGTTTCTTTGTTGTTTCAGACCCAAGCAGTATTTTGGGTGACAAATTACAACGAAAAATGGAAGATCTTTGGCTAAACAGTCATATCAATTTTGTTACCCACCAAAAATGAACTTTATGAAAAGGTATCATACGCCGCGAACATATTTTTTTTCATGTAAGTTTTTAGAGTCTGAAAACTGTAACTACCTAATTATAGGTAAAAAAAAAACGACCGAGCTTTACAGAAGTTGCATAAGATGTGTAACATCTGACATCTTATATAAATTTAAAAGTACTTACTAAAGTATTTACTTATATTTTCTGAGTTTGGCTAACTTCCTGTTACACACTTCCGTTGCATTTCACGAAATCACTGCTGCAAATTGACTGAAAGCAACAGGAAAGATGTAACACATCAAAAGGAGAGCAGGTATACTTATACAAAGTATTTACTTATAAGCATAACTTGTGCACGAGTATAAATAGAATGTTCCATAAGAACTTTTATATCACCTACAAAAGTGCTGCTGTTACGCAGAAAAGAGCCATAAAAAGCACATCACATTTCGACTGTGACATTACAACACATTACATTTTGCCGATACGCATCCAATATTCGATATAGCACTCATACATATTTAATAGATATTTTCCCACAATGGGGTGGCCATTCACACCCGCTAACCCACAAGAGCACAGTAAAAAGGATCGGAATTACATTAATCTTATTTAGTTCCCTATGAGTAAGCGAAATTATTTGCTTGTCTCAATTACATTTATTGTAAGGGTGATCCTATCATAAACCAAAAACATACTCAAAACTATAAACTTCTGTTCAGTTTTCTTCTAAAGAGTACAGTATTGATTGATGAATCGAGGTCTTTTTTTTTCATAATTACTAGTAATTTTTAAATCTTCAAAAATATAGCCAATCAGGGGTAGTATTCGCCTTAAAATTTAGTTTTATTCTGCTTCCAGATTTATTTAAGGTATTAATTATTTATTCATCTGGTACTTCATATTTGTGCAAAAAAATTGATTAAATTGTTAGCAATTTATAGATCCGCTGTTGGAAGGACAAAGTTGGATACAGACCCGTAAGTGGAAGTCTGTAGTATCCAAATTTGTCCTCCCATCACTCATCTGGCGAAATTAATGTGACAACCTGTCAAAATGACGCAAAAGAGACTGTAGAAAATACACAGACGTGCCGACCGTCTCAATAAATATAAAGTGGATTTTAACATAGGTTTTAACTTGTCAATTTAACCACTTCTGGTGCCGCCTATCAACTGTTAATTGCCACCTACGCGGATGTTGAGGTCACTGTCTTGTCAGGTATATTTGCATGTCAGCTATGATGGCCCATTGCTACCAAGTGAAAGATAGTGTATCGTGTGTCACTGTGTCATTGGACGCCCACACATTTGAAAGACACATGATAGGCAATAATCCTCCTCTTCATAGGGACATTAAAATAGCCTACTAAAATATGCTCGAAAAAAAAAAGCATTCGAATAGGGAGACAAATTAAAAAGATTTATCTATATTGAAATTATCTTTATCATTGGCCAATTGGCCAGCAACTCTATTCACTCCTCCATCCAGTTAACTATCAAACACGAACTTTGACACCGGAACAACTCAGACTTATCTTTACCAAGACAAAACTCGACTTTATATGCCTTTATCACGGTATGTTTCAGCTTACCAGGTTCATTCTTTTCAATTTTCCTCAAATCGAATTTGACTGTAACATCAATCGAGTTCCCACATTTTCCGGGCGCACTTACACAATATCAATCAGGTTTTATTGGTGTTGTCGGGGCGTGTTGGAAGGGGGTGGGTAGTGGGGGGTGGGGTAGGACTATTTGTATCAATAACCTGTCAATGGGCTCGCGCCCGCGGGGACCTCTGCCCCATGCCGACACTTGCGTGCGCGACTCTACCTCCCTATGACCGCAGAGCTTTGATTGGAATTGCATTATGATACGCGTGCAAATTGAGATATTGATTGAAACATAATTTATTGTGAGAAATTGAATTGTGAATCGAGTGTGAGCACTGAGCAGGTCAATAATGAAGAAAAGTCAAATTAATTGAGTAATACTTACTACTAACATTTCATGGAACTACTAACGAAAAGAAGTTACAAATTTTGTTCGGAAAAATCTCGTTTGCATGTTTTTTTTTAAGCCAACAAAACAACCCATTTCTGAAGTGATAGAAGTTATAGCATACAATATGTTACTATGATCATAACAAAAAAGAAAAATTACGAGATCGTATAAAATAAAGGTAAAGGTAACGAAAAAGGTTCCATTTGCAAAGTTTTCTCGTAACACTACATTATCTGCTATCAGTGGCGGTCGACAAAGTAAAATTGGGGACACCTTATTTCCTCGGCTGGCTTGCAAAACACGTTCACGCTTCCCACCTATCCCCACATCTCAACGCTTATAGATACTATCTGTTACACCTATTAAGGACTCGTGTCTAAAAACAAGCTTTTTACTTCAATATTCATTGCGGGGCTTGTTCGCATGTAAGCTTAGAGGAACGATACAAAAGCAGCAGTAGTTCGGGAGAATTTCGGTCGGAGCGTAATTGGAGGTATCGTTTGCGAAGGTGTAATGCAGGATCAGGTGGGTGCCTTCTTCACGCCACTGCCGCCGATAACACGCTAATGCCCTCAACTTTGCACCGCAAGGGGAGGGAGGGGCAAGGAATGGAGTGGGAAAGGGAGGGACAACCATTCGTAAAGGAAAAATGGGAAAAGTCAGATCATTCGCGTTATTGAACGAGAATAACTTTATCGACTTGCATTATGCGCTGAGCTTTGGGAAAGACTCTTTTATCTATTTGAAACTGTTTGTAGGCAAAAAGCTACGAGATTATTTTTTTCACGGCCCTAATGTTTGCATTACCTAATGTTTAAAAATGAATAGGTATTGTAAGTAGATCCATATCGCATTGTTGTTCCACAAAAAAATACAACTGTGTAAATATCTAAATATTCATCATGGTGCAAACTTAATGTCGTATAAAGAGGTATTGTAGTATCTACATCACAAAATACTCTATAGGTACTTTGAACTACGTAGGTCCTATCTAACAAATGATATCAGTACTTATAGTCACAGCATTATTACAGCGTAACGCACACTTTTGCTTAAATATTTCAAGGGGCACGTTCAACGTTTCGCGTAAACGTCGGACCCACGATTTGTTCCGGTAGCTACTGAAGTAAGTACATCATATTTGCGGTAATAAACGTGAATTTATTGGCCGTTCCGTTTCAGTTTTACTGAAATGTGGAGATGTGTGGGCTGGCGATATTAGCGACTTCCACCCCATCCCTTTGTACGCGTATGTATAGGTAAGTGTTACGTGCGTATGATGCGTTGTATAAAACCTGACGTGTTCCTTACTTTACTGCCTATGTTTAAGCTTGTGCTAAACCTATATTACATTAAAATATATAAATGGTTTTTTTTCTTTCTCAATCACACTAAAAATTTCACAATACAGATTTACAGGTTAGGATCTGGAAAATGACGTATCTACATTTTATCGTCATACCATGCATAAGTAGCTAGTAATCATATAAAAAATAAGTCGAGAATAAGAGAGAGAGTATGTTTTTGTAATAACTAAATATGGCAACGAATACAAACTTACTACCTATCTTATACTCTTTATTTATAAGTTTGTAAAATACCAAAAAAGTTGTAGGCAGAAGATGGATACGGCAAGTCAAAGACAGAGCACAATGGCGCTCATTGGGAGTTTGGGAGAGACCTTTGTCCAGCAGTGGACTGCGATAGGCTGATGATGACATATACCAACGGATGATGTATGCAAACTTATTCCCAAACTAACAGACCTATTCGTTAAAAATGTATGCTTCGGCTAGATTTTTAAGCTAAACACAACAGGGAAGCGAGAGATGGAAAATTGACACCAACAGACAAAAACATTCCAGCTTCAGCTTATCACAGGATCTTTAGCATTACAGAGTGCGTCACGTCTCCAGACCACTATCGGCTTCTGAACGTCGTCGGTAAAGAGTGCGAATGTTCTTGAGAGTTCTTGAACAGAAGAAACCGGGTGTAAGTATTCTGGGCACGTTCGCGACTCGGGCCCGCATTAAAAGGGGATTATGAGCCGAGTGGCCAATAACAGGGCATTACGGCAAAGGAGCGCTGTCGATAATCCAACGTGGCTTTGTTTTGTAAGGTAGACGTTTAGTAAGGTAGAGTGATTTTTTTAATCGTATTGCATTGGAGCTTCTTAAATATGTGGTCACTTGTGTTCTGTATAAATAAATACCTACACATAAAACGCTCTCTCACATACTCTGAGGCTTCCCTGTGTATTAATGAGAAACCTCAATATTTATTTATGTTCTGTAACAAACAGTTACTCATATATATGAAATTACTGACTTCAATTTATGTAAAAGACTTGGACCTAACTGACAGACTGGCAAACGACTGGACGTAGGGACTTGAAATTGTGGGGTGTGATCGATAAGTTTGGCGCGTACCTACTAAGAAAGGAATTTGCTAATTCGCAACGTAAACGAAGTCTGGTGTCAACTAACTTTGTTTTTCACCCCGCCATTTGTTAATTTCGACCCTAATAAGGAAACAATGATTTACATTTACGGTACAATCAAAATTTTTGCGCTGAACCAACCCCCATCATCAGTTTTAATTATCTCAAGAACATTACCACCGACACTAAAAGCAAATGAAATATTCAGTCACACGTTAAATTCAATCAGACCTAATCAAAATTGTGCGACATCCCTACAATATCTGCGATTGGAAACAGTTTCACAAGCGATAAATTGTCTCGGGCCGTGTCACTGGTACAACATTTATTAGCTACAACCCAGATTAGATTAGTGTTGCACCCCGCGTCCTCTGGTGGTTCATACTTCCCGGGGGACACGAAATTTGTCCCAGTAATGTGGCCACGCGCCCGAGCTAATTCAACCCGCGAGCCCTTCATCTACGCACACACTACGAAACTTTCACCCTACATCCTGCGGCGGTTGCGAGTCCATTGCGTTGTGACAAAGAATCTTGAAACAAAAGATATACGATTGTCGCGCAATGGTTGTGTCGCTCTACAGTTGTATCTGTGAATAGTGATCAAGTGTGTAAGAGAACCGAGGACTATGTGACTGGAATCCCTCGCAACGCAGCTTCATTTTAATTGAATAGTGGCGACTGGCGGGTTGTTGTTTTCCTAGAGATAACTTTATGGCCGCTTTACATAATTGCTCACCGTGTCACACTAAATTGTTAGCATTTTGCAATCTGTCACAGTTTAGATTTGATTAATAGGAATATAAATAGCAAAAAAAGTCAGAGTATTAAAACTGTGAGTGATTATTTCATTTATGCAAAGTTATTGTGATTTGAGATAAAGTAGAAATAAGTCTATGTAAAATAAACCATCCACTGATTCTGTTTTTTTATGTAATGAGATTTGGTAGAGTCCTAAGTACCCACTAAAACAATTACACTTTACAGTATACACACACACATACTTAGTAAACATGTAGATCATAACAACACATAAACACATACATATATTATGTGGTACATACATAACCAGCCAATGATGAAATGCGAGAAATAGAAACTTCATCGTACAAAGTGAATAAAGTTATAGAGCTCTCTACCAAACATTACCTTAATTTCAAATGGATGAATGTTTAATGCAGGTGGCTACAGATGGCTAAGACTGTAACAAAACAAGGTCCTGTTTTGCATCGTAAGCTTGTTTCATTCCACCGTCACGCTACACCTACTGCCATCTAGCGAAACTCTACCAAACAACAAACAGGTTGTAAACGGAGGCAGAAAATGCTGATGTATCGAAATTGCTTATTTTTTTCCTACTACATCCATGAATATAAAAGCTTTGTCCTGACTGACTGACATACAACACACAGGTCATATTACTAAACGTAGAGTCAATTTCGAGGTTATGTTTGTCAAGAAGTGTAGCCACGTATTTAGAGAAAAAATACAAAGTTGTGGGTGGTGTCAGTTATAGTTTTAAGTTCTTAACAAAACCATAAAATAATTGTTATTGATTTTAAAGATTTTTTAAATGTTTTTTTACTATATGGGTTGTGCTCTGCGTCTCAGTGTTCGGTGTTCTTATTATTTATTTATTACTTATGTATAATATTATTTATTTGTAATTGTTTACTTTATTACCCGACTTTTTTTATTTTACCTTCATACGGTCAGTATCAGCGTCATAATAAAAATATAACTTTAAATAACTTAACCGTATGTATCGATGATATTTTTATGTAGAAACTGGCAGATTTTTCCTTTTACCGCTTAGGCAATGCAATATTTTTTTATGCGACTTCAGTGCGTCTCGAGTAACTTGTGATAGAAAATATAGAAGGTAGAGGTAAGTTAGGTACTTATCTACTAAATAAAATAAAGTAAAATATATCTTAACAAACATTTAATTTTTATTCTTTAGCAATATATTATTTTTAATAATTATAATTTACCTACAAAATAACTATGAACAATTATTAGACGATAAAGTACAGTGCATTTACTGTAGGAATTACCAAGTTATCTAGACAGCAATTTTCTACTCAATCAAATAATCTAATGTCTATACATAGATATAACCTACCTATTCTTATTTTCCTTTATAATATTTTGTTGTATTGCACAATTTAATTTCAGTGTTATTGTTTAACATGTTTCTTGTAACAGGTGGGTAACGCATGTTTTAAAACAAAAAAAATCTTATAAGTTTATATAGTTTTTTTGCGATTTTTTTGTAAACATGTGTCAACATTAAAATTTTAATGCAAACTTTGAATTGTAAATGTCAATTTATCTAAGACCTACTCTAGACTTATTACACCAATTTAAAGAACATTGCTACGAAACAAACTATTAGGAACATAATAACAATAATTACACAACCAATTATAACTTTATACATTTATACAATCACATTTTTTTTTGCTTCAAAATAATGATCCACTCTAATCATCTTGATACAGTTCACTGAACGGTAATACTTTACCAATGTATCAGATTCGTTCTCGTAAACTGGTTACAAATCTCTCAGAGATTCGTTTGAATGTTAGGAAATAAAGAGATCTGAAAGTGTTCGTTTTTTGCGCACTAAGTGGGGCTATGTGGCGGATGCGGCGTATGCGGCGGCATCGGGTGGAGCGGTCGCGGGCTCGGCGCACGTAGCGAGTCGGGCGAGGAGCCAGGCGAGCCGCGCCGTGCCGGGTACGGTGAGAACCGATGGTGGGCCATAGCCGCCGCCGGTAGGGCGCCCCCTGCACCTCCGCCCACGCCACCCGCGTACACCGGCCGTGGCAGTTGCAGCCCCGAGCCTGACGCGAGCTGCTGCTGCGCCAGCAACTGCGGCGCCAAGCACGCCCACTGCCCCCATAGTGCTGCCGCCGGCACCCCGTACAGTGGATACGCCGCCCGCAGGAACAGCTGCGACCTGGCAGCCAGGATCGCCTTCTCCTCCAACGTCAGGTTGTTGTTGTGCTGGTCCAGATCGAACGGCCGCAGCGGCGAGCGCAAGTAATGCTGCTCCGCCAACATCGACTCCATCGTCTCTCTGAAATCAAACAATTCCACGATTAGTCACTTCATCAAGTCTACGAATGTGCATGAGAAAGCGTGAAAAGTATCTACCTATGATAGACGGCACCGAGGCGCCTTTCATCGGGGAAGAATGATGTTCTGTCTTGCTCCCCCGTGACATAGAATCTCAAGAAACAAAAAAAAAAGAAATCTAAGTAAACAAATCAATGTAAAGCAAATTATAAGCAATTCGAATATCGTCCGATCGTGGCGAGAGAAAAGATTGGCTGGATTGTAAATTACGCGGATAGAAACGTTAGTTCACTCGAGTCTGTAATTAAGTCATTTGGATTGGCCAAGACGTTTGTAATAAAGATGGAGACATAATTATAGATTCAGAAGTAGAAATTAATCGGCCTCATGCATTCTTAGTAGATAATCTACGAGTTTCTGAGTGGTGCATGACTAATATAACATGCAAATCGTCATCAATCCGACTTATTTACCCACATCTTCAAATTTATCATAACAAACATGTTATTAATTATTAAGTTAGTGAGAATAAAAAAATAAAAACCAGACTACCAGTGAAAAATAAGCACTCATGACTAAAATAGTAGCGCTATGATATTTACCTTTCAAATTCAGTGAGACGTGAAGAGTCACGGAACCCTTTCGCAAATGGATTACTGTCGATTTTCAGCTTCGTGATCTGAAACAAAACAACGTATTACGTTTACCTTGGATCGTTTATTGAATCTTTAACTTTTTAAAGTAAACGCTACACTGCAGGAAGCTTTAATGAAGTACCAAGCAGGAAGTATTTTCAGCAATGCAATTAATTAAACTAGGCTGAAACTAACTTTATTTTAAAGCCCGTATAGTCAATAACTCGTTAACTTGTATACTTGATTCGTTTAGGTAAGTAAACGTATGGTGTTTACCACTGCCCAGTACAGGTAAAACTGTATAACTAAAAGCGTTTTCAAAATAACATTGAGCATGGACCCTTGCAGCCTCCCGCGGAGATTGCACACCAACTAATAAGGCTAATTTATTGTTGACATGTCACATCACTTGATCACTTTAGTGCCGTTATTACGTGACTAGTGATACTACTGCATTACCATATTGCAATTGCAGTCTTTTAGATGGAATAGGGTAGTTTGAAGTTTACACGCACTTATTTTTTATTTTATTTCTGATTTTATAACACTTTTTGAATCGCAGTTTTGCTGCACCGTATAGACTAAGTGAAACCCGGAAAAATGTTTATGCAGATACATGTATAAGTATGTTTAATCTAAAATTTGTATTGCAATTTGTGATACTTTAGAAAAAAACTTAAAAAAAAAACAATGCAACAAAATCATATTCTTTTAAAATAATGTTCTCATTATAAAGTGGCAAAGGTCGTAAGACCGGTAAGTCCATAACTCGCGCAAATTGTTACTGAGGAAATCGTTAAAACGGGCTGATGTGCCCATAAAGTAAATGTTTGATTTAAGAGAAGGACGAGGTGTTAAAAAATGTGTTTGGCAGAGCAGAGGCAGTGTTGATGAAAAATCGCCCCCTCGCTGCGAGGCGCCCCCGCTGTGTCTCCACACAATTTCTGAATAATATTTACGATAAACCCTCCGAGAAACCGGCCTCCATTAATAGCACCTTTCCTAAGGTCGAATTAAACCAATATTACAATTAATTTTAGCACGCTCTTGGCATTAATAAAGTGGAAAAAAACTTTGGCGATTTGCAATAAACAAGTCATCGAGAGCGCGCGGTGTCAATCTTTCATCGAGTCCAGTCGGCGACGGTAATTATCTGGCGATTGAGCCGTTCGGGCCGCGTGACTCGGCTAGGCACGCCGCGAACCGCCGAGCCGATAGGTACACCTACATCTCGGCTAATTGCATTGTTCTAACAACTCCGCACTAGCGCACTATGAAGCCGATGAAACTAGAGTACCTACTAGCTAGGCTATAGCATAACAAACTGTAACATCTGTGACTTTAAAATAGACGAACATCCGTACATCACGCAAACGAAACTTATGCTTCATTATTGTCGGACATTCCTCTCCTGTGACAATTAACATCTTTAATCTCCATTGGGGATATTTATTTTTTTGTTTGAAGTAGTAGTTTATGTGGAACGCGTTAATCTACTAAACTTCTTGATGAATGTATCGACTAACAATGTCACGCATCAAAGCGGCGTCATAAAAATAAGAAAATATTAAACTTGCGTTGAAAAATTTCATGAGCCATATGTGAAATTCAAGACTAATGAGTTCTAAATTTACAACGAATATCTGATAGAAAATAACGTTTGTCGAAATCTAAATAAGATATATCGATACAACATGTTGTTGTGGATAATGTTAAAAAGTGACAGCAAGCGATATATCATGAATGAGTGCATTGTCAGCTATGCATGAAAAACATTTTGGAAGTAATCTTATGAGTCACATGACAACAAATGGGTACGAGCGAAGTTCTAGAGAGGATTGGTTCCGCGCCCCTCGTGAGGCCGAGGGTCACAGGCATGTCATGATAGCTACTTACGCTTGCACACCCACCTGGCGAACGCCATTGACTACAATGGGAGAGCGCGTCGCGCCTGCGCTCAGAATGCAACGTAATAAGTGCGCTTACAATGGCTGTAGTAGCTGACAATATTGAGGTATCATGCAATTCATGCTTCATTACAGCTTACATACTTCACAACGCTCAAATTAAAAGAAGGTACTCGTATTGTTCCCAATGTTTTGAAATAAAGAAGAAAGTTATGTGGTCTTCATACGACAAAACTCAAACGCTCAGACAAAATTATTAGAAGCCCTCCGACATCTGACGTTTATTAGATTTAGAACAAACATTTGAACGAGGCGTGTCAAACTGCCTAATTTAAGTATCAACAAACATGCGCCTTGGGCGGCGGCTCCCGTTCACTGACAACATTAAAGGCGCCATAATGACATTATTCCGGGCGGGAAACAAAAAATTACACAAAAAGGTGTCAGGAAGATGAGCAAGACGCGACGCGATGCGACTGCCGCCGCTGGAAGATGCTCTAATTATTGCCATGATGCA
This sequence comes from Lobophora halterata, assembly GCA_932526365.1. Classification (NCBI taxonomy): domain Eukaryota; kingdom Metazoa; phylum Arthropoda; class Insecta; order Lepidoptera; family Geometridae; genus Lobophora; species Lobophora halterata. Next base: position 8,364,595 of record OW052001.1, on the reverse strand, counting down.
TTATTGGAATACATTTATCAAGCAGTGGAGATAATTAAGTGATCAAAAAAGAGACATAAATATCCGCTAAATTAGGGTTAGAATTTAAAGTTTTTATTAAGTACTGTATCTAAACATTATTCGGACATGGTATAATAAACTCTTTCGATCACTTAAACTAATTAGAAAACTTATAACATGATATTCTAATTAGCTTCCCTGAACAATAATTTGAAGGGGGCAATTTCCAACAGTCTAATAAATCAATAGACAAAAAGCTAAACCACTTGTCATGTAATCCGTGTAAGTAGATGAAGGCGCAGTGATGCGGCGAGCGGCTCGACAGGAACATCGGGAAATAAATAAATGTCACGTTAACATGCGCCTGCGCTCCTTTTGCTAACATCCCACTGATTGATGCAGTGCGCCGACGAGCGACGGCTCTCTTTTACCACAGACACATGTATAGCTTCTGGTATTTCCAAATTGAATCAAAGTAAAAAAAATAGTAGCTGAACTTTGTTGTGATAGACATTTAAATTTAAATTTTATTGATATTAGCTACTACTGGCAGCTTTTTCAGGTGTAGTAAGTATCAGGATGTGAGGTAGCTTTTGTCCTTTTCCTAAAAAAAACTGAATAAACAGAGATGCAATGCAAAATTTTAGTAGCTGCTGACTTATGATATTTCAATAGAGTTTTGTAAGTGCTATTTCTATTTATACACAGATTTCATTGTTAGAAATCTATAAGAATTGGTACTAAACGTGCGCAAGTCCATTAAACTTTGCATTATGTGTCGAACACATAAACTCTGTCGTAAGCATTTGATGAGCACTTTCAGCGATTGGGCGTAATGTCTGTTAGCATCTGGTAATCTATCAATATCTAAATGCGTTAGGCTACAAATAATTAAAAAGGTACCTACACTATTTCTGACATAAATTGTTAACGATTTGTGTATTTTAGGGTTCAGGGTTCGACAAGAAATTCGTAAAGTTTTGCCATGTCCGTCTGTCCATCCATCCGTATGTCACATGCATTATTTTCAGAGACATAAAACTTAATGAGGCTAAGAACAAAGTATGCACGCATTTTATGAGTTTAAAAATCATTTACCGTTGAAAAGAAAGTTTAAAATCTTTATTAAATTTTTATTAGATTTTCAAATTCTTACCCTATTTACTCCCAAAGAAGTATTTTTTGTTTTTTTTCCTACCCTGATATCACTGTTATCTTTCGGTTCATATACCTAAACTTTTTCGTTGTTTGAGTTTGAGCTTTGCTAAAAAAGGCGAAAAATTCAAAATAATTCTCATTAAGAACCGGGTAAAGTCACGGGTTACTAAGCTATACCAGTCTCGCGGTAAAAGGTTCGCACAGCACACGGAACGACCTACAGCTGCGAGCTGTAACGACGCTTTCGAGAAAACCGATGCTTTATTGTCAATAATTCGTAAACGCTCTGAAATAATGAACACTGCATGTGCCATCAACAAGTACCTACAACTGGCCGAAGTGTGATAATATTCCCAGAAATATACGACAACGATCGAGCAAAGCTGTTCGAATAGAAACTTATTTAGTGATTGTAACTTTCATTCAAATCAGACTCAATTTAGTTTCACATAGATAAAAAAACGCGATTATGTGCGTAGTCATCAATCAATGTATTGGTATATGAGGCCTGACTGACTGACAGACAACGGACAAGCCAAACCACTGGACTTAGAGACTTGAAATTTGAAGTTTATGTTTGGCAAGAACTTAGGCGCATACTAAGAAAGGAATTTGTTAGTTACATAAACGAAAATGCGAGTGTCAATTAGTATTTTCAATAGCTATAAAAGGCTTAGTCCTGATTTAATGACTGATAGACAAGGCACAGGCTGAACCACTGAACGTAGATACTTGAAACTTGAAGGGATGTTTGTCAAGAGCTAAAAGTGCGTATGAGGTAATGAAATTTTAATAATTTACAATGCAAACGAAGTTGCGTTGAGTCAATTAGTAATAAATAAAAAGCTTGGTCCTAACTGACTCCCACTGACTAACAGAATACATATGCCAAATCACTGAACGTAGAGACTCCAAATTATGAAGATGTTATCTTCAAAAGTGTGTGTATTGAAAGTACTTAGTAAGTATTCTCATACTTAGTTGTGGGTATCAGCTGGTGGTAATAAATAATGTTCCAATCGTAATGCCCATTTTACATAATTCCAGTAGCATTCAAGTGCTGGATTCGACAGCTGGACTGGAATGCTTACTGGAATAATGTGAACCGGGCATTAAGTATAAAACCTTTGATTATTTACTCCCAACTAACACCAATATCTTGCATATAAGCTTTGTAGCATATCTTTTTGTAACTCATGGATCACAGATCTCGGATACTTTCGGCTGTCGGTACATTCTTACTTTAGGGTTATACAGACCTCTTATGCAATCGATATAGCGCCAAGTGGTCACATAGCATAAGAGGTTTGGAGCAAAGTATAAAACATTAAACCATTGAATGAACAACACATATGAATTGAAATTTCATATATTTTCAGTTCTCAATGCAAACTCGTATAGCCACCGAATTCAAACCCCGTCGTCTTCATCCAGAACGTCGATCAGTTGTAAGCTCTCCTGGATTGTTCCCACAGACAAGATCAAATTCATAGAGTGAAGATTGTATAAATCTTCTGCAACTTCTGCTATAATCTTGATTAGCATTCTGCACATCCACATTTCCTCTGTGCGTAGATTTGCTGTAGGTATTTTGCATTTCGGTAAATTCAATTTTGGGATGAAGGTAGATGATCTGTTGCGTCTCTGCTCAGTCTGATAAGAAGATCTCTAAGTGGGCCGACAGTTAGGATAATATCAACTTTACATTCGTGTCCGATATTTCTGCTATATACTCTAAATAACAAAGAATATGCTATTTGCCACATTTCAAATTTTCTCTGCTATATAGATTCGGTTCATTGATAAAATTATGGTTTGCTTGTTGAATATCAAATCAAAATGAAATTGAAATGTCTCGAAAAGTCAGTATTTGACGTTGAATACCTACTGTTTTATTTTGAATAGGAAAAGAGGTTCACTAATTGGTTTAATAGTTTTAACTTTACATGACACTGATGTATTATAGTACGACGACACACGGCTTTTTTACATGGTACACGCCAGCGACTTCGCTTGTAGGTAGCATGAAAAGTCGCCCAGTGTCATCGGCGTTTTTACAATCTGCGTGTTGACAATCCTTCCCGAAAGGTTATACGCTAACACGCTAGCTTTTAAAAACGCCAACAATCAGCGTGTAAAAAAGCTTGTGTGTCATCGACGCTTTTAAGCTGAGTTTTGATTTGTTACAAAATTAAAGTAATTGAAGGCTCGACAGCTACGGTACCTATGTTACAAATACTTACTAAGTTTTTCTATAGAAACTCGGTGCGCAGACGCAATAAATTCAGACGGCCGCACACGACGGCTCTGCGTGACGTCACACCTCAAGTGATCGATGGCACGAGCAACTGAGATCGTACTACTATTGCCACTATAATATCTCGCGAGAGAGAACGGGATGGAGTCCCAATAAATAAATTCCATCTTAAATTATTTTAAATCCACTCATGATCAAGTACATTGACTCCTTGTATTTTTGAATTATGTGTCTTCGTGTTATCGAGCCTTATTATTTATTGAATGAAAATAAGTTGTATGGCTACTTTGTGAATAATATCATAAAGCATATTGTAATTCAATTATAAATCTGATACTGGTTAATTTTCCATTTGAAGCTGAATTTGATCTCCACAGCAAAGCCACATCAGTACATTTTTTTGTTTGTGACAGACCTTCGATCTACAACAATCTCACCAAGAAACTATGTACCTTTATAGATAATACGTGCTTTCCAATTTCAAACATGGTCGATATATTTTTCAAGCAAAGTATCCAAATGACAAAATGATCACAGACAAACATAAAGGTGTGCATTGAAAAGAATGAATCGATTATAAAAGAAGAAAAAGAAGCTGGCCGGAGGTGCGCGGGAGGAACTCATGACACCTGACCGCAGCCATTTTGGCCCATGAAATATGTTTATTTGTCATGGCTCCCCTTTGTTATTGAAATTGTGTTTGCCTTTACTCCTTCATTATATTGTTCGATTATACTCTCGTAGAACTCGTTTGTGGACATTACAGCTTCGAAGATTTTAGAATATTGATTGTTGATACTGAGAAATGAGATATAAATTTCAATTAAGCACCTATTGAGAGGGCTCGCGTCTACATGCGCATGCGACTGTAACGCAGTTATTTCCGTGATTATCTCCTCAAGTCGTAATAGTAGGTAGAGTTGGGCATGACCAACACGAATACAAACACGATTTCTCTAATCAGTTTATTTTACCGTTTCTTGGCGTCTGACATTACTTTTCTTACTTCGCGTATTGAGCTTTATTTCTGTCCTTTTTTTCCTCTAACTTTATTAATCAAGCGGAGCTTAGTATACCTAATGCAATATAATTTGTGGAATGTTTACCTATTTCGTGTAAACCTTTTGCGAATGTTAAATTCCTATTTTAATTTAGCAGGTTCAATTTCATATTTTGTTACTTTTACAAAAGGATAATAGACGAACCAATCGATCATAACAAATTCACAAGTCATCGGCTTATAAAAAACAGCTTTGTGTGCATTGAGGATGCGTAAACGTTAACAAACATTGTCACCTCGCAGCGAGTCGAATTCCTGACAAAGGATTCTACAGAATACGAGCATCGTGACAATGGTGTGGTGGGTGTAAAAATGTTAAATATTGAAGCAGGTTCTCTCCGCTCCGCTTTCCCGGGAAACCGCCCCGCGGCGCGCGCGCCGGCGACGCTCCGTCTCACACCGCGATACACACAAAAAACACAATTCATAGCATTTTTTGTACCAAATGTTTTATCTCATCTCAAATCGACGAATGATAAAGCACCAATAATGATGTTTCATTTCGAATCGAAGGAACGAAATGTCGCAGGCGAATAAAACGGTGACAATTTTTTAAACATGAAACGATCAATTTTATATTTCGTGATATTCAAAGTGGGATTATAGATTTTAATCGGGGTGTCTAAGTGGGCACCTTTAAGTTATGCGGGCATAGTCATATCGATCTCGAGCGGCTCGCACGGCGCAGGTGCAAACATGCTAAGTGTATTCTTATTGTTGTAAGGGATTGGGTTATCAGTGACACTATCTCTGGCGTTCGACAAATGTTGTAGCTGTCAGAGGTGTGACGTCAGCCAAATCGAGGCAGGTTGCGCCTGCGATGCCGCGGCCTCCCGCGATCTGTGATCGAACGGCCGATATGCATTTCACAGTAAGAAGTTTCAACTTAAAAATTACCCAGCACTCCATTTACTTTATTGCACATAAAACAATTACATTCAGTTTTAAAAACTACAATATTAGTGAATGTTTCTATGTAAGAATAAAAATACAGTAAACTTTTACAAAGCAGACAACTTTGAGAATTCTAAAAATAATGAAAACCGTCTCTGGTGCAACGCATAATCATAAATCATTAGGACGAACATAACGATACGTAGACTAGTAATGGACTGCGATGTCGCTAGGTGGAAGCCGTAAATCTAGAAACGCGTTAGAATCAATGGAAATCAATAATCCTCGACTCTGGGGAGTCGTTTGGAGCCGACTGTAGAGATCTATGTAGAGTCTAGGCGCGTTGTTGATAGCAAGCTCTGTAAATCACAGCCTATACAGATTTACCTACCTCTTTGATGGAATAATGAGGGAGTTTTATGAGTCGTTTTTCTAATTTTAGAAATCTTAAGAAAACATGCTATTCGATAACTAAGGTATGCAAAAGATCTGTCGCTTTCTGTAGCAATCCCAAAGCCAACCTGCTCGGTTTGATGTACCTACTCATGATTATGCTTATCTTTAAAACCCTTAGTTCCATCAGTATGGGTGGTAAGAACGAAACTGAAACATCTAATGTTACCACTAAACTGAAACTTGAAACAGCTAATTAACGAACGAATGGAGATTTATGTACCGCGTTGTCGAAGTAAAGTAACTTCCTTTATGAACCTCAAAACGTCCTAATTATTTTACTACGAGAGGCAAAACGAGAAGTACGGAGACGCCCAAACGCTTTTGTGACAGAGAATTAATTGCGCGTGGCGACACATGCGGCGCGGGCTCGCAACTAGCGGGTGCATACGCGGAGCGGTAGCGATAACATTTGTTGAACATGATAATGTAAGCAAACACAATAAGGACCAAAAATATTAAGGAAAATACTTTATACGTCTCGTTTCAACGTGTTGATGGGGTAAGAGTGGTAAAAGTCATTGATAGGAGGAATTTCGTGAATTATGCAGGCACTTTCGTAAGCTATTAATTTTATATGTTAATGGTGGCATAATATTACAATGTAATATGGAATGTGAACGGCGGAGTCGCGACGACGACGACAGACCTGATCTAGTTGAACATTGTCTAGGCTTTAAATATAGCTCGGGTGAAAACTTGAATCGTCAGTGTCGAGCGCACATCAGCCGCGCTGTCCGTCCGTCGTCAGCGACGCCCGCGTGTGGCCGACCGATACACAAAAATTATGTGCCACCTCCCTTTGTTCAGAGTGGACATACCTTTCAGCGAAATGCAATTAGTGCCACTGAAATAGCCATCGTCGATAGTCACCCAACGCAATGCGATTTGAAACGCTCGTCTCTGATCTATTTTAGATATCAAATGATAGAAACATGAAGGAGATTTGTGATGGAAAATAAACAAGTCCGTGATAGGTGTAACGAGTGCCAGAGCTGTCTACTTACGAGTTGGTTCTGGTAAGCTGTCACCGCCGTAAAGACGCACTCGGGGAAGATGAAAGTCTTGAATTCCTCCTGGTCGAGGTCGGTGATGGGCGCGTTGACGGCGCCTTCTCTCCGCAGCACCAGATGGATGCGCGGCTGGTATTTATGCATCGAATTCAGCACCAACTGTAGATGGAAATAACGCTTTATTGCCCGCTATTATTTTCTTATAATTTACCTTGTTTTCATTTGAATCGTTTGTATTCTGATTTAGCAAAATATGGTCTACCTATAATTATTTCACCGACAACACCATGCAAGATTGCACTTAAATTCTTATTTGAATTAATTTGGATGACTCTATTAATCTGGGGTTCGACTTTCAACGTCTTGTGCAAAAGAAATAACTTTCATTACCTGTCCATTCTTGTCCATCTCGTTGTTGGTGAGCTTGACCTTCTCGAAGGAGACGACCTGCTTGCGCAGCTGGTCGCCGGAGAAGGGCGAGTCGGGGTGCGGGTAGAGGCGCGCGGGGGCGGGCGGGTCCGCCTTGCCCGCCACCAGCCACGAGGAGCGGTGGTACGCGTAGCGATACCGCTTGCCGTCCACGGGTACCACGTCCAGCAGAACAGCGTAGCGCGCCTCCGCGCGGCACCCCGCGAACGACACGCGCACCGTCGGGAACATGCGTCTGCACAAACAATACCCTTCATTATCCTCTATGATTTAAGTAGGTATTGAGCTAGCCAACACCTGCCTAGCAATTGCACCAATGATGCAAAATATTTTAATGATTACTCTACCATATGTGCGCGTTTATTATAATGCGTGAAACATCGATATTACTTTAAACACACCTTTCACTATGGACTTCTTACGTTCCATTGTTGTGTTAAAGCGTGAATTTCCACATTAACGCAATTATTCGACAATTACTTGCTTGAATAAAATAACTGCACGCTGAAAGCGGCACAAATGAGCTTTTTCTTATTACGACAAGAGTTATCGGATGACAAAATAGCGATAGCAAATGAAATAAATAAAGAACAACACTCTGACTGACTATCAAATCATTTTTATTAAAATAGTTTTCTATACAAAGAAAACACTGTATATGAATAGATTCTTTAGGTAGGTTATATCATAAGTTAATTCTATAATAAGTTAACTCTTCCCTCACAATAGTAAAGTTGTGTTCAAGTATTTCGTTATTTTTTGGCTCTCCCCTCTTCAAATACATCATCAACAAAACAATGGCACTATATTACAAAAAATGGTAATAATATGTCAGTCTCTTGAGTTGAAAGTCGATTCCATTTATATCAAAGATGTAAGTAGTACCGTAAGATGCATCATAAATAGTTTCATACGACTTTGAGTCTAAGCTGTCGTTCCCCTTCCCCTCCTTAACGGAGACATTCTTTAATGTCTCCCTTCGAGAAAGATGAATGGGTAGACATTTTTGTAAAGGTGTATGTTTTTGTACAGTGAGTGAAATTGCTTGTGGTTGGTCGACATAATAGCTCCCATTACAGTCATGTATGCCGATGTGGTTTCCTGTTGTCATTCTCAATTTATAAAACGAGGGCTGCACTTACTCAAAATGTTTTCATAAAATCATGAGGTGAAATAATTCACAACCAACACTCAGGGAGAAATCACTAAAGCTACAGAAACTGATCGAACGATAATAAACTCGTTGTGAGCCGAGTTGAGTGTCACAAAAAGTGGTGTCGGTAGCGCCCGCGTGAAACACTATCTCCTAATCGACATAAAATGGTAGTCATTGATGCGGCGGGAACGGAAACAACAAATCTTGTGTTGTAAACTGAGACGCGGCTTCGACTATCAGCCTCTCACTTTTTTCATCGTACCCGCGAGCGTGATGGCGGAGATGAGGCCTGACAATTCGCCATCGGAGCTTGCGTAACGTGGAAATGGAATGTGGCTTCTGACCCGCAAAATATCACACAAACATTCAAAGCAGATGATTTCCGACCACCCAAGAGCGAACTGTGACTTTGAAGACATATTATGATTTACAATAGTTCATGATTGAGCTGATTTCTCCGAGAAAATATTTCAATGCGTACAAATTAGTTGTAAGCATCGTTGTTACTTCAACATGACGTTGGAAGACGTGAGGAACTTTTCTAACGATTTTACAAGATCGAGAGAGAACGAAATAAGAGTAACATTAAAAAGATTTATGTGCGTTTAGCCGTGGTCGCGCGTCGATTTGTGTTACGCTTCTTATAGCATCTTCGAAGCTAGCTAGTGCATGGAGCACGGGCAATTGCACGCGTGCGTTAATGGCGACACTCGCCGCACTCGCGATATATTACCGTAATGATATATGGCCCCCGACGTCGTCCATCATCCTACCACCCAAAAGTTAGCGGAAAACCGTCTGAGAGCAAAAGAATTACGCACACATGAGTCGCTTTAATGAGCAGATACTGAAGACAGAAATAAGGGCCACCCGTTTACAACGCGACTTAATTGTTATGACATTGTTAAAATGCATCTGCGAGTAAAATCTGGATGTTACCCATAAATTAATGGCATCGCTAGGAATTCATACGAAGGATGCAAAGTGCGGATTCCGCGGTTGCATCTACTGAGTCTGTTTTTGGTGCTATATTCCCAAATAAAGCTAATTCTAACGTGATAATTACGTGGAGCGGAGACGAAGCAAGGGTGGAATTAGTGAGATTGTGAGTTAAACGAGCGCGAAGAGTTGCAGCAGTGCGCAGACGCATGTCGTCTTAATTAGGAAGGCACGAGGCGAGGTGCGAACTCGTCAATCATTGTTTCCCTCGACGTCTAATTTGATAAATCTACTGCACGGACTATTGAAACTTTGCCGACCATGCATCCTTACTCAGTAATATTTTTTTCTTATAAGATTGCTGTGATTCGTTATTATCAATGAGACTCTATAGGTAATCTAGGCTACTACTAATTGTCATTAAAATGTGCTGAATCATCCATCTCATTTCACATCTTATATAGGTATACTTCTAAGAATAAAATAAGGAAATAATGATATACATGGAAATATTTACTATAATAATTATTGAGATGAAAATTGGCTGAAAATGATATTAGTCTCAACACCTCAAAGCCGCGGCGAGCAGCTAGTAATTAATAAAACATCAATAAAACTCTGTTGACTCGTAAAATATTAAAATAATCTAATATTTCCTTATGTCGTAGAAATAAAGCATAATTTGATTTTAATTGGAGTGGGTGAGTATTATAAAATTATGACTGTACGTTAGCGCGAGATGTGATTATGCAATAGCTATGCACACCATTAGCGCAATGTTATCACGTCGTGATTAGAGCATGTCTGATGGCACAGCTTGTCAAAATCAGCTAGCATACTTCCCGCTATGCATTCTTTAGCGATAGCGATGCACAACAAACGTATCTAAATATAAAATAGTAGGTGATAGGTGTATTTTTAAGCAAGATTTACGACGTAAAATCAGAGAGAATTCACCGAGACAAGATATAAGCAGGTTACAATTATGTGACAAAATTATTATTATAGGAACAGTACCTACCACCACACACTTAAGTTGTTATCTATATCTCAGAAAAACCCGTTATTAAAATTGGACAGGTATTTTAATGTTAAAACTTAGGCCTAACTTAACTAAGTACACCAGCCATTTCATTTTGAGCTGAGCCATGGAGTAGCCAATCCGAGCAAGCCACCGTCTAATTATACAGGAGCGCTTTATTAATAGCAATTACACCCGCCGCCATATTGCCAACGCGATTTAATTAACTCGATCGTTGATTAGAGACAGATGGCGCGACATTGCAAATCTGCTAGGCCACTCATTAGCGCAATTTTGATGAAACTGGCTCCTTATGATAGATGCTGATCAGTGATCTTAGTCTTAAAAGCTTGCTGGATCCCATTGTCGGGCAAAGGCCTTCCTCCCCTCTTTCCATTCTTCACAAATTACAGTCCTTTGATCAGTGATCAGTAGCAATTTTTTTCTTCAGCGTTATGTTATTCCTATTATGTTTTATGAAAGCAAAACTACCTTAGTAGAGTTTGTATACCTACTTAATTATATTTTGATAATATTAGCTACAGGTAAAATTATATTTTGGCTTCAACCTCTAGCTAGGAAGTGAGGAACAACATATAGGTAGGTACTAGGTACAGTTGCTATAACTCTTTGGTAGTATCACATTACCTTACTTGAACACTTGAACAGCATTGCATAAACGCGTTCCCAGCGCTCTCGACGCTTACGGCAAATTAGCGCTAATAGTGGGTCTTACAGCTTTAAGTGATTTCTGCCGGATAATAATCCCAGTGACAACAATCCATGTCGGTGGCCAATGAATATTTCATAACGGATAATGAGTATTGCTATCTGAATGATCAGGAGCTAGATGATGTAAGAAAATACCTACCGCATCGACTGCGTAGAATATAGAAATAGATAAGAGGATTCCACCCATATCACACCGTCGATTTCCATCAGGTGAGGTGGTGGTCGAACGCTTGTCTATTGCTTACTTACTAAAAGCTTGCTAAAAGTATATATACTTTTAGCAAATAATTTATAATATATAATAAAAAGGCCACCCAACCAAGTCTGTCGACGCACTGCAAACGCGTTTTTTTAATTATATAAATTTTAGTGCCTACCTACTCATAATTTTTCAAAATTTAAGTCTTAGTTTTTAGTACACAAACTCTACTGCTTAAGTTTCAGATTTTCGGATATTTTAGTATTTTCTTACCATTTTTTAAGAACCCTGAAAACTAGAAAAGCGATCTGTACTGATGTCGATCAAGGCATCCAATAACCATAGAATAACTCATCTTTTGACGGCTCGTCAGATACTCGGTGTCGAATGAACTGACGAGTCGCGTCACGGCCACGACTTATCACCGAACCGACATCGTCATGCGATGAGCCAAACCTTATTGAATGGCCTGATGCCTTTGAAATCTTACTCCTCCTGAAACATCTCTCACGTCTAAATGTAACACACAGTTATACGTCAAGTGTGTCAAAATAGTGAAGAGAAATAATGGGGTTGTCTGAGAAGCTCATAATCCTATCTTCGTTGTATTTTTTCATGTGAACTCATAACTGTAAATATTTCTAATTTTATAACAGCTAACAAAACATTTTTCATTGATCGTACTAATTTTTCTCCATAGAAAATATTCTGCATGGTAAACAAATAATAAAATCAAGTTTGTAAGTTAATTTTCTTTGCCGCAGAGAACACAGGTTGTATAATCTGAGATGTGATTACGGAAAGGGCGTATCAACGCGCTGACGGGTGACTGACGCGATGACAAATGACCCGGCGTCAACTGTGATTGCCGAAGAACAGTGCCCTCATATCATGATGGAGACATCATTCTGAATGAAAGGACTAGCTGATTAATTACTACAAACTCAACAGTCTTTAACTATAAAAAAAATAAAAAATCTTACACGGAATCAAATTATTGTCTTCTGTCAGTATTGCCACATTTACCTTTTAGTTTTGCTCGTGATTTGAGTTTCTGATAAAATGTCGAAAGCTGCTTTTAAATATTTAAACATGAGCAATGTACTCATCAACTAATATTGCTACTAAGTATTATTAAATAAAAACCCTACATATTTGGAAGGATACAAGAAAAGAGATTGATGTGAATTAGAGGCATCTAATGAGCAGTTGGGCGTGGCTAGGCGGCTGAGCGCAGCGAGTGATATATCGCTCTTCCTGGGAGGTCTGGGTTCGAATCTGCTATTTCGACACTTGCACGATTTTGTCAAGTCCATTGATTTATATCTCTATCGCTAGACGTAGCGGCGAGATCGGTGATAACCGCCGCTAAGACGAGCTGTCACGGAACACTTATTGACCCACAAAAACTATTCAAATGTTGTGCTAACCATTTGTGAAGAAACGCAGTTTAAAAAACCATAAAACGTGATTTAATACTTGTTACTAATGGACGTTGTAGAGTGATTGATAATTTTGACTTGAGTGCTTTTAGTATTTACCTAGGTCATCTTAGTTTTTGAAATTGTCTCTACGTCCCCTGTATTAGATATGCCACGTTCACCTTCGTTTTGCTCTGAACTGACAAACGTAAAATTATGAAGGAGACGACAACATGATCGCGCGTAGCGAATAAAACATTTGTACAGTGCGGCCATTATCGCACAGCAGATGTTGCATGTAAGTATTTATTAGCAACGTAATTAGTGAATCAACAAATATTAGTTGTGCGTACCATTTTAATTGTGTACAATACCTAATGACACAGTAGGCTTGCTGCCTTTGTGTAGGCTCGCGCTTGCCGCAACCAGCGGAAGTGAAAATTACTGAACAAAACAATGCTGTTAATTATTAGGTGCGATGAGAAATAAGGAACATGTTTTTGACGAAATAATCCGTATATTTCTTCAAGAATATTTAGGAGAAATAAAGACGTCCTATCTAATCGGTCTATTTGAATTAGTACTTTGCATAGGATATGAATAGGTAAAATTCTAATGATGAGATTATCCGATTGATCCTTCTAATATTATAAATGCCAAATTTTATGAGGATAAAAAGATGGAGTAGCCCTGTGTCATTGACGCTTTACATCCAAACGTTGGGTCTGGACAGTAGCCCGTTCAATCCATTCCCCACGAAATATTTTGCGCTGTTCGCTTATAGAAGTTTTCACCTCAATAATGAGAATGCTGGTATAAATATATTGTGATAAAATACAATAGGTAGATAAGTTCATAATACGTATAATTTGTAGACGACAGCTATCGGAGGCGGAGCGCTGCAACCGCGCGGGATTCCACCAGCTCGTTTTGTTCTATTGTTGAGCTGTTCGGTCCGCTAATGGTGTCACATTGCAAACAGTGTCAGGAGACGACTCTTTTATTTTCCGATTATTTTCGTCGATACACATGTTTTGAAGGTGAAGAGCTTTAAGTTACTTTAGAAAACCTTTTTTTTTCTAAGAAACGTTTATTGTATTTGCTCATTTATTTATGTATCTCCAGTCCACTTCATTCTTACAAAACATTATCGACAAACGAATGACTGAGTTTACAAAAGGCCGTTAGAAATAAGAGGTAGCTCAAATTATTTAACAAACTCGATGGCATGTCAGGGTGCGGTCTCTCCTCTTTTTTGCAACTTCTGGATTTTTTGTCCAGAACCAGCCAGAAACTGCAATAATAATCAGTTCTAGTCCGACAGAACTGGTTATTGTATACTCTCAAATTAAGTTTGAAATATGTAAGTACCCACTTACTTTTTAGTTACCTCATTTCATTTCCATAAACGTGAAAATCCACATGTCAATTTTACAATTTTCAACTACCTGAGATAAATTCACCGGCGCATATTTTATAGAACATAAACCTCGCAAGTTATTCCTTGCAAATCCGGCGCTAATACCCACAAAGCCTACAATTCGGAGTCACGTACATATCTAATAACTTTGCATAGGTATGTGCGACACACCTGGATTCGCCTCCAAAACTCTGTAAGGAGTTTCGCAAGTCGACACCAAAATAGGGAAGTTTGCCGACAATATTGCGAAAACTGTCGCCTTGTGCCTTGCACCTCCATCGTCTGCCGGAATTCATAACAACGTACCTACTTACATAGGTAGGTAGTTTGTAACTAGAATATACAACAAGGTTTTTCTTGTCATTACTTACTCTATATGTATAAACCAGTGGATGTTTATGAATCAGTACTTGAATTATATTAATATTAATTAATTCAATAAATTATTATTCATAGCACTTAAGAATCTGTAAAAGTGACTCAGAAATGCACCCGGTACCTATTGACGTGATAAAAATTAATAGATATGGTTATCTAAAACCTTATTGGGGTATGTTCTGTAGGAAACTATTGAAGTTGTTTTATTAACGAATAATTGACTGAGTGCAATACATATGAATTATTTAATAGTTTAAGACCAGCAAATTGGCGAGTGAAAATTGTGTCCTGAGTAGATTACTTTAGAAATTATAACATATTAGATACTTTTTCTCAATTAAAACCAACAAGCTTTTAAAAAATAAACGCTCTTCAAAATAAAAAGGAAAGAGCTCAATAGAACATTTATAGAAAACTCAAGGAAACCGTTACTGCAAGTCTGTAGCTTTCAAAATATCGAGCATATACGTGCAATTTCCCAGTAATACTAAAATATAACTAGAGAATTTAGCTTAGCCACGTATGTCAGCGTCTGGCGGGGACGTGCCCTATGTCTGCGGCCGCTAATGTCGTCAGTTCTGGAGCCTTAGGGGTAAGGCGGGCGGGCGGGCGGCAGGGCGGGGGTGGCTCACGTACCGACTGTTAAAACGCTACATGTCAGCAGGGTGGGGCTCGTCTCACTTTGTAATCGCTGTGATGGAGCCATGTTGATAATGTCGTGACCTGTATCGTAAGATAGAGTTGGAGTTGGTACTCATAACTAACGCAAACGTTCGTTTGAAGATGTTCGGTGGGTTAATAGCACTGCCTTACTCAAAAGAAAGACTGCAAACGAGAAAGCTATAAAATAAACCTACTAATAAATGATAATTATTTAAGTTTCATTCATCGTTTAGCAAACCTGGGTAGGGATCTAGCTCGAGCAGCTCGCAAAAGCTCAGCTCGGGCGCCGCACTTACCCCGCTCTCACTCTGTCATTTTGTAGTAACCAAAAATTCTGACTGCACTGATACAACGTAGTACCTCTTCTGAAATACCCACTTAGTTTTTTTGGTACTTTAAATAAAAACTTGTGGTGTATGAACATCAAACCCTATAACTATACTCACACATGAGAATAGGTTTGACAACCAGCATGAGGCTTGGAAACCTAGCGCACCACATAGAAACCATGTAATTTTCAAATAAGTTAGTCATTACGGAAAACTGTTACTGCATTATAGCCTGTAAGGAGCAAAGCCTGCCATTAGCAATAACTGCTTTTATAGTAACGCACACATGAAAACTACACAGGGTGTTCTATGACTGGAATATTTAAATAGATCTACCGAATTCGGAGAGAATGGTGCTAATGAATTAGGCAATTATATTTCCTTCATTGTATCATTACCATTGTAAGGGATATTTATGTTATGAGAAAGAGGGATTGAAGCATGGATATGCAAGTATGGATTGACTTGCTTAGAACTGACACTTTGCATATTATGATATTTATGCCGTGGACAATCAACATCTACAATAAAAATTTCTTCCACGGGTGAACAGAGTCGCACGCGGATCAGCTACTAACACAATAACACAAAAAATAATCAAAAAATAATGGGTCACTTTTTATAATAAGTACATTTTGCATGTTCACAACAACAACTGTTAACAATACCAAGATGTTTCTTCATATATGAAAACATTAGATTACCTACTCAGTTTCTTAGTCTCTATAGAAACCAAGTAATTGAGTGATCTAATATTTTATATTGAATAGAATTGTACTTATAACTAATTTTATATTTAAATAGTTTTGGACACCCTAGACAGGTAATGCCTACGTGATACAATCATGCGGTTTGTCATTGTAGATAGGCATGTCTCACATAGGTAATTTCCCATCCGAGAGTTATGCGAGCACATAGGGGGACGGCACCGGATGTCAACAACGGAGGGAGGTCTGAAGTACTTACCTACATAAACATTTTCCGCGTACTTGCTTCCATAAATTAGTTCTCGCGAAGGCGCGGTATAAATACCCGCGAAACGCCGCGCTAGCTCATTACCTACTAATAGTTTTACTTATCGGCTTCCTGTAAGCTCCACAACAACTGCACGCTCATGAATCGAGAAATGATTCGCCTAAACTAGGGTTCTGTCATCCTGTTTTGATAGTACTAAATCTTAATCTTTCAACTCCTTAATATACAAATTTATAGATAACCCTTATAAAACTACACCTTGTTATTATGCAGACAAAACAGTCGTCAAAATAATAAGCACCTCGATACACAACAACTGGCAGCGTGTCGGTGAGAATTCCAAATTACACCACACGGAGTTTCCTAAACGTTCATATCTAAATAAAAAGTTTGACAATCACCTATCATTACGGGAGGCGTCGACCTAACGCGCACACAAAGGGTGGTGGCAACGAAGGAAACGACAAAAATTAAAAGTTTCCTCAAAACAAAACAACAGCTGTCATATTAAACCTTCAAAATAAAGATTACGAATGAAATATTCACGGTGAAAGCGGGGCTCAGCCCGTGGTTATGTAAATAAGTGGCTACGAAAATATACATAATTAGTTTACACGTTTTCTCGAACCCCCTCCCCGCGGCATATGCCAGGGGTGCGGGGAGACATACTTGCTAAGGGTACATTAACATGAATCGCACATAGGTATACAAGCTGATTTTAAATAAGTATACCGCATGTGTTTACTTCACATACTTACTCAGACCGTACAAACAACAAAAAGGGGTAAGGGCTTGAATTAATAATGAATTGACATGGAAATGAAATGAAAAACAAAAAGGATATATCCGACAACATTAAAACACTTTAATTTCCATTTCATTAATTAGCGATTAATATGTACGATATCAAATAAACTCGTAATTGACGGTAGGTATAATTACAATAAAAACTCAGTTGACAGTTGTACGAAATGGTTAATTTCTACCTACTAAAATGTTCCCAACATTAGTAGGTAAAAGTGGGTTAAATAAAAGCCGCAATTCACTTTCTCGGATGACATGAAAGAGTGGTTCGAGTGACAGCAAACACTCTAATCAGACAGAAAGCAAAGACAATCCGCAACGTGAAGGGTACAAGCGACGGCGGGGCGGCCACGTTGGGCGGGCGGTGCGCGGCGTCAACCGCGTGTCGCGAAGGCTTGCGGGGCTCTCCTTAATTCTTTTGTCGTTTTCAGCTCCGTCAAATATCGCGTTTCCTCGTTTGCATACATTTTCACTTGCACCCCTCACCCACAGCCGCCCGGCGCCGTCTTTCACGAATAACATTAGTGTCGGCAGCGTGACACCAACTGAATTTAAGCCTAATAAGATATTTATAAAGAAATTTCCAATTCAGCGGCAAAGTTCAAAATTTGACTCAGACTCCGCAAAGAGTTCAGTGGCGTTTTCAATTTAAACTTGGAGCAAGTTAAATAATGTGCGAGCTCCGACCAACTCGATTCATTTAAGGTTTTAGCGAAATTAGCTTTTGAATTGGAATGACACTGAAATATCCACGGCATCAGTTGGTGAAGTTTAAGCTGTATTAAAGTTTCATTAATTCAGCTTTTTAGAGTTTATTCTACCAACAAAGTTATAACCAAAAGTTAATGCAACTTTGGCTATTCATAATTAATAACTGATCCACGAAGTAATCTATCTAAAATTAGAGGATTAGGTGCTTAAACTGTTTGAATAAAATGAGTTTTTAATCATGTTAAAAAAATCCTTCTTTGTATGCAGGTGTTTTAATTAGACATAATGAACTGCGTATGTAACAAAATAGTAAGTTAGGTATTCACAGAATGAATTATTATGATTGATACCGATCATAACTTCATATGTTTGAGTACCAAGAATGCAGGCAAAAATCTTGATGGAAGTTTGCTATAAAACAAGAAATATCGGGACAAGCAGAAAGATTGGCGAGTGAGTGGCAATGGGTGTCGCGGCGCGCGTGCATTTTGCGCGTTGCCCACCGCTTTGCGTCTAATGTGGAGCATAAATCAGAGGTAACGCGCCACCCTGCCTCACCTCTCCCACACCACCTCGTCGCGATAAAACTCCAAATTGTTTTCTCGCCCCCGGTGGGCGCCGCCCTCGGTTCGCTCTTAAACGCCGCTTCAAGTTGCACTTGTGAATCGCACTTTTTACTGTTCTTGAAATTGGCGTTGCGAATTGCTTTTCGACTCCGCGCGCTCGATTCGTTTTATCGCCGAGTTATGTTCGAATTTTTAGATCAAATTTTTCGCGATAGAGCTATTGGTCCCGATGGGCGTAGGCGACTCGCTGGCATTGGTAAATGCGAGCCAATTAGAAGATTAAGCGTTGACAATTACGGTGCCGGATCGGAATCGTATATCAACAATTATCGCGCGAGTGCGACAAATGGCGGTCTGTTCCGTGCACGTGTAAGCGCGGTGCACCTACCTGGTACCTATACTACGAACACACTGCCATTGAGGATGTGCCTTTAGCTAATATTGCAGCTTTTTAACGAAAAAATCAGGCAAGAAATATTTTTTTACACAAATAAGATCATATTTGTTTGGCTACCGAGTGACAATAGATAATTAAAACAATAGATAGGCATTATAAATTCCAAAATACAATTTTCTCGAGATAGTTTTTAGGGATCCAATCTCTAATCTCTGAGTTTGCAAGATCTTTAAAACAACTAATAAAATACCTAGAATTCATCCATTTTTGATAAAAACAAAATTAACAACCACATAAAAACATGTTTCACGTCTCTAGCGTTGAGCACCATGTAATACGAGTTATTTATGGGAGGTATGCTGCGTCTAGTAAATTTCTTAATTAAATTGTAAAAATAAATATTAATTCTCAATTATCTTTATCAACGAAAGGACAGATGAATAAGTAATTATGATAACATTCGAACAGGAAACAATAAACTTAATTCACGACGTTTTTGTGGTGAACTCATAAGAACATAATATTCTGAACTACCTTAACTTGTATCCATTGTACCTCAAACATAATGGATGTATCCATCCAACACAAAATCTGAAAATGTATTAAAGTGCCTGGAAAACCTTGTTTTTATCAATGACTTCGAACAAAGAAATTACAAAATATTCCAATAAATAAAAGCAACACGACAAGTCAAAGGAAGTAATTTACGAGCGCGAGGTGCTGTTGAGAAGTAAATCAAAGATCCAGTGTGCCAAGTCTTGGCGATTAAATTGTTTGGCAGTAGAGCCGGCCGACGAAAACATCTTCAACGCTGCGGCCGACTACGGAGATAGATTACTGAAAGACGACACGATAATCTAAGATTTGTGACCAAGCTTATTAGATTTATGATTTGAAACAGCCACTCTCAAAATTATAGGTATATTTTTTACTTATAACATGCACCCTAATATGTTTCAAAATGGGTTAAAGTTTGCAAAGTGATGGAAAACCAATAATATTTATTAAGAGGAGGAAAGGAAATAAAAGCTTTTTCGAAATATAAATAATTAACAATATCATCATCATCATCGGCCTGCCCTTATCCCACACTTAGGTGGGGTCGGCACAACATGTCTTCTTCTTCCATTCGTCTCATAAATAATGAACAATATATTTTTCTTTTATAAAAGTTCATTTATTTTTATTGACTGAAATAATTTTCCAAGACACGTCGAATTACGACACTTTGTAAACGTTGAATAAATCATTTTTGAGTTTCATATTCAAAACATTTTTATATTTGATGTTGTATGACTATTAAATTCTCAGTAATAATACAGCCGCACTAATTTGCCAAAGTTTACTGTCACAGCAAACATAAACAAAGGCATCGGATAGACGTTCAAATGGATGTTGTACAAAAGCCGACAAACATCAAAATATTTGCACAGTGGATGAAATATGGCGTCAGGTCCCCGCTGAATAAACTAAAACCGCTGCGCAAACAAAGAGTTTTTAAATGGAGCTTACCGCGTTAGCTTCGCCGCGATTAGCGTTGCAAGTGCATAGCGCCTCATTTTTACACAAGCTTCGCCCTCTGATTTGGCTCTGAATCTAAATCATTTTTCAGTTTTTCGTAGACTTTCGCAATCTATTATCGTATAACAAGTTAAGATCAATAAAATCCCATTTGTTTTTAGTTGCATTAGAAATGAAAATTGCGAAAATAAGTACCTAGAGATAAAATAGTTTTGTTCAATTTTAATTTACAACCTTGGGTGAAAAAGTTGAAAACAATTTATCACCAAATTACCAATTAAGTAATAGATACAATATGATTAAGATTGTATTTACCTCTTTAGCAACTATTGTTTGCCGAAAAAAAAAATAGTCGCCATTCCAGTTTACAGCATTGTAATCATAAAATAGATTATTCTATCACGGCTGTTATGATAATCCGGGGGTGGATGCAAGCAATGGAGCCACTAATGTGCTCAGATTTAATGCGGCTTATTTTTCTCCTGTCTTCATTTATACGTGAACGATTAAATCAGCGAGTTTAGGGGATTTGGGCTTCGTAGGGATGAATTTATGAATGGTTTTTTTAATCGTAATCACTCATTGTTTAATTTTAACAGTTCAATGATATTTGCAAATGCGGTGATGGATTCCGTTTGAATATGCATTTTTTTTAATCAGTAAACCTTGTTTAAACTATTATTTTTAGACTTTACTGCATAACACACAGGCGTACTGTTAGGACACGTTTTTTTATCAAAAGTAAAGGCATTTTTTAATAAATAAATAATGATTTAAATGATTCTACAATCATAGTTTTATTCACTCACATTCAAAATCTTAAATATACGGCAGGAAACATGTTGAGTACGCAAAAATTACAATTTTCTGATCATAAAAATACAAGCATAGAGTTATTCAACAGTTCGTACTTATTTCATTTTGGTCGCAAATTGTGATATTACCCGACAATTCGGCCGATCTCTGTGGAGCAATTCAATTATAGTGAAAGATCCCTCATAAGCGAATCGTTTTTCCGAGTCATTAATTTTTTCGAACGACACGGGAGTAGCGTGATATGGCGGGGTGGGTCCAGCGGCTATCTCGCGAGATAATGCTGATTTATACGGGCGGGCGACGGTTGCGATTCGTCGCGCCTCGTCGCGGGAAACACGCAAATGTCGCGCGATCGCATCGTCAGTTAGTTTAGCGCTCTGCCTGCGCCCGATGTGTCCCTCCGCTGTTCATTTGTGACGGTTAGTTGGCGAGATTTATGCTAATCGACGGGGCCGACTCGGATAAGCTCGCGTGGCGGCGTGTGGCAAATTGTCTCCCATTGCGACTTCCCAAAGCTCTTTGTAGCGGTTGCTATCGCATTAAAATCTTTTATCTTTCATGGCCGCACTGCCACGAAACGCATTGATAACGAGTGCTCTTACATTGAATTAGCGATATTCACAAGAAACTGGTGTAAGCATTCTATTCGATTTTGTAACCCGTTACTTTAATTACGAAAAATCGTTCTAAGCCACCACGTTCGGAAATAAACATAATTAAAATCATATTTCAAAAATACGGTACGTGGAAAAAAACTGAATGCCCATAAGGCGTCGTTAACTTGAGAACATTATACAGCTTTATAGTCCGTTCAAATAAATTCATTGTTATGTGTACATTATTGGAGCTTTGTTCGCAATACCTAATTGTCAGAAAGATGTATTTAGCATAAATATATTTAGCGAAGAATAAAACAAATAGGTAGTAGTAATTAATGCAGTGCAAGCATTTGATTATGAATGATTCTTAGTAACTGTTCAAATAGCATTGCAAAAACCAGCTTAAAGAATTTGAATCGGAATTATTATCGATAGATTAAAGCCCGTGAATTTGTCTCGATCAGTTTGGCTGTCGAGCGGGGATTTATGCCGTTGTCGATAAGCGATAAATGTTGAGGTTTCAACGCAAGACTAGCACAATTGAACATTTCGACGATAACATACAAAACTTTACCCTTAACATTAAACGAAAATAGTTTAAAGCGTTTCCTTTCCGAATTACGAGTAAAACTGTCATTAATATTCTGAATAAACAGCATACACTTAAAACTCAAAAGACACCCTGTGTAGCTTTTGGCACGAGGAACATCAATGCTACCCGTAAAATCGCACTCGTATCTTATGAGAAGGCTTCATTGTTTCTCCATAATTTACACAATACATAAATAATAATGTTTGGACATTTCACGCAACGCTATCTTTTTAATTGTTGTTAAGTTAATATCTATATCTCTCATGAAATTCACATAGGTGCCATGAAATGCACACTAGGACTAGCCTGCATTACTGAAGCGGATCGCGTATTTCCTTTTCCAACTCGTAAGCCAAACTTTTGCTCAATCATATTATAAGCAGTTTCAGCACGCAACAAATATCCATTATTCTATCCATGCTTACAAATTTTCATATTAATAATATTTGTGGGAATCAGTCAGTATAGTTAAGATAATGCAAGTCGCGATGACTGCTGGGACTTGCGACTTTCGAGTCGCGGTCAACGTCGGTGGGCGATTGCCCATTGTTCGACATCGCGGCGCGACCGACACGCCTCGCGCCGCCGCACACTGTGCCACCTACCTTATCGCTTCTGAAACGCGCCGTCGATATTGCCTTGATCTCGTTAAACTAACAATTGATTCGATTGCTTACCTACTTACCTACCGCGTTGATTTCGCTACTCATAAATTATGGAAATTGAAGCCACATTAGTGACTAGCGCTGGTTGACCCGCGCGCGACCTGGTATTGAATCAGGCGAATGAAGTATCAAGTATCGTATACTAAATAATAAAGAAGTGGTAATAATACATGTTAATAATAATCATCAATGAATTTAGCTATGTAAGAGATGGAATTCCGATGGTTAACATATTTACCATAGTAGAGTCTAATAGTAGAGTTTAGTAGAGTATACTCGTAATAGCATACATACAATAACATTAGGCTAGTTATAAATCTTTTACGCTAAAAAATTAATTACCATGCCTTTGTTATATTAGCATGATCTTTATATTTTTGAGGACACGATACAACCAATATTATGTATATAAAAGGCTTGGACCTGGCTGACTGATAGAGAGCCTACAGGCTAAACCAATAGACGTATAGACTTGAAAGTAGGGTAAGTTCATCAAGAGTGTAAGCGCGTACTAAGAAAGGAATTATCTTGATTCGCAACGCTAATGAAGTTGTGGTTGTCAATTAGTAGGTAATTAAGACCCCCAATAAATATTTATAAAATAATCAAGGTTTAGAACAACATAACAACCGACTTCAATTGAACTGTTTTAGTGACCGTAAACACCACTGAAAAGTCACAGGGAAGCCAAATACGCAATTTCATTTACTTCGACGACAATTTTTCAGCTATTTTGATATAAAAACTAAACAACTGAACCGATTTTGATGAAATTTTATGAGACCAATCTGACAGTATATCCTCTCAAACAATTTCTCTCAGAATTTGTCAAACCGTTTTATAAACTACAATGTTTTGAGGTAACAAACATAAAAAAAAATCATTAACCGAATTGACAATTTGACAACCTCCTCCTTTTTTGAAGGCTGTTAAAAAGTAATACATGATGATGACACTAACCTTCCCGTCTTGGTAATGATCATCTCCGTGCCGAGTTCGTTGAACTTGTCCCACAGCTCTTTCGTCTCCAGGTGGCACTGTATGTGGCGCATCTCTTCGCTGGACCATCGTTCAGCCAGCTGAGGGTTCCGGGGCGGGGGCGACACGGCGCGGGAGCCGCAAGCTACACCGCTCGCTGACCCCGCTTCGGACGTGGATGATACGTCTACTGGAGAATCTCTTTCGTATTCTGCCAGAGGGGGAGATGGAGACCCCGACGCTGAAGCGGTAGCGTCCACGAACTTTTCTGTAAGGATATTTTAACAATTTATTACCATACTGTCCGTAGCTTCATTCAGGCAGTATTGCCAAAAATCAAAAGCAAATTTCAGATCCAACGGGGTAGCAGTATTGGGGTGATTAAGCAACAGACATCCAATTTCGACGACACCGTGGCTTAGTTGGTAGTGACCCTGCCTACGAAGCTCGGTGTTCCAGGTTCGATCCCCGGCCGGGGCAAATATTTGTGACAATCACAAATGTTTGTTCTCGGGTCTTGGATGTTGTGATGTCTTGTATGTGTCCATGCCACCTGCGACACAGGGAATCCTAGTGCAGGGGTGTGAGTGTGTGAATGTTTAAGTATTATATTATTTTGCCTACGTAGCTTAGTTTTAAGTTTTAATATTTCATCCTGTGATTGCTTTTATTTTTCAATAAAACTTTTTTGTTTTTATTATTTTACTTTTATATACATACATATGTAGGTTCTCCTTTTCGTGCATTTAACTTTTAGTTTTTTGCTTTAATTAATTTGTAGTCAATTACTCTCTGTACTGATGGACACTGAAAAATGTAACACAGTATCATGCTAAAACATTTTCCAGTGTGTACTTAGTATTATGCTCATACTATGTGTTATTATCCAAATAAATAAATTTGAAATATATGGAATTAAAATAATCCATTCATCTTCAAAAATGTTCCAATAATCAATAAAAAAGGATTGGTCCTGACTGATTGACAGACAACAAATAGGCCAAACCACTGAATAAAAAGACCTGTAATTCGGAGGTTATATTCGTCAAGTAGAGTAGGTGCGTACTAAGGAAGGAATTTTGCTAATTAACAATGCAAAAAAAGTTGCGGGCGTCTGCTAGTGTACAAATATAATTATCATTGAAATACCATGTTTGGTATTCTTACTTGATTTTTACTTTTATGTAACAGCGAGGTACGTAGGTGTGGTAAAACCTGGTAAGGTAAGGTAAAAAAATTAAGTCTTTTACAATAAGTATGGCCTTTTTATACAATAACCAACTTTATTTTTAGAAGCAATACTATAATATAATATGCAAGTGTAATAACTTATTGCGAGAAAGAACGACTTAAATATTTTACCTTTACTATAAAAATGATCCTTCCAATGTGTATCAGTTGATTTTCTCAAAAATTTGCTCAAGGAGGGAAAAACTATTAATTATGCTGTTGTTGTTTTAGTTTTCCAAAAAATGATGAAATTTTTTTAATAAATGAGAGGACAACGGAAAAGCTTTTCAAAAAGTACTTCTATATTTATTTAAATCGACGCCAATTACCTACGTGTTTAATGGTCTATTGTGCAAAATGTTTAATGCTTTTTTGTTAAAAGCAAGGTAAAACTTTTTTTTAATTCTAATACGTAATGCAGTTTTGTTAATACAGAATAAGCTGACTACACGATCTATGTAATAAATTATACATCTAACTACCTAGGTATCTTTCAGAAAACTGCAAATTGGTGTATCGGCTGTATCGTTTATCTGTAAAACTTCATGCTCTGCTCTGCCAGTGCCTTCATTTTCTTGATATAGGCATAATCGTTATAGGTAAGGATAAAAAGTATTTGATACAGTCTCTGTTCCAGGTCATAGACTTCAGGTTATGAAATGGCGTAATCGAACAAACAGACATCCCTACAAGCTTTCATTATTATTTATCTGATCAATAACGATTTTGTACGTTACCATTGTGCTAAAACTATTTTGACATCAGTAATAAAAATATACTCTCCCATTTGCCCTCAAGAAAATTAAAAAGGATAATAAGTGAGTACTGAAACATGACTTCAAGTACTTCAACAGCCAAAATATGTGGACTTACCTTATCAGATTATCAGTCTCTACTGTGTTACATTAGCGTCGTGAACTTTATTAACTCTAACAGCATGATATGGTTTCTCTCTTACATCCTCTTAGTTCTCTTTTCAACCAATAGTCTCTTGAGGGCTCGAGATGATGATACAAGATAAGATAATTACAAACCTAATGGCGTCAAGGTGTCTTCCCTGGGGTCTCTATGCCTCCGCCTCTCGCGTCTCTCCTGGCGGTCGCGGGCCATAATGGCTGCGATGGAGAAGTCCGTAGCGCAGGGCCGCGCCGAGCACTCCTCGTCCATTGCGGAGCCCTGCCGCTCCCGACCTTCGCCCTGCAGCAGCATCAAGTTGACTGCCTCCGACCCCAGCCCGCCAACGCCGTCACCGTCTGAACATCCCATCGAACTGACAGAACATGATCTATGCAACTTGAGGTAGAAAGTTGCCGCCCGGTGCAAACACTTGTTGAATTCTCTTTGTTTATGTTCATAAATTTCGACGTTTTACTGTAAAGTTCGAGTTTATGAATCAGAAAACTGGACTGAAGTGTTTGAAATATTTAAAAAGAGATCAAAAACAATCACAGCAATCGAAGAAAAGCTAAACACAAATAACTAATCGGTGAGAAGACAATAGACCGGAACTGAGTCTAGGATCGTTTTGAAGTTGCGGGGGTGCGACACTATTGGCAAGTTTCGAGTGTTGTTGAAACTTTTTACGCGCGGCGTGAACAGTCGGGGAGCGGACCGGTGCGGCGCGGCGCGATGTCGACTCGACTGAGGCTAGCTGGCGAGCAGGCGGGCGCCGCAGGGAGGGGCCTGCATCGCCGCCCTACGCCACCACACTCCGACCACGCACACACGACTACTTTTTTATTACTTCTTTCTTATTAAGTCCGTCCCGCTCGCGCCGGCTTCTCCGCGCGTACCGTCCCTCTCGACGAGAGTTTTTCTCTGCGCGATAACTATTGAAATTCGCTAAACGGCTCACCGCGGCGAGGAAAAGGCTCTCTCGTTAAACGGTGTACCGATAGTATCGAAGTATTTATACACATTACAAGTTGTGCCGCTGGTTCGCATCACTATTTATGCAGTTCTAGAGTAGGCCGGGTTGATAGGGCAATTATGGCAGCTCAAGCAGCTTCAGAAATTTGCGGTTTGATCATGTGCTAATAGCTGGTATCCGTTATCAAATAAGAACATTGAAGCTATGTTTATAATAAATTGCAACGGGCTATACCTAATACATTAAAACTTTTAGATGTTTAGATAATTTTTAGATAATTTTGTTTATGGCGTTACGACGATTGAAACTTATTTACTATATTGATTGTAAATTAATTTAAAGGAGATTATTTTACTAATAAAAAAAATATTTTGGTAAGTAAATCATACAAAAATGGTAGAGCAAATTTTGCCAAAATTATTGTTTAAATTTATATGAAAGGAAATATTATATAATTTACAACATTAATTTGTTTTTGCACTGTAATTGAGATAAGTTAAATACTAACTTACTTACCATTAAATAACTTATCATTTTCGAGCGCGAATAAAAAATATCGAAATACACTTATGACCTAATTGAAAAAGAGCAAACATATTACCTACAGTAAATTTGTCGCGTAAGTAAAATAAACATAAATCAACATTTTTGAACAAACATTGTGTCTAAATAAAATATTTTTATTATTAGGGTTTTATTTAGACACTATGATTCTCTCTATTTTAACACAGGTTTATCTAACTTAAAAGAAGAGTCTCCAAACCTTGTAAAAAACTATGTGAAAAATTTGAATAAAAGATTTTTGATTTTTTTTATTTTGATTTGATGATTCGATTCATTATTAAGATTAATACAACAGTTTTAAAACAAACACATTAACTTACCTCACCGGCCACTCAACCAAACCACAACTAACAACGAGAAGCCAATTGAGCTCCACGTTTATAGCGCTAGATCAAATTTGCGGAAAATTAAACTTCAACGACTTCTCCACCTGAAATCAAAATATACTACCCACTTGCCTCTACTTCACTTACAACGAAGGCCTTTGTTGAATTATGGTTTAGACTCTACATAATCTTCAATAAAAAAATATCTTTTTTTTAAATCTGGATGTTCTTCTTCTTATCGTGTCACAAGTTTTTTCGAACCAGTGCGATGAAAGGATTTCAATTTTGCCTCGTCAAGGCTCTCTCAGGATGTGGATGTTAATTTTATATGTAATTTATTTCAATTTGATTTAAATTTTATCTTACTTTTATGTTCTATTTTAAATATCTTATCAGTAGCATAAGCTTTACTAACAAAATATGGTGTAAATGAACCGAAATACAAGAAAAATTGATTTGATTTGATAATTACCAACGCCTTTGTAGAGCTCTACATTGTAGAGTCTTCTACTTAGTAGTTCAAAACTCAACCTATTTTGTGGGATGTAGAAACAAATATCATTTCAGTTATATTAAAACCCATATATATTGAGTCTTTTTCTCGATTTCTACGGATCGTCACATCACGGTACTACGCAGTGCTAAGCTCTACGCTACGCTACGACTACTCAGGTAGCAGACGTAACATGTTTGTTTTTACACATACCATAACTATAATTAAATAGTTTACATCTTATTTCAAATATCAATAGTTATCAATAATTTATTTCAATAAATAAACAAGCTTGACGTCATCCAACCCAACAATATCTTATCCACTTTGGATCAGTTGACGCACTGAAAGTAGCTTCGAGGAGGGTGAGTCTTACTATCCCATTTTCAGAACAAAGATTTCAAGCAATTCCTTTATTTATTTATTTTATTTCTTTATTTATTTCTCTTTATTGTGTCTTATTATTTATTTATTAATCATCAATATAATTATATAAAAGGCTTGGACCAGACTTACTGACTGACTGATAGATAATGCACAGGCTAAACCACTTAACGTAGAGACTTGAAACTTGGAAGGTGTGTTCTTCAAAAAGTGCAGGTGCGTACTAAGGAAAAAATCCTAAATATGATTTATTGTATTGTATTGTGTGTTTATTGTATGTATGTTAGTCTGTAAGGTACCTATACCTATATTTCTATGGGCCTATTGCTTTTCTTTTATTAGGTATTATTATTAATTCATAATGCAAACGTAGTTGCGTCAATTAATTGGTATTTTTTTTTTAAATTTATTTACTTAATAAGTACCTAACATCATTTTCCATGAGATATTTATGAGACACACAAACAGCTCTTCATATCGGATTATTCCTCTATAATATTTTGTATTATAACGTGGTGCGTTCAAACTAACCATGTCGCTCCGCTGTAAACCTTATCGCCGATAAGCCGGTAATAGCCGCACAAATAGCTTGCACCGCGAAATGTGACCAATCGTTATAATTATTTTGTTTTACTTTTTATTTGCCGTGAACGTTATCGTTTTCTCAAGGTAATTTGTGATTCGCTGGCATGTGTAATAGCCAATTTTAGTTTTCAGGTCATTTATTTAAGAAACTATGTATAAGAAACACAGCCAGTCTTTTGAATACATAGATTAATTACCCTACTATTTATTTAACTGATCAATATGTGGAATATTTAGATATATTTGTTTCCAAAAACGTTGTAGTCTTAAAGAAAGCGTTCTAGATTTTTTTAGAGTAGTACACACTATCAAATCAAGTAAAAATACGCCTCTAATTAAAAAGTAAGTCCCTACACCGTACTGTTAGAGTTCGCTTAAATTTCTGAAGGGGTTCGTATTTAAGAAAGTAGTTTTGAAACACAGTCTTGTTTTGAAAAAAAAAATAATAACATTTCCAAAATCAACAGCGAGTTTTGATTAAAATTAAAAAGTAGAAACTCGTGTGAACGCACTCACTGCGACTGAACGACGACGGTGGGGGGACGAACGCCCCAAGTAGGCGGGACGTCCAACTGCTAAGGTAAATTCAACCTTAACACGTCATGAAATAAGCTAGAAATTAGTGATGTAGTTTTCGATGCATTTATGCAAGTCGGGAGAAAGGCAATTCTTGGGTAAGTAGAGTCCGGTACACGGTGCACTTGTAGTGTTTTTGTTCTTCGCTGAAAATTTTCGAGAGATGTTGAGTTAAATTTGATAAGGCATCGCTATTCGTAAGGTATAAACAAAATGCAAACATTTATATAGCACATACAAAAACTGAATTTTATTAATAGTTATAATAATACTTTATTTCAGACACTGGATCCATATAGTCTAAATAACCTAATGGCGTTCTATAGGTAAATATTACAAAATTGACAATATATGTATCAGCAAATATGTTTTTTATTGAAAAAAAGAGTGAAAAATTAAATATTACCTAAAATTAAAATATCTATTACAAGTTACAGGTAAGGTTTTGTATATTTTTTTTAATCTACACTAGAAACGTTTTTGAGGATTTATTTATCTCGTATTTTGACTCTACCTTGGCTTTGTATGTACATATTAGATACATTGGTGATCAAATAATAAACATTATTTACCAATATTATTTATTTACAAAAAAGTAATGACCTTTTTAAGTTTTTTCTTAACCTTAGTACCTATATGTACACAGCATAAGTGCGGTTTTAGATTAGCGGATTCACCGATCGGATTCACCGCTCGTGTTTTATTAACGCTCGTTGTCCTGCGTATACGCGTGATATTTTTTTTTTATCATATTGATTCTTTATTTTCAAAAACTTATACGAACATTAAAAAAAACAATTTACAACAAAAATAATAGATACATTATACATGAAATACAATGCAGGTAGAGAGTTTCAAAGAGTAAAAATACGATTTACTACTATTTACATTCTATACCTACCTGTCAATGTGTATGTCAATTCCAATTATCTATTAGCGTTTGCTCAAACCTTAGTGGTTTTAAGTGTTAATTTTAAGCAAACAATAGTATTGTAATTTTTCACTATGATAAGTAAATGAAAAAAATAAAATAAAACCTACAGAGTTGATAATAAACATAACACATAAAATAAACAAATTGTGCAAGTCTAAACTAAATTGAGTAGGTACCCTAAGCCGCGAGAGACGTGACACTCACTAGAAAAAACCGTGCGTAATGCTGGCATACGCGCGTTTATTCGCGACACGCTTTTGAAGTTTTACAAGTACCAACCCGCTCGTATATATGCGTGACAAAAGTACGCTAGTCTGAAACCGCACTTAGAAGCTGCATATTATTTAAATTCAAAACACTGTACCTGACTTACGACATGTAGAGATTGGCCATTGATTCAATGGTCTCGCGCACATGTCACATACGGCTCCTACTTACAATAAACTTTTATCACCCTCAGCGATATTGAAACCGTTAAATCACACTGCATGTTTCATATAAGTCAATAAAAGTAATTCTGCCCACTGTATTGGAAAAATCATAAGGTATGTTTCTGCTTATAATATGCATGTTATAAGAATCTATCTATTATTACAGTACTTATAGTCCTATAAATACTCAGTTGTGCAATATCTTCTCAGTCATTTTTATACTCACCGTTAAAAGGCGTCCCCTGCAGTATTCCGTCTAGATGGGTACCTGGGTTTACTGAGTGAAATTAAATGAAATGTAATTTATTTGCCTTTATACAAATAAAGAAACTTATTATTAACATTCTTAACTGCACAAAAAAGGCATTCTCTGCCAGCCAACCCACAAGGGTTTCCTCATTTAATTTTTATATTATAAGGTATTTATATTTTTGCACTAACCATTCTGTACTAAGTACAGAATGGTTAGCGTGCAAAAATATATAAAATATATAAAAAAAAATATATAAAAAATATATATTATATACTATATATATATAGTGCAAAAATATAAATACCTTATAATATAAAAATTAAATGAGGAAACTAAAATACATATTCCTTTATATATTATACTATACCTATTATTAATGGTAATTAAATTTAAAAAAAAATTAAAATGGTAATAATAAAATACATATTATTAATGTCACCTATTGTTTATAATTGATACAGGATACTTATAGCTAATATGAATAATTCTAACTTAAATAGACTAACTATAACCTACTCGTATTTATGAAGTGTCTAGATATGCCAAAAGACTCAAATTAGCGTTATGCTCGATAGATGATACTACCTGACATTCTACCACTAACCACTAAGCAGCTTCTGCTTTAATTTAGTCCTGCGTAAAACTGTAATAGTCATGGGTAGGTGTGATATTACCAAATACCACCAGGTGAACGTATTTGAATTACTGTGTACTAGTTTAAGGGGCACATTGTTAATTAAATTACTGCGCTTTCAAAACTGACTACGAAAATGTCTCAAAGTGAATGAGCGCTACTTTTTGAACTTTACCCATCTATACAACTTGCAAAGAAAGAAGTATCCACTTCAACGTAATTAAAGTAAAATACTGCTGCTAATTTCCTTAAAAGGTAAAAAGTGTAACTAAACAAGCTTGGTGTGGCCGCTACCTCGGCGGCGAAGTCCCGATCCATCTTCATCGTAGGGCTCTTTTTGCATCATGGTACCCACAGGATCCACTACTGATCTGCACCAGAACAGAGATAGTGACCTTATAGTTTTTACGTTTTTATTGATGAATGGAAGAAACTGATGGTAGAGTGTCTGATTTTCTGTGAGAGCGATGAATGAAAGTAATTTTATATCTTGATACTTATCTTTTTTATTCTATTTCTGTAATTAATTTTTTTCACTGACATTTTCTTTTTGACTTATCAATTATAATTACTGCCATGAATTTTTATTTTTTAAATGATTTTAATTTTTATGTGTGACTATATGTAATGAATTGTTCTGTTATGTATATATTATATTAGTTAGTGTAAGTGGTGTAAAACCGTTCTAATTAATTAAATAAATAAATAAATAAATAAAAATAAATAAAATAAATAGTAATTAATATAATAATATTTTCTGAGAGTTTTTGTGAACTCTACCAAGATTCTTAAGACTTCGAAATAAAAGTACATATACACGGACTTAGTTAGTTACCTACCTATCGAGATGACGCTTTAAAAGTCAACTCATTGCACTTGCACAAACCTAAGTGATAGTGGATTATAGTGTTAACATAAGCAATCAATCTGTATTCTTTTTTTATATAGATAAATAAAACAAAAAAGTTTTCATGGAGCAAGTTAATTGCTGGAACAGGTTTAAAAAACTCTACCAAGTTTGTTAAACCTTGAAAAAAATCATAAAATTAACATAATATTTCAAACTTCTAAGTTTCATATATCTGTATTATTTCTCATGCTAGTTCAAATACATGTACTTACCAAAATAAAAAAAATTAAACTAGTTTGACTCTTTCTACCTAGCATTTTCACCGCCGATATTCAGTACGGCAAAAGTTTAGATAACACAAAATTTCATTTTTCTGTTCACGTCTGTCGTAGGCACTTACCTTGTTTCATGGCATAAGAGCGACCATCGGACATGTAGCGCGACCGCCGCTCGACTCAACGACAAAATGTCGCTTGTCGCAGCGAAGGTGCCTCCACGTCACATGAATAAATTAGGAAGGTCCGAACTTAATTAATGTGCTACACATAAGACTACTACTTTTATCGTGATTAAGAGCTTTTCAGTTTGCCTGTAAGTGGATTTAGGAGGCTTGTAAGTTGTTTGTTGGGATACCTACGTAAATTAAGAATCAATTGAAAAGGTATGTGGAAGAAACCTCGCAAAAATAAATTTAAATTATAATAAAATAAAAATAAAGTTTTATGACTGGGCTATGTAGGTATTATATTTTAGGAATCGTATATGTTCGGGAGGTAGGTACTAAAGTGTTTTGTACATATTTTTTAATACGTCTACACTGCTGCAGAGTCTACTACATACGTCTTAGCTGTCCAGGACAATACTCTTAAATTAACGTACTTACATATTTTCTTAAACAATATCGCCATTATTAAACACAAGTTTCATCAAGATCTGGATTATTTATAAACATTATACCTTCCAAACAGAACACTACATAATATAATTCGTATTTAGTAAGTAGAGTAACTCTGGTAGATATGCAAGTCCACATATCTTCTCAGTTGGCGTGACAATACGGCGGGCGGACAGCGGGCGCTCCCGAGGGACTCGCTAAATCGTATTGGTTTCTACCGCCCTGTCTGTTTATTTGTTCTTTTTCTTTTATAGATCCAGCTGAAGTCCCCACCGAGCTCACTTGAAATGAAAAACGTATTTTTCTTTTAAATTTGCGGCAAATGTAGGTGAGATTTGTTTAAAAAAGCTCTAGATTTGTGACATTTACTTTATCATCAATATATCTAAACGGCTTGGACCTGACTGACAGACAATGTACAGAACAAACCACTGAACGTAGAGACTTGAAACTTGCAGGGTGTGTTCGTTAAGAAGTGCAGGCACGTACTAATAAAGAAATTTGGAAGTTTGAACCGCAATTTTCAGGTAAAATAAGTTTTTATTTGATCACGAATCAGTTACTGATAAAATTAAAATTAAACCTAAAAAAGAATTCGAAAAATTTCAAAAAGTAGGCTAGAGAAACTCTACAAAGCATTGTACAAATAAGAACAAACAACTAAATTTTTAGCCACGAAATGTTTGAAATGATAAATAAGAATGATATACCGTTGCCTCCACATAGTCATAATGTGCAAACGCCAAGCTCTCCGCGTTTTGGCTGACAGTGTTCCAAGTGGAGAGATAGCGAGCGGTGCTACTGTTAGCGAAATAAAAGTATTATCACTATATTTTTTGACTTAATCTTTTTTTTTTTGGGGGATAGACCTTTGATTGACCACAATCTCACCTGATGTTAAGTGATGGTTTGCCCGATCTCGAAGGTCTAGAAGACACCTATTTATTCGTTTTTTGAAGAGACCTAGATCGTAGTTGTCCGGGAAGACAGAAGCAGGTAGCGAGTTCAATTCCTTCGCGGTTCATATTAAAAATGTTCTAACTTTTACTACATCTAGTATAGTTACTAGCTTTTGACAGCAACGACAGCCTTGTGGTATTAGGTTATAATGTAGTACAAGTCCTTTTTACCTATAACAATAAGCTTAATTGGTTCAGCCGTTTCAGAGTGAATAAGTAACAAACATACATCCATCGCCTCACATAGTTTGACAATACCGGGATCACTAGAAACCAAATATTTAATCGAAACATTTGCTCTACTTTCATAGAGAGTAAAATTACCTCTACCAGTACCTACTTGCTTTGACAAGAGTAAATAGTTCAGTTTAGTTTAGAAGATTATTATTAGATAATTCTAGATAGATAGATAGTTCTTTTAAAGTAGAAAACAATGGTGTCTAAACAAAAATAGTGGAAAATTGCTGAAGGATTTCTCTAACTAGCTGCTACTCGCGGTTTTCCCGCACCTATCGGGATAATAAGGTAACCTAGTCCTATTCCAGCTCATAAACTATACCTATTCCAGTACATTTTCGATGAAGAGGCTCACAAACATTCCCTTTCTATAATATATGTAAGTAGGATGATATGACCAGTAGTTTTACCATAATCCACTAATATAGAGCATCACACAAGCGGATCGCTGGCAGACGGGCCGCACAGGGAGGCAGCCAGGCACAGCGAGGCGCGAGCTTGCTTTATCTGCGCTGGCTTTGCGCGAAACAATATATTTATTGGACACTGGTGCGGCCCGATCCGGCGGATGATCTATTCACTACACTTACGTTGCCACCACACATGAGAATAGAAGACACTAAAATAAAATTATATCAGGGTTCTGATTTTGGCACCGCCGAAAGTTTGATGCCGGCTTAATGAAAGTGGTAAGTAATAATTATAAGCCAGGTTGACCGTTTTTTATGATTACCAGTAACCAGAATGAGGTACTGTACACTTACCTGGACTCTATATTTGTTAATGTTGGTGCGAAATAAGAATTGGATTGAGTACTGCATATATGTAGCGTTGCAAACCGTCCCATATTTCACGGGATCTTCCATATTTTTGCCTAAATTTCAATGTACCTACCGCTGGGAAAAAACCTGATGGTTTGTCTCGAAAACCCAGTAATTTCACTAGATACAGTGTCCTTCAGACCGGAACACAGGACTGATACTTATACAACACTGCTTCGTGACAGAATATCTGACACTGTGTTGGTACACAGGTACAGGCACTAGACGGCATCCTGCAGGGAACGCCTCCCAACAATATATATTTTTCGCTCGCTGCGTCAAATTTAGCACTGTGGTGCTGTTTAATTGTAGACTAAGTTTCCAGTTTCCACATCAGCATCTGAAATGCAGTCAACGATCAGCAGATAAATTTATAACTTTTGTTTCATTCAAAATCGCGATACACCATATTGCTTCGGTTAGTCTGTATTGTGCATCCGGGCGGAAGTCGTCCTTCATTCTAGTGAGGTCACAGTTTGTACAGTCCGGCACCCGATGTCGCACCCCTATTTTACGATACCGCCAGTTTTGTATCCAAGATTAAGCCGAACTAAACTGCTGGCATCCACTATTCGCTGACCTCTCTCTTATTTATAGCTCTCGAAGAAAATCCTTTTCTCTCATGAAGGAAAAACATCTGAAATCGTATTACAAATAAACCGCAGGGAAGTCTCAATCACGGCGCTATTTTTTCAGAGCCAGTCTCCGGAGAGGCGAACAAGATGGATCGCGGTGTCAACACGAATTTGCATCCCTTGTTTGTCTCCTCGGAGCGTCGGCGGAAAAAACACCGCAATCTCATTGGGCGCGGTGCACCGGCAGAACTCGCATCAGTTATTCGCCGTGCGGCTGGCAAACACGATTATCTGTCGTTTCGAACGAGATGCTCTTTTTTCCTTTCCCTTGTTTTCCAACTCTACGTCTGCTCTGTTTTTCTGAATAGGAAATGGGATACGTCAGACGAAAAATTGACAAAAATATGGCCGATGGAAAATAGTGCGTTTCATGATAGGATCTGTGGGTGTGGAACACGCTGGTATACAGAATTACATGTTTACAAGATGTTTTTCTTGTTTGTCATGTTCTGTTACGTTGATTGCTTTTGTAGTCATGTGAATGTAGCACTTTTTATTTTTCTGCAATTCTACGATAATAAATACGAGTAAACTATTTTACATGTACCGTTGCCTGGTAAACGTTGCACCCCTGCAAGATTCCGTTTACTGCCAATGCAGTGCTACGTGTATATTATGCTGTTAAGCAGTGAAGCGTGTTTTTTGTATTCCAATTAGGACTAGTGAAGTCACAGTGCTTTCGAGACAGAGCATCAAATTGTCTAGCACTGGACGAACGTAGTAGAAGGTATCCTCAGTTAATAACAAAAATAAATATTTACAGATATTTAAGGTACCTATCAATACCTATACATAAAACCTAAATGGAAAATATGTCATGATAGTTAAATACTAGTACAAAAATTCCAGAATATGAAAGAAAAAGACATAAATTTGTATTCATGGATAGATACTTTCACATAAGAGTTAGTTTTTCTGCTAATATAGAAGTCATTAGGTCGTCTCATTAGCGCCACCAGTAGCTGAAAAACCACAAAATCTATCACAAAAAACCCACCCATCAGTTGACAGACGCGATTCCAAATATTTCGGCAATGTTCCGTTTCTGTGAAACAAGATGCACAGCCTGTGATTTATGATCTCAGAAATGCGTTACAAATTGTTAGTCAAAAAGTTTTTGTTTATCGATAAGGAATTTTAAGTTCTTATATACACCCTGATGTTAGCTAATTCGGTGATATCATTACGATACAGACCTATTTACCTGCATTTATTTGGGCTGTATTTGGAGACATACATTGCGGAGACACAAGAGATGTGATTGCGTCATGAATAACACAGTGAGCCACACGCAACCGATCATAAAGATCTCTCTAATGTCTTCATAGGACTCTCGACATGAAAACAAAACTGATGCGATGGAGTGGAATCACCAAATTAGGTAATAATTTCCAGCACAGCGAGCAGCTCACACGCTCCTAGCCAAACCGCTGATTACGGCTTGATTACACCCTACAAAAACTTTCATAACCCGGAACTTCAATTGCCATTAGTGGCTAAAAAAAACAATTATTGACGCCTCGTGATAGCAATTATCACCCGTCTATTATTAAATCCGAATCTTTGCTTTCGGTAGACCTACGATCGAGTGTGATGAGAAGCTCAAAAGTTTGGAGAAGATTCTTTTCCGGGTTTAGATTTTGGCGATTTTAGACCTACGGGTGTGGTGGTAAGATTTATTTTGTAGCAAAAGGGACTGTAGTAGAAATGTGGTATGCACAGACGTGTGAAGTTGACGCCTCCTGCAGGCGGCGCGCAGACCACCCGCGCTCGACCACCGGCCGCCGAAGGGCGTGTGCGCATTACACGTGGACGCTCACGAATAGTTTTGTGGAACTTGTACCTACAATTTATGACGCAAAAAGTGACGAGATGTTCTAGTTGATAACGTAAGTTGAATATGAAGAATGTATTATTACTTTGTTTAATGAGTTTCGTCGTGTATCTCGAGCGACGATCTACTTCCATTTACATACGTCAACAAGGCTGACCTAAAAGTGGTTATGGCATTCCCCACGAGGTTGGGTCATGGTTTCAGTGTGGTCTGGCGAGTAGGCTGTCGGCGCTCCGCGGTACGCGTGCTATGCGCCTGAGCCCGGATCGCAGCCTCGTAACC
The DNA here is from genome assembly GCA_932526365.1 of Lobophora halterata. Lineage (NCBI taxonomy): Eukaryota > Metazoa > Arthropoda > Insecta > Lepidoptera > Geometridae > Lobophora > Lobophora halterata. The sequence goes on along the minus strand of OW052001.1, from coordinate 8,325,656 downwards.
GACTAATAAATGACCAGAGCACGGCATTAGGCGGATCGCATATATCATATATGTAAATTGTGACGAAGACATATCTAGCCCGGTCGGCCGTTGCCTTCACTCCACACGACGTACATTCCGACTCATTTTGTTATTTCTCTGAGCAAATAAATCCACGAATGGATAGTTCGTGCTCATTATGAAGTGTTCTGCTTGTCACGATAAGAGAATCTTGTGGTTTGAGAAATAGCACTCATTTAGAGTTGCGTAACCTTTCTATATTGTCACTTCGAATCATTTATTGACAGCAATGGATCTTCCATTTAAGTTTGGGGAAACATCATTCGTCTCGAGAACGCAGCATGATCTCATAGATGCAAAAGTGATCCATTTGAGGTTGTGGTTTTCAAATGTACTTTACTGACATAATAAATGCAATTCAATGCGTTATCCTATTGCCTTGTCATGAAATTAAAAGAGCGTTGGTTTACAATGGGCAACCACCCTTGATCTTGTTGTTGTGTTTTGACAACTGTTAGTTTGATGTTCGTTTACTAGGGATGATTGATTAGGTACTTACTTAAAGATAAATAATTTTACTGGTTTATTTACGTAATAATATCACATAGAGTGATATCACACAGCGTGAGTTAGTCAAATCAATACTGAAACTTATTCTAGGAAGTGACCCAGCGTGATGTTGTTTTTGAAAATTTAAATAAAACTTTGGATAAGGTTGGCTTTAAATATTAAGATACTAAAATGAATGCAATAGTAGGATATTTTTACCTACACGAAACCTGAAGTACTGAATCGGGATGTCACTTGTGTCACAGTGCAATCTGTCCTACTTCCTAGTCTTTCTATACGAACGCTATAAATTATGCGTTACCTACTTCACAAAAGGATACTGCAAGTTCTCGAAACATCTGGCCCATCATACATTACTCGTTAGCTCCCACTGTGCCATTCTACCATTCATCAGATCTCACTCGCAACTCACTGCGACACTATTAAGACGTTTTCAGTAGAGGCTTATTCTAAAGTGAATTATAGTAGGCGTTTGCTAGTAAACTAAACGTTGGTTACCCACAATGATAGCTACATTTGCGGTTCGCTCGCGGTGTGGTCTGTTACAATGACTTTTTAAAAATAGCTCACCTTTGTGTTCAAGGACTGTTTCAACGAATTACGATAGTTTTTTGACGCAACGAATCAATCATTATAGTTCAAATACATAAGCTTGATATTTTATAAACGTTAGTTTTTTGTTGTTTCTAGCCCACGTAATTATCCTCAAACTGACCTTCTAATGATAAGATAGGTACCAGTGGTTAATCAATCAATATAAAATAATGATAAATATTATTTATACCTGAGGCTTAAATCTGACTGACTAACTGACTGACAACGTACAGGCAAAACCAGTACCGTACTTTAAATTTTCCATAATTTACCTTCGACTGGTAAATTATGGATTTTCTATAATTTACCAGTCGAACGTAAGGTAAGGTTATGGAAAAATATAATACGAATTTAGAAATATTACGCTATTTAAATCTTAACTACTCAGCAAGACATATAGATTTCAAACAGTATGGGAATGTTCGGGAATAATATTGAGGTACCAAACTGAACTTAGAGACTTGAAACTTGGAAGATGTTTTTTTAAGAGCTGAAAGTGCGTACTAAGAAAAAAAATATTCTCAACACAAAGTTGCGGATGTCAGTTAGTTTACGGATGGTAGTTTTCTAGCACTCAAATAGAAAAATGACTCAAAGCACAAGCATTCAATAGATCAAGCGTAAAAAGTGTGAAGATTTTTTTAAAACTGTATAGGTATACCTACTTTGAACAAACTGATACTTAAGAATAGAGCACAGATAATAAAAAAATAAAGCCACGTGGTCAACGATGGAGGTCCATGTTTGGACACTTTTGTGCCCTCCTGTGGTTTCGCAAAACTGAATTTTTTACACCCCATATCTGGGTTTGTCAACTGGCACATTAACCAAGGTGTTTCCTACAGGGTGGTCTAATTTTTTGTCCTCTGTTAATTGGTGACAATCAGATCACCAACCGTTCGGGTGAAGAAAGATTTATCCGAACACCAGATGTGTTAATAATGTTGTTCGAATACTTCAGAGTATAAATAGAAACTTTGTTGGAAAAATATCTGTTTTTATGGAATAAACACTTATTGTTGGCATAACTTGAATGGGCTCTGCTCATTACTCTATTTATATCTTAACTATTCAGCAAAGTATGTGGAGTACAGTATACGAATTATAATATTGAGTTACCAAATGAAATGGTTACATTATGTAATGTACCTTGTAATAAGTATATAAAAATATCATCAAATAAGTACATGTTTCTATTTAAAAAAGTCTAGTTTCCAATAATAGGTTTAGGAAACTAAACTGCAATCATTCCCGTAATTTATATAAGTATTTTTAAAGACTTGTTATTAGAAGGAATAACAAAAAATATACCACGTATTTTTATCATGATTATTAAACAGGTTACTATCATAACCAGACGGTAGCTTCACAAGAAACTCCATTAAGCCATACTTTGTAGATAAGCCGCGATAAACGGGCCATATGCTTATGCAGTTTTTCCGTCTATTTCTGATGCATCAAGGGTGATGGACTCGGCGCCTTCTGAAGCACCAGCCACTTCACTGCTACTGACTTCTTTAAAAAGAACCTCAGAGCTACCGGCTTCTTTTAAAAGCTGGCGCCAGATACTTGATACCTTGGCGGGTTAAAAGCTCTTGTGGAACTGTTAATGACCTCTTGTTTTTTTTTTTCAATTATATGAAGTGCAAAGAGTGGTCGGATACTGACAAAGACAGAGCTCAGGAGAGAGAAGAGACAGACAGAAAAATATCAAATGATAATTGTACATTATATTATAGCCTGTTTTAAAAAAATACAAATTTTGCAACGGATGAGAATCAATGTATGATTTTTTTTTGAGAATAATAAATAGCTTTAGATGTATTTGGGCACAACCCTTAGATCAATGTTTTTGTCTTGTATAGAAGGTAAGTACCTACTCAAGTTTTTTTTTTCCGTATGGACATTTAATGCAGCTGGCCGCAGATGTACGTTACTGCGTCATCGGACTTTTCGGATGAACGTTTAATGGAGTTAGCCGCAGAAACTACCTAAGTATGGTAAGGTTCAAATTTAAATAGTATTGCGAATACCTTGAACCAACGACATCGGCACCAAAACTTGACTTTATTTTTTACCCTTTAAAACTACCTGCATTGTATTTCGTGTATTATGTATCTGTTATTTTTTGTTGTAAATTGCTTATTTAACGTATTAGAGGAATCTGTAATGTTAGTATAAGTTTTTGAAAATAAATAATTGTATTGAATTGAAATAAATAAAAATACATAGTCAAAATTTTCATAATAATTCTAAAATACAATGTAGGGATTTAGTTACAACTGAGTATGGGAAAATGAGTTGTGTCGATGCGTGTATCAATCTCTGGTAACTTAAGGAAGGCCCATGGGTATTTAAAGTTTTTTAGTCCATACAATTTATTAAATTCTGTTTTTACGTGGCTGAGAAAATATGAGAGTGTTTTATCGTGGAAAATGGAACACGATCGCTCGTCGTTCGATTATGTTTGAACGTTATTTAAGCACCTGTAACCTCTTTGTTCTACCGCGCCTGATACAGATGACAAAAAAAACAGTTAAGAGTTCAGTACTTTCAAGTACGTACGAGTTCTCGAGTTGAGTTCACTTTAACGATAGCACCTCAGCAAAGCAGTGTAAAGTATTTCCAAGTTACAATTGCATCATAATTCATACAATATTCTTTAATCTGTAATGTTTCCATCAATTTTGGTAGACACGTAGCCCGAGTAATTAATTCAAGATTTGTTTTATTCTTTCAATGAACTTCCTTCTAAGAATCATTCCAAAGTCACTTTTGAAATAACCATGATGGATGATTGGAAAACTCTAACACCTTGCACTTGACCTTACATTTTTGCTGTCGGTACAGACAGTGAATGGGTGTCGAAGCCCGTGTTTTTTGCGAATTTGGTCGTGGCTTGATCGGTATCGCCTATTACCGCGTATCATAACCTGTAACGATATCATTTGATTACCATGTCCCTCTTATCCGAAACGGAACCAAGATTATAAATCTTAAAATCAAAAGTGTGCACGTTAGCTGCCTGCGGTTTCACCCGCGTTTTATCGAGTAAAAAATATCTGATATACTTTTCCAACTCATACCTAAACTATACCATATCTAATTGAATTACACCCTAACAGTTTAATCAGTCAAAAAAGTAAATAAAAAATCAGTAATTAACATGTGCTAATATAAAGATTAGGGCGAGAGAAAAAAAGGAATATCTATGAGCAGTATCGAGTGTTTTTTAATACGAATATTAAAAACTTACTATATAAAGCAAAAGATAAAAAGGCAATATACTCCTTAAGCTCATCAACTATCTTCATTTTTTTATTATAATATAAAAGGGCTTAGACCTGACTGACTGACTGATAGACAACTTACAGGAACTTTCTAAAGCAATTTTTGTCATCATAAGCTAGTGCATAACGCAGTCCATGGTGGCTTATTACGTCCATCCAGGCCAGGATGGTGTTGATGAAGCAGAGTTTTTGCTGCGGACTTTCAAGATCAGCGGTAGTCTCATAAACGGTATTTATACTTCTATGGGTTCAGCCATAATGTAGAGACAGATGACGAACGGGTCGTTCCCATGAACCGCGATTTTACGGACGGACGCAGCCCGCAACGCTGCACCATGTGAAGAGTATCATCCACAGGTATTGTCCGTGGTAGCACAGATACGTCCGTTGTAGTGCAGACACGGTTATTATCCGGGAACAAACCCGTAGAAAACAACCTTTAGGTGTATCAATACAAAAATATTTTAGACCACTTCTATAAAAACCTAATTAAAAGGAAGTCACATGAAGTTTCATCTTATCTACTTCTTATTTAAATGGGCGTAAGAAGTGATTATTAATTTTAATGTTCAACATGCAAAAGACGGATATTACCCTGACCGCAGTTTGTAACAATATAGCAGTAGATCAGCAGGGTTTTAAGCATGAACGCTCGCAGAACAGCTCCACCTTGTTTCCGCTAAATATATTGCTTGTGAGAATCGCGCTGCTTGTGATGCCGCCGATACCGCCTTATTGTTTTAAATGCTTAGGGCGTCAATTTACTAGGATGCTAACACGACGCGAAGTCTCTCCAAGACTCGCCTTTACAGCTAATGACTGCTTGTGAAAGTGCCGCGACATTCTGATAAGATCTAGATGACTTTCGGATATGATGGTGATTTTAGTGACAAGTGCGAAAGTTTTGCAAAGCACCTAGATTCTTTTTGATAACACTTGTTTTAATTTCGTTTATGATTGTAACTTTTGTATTTCTTTATAATAAAAAGAAAATCAGTTCAGTTAAGCCCATTCAATTTCAAATTTACATGATGCTATGACCTCAATTATTGTAAATCAATAAATCATGCGCATGCCAAAATCAAAGGAACCGAAACTAGGCGTGGATAATTTAGTCGCAGATCTACCATCGCATAGGTTGGCTAATGGCCATTTGCGCTTATTGATTGAAGCTGCACTCTGGCAGTAAAACGCGTCGGTGGTCGTAAACTGGCACTCCAGCTCCTCGCTACCGGCGCCCGCGCACCCATCAAAGAGCCTCGCCGACAAAGACACCGCCAACCGCCCTCCTCCCGCCCTGTCAACGCGGTCACGGTCCATACATAATATTCGCCTCCGGCTGAAATTACGAGCGATGAATGTTATCGACAATTGAATATTAATACTGCTCATTTCCATAAAAATCGCATGATGTCGAGATAAGCGAACATCCCGCACATCGAGGCTATCGTAGTAAAATACACTTTAAGTGCGCCGAAGCAGTCCTAATCCGGCTGGAACGACCCCAAAAACTGTGGGCTGTCTCAAGACGAGAGTCGCCGTTTTAATTGGTCGCATTAGAGTTGAGCCCCATATTAATAGGTTGATTAGTTGTGGGCCGGCGCGGCGGCGGCGGGGCGGCGTGCGCTACGCTGGACTGTCGCAGGCGCGCCACGGATCAGCGGATCTCAGAGCCCAACTTATGCAACTGCCAAAGAAAATCTCTGCAACTGCACACTGGCTTCGGATGCTTAACATTCAAGTTAAGCCGCCGTAAATTGTAAAAAGCCGGTAGTTTCCCTCAGAATTATCTTCTGGAACGAGAACAGAGATATTTCTGAGATTGTGCGTGCGAGGTTGGATTTGGTGTCGATAACGTCAATGTTTGCATGACTCAGTATCACTTTCTGAAGTACTTCAGCGCTGGGAGTTAATAGCTTCGAAGCGAAATGGAAATATGTATTAATATTGTCCGGAAATACCCGCGATATCTGCCAAACAGGCATAAATCTGCGAGGTGTCGGCTGCTATCGCACCGCACTCTCCGACTGATGGTTTGTATCATTTGTAAAGCAGCTAAGAAAGTACTTGACGTACGGCTAAACAACAAACAAAGTCCATGAACGTTGTACTGAAACGAGAGCATGAAATAATTAAAAGTAGAGCCTTGGTGGCTGGGTACATACGGCCTGTGCCTTGCGTTTGAATTCTGGTGGGGGTCATAGATCAATTAATGGGTTTTTTTTTTGGGAAAATCGTAGGCCATCCACGTAATCCGAAAGGTGATGGAAGATATCATGGGGACAATAGCATATCGAACAAAGAAAAATTCGCATTAGTATTATGCCCATGAGGTTTAATTTCGAACCTTATTGGCCTCAATATAGACACTAGACAGTTTCTTCCCAATAGTAATGAACATTACATGTAGACGGATTATGCTATTCATTCAATATTTTCTCACAAACCACCACCCTACTGCCTACTATCATTATAAAAGGTTTATATTTCATGAAGCCTACTGTATGCTTATTTTCAACTCTATGCTCTCTCAATGTCGATTTTCATCATGAATCAATTAGCCAGAATCAATAGCAGTCTTGAGCGGAGTCCGTGGCACGTGTTGTTTGACTCAGCGAGGTAAGTGCTGGCCACAATTAAGATTGCGCCGATGAAGACACACTCTGAAGTGTTTTCTAATTACGTACACCATCAATCTCGACTGAACTGAAGCCAGAACACCGCCAATCAAGTAATTGCATCGCGTGCATCAGCTTTTCGGCCCTCGATAATAATAGGCATTTTATTGCCGGTAATGGAGTCTCTAGGGCCGCGCGGTTACGATTGCTTCTCCGCTTTTAATTTCGATTAATTTATGCAAGACGGGAAGCTTCTGTAACAATATTGTTTTTGTAATCAATTAGCCGTCGATAGTTGATATTGAACGGTAATGGTCTGATATCGTTGAGTGCTGAACATCACGCTGATTGGTTTTAGTGCTACCGTGGCACGCAACGTTAGCGTTGTAGAGTTGTAACGAAGGAAATGTTTATGGAGATTTTCTCGGATAACAACTATTTTGGGGATATAATATCGAATATGCACACAGAACATAACTATGTGACAATGGATGGATGTTTTGATTATTCACGCCAAAACTGCAAGATACGGACGTAATTTGAGCAACTGCAATCCAAGATTTCCTAAAAGCCTAATCATTATATTTTAACTCAATCTTTATTCAAGATATTAAGCTGTGTTATACTCTATTAGTCATCACTAATCCAATGGTATTTCTCCGCGTCAGCTAGTTTCTTTGACGTGGCATAACGAAACAGATTTCAATTTGTGGTATGCCGTCAGTGGATGACCCGCATAAAGGAGGTGATGCTAATCGGACAGGTGAGCTGACGTGGGCCTCGCATACCAGACCCCAGAACCCAGAGGACTAAACAAAACTTCGTGTTGTGATCGATCGATATTTCGACTTCTCACTTTTAAGAACTCCAGTTTTAGAACACGAGACGAGACCCGTACATTGAAATACGAATGGTGCAATAGCTGTTCTTGTACATTAATCTTCTTCTTCGTGTCACTTGTTCCTTCGAACCAGTGTGGTGAAAGGATTTCAAGTGCGCCTCGACGAGGCTCCTTTCGTGCACTCGACACAATATGTTTTCGAATTTTAAGTTCTACAACATGCCGGTTTCCTCATGATGTTTTCCTTCACCGTTGCGAGAACGTGGGCGTTGACCGAAAAAACCCATTTACGCATGACTACCACCGGGATTCGAGCGACCATCAGATCGCAAGGTAAGGGCCTCATCCACTCGGCCACCACGTCCTCGTACATTAATAACAATGAGCTACTTGCCAAATAAGAAAAACGCTAAGCAAACTCATAAATCACATTTCATTAGGCTCGGTCTCTATTAGCCGTGACCTATTGCAAAACTGGCTCACTCTGCGATCACAAAATATCAATTGTAATCGTGTTATGCGTATAATCTCTTTAGAGCACCAACGCGAAAAGGTTTCCATGTCCGCAATTAGGTAGGTATAGTAGTTCGATAGCTGCAATCAATAGATTGAAAGACGCGGATCTCGCGTAAGTTCAACAAACTAGAACCAATTGTTATAGGTCAGATCACCTATCACCGTGCAGCGCGTTCGTAAATCATGATCAGTCGATGATCGGACGTGATGCGATGTCAGATTAGGTCGCTTCTAGCTTTTTGTTTGTAATTTGTGTTCGCCGCCGATATGCCAGCATGACTCGCGCGTCGCGGGCGGCGGCGGCGGCGGCAGCATCAGCAGCGCGGTGAAAGAACACATCTCATGGTATTCGGTTAGTTAGCTCACTCCGTAATTTATCAATTGTTTGTCTTTACGTCACAAATCGTTAGAGCATAAAAGATGAAGATCTCGAGCACATTGTTAGCGTTTCTCTGTTCGGCGATTGTTTTGGAAGCTCTCTGTGGGCTCACTGACAAACATCCTCGAGGATAAGTTGGGATTGCCGGGGATAGCGCTGGAGCCGCAATTACTGGCGGCTTTGCGTCGCGACGCGCAGACCACTTCCGACTTGAACTACTAATCGCAGGGGTCATTGGAGGACACCCCTAATCTGCGCTCAAATGATACGTGACTTCGTTTAATTATGTGCAGTGTCCGAACCGGAGATTTGTTCGTCATTCCCGTGTCATGGCCTATTTGACTAACGTGATCCCGACAGCATACACAAGGTAGGGAGGTAGTTTCTACTTAACCAAAAACTTTTAAATTAAAAACGATCGTTGTTGTTAAACTGTTATTTTCTCTGAAAATATTGATTACTAATTTGTAAATTACTATTGTTACAATATGGCTATAAGCTGCTCACTTTCATAAATAATACCTACCGATCCTCTAGTGGTCTTCTTATGTAAAATTTATTTATAATTCTTTGGATAATACAGTGGGCTGTAGTATTGTAAAGCTAAGTACTATAATCATTAAGTAAAATGTATATTACAGCTGTTTATTATTCATTGTATGTGACGACTAGGCAAAATAAATATCAAGTCATTTAATAAAAAAAATATATATATATTAAACAAATTTATGCTGCAATTATGTATTATTTGCAAATTTTCTGAAAAGTTGTTTTAACACTGGTACCTTATTATGCATAATACTATTATACTTAACACATGTCTACTTAATTTTTTGCCTCTGTAAATGAAAAAGTTGAGCATTAGAACTTCGGTCCTATTGAATTATAAAACCCTTATCACAACTTATGACAACAATGTCGGCAAACCGAAAGTTGCGGCATAAAAGCCGGCAACACGTATACTGTAAATATAATAAGCGGCTAAAGATCCGGTAATCCGTCACGAGTGACGCGACATACACACAATAGAACATTGTGCTAGTGTTATGGCCACCTCAGTGATGCTAAAGCTAGGATGTTGTTTAAAATGTTTAGCTGACAGATAATGTAGAGCGGAATAATTTTTACCATAATTCAATAAAACATGTATATAATAAATAACTTGACCACGAATGCGGTAATTTACTTGACACTGGCTAAATACACTAATATGTGTGGAGCCAAACGCGAAGAATAAACGTTCTTCGTTAAATAAAAAAAAATGTAGAGCGGAGACAAAGGTCTAAATAGAGTCAATTATTTAATTCAGTAGTTCCATAATTTATTTTTATTTTTCCGGGTGACTACAGTAATTGCATACATTTATCAGAAAAAAACCAGGTACATATAAGAATATTATTTATTCATACCATCGAACAAAAGGAAAAGACCATATAGAATCAAAATCATTGCCTTGGAGCATTCTGGCAGCTTCTCTTGCTCAACCATTTCTGACACTCCAGCTGTCAATCCAATTTATCGAGTGTCGATCAAACATTGCCTCACCTGCCGCGCCAAGCCACCGTCTGTCACTATCTTACGCCAAAAAATATGATACATTGCTGCAGCAAAATCAACGTTTTTCACAAGATTAATATCGATTTTCTGTTACACTAAGTTATCATACTTGAATGGACAGTGGCGGGTCAGTCGCGGGTTGCAAGAGAGGTTTTCAAAAACCCATCATTCATTTGTCTTGACATCGAGAGCTGTGTGGCCAAATCACAGTCTGCCTGAAATACTGGACCAAATTTGTATAGGAGATCTACTGTCGTGATTTTTCAGAATTTTGCTGTTATGCTTTGCGATTTATATCGCTTGGTCTGCATATTTATGTTTGTATTCGTTTTAGTAATAGCAAAATGATTAGATACGATGAATATGTTACATAAAGGAAGTTTCAACAATGTTTCTTACGACTAAATTGATTACTTACTTATTTCGTAGCTGGTAGAGCATAACATTTTACTACTTTGCCAACCGGAACACAGATATAAGCACCCAGTCAATGGGTTTATCACTGCAATATGCATATAATAACATTAAATATAAGTTTGCTAAAAAATACCTGTGATTGACGTAAGTACTATTTCCATTTTTTTTCCTTTCGTCATATCAACGGTTTTTTTATTTTCTTTTAGTTGTCAGTGCAGGATCCTTTATTGAAAGTATCTGTCACTCAAACGTCAAGGAACAGTCAAAACATTAACAAAGCTTCAAGTTCGCGGCTAATTTTCCACAAAATCATACAATTTTGATGTGGTAGCAATAACAATACAGGAATGGGAGTTTATGGGAAAAGAAAAAAAATATATTCAAAACAATTTGCTTTCACACCATAAGTTATTGAAATCCGTGAAATCCGGGTAATAAACAAAAGTTGTTTCAAACTTTGGTTCAAACCACTTTTTTTTTTGTCGCTTGTAACCCATCACGAAGGAAGTCATCAAAGGTATTACACTGAAAATTATAGAGGAGCTTTATAGAAAGCTTCTGTCTAATCTGAATAACAAAAGAATAGAGAATGATGTAAGTACTCTACCTAAGTGTTGTTTTGTTGAGTGCGGTTGATCCGTGATCCATCGGTGCACGCGCATCCGAAACGCCCATACGACAGTCGGTCTGTGTGTCAGTGTTTCCACCTGAACGAAACATTTTCTGCTAGATTAAATGGTAAGTGTTCGGCCAAATAAGGCGTACCTATTTCAAAAATAGGACTAAATTTCATGGGTAATAGAGAGATATTTAGTGCAACCGAATCTATCCTCCTATATTATACTACATACAATTAATTTAGTTTGTATTATAGCCCACACAGGTAGGTACGTACCTAGGTAAGAATAAAAAAAAATCGGCAAGTGTCTCATTTAATTTGAAATAAAGAAAAACAATTTAGGAGGATATGAACAACATTTTTTCTCAAAATTCGTTAGATCTAACTTGTGGTTGATAAGATGGAAACAGAGCCTACGTGTGGCGTGGAGCGAGTGGCGGCATTCAGCAAATTATAGACAAATCTGAGAAAGGTATTATTTTTTCATCGCGCTCGGGTGAGAAATGCGTGATTGGGGGCCGGCTCTAGATTACAGGCCACGGCGACACGCCACCGGCCGAGTTCTCTCACTCACTTTAAATCATTATTACGACTATATGTAATAAAGTGTTAGACTAATTACCTTTTACTCTCGTACCTCCCATAACGTTAGAATGTGTCGGCAAATTGATAACAGTTTTTTTTTCATTTTATAAAGCATTATATAAGGTAGAGGTGTCTATCGTTTTGTATACCTACTACTCAAGAACACCTTTAGGTATAATTGTATATTAATAAAGACTGATAATTTACCGAAGCGCGCTAAATAATAATCAAAAAACTTGTTTTCAATATGATTAACTTTTTGGCTTCTGCTCAAACGAATGTTTAGACCAAATTACCTACTCAAACCCAATTTCGGATGATGTCGGCGATAATATAGTCTTGAATAAAATTGGAATAGGTGTATGCCAATTTTGACACGTCGAATATATAACGCTAACTGTCATTACATTAGCAATTTTATGCAAATCCTAATTCGGATCACAGGTTTAAAATGGGTGAATTAGTGAGGAAATTATAGGGCTCGAGAGCCGACGGAACGTTTATGATGTGTAGCCTGTAGCCACGGACCGCGCTGTCTGAGCCTCGATGCGTTCGCGCACCCGTCGGTTGTCGCGCCGCTGCTGGTTACTTGCATCGGCTCATGAGGTCGAGTCATAGGCCGTCTACATTCAATCTACAACCGACTCTGTAAGTTAACAAACAATAGTTGACAACGCACAGGCCCAACCGCTGAACTTAGACTTGAAACTGGGTGGGTGTGTTCACTAAGAAAGGGATTTTATTAATTCACAATGCAAACGAAGCTACGGTCGTCGGCTGATGATGAAATAAAAAGTAATTCGAAGATTTACACTTACTTTCTTACTAGAATGAAATTCCATCCAGCTACCTTTTCTTATGTAAAAGCAAAATACTGTTATACCATAATCTGAAGACCAGAGAATTTGCTAACAAATTAATATGTGTGTTTGGAATTGAGCGCAGGCCGGCTTGCGGAGGCCTGATTACAAGGCAGCCGGTAATAGGCCCGTCGCGTCCCACCCTATACTCAACTTAATGCTCTCGCAATTTCACTCGAAATAATGATCACAATAAAAAAAGTTTTCGGCGGAATCCTAAATGAGAGCTGGCGACGTGAGCTCAGCGACTCCCGTGCCTCTATCGATCCCTCGAAGATGAGCCACGATCATGTTCTGATCTGATGAAATTGTTCTACGAACCTCTAAATTGCTTTTTGCGTGATTTAAACACACGCGTAAGAAATTGAAACCATTGTTTGTGTATTAGTTCCAGTGTACTCAGATTACTCGATCAGTTGAATCGAAAAATGATGGCTTTTACTAAAAAATTGATTACTCGTAGATAAAGGCGAGATGAGTTACAAAAGTACATTCATAAATGGATGAACCCTTTGCTGAGATGAACCTTTGAAGTATCTTACTATTTTTCTAAAATTGAATGGCTAATTTGCTAGTTAAATTATCAACGACAAGGTCTTATCTGACCAGCCGATAAGAGCCTTACTGACGCCATCACAATATACCCTACCTATGTATAATAGTACTAACACTTTGCACAGTGAAACAGGTCATATGTCCTAGTTGTAGTTACGGAGCGGTAAGGCAGATAGCGCCGCCTTCGGGAGCCGATCTGATAGCGATGGAATATGACGACAATTCACAGCCTCCCACGCCCCACGCTCCGCTGATAAACGAAAACAGCACACTTTATACAGTCTCCTTTGTAACATGGTGACGGCTAATTTAAGTAAATAATAATAATAATGTATTTCAAAAATCAATAATACAAGCACAATTAAGTAGATACCTACTTAAACTTAGTATATCAACAATTTAATTAATATGCTCATTAAGCTCTTACAACTATATTAGTATGAATATTAAATATAAATATAATAATAAAAAAAAAATTATAACCTATTTAAAACCTAAATATAAATACTTATACCTAGTCTTAATTACCTTAGGTACACCTTAAAATTTAGAACGCATGGTTTTTGTTTTTTGTAAGCAAAGCGCCTTCTTCAATAATCTGCCATGATAACCACCTTCTTGTAAAAGCACTCAGATAGCCCAAGATACAAGCTCTCAGCTTAGTTTGGGCCTCACCGTCACCTGCCTACTGTAATGGTATCCTACATGTGTACAACCAATAGCGCTAAATGTACTATTAATTAGTGTATAATTTGTATTACCTAATCATTTGATAAATACATGGATTTGATTTGATTTGATGTTGAATTTATAAGTTAAATATTTTGTGGGGGAGATGCTGTGGGTATTTACAAATATATTCAGTTGTTGTCTAGCACTCGAGTCGTTTCATTGATCACAACACAACAGCTTGGATTATGTTAGTTGATTGTGCGCAGTACTACCTACACTAAGGTTGAAAACTTGTGCTGTATGCACTGCGTTTGAGAATCACTATCCTGCAAATGTTTAAAATGTAAGTTAAATTTAACAGTTTCAGCAAAAACAATGTTACAATCGGTGCTCAATGCCCATAAAACATGACACGTCGAAAAATTTAAAACTTTTTATGGATATCTAGTCAATTTTAGTATTCAGTAGGTTAGGTACTAGTACTCGTAGCCGTTTCCACGAGCTCTACCTTCTGTGAGAGATAGCGTCCAGTGCCGATCTGATACCGCGTAATACGATGACAATTCGCAGCCCCCGCTTGCTGCTCCTGAATAAAAACAAAACTTTCTACGTGGGTTTAGAAGATAAAACGTTGCATAGTATCTCTGTGTCGAAAACGTTACTGAAAGGTTGAGCTGTAAGGTCCAACGAAAAACCAATGGTTAAAAGTTCGAATTATCTACAGAATCGATCTTAGTGCAGAGCTTATTCTATGCAACCGTTTAGGTACTAAGTATACCTATGGTTTAAAATATATATAGACACTTTTAATCTCTGTGTATCGTCTCCGGATGTATTAAATTCTTCTAGTTGTCTGTTTTTGGAAACGATATCAGTTTACTTGATCGCTACATAAAATGCTCGAGTGGTATAACGTCCCATAAACAGCCCTTCCTCGCGTCAAGTTATTGGCGAGTTAGGCCACCTGATACAGCACAAACGCTGCCTGGCAGGTTTCTGGACTCAGGTTACCCGAGACATTACCTTTATCTCTATTTCTTGACTAGACCAGCCTGGATAAATATATGAAAAATAGTAACATTAATAAAATACTTAAAATAAAGCAGAGTAACATACGCGGCCCATCATCATTAAAATGATTAGCTGTAAATGTTAAAACTTCAAACTTAATCTACGAAACTTCGAAATGACGTTAAGCGACAACATCAAACAATAATTTCGGAAAAAGCAATTATCATTACACAGATAGCGAGGGTCGGAGGCGATCGCATTAACATCATAAAAGGGGCGAAGTTTGTCTACGAGCCCCCGGGACGCGCGTCGCCGAAGAGACAGTTACATATTACGCAATAAAGAGCTGTTCTCGCGAAAGGAAGTGTGAAAATGAACAACATCAAGGGGTTATCTTGAATTACTCACTAAAAACTTATTGCTGGAGCGTCGTAGATGCGGGGTTGGCGGGGGCGGTGGATTTGCCGCGAACAGATAAGGGTGCGCTATTGGGATCGCGCCGTTCTCATCCAATTACACGGTCGAGCGAGCGCGCCGAGTGCGAGGAGCGTAGATAAAAACCGGAGCTGCCTCGCTGTCTCCGCGGGGATTGTCGGCTAACGTTTTCACCTTCGACCCGTCCTCTCTATCCACCATCGCAATTTGTGTCCCGACTCCTGACACGCTAACGGCTACGCTCCAGAGTGAGCAGAAGTAAACAGATGTCAATGCCGTCACTTGTAACTGCTTCCCATGTTCCTCAACATACACTAATGTGACACTGTCAATCCAAGCGACAAACACTTATAGTACGATGACACACTGCTCTTTTACACGCTACAAGCCAGCGTTTACGCTTGTAGCATGTAAAGCCGACCAGTGTCATCGGCGTTTTTACAATTTGCTTGTTGACAATTCTTCCCGAAAGCCTACCTACACGCTCACATGCTAGCTTTTAAAAAAGCCAACAATCAGCTTGTAAAAAGCCGTGTGTCATCGATGCTTAATTCAAGACTCACGAGAAAGTATTGCACAGTCGTTCAAAACATCAGTTTTAATGGAAACAAAATAAAAATCTATGATTATCCAAACATTATAGTTTTCAAAAGTTAGTGTTTTCTCTTCCAGCTAGCTGTTTGAAACAATCTAAGTTGACGTGTTAAGGGAATTGCCAACCACGGCGCGCCCCGGTGAGACTGCGCCGCTCTTGATTCAATTAGAGTGGATGCCGCGGGACTCAGGGCACTGACATGAGATGCTCCTGACTCCGACTTGGTCTTAAAGTTTTACTGGCCTCTTGAGTTGAAACTTCTTGAACTCTACATTCCAGCTCAACTGTTATCTATCCACGGCTATCCATGAACCATTATTCTCGTCTTAGGCTTAATAGTCCCGTAACCTAATAAATAACAATGACATTTGTTTTCGGTACTAAGCCCCACCCTCTGTCACAGAACCCAATCCGACAGCGCGCCGCCGCCGTATGTAAATAGTTTACCGAAAGTCGCCGCTCGTCCATCACGCGTTGTCACATAAATTATGCCGCGGCGAATCCGCGGTCGAATCATTGTTTGACTTTTATCTTATTACGTACATCTCCCGATTTTGTTCGCGTCATATTTCTTCTGACTTATCGGCTTTTATCTATCATTTTGTGGAGAGTCGCGCTATCGATCACTCGATCCCCGCAGCGGCCGACAAATGTCTCCGAATGTTTTGAGTGGATTAGGCAAACTGTCGGTGTCGGCCGGTCACCGGTGACTAATGTGCTTCCGAGATTATTTGGAGCGCGTATCGAGTTATTGTCGCTTATCTGATGATGCGCCCGCGCACTTTGTGTTCGGGAGAGGATTTAAGATTCCTGTTGCGCACCCGCGTTGCCATCACCGAGTAACTCTGCGGTGACTAATGACCGCTCTTCTCAGATGTCTAAGAATTATTTTCCATTGATCGTAGCAATAAATTAAGTCACGCACTCGACTCTCGAGGAATGTCCATTTAATATGTAAATATCCATAACACTGCTCGATCACGACTTGCACTTCTTCATATTAGAGACAGGCAAACTTATCAAGGCTATGTGATCGACATAGACTTATTAACCTTCGAAGTCCATCAACGATGACGTCACGTAATCCATTCGCAATAAGAAAGCTCTGCTGCAGAGAAGAGCCGCACAGTAGTCGGACACGAGCCCAGATATCTGTAGATCTGGTGTCCGCTGTCACACGACACCCGACACCCGACACCTCGGTGGCATTCGCCGGATCCGAGTTAAATTAATGAAAACATCCATCCATAAAGACCCAAACGCCTCTGCCTTCTTATGAATGAAATCCCAACCTGCACGGTTGGTTTCGAATCCTTTTTTATGACGATCATAAATTAAACGACCAATTTCCAGCGAGTGTCACAGCACGGATAAAGGAATCATTTTTATAATATCCTCAGCGCTTAACAAGGTTACAAATAATGCCCACGCATATTCACGCGCCCATAAGTCGGGATCGGAGAGCTCAGCCGGCCACTGACTGCTAAACTGTTAATATAAATAATGAACTGCGTTATGGGACGGTGTGTGGTGGTAGGTAGCACTTCGTTGACTAACGATCCCTTTGTACTTCAGCTCGTAACTCGGTGTCATCTTTCGTATTTACACAGCGCACTTTGTACGGATGGCATGTTTGTTGATATTGGCGTCGTTGATCATCAATCTGAGTCTGTAACTTACCACTATTTGAGCCAACTTTGACTCCAAGAAACTAAAACCACAATATTTTTGAAACAGGTTTACGCTACATTAAACACCTATAAGGTGGCAGATGTTGCAACAAGATCGTTTTTCATTCATAAATACTCGCTTCGTTCCAACATGCATAATTTTTCTTCATACTTATGAAGCTTGATAAAGAATCGTAGGTACTTATGCCCTCTTTTGTTGATTTGATAGGGTATAGAAACCTAAATACAGAAGCTATTTTTACCTAAAAGTGGTTGCTAACAGTAACTAGGTATGCTAAATTACCATAACAAATTTACATGCCATCATCTCATTATAATTTAACATTCAGGTATACCTGAATGATGATGGATGGGTGGAATGTAATGCTTGTTATTATATTTTTCATGATCACGCTCATCATTCAACTCACATAAGGTGACAATTCAACCCAAGTAGTGAAAATAAATAAAAAATATGAAACAAACTCTGTTCAGAAAATTAGTTTTCGATCCAAAGGTCTTGGGTTCGAGCCCGGTCGTACACCAATGGATTTTTCTGTTACAAAAATCTATGTGTCATTAAAACACGTTAAACACGGTACTAAACGGTGAGAAAGCCTGCATGTCATAGAACCTAAGAAGTTAGAAAAAATGTGTCAAGTGCACGAAAGGAGCCTTTTCGAGACGCACTTGAAATCCTTTCACCACACTAGTTCCAAAGACACTAGTTACCTTGCGATCTGATGGTCGCGGGTTCAAACATCTAAAAAAAAATGGGTAAAAAATCTATGTAAGCATCCCACGTTCTCGCAACGGTGAAGGAAAACATCGTGAGGAAACCGGCATGTCGTAGAACCAAAAGTTCGAAAACATGTGTCGAGGGCACGAAAGGAGCCTTTTCGAGGCGCACTTGAAATCCTTTCACCACACTGGTTCGAAAGAACTAGTGACACGAAGAAGAAGAAGAAGAAGTTCCAAAGAACTAGTGACACGATAAAAAGAAGAAGAATCATACTATCTTAAATCTCACAATTGTATTCGCTGTAATGCAATACAATACTCGAAAGTAGACCGTAGACCGTGTCGTGTCCGCTTGACTCTTGAGGGGTCGCCTACGCGAACAAGAGACAAAATACTCCAGTGCTACTGTAAAACTATAATTATTTCATTTTAGACATGAAAATAGTCCATATATTTTTTTGAGCGATAAAGCATAATAATTAATAGTTATTTTTATATTATATATTACCAATTATTATTTAAATTTTTACCGATTAAAAAAGAGGTTGTTTTTCAGGATAAGGAAATTGCAGAAAATATTAAGTTCTATAAACACGCATTCTTCTATTGACTTTCATCATTATGTATAAGTGGACACATAATTACTTATTTTATTGATTTTTCTTTAGAGCTCTACATAATCCATGAAAACATTGTTTTTAGCAAATGTCTTTGTAATTTACTAGGTAGATAATAATTATTTTACAATTCACATGTAAAACCATAAATGTTTAACCGTAACTTTGTAAGAACTGTAAGTTTAAAATTAACGGTTTTTTAAACACGTAAAATTACAAATGTGCTATGAAATATACCAATCAAAGGACTATTCAGAAAACGGTTTTAGAATCGTAAATGATCTATCACCAAAAAAAATTCAATCTTACCTACCAATCAGAAGGCGACTGCGCCGTGATTAGTCTGTTTTAAGGCGCATAGTACTTGCGATCACAATTTTTCGAAAGTTTATAATTTACGGTTTTCTAACTATTCAATTGTAAAATATAGATTTTTACAATTTAACGTTTTTTTTTTTTCAAAGAAGCGGATTTGGCTTCACTTCCAAGGTATATAGCCAGTGTCAAGTAAAGGGGAGATTATAATTTTTGTCATTAGTCAGAACCGTTATGTCAAGTCATGCCCCTAACATCTTTGACAACTTTGATCATCGCATACCTACATAGATATTCATTTGTTTCGTGTTACTAGTTCATTAGCTTGAAAGTGACACCAGCACGACACCGGGACGTTTTCATTGTGCGGTTCCACCTCAGTCAACTGGTTAACTTATGATATCTGCTGCGGTGTGCCCGTTTCTGTACACGCCACTAGCTT
Source organism: Lobophora halterata (assembly GCA_932526365.1). Classification (NCBI taxonomy): domain Eukaryota; kingdom Metazoa; phylum Arthropoda; class Insecta; order Lepidoptera; family Geometridae; genus Lobophora; species Lobophora halterata. The sequence continues at coordinate 8,305,757 of OW052001.1, read as the reverse complement.
CTATACACAGGCCACGCAAATATAATTAAGTTAAGTCAGTTTCAGTTATGACATTCAATGCAATAAAGTTATTTGTTCTAAAATGAGTTTGCAACGACTGGGCCGGGGCATGCAGCGATTCTGGATAACATTTGTGAAAAAGTTAATAATGACGCAATATTTGGCACTATTTGGTGGCACAGCACATAATACAATATCATTTATAACTTAAAATTATGCGCATTTATTTCTTATGCAGGTACAGATCCCAGCAGAGGTCGACACTCGGGTCCTCATTGTGAGGAGCGTCCGATTGTAGAGAGGTGCCTCCAAACGACACTATAAAGTGTCTGTATAAATGATTAAGTGTTAAGTTACGATGTTCGCAGGCGCGCGCGCAGCGTGGCACCAGACTCCATTCACTGGTCAGTGTATAATATTACCTTAACGCCGAAAATATCAAATCGACAGGAAGATGTTATCGCTACGGAATGTTATAAAATTGAATATTTTTATGCATTAAGCGCGTTGGCCTGCCCCCGCGGCGAGGTTCTTCCGGACTCTGAAAAAGCCTCAATACTGATCTTATGGTGTTCACGGCCACCATACGCTACATTCAACCATCGACTACTATGACATTTTTATGACACATTTTATTGAGAATAGAGACGTTATTTAATATCGTTGTTAACGTCTCTACAAAATTTGGAAAATAGGTACTTTTACTACTTTTTTGCTTGATGCGTTATGCTCAGTTGTCGTCCAGTTTATTACGTGCCATAAATATTCATGTTTAAGTCACTATAAATTATTGTCATGTAATATTTGTCTATACAACGAAAATGTATTCAATCCATCTGATGATTTGGTAATCATGCGCGCAGCGCAATTTCTCAAAGATCTTATTTACTTTACTTATAAGTGATTCTCGATCAGAAAAATGTTACAGTTGTTTAGGCATTTAAGGGGTTTTTAGCTCTAATTTAAATGTATCAAAACAGTCCATCTATTTATAAATATAAATGAAGATACCTGATGTAATCGAATTCTTATTGTTCAAATGGGTAAGATTTCCAATCAATAATTATGTTTCCTGTATGACCAAGTTTTCTTTTAAATCTATATTCATTGTATAAAAATACACGTAGTTTTTAAAGTTGTCAAAATTATGGTAACATACTTCGTATCTATTGACCCACAGCACTTTAAGTAAACACTTAAAAACAGACTCACATAATGTCAATTGTAATACCATTTTGATTATGGCTCCTACTGTTAAATAGGTGGGTTTTGGATAATATTCAAATCAGTAGATTGTTTTTATAATTAATCAGACCTCATACTGTTTCCTTGAATCAACAAAGAGAAGAATCGCATATTGACGCTCTACGTGACTTGTCATTTTCCTGCCCAACTGTTTTATAGCACTTAATGAACACAGAATAGTCAAACTACACAAATATGTTAAACAAACTCTATGAATAGATACTCAAGTCGGTTAAGCTATTAAAAATAAATAAAATTCTACACGGAGCGTTAAAATCGACGTTTTTAGATTTGCGTTAGATTAATTGACTATTTTAATGGAGCATCTATTTGTTTAAGTTCATTGTGAAACTTTTTAACTTTTTAAGGTTTTGTTTTACTTAAATTTTAGTAAACTTAGTTAGTGGCATCCATTGCTGGTTACTTATTATTATTTTAAAATTGTTTTGGTCGTCTATTTAAGTAGGTATGTCCCCCATTAATCATGCTGAAGTTTTTGATAAGTAAAAATTATATCGAACATATTTTTCTCACTCAGTTTATCAGCCATACTTGCTCAAATTATCAAAACAACTATACACACTAAGGACAACGTATTTTGGCTATTTCCAAATGTTTACAGATTGTACGTAGCGGCGTAGCACTGGGTTTCTTTTAGTAGCACGAGTAGCAAAATATCGCGTCGTCATCGCTTCAACAACGTAGGGCTATGTAGAGATTTAGTTAAATTGGATGATGTTATAGAGCTATAAGAGTCGTTAAACTCAGTGGGGTACTAGTTTATTAGCGCCAAATTGATTAAAGCCTACGCTCGACTTCTAAACTTCGTAGACGTGGTCCAATTTACATAACAGCATGATTAGTACGTGTGTTCGTTTTATTATCGTACTAATTAGTTTACCGAGCAGTTTAAATACTTTTTCTTGCTACTTAGAAATTATGAGTTCGGTTTTAAAATCTAAAGGTCTGTCGCAGTGTTTGCCTGCTCTTGTACATTTGCTTTCCATCCGTTTGAATCTCATCAAAAGTCAACTGAGAAATCTTCTAAGTACGAGTACGTTCAATAAACGCATTATTTTAGAGAAGCGGAAGATGGAAATTTATTGGTTTACCTAGATACTAAAACCTATCAGCAAAATATGTAAAATAAGTTGATGACCCGAAACTTCGTTTTCGTTGCGTAAATTTTTAAAATTTATATTTTAGTACTCACTTTACGCTCTTGACGAACATATCCTCCAAGTTTCAAGTCTCTACGTCCAGTGGTTTGGCCTGTACGTTGTCTTTTATATAAATAAATAGATAGAAGATAGATAGATTAATTAAAATTAATCAATGCTATGGTTCGGTATAGCCAAACCAATAATTCCCAATCCACACGGGCACGTGTAGAGGATTATTCTATCTTGTCAACTTTAAAAAAATACCATTTTGAAATTCTAAAAAAGTAAACAACGTACACGTCGAAGCGAATATCAATTGATAGTCGTTGGTGCGCGCGGAGCTGCAAAAGTGTAAAGTGCAGCGAGGCGGGGCGCGTTTCGTAAATCACGCGGGATCCGCGTGAATTCGACGCCCGCTGAAATACGCGCCGTACACTTTTACAGCGCTAATGCTACACCAGGTATCTATTACCTACTGAAATGCATTCGTGAGAGCTAGTGCTGTAATATAAAATGTGCCAATTACTGGCGCTGGTCTACAGTCGGAGTTTTCTTCTAACCTCTAGTGGCTATAAAGCCAGCTTACTACTTTGCTACCAGAAAAGTGTCTTATCTAAAGACTTTTTATTCAGTTATGAATATTATGTATAACATTATTAAAATAGCAATATGGTTTTCATTTTAACATAATCTTGAATGGGGTAGCAGCAGCAGCATTAGGTACTAATCACACAATAGAACTAAATTTTCTAGCTATACATAAGACATTTTTGCTGTAGATTTGTTATCATTTACTTGGTATAAATTCTCTACGCATAAAGCATATTATGCTGTAATGCTTGTATGATACCTACGGCGGGTATGTCACCGTGGAGCAAAGGCAGCATAAACGGCCTGTCGAACTACATAACACATGGCACGTGAAAATTATTGCCAGGCGGATTTTTCGAGAGCATTAATGCAAATTTATCGAGCCGGCAGCGCTAATTGCGAGCGACGCGCGCCCGCTGATTGTTTTCTCTGCCGATTTATGGCAACACCTATTGCCGATTTAAAGCTTTAATTGTAAACGATTCACGTGTTTTATTGGATAGTCGGGGTGTATTTATTCGAGTGCTCTGCGTGTGGTTGTGATTATTGATTTTCTGTATCTGTCGCTTTGTGTATTTACGGTTCAGTAGTTTTGAAACGTCACTCTTACTATTGTATTGAGCTTATTCAGTACTCACTTTCTATGCTTTTGCTTACAGCTTAACTTTACTAACGTAACTATAATCAAAAGTCATATACCTACCTATGCACAGAGTAAAATTATCTTACATAATATAGGAAGTTTTCTAGTCCTTATCATTATTTTCAAAACTGCTAGAACCAGCTTCGTTCAAGCCTGGATTAATAATATAAAACTAACGTCTTTCTGCATTTCATTAAGATAATTTACAAAGGTTTTACTAATGTATCATAACCACTTGCATTTACCGTAACCAAAATTCTTATTTTAATCGCATTAAATTATCACATCCCCGTGGTGTAACGGACGCGCACAACGCCTACGGCCAGTCTACGACATCGTAGCACGTCGAGTGAGAAGTGGAAAAGTGTCGTAAAAAGATTTCCTTCCATAGTCAGGGATGTGTTAATAAATTAAGTGACGTCACATCGGAGTGGTTAACAAAGTTGGCGGCGACGGCCGCGGGCGTCCACGGCCTTTTTCGCTTAAGTTTTCCGCGCCCGCGGCACCGGAAGTTCGGCCATTATTATTTTACGCGGGCAACAAGCGGCGCGATAATATCCCGTGTTTCAGGCTGACAATCCACTAAAGTGGAAACAGGTAGAGATATGCTAAAGCAACCGAATGATTTGCATGTGAATGATGCGACGAGGATTTGAAGCCTAACTAAGTGAGTCAATTTTGTATAAAAATTGCTTCGCTCCGCTTTGATGGATCCTTACCCTCAGCCACCACCCGGCTGACTACTGGAGAGTTCCTTTAATGGCTGAACGTGTCTTCTTATTCCTCGCTTAATAGGTGTAATAACTTAAACAAAAAAGCGAGATTTATTAATGTTCCGATCTGGCCAATCGTTGGAGGCTTCCGAAATTAACTTGAATTGCCGACCAAATTACTTATTTGGCGGCGTATAAAAGCTTACTTTAAAAGAGGTTCATAATTGATAATGTAATAAAGAAGCATTCGATTTTTTCTTATAAATCAATTATTAAAGTATTCATTATCTAAGTACTCAATTTATTGGGTAAGAAAAGTTACCAACACGATTACCTACCTAAGTTTATGTTTGGATGATAAATAGAATCTGAATAATGCGAAAGCTGGAGAGCCTCTAGTGTAATCAATAAATCATCAATATATAATATGCCTATAAATTGGTTCCGCCTGAGTCACTGACTGACAGACAACTTAAAGGCCAAACCACTGAACGTAGAGACTTAAACTTGAAGGATGTATTTCTCAAGACAAGAGCTGAGAGCGAGTATGTACTGAAAGTAGCGGTCGTCAGCTAGTGTACATAATATTTAGAGATTATTAAAAGGGATATTTGATTTCTTCGAACGAAGCGATTTCCATTAAAATTCAAGAAACAGCGTTTTCTCCAATTTTCAATCTACTTCAAAAAAGGAGGAGGTTATTAAAAAAAACATTGAACCGAATTGATATTCGATTGAATGTTTTTTTTTATGTTTGTACTTTCAGATTAATCCCACAGAAAATTCATCAAAATCGGTTCAGTAGTTTAGTTTTGTGTGTGTGACACTTTTCAGTGTTGTTTACGGTCTAAAACAGTCCAATTGAATTTTCTATGTTTTTGTAAAACCTTGATACCTACATATGTGAAAAGCAATTATCAGGCTACTTAGCCTGATAATTGCTTTTAAAGTAAAGTAAAGTATACCAAAGGAAAGTATTTCTAAAGAGAAGCCTCTTTAACCCCACAGCCGGCCGTTTCCAATCCCGCACACGTCGCGAGGTCGTGCGGCGTGTGTTTTGCGTAATCCCCTATAAGGCTTAGTTAGTTGTAAGCCGGGTCGGGTCACCCGGTATCTCACTTCGTCCCGTAAATCAATCCGCTCTGAGGCGATCCACCAAAAAGGAGAAACGCCATCACTAACAAGCCAGTGAAGTCAACCTAAAGGTGTGCTTTCAGGAACATTTTGATTCCTTATCCCAGTTTAGTGGGGTCGGCACTACGTCTTCTCCTTTCATTCATAAGGACACGAATGGCTGCGTTTCAAGTGTGTTGGACTGACTTGCCGGGTGTCGCAGATTCGATTTCCGTTTCAGGACAAACATTTGTGTCATGAACATCGGTGTTTGTCTTGAGTCTGGGTATTTTTTATGTATTATATGTATGTATTTACAAAATTAAATATTTGATTGCCATAGTTATCTGGTTTCCGTTTTAGTACAAACTATGCTTAGTTTAGGGCAAGATGGCATTGTGTTAAAATGACCAAATTATTTATTTATAATCTAAATATAAATTAAAATCTCTCTCAGTACTTATCGTATTTAATTCGGATTGTAACTATTGTTGAGTTATATTTTTATTTCTTTATCAAAATTGAGGCATTTTTTAAATCAAATATCAACATTTTCGTAGCTTGAAACAAGTAGGTACAATTCTATTTTATTTCAACTTGCAGAGCCATACAGAGCCTTTCAGTAGGTCCTAACTACCTCATTACTAACTTTCCAGTATCATGCAACCGAAATAGAATAAAAAATATATCAGTCCATTGTCTGTTAAATTATTCACGAAATCTATTCGTCGCTCCAGATCTTGGTAGAGATTGTGTCGATATGGTGAATTACATGCGTTTCCATATTTCATGGCGGGTGACGCCTGATGATAGTCGTGACTGGTATATCGAGTTTTTACCCGTAATCGTTATGATATGATAGCCTATTATGAGCTACAATCATACGACACCATTCTTTGAGTTTATCAAACCTTTACATAGAATATATCTAACGGGAAAGGTTCAAAAATGCACTAAGTTCTTTAGGACTACAAATTTGTTTATTTGATTTGGCTGGGCACTACAGCCAAATTTAACAGGATCTAGGCAATATCTAGATAACGAAAATAATTTTACTTATATAAATAACATATAAATAAAAATAAAATAAATAAATATTTAGAACATTTTACACAACGCCATCTAGCCCCAAACTAAACAGAGCTTGTATATGTATATCCAGATGGCTGATAGAATACATAAATACATTTTTTTTGTAAATACATACAATACATACTCGACTCGCAGTAGGTATACATAGAAAACACCCAGACTCAAGACAAACACCGATATTCATCACACTAATGTGTGACCCGAATCGATTTTGATTGTATAAAACTGATAATTATCAAAGAAGCCAACGCAAAAATATATCTTACCAACGAATAACGATAAAACGACAACTGACAACAATTCAATGAAATCACAGTTTCACCGCAACGAAAATTGGTCGCGATTTAAATGCCGCCCTGGGCTGATATAATAATTATAAATTAATCTGTATTCATGCATTGATACGCGGTAATGCATCCGCCGTCATTAACGTTCCGACGATTCAATTCGACACATCTTCGGGATTTCACCTCGCCCAATAATTACCTACTCTATCATTAACCGGGGTGCACAACAAAACGTAATAACATTGCAATTAGATGGTGGCCGTCATTAGATTGTAATAGAGTTTCGTACAATTTGTGAGTAAAATCGTCAAGCGTGTCACATTACCAGCGTCCATTAGGGCGTTTACACAACACGGAATTGAAATGAGCAGTCCACAGATTAGCGTGATAGGCAAACGCGCGCATTGTCTCCGTAATAACGCTACCACCCGATGATTTCGATCGACGTAACCAAACATAAAATCGAACAGAAAGATTAACTATCGAAATATTAGGCCACTTCATAAGACTTTTTTAATCTTTCTACAAACATAATTATACTTTTTAACCCTTTTGTAAAATTTACCTACTCTATGTTAAGTACCAGTTCGTACCACGATGACACGGCTGGTCAAGTATATGTGGGTTTGGATCCGGTCGAACACCAATAGATTATTCTGTGCAAAAAATCTATGTGTGCATTATAACATGTGCTTAACGGTGAAGGAAAACATCGTTAGGAAACCTAAAAAGTTCGGAAAACATGTGTCAAGTGCATGAAAGGAGCCCCTTCGAGGCGCACTCGAAATCCTTTCACCATACTGGTTCGAAAGAACTAACAAACTAACACGATAAAAAGAAGAAGTGGCGCTGAATTACGCAACTAGATGCTAACATTTTCAATGGTTACATAAGTGTCTAAAATCAAACCCAGGTTTTATGATTTCAGATTAACATCATACGTCGAATATCCACAATGTATTCTGGCGATTTCGGCAGGTAGCTATAATATCCACACGTCGAACATTAGGATAGCGTGGATAAGATCCTATCTATCCAACGTTAAATAACACGTTTCCTGCAATCCTAGTGGTAATTTTAATAATGTAATTACGATATTCGGTGTTTCGGTAATGACAGGTAACGCAAACTACGTCGATTAAGCCACACAATGTATTAATGCCTTACACCGGTGGCCTATTATGTTTTTAGCTTTCGGAAATTGGTGAATTATGCAAAGCGTTGGTGGGCGAGGACATTGACAAGTTGTGTGCGCGAACGCACAATTGTCGTTTTTAAGCATTTTTAGAAAAATCAATCAAATCATATTTATTTATTCGCATTACATTATTTTTTTATGATATATGTATAATGTATATATATTTAACCTAGCGGGGTCGGTTCCGTTATACACAGAAAAAGCATCAAAGTTGTCTATTGGCTCTGATATAACAATAAAAAACTAAGCTACTAATTCATAATTAATTCATAATTTTAATCAAAATATAAATGGTATTAAATGTTTATGTATTTTCTGAATTTTCTGTGATTAATTTGTCTAATTTATAAAAGGCCATAACTTTCCCATAAAGTATGAAACGGTACGGATGTGTGATGGAAAATTGAGATGAAACAATAAGATTAATGATGCAAAGAAGCCACTGTACGTAATAATAATAATATAAAATTTCAATATAGTAACAAGTCTACTATTAACCTGTGCTATTATATACTTGGATTTTGTAAAAAATAAAAATAAAATAAAATAAAATTATGAATCAGTAGTATTATAAATTCAGTATTAGAAAAATTCTGTTTGCAAACAATTAATATGAAGTAACTTTTACCAGTAGGTATATTCAAATCTAATGATGTCGGTTTCACATCATTGAGTTTGCGCTCGGCACAAGCAATCATCAGCCCACCTTAATACCATAAACATTGAAGCGAATCCATAAGAATCTACAATTACTAACCCGTAATAATAACCTGGTATCGCTTAAGATTTCTCCGTAATATGTGCTTACAAATTGAAATTAATATGAAGGAAATAAATGTCGTCACATTAAGAAGGTGCAAGCAATCTGCAGCGGATCGCACTAATGACGGTGTAAGCTTATTGTTTTATATCACCGCCCGCCGCCCTCTAATTTACTGTATCGCCTGTAATTAAGGGCAGAAAAAACACATCAAACTCACCCCTTCACGATAACTGCATCTGTGTAAAATATGAGACAACCAACCGCTCATAATAACGGTCGATAAGAATATTCGAATTGTAAACACATTCCCTGTTTTAAATCAAACTGTAAAAAAGCCTATAAAAAATCCAACAGAGGCCACTGCCTGCGCCGATTGCGTAAACGTTTAAACAAAAGTTATAACAGCCATCCAATTAGTGTAAGAGTCCACGCAGAAGCTCTACGCCGACCCTAAATTTTTCTCAATTAAATGCAAAACTCGGGCAAATTCTGAGGGCTATATAAAATTTTAAGTCCATACCTACAATTCGCGCAACACAAATTTTTATTACCTTCGCTCGGTAAGTAAACAAAAAGAACAAATTAGTGTAAGGAGCAGTGTCGCCCGCTATACCGCGGCCAAGAGCCGAAGACGGTAGGTACTCGCGAGACACAAGGGTGTAAAAAGTAAAACAATAAGGATTCCGCGCGGCTGCACACGGATATTTATTGTTAATGAAAATGGCGGGATTTGAACTAACGTCTTGTAACTAAATACCCTCTCACGGTTAAAGCGGGCACTAATTTGGTTTTTATAGCGCGTCCTTAATTTGATTTGGCGGCATCGCGACCGCCACTATTGCCTGTAGGAGCAATTAATTTTCTCGGATTATATTTTTTTTCTCGAGGCGCCCCGTGCGACTCTCCCCGAACCCCCGCTGCCTACGCGATCCAATCGAGAAGGAAAAAATAAAATAAAACTTAAGCCCCGTTTAATTTGAAGGGTGGTTCTGGGCTATTAAAGTAACACGCTTATGTATTGCAAATTATATTGAAATTTGTCTTCCATTACTGAGCGTCTTCCTCACACAAATGTTGCCCGCATTACGGCGGGAGAGTTTTATTCCGCGCCGCGCCCACCCTTGTCTCCCGCTTTTTTACATCGGAACTTTTGTGGTGTTTTTTTCCCGCTAATTAAAACTCTTCCACGCTGTTTCCTCTTAGAAACGAGATCCGATCAATTAATTTTTAGGAGGCGTAAGCTCTCTCGAAATTTACTGGTTGGTATAAAAATAAATACAAAAAGGGTATCAAAAAGTGATCTATCAATTGAAGGCTTACAACTTTGGAATTGCAAATTAATTTTCTTGTGCCATTTTCTAGGTAGCAGGAAAATTGGCAGACAATCATCCTTCATATCGTGTAATGGAAAGTTACTGTTTGGCTGATTTTATAGAGTCGGTGATGCCGGCGGATACAGAGGCGCTGATAGAGTCACGCGCGCCATTGTCTCGACTCGGCGGGGACAGCCGATTACAATAATACAGTGCTTGTATTAGACACGTAAATACAATTATCTACGTCAATCCACTACTGGAATGACTACTAGTATCTTCCAGCGCATTTTACCTTGGATCGCGAAAGCCGAAGAAACAAAGATTCAGTCTTTCAAATGCTTACTTATCTACTCTTAAAATAAGTTATTTTGATAAGCTAGTTTACAAAAATAAACTTATAGGCACGGACGCAATATGAAGTATAAAAACGCCGTTCACATTTACTAAGTAAGATTAGAATTGATTATAGCATCCATGGCTCTATCACCCCTAAAAGAAGAAAAGAGACCTATTCAAATCAAATGAAAACAATAGCCCTTCAATCAGAGCGGAGGTACAGCGGCAATCTGCCGTGATGGCGGACGGCAGCGGCAGCTCGGACGAAGCACGCGCCGAATTAAATGGAAATCAATAGCAATCGTGGACGTGACCGCCGACCTTTACATCTCACCGACGAACATCACTCACGATGAGATTTCATTGTTTGTAAAATCAGTAGGATATCAACGACTCATTTCGGTGAGGTAGCAAATTGGTAAGCGCTTACCGCTTAGATAATCTGGATTTTTTAAGATGAAGGAAATTTTATACTCCACCATTCTACGGAAGATTTACGGAAAGAGTTTCAGTCAAGAATAAAACTTTCAGATCGATGATAAAGATTTTTACATCTATGAATTAATCAACAAATTATTATTTTCCATGAATATTGTCGCTTCTATTTTATTCCTCCTCTACGTAAAATAAAGTTTTCCATCGGACACGTCCACATTCAATCGGCTACGGACGAGGCAGAACCTTCGGTGGTCGATGATTGATCAATCAATGCATTAGAAAGGCCAGGCTAATTGCGACTGTTCCCCGAGTTTGTTTGTACTGATAACCACCAGAGTCGGATTTGGAAAACTTTTTCTAAAAATAATTGCGTTCAAAAAGTTTCGCTACTGCAGGGTATGAACTTGCGTCTTTCTATCTACATCTACGTAGAAGTTATAATATAATCACACTATAGTACCTACATTGAAAACGACAAAAAATTGGGATCTAAATTAGTTAACTTCAAGTACATTTTGGTCTTATACAAATTTTGAAACAGAGAATTAACAGCGTATAATTAATATAATATTATAGTAAAAAGTTACTAGGCTTCCTCATTGGTAATGAAAAAACTTAATATTTATAGGAAAAAGTTAGAATTAAACTAAAATATTTTGTTTTTTCAAATTGGAGATTTAAATTTTTTGTTAACCGGGTTACTGATTATTTTTTTTGCCCTTTTTCGACCTCCATCTTGATTTAATACTGTAGAAACACCATTTTTTATTTATGGCAATCTGGAAATTATTTGTTAATACAATTTATACCAACAACTTGTACACAAATGATAGTAATAGGTGGTAAGAAAGAACTAGTGACACGATAAGAAGAAGAAGGTGGTAGTGATGTGAACACTGTTGTTCGTCGCAAAAATGTTTGTGCTATGAGGAATCGCCAATTGACGAAAATTTAGGAAATTTGACAATGGCCCTGTAGGCACTGTACTTGGCTACGGGCCTGCTTTGGAAAACCTTCAGTGGCTTGGATCAAATTGCTTCATATATGTTTTACATTGTAGTTACCTACAGAGACGGAAAGTTGCGTGTTTCCGCGTAGTGGCTAATTAGGTATTGACTGAGCCATTAATGTTAATTATGGAAATGTAGTTATTAAAGCTTTCGTACTTTCTTATTGAAAGTAAGTGATCAGTTTTAAGGCGTTTTCCTGCGGAAACAAAAAACACTGATATTGAGTACCTATCGTGACTAGCATACCAAATTGGAGAAACATAATACCTATGTAGTTTGTTAAGAAATTACTTCTTCCTTTATTTGTGTTCATAGATTTAAATTGAAGATAGCGATAGCAGTACCAAAAGCTTTTATTGTCAAGTATCCAGTGTATAGTACCGCTAACCCTAACCGTTTACGTGTAGGTACCTACTCTACTCATACAATCGTACATAGTAAAGCAATATCCACAAAAGGACAAAATATCGCTGCAAATAAACGTTTAACTTTATGGACTTGAAAGATATTACCGATTCGTGATCTCCTTTTTCTTTGGTTTCGCGTTTCGCCCAAGCGGCCATCTTGGCGACATGTGGCGGGAGATTTAGGCGGGAAACGTGCCCCGCTATATTAGATTATGTCGAAATGAATTGAGCGCTACTATTGGATATGTTATTGACGTAGATTTGCGATCGAAGGAACGAACTGATATTTCGTATTGTTATTAAAGGACGGGGCCTCGCGGACGTGAGCGGAGTCCCGAGCGCCCGATACGCCGCCCTTATGCTCCTATCGTTTAGGCCTTTTTATATTTTTCTTATGTAAATACTGTTTCATATCCGATGAGCTTTATTTATGTGGGAATCGTTTTGGCGAGATAAGTCTCTCTGTTTCAGTGTTCACCTTTTGCGATGCATGCAAATTTTTGTTTCGGAATACTGATTTATTGTATCCCACAATCCTATCTTTTATTTTACTTCGTATCTTTGAGAATTGAGAAACAGATATGAAGTCAATTTGTAAGATAAACCATTTTTAAGATAAATTGACAGAAGACAGAATATTTAAGTGTCGCTGAAGATCAAAGAATGAATGCCAGGCAAGTGTGTTGTTAAACCGTCTTCAAGGGTTTCAGCACGGTAAACAGTAGCGTGGTGGCTGGCGCAAGGCATAAGCGACTGAGTAGTTAAACAAGGTAGAGTGCTCCGAAAGTTTATTTTAAGTTATATTTTTTTATTTTTTTTCGGAAAACTTACAGCTAGGTACATGGTTGATTACAAAGATAAATATAGATGACCAATAAAAAAAAACACAAATAGGTAAAGGCAAATAGGTATTTAGAATTTTAAAGAAGTAGACGGACAAACACTTATAATTTAGAATTTAGGATTTAAAGAAACTATCTATTTAGATGTTAAATATGAAAGAAGAGAACGAATATTGTACCTAATGTAAAACATTTCAGAATTTTTGGCTTTTGAGCCAAAAATTCTGAAATGTTGTTAGTATGATATGAACACCATTTCTATATATGTCTGAAAAATAAATCTTGGTAAGTTATCAATCCCAACTCATTCCACGCCTTTCGGTATTTGGCCATCGTTTATATCGTTAGCGGAGACCTTTGCCCAGCAGTGGGACGAGAAAGGTTAAAAAAGTTACAAATCTGATAACTGAAATCAAGTTTTCCTCTTATAACTTAGCCTTTTTTCGGGCGCGGGCGTTGTGCGGCATCCTTTGATGTCGCAAGGGTAGTTATGAAAATTAATAACATGAATATCGTGTAATTGCTTCCGATAACGCGGAGCTGCGCAGGCGCACCTCTTTTTCTCAGTAGATCATTTAACGATGGGCTCTCAACAAACATGTTAAAACGCTTCAAAGTTATAAATTTATAATAAGTACATAAGTACGTAATTAAATACTATGTTTAAAAATATTTGTTTTAAGTTCATGATAAAAAAAGTTCCTTCTTCGGATAGGTAAAGAATTATATCAATGTCTCGTACGCCGATAGGTATATCCAGAATGTGATACATACATACATCAAATATTTAAACTAAAGTTTATGTAAGTAATTATACATTAACAATAGTACTAAAATAAAATTATTTTTGTACTATTCTTAACTGTTTGTTAAAATATATGAATACATATTTTGTATATACCTACTTAAAAAAATGCTGTTAAATATCAAGTTCAGACAACCATTATTGAATGTGTCATTATTACATTATACAAGTATGGTTATATGTATTTTATAGGTACCTGCCTATGTATTCAGTTAAGGGTGCCGATGCCGTAGAGAAGTTACCTACCTACTCGCTCTAAGGCACCGGCTTTGTCAAACCGCTACCGATACAGCAGCTCTTTAGAAAATATAGTAAAGTACTTGAGGCTCTGGCGCCAGCACTCTTCTTTTAACACCAAAAAGTTTCTTTATTTAGAAGCTCTTAGAACTGTAGATAAGGCACTTATTCGTAGAGTTCAGTTGGTAATAAAACGTAGATGCTAAAGCGATAACTTTTATATTTGCCAATACCAAGAAAGACTGAAAGAGCAGACAACGTATCAAACAAGATTTAATGTTACTTAGTCTTTGTACAGGTAGGTGAGGGTAACATGCCAATCAAACTCAAAACCGTCATTAGTAAACATTTAAAATATCTCTGATTCATCTGAACGAATAAATAATCATGAATAATGTTAAAAGAAAGCTATCAATAAAACTGAACTTAACGTGTCCCGAAATAAAACATTTTGTTATTAAGTTGACAAGCAACCGTAAAATGCTCCTTTAAAATGTAAAATAAACAGATCAATCATGTTAAAGCGATCCCACCGGGCTCACACCGAATCCCCGAAAAGAAGACTACGTAAGCGTCTATTATACAGCACAGATGTTACCATAAGACCGATCTGATCCCCCGTTCCCTTCTCTCGAACCTCACGCGGACTGGACTGACGAGGACAGAAAATAAAAGTGCTACGCATTTTTATTCGTTTTACCAAATAAGAATTGTTCTACATCAAGCAGAGTGATTGACATGCGGTCGCCGGCGGCGCCCCCCGACGCGCGACGCGGCATTAAACCATTCCACAAGATGGCCCTTGTATTATTATCATTTTTAAATTTATTACGCTAATTATTATGGGACATATTTAAAAATAAAACAAAGGTATTACGGCTGCCACACTCGTCCGGCAAAAGCTCTGCGGACGTGTGGCGTGCTGCTTTTTCGGTGTATAAATCTAGGCAGGCACATCAATCAAGTTGTCGGATGGACAGGAAGTCCCTTCTAAATTATGTAGATCCGCGATTAAAAAAGTAACGAATTCATAATATACTTGGTTAACACAACCCTTTAATTTCATGTTTTTATAACATCAAACACGCCCTACTCATTCGGACATCGGGCGAGTTCATTTCTTTTCTCTAGTGAATATTTATTAAGTAGGAGGAACAGATGCAAAGATACTAGAGAATATTCATAGAGGGTTCTATCATAAACCAATAGAGTCATTTATCCGGGCCGGCCGGCCGGTCGGGCACTAATTGAAACCCGCGTCCGGCCGACGTGAGAAGACTGGCCATCGGCTAATCCGGACCAGCGTCCGGTGTTCTCCACTGCTGTAATTGGAGATTTCACGAGATAACACTATCGCCCTATTATGATATACGGTAAACATGGAATGGAGCAGTAACGCTATCCTAGAAATTACCTATCATTGGTCCAACTAAACAAGGTACTTACTCCCATACTATTTATGTTACTTCAGAGTAACAAAAATAGTATGGGTTATCACATTCTAGATAGAGCTAAATAGAGTTCTAGATTTCAGCAACTCTAGATAAATCGTACGTATTTTGTTTGTACTCAAATTTTTACTAGCTATCAATGCGTATTATAATTTGTATTAGCTGACTGAAATCACAATTAAAGAAATCAAATCGTATTGTTTCATGACTCGGTGATCTGGTAGAATCAGATTGTAAATACTCCTAGTTAGAAAGCAGGGATAACGGAAATGGAGGTTTGAAGCCCGTTTCGAAGCTTGACGACTTTCGGGTGAGCCCCTAAGCCGCGGGCGCACTTGCGATTGAGACGTTGCCGTCGGCATGGAGACTAAAACATAGGGGCTTAGCGCTTCCCGCGCCAAACTTGATACCGTCTAACTTGTGATTTGAGACTTAGGCGTCGAAGTAACGCAAATTCGCGACTCGGAAACAGCCGGGGGGAAACGTTTTCGTCAATTTGGGAAATTCGATTTACTTTGTACGCGGTAGCAGGGATTTCTTAACGATGTCTAGCGACAAACGATGCGGGCGGTGGAGACGTTTGACGTGAGTCTTACAGGCCCCAGAAGGCATCACGGAGGCTCTCCTGTGTCCACTCTGCAAGACTGCGTGGTTGCGAGCGTAATCCTTATTTATTGCAAGACGTCCTACGACGCCTCTGGTGGACTAACTATTTGTCAAGCGAGCCCGCCGGCCGGCTGCATCAATCTCCGACGCTGGCTTAGCGTGACCTCGTCGATGCATGATGGTTCAACCGTATGCTCTATTTATCATCCCGAGTACTAGCACAATAATCGAGCGCCCGACTCTATTAACAGTGACAAGGTTATCTACTACCGATGTTGACAATAAATACTGACCGAACATAAAGTGAGTAACAAAAGTGAAACCGAATCACCCCCGACCGCCGACCGATCGCCACAACAGAGCGCCCAACCGGACAAACAGTAACAAAACAGCCCCCGGCGCTCGTTACGAGATCGCACTAAATTACACGCAACTTACGCGGGTCATCTTTCATTATTACGACTCTATTTTGGCAAGTCACAACAGGGCGGGCGTGGTGTCGCAGCCGGGCGGTCAGCGCTGACCATTATTCCTATTGCCCGCTGCAACATTTTTTCGTCGAGTTGACCGCTGCCCCTATGCGGGGTGCCGTACGCCGTTCGAGATAAAATCGTAAATTATAACCCAATTCCATGGCTGTTAAGACTTGACAGATGAAAAGGCTTATTGCTGAGTGTTCGGTGCTATATCGTTAACATATCCAATGCAATGAGGGTACTTTACCATAGAGACATTCGGGGTTGATGGACATTCGTTTCGTCGTATGTGGTCAACTTTATGAATGTTGGTTCAAGTTGCAGCCGGTTTTTAATATTATTTTGGTAATATCACAACGGGAATAACACTTAACTTATGTTATTTATTAACGGGATGGTTAAACAATCTACGCTATAGCACATCGTCCAGCACGTTAAAGGCTCGATAGGTTTTGTGATTCATGATTCGATTATAACTAAGCAGCGTTAATAGATAACCTCGCCTATCTGTATAATGGTATGTTTATGAATGGACCGGGAGGTGGCGGCCGAGTGGGAGTACATTACAGTAATGTTACTGAAAGGCGCGGGTCGGTGCCTGTGACTTGGCGCCAGCGCTTGACAATGCCCCATTAGGGATAACTATTCACAGAGCAGATAACTAACTAAACCTGACCGAACGTTCCTTCGGCTCGTTGAAGAATTTTAAGTTGTAAGTTATGGCAATTATTTATCAATCAGTCTTTATTTATAACATGAGAAGCCCCAAGTAGAAATCCATTGTCGGCACTTTAACGGCGAGCTTTATTAAAACTAATTAGATGTCTTGTCTTAAAGACATAACAAAAAGTACCGCATTACTGCAAAGGCAACGATTGTAAAACATAATTTTAAATTACTAACAACAGCCAACGAACGAGAGTTAAAACTGTGAGATCTAGAAGCAAAGAAGATTTTAATAAGTCGCAACCCTATTACGGAGGTTCTATTCGACTAGTGATTCCTATTCATGTTTCACCGTTTTGTCCGATATGCGATTATTAAATTAAGGCAGGGACACGGACCCCCGCTGCTGGCTAGAGCCATTCTGGGCGCCCACAAAACATGCCCTATACACTGATTCAATACCAGGACACTCATGGCATTTTGTGTTTGGACAGAAATGATCGAGCGGTCCGCCTCAATTTCTCAACAAAGGGATTTAAAGCTTTTTTGCAAGTGGTTTAGTTGTCAATTTCATTATTCTTTGAACCTCGTTTATATGAAAAAAGTGTAGTGATTAAATTCATATTTTATTCTTAATGACCAGCCGAGATATAAAAGTTTTCACTACACTTAGGTACCAAATGGTCAACAACTGGATTGCTGCAGTAATATACCACTAACGTTACATGGATACCTTACCTTCTAATGCGGGACAGATGGACATTACCGGACCATATTGATTAATTGTAGCAATAGACGGCCATTAGTGGACATTTTTTGAGCAATCTATTGTTAGAAATATTCAAAAAATAACTGGTCATTAAAGTTTCCATTCCTATTGCCCTCTTTACGAGAGACCTACATAAAATAAACAAATGTTGCATTTACGAGCTCTGACAAATCTGAATTACAATCATAACCTTTGTCCAGCGCATTCTGGGCGCATTCAGGCAATAAAATAACTCATGTCCAATTTATGTTAATACAATAAATACTGACATAAATAATACTGAAGGAGACATAGAAGACAATTTAAATTTATGTAGATAAGAATTTTCTACTGTCTTTAAAGGAGCGTAGACCAATTTGAATGATTTGTGCATCTCAATGAAACTAACAAGAAATAAGAGAGTCAATGTTGGTAGGTAATTTGAAAATGACCCTGGCCAAGTAAATGGATTAGTAAAACTTTTTTGTTCCTGGACCATTTATGTAGGTTTAAATAGTGGAACCACGTTCAGGTTCCGTACTATATGGAAATAAGGTAGGTAAATGTCGTGAAACATTTAAATGAAAAAGGTTGTGTAATAATTTTAAAGATATATAAAAAACTAAAGGTTACTGAACATTAAAACTGAAAGAAATCAAAAAAATCTCCATTAGTATTACAAAGAGTTTATTATAATACAATACGAAAACCAACAGAAATATAAAACGAGTAACACTGTTTGGGTGTTACTCGATGGGAACCCACTAATTATTCTAGGTCATCATCTAAAAAACATAAAGGGTTTTCAAAGAAAGTGTTCAACTGAAGGAACAGTAACCGCAACAAATAATGACACAGTTAATAATAATAATTGTATTAAAACTACGGTTATTTGTACGAGAAGCGACAAACCGACAGATGCTCGCGGCCATCTTGCGGCTGCGACGAACTATCGCGTGCCATTCGTGACTTTGTGGTCACAATGTCTCCGTTTAAAATCAAATTTCTTTTATTTTCGGTAATTTAATACAAGAAAATTATCTAAAAACGGCAGAAATAAAAGTTACGCGTCACATATAACCAGCTCGAGGACGAATAAATCCAATTACTGTAACCGACTCTACTTCCGGAATTCTGAACAATTTTACCCATACCTAATTAAAAACAACAATGTAAAACGTAACGATGTCTTGATACCTAATTTTAGCCAAATTACACATGCTATACGAAATTACATACTAACCCCGTATACAAATTATAACATAGTAGTTTGTAGTTTCAGCTTGTTTTCTCGAGCAAAAAGTACTTAGATACGTTTTAAGAGGTAATAAAAAACAATATGGGATTCGAGGCAAGGAGTTGTGAAGCGTGAAATTGGCATCTGTGTCGCGAACATTGTTAAGTGCGTATGACACTGGCAACGCTGGCTGGAACACTCGTCGAGATTTTTTCATGTTTCTTATTTGCAGAAATATCTACGAATTTAAATAACCTTTAAGATTTTCAGGACATTTGTAAATGTAAAATTAGTAAGCATAGTCATAGTCAGCCGATTATATTCCCACTGCAGAGTTAAATTACTTACCAAACCGTATTATGAAGTTAAGAAAATGTTTAAACCTACAATTGCATAAAAAAATTGAGATAGCAAGACTAAATAGTAAACTATAATATATTTTCTTGTACCGTTAAATAACTTTCGTTAGCTAGAACTATTATTTGTAATCGTTAACTAAATTTCGATAGCAGGAATTATTGTAATTGTAATCGTTACTAAATTATTCTCGCTGTCACAAATTCAAACAGAATTTTAGTAACTATATTTTTTTTCTCTGTGTATGTACCTGCAGAATATGCTGGACTTTTTAGTTTTTAGTACCAACTTTTGTATATAACCATATTCTTAACAAATAAATATCGTATATTATCTTATCTTATCTAACAAATTACTGATGGGTATTATGAAAAAGCCCCAAAATTAAAAAAAATTAGAATAAAATATTCATTTTTCCCATATTTTGGGTAGTAAATGATAAATTGTCTGGTTTCGTTCTTTTTATCCAATTTCAGGAGTGTAGCGGCCGTAAAGCCTAGCCGCAGCGGTGTACCGAGTTTATTAATCAAGTAGAGGGACATCTATGGGCTTAGTGGCATTTTTCTTGGAGCTTCATTATTTCCCGGGACGCCGGAGTGTGATGAGAAATTAATCCGGGGTACTGAGACACTGAGGGCCGGTGCGCAGGTGCGATGCGAGGACAATTTGCTCTGAAGTCTTCGCCGTCTAATCCGAGGGTACATCTTCAGACATAGTCGAGAAAAACGCTCCAATTAGCAATAACGGTAAGCAAAAAAATTATTTGTTGTATTAAAAAACGATATTCATTTATTTTATTTGCTCTCTTTCTCTCTATTAGATAAAAGAGATATCAATAAAATTAACAATGTTTCACAATAAAATTGAGCTCTAATTTTTTTTCTTTTAGAAAAATAATAATTAGATAAGTACTAAAATTAAACATTATTTTTCTTATCGTGTCACTAGTTCTCTCTACCCAGTGTGGTGAATGGATTACAAGTGCGCCTCGAAGCGGCTCCTTTCGTGCAAAATTAAAAGTTGAATTATCAATACAAAACAAATCCACTTTAATAATTTAAAAATAATCATGTTTGTAGGTAACCAAATACTAAGAACTCGCGCGTTATGAAACGGTTCCAAGTTTTTAAGTACTCAAAGTGATTTCAGCTGCAAAACAGCGAAGAAAAGCAGTGGATCTGAAGGAAAGCGCACGAAGCTGCGGCGCGCCGTAATCCGTACATATCTGGTACATTGCTCAGCGCGCGACACAGCGGGACTTAGCAGAAAGCCCCGCGCAGATGCTTATCTCAATAACAGTTTTATTTATTTTTGCGAGCGGCTGATCCGCTCCCGGCGGAGCCGTCTAATGAAAATAGAGGAAGGCGTGTTCGGATGCGAGACAAATGTCTCCGCCCGCGACACCGCTGCCAATTGTAAATCGCAACCGATTGGAATTTACATGCAAGATATGGGAATCTGTTTAGAAGGAGATTTTGTTGAATTTTTCCATGCCTGTCTTTTTGTGTGTATGAAGCGTTGAATTGAAATAACTCGTTAACCTACTATCCTACTAATAGAGTTAGTGAGGATAGATGGATGTTTTATCTTTAATCGGGCCAAAATTATTGAACCGAGTACGCAGAAATACAGTATTATTTTATGAGCATGGTTTATTACCTGTAAAATACTATTTTTTCATATCACGATACTACGAAGGCAAACGCGGTCAGCAGCCTAGTACTTAAATTTTCTCTACCACATATTTTTTTTTATTTTTAGTGTTTTGTAATCATGTTGGAACCTTGTACTATTGTTTGTCCTAAGGAAGGTGCTGACTGCTGCCACATAGTTTATTTTAACTTTTGAAGTGGTCAACGCTCCCATTTTATGATGTAGGTACTCCTTTTATCTAACTTTTTACATCTTACGACAGTTTGCTTTGATCAGCACTAATTTCCTAGTAAGCTACAAACTAACACAAAGACATCGCCCCAGTTTATTGGTAGCGAATTAACGACTGCAGCCCTCGTAAAGCAGGCTTCGTATGCCGTAAACTAAAATACATCAAGACTTGTCAAAGCCGGGTAAAAGTTGTTCAATCAATTGGAGAGAAACTCTTGACGCCACGGAGTAAGATTTCGGTTGCCTTGGAAACCAATAAAAGTAGATTGTTTCAACTGTTTCAAGTCACTTTTAGCATAAATGCACTGAAGTCTACAAAAATGAATATCTAACAGTTAGATATTTTATATTTCATATTTTTAATCCGCTCTTTGTATCTCTTTAATCTACCGATACATACAATACCACCAAATTAATGAGAATGGGGTCGAACTTAAGAAATCAAGAGCGGATTAAAAATATGAAATGTATTTCGGCAACAAACCGCAAGTCCCACTTATACCTACGCTCGAAATAAACGTCCCGAGACCTCAAAGCGACGCTGCAATGTAATAAACAAAGAGTCTAAAAGAAGCAATTCAGCGCATATTAAAAGGCAATTCTCATCAGAAACCGCAAAGTACTTGGAGGTGAAGAATCTTGCAGTGTAGAGACCGTCTAATTAGGTCATTTGCCATAATTGCTGGCTCCAGTTTACTCCAGATTGGTTTTTTCGCGTCGACGGTGTCCCGCGGGATAAGAGTTGATAGAACTCCTGGTCTAATGAATACGGCGCTCAGACTGTTGAATAAAAATTGGATAGTTTCACGGTGCTTCACTTGACTGCCTTGTTTGCTTAGCTCCGGCGTGATACCTTTGTTTTTTTGCAACAATTCGTTAGATAAAATGGTAAAACCTACCTCTCCTTTATTTTGAGTGCACTACTACCTACATTTTGACTATTCTTAGTAGGTAGCTGAACTGTTGGTTCTTACGCTTTTTTATATTTAGTACTTAAGGCTAATCCTCAAATCTGAATTCCATACATAATGTTTCGGACAAATACTCAAAAAGTACGCCGTTTTATAGTAATTTTTTCACACTATTCGTTTCGTCCATGTTTTTTGATTTCCTCAACAAAAAAAGTAAAATCCGAATTCCATATAAAATGTTTCGGACAAATACCCAAAAAAATACTCAAAAAGTACGCCGTATTATAGTAATTTCTTCACACTATTCTTTTTGTCCATGTTTTTTGATTTCGTCAACAAAAAAAGTGAAAGGTTTCATACTTTAATTTAGATTTTATACGTGTTTTTAAGCTAGTAGGGTTAATTTTAAAACACGTATAAAATCTAAATTAAAGTATGAAACCTTTCACTTTTTTTGTTGACGAAATCAAAAAACATGGACAAAAAGAATAGTGTGAAGAAATTACTATAATACGGCGTACTTTTTGAGTATTTTTTTGAGTATTTGTCCGAAACATTTTGTATGGAATTCGGATTTGAGGATTCCTCTATATCCCCTATATTTACTACAAAGTCGATTATCGTTATAAGTTCCTTTTGTCTATACTTATACTATAATTATATCTATAATTATACTAAGTCATTTTTTGTAGTCATTATAAGAGCGTAGCATAAAAAGTTAAATTCAATAAAATAATAAGTTTTAATAAATTATAAAAATAAACAAAAATATTAAAGATCATAAACGTACCACATGACATACAAAAGTTTTAAAGTTCGGATGGGCTAAGTTCAATTGCAGGAGGGTGCTGCCTCTTCATCTTCTCCCGTCTCCGAAGTTCGTCTCTCAGCAGCACCAAGTTCTCGTAGTGCTCGGCGGACGCGTCCAAGAGTTCTACACATGCTTTTACGGCAGCAGATTGACGGACTTTCTCCACTTCTAATGCGGCATCCGTTGCCTGGCTGACTGTTAGCACATTTTCCACCATATCGTCGAGTCTGGAAGGAGTATTCATAGTAGGATTAAGAAAATCTTAGCGGCTTTACACTACAGCAGTAGGCCAAAAATAGGCTAAATATTGTTATACTACCTGTATAAGTAGGTAAAGCTATAAAATTTTTGTGAGTACAATGAGTATAATGAGTATGTACTTAAATAGAAGATTAATGGATTTTTCAGTCTTTTCAGTTGGCTTTAAGAATAATCGCTTCCATAACTCACCAACTACGTTCATACAAAACTTGGAGGAGACAATAATAATTGTTTTAAAAATCACCCATTATCCATAGACAGAAAAAGCAGTTTCTCTGCACATTATTGTACCAACGAGAGTATACTTATATATATATAAGTATATAGAAAAAATAAAGCTACAGGATTATTTTTCTCGTATTACGGGTTCGATTCCCGGTTCAACGATCCGTAAATATCTATGAATGCAGTTTAAATTGTTTTTTTAAATTCAAATAAGTATACTTTCAGTAAAATGTACCATCTCAAATATTCAAGGTACTTTCCCTCCATGTGGCACATCCATGGGATGCCCTGTATAATCATAGTTACCAAAATAGCCGTAATTTCAAATCCTTACTTTCTCTTCCTTATTTCCAGGTAGAGGCAGAAAAAGAGTACAACCAGCCATATTATTCCCGTATTAAGCTGGGGCCAGGTGATGTCCCAGCTGAGGATGTGGAACCGAGTGACTCGGACTTTGGGAACCACATCCCACACGGAGAACCCTGGGATCAGGAGGCTGAGCGGTAGAGCGAACACAACCAGCGCGCCTACCACCACTGTAGCATCGCATTCAGAACCAGGCATCACTTTACAGAAATATTAGAAAGACGGAACATTTTATTCTCTTGCAAAAGCAGTTTTGACGTTGAAAGATTTGACAAATCAGAATTAAAAGTTTGAAAAGGTTATGCTTACTTATAACTTTTTGGTTGGTTGAAATAAGAAGCACGATTTTCCTAGTTCCTCAAGGGTGGGTATGTCGTAGAACCAAATGTTCGAAAACATGTGTCGAGTGCACGAAAGGAGCCTCTTCGAGGCGCACTTGAAATCCTTTCACCACACTGGTTCGAAGGAACTATAGTGACACGATAAGAAGAAGAAGGGTGGGTAGAGCCCAGATAGAGCCCAAAATAATTTCTTTACATTCATATCAATCGTAACTAGCAGCTATGATATTGATAAGATTTGTAAAATTTCTCAAAGCTTTAAGAAAATTCAACAAATCAGATCTGATATTCTGGTAACTCTACCTAAAGTCTATCATTAGGTTTCTTATAAGAGTAAGTAGTACCCGTTTATTTTCGCTGTTATGGTGATGGAAAATAAAAGAACATATTGCCTATACAAAGACTATACATAAGCTTTCAAACTAGATAGCAAATGTGCGTGTGTGGTAGGGGGGGGGAGGGATCTGTGACCGTCACGTGTAGCGAGCCGACGACGCGTTGCTCGTGTGGCATATCAATTTCGACTAGGTACACACAATAAAATTGGACGGTCTCCGGAGAGGGCTTAAACGATTCGCCGTTTTGTCTCGGGGCCCAGCTGCGTAATGACCGGAGCAGGAAAAAATTGTCAGCAAGAAAACGCGAGGGTAGTCGGGTTTATGTGCGCGCGGCAGCTGGTGGCTGGCGGTAGCAGCGGCGGGCGGCGACGCGCTCTAACGGCCTTTGCTTACCTCGCAAAACCCGCGCCAATTTTATTTATCGAAAATATAAACCGATTTGCGGAGGTCCCTCGTAAATTCTGAACGGCTGATTTATGGCGGTTACAGGGCGCGCTTAAACAAAGTTGCTTCTTAAAGGACTCCCCAACGTACTTCCTTACGTGGACGATAGGGAAACGGCCAGATTTTCTTTTAGATAGGTTTGCTACCTCACCGGCATTTTTACCTACAGTCTCAAAGGATATATTATATTATAGGTATAGGAGAGAACCGAGAGATGAATTTTCATTATGTAGGTAGGCATCTGTTATTAATATTGACTAACTACGCTACGTTATAGAAAGGTCGACTATTTGTAGGTAGGTAGAGCAATGGAAATATAAGGATTAGCTAAACCTAGCACACCAACATCAAAATGGTATCAATAGGAGAAAACAGACAGGAATTTCATGCCTATAAAGCATCTGATGGACATTGAACCTTGGCGCAAATTGGGAGAGGCCCATGTCCAGCAGGTCTCTCCCAATATATAAGGTTGTAGGCCGATAGGTTAATGATGGTGATGATGGAAATTGAATAACTACGCTACGATAAAGAAAATTCAAGTCGACTTTTTGAAGGTAGAGCAAAGTAAATGTAATGTTTCGGTAAATCTAGCACACCAAGTTTAAAATACGAAAGTTTATGAATTAAATGTTTTTTTGGTTACCTACCATAATATATACCAAAAACGTTGTAGAGTCATAATGAAGCACAACGACTACCTAGAAATAAAATAAAATAGGATGAAACAAAACATTTCATCCATAAATTAAGTGGTACGACCTAGTCATAGTTTAGGTACATACACTTTGATTCGACCCAATTTATGCCATTACCTACCACTCAAAATTATGTTGTTACAAAAATCTCTACATTGTTGTAGCTCTATTTCCAATCAATTTAATTGACTAGCTGACGCCTGCAACTTTGTTAGCGTTGCGAATTAACAAAATTATTTTCTTATATGCGTTTGCACTTCTTGACATATCCACCAATTTCAAGTCTCTACGCTTAGCGGTTTAACCTGTAGATACGTTGTATGTCAGTCAGTCAAGAAGAAGCCTTTAACAATTGATATGGCAAATTAAAAAATCAGATTCAAGATCGCGTGCAAGCAACCTCACGGAATTAACAAGGAGTGAGTGAAAGCCCCTGGCGACTGCTCGGAAGTGCTTAGAGAGACGAGCCACGCGAATCAATTACGTGATTTGAGGGTTGATTTGCGTGACGTTCCTCCCTAAGGTTACCGCTGAGACATCGTACTATGTCGGCTCAATTGCATGCTTCTTCCTAGTTCCATCACAAAGTTGGGATCAAAAAGTTTGAACGCAGTGGTCAGTGGCTTTACCACCACTGCTTGGCAAATGCCTCCCGCCCAAATCAACGATTTTGTTACTACCCTTGGCGTTCGGAAAAGCTGAACTGCTCTACATCGCACTTTTTTGCCACTATCTATACCACGAGGATAGGTAAATCTGTTTTGTTTTTATTTGTTGCATTCCTGACCTGTACTAATGAAGTAGGTACGTACTTGAATCCCTAGGATTTCTTGAGATCAAATTAAAATTCCAAATCACAGAGATCCTGTTGAATCAAGCAAGAGTAGGTACCTACATCTAAAACTGATTTTTATCCAGGATCAATATCGATCCGTCAACTCCTAAAGCGTTGATGACGTACAAGCTGATTGTTGGCGTTTTTAAAATAGCGTGTAAGCGTGTTAGCTTTTGGGAAGGATTGTCAACAAGCCGATTATAAAAACGTCGATGACACTGGGCGACTTTAGACGCTACAAGCGAACTTGCTGGCGTGTAGCGTGTAAAAAAACCGTGTGTCATCGTACCTACTATGAGTAATGAAAGCGGTATGAGAACATTAGCCATATGCCCCGATATAACCACCAATAACATTACGGCAAAGAATCGTGTAGTGGATACCTCCTACCATTCCGGATAATTGAGACCGAATTAATTTACCTTTATGAAGGGTAAATTGTTTTGGTGAATCCCCAATCAATTTAGGAAATTGATCGCCGTTTTATGACGGGAAGGATCATGTTGGCTGAATACATTTTTGATTTGATAGTAGGGTGCTTAACCCGCACGAAACTAAAACGTAGGTACTTAATGTTAACTTACGTACTAAAAAGGTATCCATTCTGAACAAAACTTGATTGATTCTGATATTTTTATATGTCAATGCATACTTTGTTAGATATGTAAGTATCAAGAATCTTTTAGGGCGATGGTAGCATAAGAGTCGGGTTTTCTGTCTATAAACTTTCTATTAGGCCTATTATAGGTAGAATTTAGTTAGGTAGGTAAATGGTGAACTTACTTACCTAGTTTATTTTAGATGGAAATTAAACTAGAATAGTTTTACTTACATATTTATTATTACTCTTAATAAGGCTACAAATGTATGAAATATCAGTCACTTTAGCATGATTATAGTGCTATTTATTAAAATTGAATATTTTTGATGTGACAATTTTAATTCTATCAATATACCAAAGACTATAGTGGCTATCTAATCTCTTCAATAAACTGATCACAAAGCAATACATGGATGATTATATTATTATTATATTGGATGGTATTTACTTATAAAAGATACAGTACGCGCAATGAACGAGTACATTCAAACAACATAAATTAAATTGAGGTGTTTGAAATAATTTATAATAGATGCACGCACAGTAGTAGTATTCATTATAAAATTCAAAAAGGTGTAGACTTAGTATCTAACAAGTAACTCAGGTGCTTGGAAAATGATTCGGAATTATTAGCAGTACAATGTACAGACATCGTCATAGATAAGTATCTCCCTTGCATTATAATACCCAGCTTCAAATCCCTTTAAATCACAGTCGCGGCGAATGGAGAAGTTTTGTATAACCATATGTAAGCCTAAAAATAAGTTTAAGTATTACAATTTTTTGAAAGGATTTATAGCTTGTGTGTCTTGTGCAAGGGGGATACTTATCTCTGACGCTGTCTGTACATACATACTTCGTTAGCAGTATTTTTAAATTTAATGAATTAAAAAAAACCTGATAATATTATTCATAAAAACATGGTAAACAATAAATAACGACTAGCTACAAATTGCGTTCAATACATTCGAAATTAAACAAGTTATCGAAAATAGAAATAGCTACATAACACAAATTGTCGAAATACTTAATATAATTATTTAAACTTATATACACTTGTTACATTTTCTCAATTGTATTTCTCTCGATTTTAATTGACATGATTTAAAAAACTTCAAATTCTGATTACATAATACACAAACACATTGCAAAAATATAAATAAATAATAAAAGCACAGATAGAAGTAAATTATAATCGATAAGCTTTGTAACATTTTTTTTTTTCATCAGCTTATTATATGGTGCTTATGGGATACAAGTTCAAAATTACATATTGTTGTTATTTTATATTATTTAGTTATATTAATTATTTGTTACACTTACAAACTAGTGAGAAAATAAGGTTAAGGGGAATCCTCAAATCCGAATTCCATACAAAATGTTTCGGACAAATACTCAAAAAGTACGCCGTATTATAGTAATTTCTTCACACTATTCGTTTCGTCCATATTTTTTGATTTCGTCAACAAAAAAAGTAAAAGGTTTCATACTTTAATTTAGATTTTATACGTGTTTTAAAATTAACCCTACTAACCTAAAAACACGTATAAAATCTAAATTAAAGTATGAAACCTTTCACTTTTTTATATGACGAAATCAAAACACATGGACGAAACGAATAGTGTGAACAAAATTACTATAATACGGCGTACTTTTTGAGTATTTGTCCGAAACATTTTGTATGGAATTCGGATTTGAGGATTAGCCTTAAGGTTAAATTTCATTATAAAATAATAAACATTTGATTAGATTAAGAAATATACCTACTTAGCATAAGCTACTGAGATTAAAATGAGGAAGAGTTTCCAAAACAGAATGAAATAAAAAAAATATATTTTAATATAACAATATAGAAATAGAACTACAATTGATTTTACCACAAATTCTGTGGTTTATAAGCACTAATAGTAATTCTTAATTTAAAATATAGGTACTTAGCAAATTTTAGCAGTACAAATCACAGATACCATTTTGCTGTGTCTCGAACAGTGAGTCGAACTAATCTTGATACATTTGAGACTTTACGATCATTCGTGAAAATATGACACGGCCTCATAGAATTTACGGGTTTGTGTTAAAATACAACATATTCCTATAAACTTTACGGGATTTTTGTAAAATATACGATAAATTGCTGAAAACCATACGAGATTTTGTAAAAAAATACGACAGATTGCTGTACGAATTAATCCCGTAAATTCGTATACTCGCATGTAGGGCTATTCATCAAATAGTTTGATTTTTAGAAGTTAATTTCATCAAAGCGTGCGAAAGGGCTATAAAGTAAATAAATTTTAGGCATAAAAAACCAGTAGAAAACGTCATATTCGTCAGACCTTGGATACTTTCGACATTAACATTATTTAGACTCTTTGTTGTATTCGAGAATCAAAATTTAACGCAAAATTATTTAAAGCTCTTGCTTGACCAGCCATGATCAGACCAGACCCTACATAGTAAAATTGATGCCATTAGATGACATACTTCCCTTACCCTTGACTAAAACAGTACCACGTAGTACAGTCAGCATCAATATTCGATGACCACATTCAGATTTTCAATATCGCTTTACACCATTTTAATATACTCAACATGAATAAGCGCTAGTATTGAATGAAAATCATTCATCACCACATTGTGAAAAGTATAATATGGTGTATAGCGAATTTGAAAATTTGAATGTGGTCATCAACTTTTTATGCTGACCGTACTACACAGGACAAGACTTCGCAACACATCGGCCAGTGTAGCATTGTCAATCTTGAATGGCATGGCGACTAGTTTTGCGGTTGGAAGCCAACTTTCCGATCGTATACCAGGCCCTTTGTGGTTGATTGTTTAGACGCCAGTGGTCAGACTGTCCACGGCTTCCATAAGGGTGGGTACAGAGTCTACCTTCATACCTCGTTTACGGAGGTCGTTTAATTCCTCCACCAACTTTGTCTTATCGCGGCCCAGTGTTTCCCTGAAATGAAACAGATTTCACATTTTAGAAAAATAAAGTCAAATAATAACAAATATTAAGGACATTTCATACAACGCCATCTAGCCCTTAATGAGCCAGTAATTGCATAGTATACCTATTATTACTACGTATAGACGAATAAAGGTGTTCCTATACAACACCAAGATAGACAGGATCAAACCAAGGTATAGTCGTAAGACAGGGCCAAAAATTTTCAGACACCTCGTTATAAAAATGAAATATCACCATTATCAAATATTTTTTGTTACTTTTTACGATGGAATTTGACTAACAATGAAAAAGCCTAGTAGTTTTAACATATAATAGCTATCTAGCCGTTACTTCTCTTTTTTGAAAATCTACATTGACCAAAATGTACTACAAGTTAGCCAATGTGGCTCCCATTTCTTGGTCGCATTTTCAATGTACTACAGTGTGATTCTTTACTTTAATAGTAGATTATGCACTAAGGGGCTAAAGCAGTGTCTTATTATATAGTGGCATATTGAACCCTGAGCTAACGAAGGACTCAGTTAACTCCTGAGCGAAGCGAGGGAGTTATGTAGAGTCCTGAGTGACGCAAGGGGTTCAAGCTACCCAAGACGAAGATAGGCTTTATCCCAGAGTAGCATACTCTACTTTTCACACCTTCTGCGAGGCAATAAAAGCCAGGGCTCCAGCAGGAACACCGTCATCTTTGAAGTCACGCCTTTTTGCTGCTTATATGGTGGCCAGTTCTATTTTCGAACAAACCATTTTACAATGCCATATGGGAATTCTATTACTTAGAGTTTCCCACGAGTTTCCACACGAATTTGACGTTCCAAATTCAAATCACATTACAACCCTTGGGAGTTTCATACAACATTACCTCCCTAGAGAGGTAATGCTATGCTTTACCTTGATGATAGCATGATATGTAATTGGACATTGTCGAGCAGGTGGTGTGAAAAATTATTTTATGGGTAACACTAACAACACAATGCCAGATATTGTAATCGTTTGATGAGTAATATATTTGTGCCTAGATGAGACATTATCCAGCTAATTTTAAAATGCTGATAGCTACACTGAGGTCACGCTTGTGTCAACTTATGCCGTGACATCATAATATCATGTGACTACGCGCTTGTATTAGAAAAACACGACTTGGTTGTCATTCATAGTAATTTTGACAAGGAAGTAGGCAAGGTACTAATTCTAAGAATTGGAAGCATATTTTTTAGATAAACAAATGATGAGGTATGTAATGGCCTACGCAAACTGGGCAGATGTTACGGATTGAGTATTTTTTTATCAATTGAATTTAATACACTTATATAACCTTGTCTAATTCTTATCTAAATCTAAAAAAATGCCTTAATTTTGTCGCCCCCTAAAATCCGCTGCACTAAACTCCACAATTCTCAGCCTGTTTTGCTGCGCCCCTCTAGATCCGGGCCTGCTTGGATATTTTTATTACCATCACAGCAATCAATTTCGCCTTAAGGGGAACTTTACCTGTACTTTAATTTAGATTTTATACGTGTTTTAAAACTAACATAATAAATGATAAAATCTAAATTAAAGTAAAAAACCTTTCACTTTTTTTGTTGACGAAATCAAAAAACATGGACGAAACGAATAGTTTGAATAAATTACTATAATACGGCGTACTTTATGAGTATTTGTCCGTAATATTTTGTATGGAATTCGGATTTGAGGATTAGCCTTAAATAAGTTACTAAAGATGTGTATTATATGAAATAATAATAATGTTCATTGCTCATTATAGTGGGGAATTCGAGACAAAAATATTCCCGAATTCCCTACTAGTGGGGATGGCTGATGGGGATTTCAGGAATAAGCCTTCTAAATTCCCTTTTGCTTTTAATACTCACCATATAGAAATGCAGGTATGTAGCAGAGGTATGTAAATCAGCAATAGGTCTGAGTCGCTGACAGCCTCATATCTCTTGAGGGCGAGTTGAGCCCATCTCTCCACTGGGCCAGCCAGTGCTCCCTCACTGGCGCCAGCACACGCTACGATACGGCAGAGACTACTGAGGACCACTCTAGATCTGTCTGTGTATACCTGAAAGGAAAGTAGTACCATCTTAAACCTGAGGGCATGGTTACATGGATGAGGCCCTTGCCTTGGGTGTTTTTTCTAAGCAATTTACGAGATTTCACACTCTTCTGTTAGGATAGGGATCACGCCCACTCATGACCAGAACAGTGCTACACAGGACTTTGATTCACATAGGCCAGTGCAAAATTGTTAAAGTACTTATTCATTTCCCTGCCCTTGCCCTTCAAACCAAAATTCAGTAATGTTTACACATTACTACTGTTCGACTACTCACGCCATCTAGCGTCGAGTAGCCAAACTGCCTCATCACCGGAAACATATTGACATGACACAGAGTACTAAGATATACACAAATATCATTAGATTCTTCACATTTTTACGTCAATATGTAAACACTGAGAGCGCTCTCTTCTACAAATAACTGAATGAACAGGCTCGCACAAAACATATTCTTTTTTACTTCTACAGAATTCTTTTCCTGCTCAAATAAC
The DNA here is from genome assembly GCA_932526365.1 of Lobophora halterata. Lineage (NCBI taxonomy): Eukaryota > Metazoa > Arthropoda > Insecta > Lepidoptera > Geometridae > Lobophora > Lobophora halterata. The sequence goes on along the minus strand of OW052001.1, from coordinate 8,272,775 downwards.
ATCAACTTCTTTGCGGCAAAATATCTGGCACTGTGTTTGTTCTCATCTAGACAGCATCCTGCAGGGGACACCTCCCAGTGATGCATAATCATAGCATAATCAGCCTATAATGTTGCCACTGCTGGGACTCAACCTACTCTCAGTAGGAGAGTGAATGGGTTTTAATCCACCACGCGGATCCAATGTGGATTGGTAGATGTCACATGCCATAGGACATTTTTTTTCTGTCCTTTGACATGCCCGTTTCCTCATAATGTTTTCCTTCACCGTTGCGTGAACGTGAACGCATACATAGATTTTCTCGACTGAAAAAACAAATTTACGAATGAGTCCATGCCACCGGGATACAAACCCGCAACCATCAGATTGCTAGGTAAGGGCCTCATCTACTCGGCCACCACGTCCCAGTCCTAGTGATAACAATAATAATATCTTGATATCACAGGGGCAAATCTGCAGGTAGCTGTATTATTGTGATAAAGGTAACTTACCTTGTTTAACAATTTGAAACTGGCCTCTAACACAGTGAGGGCTTGATCGAACATGCTCTCACTGATCAGCCGCTTAGCCTCATTCAATTCTGGGTCTTGGAAGAATGCTTTAGCTGCCGGGGAATCCCATAATCGCGACTCACTTGCTAATATATTTAACAGAGTTTGAAACGCTTTGCATCTTGTTTCTATTAAACTCTGATCAAAGTTGCCAACTACTATCTGTAAATAGCAAAGGAATTATTGTAGATAATCAAGTTTGGTAAATACAAATAGACACAGCTAACAGAAATACGCACAAAATAAATAAAAATAAATTTATTTCTTGTTTTATTTTGTTCTCAATGCTCAATCCTATCATCAATTTGTCTAATTCATGACATTTCCATGATCAATCTACAATAAGTATATAAAATACACATAAATATCAGACAGTGTGTGGCCGTATGTAGCAATAATAATGTGTAAGTAAACCTTATACCTATTATTTGTGATGATCTTTAGAAAGTATGTACCTACTGTAAGAGCAGGAAAATAACTGATAAACAAAGAGTTTCTTTGTCTTTGCCACAATTAAATGACTCATAGCAAAAAACCTACACTCATAACAAGTGGTATTTCACTCACCTTTCTTGGGAAGTCAATGTTACTGAATAGATCTGGATGCTCTTTTCTCAGGCTGTTGTATAGGTCCAGAAAGTGGGTGTATCTCCGCTCAACGTTCACTGGATCGGGGTCAATTTTACCTAAGTCTTGTCTCACTTGAACCAAATAGGCCACAAATTTTTTCTCGCCGACGTTATCCACCGTCCGAGAAAAGATAATCTCTAAATTAAGCATGATTTATTCTTATAATGTAATAGCTAAAAGCTGTAGCTGCCAATCGCCACTTATCAGTCGCAATCACAAGAATTAATTGAAAAAATATATTAAAAATAAATACATCAACAAACAGCACAACACGTACTCTGTGGTGCCAACATTAATTTAAAATTTGCCGATTTTGGCGTTGCATAGACCCGGTTTTACAAATGTAGGCTCGCTAGGCATTGACGTATCAAGAGTAGTAGTAGTTAGTAGTAATGAACATAATCAATGTCAATGATCTTTATCACGCAGATCACACCCAAAAGGTGTTTGATAAAGTCTGCGATTTAATTCCGTCTTACTGATGAAATTATGGTTACCCACACTTCGTAAAATCGTACAAACATACCTATATAGTAAGGGAGGCGACGATGCGAAATGAGGATTTGCTCGAGCGTCATTGAGACCTATTGGGTTGCAAAGCTTAGATGATAAGAAGAAAAAAATGTTTTATAATATATACCTTTTCATCGGTGGGGGAAGCGGCTATAGGCTTTTTAAAATGTAAAAAAAAACTGTTGCATGGACATACTCGAGCGCGTCAGATATTGATAGCATCATGGCCCTACGTATTTTTAATATTGTAATGTATGTTAATCTGACCGTTTGCATGATGGGGATGGCTGTACTGATGGGTTGAAAATAAAAAAAAAATATTATTCAGCGCGTGTGATTTTTTAAGGGGGTGTTAAGTGAACCAAAAAAAGGTCTCATTCAATAATCTGACGATTTCGATGTAACGCAAACTCGTTGTCACTATTTTAATTTACAAAAAAAAATCGTCATTTTGACATACTCGAGCGCGTCAGATTAAGATATATATGGTTCATCTTGATGACATGACATGCTGTCTTATAATCTGACGATTATCTAGAAGGATTCGCTTAATCTGAAAAAAAATCAATTATTATTTTTATGTATTTTTATAAATTATTGAACTTTATTAATTGAAAAACTCAGGAAATAGCATGCAAATATAAGAGTGTATATTTTTTTAAGTAGAATACTTGTATTTATATATATAAGAAAATAAAAAAAAACTTATTTTTATAATAAATTGAATCTTTTTCTTATCGTGTCACTAGTTCTTTCAAACCAGTGTGGTGAAAGGATTTCAAGTGCGCCTCAAAGAGGCGCCTTCGTGCTTTTGACACATGTTTTTGAATTTTTAGGTTCTATGACATGCCAGTTTCCTCACGATGTTTTCCTTCACCATTAAGCACGTGTTTTAAATGCACACATAATTCTTCTTGCACAGAAAAATCCATTGGTGTACGACCGGGTTCAAATTTAGGACCTTCAGATCGAAAGTCGAGGCACCTCCCACTCAGCCAACACGGCTGAATATAATTATAGGCTAGATTCAATATTCAAGATGAATACGTGCTTAACGGTGAAGGAAAACATCGTGAGGAAACCTATTTGCAAAGCAAATAAAGAAGTATCCACACATATCAGGGCCGTGACCGGGACATGCTCCTGACGGAGCACGGCCAAAAATCGGTGTCGTACATTTTATATGAATTATGTTTTGAATTTTTTAGTTTAGATCTTACCTAATACTTTATTTTGTTACTTATATGAGCAAGAAGTTGGAATTTGTGACAATAAGTAATAAACTTTATCGATGAATTTTTGTTATTCGGCTTACGGAAATCGTCAGATTATATGTTTTTCGTTATCCTTGAATTATTTCCTTCAAAATAAAAATAAATTTAGCTGCGCTCGAGAATGTCGAGATGACGTTTTTTTTTACAACTTTGCAGCCCTCCCCTTTCTTTACCCCGCGCTCAAATTGTCAGATTAGTGGAATATACACTTTTTAGCATGTAATTAACTCACCCTTCTTTAATTTGACGCGCTCGAGAATGTCTGATGATCAATTTTTTTTGACTAATCTGATCCTTTATCCTGCACGGGCGGTCTTATCTAGGGGGCTCATATTTGGTGGAGGAACTTAACCGGGTACAAGGTATCCTCCTGTATATTAATCTGCCGCACTGGAGTAACTCTCGAAATCCCCTCTTCGGCTCCCCTACCAATATATAAATTAAAAGTGATTGTAATTCATAGCCTCTTAGATCGTTTCATATCACTGTTTGTTTACAAAAAGCGGCACGTAATTTTAGCGTTTGACTAACGTGTCGCTACATATACCGTCGTGAGATTGGCATTTGGCTGATAAATTAACATTCTCCGAAATAAAATCTTTTCCCCATTGTTTGTTAAAATAAAATTAAGATGGTAGCCCTAATACCTACTACTTTTTTAAATGACACTGTCCCTCATCGAATGTCATTTGAATGACTTTTCTTTGGGAAGCGCAGGTTCGAGCTTTGCTATACACCCTGGCTTTTACTTCAGAAGTAACAGGATGTTGTCCAACATCAGAGTGCCATTTTTGGCATCAAAAACGTTAGGTACACGTTTGCCTATGAAATTACTTCTTTCATCCGTTGCTTCTCCCTCGGAGTCAGTCAAGGGAGCATTGAAGTTCACATGACAGTGTACCGGAAATGAAGACAAAGTGAGCGTCAACTAGAAACACTCGTCTAATCGCAGCTTACTCATCAGCTTGCAGATAACTTAATTGTCTTATATTTGCAAAGCGTTAGGTAGCTACCAGAGAGGAGCAGTATGAAGGTACCTAGATCTTTATTATTAGATAAGTAGTTAAACGTCCTGAGTGTAGGTAGATACTTATGTAACACACAATGTAATTAAATAGATTAGGATGAAACAGAAAACATTTCGATTTTAAGGCTTTTAACGATCAATGTCACCAAACACGATGTCTATCGTAGCAATAAGAACCGCAACGTCAGCTAGCATCAATCGCGGAGCCATCACAGCTAGCCCCAGAAGGTGGGTGTAGGAGCTGGGTCTGATGTACACGCGGTAGGGCTTCGATGTGCCGTCAGCGACCATGTACAGTCCCAGTTCTCCTTTTGGCGCTTCAGTGGCGGTGTAGGTCGCTCCTGGAGGCACAGGGTACCCTTCAGTGCATAGTTTGAAGTGATGAATGAGAGACTCCATGGAAGTTTTCATCTCCTTCCGCGAGGGCATACTTATTTTTGAATCATCAGTCTTATATTCTCCTTCAGGCATCGTGTCTATAACCTGATTTATAATCCGTAGAGATTGACGCATCTCCTCCAATCGTAAAAGGTGTCTATCATAACTATCTCCAAAAGTACCGATTACCACGTCAAAGTCGTACAAATCGTAGCCATCGTAAGGCATCGCCACGCGTAGATCCCACTTAACACCCGTGCATCGTAACATGGGGCCTGTAAATCCCATACTGATGGCGCCATGGGCACTCACAGCTCCTATCCCCGCCGTCCTGGCATAGTACAACCTATTTCCTGTAGCGACATCCTCGGTTTCATCCAAGCGTTCTCCCATCTTCATGCACAGCTCGTGAACGTCGTCCATGAACCCTATGGGCATGTCCTGAGAGACTCCACCGGGCCTCGCATAAGCGCAATGCACTCTAGCTCCACACAGTCTCTCAAATAACTCATATATCTTTTCGCGTTCTTCGCACATCCAAAAGAAAGGTGTGATACCTCCTGCATCTAATATAGTTCCAGACACGTTGAGAAGATGGTTCGCGATGCGACAAAGCTCGTTACAAAGAACGCGAATGGCCTTGGCACGCGGCGGCGCTTCTATGTTGAGAAGATTCTCGACTGCTAAACAGAATCCGATTTCGTTAGAGATGGTGGAAACGTAATCGAGGCGATCCATGTATGGGAGACTCTGGTTGTAATGTTTATATTCCATTAGCTTCTCGGTGGCTCGGTGCAGGAAGCCAATGTGAGGGTCTGCTCTGACCACAATCTCTCCGTCCAGCTCCAAAATGAGGCGCAGAACGCCGTGAGCCGCGGGATGTTGTGGACCAAAATTAATCCACATATTTCTCAGCTTCCTCTCCACCGGTCGCAGCATCGAATTATAAAATATTTTGTAATATTTATTGGTTGCCTCGGTAGGATACATGGTTGAGCCATTGAACTGCTTCACAAATTCTGCATCTGGGAACCACTTTGAAGCTCGTAATCCTACATGAACAGAGAATCGTCGCACATTCCACGAGCTTGTTGCCAAAATCTTTAAATGTTGCATTATTTCTAAGTAAAATTAAATAAACAAACTGGATGTAACAAGAATAACTTTGACATTTTTTATTGACAAATGATATTGAAACACATCAGCATCTGTCAATTTAGTAGACCTCTTTTCCACTAAAAAGGTTGACTAATACGTAATTAGGTACTTAATGTAGGTAGGTATGTACTCTTGTAGGTAGGTTAGGTACTCCATGTTATTGCTTTATGTACCTTTCGTTCTTACATGGTTCTAACTGTTCCCATAGTTTTTCCCTAATTACTTTCGATTGGTATATTATTTTATAATAATGTTGGCAAATATACGAAAAAATGTTAACATAAATACCTATTTACAGTACCTACCTATGTAAAAGTACTTCCTAAAAATAAAAAAGATTTCTCACAGATATGCTTTATTTGAGATAAAATATAGGATTAACATAGATAAATAAATAGGATCAATTTTACACATGATTCTTATAAGCACTCCCTTGCTTACATAGGTTACTTACTTTTATACAAAATATTACCTAAGTAAAGTATGTAAGTATATTAATTTCTGGTTCTACTGAGTACCTAATATAAATAATATTGTACTACATTCTTTTATTTTTTCAATAGGTAATGTTCGTTCAATAGTTAAAACATTTTATTATAATCCTAATTTTACTTTAAAACCTTTGTATATACGATTACACATGAAATAATAAAAGATTTTCTTTATGATTTATAATAATGCCTACACATAAAGCTTATCAGTCGATTTTCTTCAACAGTAAATTAAAGTACATTTTATATTAAAACTGTGTATACACATTATAGTAAAAATATTACAAAATAAACATGTTTTCGTTAAAAAATTGTATAAACATTAAACATTGTTAAATGGTATAACATTCTGAAAGTGCTTTGCAACAGGAATGTTTTTTCCATAAATAGCTCTTACTTATCTAATCTTACAAATGCTACAACAATAAATAAGTTATATTATTTATTAAGAGAGCAGGATTCGAGAATATTTAATATAGGTATTATAATAATTATGTAAAAGCAATGGACATAATTATTAAAAAAATATTGAAAAGGTAAACCTCATTCGTCATTATCACTTGAAATTACCCAGTCAGTGTACGTACGTGTTAATTTTACATACATGTAGGTGTTAATTTTACATACCTACATTAACGTGGTTTAAAAAAAACGGTATAAGTATTAAATATTTAGGTACAAAACTTCAGGGTAAATTAGCCAGACTTTTTGTGCAAAAATAATAAAAAATAAAAACAACTCCTAGTTTTGTGAATACTGATGTTGGTCTTATGTTAAAGTAATTTATAAGATTACAATGATCAACGCGACACTGGTTGTACAATAAATATTGGACCTGCTTGTGTAATTTATTTATTGTTTATTTATGAGTATTAAATCACACATAAGTAGTACCTATATCAAGCAGGACGGTAACCAAGCCGTATGAATATTGTCAAGCATTTTTTTTTATGTAAACAAGTCACGAGACGAGCTAGTCGTTCTCTACACAGGACTTTTGTTTACATAGGCCGGTGCAACACTGCTAAGGCGCTCGTCCACTTTGAGACATTTTTTCAGCCCATTTATTTCACTAGCCACAGTGCCATTCAAACTCGAACACGGCAATGCTTACACAATGTAATGTGGTACACCTACAAACAATAAGCGTATATTGGTCCTTACCGATACACAAAGTTCTTCATCATCCACATCCGTGGAAGTCAATCATCATCCATTTTAGTAAACGCCTCGTTCAATTCGACATTTTCTCAAGCGACTCCACGTTAATACACGAGCAAATTTTCTGTAGAAACCTGAGTATGAACCCCGAACAGGAGTCGTACACTTTTGGTTTGTTCTGTCATTTGACGCAGGCGTAGTAAAGTGATATCCCCGATGGGAGAATGGCGAGTCCTATAGCCGTGTCCATAGGTTTAGTGATAGCTGGAATGATGACTAGGAACCCTATAGATGAAGAAAGCGAGAGGTATGATTATACAATAAGCGTATATAGGTCCTCACTGATACTCAAAGTTCTTCATCATCCACAACCGTGGAAGTCAATCATCATCCATTTTAGTAAACGCTTCGTTCAATTCGACATTTTCTCAAGCGACTCCACGTAAACACACGAGCAAATTTTCTGAAGAAACCTGAGTATGAACCCCGAACAGGAGTCGTACACTTTTGGTTTGTTCTGCCATTTGACGCAAGCGTAGTAAACTGGTATCCCCGATAGGAGAATGGCGAGTCCTATAGCCGTGTCCATAGGTTTCGTGATAGCTGGGATGATGACTAGGAACCCTATAGCGATGAGGAACACAAGAGGGATGATGATGTTGACTCGGATGGGTCGTGGGATGTCGGGTTTGGTCCGCCGCAGCCACAGCATGCCTACCACAGACGCGCCGACGGATAGCCACAGCGTTTGCGAGAAGTAGTTGATGAGGTCTAGCACGTTGCTCGTTGTCAACATGAGGAGAGAGAAGAAGCACTGGAAAAGAAGAAATAACTAGTTAGTCATTTAATTTTTTTTATATTTTAATTCATTTATTCTCACACAATACATCCATAGTACACGTAAAATCAATTTGTGTAACCCTGACTGACTGATTGACAGGCATCCTACAGGCTAAAATATTGGGCGTAGAGACTTTAAACTTGAAGCATGTGTTATTTTGAATACCTCTCTGTACTCCAGCAGGTACCTACAATGAGTAAATAATAATGTAGTAATTTAAGTAATAAAGTAGAGTAATTTAGGAACTCGATATCTTCGTTCCAAAGCTGAGCCATTTTATTAAAATTGTTAAGACCATCCTCAATTTCGATTTTGCTAATAATGTGAGCCACTCTAATGATCAGAGTGACTCAGTAGTACTTAGCATAAGATAGTTTTAGTTTATGTTATATAAATCTGACAAATCTAATTTCTCAGATTTGCCCTAATTGTATTATTATAAATTAATTTATTTTTAAGTTTAGTTTACTTGATCCCTGATCTTATTTAAGTTAGAAGTAGTTAGGTAGTCTGCTCGGTATTTATGTGTTGTTTAGTTGTGCGTACATATGTTTATGTTGCAATCAAGCTCAGAAATCTTTGTTAACCTATAATTATATATGTGATTGTGATGTGTTTTGTGCGCTTAAATAAATAAAAAAAAAAAAATATAATGTATGTAAACTGACGGTCACTCGGCACCGATCGCTGTGGTGGCGCGTTTGCGGCAACCGTAAAATCTCTGGGGATAGTGGATCTCGAAACTAACCGTGAAGATAAGCGAAGGTATCGGCGTCTGCTTCTCAATGTGAAAGAGCGAGAAGAACGCCGGCATGTGTCCCTCCTGCGCACCCGTCGCGAACAGCCGCGCCGATGTGAACAGCACGCCGTTAACGCCGCCGAACGTGGACAGCGCCACGAACACTGGGATCAGCCAGCTCCAGGTGCCGAAAAGGCGGTCCCCGAACACCTGGAAACCACAAGTATTAAAGTATAGAACGCACTGTAGTAAGTAGGTGCATTGAAAATGCGCCAATAAGGGATCTAAATTGGCTAACTTCTAGTACATTTTGGTCCGAGGCAGAATTTCAAACGAGATAAGTAAGGGCTAGATAAATGTTATATGTAAAAACTACTAGGCTTCTTCATTGTTAATGAAACTACATCGCAAAAAGTAACAAAAATTATTGAGAATAGAGATAGTTTTTTTTATTGACAGGGTGTCTGAAAATTTTCCTTCTTGGATTACGCATCTATTTTGCTTTGATACTGCCAATTTTGGTGTTCTATAGGAACACCGTTATTTATCTATGCTGGAAACTACACGTCACATCACACTCCTTATTAAAACTAGCTACAGTAAAGTATTATATGAGTAAATGGATGAATCTTCGTTGCTCAATCACTTGTCAATAGCGATAGCAGCTGTCCTATTTTGTATTTTGAAGCCAATTACCATCGGGGAAGTGCGACCAATGAACACCGCGCGCCTCAGATACGTGATGGATCTTGCCTCTCATTGGTTGATTTTCCCGGTGGTAATCGTCTTCAAGTTACATTATGCGGTGGTCCGCATAATAGAAAACCCTATTATGTACTTTTCCAGGTTCCAGCGCGGACCTAATATGAAATGGTAACATCTTTTTCCCCGCACAGACTTGCCGGGTTTTTCATGATGTTTTTCTTCACTGTCAAGACTAAGCGAGAAAATTTTGGGAGTTCAATGGACGTTAAAGAGGCTATTGGACAGCCAGAAAGTCCAGACTTAAGCGTCGATGACACAAGGCTTTTTTAAACGCTACAAGCCAGCGAGTTCGCTTGTAGCTTGTAAACTCGCCCAGTGTCATCGGCTTTCTTACAATAGCTTGTTGACAATCCTTCCCGAAAGCTAACTCGCTCACACGCTAGCTTTTAAACTCGCCAACAAGCAGCTTGTATAAAAGCAGTGTGTCATCGAAGCTTTAGAGGTGTCACAATGCAACAATAAAATAAGTTAAATTATACATTCTTGGTTATCGGTTGAGCAAGCGTAAAGTTAGCCATTTTTTACTCCAAATCAAGCCAAATTTCGAAAGACTTATAGCAAAGTCGAACCGAATCAATGCACTTTCTTTGACTATAATTATGTTTTGCTCATAAATTTCAAAATAAGACAGAATAATAATCGGCGAATAAATCAAGGAAACCAATTAAAAGGGGCCGTTGACAGTAGATTTGCATAGTAATTAATGAAGTACCTACCTACAGTAGGAGTAGGAAACTTCCAGTAACTGGATCTGATTGCTCTGCTAGCATAGACTATCTTATTATAAAGATACGCCATAATGTTTACAATAAATTTTAAAGGATGATAAGATTTCTTATCTGATTTATATCCTTTTTGACGTGACTACGTCTAATAAATCGATGAACGCCGGTTGCATGCACGAAAACGTTGACGTCATTGGTAACGCTCATTGTCCCGTTACACTGGTAGTCACGTTAAACTATCGTCCGTAAACCAACTTTACAGACAACCAATTTTTTGTATGTAGGCAAGACTATTCATTTTGATTTTAGGCCAATCGGCTAAGAAAGAAATAAGACTTCATAATCATCATAATTGTTAATCATTATAATTGTTTTCTTCAGTCGATGCGGGATTTCATCATCATCATAATATCATCCCGACACGTCTGCACCCACTGCTGGGTATAAGCCTCCTCTTTCTCAGGCCACTTGTTTTATGCGGGATATGACAGATTCGAAACATCATTTTTTTTTTAATTGCACATAACGACTGTTGCAAGTGCAACGACGATTTCAGATCTTGAACATTCTGCTGGACGAAGACTTTCTCTAGAATGCTGCGACAAGCGATATCAAGCTGTCTTCATTCGTCAAAAAACTTAGGTAGATCTGAGATCGGAGATTTTATCTCATCTGTTTAAATTTATTTATTCTACTCTATGTCTGTTGCCTACCAATTGTAGAAATGACCAAAGTGTATCATATTAGCCACATTACAAGACAGGTCAAAGGTTCTAGAGTCAAATAAATACCTACTTAGTTGTCTACCTACTCAGCCAATTTGTATGTTACTTGTTTATTTATCAAAAGGTCAAGGAATGCTAAAGAGATGAATTTAATAGCCTCGTGTTTATCTAATACTAGCTGGTGTTCACGGGCTAATTTGCGTGGTACCGAATTACCGATATAAGATACTTCCTTCTGTTATTCAAGACGACAATTATATTAAAAGTATATCGTACTATGTATGTGTTAAAGTGTTAAATAAATAAATAAAATAGTGTGCTATCTCAAACTACTTAATATCCATAACGAAATTCGGCCGCTTTAGCGTTTTTGTTTTTAAATGAATTTACATTGAATTGAATGGGACGAAAGAATTAATGCCTTGCTTGCATTAAATGTTCCACTAATGTGATAGATAACCTAGCAACCAAATTTTTGTACTCGTACCTTAATAATTCTAATAAGTACCTATCTAGAAAATAGCCTAGTTTGTGAATCACGTGTTCGTTTTGTGTGCAAAGAGCAAAATTATACTTACCTACTTATGTAGGTGTATTGATTTGATACCCCAAGTTAAGTACGTAGATATACCTGTTTATTTTGTTGTGTTATAGTTTTCGTATATAAACATAAGACCATAGAGACTATGAGGGGGCTCTTCTAACACAGGTTTATCAAACTTACCAGTAGAGTCTCCAAACTTTATAAAAAACTTTCAACTGTACCAAATCCTGCTCGAAGAGCGAAGCCAGCGACAACGCAATTTAGCTGGTCACCTATCTTTCAGGGACTATGATATTATATATTATATATTGATATGATTTTCAAATTTGACCTAAGAATTATTGCGTTCTGCGCATCTTTGTCACGTGGTTCGCGAGTTGAGAAAGAGTTGTTTGACGCTTAGTATATATATACTACATGTGTACTCTGTGGTATAACATTGAATGGCTGTCTCAGTTTTTGAATTACGAAATGGGCGCTCATTTCAGTTTAAGTCGTTTATTTTACTCGCAATTAAAGTGAAAAATATATAAAATTATAGAATGTCTTGCTTCAGGCCCTTGGTAAACAAATAACTAGTATACCATGGATTCGCTAAGAAGATAACTTTCATGTTTCAAATTTGATTAAAATATTTATTTTGATTAATTTGAAGACTTACAGCAGCAACAGCAGGAGACACAGCCATCTCCCCCTTCGAGACGACAGCGAAATAGGCCAAGTTCGCGAGCGCGTAGATAGTCGTCACCATCGGCATAGCGATCCATATCGCACGCGGCAGATTCCTGAAATAGCAAAAGAACATAAAAATATATGAGACGCCATAAATGCTTTATTATGTGGCTTGCGGTCCCAAAATGAGGATTGAGGACGTGGTGACCGAGTGGATGAGGCCCTTTCCTTGCGATCTGATGGTCGCGGGTTTCGAATCCCGGTGGCAGTCATGCGTAAATGGGTATTATCGGTCGAAAAAATCTATGTATGCATCCCACGTTCTCGCAAGGGTAAAGAAAAAACATCGTGAGGAAACCGGTATGTCAAAGGACAGAAAAAAAGATGTTCTACCTGTGGCATGCTGGCATGTGACATCCATCAATCCGTATGGGTCCGCGTGGCGGATTAAGACCCATTCGCTCTCCTGCCGAGAGTAGGCCTGAGTCTCACCAGTGGGAACATTTATAGGCTGATTATGCTATGCTATGGTCCCAAAATGAATCGTGGAAGAAGCCTTAATATTGCGATTACCGGTTTCATAGAGATCAAGTAACTTGTCAGGGAAGTCGACAACCACACAATAATTATCATAATATTGAACTTGGCTCCCATTTTCACATTTTTGTGTTCGGTGGCATTGCTATTACCAGTTTTATAGAGAATCGGGAAAGAAAATTAAAGTAGAAGAAATCGCACCAAAATATTTACTGGACCCAAAATGATTCGCTAAGAACCGGTTCCAAATGAGTCTAAGAAGAAAATTAAAGCAAAAGAAATCTCACTAAAAATATTAAATGTTCAATTCGTCTAGGCAAGTTTTCTTGCTGACATATTGACTGGGTTTCACAAAAACTTACAGCAACCGACTTCAATCAGACGGTTCTAGTACCTAACTCTACCACTGACAAGTCACAGTGAAGCAAATTACACTATTTCGTTTACTTTGACGACATATTTTTTTCAGTTATTGCGATTTAAAAACTAAACTACAGTTACAGCTAAACACCGATTTTGATGAATTCTATGGAACCAATCTGAAAGTAGGTATATCCTCTCATACCATTTTTTTTTCAAATAGTTTCATTTCTTTTTTTTTTCTTTTTTTTTTATAAACAACAAAGTTCAGAGGTCATAAAAAAATATGTTTATTATTATTTTTATTTTATATGACAGTCATTCTTTTGTGAAGCAACATGTAACTAGTATTTACTACGTGACAAAACCTCTTTTAATGAATAAAGAAAAAAAAATCAGTCATTCAGTTACCTTTATTTTTATTACCTTTATATTACCTAATTAGGTCAAAAGTATAAGATATATCCCATAAATTATTATACATACCTAATAAGCATTCCTTGCCACAGTACCAACCAACAACAGATGGATGGTAAGCTATTTTTTTGGCAATACTATAAAATGCGTGCGCCTAGATTGGCGCCACGCCAGAACCCAATCTCAACTGATAAATTTCGCGTTTCCTAAACTATGTTTTCAACGTTGAAATAGCATTAAATGTTTGTGCACATTCAATGTTTTTATATATTGAAAAAAACCAAGTAAAGTTAAGTAGAAGAAGCAAGTGGGTCAGATTGGTGCGAACTAAAGTGCCTCTATGAATAATGCATGCAATATGGAGAGAGCGAGCGTGATAAACGCAATAGATCTAAGTAAAACCTATCTATTGGAAAATGTATCTAGGGTATTCCTAGAAATATACTAAACGATGTACATAAATCAAAGCACCTTACATTATAATAAAAGTCTTATGCCGACTTGAACCAACGTTTCAAAGTTCCTAAGCAATTACTTTACTCGCTTGGCAGTTCTTAACGGTCTGAATCTGGACTGTTAAGAACTATCAAGCGAGTAAAGTAATTGCTTAGGAACTTTGTCAGTTTTGTGCAAAGTAGGCATTATCTTGAGAGACTGAGTAACAGACAACGCACAGGCTATACCACTGGATGTAGAAACTTAAAACTTGAGGGTATGTTCGTCAAGAAGTGTAAGTGCGTACTTAGAAAGGAATTTTGTTAATTTGCAACGCAAACGAAACTGCGATTTTACGAATTTCAAGTCTCAACGTTAATTGGTTTGGTCAGTACGTTGTCTGTCAGTCAGGACTTAGCCTTTTATATATGTATATTGATTTCTCCCTCTAGTTCCTCTAAAAGCATCAATAAAGAAGCCTTCCATTCCCTCATTTCCCACGCGCCAAACGACGCGATGAGGCCAAAGCCTAGATTAAACAAAGCGCTAAGGAATATTTGCACGACCCTCGTGGGAACCACTTCAAAGGATTTAAAAGTCTATTGTGTGCAATTCGATTCCATTACCACAAGTAATGGCACAGTTCAGACAATAGTTACTACATAAGTTGATGCTGTATTTGAAAACCAAATGTCCCTTTCAAAGCCGCTCTAGACACGAACATGTAAAGCCATTCTGTTAAAAAGATAGCCAAAAATTTTAAAGTTTATTACCCTATTATCTAAAATTCCGCCTTCAATAGATAACAACCCAATCGGTTTAGTTGTTTTTGCAAGGTTGAGTAATAAACATTTCTCGCCATCCATCCACACTAACTTGCGCATTACGCATGCAGTGAGTGACTTAACTTGATCCCAGAGAATATTTTGAGATTATCCTGTATGTATTATTATTGTATTTGGGTAATTAAATTACTGATGTTATTTGGCCGTGTGAAACTCAATAGGTTACTTACTCATCAAAAATCAAAATCAAATCAAAAAATCCATCCATCCATCATATTCCCTAATAATCATAATATGACAGTGAGAAATTGTCACGAATCAATGAGTAAATATCCTTACGGGTAATCCTCAAATCCGAGTTCCATACAAAAATGTTTCAGACAAATACTCAAAAAGTACACCGTATTATAGTAATTTCTACACACTATTCGTTTCCTCTATGTTTTTTTTATTTCGTGAACAAAAAAAGTGAAAGGTTTCATACTTTAATTTAGATTTCATACGTGTTTTTAAGTTAATAGGGTTAATTTTAAAACACGTATAAACCCCTTACTTTCATATATTTCTGAGAGACATTTATGACGTGAGAGAGGCATTCTAAAATTCTTTAATTTACAATTTTCTCGGAGCCTATCGTGTTTGCCAATATTTTTTTGGACAAGATCGTTATTATTTCCCATAAAAGTTAAATAGATTGTGGTGAATAACTCTGTACCTAGTGTCGAACCATAGTCTTGAGTTTGTCATTGATAACCTAACGAGAGAATGGCCTTAGGCACCTAAAATGACGCAACTATGAGCTATTATTGCGTTCATTATAGACAAGAAAAACAACGAAACGCTAACCGTGCGGTATCTTAGCTACAGAACGCTGAAAAGCTGGGTAAATCTGATGAACGTGCCGATACAAAACAATGCTTATTTATGGAGAAAGTAGAACTAGATAGTATATCTCGATCACTAATATGATCACAGATAACTAAGTCAGCATTTTGTGTTGAAAATGTTAAGATTGGTTGTTTTGTGTTGAAATTAGGAAAAAAAAATAATTTAGCTCTGAGATAGCTGTATGAAATTCAATAAGTTCATTTTACATTTTACTTTAATTATAATAAATTAAGAAGCTGCTCTGCGCTGTTTCGGTAATGAGCAAGCGATTTTTTACAGAAAATAATAGTATTTGTGTTGAAAATGTTAAGATTGGTTGTTTTGTGTTGAAATTAGGAAAAAAAATATTTAGCTCTGAGATATGAAATTCAATAAGTTCATTTTACATTTTACTTTAATTATAGTAAATTTAGAAACTGCTCTGCGTTGTTTCGGTAATGAGCAAGCGATTTTTTACAGAAAATAATAGTATTTGTGTTGAAAATGTTAAGATTGGTTGTTTTGTGTTGAAATTAGGAAAAAAAATATTTAGCTCTGAGTTAGCTGTATGAAATTCAAGTTATTTTACTATAATTATAATAAATTAAGAAACTGCTCTGCGCTGTTTCTGTAATGAGCAAGCGATTTTTTACAGACAATAATAGTATCTATCCCCAAAAACCAATACGTATATAGTATGAGACTTGAGTAATAGGGATTTTAAAGGAAGCATAAATACTTATTATAAATATAAATGTATGTTTGATAAACCTTGATCTTACTCAGGTATTTGGATTACAAGTAAGCGGCTTTCTACAGGATAGCATCTATCAAGAACCGGTATGTAAGTACCGTTAAGATATGTAGAGCCGCCCTAAGTGTAAGGAAGGTACTTTTATGATTTAAAGACCTAAGGTCTTACCCATGTATTTTGATTACAGGCAAGCGGCATTTATCAAAAAATATAAACATATTTTAACAATCAGTAAGTTAGTACATTTGAGAGATATGTAGAGCCCTAAGATCTAAGGAAGGTACTCACTTGTAAGGATCTTGAAGTTCTTCAGTGACGAAATTGAGGTAGTTCCATCCCCCAAAGGCGAAGAGTCCGGAGTAGAAAGCCAATGCGAACCCGCTCGCGGAGTAATCTCCTTCGAATGGTTTCTCAAAGTTTTCTGTGTGACCTGAAAGAAATAAAATAAAAGGTTTTTTCTTGCAATAATTATTTTTAATTTATATTGTACCTACTGTACTTGTTTATGGGTACTGAATAAATAATTTAAATGATGGTCTTTTTTTTAATCATATTCACTTTATGTATACAAGATTTCAAGAGGTGCAAATATAGGTTAGGTACTTGATAAGTCGTATATATGTTTAAGCCTTTTCGGATCGAGACCATAGGTCCATGGGGAATAGGAGATTTCTGCGTTTTCAAAATGTTGTCAGAGCGTCTGGTCGAAGCGACGCGTGATCAGAGGGCTGGCAGCTATCTCGGCCAAAGAACATAGCCCCGAAATTTTAAGCATCTACATAAGTTCAGTGGTTTAGCCTATGTGTTGTCTGTCTGTCTGTCAGTCAGTCAAAACGAAGCCTTTTCTATATAAATTGGTGTGATTTTATTATTGGAAGGTAACAGTTTGTCAAACCATCCCGAAATCACCAAACTATTGAATGGGGTTGATCCAAACCTTTTGTAAAATAACAAATAATACACACTCTCAAGTAATACGCTCACTCTGAAAGAAATTCTGAAAGTTAAGTCTAAATCGTTTTCCCTAAATGTAGGTAAACAATTATATGAATAACCATTCAGGTAAATCATACGAAAATCCTAAATGAGAAAGAATAGGAAAGCCACTTCTTCATATAGGTATCATCAAAATAAATATTTCATTTTACTTTACCTTCCCTGTGTTTTACCAGCAGGTATATTATGATACCGACTACTTATGTAAGTAAATGCTTCAATTACCTACTCGCATAACTTTAATTGTAAATTTTCCTTAGTGTGTATTAGTAAATGTTAGAATAATAGAATATGAGGCGAGAATATGATTTGCTCAAATTCTCACCTCTAGCACAGACTTAGTATTTCGACTCTGACTTTGACCTAGAAATGATTTAAAACCTGTATTCAACTACCCTATTACTATTATTGTTCTATCTAGAGTCGTGTTGACATGGCCTCATACTTTAAATCACTTCGTAACAACAAAATTTATCAATGGTGTGTACAGTCGCCGCAACAAGTGCCTATGAAGGTAAACTATAGTTTTAAAATGAAAAGGAATCAATAAAATAGCAAACTGCTACATATAAAATAAAATAGAGGCAGGATCAACACGATTTATTTTATTAAAAAAACTAGTAAAGAGACGCATCCAATCCAGTGCTGAAACAACTTTAAATTACATAGTCCTATAATAATAGCACTCACTCATCTACTTTGAGACATGTAATTTGATTGATTGCCATACTTAGAAAGAGTGAAAGTACGTGTCTGTATTTAGGTACACTCCTTTGATTAACTAATGCTTTATGTAGTTCTTACCTAATAGCGCAGAGTATGATAAACGATAGATTGAGATACTACGTTCAACTGATAGTGTCCAAGCTAGAAAATCACTTTATTGTCTGTTGCAGTTTTACGACGAAAACAATTTCAAGGCCAACCGCATTCGCGAAGGTTTAATCGTGCAATTACTAGAAGTGTACAAGTAATAAGAATGCAAAAACCTCTACCATTCCTTGACATATGAACTTATAAAAAGTACCTTCGTGTGTTTTCTATGTATCTAGTACAATCTATGCTATTAACGCTTAGTTATTAGTTATATCTGTATCTAGGATTTAAGTACATTGTGCAGAAAATAGCTTCATACTTGAATGTAAGGCAAGCTGGAAAATGTATGAAAAGTATTCATACATTTTCTTCCAGCTTGCCTTACATTCAAGTATGAAGCTATTTTCTGCACAATGTACTTAAATCCTAGATACAGATATAACTAATAACTAACAGACATTCTAGAAAAAAATTGCAAGTTAAAAGTCACATAGAAGACATAAATTAATTAGTTACTAATCTAATAATATTAGAGATCAAAATCTCCTGGAAGAGAACGCTGACAACTTGGCATAGGGGCTCTATCAGTGTCCTTCATACTCTACTAAATGTAAATGTACTAGTACAACATATTATTACGTATTATTTTGGTATTACAGAAATTGTATATACTATAAATTTAATATACGTACGTCTGCAAAACATGCAGCTTCTTGCGGCTTCGCTCGTAGGTAGTTTGTGTTTATATTATGCCGACACTCATCTTGAAATATTTTTTTTTCAATTCTATTCTATTCCAATGTTTCTTAACAGACCATACGGATTTTAACCCAGTCGGTTCAGTAGTTTGATCTAGATTTAGGCGCAAACATCCATCTTCCTATCTATACTCACAAAATTACGCTTTTTTTGAAGAGTCTATTTTCTAGGGCTTATAGGCATAGGTTTGTATGGGTTTATTTATATGTATGTTTTTCCGACGATAAATCTCAAACCGCTCATCCAATTGTCATGAAATTCGGCAGGTCGTTAGATAAGTTCTAAAAATTGTTTGTGTTTGTAGATGAGCCAAATCGGTTTAGAGGGTTAGGCACGTGGGGTCAAAGTGTGGGGCAAACTGCTGGTAATATTAGCAGGAAGTAGGACTCTAGAAGCTAAGTAGGTATATTTAGTACTGTCTATTTGGACGGAATAAAGAGCACCAATTTATATCAACCACAAAGAGATCTTATTCTCTCTACCTCGAGTAGACGACATCACATTAAATATCTCATAAAATCTATACAATTTAATTAACTTGTATATGTTCATGTATTGCAGTCATTTGAAAAGTGACTGCACGATATCCGAGAAGGAGGCTCAAGTACAAGGAACTTCTGTGATAAATTATCCGTAGAGTCATTTATCAACTGGCTCGTCGGCTCGTCACTGGAACAGGGTTGAAGCTTTGCTTATCAGCAACAGTGACTCTATTAATATCTTTGATATTATACGTATCATAGTCAGATAAATCATTTTGTTTTCGATCGACCATTATCATTTTACTTACAAAGCTACCCAGCATAAAGTGGTGGGTCGTTTCCATTGCATCAAAGGCTTAATATTTATCTCAAAAAATAATGTTTCCTACATTGTAAAAGGATGTTGTATGGAATGCAGCTATACAATACAACTGAAAAACATCTCACTGATCCAACTTAATATTATAAATGCATCAATAATTATAAAAATAGGCTAGGACCTGACAGTAGGTTAACTAAAATAATATTCAACCGAATTGAGAAACTCCTTCTTTTTTTTAAGTCGATTGAAAAAACTAAAAAAGGAAGAACACAGACAGACCTCTTAGAAGTCTTATCAATAAGTTATCATGAGCAGCGTACAGTGATTATAATTAAATACTTTATGCGGTTCTTATAAGTTTTGTTATCAACTATAATCACAGGAAAGGTAAGAATGTTATGAACGTAATTAAATTTAATTATGAATTTGGTTGGGAGAGAAGGATTTAATTAACTATTTGGTTATTTTATTTCCTTTTTATAACCTGTAAAAGGATACCATTAAGCCCATAACATCACGCAAGTACCTAGCTATGTACCTATAATATACATAATATATTGATATACAGTTCTATAATTATATATTATAGCAAGCTAACACACACGAAGTCGATGCTATAAGTAATATATATTTTGCCTTCATTTCATTGATGGTCTTCTAGCATTTGCGATCAGCAGCTGATAATACTTAAAAGACTTACCGAGGCCGATATAAGTGATCCCGGAGATGATAATGACGACCAGCGCCAACAGCTTCGAAGTGGTGAACACATCCTGGATACGCATTGTCCATCTCACGCTGATGCAGTTCACAGCAGTCAGGACACCTGCACACAATATTAAACTTATTTATATTTGGAACGAGCTATGCTGAGCGTCTCTCTGAAGGATAAGATTCGCAATGAGCTTATCCGACAGAGGACCAAAATCATTGACATAGCTCAGAGAATTAGCAAGCTAAAGTGGCAGAGGGCTGGCCATATCTGCCGAAGAACCAATAACTGTGGTAAATGAGTTCTACAGTGGAAACCGCGAATCGGCAAATCGTAGGACGCCCTCCGGCCAGGTGGGGTGACGATCTGCAAAACTGCAAAAGGTTGCAGGCAGAAGATGGATGCGACAAGCCGAAGAGCGCGATGGCGCGCATAGGGAGAGGCCTATGTCCAGCGGTGGTCTGCAATAGGCTGATGATGATATTTATGTGTTTCCTATTATGTAATAATAAATAAATATTTAAATATAGGTATTAATAGCTTTTAGGACTCTACAAAAATATATAACATCAATTTATCTTTATACTACTTAGTACGTACAATCAAAGAAAGGTCGGTGTCAATTCATCTTCAGGAGTAGCTTGTGCCAGTTCAGCTCTAATCAGGTTAAGAGGAAGTTTCCTCCTTTCATCCCGAGCGCAGCAAAGTCAAATTAATTTATGTGAGTTAGAAACCAGATACGTCTTGATTGAATGGAAAATATTGTCTTGCTTGATGTTATGACTTCAAAATGGCTATGGTAGTGGGTATGTATTTATCCTTTTTAATTTCGTGCCCGAGGGTGACATGTTCTTGTTTGAACAAACACTTTTCCTCAATAAATGATTTAAGAAAATAAAAAAAATCGTGCCATAATCATACCTTTGCTAAAATACTATAATACCGCGCTTTAAAAACTTCTGTCTGTCTTTACAACTTTACGTTGGTCAACGTGAAGTTGTAAAAACCGATAATTTACAATTTAACGGTGAACCCAAATAGATACCATACTCTTTAAAACAGACCAATCACGCCGCAATCACCCTCTGCTTGGTAGGTTAAGTTTATTTTTTTCCTGTTGGGTGATCGTTCACAATTTTCCGATTTTAAAACCGTAAATTTGTGAATGATCTTTTGATTGGTCTATTTCATTGCAGACTTTCGTAATGTTTAAAATTTTTCGACTTTTGTGATTTAACGTGTTTGAAAACCGGTACATTGTAAATCTTTGCATAAACTACATTACATTATTAAACATAAGAAGTACCGCAGCTTCTCGATCTTTCCCTATTCGTTGGTTTTATACCTACATGTACCCATGTAGGAGTATGTATAAAACGATAAACGAATGAATAATGCTAGAATAATGTCATGATAAATATTATATACCTAGTTATGTAAAGGTAATTTCCCTGTATTTATTTTGTAATTGCATTTTTTTCTTGGAAAAATAAGCCCTTTTTTAGAAGTAATATCTGCATAATTTGGCTCAACTCATAAATTAATTGAATCGATCCGAACTAGCGGTAAATATAAAACAGGTATAAAATATTTAAGATCGCTTTAGGGTTCTGTTGCTTTGCTACAGGATAACCTGTTTAAATTCTTCTTTGTAACTAGGTACTGTTATATCCGAGATTGAGATTAAAAAAAGGCGATGACTGGATTATAATAACAAGATGGGTGAACAGGGCTAGAAATCATTTAAAAGATTAAGAAAAAACCTAGAACTATCTATACAACAGAACTTAGTTAATTAATAGCCAACAATTTTATTAATCCATACAAAATGTGTGCGTGTTTACTGCTTAATAATAACCTAACCAAATAAGTTGTTATTAGGTAAACATAAATAAGACCATCAGCGGACTAAGTAGGTAAGGTGGTGATAACCACGACGTATAATATTTATACATAGGTACCTAATCTAAACTTATAAGAAAAAACATAACACCCTCATGAAAGATCTTATTATTTTTATGGAGATTTAAATAAAGAGAGATTAAAGAAAAACGCAAAATGTTTATTATCATAATAAAATTATTAATAATATCACTCCCATTACATAACATTTTAATAAATTAAGATAATGGAATTCGGCACCTATCGCGATTAATCCACGTAGAGCTGTCTCTGAATGTGTAGACACAATTATCTACTGTCACTATTTCTGCGGCCAAGGTTACACTCAATGTTTTTGCAGTTACGCTAAATAATACTATCACCGCATAGTTAAAAAGTACGAGGTCATACACTTATCTGTTGTAAATCCGATAACAGAAATACTGTTCGTCTCAGAACACTTTCACAATAGGTATAGGAAGCTGTTGATTGTTCGACCAAACAACACATTGTTACCGACACCACAGACATTGCCCGTTCATAGAGATCGAAAGTAGCGTCTCGTCAACAAATCCGTTAGGTTACGAATTGATAGCGATCGATTGACAAAGCTTATGAGTTAGTTTTAATAACGTAGTCCGTCAGCCAGTCAATAGATCCATTTGCTTTTAAAATTTTGTCTCTATCGTAATTAATGTATTATGTACCGGAGAGTACTCTACCACAAACAGGCCTACTCGTAGTTCATACTTTAAAATAATTTAACTCGTGTTGCTAATTCATATTCATTTTATTTTCAGCTCTCTGAACCAGTATAAAAGTAATATAGTTACTTTTAAACTGGTTCAGAGAGAGCAAAACAAAATTCTTCAACTTTACAAACCAATCTATTCGTCATCGTAACCACAAGTTGTTAAAAATATTTTAGTTTTCAGCTCAGACTTATGATTTCAAGGTTGGAGAAATTTAGAATCGACACAAAAAATTATACTCACATAAACAGACGGCTGCTAATAGCTTGACGGCATTAACAGGAGGGTCGCATTCTGGGAAGAAGGGTTTCACGACGTAGTGACCGAATGTCAGAGCCACTATAGCCTGAGTTGTCGGCCTGATGATGAGCAGAGCGATCCAAAGCCGCAGAAATGCAGGTAGGGGTCCAAATGCGGTGTAGATATACGCGTAGTCACCCCCCGACCTTGTGATGGAGGTACCCAGCTCTGCGTAGCACAGAGCACCCAACGTGGATAGAAGACCACACAAGAGCCATATCATAAGCGACGCGCCTACAGATCTGAAACAAATAAAATTCAATACTGAAATACGAGTGGAGGATGACACAAAGCACTATGTTGATCCTAATTTGGTCTCAAAAATTCAGACGATAGCAAATAAGGAAAGCATTTGGATCATAGTCCATGGGAATTGGTGGTCGTGATGAATACATAACAACTTAGATTACTGTCCTCAGACGGAATTCTCAATAGCTCTCAAGATGATCGAATAACTAAAATACCGGAAGAACGTTATCAGATAGATTAGGGTATGTGAAACATTGAAGATACTACGCGAAATACCGTCGAGTTCTTACTCTTGAGACTTGAGAGTCTGGCCTAAACTACTAAAATTTATTTGCGTACTAGACGTAAATGTTTTAGGTACCTACAAAGCTTCCGTTCCGTTCCGTGGTCTACTGAGGTTATTGGAAATGGGGAATGCCAGTGCGACAATAGATATGGGTATACATGAATGGTAATGTTGCATTGTGAGCAGTACCTGCACGAATCATTGTTTAAGTTACTGAATAAGGTTTCAGTGTCAGGGCCTACTGGTTCCCTAAGAAACATTGTTGAGATTAATTTGACATTGTTGCTGATAATCAGTCATTTTATTTAGATTTTTCAATATTAGTTAAAGATTTTGCGATTCTAGAATAAAAGTGCTTGAAATAACTATTGCAGTTTTGAGGGTCAAACATCGGAAGAATAAGGTAAGTAGGAACCTGTTTTTTTTATTTGATAAAATATTCAAAGGTCTCCCTCAAATTTATTTTGCAGCCTCCCTATTCCTCTTGATGCCCAACAAAGGGACACAGAAGGTTAATTTAAACAAATTAAATCGCATAATTAAATTCTTAGCGTAGATAAGTCAAAAACAAAAGGAATAATCTAAAAGAGAGCATCATCAAGCTGATTGAGTACTATACCAATACCATAAAAGAAGTTCGTAAATTTGAATTTGTTTGCTCTGTGACAAAAATGTACAGGAAATATCCGTGTCTCTGTTTATGGACAATGTTTAACACGTTGCTGGCTCCTTATCTAATTAAGGCAAATTATGTTTATGATTTTCTTATTAAAAGCTAGCCTTGGCCCCGTTGCCACTACGAGCGTAGTGCGTTCACCGTCTCCCTCAGAATGGCAACAAGTTCATTCGCATATTAACTACTTTATCAATATACTGTTACACGAGTCGTAAAACCTACCTACCAATAGCAAAATAGGCAGGTGTCAGATATCAGCCTCGACTGCAGCACCTAGTTTAGTGTGGTGTGGTGTGCCCTAATACTCAAGCAGGCCCTGCTACCAATCGGACTCATTTAGATAAAACCGAAAACACACTCAGTTGGTGTCCTTGATCGCAAATCGCTAGTGTGAAAGGGCTCTACCAGTTTTAGTTATTGTCATTTTGAGCAATCCTACTGCCACAACACAAATCACATTAGTATTAAACAGGGGGTAAGTTTGAGAATGGATTGATGAATAGATTGATGGGTGTTTGTTATTCTATCACACCTTTAAGAGACCTCTTTGGAGAAATAAATTTATGTACTTATGTTATTTATGTTAAGAAGCTAGATTTGATGAACAAAACCAGAGCTATCACATACGCTATGCACCAAACGCTCATCAATGTAAGGTGTAATTTTAGTGAAGTAAATTTGATCTTATCTATAGTTACGTTCGCTGATTATCGAGGAGCCTGAATATATTCCGTAAGACAAAACTGAAAGCCACATGACCTTGCATATCAATCTTTGATAAGTTTTTTGGTTGCTTTATATAATGGGTTACATTAGTATACATTTTAAAGGTATATTTTTAAATAGTCTAACGAAGTTGAATAATATTACGGTGTAGGCACCATAGGCCTACTATACGCTACTTATTTCTCGGCGATCAAACTCTATACAGAGCTATATAAGCTCTTGTTACTTCTTAGTCTACTTGTTAGTAGAAGTAGGTATACCTAAACTAAAATTACCCACTGTATTATTTACCGCTTGAACAGGAAAAAAAATACTGTTTGAACAATTTACTTTACACAACACATAACAGAAAAACAACGAAGCATTAAAGCAAGAAACCATACTAAGCACAATCGAAAATATTCCAAATAGATACACAGCATAAGGAGCGGAAAATTCGAAACTTACTGAGTATATTTAAATATTCCCGTCGGTGATATAAAAATGCCGGATCCTATAATAGTCCCAATAATAATACCGACACCATTGAACAATGTTATTTTCCGTTTCAACACCACTTTGCCGTTGCCGGCTTGAGATTCTTCACCCATTCCGAAAAAAATCAATCGCTTCTACCGGTAAACCAGCGCACGTGGGCAACCGCGCGATTTTAGCCGGAACCGTGAAGATCAAAACGCACTCTCCGCAACGGCCTATCTCACACGACTGACTGATTCACATCTGTAACCAACCATTTTTTGGTCTGGGAAACGCTGGAAGCGCTGAAGTTTAGACGTAAAGCAAGCTATACAACGAAATTTGATAGAGCAACGAGCCGCGCGCTTGAAGCGGTAGCCACGGCGCATGTGAATTGTGATATGAGGTTCGTTCAGAGGGGAATACGTAAGCCCCGTACGGAGCCTTGCGTTGCGCGTGGCAAAATCATACGTAATCTCGGCGAAAGGGACGTCTAGATACCCCTCTACAAATTCAAGACAAGGACGCCGAACCCATTCGCAAACTTGTGTTTGGCATCCGCGGCAAATTTTAACACAGACTAACAGTTTGTCGAAATCGTAAACATTTAATTGGTATTTTACGCCTACTTACTCGTTATACCTGCTAGCTATACGTTTTAAAAAGGTTTATATAGCGTGCTAGTTTTATGTACCTATGCACAATTTCCCAATGCTGATGATGATACTAATCGACTTGTTGCATCAGCTTTACAGAATTACCTGACTCTACCCTAATGATTGACAACGGAATTCAACGAGAAAAAGTAACGTAACTTTTCAATCCTTGAGACGGATTAATAAATCAGATATTTTCCGCTAAAAGACGATCGAGGATCTTATTTAATTTAAATCTAAATCTTTGACTTCGGACTCTAGAATTTAGCCAACTCGAAATTTTATTAATCTTACTTTCAGGTCTATCTAATTGTAGAGTCTAGTTTGACTGGATTAATCTGTATTTAGGACAAGTCACTATTTATCATTATAGCAGTTTCAAAACATAATTGGATAATATCATAATCCTTCAAATAGAAACAAGACAGTAATCTTCGATGCTGTATTTTAGATAATGATAAAGATTTCCACTCGCTAAGTAAGGGGCTTCATTTGTATGGCGGAAATTTTGGAGGGGCGTGCATTTTTAGACTGAAATATCTCTACTGGCATAGAGAGTGAGTGAAATCAGTTCTAACTCATACTAAAATTGACTACCTAAGAGAAAGCTCCAATTAGATTCTGCTTACCTTGCACAATGTACATCACATCGTCTTGTGTCGTGTCATTTTGTAAGTAAAATCGTATGTGTAGGTATTTTGGGATTGTCGATTATATTACTTCGTTCGTAAAGCAACCATTTGTATAGATGCTATGTGGTAGAGGTTCTATAACCCATCTACCCATAATTTTCTGGAAAACCAAAAAAAATAATAGAAAATAAATATGTAGGTAGACCCACAGATAAATAAAATACTAGAAGGTGCGTAGAGCAGAAAATATTTCACATAACGAAATTTTGACTAAAAAAGATAAAGAACTGAATCATGGAAAATGCTTTAGAACCTCCACATCATTAGCAAAACAAAATATTGAAGACCAGCTGTTGCCTGCAGCTTCACCTGCATTTTACCGAGATAAAAAACATCATCCGTGATCCATTCATCCTCACAAAGTTTCGCATGACTTAAACTCCAAACTAAATAACATTGAATAAATAAACGCAAAACAATACCTTTGTCATCATGTTTTTGAAGACGTCGCGGGAGACATCCTGAAAATAACACTGATTTGCAGCGGAGCGATGCGCCCGCGGCGCGGCGCTGGCGTCGCGCTTATCCGACGCCATTTTCACGTAGTGCTCGAGCTTTCCCGCACACAGGTACGTGCGAAAATCACATTAAATTCAATTCAACACTTTCTGTATAAGAAACTTCTGTAACACTAAACCACGGCCACAAACGGTATGTTGTCCAAGAAAAAAGAAATCGTAACACCGTTTTCTGATTAAACACTCGAAAACAAGAACATTGACCCTCGATACACACGTAATAGTTAGCATGTTTTTTGTTCGTAGTGTTAATTACTGAATATAAACCCCTAGCACGAAGCACCCATGTAAAGTCCGATCTGTATTTCGGCATTGCAAGTTATCGTTTCACAGTTATTCACAGTCGGACATTATCAACAGCCACTAACATCTAAAAGTGAACTGAGGAATGTGACCGTCATGTTTCGGTTACATCAACGCACAACCGCAGATCGAACAATGTGTTACCTATCTAACTGTTCGTTGTAATTATACAGAGTTGTTCTCTTCGAAAGTCAATCTATTTGTGTCATCATGTCCTTATTTTTTTAATAGATCCGTAAGCATCCCCCGCAGCGGCAGCGTTGCGAGACACAAGTCGTGTCCCAAGTCTTGGAGCCCTTGCACGTGCTGACAATCCCAGCTCTTTTGTAAAGGGTTACTTAAAGCAGTTTTAAGATAAACTCAAGTGTAGCGAGCTCAAATGACACTGATTCAGAGATCGGCTGCTGAAAACATGGACAGCCCCGCGGCTAAGGAGGACAATGGAAAATCATCCAGGCCCGTCAGAAACAGACGATATACACGGTTCGTAATAATTAATAACATGACTCATTATTTTCAGACTATGAAATTATTTTCTTTGTGCGTCACACGAGCCTTGCCTTGTGAAAAATAAAAGATACCTTACCTACCTAGATAGGTAGCCTTTATCTTATGCTGGTTCGTCATTTTCCATCCGAATCTTTATCAACAAAAGCTATAACAAACAAAAGGAGTACAATCATGTTTTCTTTCTTTCAGGAGAAGTTTGGTAGCAGGACAACGCCCACAGAAGAGACTATTTACGCCAGAAATAAAACGGTTCCTGAAAGACTGGCTGGTGCGACGTAGGGAGAACCCCTACCCGAACAGGGAAGAGAAAAAATACTTATCGCGGGAGACAGGCCTCACTTACATTCAAGTAAGATTTATGTTTTATTATACCTTGTTTTCCTGATATTCAAGTAGACATGTTTTTGCCTACCACCAACCTAATTGGAACGATGCCAATTATTGCTATTTGTACATAAATAGGCACTATTTTTGTCTCCGCTTTCTTGACTACAGTGTTTTGTAGAGTTTATTGTAGTATCGGATAACATGACAAAAACGCGAAACGCGACATGTTGTTGTTTTGTATATCCTTTACAAAGTACCTTACCTACCTAGAAACCGACCGTCTTGTCTTCTAAAACGTACAAACATCCTTTTCTTTAGAATCTACTTGATGTACCTACTTGAATTTTGTATATTATTTTTCTTCTATCATCCAACAGATTTGCAATTGGTTTGCTAATTGGCGAAGAAAGTTGAAGAACGTGAGCGCAGAACGCAGTCAGCAGACATGGGGCCACCTCATTCGCACTTACAATGACCGCGCACAAGGAAACGTAGAACAGTTCAGTATCTGCTCTGAAGATAGCATTTGGAGCGAACCAGAGCCAAACTCTTCGGAACATGAACACTTAGAAATCGACGCAGATTTCACAGATAGTCCCGAAACGGATTATCAACAAGAGTCAGATTCGTCCTCCACTATGAAGGACACGTGTGAAAATAACAACTCATACGAAGATATCAACAAGGGAGGGGATTCCAAGAGCATTTCGGGGCCGATGCTTCTCAGTAAGTGGTTGGAAAGCGCAGCGAGGTTCCAACCGAGCGAGAGTAATTACTCATGGTGGGCAGACGAAAAGAAACGAAGGACAGATAATAAGATGCAGCGTTTTTCGATAAACACCCTATCACGTCACGATCGAGATGAAGTGGAGGCCGCAGTTGCGCTCACCGCTCTAGCATCAGCGACTAGCCGCCTTACTACAACACCATAGCCAACATGACAAGCATAACGTTTTTCATTTCAACAAACCCTGGAAGTCTCACCTAATTACAAACTTCGTTGTTCTGAAATCCAACTACGTTTAGTTGTAACCTTTAAACATTTAGTTGTTTTATTAATAAGTAGACATTTATGTTCACATAGATTTAAGATTTTTAACTTTGTGTTAAATTTTATCCTAATGTTGCTCAAGTATTATTGTTACAAAAATTAAGAATGCTGATGTGTGACCATTATTGAATTAGTCAATATGATTTTGATCTCTTTTGGACTTAGATTGTAAGTTATGCATAAACCCTGCCAAAGATTGTGTTACTATATTATTTTGTCTTTTAATCAATGAATCCCAATTATAGGCAAAGATGTAATTTCATTGATGGAATGTAGGTACCTTATTTCCTCAGTGTAATAAGTAATAACACTTAGGAAAATTCAAATGAAATTGACAAAGTACTTACAACAATTTCAACCAGAGGATTATAACTCTGCTAAATTAATTTAAATTCATCAGAGTAAAAGAAAAATCCAGTCTACAGCACTACTTCTACATGTTAAAAGCATGGTGAAACTAAAAACAAGCAAGCATACATAATATTTTGCAATAAAATCCACTGTGAAAGCAACTATTTCTATTTTTCAAAAGTAGATTATATGTAG
Organism: Lobophora halterata; assembly: GCA_932526365.1. Classification (NCBI taxonomy): domain Eukaryota; kingdom Metazoa; phylum Arthropoda; class Insecta; order Lepidoptera; family Geometridae; genus Lobophora; species Lobophora halterata. The sequence continues at coordinate 8,242,410 of OW052001.1, read as the reverse complement.
AATCAATTTATTATAATAAGTAGGTACATACTAAAGTAATAGAATCTAAATACTTCAATTTCAACTATCTTTGTTATCAGTAGTCTGTTTATTTTCTGTCTGTGATGGACTCTGCAGTTGGACATGTTTGTCTAGGTGTGAGACCAGGATTTGTTGGGTTTGGTTGAGCTGGCCAACAATACTGGATCCAGCGCTGTCGAGGATCGCACACAGTTGACTTCTCGCTGCCTCAAGGCTCCGCAGTTGGCTAAACTCCACAAGCTCATTTTTGGACATAAGACGATCTTGAATAATGCCAGCTGAAATAACAATTTTAAGCAGGATTAAAACTTTTTGTTCTTCAGATACTGTAGGTGAAAATAACAAATGAATTAAAATATTAAGTGCCTCATAAATACATACCCATAACAACAAGCTGTGGTGTTTTTTTCAATATTTTAAATAGTTTTGCAGCATTCTCTGGCTGACCAAATATTATATTTTGATGTGAAGTGAACAGATGGTTGACAGCTTCATAACGAGTCCCTTTGGTTGCCATGCTTACAATTTTTTTCCCGTAGCTTCTCAAATGCATGTCATTCTTTGATAATGTGGCAAAAATAGGCATTTTCTCCTCCATGCTGATAGAATTCAGATGTAAGAATACAACCATCTTGGAAGTGTTAAACCAATCAAGGCATTCTCTGGCAAGAATTCTTTCAAAAGGGTTATCGACTTCTTTCTTTTTTGATGACTTTTCTTGTTCACAAAGCACTACTTCTGGCAGTGTCCATTTCGGAGGACCGTAAATGGGTTTTGATAGATCTATCAAAAGCTGCCTTTCAAAATGTGGTTTTCTTGGTCTTTGAATATTGATTTTGCCCCGGAATCGTTTGGCAATCGTGAAAGAAAATTGTGGCTGTAACAGAGCTGAAAGACAACCATAAATTCTATGTAATTTGTATGTAGGAAGGAAGCAAGAATACAAAGTGTACAAGCTTACAGGGGACTTAGGTCTAACCGAGATAATATGGGAAAGTGGGTACCTTTATGAATTGATGCCATCCTGATTTATGTAACTGAAGTTCTTAGATCACTCACTAACTTTTAAAATTGCAAATATATTTTATTTTAATTATATCCATCCAGAAACAAAATATAACCTCGTTTTCGTTTTTTTTTACTTGATATTAAAAAAATATTATATTAGTAGGGATGCAAACGATATATCGATATTTTAAAATATCGATATATCTTTCATAAATATCGATATTAAAACCCAAAATATCGACGTACCTATATCGTTCTTCATGAGCGATATTTTATCATAGCGCCAACTTCCAAATTCCGTCTCATCTAACCTATCCCAGTCATAAACGTAGTTTTATTTTCTATTTAGCGTCTCGTTCGCTCTGCAATGCAAACGCGCACAAAACAAAGCAGTTTCTTCGCTCGCCGACGGCCATTGATTGGTTTGTTGTTTATCGTTGACCAATGACCACTTAGTCTTAAACGAATAATAAGTAAAGTTAAGTATGTTTAACTGTGATAGTTATCTTGACTGTGTATTTCGAATGTAAGTACCCATTATTTCAATACTAATTAATTAATTATACTCCATGTCACTGTCTGTGGTTTAAAGAAATATATTACTCATAATGAACTTTACAGTTCACTTAGGAAGATCATAAGCTAGTGTATAATCTATTAAGGTAGGTCGATCTAAAGCTAGCACAATAAAAATAATAACAATTATAGGTTAGATAAAAGTAAATATGAAAGTTGGTTAACACTCAGCGACCCAATTACATATACACAAACGATTTTCTAAAGGATTTCACAATTTTGCAGTACATTATTGTATAACTAAAAGATCTTGCAAAACATCTAAATATCGTTCATAAATATCGATATATCGTTCATAATTATCGATATTTTTAATATCGATATTTTAATGAACGATATATCGATATTGTAATATCGATGTTTTTTTGAACGATATTGCATCCCTATATATTAGATATATTATTTGACAATGACATCTAATATAGTCAGTAACACTTAAAATCTTCAAACGAGTTTTGGCGGGAACATGAAAAATGGCGCATTGGCGGCATTAAATTAATTGACAAAACTTGTATAAATTTGAGTGTTTAACTGTAAAAACGGTGGTTTTTTATCCATTAAGTGCTCGTGAACGTGTATAAGTGTTGGTGAATAGTGTAATGCTGTAAAACGTGACTTTTCGTGTTGCCTCCAAAACTCCATAGAAGCCTCTAGTAAAGTCGCAACCACCACTACTTTACAGGGGCATGACTTGACTTATCGACTCTGACTTATGACAAAATAATCTCTCCAATTACTTGACACTGGCTGTATACCTTTGATGTGAAGCCAAAACCGAAGAACTAAGGAACTAGGTTCTTCGAAAGAAAAAAAAAAAAAAAAAAAAAAAAAAAAATCTTCAAACAGTGACACTGACTGTATCGATTGCTCAGAAGGAAATATCAATGTCACATTATTTATGGAGACAGTAATGCACAACATGGTAATGTCTGACTCTGAAATGTACACCATGGAATCTAAGTAGGCTTGGCGAAACCCCCCACCCAAGTGGCAATTATTATAGACCGACAACGGACGCAGGGTCAACAAAATAGCAATTCAATAAAACAAAAATAAAAAAAATATGTGTGACCCCGCAATATACACCACAGAATCAAAATATTAGGCTTTTTAATCCAGTTTCATAGAATCCCGGGTTGTGCGTTCCGTCCGGGGTCCATTCGTATTTTGTTTAGGAGAAGAATGCGAGACCCAGAAATTCGCGACATGGGAACGCACAGGCCAGGAATATGAAGCCTTTAGGTCGAGGAATCTGGGGCTGTACATAAAGGATACATTACCGTGTCGTGTATTACAGGGTTTGCGATTTGCGAATATTGCGATTTTGTGAATTTGTGATTGCGATCAAAAGTAGATTTTTGAACTAAATCGTAATATTAGTGCATTAATTCTTCATTACCAAAGACGTTGTATTTCGTCGAGAAGAAGGCTTATTTATCCAAATCCGAGCCTTCTTTAACACGATTAAAATTCATAACAGGAGGTTAGTTTTCTAGCAAAAACTTATTTTCATCATATTATTTTCCATTCGGTGGGGTTTGTGATGTGTGGATGGATTGTAGTCAAGTCAACTAGTTTACAATGCCCCTTCAAACCTGCGTAAATATTTTGATAATATCTTCTCCATTAGTACCTACATCCCTAACCTAACCTGGTAAGCTTCTTGCGAGAACAGTAATAGGACAAGACAGGAGCCGGTATAGGTAGTAGTGATGTGGGTTCTAACCTGTCTTGGGTAGGAAGGAATACCGAGAATACGCAATGTGGATTCTGTTGCTTCCTATTACTTAAAGTTTATATGATATTTTAGAAATGCGAGAAATACAACAAGATACGCCGCCGTCGTCGGTGAACGGTGATGAGATTGAAGCTATGGATGATGAAATGTACTTTGAAGAAGTTGAGGAAGTTACATTGGATGACTTATTGGAAGAAGAAATGGATGAAGACGGTGATTGGGAGCCACCAGAGGACCTAGCAACTATGGTTTTTAAAAAACATGAACTCGCAGTTTTTTCTTGTGACTTCCACCCTAATGGCTTTCTTGCTGTCACTGGTGGTGAAGATGATAAAGCTTATGTGTGGTCTGTAGAAACCGGTGATGTAGTAATGAACTGCATGGGCCACAAGGATTCTGTAATATATGTAGGGTTCAGCTTCGATGGGGCATACTTAGCTACGGCCGACATGGCTGGCTTGATCAAAGTATGGGAAGTAAAAGAAAGTGAACCATGGCCAGTAGCTTTTGAGTATGAGACAGAAGATTTGGCTTGGGGCGCCTGGCATTTTGGAGCTAGAGTTCTCATATTGGGAGTGGAATCAGGAGATATCTATGTGTTTAAAATACCCTCGGGAGATACAAAAATTCTGAAAGGTCATAATGTAAAAGTGGAATGCGGAAAAGTAAGTCACCACTCTATACTATTTCACAATTTTTTTTTAACTTCTGCAATAATATGTTTAGTCATGCTCTGTAAGATGACTTGCCTGTTTGTACTTACAGATAAAACGTAATCACTGTAATGTCTGTTGAGTGAATCCAAAAATATTGTTTATTCCAGTTATTTAATGATGGCAAACGGTTAGCAGCAGGATATGAAGATGGAGCAGTTAAAATATGGGATTTGAAGACATCATCTATTGTCAGTCAGGTGCCGGCAAATGTCCATGGCAATAGAGTGACTGCAATAGACATCCAACCTGACAATAACTTGGTTGCCTCTATATCTACAGATGGTAAGGATTCTTCTATGATCTTAAGTTTCTATTTCTAAACTTACTACCAAGTTTACTATGGGTCGAATAAATCACGCCCTTCCCCTGTTTTGACTATCATATTTTTGTCGAGCATTTATATGAGCGGATTGGTACTTGCGAAACATCAAAAGCGTGTCGCGCATTATACCGGCTATGATTCGCCCAGAACAAGCTAGCTGGTCAAAATTATTTTATTCTTTATTAGGCTTTCTTTTAATCAACTATGGCTACCTAAATGGGTTATGGGGGGTAAATATACCTATTTCGGGGGAGGGGGTGGAGTGGTGCCTATATCGTAGAAAAAAAACAAAATTCTTACTTAAATAATACATTTATTAATATAAAACTCAAGCAAAACCTTAAATAATGTAAAACTAATAATAATAATAACTAGTGAAAACATTAAACACGAAAACAAGCAATTAACGAAGAGCACAAGTACAAGAAAAGGCATACGTAAGTCGGGTACAAACAGGTAAACAAGGTCATTAAATGGTTGAGCAGGTAGAAATAAGCGATAGGTGACTACATTTTAATACCTTACCTAATTCTCTTCATCACTTAATTCATCATCTAATCACTTACCTAATAGTCGTTTCTTCTACCTGTGAGCTTAAAGCAGGATAAGTTATTATTGAACTTTCCTTTACAGAAGGAGGTATTATTAATTTAGGCTTACTTACTTCACTAATATGCCAAAGCCTCTCCCTTTCGCACCTTTGTTCAATACCTTTACTTTCACAAATGCAACTTTCCATTATATTGCACTTTTCGGGACTTTCATTAGTGTCTCTAATAACCGAAGCTAAGTTTCGGTGCCCAGACATCCGCGCTGAGAATTCTGCTGCAGCCACATTCTGATTGGTGTCACGTGCACTAAGCAGATCCTCCACTTTTCTTCTCTTTGTTTTATCGCTGGACTCTTCTAACTATTTGTTTGGACGTCCAGTTCCAGAAGTTTAGGATGCACCTGGAAGGTGGTTGTGCATCATCTAGATGACCCTAGGGTCACTTCAAACACAAAGTCTTTTGCTGCCCACTTTTCATTTTTTGTCAATAAAACATCGCGGAACTTATTGTTTCTGTACAGTTTTTTTTTCAAATTTGATAGAAAAAGCGATTATATAATTCTTTAAAGACGTTAAAGATTCATTTGTAATTCCGTAGAGGTGAAACTTTGAAGACAAAAAGGCAAACAAGCCGCTACTTCTATTTTCTTTGCCATGTTTATGCCTTTTTTCAAAAAGCTCTAATCTAGAATTACAGATCAGGCGCTCTAGAAAAAAAATAAAAAAAATTACTTGCGCAGCTTTTCGCAGCCTAGAATTACTATTATGTGGAAGAATAATGTTCAAGCTACGATATATGTCAATTTTAGCGCAGTGTTTTGTTAAATAAAGTATTTCCGGGTCCAAAATCAATAAAAATACTGAAAAAAAACCTGTACATTGATATTTAGAAAGACGAAAAAAAAAAACGGGCTGCATCATGCTCATTTGTTTTATAAAATAAGATACTACATACCTACAGCTCCAAAACCCATTACTAAGATAAACTAAAACCACTTTGAAATCACTGCTATAAATATTCGCGTCGAATGCATAATTGCTAATGATTACTATTTCACTAACCCATTTTCTTATATACTTACCTGCGTACCTAAATGGGCGCGACTCTTAGTGCAGTGAATTCTTGGAATTCGAGGTTCGTGGGTTTTGTCTATCATAATCACAAAGAGTTTCCTAGAAATTCGATAATGAATTTTGTCTAGCTAGCATGTTCTAGTCGAATCATAGTGCGGCGGGGCGGCGGCATTTGCGCTCGGTTATTTTCTAGCAAGTGTCACGTCACCCGCGCGTCAACGAGCGTTGTCGCGCGTACGTGTTTAAAGCTTTCTGCCCTCTATCCCGTTTCATACCATTGCCGTGCTAGGACCGTGTCAGGCAAAAAGTATTCTTTGTATTGAAAAGTATGACGCCTACTACACTGTTCCTTCACCGACAGTCGCGTTCCATGCAAGTTTATATTTTTCCGGTGCTGACACGCGACGGGGTAGTGGGCAGAAACCTTAATGTGAACAGGCCATTCCAAGTGGCAACATATATTCATGTTTTCAGACAAAATGTTGAATTGTCTCATAAAATATACTATCATATCCCTAAGTAGTATAATGCATATGAAAATTATACCTTTTCTGTTGAACAGGCAAATGTCTTCTAACAACACCAAGCAATGGCAAAGTGGTTGGGCAACTCCAGGCCAGTGCAGACTTGGAAACTGTTGCCTTTTCACTGGAGCCAACAGGGTATCTTGGCTTAGGTATGTAGTATAAAACACACACAGTAACGTGTAAGTACTGCTGTGTTCTGGTCTAAAGGGCACTAGCTAGTGAAGTAACTGGGCTTTCGAGACTAATCAAAATGTCTCAAATTGGACTAATGCTATTGCATAGGCCTATGTGAATTAAAGTCCTGTGTAGTCCTGTTCTGGTCATAGGCAGGCGTAATCTTTTACCGTTTAACTTAAAATAACGCTTAGCTGGTCTCGTCATTTGTAGATAAAAAGTACCACAAATTCACAATTCTTTCCTAAATCGGTAATGATTTATGAATCATAGATGATTAATCACAATGCCATTAGATAAAAACCTCTCGCGCGCCAGATGTTATAGTAACAAAATCACCACTCCACTTCATTGAATACTCAGTCAATGTACAAATGTGCGAGTGAAATAGCGGCGAGCGGGAATCTGGGCCTTATAGTCTAGCATCTTTTGAAATGCTGCAAATACTATCTTCTCTTTCGGTGCGCGCACATTGTATACATAAACCTACTATTGTGCATTACTAATGAGCCTGGCCACAAATATGTTTGTTACACTGCCAAATTATAAATAAAATTCTTCATTTCAGGGACTCTGGAAGGCGCAATTAGTATATGGGACGTGTCTAAACAAATGGTCCGGCATCAGTGCTCTACTGCTGAGAACGTTGATTCGGAGGCCTGGGGCGTTACTAAAATGCTATGGATCCAAAACCATCTGGTGGTGGGATGCCTCGATGGTTCAGTACGCGTTTTTGAGAACAGAACTGGTGAAAGAAAACAGGTGCTTACAGGAAACTCATCGGCTATACTAGACCTTTGTTACAATGCTGAGAAGAAGCTCATACTCACCACATCCGACGACCATACGGCGAGAATATTCAAATATGAAGTAAACAATGAATAGATGTACCAACACTTTTGGTCAGTGATATATTTAGATATATTCAATCCGTGATTGTTGACTATTTTTAAATGATTATGCACCTTATATAAAGGGGCGTACACACTCTTATAAAATTGTTTATAATGAAAGAACTGCCAAACTACTTTCATTATAAACAATACAATTTTGGCAGAAATTAATAATTAAAAAGTGAGTATACATATTTATCAATATTTTCTAAGATAAGGACGAAGTAAATATCCTAATGTAAAAACATAATAAGTAAAATTTTATACAACTAAAATAATTTCTGCATATAAAACCAACATGTTATAGGCATCCTATATGAAATGAGGAAATTACATACAAATATGCCATAAATTTATCGTTTATTTATACCTAATTTGACTGTTTTAGCATTATCTGATGTAAGTTTGTGTTCTGCGATATAAGTTCTTCCTATAAGAATCCTAGCTATAACCTGCGCCCTCGATTTAAAATTAAAATACTGGATGACTGTCATTGACCCGCGCACAACAGTATGTAGTTGTAAATGAATTGCTCATATCCTGCCTGCTCAAAAGCACCATTCGTCTAACGTCATAACTTCAGCCTTCTCAGACAGACTGCCGACTTGACCTATTACGTCCTACATAAATTATGGCATTTTATCACCTATAGAACCTTCCAAAAATCTGGGGCAGGCAATTGCCCACGTGGTTAACTCAGCATGGCGTCAGTGACGTTAAAAACCAGTTGTTCAAACTTGGCAGTGAATAAACATGAAATCTGGTTTATTGGAAATTCCGCTTTATAACTATGAGCGTGGGTAGACAGTCGCTTGGCACGGTTTCACACCCGTGCCGTTTTACGTTTGAGTCACCATGTGGCGGTAGACGGCCGGCTTGCTCGCGGTTATATCGCAAGTCAACCAACTGAATAGTAAAGCAGGCGCCGGCCTCGACGGCGAACGTGTGCCTGCCCCATACGATTACGATCGCGAACGAAACACCCATCACATCAGCGGAAGATCATAATTTAATTTATAACTGGACTCTTCCACTTTTAATAACAAAGAAAAATAAAAGAGAGTGACTATAAAAAAAAATAGTAAAGACCCCCTGCGTGAGTTCCAATGCAAATTCGTTAACATATGCAGGGGAATCGGCAGTTCAATAAGACAGAATCCGTACAGGGTAATATTTATTAATAGTTCCTGTTATCAGTTGCGTGCGGTGTTAAACCACTGGTGTGTTTTTATCAGTTCTGTAGCGAATTCATGGTGTGTGCCGACACACGTGGAAGTTCCCGCCGCAGCTTGCTCCGCAGAGTGATGCAATGTAATGCTATTCATGAATAATAAAAAGAACTAAAATGGCAAAAGTGGCGGACGTTGATAGTTTAGCGCCAAGGGCGATGGACATCGGTGAAGAGGGTGGTGGTGAGAAGAGTGAAGATGGAGGCTCGAGTGGGGGAGTGCGGTTGAAGAAAGAGTTGAGTTTGTTGAACGGGGTTGCGATTATTGTGGGGGTGATAGTAGGCTCGGGTATCTTCGTGTCTCCAGTGTACGTCCTCAAGTATTCAGGTTCCAAAGGGATGTCACTCATCGTGTGGACCTTCTCAGGAATACTCTCTATGCTGGGGGCCCTCTGCTATGCGGAACTGGGTGAGTGGAAATAACCATATTTTAACTGTTTAGCTAATTGAACGAGAACTTATCATGTTCCATTTGTTCGGTTCATCTCGCAGCACCCTAGATATGCCGCAGATATTAAATTTTGTTATCTAATTATGCAGTTATTTATCTATCATATTATATTGTCATTCTCATATATTTACAAGATATGGGTGAGTAGTGTAGCAGGCATTCTGTAACTAAGCGCGAATACGTTTTCTAGTTAAAAATAAGTAATTTTCAGTCTTAGACATCAGGCGTCATCTGATTATGATAACCTGAGCAGATATTTTAATAATATAATAACAATTTATATTCAAAATACATTCCCAAGGTAACTTTTAAATTAAAAGTAGTCTTTGTGTCATTTTCTTATCGTATTTTATATAGGTTTTATTTTTATGAAGAAACGATAAACTGTCCTCCAAATCGAAATTATGGTAGGTACTTATTTTGCGTTATTTTCTTAATATTATCTGAGTACGAATAATATGCTTATCTTTAAAAAGCGACCGATGTGCACTGTTAATTTTGGTAATGATAAATAATTTAAACATAGTATGACCTTATAAATTATAACATCCCATATCTAATCTAACCACTCTCAACTCTACATAATATTGTATGTATTACGATACAGAAAATAATTACTTACATAGCTTAAATTGCTTATATCATGTACCTATCTATGAAACGAGCTTTTGATAAGAATTGATACTATCAATAATTTATGATGGTTTTTCAAACATATTGCTATGCGTCATTTAAAAAAAAACATAGGGCATAATTTTGTGTTCACCTCGTAAACGTAGTATTTATCGCCAATACGAAATTTTATAACACGTACGTACGTAATTATATTATTTAATATTAATATATATTAGGCGCAGATGGAAAGATGAGTTAGATATTTATAAGAGGGACTGGTCCACACACGCACTTGACAAAGAGGACTGGAGAAAAGGGGGGGAGGCCTTTGCCCAGCAGTGGGAGTGGGACATGTCAGGCCAATAATAATAATAATATATGTAAGTCGTTTTTACCGTGATAATGAAATTAGACCAATAATCAATCAATCTTTATTTGCGCAAGGGTACATACAAGGATCTTATTAGTTATTACTATAAATGGTTAGTTTTATAATAAGATTAGATATTTAAATCAAAGACGTAGGATCAGAAATGTTGAGAATTCGTTCATGATTCCCCCTTCAAGTCACTATTCATCGCTTCATTCACCTCACCTAACTTGTTTCTTTGTATGACCTACTTGCTTGCTAAGAATAACTATGAAGTTACTTTCTAAGTCTTCCTAAACACGATGTCTTGCAGAAAAGGTCTATTCGCGTGCGAAAACAATTTATAGTAATTCCTACTTCTAAGTAAGTATTCTATTGACAACACCCATATTCTCAATGTTTTATCGGTAAGTGTAGTATATAAGTAATTAAAAGCTATACAAACATATAGTTTCAGATATTTACCCTGTTACATACTTATAAAGAAAAAAAAGATTCAGCAAAGTAGCTCAGGGTCTGTTCAGACCGAATGAAAAATTGCTCAAGCGTGCGCAAGCCTACTTCGCGATTTTACTTTGGAATATGAAAACACGGTCCTATTTTCAATAAAGCCAGTAAATTGCTCGAGTATTTTTCCGTTCGGTCTACACTACACTGACCCAAAAAACGCTATTGCAAACACCCTGACGAAAACAGATTTTCCCTGTTCCTCTACACTATTCCTTCCTTAAACAAGTCATTATCGATTTCAGGTACGATGATACCGAAATCGGGCGGAGACTACGCTTACCTTGGAGAAGCGTTCGGTCCCCTGCTCTCATTCCTTTACCTGTGGGTGGCTCTGTTCATCCTCGTACCGACGGGGAACGCGATCACTGCACTCAAACACCCTGACGAAAACAGATTTTCCCTGTTCCTCTACACTATTCCTTCCTTAAATAAGTCATTATCGATTTCAGGTACGATGATACCGAAATCGGGCGGAGACTACGCTTACCTTGGAGAAGCGTTCGGTCCCCTGCTCTCATTTCTTTACTTGTGGGTGGCTCTGTTCATCCTCGTACCGACGGGGAACGCGATCACTGCACTCACATTCGCCCAAAACATCCTGCAGCCTCTGACGCCGGCCTGCGAGCCCGACAAAACTGCCGTCAGGCTCATAGCTGCTATTATCACATGTAAGTATAAGAAGTATCAAGAGAAAGATGGGTTCCCATCGAGTTACACCCAATCGAGTAACAGTGTTACTCGGTGGGATTTTATCCGACATTTCAACACTTTTTTTTTTAATGTTGCTAACCATTGTTTAGTGCGTAAACATTAAAATTTCTGTGTTTGATACGGGAAGGAAGTCAGTATAAGGAAATCGCTTTCTAATGCCTACTTGCATCAAACTGTCAAAGTCCCTAAGCATTTACTTTATTCGCTTGGTAGTTCTTAACAGTCCAAATTCTGACCGTTAAGAACTGACAAGCGAGTAAATTAATTGCTTAGGGACTTTGCCAGTTTGATGCAAGTAGGCATAAAACAATTTAAATATTCTATGACTCTAAACTCAAATGCAACTGTAGTGACTATTCTTCAGTCCACCGTCCACCAACTTGAATACACGGTCTGCCATATTCCTAATCTAGCAATTTCTAGGTAAACTGCTAATTTTCTTTGAAGCGGTTCGCTACTTATTTTGAATGCTTTGGTATGTAAGTACCTATATGTATGATTTATGTGGTATAAGCGGTATAAGAAGAGGTACACCTTCAGTCTATGCGAATATTAGGTAGGTAAGTACTTACTAGTAAGCTTTGTGTGAACACAGTAAAATTCCATCAATATCGCCCTAAAATTGCACTCATATACTCACTTCTTTCCTTACATACTTCCTTAACAAAGAAAAGGAACCTAAGTATATTATCAAACGAATTTTTCAAACTTTACGATTGTTTGTAGATAGATGTTTAACGCAAAAAAACATCAAAATTCTAGTCATCCATTTAATGCTGTCATGAGCACTTTTCAGTGTATCATTTATTTTTACGTCTCGAATACCATTCCATAAATAGATTCCCATTGGAATGTCGCAAGCAAGTATTGTAAGATGCTGTTCATCTCTTATTTCTTTCTGATTAATGTGCCATAACAAGATTTTAAAGATATTCAGTACCTATACCTCTTCGGAATGTAATTGTATTTCAAACTGCGATCTCATCTGTATAACAACAGAATTCTCGGTAATGCATCGCAATTATAGGGCCTGTTAACCCCATACTGGCAACCGGTTTTTGGCAGAGAAAACGTTGGCAAGGAATTTCAGAGTCCAACATAACTCGCTTGACAATAATCTTTACAAGTCGAATAAAATTGATTCCCAGAACTCCGACAAGATTTAAATTTGCAAGAATTATGAATTTGCAAGTAGATACATCAGCTTCATGAAAGATGTGAAAAGTGATAGGTACATACGTAGCACATATATCTACAATATAGCTATCAAGGAACCGCTCCGCCTCGGTCTTGAAAATCTTTCCTGTTTCCGTGTCTTTGTATATCCATTAGGGAATATGGCTGGGAACAGTAATAGCACTAAATAAAATTGTCTCCACAATTTGTCTCTACTTTAGTAGGTACTTCAAGAACATGTTCGTTCATCGCTATACTGCGTTACTCATTCTGTTTTTAGTGTTTCAACAAAATACCCTTCTAAGTTAATCTGTGAAAATCAAAACCTAAAAATGTGCGTTAGAGGAACGAGATCGATTTCGATGATTTATTCCACAGTTATCATAGTGTCACTAGTTCTTTCAAACCAGTGTGATGGAAGGATTTCAAGTGCGCCTCGTGGCACATGTTTTCGAACTTTTTAGGTTCCATGACATGCCGGTTTCCTCACGATGTTTTCCTTCACCGCTAAGCACGTATTTTAATGCACACATACATTTTTCTAACAGAAATTCCATTGGTGTACGACTGGGTTTGAACCCACGACCATCGGATCGAATGTCAAGGCACCTCCCCCTCGGCCAACACGCCTTTTTTCCACAATAATACTTGTTACATATTCTGATATGAAATACAGATTGCTGATTACTGATTGCTGATGAAATACATAGCTGTATATGTACAGCTATTTATTTTATCAGCAATCATTAGTCCACTGCTGGACGTAGGCCTCTTTCATTTCGCGCCACTGAGCCCGGTCTTCGGCTCTCATGACCGCTCTCATGAATCATGACTTTTTTCAATTTTTATTTTTCTTTCGAGTGACCACGATAAAACCTTAATTAAAAATTTGCAGTGTAGGTATAACTAGCTGTATTCTGTTATATCTGTAGGTAAAGTGTCCTGTCGGTCTGTGTTCCTCGATACTGTGGCAGCGCTGCGTCGCGGCCGTTGATTGTGCCTGACAGAATAATGAGAGCTTCCTCCCGTATTGCACTGAGTGACACACTTGGTAGGATTGGAGATGTTTCGTTGTAAGGGCACCACTGTTTAACACTAAGTGCCCGTATAGGAACTTAACATAATAAAGGCGGCACCGTGGCTTAGTTGGTAATGAGTAGTGACCCCGCCTACGAAGCTTGGTGTTACTGGTTCGATCCCGGGGCGAATATTTGTGTGATGAACACAAATGTTTGTGGTCTCGGGTCTTGAATCGTGTTAGGTCTTGTCCATGCAACCTGCATCACAAGGAATCCTAGTTCTACTTCTAATCGTGTCACTAGTTCTTTCGAACAAGGGTGGTGAAAGGATTTAAAGTGCGCCTCGAAGAGGCTCCTTTCGTGCACTCGACACATGTTCGAACTTTGTTGGTTCTATGACATGCCGGTGTACTCACGGTGTTTTCCGTCACCTTAAGCAAGTGTCTTAATGCACACAAAAATCAATTGGTGTTCCTACGACCGGGTTACAAGTTTGAACCGTTTGGCGCAATATCTCTATGGTTCTAAAAATCTCACATTGGTGTTCTTCTTTGGTTCTAAAAATCCTAGTTTTTTTTTGTTTCCAACTAAAAGAACGCGTCGAAACATTTTATCAAGTTCCGTACTTATTATACTTCTAACTATGAATTCTTTCGAGCACGATTCGTACTAACATAACATTCCTAGGTAGGTAATAATTTTTCATTCCATGAGCATATTTCATTAGGTACTAATTTCGTTGCATTCCTATTGTACTACTTTCATAATGTGTTTCTATAATAAGCGTGTCGGTTTTCAACTATCAAGATTGTTACCGAGAGATTTCCACGAGTAACCTCGATTTATCTAATTTCAGGCTTTCTAACAGTGATAAACTGTTACAACGTGAAATGGGTAACGCGCGTGCAGGATTCCTTCACCGCAGCGAAGATATTAGCACTAATTGTCACATTCTGCGCCAGCATTTGGTACTTATTCGGCGGGAACACGGAAAACCTTCAGGACATGATGCAAGGCACCAAAACGGATCCGGGAGAACTCTCCATCGCGTTCTATACGGGACTGTTCTCTTATTCAGGATGGAACTACTTAAATTTCGTCACGGAGGAATTGAAAGACCCTTACAAGTGAGTTGATTACATCATTGTCCTGTATGTACAGTTAGCAATAAAACTCTTAATTGTGGCAAGATTTTCTAATTTTATTAGGACTTAGCTTTTTATATTTTCCTAAGTTTTCGAAGTTTATATTAGATTAATTGATTGACGATTGATTTAGAGGTTATAATAGATAATTATGTATGATTATAAAAGAGAATTGAACTCATTCACAAATTCAGCTGACTATTACGTTTTGCGTTCGCATCTGTATTATTTAACTTTCTATTTAGTGCGTTGCTTCTATGTATGTCGTGGTACAAAGATTTATTGAAAACATATATCACGAAGCGATTAATGAGCATACTTAGTCTAAAGTAAATAACTGTTTGCCTGAATAAAGCACGTGTGGACGGTTAAAAGATGGATGGATGTCTTACTCAACCACACCAATATATTCACGCTAAGTAAACTAATTGGACTAGGTATGGGTAATTGCTTAGTTCGGGGCTAAATAGTGTTGCGCGATATGTCCAAACATCATTATATTATTATTAATATAGTTATTGCCGCGGTCGAATCCGACCGGTGACCCTATAAAAAGATGATGAGAACCACTCGTCTGATGACGAGTAATTTGACAGTTTGAAAGTCAATAGGTTTTTAATCGGTATGCTACCAGTTACTACCACTCTGCTAGTAACCTGGTGGTGAGCCAGACACAACTTTACGGTTTTCCCTGCACGAAAGAAATGCGTAAATTGAATTTTCCCATTGTTAAAAAAAAAGTAATGGGTATAGTTTATGATGAGCTTGAGCTAGAAAATTACTTTAGCAACTTTTTACTTCAATACCACGTGACCGAAGGCTTCTTTATTGTTTTAGTGTCTTGATCTTATCGTATCAATGGCAACCAGAGATATGTAGGTATTTAGAAGTAGAAAGTTCAATTATATTAGGTCGGCCCAAAAAGCGACAACCTCCATCCCTTTGTCTATTGCCTGTAGCAGAACCTCCTGAGTAGAGCTGGCAGGCACAGCGGGCATGAAAGCAATGGCTAAACCCAACAATTACAAGTGCAGTTATTAATTATTATAAGCCCGTCATGTCCCGCCGAATGGCAAAGGCCTCCCTTTCCTCTTTCCAGACTTTTCGGCCTAAGGCAGTGTCCTAATAGAACGCGATGACGCGACCATCGCAAGTTCGCGCGAACGTCGATCGCGCGATCGCGCGATTGCCAATCGGGACGCCTATTTGACGTTAGTACGTTTGATCGCGCGATCGCGCGATTGTCGCATCGCTTGCTCGCGCAACGATCGCGTGATCGCGTTCTATTAGGACACTGCCTAAGGCTTGAACTGACCAATCCTTTGTATGGGCCTCAAGTTCAAGTAAGTTAGCGTAATTAGCGTTTATAAAACTTCGGTGCCTGTTTATACCTTACAAGCAATCAGAGTACTGGCTTACAAGCTCAACAAACATCAAGAGAATACCCAGCTTGTCTCGTCACTTGTTTACATAAAAAAAGCAAGCATTTCAGTTCCTCTTTCTGTTCTCTTCCAGAAACCTGCCCCGTGCCATTTACATATCAATGCCGGTAGTGACGCTAGTATACCTGCTCACTAACGTTGCGTTCTTCGCCGTTCTGAGCAGGCCCGAGATCATAGCTTCAGATACCGTGGCTGTGACGTTTAGCGAGAAAATACTCGGTGTGATGTCGTGGATAATGCCTTTGTTCGTGGCGCTTTGCACGTTTGGATCGCTAAACGGTGCTATTTACACGTCATCAAGGCTTTTCTTCGTTGGAGCGAGGAATGGACATCTCCCACTGGCGATTTCGCTGATTGACGTCAAGAGATTGACGCCAGTTCCTTCTCTTATATTCATGGTAAGTAGAACGTTGTCGTAGATTATGCCTTTATTCGTGGCGCTGTGATCGTTTGGATCGCTAAATGGTGCTATTTACACGTCGTCAAGGCTTTTTTTCGTTGGAGCGAAGAATTGGCAATCTCGCTCATTGACTTCAAGAGATTGACGCCGGTTCTTTTTCTTATATTTATGGTAAGTAAAACTTTGTCGTGGATAATGCTTTTGTTCGTGGCGCTGTGCACGTTTGAATCGCTGAATGGTGCTATTTACACATCGTCAAGGCTTTTCTTCGTTGGAGCGAGGAATGGACATCTCTGATGGATCATAGGTTGATGATGATGACTGATACATACTGCCGTGTTCCACCATCTTCGTGAATGCACCTACCAATAAAAAAATACTGAACCTTTCAAAATTGTTATAGCAAAACGTTTCTTTACTTTGCCATCAGAAACATCCTACTTATACCTAGAGGCGCAAGTTTATGAGGATTGAAAAATTGCCTTTGTTCCTCAACACACCAAAACCACTGAACCAATTTGGTTATTGGTATGGTTATAGATTATGACGATTACTAGATACCTACTAGCTAACGCCCGCAATTTCGCTTGCGTTACGAATTAACAAAAAATGCCTTTCTTAGTACGCGCCTTAGTACACTTGACGAACATTACCCTTGAAATTTCTCTACGTTTAGTGGTTTGGCCTGTGCATTGTCAGTCAGTCAGTCAGTGAGAACTAAGCCTATATTATAACATAATGATATTATTAAACTACTATCACATATGAGGGCGTGGTGGCCGAGTGAATGAAGCCCTTACCTCGCGGTCTGATGGTCGCGCGTTCGAATCCCGGTGGCAGTCATGCGTAAATGGGTTTTTTCGGTCGAAAAAATCTATGTATGCATCCCACGTTCTCGCAACGGTGAAGGAAAACATCGTGAGGAAACCGGCATGTCGTAGAACCTAAAGTTCGAAAACATGTGTCGAGTGCACGAAAAGGAGCCTCTACGAGGCGCACTTGAAATCCTTTCCCACACTGGTTCGAAGGAACAAGTGACACCATAAGAAGAACCTATGAGCTGGGAAAACCAAAGAACTTGTATACTATGTATCTAGAATGCCGACTCACACGAAAACTGCGAGCCGAAAGAGCTAGAACCAGTAAGGAGTGTGTCTCGTTCTGTAGGGCGACCATAATTTTTGAACTTTGAATATTTCATTGAGACATAAACAAGCAACCAAGGGAAAATTAAATCTGCTCAATAAGCTATCAATGTTATATACATACGTTACTTTGCATTATTGTTTTAAAATTATATTATATATAGGTGCATTAATATATCAACAAAAAAGAGGGCGGTGCGCCGCATTCTAGTGAGGTATATCTGATTCAATCGTTTGAATACTGTTTCTTTCGAACAGTAATTATTATTCTCGGCAGTTAGGTACCTAACCTACATGACAGCGACTGTACTAAACCTTTCAAATGAATCTGAATAACATTTAGAGCAAATCGTCTAATTTCGAAAATTGTCCCACTTATTTCAAAAATTATGGCCATGTTAATTTTTATTGTATGCTGGCAACTGTATGAACGAGACACACTCCTTAACGAGGGGGTCTCTATCAAGCATTAAAATCCTTATATTTAGATTTAATTAAAAAAGAACTTTATTTCCAAGGCATAAGGTTCAGAATTCTTAATCCTTAAATAAAACAAAATGGCGTGTTAGCTCTCTAGATACATAGTATAAAAGCTCTTTGGGGAAAACACATACATAGGCTACACTTTATCTTTACAACACGCGGGAGGAGTTGCGAGCTAGAGCTAGTATGGTATTAATTTAATTAATTTAAATATTCTAGTTCTCTAATAGTATACTAAGAAGACTAAGAAGAAGAAGATATAAAAAATGTATATCTTCTTCTTCTTAGTCGGGCACTCTTGACAGAGTCTTTCGGTCAGTCAGTCGGTCATAATCAGGTCCCTATGAATGGCAGCTCCAGCTATGCGCCAAAATGTATTCAAATAATAGTTTTCTTTTCAAGAAACAACTTAGAGAGTAATAAATAGGCCCATTAGATAAATGCCTTAGATCTAACATACATATTTATGTAATTTTAGTACCTACTAGAGTTACGATTTAAAACAAATCCTAAACAATATTTTTTGTTTCAGTGTATCGTGACCATATTGCTGCTGCTGACAAACGGAGTGGAGTCTCTTGTCATTTACGTAACAGCAGTGGAAGCTGTATTCACGATCTGTTCTGTAGCAGGTCTTTTGTGGATGCGCAGAACCCACCCACTGCTTCAAAGACCTATAAAAGTCAGCTTAATATTACCCATCACATTCCTCATTGTATGCTCTGCACTTGTTATAGCCTCCTGCTTCAGAACTCCAAAAGAAGTAGGCCTCGGCTTACTTTTCATACTTATAGGCGTTCCGTTTTACGGTGTCTTCATTTGGTGGGAGAGTAAACCTCAATGGCTGCAGAATTCTTGCCACTCCTTCAATTTGTTATGCGCCAAATTATTCATGAGCCTTCCGGAAAATTCGAAGGATTTATGATCGTTATGTTGACTTTAATGGCTTGAGTAACGTTGGCGCACGGTACGGTAGAGCATTTTAAATTTATTAATTGAATTTAATACATAACGAATCGAAATAAGGTATTATATTTCAATGCTCGGTGATCGACCTCTGACTATCTCGGAGGATCGCTGAGCATCCCGGAGCATTGCACGCGAGCATCTTTATAAAAAATATTTCGTTCCTTAGGGTATAAAACTATTTTTTTTATTTATAAGCAATAGTTCACCTGATGGAAAGCGACGGTTTGGTCGAGGACAGCACGCTTAGCTAATAAAAAACTCGGTCCTGACTGTCGACACCGTGGCTTAGTTGGTAGTGACCCTGCCTACGAAGCTTGGTGTTCCGGGTTCGATCCCCGGCCGGGGCAAATATTTATGACGAACACAAATGTTTGTTCTCGGGTTTTGGGTGTTGTGATGTCTTGTATGTGTCCATGCCACCTGCGACACAGAGAATCCTAGTGCAGGGGTGTGAGTGTGTGAATGTTTATGACTGACTGACAGACAACGTGCAGGCCAAACGACTGAACGTAGAGATTGATAAATTAAAGGATGTGTTCGTCAAGGGCTGAAAGTAAGTACTAAGATAGGAATTTTGAAAATACGCAACGCAAACGAAGTTGCTAGTTGTCGGCTAGTTGAAAAATATAACTTATTTCGATTAGATTAGTATTAAATTCAAAATGCTCTGCCGCCCGTCTACATAGTTTGCGCAGGCCATTACACTGGGACCAATTTAAATTACAGTCAAAATTAAAACAGTATGAATTAAAATTGTGTTTTGAGTTTGTAAAACGCAAAACAGATGATTGTAAGATCTGACTCCTAAAAGTTGCTATTGCAATAAATATGTGCCTGTTATTTAGATCTGTTCTGTTAATTTTATGTATTTGACTATGTTTTGCATTTTATGGTAAGAATCAATATGTTTTAAATAGATTAGAATCTAAAATATTGTAAGAATTTTAATTTTATTGAATAAAACATAATTTGGTATCGACTTTATTGGTTCAGTTGTTGTGTTCCTAAGGCAGCGTCCTAATTGGCATTTATCGTACGATCAAACGATGCGTTTTGGTCGCGCGATGAAAATTAGCCAAATGAATGATCGTACGATCATATAATGCCAATTAGGACACTCTGAAGAGATTAGTTTATTTAATCTCGTTTTAAGCACACATTGATTTTTTGAACAGAAAAATCCATTGTTGTACCTACGACCGGGTTCGAACCCATGGCCTTCAGATCTAAAGTCGAGGCACCTCCCACTCGGCCAACACAGGACTTTGGTTCACATAGGCCGGTGCAACACTTCGTGCCATAGTCAACTCACCCTGGTTTATCACAAAAAAAGAAATCCACGAATATCTGGAAGTGCCCACTGTGGGCGAGGAAATTAAATTAATGGAAATGAATTACTACGACCGCCTCAAACATCATATAAATCCATTGGCTAAACAACTCATATTAAATGCTACAACGAAGCGGTTGAAGAGGAGACATGTACTTGTCAACCTGTTGATGCCATCAACCAATCGGCTTATATAGTCAAAGGACTGATCGCAGATATAAATAGAGGAAAAAAAACAAAAAATAATACTTTAAGCCCAGTCATTTCACTAGCTACCGTGTCTTTCACACCGTAACACATTACTGCTTTGCGGCAGAATATCTAGAACTAAAAAATAAAGTAAGTAGGTAGCAAGATTATTGACTTCATAAAAAAAACTGCAAACAGTTTTGCCTGCGTTTTCCAAAGAACTGGAAGTACCAAGTTCGGGTTAACATTCGCTTTAGACTTTTTTGTAGTGTCAAATACAATACCGAAATCGGTAGAGCATGGCAGTTTTGTCGATTTAAGTGTACCTACTACGTGCGCGGATGCTAAATCTATTTTTTCTTAGTTCTATTATGTACCGTGGAAATTGAATCTTTGAATTTCGTAACTGGTACGCTAGCTACGAAGTATTATGAGGTTTGTTCATATTTTGATGACGATCAGAATCGGAACTTAGGTATTCTGTAAAATTCGGTCAATAATCGGTAATCATCAAGGTTTTACAAAAAACGTACAACACCGACTTTCATTGGACTGTTTTAGTAAGTAATATTTATTAAAAAATTAAACTACTGAACCGATTTTGATGAAATTTGTATAGGACCAATCTGAAAGTAGGTACCTAGGTACATATATCCTCTCAAACAAAAAACATTTTTTTTTTTTAAATAAAACAAATATAAAAAACAAACAATGTCATGAGGTAACAAAAATAAAAAAAAACATTCAACCGAATTAATAACCTCTTCCTTTATTGAAGTCGGTTGAAAATTAATTGAGAACCTCCTCTTTATGCAGTCGGTTGGAAACTGCATTCATATCTGCTCACTGTAAGAGATCGCGCCTGCTCATGACCAGAACAGTGCTACACAGGACTGTTTCGCAAAGGGCGGTGCAACACTGCTGAAGCGCTCGTCCACCTTGTTTATTCTCGAATGCTCAGTAATTTCACTAGCTACAGTGCCCTTCCAACCGGAACACAGTAATACTTACAACTTACTGCTTTGCGACAATATCTGACACTGTGTTGGTCCATCTAAATGGCATCCTGCAGGGGACGCCTCCCAACGGTTAGTTACTAGACTTCGAAGGTCTAACCATCGAAATGTCTACTTTGAGACTTTTGACCAGAAAGACGTAGAGTTGAATAGAATATGTAGACAAGAGGATACAAATCATACGTAGAAAAGCTAGGGTAATATTAGAATTAAACTGCAATCGAATATGGTGATAATATCACGTCAGTTTTTATAAAACCTCGTATCCACTAGGCAACATTTGCCGCGCAACACGTGACGCTCAACAAGATCAACGCGTTGACGTTGGCGCGCAAAATGAAGCGCGGCTTGTTTGTTTCCGTGCAACATGCAGTTGCATCAATGAGTTCGTCAACACTGTGAACGAGTGGGACTTTTATGGTCGCTCGTCAACAGTTTTGACGATGGGGTGTTACCGACCGGGAATGACCCAGCTTGCTTATGCTACTTTTTCACTCCGATACGATGCAAGCGAAGTCGCCGGTAGATGTTATGTTTACGCGATAAGCCGGCCTATAAAAATGTTTGTTGTTTTGTAATTTGTGTACATACCTTCGATATCGTTATGATAATGGCGTACTTAAGTAAATGATTAACTAATAATGTATCCACTAAGGGCGTAGGTAGGAAGGTACCTAACAAAAACATTCAAATTAATTCATAGACAAGGTAATTATCTACAACCCACTTCCCATTTTTTTATCTTTTATCTATCTCTATAAATAAAAAATAATTGCTAAATATCTAGGTATTTTGATAAACTCAAGAACGGCTGTACCAATTTAGCTATTTTTTTAAATTGCATGAAAATTTACATGCGCTGTGTGTGCAACATAATTCCAGTAAACTTAGGAACAAGTTGATAACTGTACTAGCGGGAATAGCGGAATAGTCCATTGGCTTATTTTAGCAAAACAAGTAAATTTTTACGAAAGCACATAGATCAATAATGGTGTTCCAATACAGCCCCGGATCTAGGGGGGGGCAGCCAGGGTTCCGCGCCCCGGGCGCCATATTCAGGGGACGGCAAATCCGAAAGATTTTTAAGTCTAATGAAGTGATTTTTCGAACTAAACTCTAGGCGTTAAAAATTTGCGGCTCGCTTCGCTCGCCGCGGTCTGCTTTATCCTATTAGTTAATTTGACAGGGGTGGTTTAACCTATTGTGCAGGGTGTGCGTTGCACACGGGCACACGGTCCTAGGGGGCGCCGAGCGCCACTCGCCGCGAGCGCCCTAGGGCGGCCGCGGACACTCTGGCAACCGCGAGCGCCCGGGGGCGGTCGACGAGCGCCACTCGCCGCGAGCGCCCTAGGGTAGCCGTCGACGCCCTGGCGACCGCATGCGCC
This sequence comes from Lobophora halterata, assembly GCA_932526365.1. Taxonomy (NCBI): domain Eukaryota; kingdom Metazoa; phylum Arthropoda; class Insecta; order Lepidoptera; family Geometridae; genus Lobophora; species Lobophora halterata. Next base: position 8,219,227 of record OW052001.1, on the reverse strand, counting down.
CAGAGACGGCTGCCAAGCATCCTAGGACGGCCGCGAGTGCCCTGGGGTGGCCGCTGAGCGCCACTCGCCGCCAACACCCTGGGGTGGTCGCGGACGCCCTGACGATCGCGGATGCGGGGGCATTGCCAAGCGCCACTCACCGCGAGCTTCTTAGGGCGGCCGCTGACGCCCTGGCGACTACGAGCACCCTGGGGTGACCACCGAGCGCAACTCGCCGCGGGTGCCTGGGGGCGGATCAGCTTTGTTTAGTTGGTTAATTAGGGGTCCTGATAACGCGATTTGTGAAGCGAATATTTGCAGCTCGCTGTACTCGCCGCGATCACTTTTATTCAATACAATAGTGTATTCGGTTTCTGATACAGTGATATTCAGGACTAAAATTAAAGCTTAAAATGGTGAATAGATTTATAACATGTTGGGTGTTTTAGCCCTCTGATATAGCGATTACTAAAGTCCTTACAAATTTGCGGCTCGCTTCGATCGCCGCGATCGGCTTTTGTATAGTAGAGTTTTTGAGTCCTTATAAAGCAATTTTCCCTATAGTACGTATATTAATACCCTAAAAAAAATTTGCGGCACGGAACTCTTCGCTCGCCGCGATCCGATTTATCATATTGCTTGTTTTTGGGTCCCTATACAGTGATTTTTAGAACTAAACAAAAAATAAGCTTAACACAGATAGAGCAGCGCTAGACCGGTCATTGTAACGTTCTTTCCGGGAGGCCTATGTCCATCAGTGACCGTCTGATGGCAAAATGAGGATAATGATAAAGGTAACAATATATGCCGGGGGGGCGGCATTTTTCAATTTTTGCCCCCCCACGAAAATTTCTAGATCCGGGGCTGTTCCTGTAGAACACAAATATAGACATTATCAAACCAAAATGGATGCGGAATATAGGACAGAAAATTTTCACGATGTAGTTTTATTAACAATGAAAAAGCCTAGTAGTTTTAACATATAGTATTTATCTAGCCCTGTTACTTATGTTTTTCTAAATTTATCATCGGACCAAAATGTACTAGAGTCTAACCAATGTGGCGTGATTCTATACTTTAATACTTCTGTGCGAATGCGTAGGTTCTCCACAAAGAAGTGGAATTAAAAAAGATATCATACTCTCTATCCTATCACCTTACATAAAAAATACATCAAGGCTATTATTGCTAGTCAGCAATTTCTACCAGATAACCGTTGATGACTATAATGTACGTAGAGTTTCTTGTTTACTTGCAAATACCTACATAAGTACAGAAATTTTAGGAATGTAAGTAAACGTAATTTATAAAAGTTACTAAATTATTGATTTACGATATCTACGTCCGCTGGGAATGTTTGCTATGGGCGCAGTCGGTAAACACCAAAATGCCGTAAATATACAAACAAACTAAGAAGTTACTAAACTATGTAGATACTACATAGGTACATACTTACTGAGTTAAACATTCATTATTGCATTCTTATTTGATTATAAAGTGATTTGATTGCTATAGATAATAACAATTATTTAGGTACTTTTTTTTTGTAAAAACATATGTTGGTATAGGTACATGGCGTGACAGTACAACACACTTGCCACTCGGCCAAGTACTTCTATTTTATCACATCAATATGCGGATATGGTGAATTATTTTAAACAATCTTGAAAAATTCGGTAGGTACCTACACAGTAGTATATCTAATCACTTAAACCACTTCTTTGTAAGTATCAATACAACTAATGATGTCTAGATATTCACACGTGGAATATATACATACTTACATGACTAAATAGGTAGTAGGTAGTCGTGGATAATTATGCGCAGAATGCGTGCATTGACTATCAAATTCTATGTAAAGAACCGAAAACGGCTTGGCTTAGGGAGGTAGGTAGGTAGTCGCGAAAACAATGAAATACACATCATTATTTTGCGCAGGTGTAAAACTCTGTTATCATCAATGAGGAAGGAATTGTGACTTGGACTTTGGAGGTTTCAAATCTCGTCCCTGGTGTTCATGATTATAGTTAATCTAGCTAGTATATCCATACTACGAAGTAACATTATTTCATCAGTGTCCTTAACAAATAATATTAAGGAGGAAGAAAGTGCTAGTGTCTCGTATACGCTGACTGTATCTAACTAAAATCATGGTTGTCCAAATGCTACAAAATGAAAGAAAAATAAAAAGATTGCCAAATGCCACTTTAGTGTAGGTATTTAAACAAGGGTTACGAAATGAAACGTTGTCCAAATGGTATGCAGTCCCATCTACACAGACAGAAGAAGACAGACCAGGTTCTTACCTATTTCAACCTACTATAAACCCTGTGGTCTCTAGCTTGCCCAAGTTGAATGAATTATCCAAAGTTGAATTAGCAACAGTACTTCAGAAGTCCTTGGATAAGGAGCGACGTTATTGACTCTACCGTCTGTCCTGATATTGCTGTAAGGACTTGCGAATATACCTAAAAGTCGAATGTGTAAATAAAATTGAACGTTAAAAATATGTTTTTAATGTTACTTAGTAAACTTACCGAAATTATAAATTGTGCCAAAGCAAGTAAATTGTATTTATTCAGCTTGTGACTCTACACGAATCCGCACGCCTCTAATGGGGATCGGTCGGTAGGCTTTAACTTCCACGTCAATTCTTTAGCCACGCTGAATCGACAACAATAGGACTTCGATCAGGCGCTATCCTTGAAAGTCTGAACCAACATAAGTAGGAAACCAGAGGCTCTCTTGCCACTTCGTAGATACACCTCATTATCGGTAACGGTTTAGAACCGGCCTCGGAGGCTTCGACGATCGCCAGGTGAAAGTCTCAGCCCAGACGCATACCTGGGCTCGAGTGGTACGCCCGCTCTTTGTGTGATTGATACGCTATCATTAACTAATAGAAATAAACAAAGTATCGCGGTTGAGTTCAGCTGGGCCGATGCGAAGCGCAGCGCGACGCGTCATTATCGCGAACGAGGTAATCGAAGCAGATCGGCCGATAGTGTGTGTCGCGGGTCTGCCGCCGGTCGGTGGCGCGGGCGCACCGGTGCCTTCGGCTTCGGAGTCGGGCTCTCAGTCGCGACCATGTGGACACCGTGTGCCGTCGTAGTGCTGGCGCTCTCCGCCAGCGTCGGAGCAGCGCAGCTCGAACCGATAGGCGCCGGCGACAACAACACGATCGCCGCGGAACAGTACTTCATCGACAAGATATTCGACAAATACGGCGACCAGGGAGTCATCAGTTATGAGGTAAGATCTTGTCTTGTGTATAAGCACTTGTCTCTATTATTCTCCAGATTGTAGTATTATTGAATAAATAAAGCGAGTGTCAATGTACCTTTCATAAACCATATTTTGGTCTTGCTTCGTAGTTAAAGTATGATAAGATCGCCGTTTCCTTTTACAAGTAATACTTATGTAATGTGCTGACAATACCTTACTGCATTTAGTCACGGCCATGCAATTTAAGAATCTCGTGAGGCACGGATGGAAGCATTTATTTTTGTCTAGTTTTCTCTGACATCCCTTTTGCATATATTTCTTTACTTCTTATAGGTAACATAATAACCACCTTACTTTCCCAACCTGTTAGGTACCTACTATTTCCGTCGCAGCAAGAACTTCGCCAACGCAGATTTTCTAAAACACCTTTCCCTATTTCGTAAACGGAAGTTCATCGAACCTAAATTTATGAAATTATATTTCCCTTATCAGTTATCAGTAGCTAGCAAAATACCTGCTTATCAATCAGTTTAACTCTTACTATTGACACGTTATATTTTGAACTGAATACCGCAGATAGTTAAAGAATGTTCACTCATAACAGTCATCTTATTGTTCTCTCATTGAATAGTTTATTTTATTCGATAACTGTCACCTGCGCGTTTGAACGATGTAGTATTATTGATAAAGTTAGCTTATTATCAAACAAACACGTAGCAATGCAACAATACAAAGTGGCGATAAGTTAGAAAATGCGGCCATCTGGTGCTTGACCGCAGCGGCTGTAATTGCGGAAGTCGCAGATTCGACTCCCTCGAGACAAGAATGAATGTGTCTCATTAAACACAACTAGCTCCTTCCCGCGGTGTCAACGTAAAGATATCCTAATGTACTTCAAGGTCATGACTTATGCCAAACATGCAAAAGATTCAAGTTGCTTTAGCACCAACGAGTAACTTATCCATCCTTACAAATCCATCATACAATCCATACTGTACCATCAAAGTAATGTAGGTAGGTACGCTGAAATTTGTCGTTTAGTGCTGTGTTTCAACTTGGACCTGCACCCGGTTTTGAGCATGCTACATACAGATACAAAGTAAACTTACTTCAAAATCAAGACTTGTGTTTCGGTGGTATTGCTTAAGTGATTCGATGCATAACAGAATAGCCGTCTAGGTAGACCGAAGACCGAAGGTCCATGTCTTTTATTTCTAAAGTTGCCTTAAGTCCATTGAAACTGCGAAAAATTACACTTCAGATTGGCATTGTTCTCGCTCAGCCAAGATAAACACGAACAGCATCAACAGTAGGTAACAGATGTTTCGAACAGTTGACCTATCACGAAAACATCCAACTATACTTATTATTTTAACACAGAAGAAAGAAGGTAACACGGGATAAGTGAGCAATTTAGTATACGAGTACCTACCATTTGCGCTACTCAAAATAGCATACCTTACTCATGCTTACCAAGGAAACGTTTTATGCAAATAAATGTTTGCGAAAAATTATCAAAGTTCCGATCAACTTTACATGTACAGTAAAAACAATTTGTGACTCGATTTTTTATGACTCAGCTCTGTCTTGAAATTGCTATTTATTCACATGGTTGTCAATTATTAGTTTGCATAAGTATCAGAATTTTCCACGTCGGACGACTATAAAGTAAATAGGTATACATAAACCGCGCCTTATGAGAAAAGTTTTACATCGCAAAAAAGCTGTAAGTACTCACAGAAATATTGTATGCTAAAAGTTATAAATTTTTGTTCTAATAACCCTGAAATATGCCTGAATATTTTGACCATTTACCAAATCCAAGACAAACAGCGTTTGTAGAAGAAATTTCGTAATAATCTTCTCTTGCTAAACATCTCACTTTATGTATCACAATAAAGCAAATAAATAAATGTCTATGTCTATGTATGTGTCTTGAGATACAACGCAAACCTTATTTTTTAATATTATATTAACATGTAGAGCAAGGTAAATATTTGCTCTACAAGTTGATAATAATTTATAAATGTTTTATAACATTTTAGTTGTTGGTAATTGGTAGATAATTGGTTGGTCACACGCTGGCGAGAAATTATTTTATTATGAGACTGTGCGTGTGCGTAACGAAGATTAGTAACGGGTACATAACTATCAATACTTAGTCATTAACCGTTACAAACGGGTAGTGAGTACACAATCATTTTCGTTTTTGTCTTAGCACCTTAAAATACAGTTGAGAACCACATTCTAGTTACCTTAACAAATATCTGATGACAGAATATTTTATCAAAGTTAAAAAAAGAAAATTCATAGTGAATTGACTAAATAACACCTACATGTCATGATTTTATATAAAGCCAACAGTTTCTTGTAAGAATATAAATGTGTTATTAGTTAAAAGGTCAGTATGACTTCATTTTGTGGAAGATGCAGATTGCACTGTATTTGCAGTAATCGGTGTGCATCTTCGCCCATCACGTTTTATTCGTACCTACTCATATTATGATGACTCTCGACCACACTTTTAAACACAAACCAGAATTTGCTCAACCTCAACGGGGTTGCTGATGCGTTACGGGCCCCAAGGCCTTCGTACAATTTAACAATTGATACACACACGTGGTTTTTTGTAATTTAGAGGTACAAAACCGCTGAAAAAATAGTAATCGACGCTATAAGGTGTATAAGAATAGGTAAGAAATAAGTTTTTTTAGTAGAGAGTTTTATTGCTTACATTTATTAGTAGGTAGGTACTTTTAGAATTAATTCATATCTTCATCATCAATATTAATGTTAAATATATACATATTTGTATCGAGCGTTTCTGGAAAGTCGTAGCACCATGCGCGCGTTGAAGTCTTTAGTACCAGCAAAGAGGACCCTTCTGTGACTTCGTAGACGGTCTACGATACGAATTAATTTTACCGACATACAAAAAATACTTTGTTACTTCAAATCTAAGAGTTTTTCCTAAATAATAGGCTCCATTACTAGCAGAAACATACTTACAAAAAGAGAATTTATGTACCTACAATGAGCTTTGGAAATTATAAGTACATACATTGTAACTCTGGTAATAGTACCTATCCAAATAAGATGGATAAGAATCGCAAAATATTTCCAAATGGTTTAGTCTTACAAGTCTTACAAAGTTCATGATTACATCTCACTTGTAGAACGTTTGCTGCCCCGTGTAGAAAGTACAGAAAAATTACTTACATCCAAATATATGATTGGCGTTTTGTTTTTGAAATGCATCTCACTCGTTGATTACGTATGGTGTAATACCTACTGGTTTTTATCGTGGGCTATCGTCAAATATATAGGTAGGTATTATTTGCAAAATCCTTCAACTTGACTTTACGACTTAGATCTATCTGATATCGTTAAAGCCAATTACGTGTTTGTAACTAATTTGTCAGTACTTAACTTTGGTACTGGGTACATGTTTAAAGATTAATAACATTAATCAAATCAAAATAATCCTGATTATTTGTTGGAACATGACGGTTTAACTTGAGGAAGTAAATATTTATTAATCATTCAAACATTATAAAGTCATTTAATTTTGGACTACCCGCTTGCAACTTCGATTGCGTTGCGAATAATCAAAAGTCTGTCAGGCAGTCAGTCAGTCAGGACAAAGTTTTTTTTTAGGATATTGATAATATTTCTGATTGTAAGGATAATGATGGTAATAATATTACGTAATTACATAAGTGCGAGCTTGATAAGTTGATCGACTATCTTGATAATACATTGACTCGCATCCCTATTTATCTTGTTATCGTAATCCTTCCAGGGTTTCGAGCACCTTCTAGACAGCTTGGGCCTGGGAGGACAGGTGTTCAACTCACCCCACGACATCGCACTGCACCGGGTTAACGGCACCTTCAAACAGCTCCATGACACACAACATCGGCATAAGAGATCTTTACCAGCGCGTAAGTACACCTTTACATTTATTCGACGACACGGATGGTCAAGTGGCAAGTGCGTTGGCCTGCTACGCCGAGTGTCGCGGGTTCGATTCATTTGTGTAACGAACATCTATGTTTGTCCTGAGTCTTGGTGTTTTCTATTAATTCTATGTATGTAGGTAGGTATTTACAAAAAAGTAAAAGTATATTATTTTTTTTATGGTTCCCATAGTACATAGTACTCTGCTTAGTTTGTGGCTAGATGGCGTTGTGTGTAATGTCCTAAAATATTTATTTATTTATTTATTCGTTCTGGTACTGGTCTTTTTCTTATCATGCCACTAGTTCTTTCGAACCAGTGCTGCCAGTGTGGTGAAAGGATATCAAGTGCGCCTTGAAAAGGCTCCTTTCGTGCTCATGAGAAGGAGAAGAAGGTAAAAACACTAAATTGTTGTCCAGGTACCTACCGATAATTGACTTAAGAGTGCCCTTAAATTTTACAACAGCGGTAATGTGACACCTAAGTCAACAATTGTAAAACAAATTAGTAATACTTACTCATAAAATAAGTTAACATGCTTAATTTAACAAGAAAAAACTAAGAAAATTATTAGTGAAAGTCAAGAAGAAAACGCAGAAAATTTTTTCGGGGTCTGAAACTAGAGGTCAATATTAAGGGCTAATATAAGTTATTAACCCAAGTCTAAACTGAGTACTACGGTAAAACGATAGGTACGGTTATTACCGTAGTTCTGAAGGTACTAATTTCAGCAAGGTTGAGCTGTACTGTCACGTAGCAAACGTTGACCTATTTAGCCTTGGAGTTCTAACTAACGCAATCTAATGAAAGGAGGAAACAGCTGGTATTAGTTACAGAGGGGAAAAAATCCTTTCTATTAATTCCTGAGTAATAAAATTGATTATTTTCTTTAGGTACTTTAGTGAATTTATAATCAGACATCAGTAATTTAAACATTCGCCGCTCTGCTCTTGAAAAACTTTGATCATTAATGATTTCACCAAAATACAATTGGTAGTACCTATGCTCTACCAACCAAATTAAAATTCATGAGAATTTACCAACCAAAACTTAGAATTTTATAATAATATCCCGACGTTGCAATACCTTGAAGGCAACTTTTGTAACACTAGGCTTTCTGAATTGTGTAAATACGATGATAAAAACTATTCCAATTACTATCGTGCTACAAACCTTAATATGATACGATTAGTATTTTATCAACATTATAAAAAAAAAAGTTCAGACTCACACACATTAGTTACACTCTATCTAACTTTTTTATTAAAAACTTACTATAATTAGTAAAACTAAATGTAAAGTACAACGCCCGTAATAGCCACTAGTTGGTATCCCATTCGATACTTACCTATCTCTAGATACCATATCGTAGATATTTACAGATCTATTTTCAATTTCCTTATTTATTTAATTTAAAACTTACAATTACAATAGATAGGTATTTGTATTTACTTCCTTTGTTTGTCTTACCCAAGTTTATTTAGATAGACAACTAAATAGATAAGGATATTTTAGTAGCTTACAATAAAAAGGGGGTGTGCTTAAATACTACCTACCTTGTAGGTAACCTAGCGCCAAATTTGAAATAAGTAGGTCTGTGGTACGATGAAAACTAAAAAACTAAAAAGTGGTCTTCAACCTACCACATAACATAACGTGGAACCCTACTCATTCGTAGTCTTATTCACTGTTGAACGAAAGGAATTGGTCCGAAGGCGGTCGCGATTATCCTATTAGGATGCTCCCTCATGAACAACGTCTGACCCTTTGACAGTCAAGGACCTTGTATTATAACTTCTTGAAATGGTGCCAGATCAGATTATCTGCATACATCGTAAACAAATAGTTTCCTGGAGTTTATCAGGTTTAGTTTATTTCGTACGATTATCGTTAATCTTCGATAACAATGTCTAATTTCCAAAAAAATTGTTATTGCATCAATAAAAACTAAAAATCAGAAAAACATCATTTATGGTAATGTGATTAATATCTACTTTCTGCCAGCCTTCCTACATACCTACACTTACATTCAGGTAAAAGGAAGAATGCATTGATGATCAACGTAATAAAAGGGGCTTCCATAGCATAGTGTAAATATATGTACCTAAGTACCTATCAATACCTACTTTTCTATTTTCAGGCACAGAAGAACCAAAGCTACAAAAATCATGCCTATCCCCAAAGGAAATCCTGGATTTGTACGGAATGGAAAACGAGCCCGGTGTCATTACCATCAGACCCAAGACTTTCCTAGAGATGTGCCCGGCGCTCGTGTACCAACTGGACCAGCGCTCTTGCTTCAAAACTGAAGCGCCTGTTGAAAAAACTGAAAGATATTTAGGTAAGATCATCCTGCAACCATTGATATAATATTTTTGTGCACCGATGGTAGAGTCCTCTCTCTTCTCGTCACCTTGGTATCTACCTACTAATTTAAGTATTCTGTTTCAGTATGGATCTACGCAAGCTTGAGTATTCTTGTTATCAGCGCTACGGGCCTTCTAGGGGTTGCAATCGTACCCTTGTTGAAATCAGCAATATTCAGCCACGTCCTTCATTTTCTGGTGGCTATCGCAGTGGGCACATTATGTGGCGATGCGTTACTGCATCTTCTACCGCACGCGCTCAAATCCCACGGCCCTCCTTCCGAGCGTCAAGAAGAAACCGAGGTCGTCCTAAAGTGCAGCGTCACTTTCCTCACTATTCTCCTATTCTACACCGTCGAGGCCATCATGCAAACCTTGAACGGCGGAGGTCACGCTCACTCACACGATCCCGCCCCAGGAATAACTGTCGAAGAAATGAAAGTAGAGAGCGCGAAGCAGATAGAGCCTATAGAACTCGGCGCGATGATGCCAGGGTCACCACCGCCGCCCGTAGAGCGACCCATATCTTCGACGGCTTTGATGGTGATAGTGGGTGACGGACTGCATAACTTGACCGACGGGTTAGCTATAGGCGCGGCGTTCAGTGGAGATCCAGTGACAGGGTTTGCGACAGCCTTGGCGGTGTTCTGCCACGAACTGCCTCACGAGCTCGGGGACTTCGCTGTACTCCTTCGTTCCGGCATGAGTATACGACGCGCTCTCTACTATAACATTCTATCTTCGGTGCTCAGTTTCATGGGCATGGCCGGCGGCATCTGGCTAGCGGAAGACCACGAGTCAGCGTCTCAGTGGATCTACGCAGCCACTGCCGGCACGTTCTTCTACATAGCTTTGGCAGATCTAGTTCCAGAATTGAATCTTAACAATCATGGAAAGAGTATTAACTTATTTTTGGCAGTGCTGGGTATCTTATCAGGCGGCATAATAATGCTGATGATAGCGCTTCATGAGGATTCGATTCAATATCTTTTTAGAAGCAACGAACAATAATGAATAATTTTAACTAGTGAAATGAAAGGAATAAATAAACTTAGGTATGATGAATTTAGCGAGGCATACCTACTATGGAACTAATTATAAAAGCAGTGATTTTTTTAGCAATGTAAGTGTTGACGATTAGGTTTATGTACCTACCTATGTAATTAGGGTATAGTTAAGTAACTTAAGTTTGTTAATCATCATTAGCCGGCAGGCTTTGGATAAGAATCATTGTTAAGATTATCGTAGATAGGTACAAGAGTACCTACTTATATGTACCTAACCTACGTAATAATATTTATGTGTAGTAAATATCTTCTACAAAGAGGATGCTTTGATTCATATATTTCATCGGTAAGGTAATATCGGTAAATACATATCTACTGTCTGTGTAGATACTAGGTAGGTACTTTAGGTACTTACGTGTAGGTTTATTGTTGTGATCATTTATTTTATAATGACTAGACTAAGTTCCTACTCATGTTTGAGAATCGAATGTAATACTTAGGTACCTAAGGCTTTATATTGATGGTTATTACATTACTAATAGAAAATTGTGCAAGCAAATGAATATAGGTGAATTTATTATAAAGACCACTGCTCCAATGCGGCATAGGATGAACTACTTATAATAAACCCCATATTTAACCCTTATGTGGAATAGATATCATGGCTTTATGATATGGCAACTTTACAGCAACTAGAGACTAGGAGAACAGAGCTAAGACCGCCGGAAAATCACTTTGTTTGAAGACTCTTAGCCAGCCAAGTAGGTTGCACAGTTACCAGTAGGTGAGAAATATGTTGCGTGCAATTTATCCAGTACCTAGGCTCACCTAGGTACTATCTACGGTAGGTACGGTCTTTTTTATACATCGCATAAATACTCATATCTGAACAAAACACATATAATATGTGAAAATAGAAGCCACGATCGAGAAGTCGTTTTCCCCGAAAAAACTATAGATCTACATATATGGCGTGCCAAGGTCTACTATAATAGATATTCGTAAATTTATTTATAAGAACGTATTACTTTATTTATAACGTAGACCTTGGCTAGCCATATATGTAGATCTATAGTTTTTTCGGGGAAAACGACTTCTCGATCGTGGCTTCTATTTTCACATATTATATGTGTTTTGTTCAGATATCATTACTTTTTGTAAATCAATTTATTACTATTCAAAAGTATATAGGTTAGGTACCTACTATAATTATAATAGTTACCTACTTATTTGTTTTCCTTACTTACACACCACCATCATCGCCTCTAAATGTATGTAGGTAGGTAAGAGTACAATAAGTTAAGTACCTAACCTACCTAAATAGCGTAAATAAGGTGTGGGTACCTGCCTTTGCAGGTAGTAAGTACATATGTGCCAGGAGATTAAAGTTTTTCCGACAATTTGCATTTTCACAAGCTTGCGTTCATCTAGGCTTTTGTAAATAATTTTTAAATTATTGATTTTAAAGTAAGTACATAAAACGATAAAAACAACCTTTCATCATGGAAATGGAAATATCCTGCAAAAATTTGCAAGGCAATTGCTCTCATAATTTGCAAGGCGCTAAATTTACCTCATAAAATCTAATAATTTGGAAAAAAAATCAAATCATATAAATTTACTGTTTTCTGATTTTTTCCTTTGTATACACACAATTACCTAGCCGGATGCCAAATTTGAACTTTCTAGGTCATCTGGAAGTGGGTTAGGTTTTACGTCTATATGTCAGTCAATCAGTGATAAAAATGACGATTTTTGAACGTCAATATCTAAATAACCGTTTAAGCTGTGTTTATGAAATTTGAGGTACTTCCTTAACTCCGGGCTTTCAATACATAAACCAAATTTGGTGTGTTTATATTGATTAGTTTTTTAGCTATGACAAGGTCAAAAGTGGCTCCAAATGGTTCGTGTAAACTTACACACAGTGCTACCCGCCAGTTCGCCTGACCGTGGCTGGACACACTGTCGTGTGTCGAGATTTATGCGATGTAAAAAAAAGATTTTCTCAAAATCTTGGCACGGAGAGCGTGAAGGCTTCCAGGGGAGGGCAGGAATGTTTTTTCCTATCCAGCCATGGAAGTCCCGGTACTTACGCCCATTCATATACATATGTAGATTGTAGGTATCTGTGAAAGACTTTGCCCGAGGGGGCAAGCAATTATCGTCTTCTTAGCTGCTTTGCTGCAGCTTAGCAATGTTTTAACATGGTTTGTATTCTAGGGTTGATAGGTGTCCCAAGGCTTTTAAATATATTGTAAGTACAAAAATAAAATTGTTATCTAAAAGATATTTTATTTTCTTAATTACCTCCTTGTAACCTTTTTTATACGTTTGGGAATCCTCATGGTTAACCCTTCGTGCGGGGTGTGGGGGCAGCAAAAGGTGTTATGCCGGACTCCTACCAGCTAACACGGCCAGCACACGGTGTCTTACGGAACGCCCCGTAGTGTTTTGGCTACGTGAACTTCATTATCCGCGGCCCAACCAGCGTTGACTACTCCTAATTCTGGCTCTATGTTCGTCGATAATGAGGGACGTGTATGACTTTCAACTAAGTACCTACACTAGCTGCTCCGAGACAGGTGTTTTTACCAGAATTTTACACTACTTTTATGTAAAATAAACACTTTATGAGACTAGCAAGGTGATCTCCTGATGGTCAAATGATCACGTCTAGCCATTACCAAAAAAGTGCTACACAGGACAAAATTCCATAGACCGGAACCATAACATCGTCCACTTTAATAGTCAGTCTGTATGTAAGTCTCAGTAATTAAACTACCTACTATGCCTTTTAAACCGGAACACAGCAGTGATTACACAATAATTTGATACTGCGCTGTGCACTGGGTTATTACGTAGGTTACCTAGTTACTTACACATCTAGACGGAATCCTGCAGGGAGACGCCACTACTCTAGTAAGTGTTCCTAACGGTAGAACCTACTTAACATACAAAGACGAAAACTACTTACCACCTTACGTGTGTTAATAAAATTAATGGTGTTAGCGTGAACTGTCACCAAAACATTAAGCAATATCAGGTAGGCAGCTAAGTGTGGTGGTCTAACATCCCACAAATTGTAACTCCTACGAAGGCATTAGAACGCAAGAGCAGCAAATGCCGCCGATTCGGGAACAGTAGCTTCCGAAGTTAAAGCTAGTGTAAAGAGGTATCTCAACCACACTTCCAAGAAGATCGAAGCGTTTATGCCAATCATGACTACGTTCACGGTTCAATCATTTACGTTCAACATGTCACTGTCATTTCAACTTGTGTGTCAAATCACAGCTGATTGTGACTGAACCAGCCAGAATGACCGAAGTTTTTAAAATACAACAGGAATTGCAGACAAACTTTGTATTTTAGAAGCTGCGACTAATTGTACTACTGTTTAATACCCGCCACTTCAATTCTCTCTCGTTGAAAGAGAGAATTAACTCTTCAAAGTTGGTATCAATGATAGGAAATATGATCAAGGGACTGGTAAGACAATTCTTTGTTTACAAATATTTACGAAACCAATATAATGATTTAGATACATAAATCATTATTGCGCAATCAGACACTTCTCATGAATATTTCCACCAGTTAAATTGATTTCTGTTACAAAATGCCTCTTCTGGTTTCACATAAGTAATACAAAGCTCATCTCCTTCATTCAAATAAACCTGTGCGCTTTGTATAAAATCAAAGCCTGTGCGCATTTTATCAGCTGGAAATAGATAGTGACTTCATAATAATGAGTAGGTAAAATATTCTTGGCTAAGATTATCTTTTATTTACCTATGCATCACAATCTTTAACTTTATTTACAGAAAATTAGCATGATTACATTCTAGATGTTGTACTATGAAATAATAAGTTTATTTAGAACCCAATAACACCAGGCCAGAACCAACAAATGAGAACTATAAAAATCAATCTATCAACCTCCCCCCAATATTTTCATTTTAAAAATAGAATGTCAAATCTCACTGTCATTGTGACAAAATCATAACAATAGTGTGGTAAAATTATGAAGTGAAATGTAAATAAAAAAAATGATTTAGGTACACATTTATAAATCCTTGAAGATTTCCAAATATTGTATTCATCTCACGATGGGGTGTTTTACTTCACTTTTTAAGACTAGTGTAAGTTCCACTCTTTTTACAATCACAACAGATGTAGTATCAAAATGTCTTAATGTGAATAAGCGCTTTGGTAGTGTTGCACCAGCCTATGTGAATCGAAGCCCTGTGTAGCACTGTTCTGGTAATGAGCAGGTGTGATCTCTTACTATATAGAAGAGTGTTTAGCTCATCTTGTCCCAGGTTTACATAATAAAAACACCCCCACTGGAAAGAAAGATCCTGAAAGAACATATGCTAGAAACTAATTCAACTAGAATTTAAATTCCTAAATTCTTATAATAAACATCTGTTAAATAAAGTACAAATTGACAAGGATATAATATGTATAACTATTTACCTATGTAATGTACTAAAATAATGGACTCTCAGGGGAAATTAATGAATTGGGGTTTTGGCGTCTATACCTTACTATATCTACAATAATATGATCTGGTCATAAGAAGCTGAGTGTAGATCCTTTTTATTCCAGATAATATTTGGAACGGGGGTTTATACTGGTGTATATATAGCACAAAATTACCAGGTATGTAGTAGACCTTGATAATTTATTTACTTATCTTATCAATGGGACAGATACAATGTAATTTCATTCATACAATATTAGAGAAAGTTATCTGCCTAGTTTGGTTTAGATAAATTAATTTATGAAAAATGCTGTAATTGTAAATGCTCGCAAGGTGTTTGTATGTAACAATTCTATTAATTCAAATATTGTAAAGAGGTTGCATGCAAAGGAGGCCATTCCACTGTAATTTTTATGGTCATCCACATTTATAATTGATATTTTACCAATTTTTGCAATAAATTCCTGGTTCAAATATTGGTGCATATTATATAGATGTATGGCCTCTTTTGCTCTGTCACATTTTTGTGAAAATAACACCACATTATTGGGCACAGAATGCAGTTGGACTATTTTGTCAGAAAACAACCCAGGAATGTGACAAGGCAATGGGTAAAAATAAATGGTTAGTTCTACTTGTTTATATTATGAACCAGGAATATCTTGTTTTATTTTTTTGATCACACAGCTATGTAAGCTCTTAACAGTTCTATGATCTAATTGGTTTTCTTATATTTCAGATAGACAAAGTGGAAGAGCCCAAGGTATTATTTGAAAAAGCTCAAGCTTTTATAAAAGAGAAAATGTCTGGCAGAAAAGATTGTTGATCATACAATTTAAAATGCTAATGAAACAAACATCTAACTTAAATTGTAAATATCTTTATTTATAGGCACAATACAATGAAATAATAAATAAATTTAGCAATCCACAGTATTTACTTTTCCTTATATCATAGACATTCCACCACCTATGTGTTCTACTCGTGTTTGAGGCTCTTCAAAGGCTAGCCAATCGCTTGAGTGAGTAGGCAACAATCCCATACTTTGACACTTATAAAGAGCAAGTAAAATATTCACAATGTTACCGATAAAGTAAACAAACTTCTGGCCGACTGCTTGTGTACCTTCCACCATTTTGAACGTACTTTGAGTTGTAAAAAGAGCCTTGACAGGGCGCACTATCAACATGCCAACCATCATAATCGGGAAGATGGAGATTGAATTCCCAGCCATGTACATAATGAACAAGTTCATGGGCACCTGCTTCAAAGGGCCAAGAGCGACATCCCAAAGTTTTTTTATCAGCAATAAGTTTGAGTCTGTATCCTTTGAGGTTTCAGTGTGGCTTGCATTGCTGATTTGCCTGTAGCCTGGCGGATACGCAACATCGTTTGCTTTATTCCTGAAAGTGAATATAGTTGAAAATTAAGTCTTAAAAACATAAACTTAATAAAAAGAAAGAAAGCAGCAGAAAGACTCACTTTTGGTTGAAATCCAAAGCCCATTTGAATTTCTTATTTTGTTTGCCTTGTGACATCTTCTTCGCAGAAATTAAGTGCTTCGCAATAAAAAATATGGAATTTCAGGGAAACCGAGGTCGTAACATGCAAAAATCAGCTGAAATTTACGGTTTTCTCTCAATTTTCACGAATTTCTAGAATTTAATCAATACGTAGACCAGAGAGTATATATAATAAGGTAATTTGAAACTGTCACTGTCAGCTGAAAGAGGCAATGACAGTTCTTATGTGATAATCACAGAATATAAAAATGCTAAGCACACGGTAATAGAAAAAAACATTGAACTGACGATATGTAGTTTAAATAATATAAAAGAAAGGGTAGGTACTACGACGTACGACTTTACGTCAAGGAATTTATATTGCAATCAGTAGGTATTTGCAGGTATTAAGCAAAAGTTTTTTAGAATGGATGCTTAGATCGTTTGTACGCCAAAGCTACTGAAAATAATATTATAATAATAATTAGGAAGATTGGTAGGTAGGTAGGTACTTACAACGAATTGGATTTTGTCTAATGTATTTTATTTACAGCACTATCTCTACAACTCTACATGATAAAAATTAAATTAAAACTAAGTAGTTATCTACATTGCAGCCTGCCTACCGTAGTTTACCGTAGAAGTGAGTATAGCTGTATAGGTATTGCCACATTAGATCTAGATACCTATGTCATTTGCTCGAAATCATCTGATATCACTTGAGGTTCATCCGGAATTGAAATATCATTGATTTCTTTGAGCTTTTCTATAGAAACTATGTGGTCAGTACAGAAGGCTGTTATCCTTTGACACGCCTCACGGAGTATGTCGGCGGGGACCGTGAGCACAATACGCATGAAGTTGGGGTAGGCAAAGCACTGAAAATAGAAAATTAATATTGTAGAAAATTCTATTAGGTACTGGAAGAATATAATATGATATGAAAAACGCGTCAAAATTAAGTATTACTTCTTAAAAAAACGCTAAACTGAACCGATTGCCCTGACATTTGGACTGATTCCTATAGCGGTTTCAGAGTAGCGTATTTTTGTCGCGTATAGGGGCGGATTTGTATTCGCGATACTTCATAAGCGTGTCGCACGCGCGTATAGGTACCGTCGTTTACACTCGGTTTTGTCTAGGGAGTGTCACGTCTTTCGCGGATTTCGTTATCGCGCGTACACGCGCTGCAAGACAAAAAACGCAAGCGGCGAATGCGCTTGATTTTACCCTAGTCTGAAACCGCACTTCGAAGATATCACGCGGGTGGAGCTGCGGTGACCAGCTATAAATAAAATAGTAATAAACTTGCCTGTCCAGGAAGACAGAACACTGATTGCTCTGCCACCAATCGCTCTACAAACTGCAGCTCACTCTTGAATTGCGGGAACATGGACATTTTGATCTCTATCATCATGTACATGGCCCCCTGTGGCATTATGGGTCGCAAACCTGGCGTCCGACGTAGCTCTTCATACGCCAGTTTAGCTTGATTCTGAAAACGATACAGGTTTCAAGAAAAGCGGAGATGAAATAGTTTTCTCTGTAAATATCGTATGGGGGAAACTATTTTGTAAACATTTAGTAAACTTTTCGACACAATATGTAAAACATGTTTGTGAAATACGATAAATAAATTAATAATGTAGAGAAAGTACTATAGATTACAAACACATGTAGATATTACCTAGGAATGTAAAGTAGGCAGGTAGGTAAGTACCTAAGATGTACCTACGTTCCCTACATAGATACTTACCTACTTATTTATAGATTGCGATGCGAGGTAGACGAGAAGTAAGTCTTGAAAATGATGACTAATCTAGCTGTACAAGGTGTGGCAAAACAAACAAATCTAAAGGAGATACTTGGTAGGTACACGACTTATTAATTCATGTAGAATTAGTAAAAAGGTCCCTGATGTGATAAATTGAGATAATGAAACTCATCTACTTAACCTACATCTCTTCAAAAATACAATAATGCACTCTACTCTTCTTCAAAGGTAAGCAAGTATTAGTTAGTTTCCTACGAACCAAACATTATACCTACTTAACTTTCTATTTGTTCATTTAAGTATGTTAAGTAACCCCTTTATACCACCTATAGGTATAATGCAATAACCGATGGAACCTTCCACTAACCTCGATAAACAGCAATACTTGATCGAAGAAACTTTGCGGCGTATCTCTCAATATCGACGGCAAGGCTCTTTGTATCAACGTGTTCGCGCCCAGAATCCTATTAGATAAATTGGCGAACGCCTTCCGGATCTCTTTCCCTAAAATATTGTGCCTGTCATGAATGATCACCCAACCCATTCGCCATCCAGGAACTAAGAACCTCTTTGTGAGCCCACCGCACGTCAACACCGGGACATCTTTTGATAAAGAGGACATGGCTATCGACTCGTGTCCAGAAAATACGAAGTGCTCGTAGATTTCGTCGGCGATTATTGGTACGTAGTTTCTAGCCGCTACATCTAGTATTTCAAGTAAATGTTCCTTGTTGTACACTGATCCACATGGGTTGGATGGGTTGATCACTACAATCGCGGCGGTGTCCTCATCTATTTGGTTTTCTAAGTCTTCTAGATCTACTTTCCATTGATGATCAGGCTGAAAATGAGATTTTAACAGGTTATCAATCCGAGGTCCGATAACCTATAATCAAGGATCTACGCAGTTAAAAATGAGTTGTATAAAATAAACAAATATGCAAATTCAATTCATATAAACTGGAAACTTGTTAAGTTTCTAGAAACTTGTCCGTGTCGCATATTTGTATCGGACCACTTTACTGGTGGGGTGATGTATCCCAACGTCTGGTATTTGTAGGTAGGTTAGCTACCATACGCATTTTACTATTATCAAGCACTTTGTGGCTACTGTTTGCAAACCTCGTAAACAAACCGAAAATATTGGTTGTAGGTATCAAGATATCATCTATCTCAATGGTTGTAGACTAGATTTTATCAAATGAAGTGTTATGCCATTCATCTAGGTCAAGTTTTGGGTCATGTGATGAGATATTGTAAAAAAATATATTTGGCGGCTGTGAGCTGGCATTTTATAGCGGCAGTCTCTTTTAAAATTTACAGCGGTTCATTTCAATGTAAATTAAGAAAAAAATATATATAATGTACAGTCGTCTCGGTCATGATGTAAATGCACATGATGTGTATGTGTGAGTGGTTTAATCACAGGAAAACACCGGCGTAAGCTAGGTGTAAAGACCATTACAGAGCCGATCCTACATCAACATACCAACATCTCCTCGCCACTTACTCTACATACATACCAAACCTACATAATTAAAAACGTCAAAAAATAAAACAATTTCTCTTACCAATAAATTATAATATTTAATGTTAATTCCGAGTCCTTCAGCTACCGTTTTGTAAATCATAAAACCTGGACGTGGCACCAGCACATTTTGTCCTGAGTCTGCGATGACTGAGATGACAAGCTCTATGGCGTGCGAGCATCCACTGCAAAGAATCACGTCTTCAGGCGAAATCTCCCCCTGGTGGGCACTGTAAGCCGCCACCGCCTCTCTAGCTTCAACATGACCTTTAGCTGGTCCATAACTACGACTCGAAAGCCACTCTATGCTCTCGCGAACAGCCTGGATCACCTGTTCAGGCGGGTTCAGGTTCCCAAAAGTGGTGGGGTCACCTAAAAAGTAAAATGGTGTAAATCATGACCTATTTGCATAAAAATCTGTTGTAAAATATTGCGAAATCAAATCCTGATGGCCTTGATTCGAGAAATAGATAACCGGTAACTCAATTCGCAATATAACCATAAAACCCCCTTTACAAAATGCCGGATTTTATGAGGTGCCTACTTACTATCTAACTTTTATCGACAGCTCTACACAAACTGTATTTTTACTAGCTTTGAAATTATTTTGTGACACGCCTCCTAGCCTCTCCCATGCTCTCTCTGCAAACAAGCCGTATTATCAGTAGGTAATTTTAGAATCCTTGTTTTTATTGTTCCGAACCGATTTGTAAAATCGTTGGAAATTGATTCGTATTATAGGAAATGTTCTTTTGATGTTCAAATCGCGAATATTTTGATCCTTCCTCCTCCTTCATGATCAGTTGTTCTCCTTGTGGCCAAAAGCACAAGGGTTCGTGGACTCGGAACAGCTTTGAAAATAAATAACTGACCTCTATCCTGAAAAACATTTCAAATACTTCAGCCTCAGGTCGCTTTCAATTCCGATAAGATGTTTCATAACTTTCTCGTTGTCCTTTCTTTCCAGAAGTTGCATTTCAATGTTCCTAAGTATGCGAACGTTACGGTGTATCTGAACTTCTTCATACATTTTGAGAGAATATTCATAATAATGATTTAATTAATCATAATTTTGTGAGTATAACCTCACCACTTTGTCACAAGATTCTTGAGGGAGACTCACCTAGCCGTTATTAGGATCTTGAATATTTTTACTTTTCGTCGGAGTTCGTTGTGACAGAATCCCACCAACCCCATTGATTGCTCAATATTTTCACTACCAACAAATTACGTTCATGTTAACCCTAAACACATTTTTGTCTCTTAATCTTTCTTACACTAGAGATACGGGCGGTAACGCCAAGTGCGCAATAATGGGAAACTTGCATCACAAACACTCACCAACAGAAAGCGCAATCAGCTGCTTGTCAGGGTTTGGTTCCACTTGCAGATTTTCCACAATATCCCGGATTAGGTTATGGGTATTGCGAGCCAAAGCTGATGCACGTACTTCCCATGCTTGGTTAACTCGAGACCGGCGCGACATGGGCACAAAACTTGCAGAATATTGAAAGCTGTGGCGACACTTAAACTTGAAATGAGAATATTGCTCACATTTCGATACACGTCAGTTTTGTATCAGAACTTAGAACAAGCCCCCAAGCCGTGGAACTGGTTTGAAATGTAGATGAGATGTAGGAGCAGGTTGTTTACGTACCTACTGCTATGTCCCCCATGCCTATGCAACACTTGGACATTCATTAACTGATTTCTAGCACAAACACGTCCATTATCTTGGAATCTACAGGGTTTTATTCTTTAAATCCAGACAAGCGCTGACCGACACAAAAATCGTTAAGAGTTATAAAACGATCCCCACTTACCTATAGGGCGATAGTGGAATAGTAGATTATGCACTAAGAGGATAAAGCAGTGTCTTATGTCGCGGGTGGCATATTGAACCCTGAGCTAACGAGGGACTCGGTTAACTCCTGAGCAAAGCGAGGGAGTTAGTCTTAAGTGACGCGAGGATTTGATTTTCGAACAAACCTTTTTACAATGCCATATGGGCGTTCTTTTACTTAGAGTTTTCCACGAGTTTCCACACGAATTTGACGTTCCAAATTTAAATCACATTACAAACTCCCAAAGTTTCATACAACAACACCTTCCTAGACAGGTAATGCTTTGCTTTACCTTGACGATAGCATGATATGTAGGTAATTAGACATTGTCGAGAAGCTGGTGTGAAAAAAAAATTGTATGGCATCTGTTTGTCGATAACTTCACCTCAAGTTAAAAAAGAATGTACATTGAAATGTCAATACAGGGTTATTCTGAGAGTACTATGTGTACTTGTCCTAATTAAACCATAACATACATACATACATACATTCACACACTCACACCCCTGCACTAGGATTTCCTGATAACCCGAAACTTTACTTTTTTTTAGTATCTGTTTAATTAACATGATCCTTTTTACGTTTAGAAAATAAACTCTTCGTTTATTCATTGTTTTAGTCGTTTATCGATTGAAAAAAAACTTGTATTATGTACATCCTAATTTCTAAAAAAACTAATAGTAAATACTTAGGTATTTTTTTAATATTCTCTGATGAAAACATAATAGGTACCAACTTATCTGCGATTTGAATATTCCACGCAGAAGGCCTTGTAAAGAACAACGTAAACAATTCTGACTAACCCCTTTGCAATAATATTTACCTTTTTCACATTCCAAGAAGGCTACTATATGATATTTATTGAAATTAATTAAATAGATTATATTTAGGTACAACTCAAAAAAATCATAGCAAGCATCCAAATTAGCGTTTGTTTTCAAAATTATCTTTTGTTTATTTTCTTACGCCCATTTTTATTTCAAAAAGAGAGCGTTTTACTTATTTTAATGTTCCAATAAATTTAACCTTCTTTAACTTTTATGTTTTGTTAGAGTAACTATCATAGTATTAGTAGATATTAAAAACTTTGTTTTACTGTACGTTTCGGTATCTTTACGTTACAAGGTTCTACGCCCCTTGTAAACTGAAGAGAATAGTAGGTACCTACCTATTGCTTTGTTATAGTTAAGAAATATTGAAATGTATTGAGCTTGGCTTTTGGCTTGGCGCAGAAACCATATTCTAAATTACAAATAGCGATCATTAATGAATGATGATATAAATTTTAGCTCCTACTCTACTTACCGACCGAACAACAAGTCTAAAAAGTTATTGTCTTCAAAATAAACTATTGAGAACCACATAAACATGTCTACTTTTAAAACGGTAGCACTTTCCTCTGTAAATGTATGGTAGGTAATCGTAAATTTTACGATAGTAGGTACTTAATTATAAATAATTGATCAATTGCTAAGTACAAATTTGTAATTTGGAGTTTGTGTTCTGACAAGGTATTTATTTGGCAAAAATTTAGCCAGTTAATGAATTTATTTATCAATAAATAGCTGACACCTCCAAAACATCGTTTGTTTTGCGAATTTATAGAATTCCCTTGGGCTCAATTCCCACCGGGATGGCAGCGGTCTGCAGATCACTTTCAGAGTTAAACAATTTAAACATTTTCTACCTTATTAAAAAGTCCGGACCCGGCCCTACAATACTGATATTTTAAGTAGGTATGTAGTTATTGTTTAAAATTGTTTTACACTGAAAGTTCTCAGCCAGTCGCTGGCAATCCTAGTGGGAATTGAGCCTTAGCGATAAATTTCTGTTTGATTTTTAAGGTCTTGAACTTAAGTCACAAATTTCATTCCAATGGGTTCTGTAGTTTTAGCGTGAAAGAGACTCATCTCTGAATAAAATTTTGCATTTCTAAGGATTATATCTACATAAGTAGTAGGTAGGTACTTATGTAGATACTATATTATATTTGCTTGTATCATATAAAGTTCCTGGTTCACCTAAATGTTTTGTATATTTGAGTTTAATTTAACCATTCTTTGTATAATTGAGGAATTGTAAGTTTATGAATTTTGACATTCATATTTAGGTATCCCTAATTTGTGAAGTATCTAACGGACGTAAAAAGAGTTAATGCATTCATGAAATTCAAGGTCCTGAGATAGCCTAAATTACGGCAGAAATGATTATTATGTAGGCCGTCAATTGATTTCTGAACAAATTTACGAGGAAAAACATCGGGAGTAGAAATCAAATCTCATTTTTATCAAAATTCTTATTTTATATGCAAACTCAATATTCCCACACTTTACTTACAAGATAAAAACCCTCATAACTCTGAAAATAAGAATTATCAATTTATCATGCAAGACATTTTATCAGTCAAATCCTTTTTTATTACAATAAGCCAATTATTTTATTATTTTACTTATGTATAATTATTATATGCTTAAAAAACAAAAGAAAAAAAATACGTTAACCTCAAACCGACACCGTTTCAAACAAAACAGGCAACGATCATTAGGTCGTCGACCGTTTTGCTCACAGATTTATCAGAGAGACTTTGCTTGTATACAAAGTTCCGATGCACTTCTTTTTCTTCTTAATGTGTCACTAGTTCTTTTAAACCAGTAAGGTGAAAGGATTTTAGGTAAAGGGCTCCTTTATGCACATGTTTCGAACTTTTTGGGTTTTATGACATGCCGGTTTCCTTACGATGTTTTCCTTCACCGTTAAGCATGTGTTACGGTGAAGGAAACAAACATAGTGTTGAGGTAACAAACACAAAAAAAAAACAACCGTATCGTGAACTCCTCCTGTTCAAGTCGCTTGAAACTAAAACAGATTTTACTAAACAATATAGGTATCCTTAAACAACTACTGCGGCCATTTCATTTCTGACATGAATGCAGCTCGTCTCGACGTCCGCGCTATCATTGAGGTGGTGTCTGCAGAACTCTATGATCCTGTCACAAGCCTCCAGGAGTACTTCCTCCGGAACTGTCAGGACTATGCGCATGAAGCCGGTATAGTTGAAGCACTAAAACAAATAATGACCTAATATATTTTTATTATTTTGACGACACGGTTGGTTGGGTGGGCACACCAGCTTATACGATACTTCTACACAGTGACTACGAAGCTGCTAGACGGCTTCTACGAAACCTCTGCGTAGTGTCTACGAAAGTGCTACATAGCTTCTACGAAACCTCTGCGTAGCGTCTACGAAAGTGCTACATAGCTTCTACGAATCCTCTACGCAGCATCTACGAAACTGCTATACGGCTTCTACGAAACCTCTGCGTAGCATCGACGAATCTGCTACACGTTCTACGAATCGTTTACAAATCTGCTACGTACGGTTTCTACGAAACCTGTAGAGGTTTCGTAGAAACCGTACGTAGCAGATTTGTACGCATGTAGATATGTACGCAGCATCTACGAAACTGCTACACGTTCTACGAATCCTCTACACACCAGTCTACAAAACTGGTACGTACGGGTTCTACGGAACCTATACCCAGCATCGAGGATACTGCTACCCAACGTTACCCCTCATTATTTAATAACGTGATAGACAAAACATTTACATAAATCTACAAAAAGCTATTTTGCTGCATAACAAACTTATTTTTTTTTTTTAAACTTGCTATTTTTAAACTCAGCAGCCATTGCTGCCAAATAAATTGGGTACGTAGCTAACAAGTTTTTAATTGTAATAGTAAAGTTATTTTACGAAAACCTACATCCTAATAAATCTATGGAACTATGGTTCAACCTTTAACACATTTTTATTTATGTATATTACATAATTTATAATATTTGTGTAGGATAATAATCATTCCTTAATAAAATCTGTTCTTCGTGCACTACGCATGCAACTGTCCACAATACACAAAGGTTTAGCTGGAAGATAATGCTACATAGCATTAAGTTCGCCTTTGTACCTACTATTTGTTAAGAGCAGAACACCAGCGCTGCAGCGTGCTGCCAGTACGCTGCAGCATTAAAGCTGAGCTATGTCCCCATTGTATGGAGGACTCTTTTTTGTTGTAATTTGACCTTTTTTGTTCATTTATTTTTCCATCACAATTTTTTTTAAGTATTTTCTATCTATCTATCTATTTTTATTTGTTCTTTCCAAAACCATTTAATTTCAGTTCCATTGACTCGCAAACTTATTCTTGTAGAAGAATAAATTTGTATTAATAATACACACCTGTCCCGGAATACATAGAACCGACTGCTCCAAACACATTTGTTTTATGAATTGTAGTTCATTTGTGAATTCGGGAAACAGAGACATTTTGATTTCCACCATCATATACATGGAACCTTGAGGCATTATGGGGTGCAGACCAGGCGCTTTTACCAACTCCCTGCACGCAGTTCGAGCTTGATTCTGAAAAAGGACACATAAATAGCATAAGTTTTACAATTGTAATACCTAGTTAGGCTGATTGTATTCACCTATGCGTGCGTATCATCATAGTGTAGGTATCTACTTTTTTTTATTGGGGGACAGGCAGGAAGAAAATAGAACTGACATATAACTTTTTCAATAGTTCAATAGTATTTATTGGTAAAATAATTATTGCAAGTCAATTAATAAAACTTCCATCTGTCACCCTTAAAACAGATAGAACTTTTTTGGCCCATCTGTCCCCTTAGGGCAGGGTTTCTTAACCTGGGGTCCATGGACCCCTAGGGGGTCCGTAGCATGTGTACCAGGGGTCCGCAGTAGGTCAGTTAAAAAACCGTCACAAAACATGAGTTAATTGAACAAAGACTAAACTGGGCATGGTTTCATAGCAGCGCGTTTCATGTTTGTTTCTGATTGTTAATTTAAGTGTAGTGCTATTATTACTACCAACTAATAAAAGTGATTTTTCAATATAAATTGGCTTGTTTTCTTTACTTATGATCAAGATATTCTTTGATAGGGGTCCATGGAATTATTTATATTGTGAAAGTGGTCCGTGACTGCAAAAAGGTTAAGAAACCCTGCCTTAGGGTGACAGAGCAGGGTGACAGATGGGAATAATTCACAATAATAACTAATGAAATTACAGTAGGAATTTCGATACTGATAAATCTCAAAGTGGAAGTGGAACGCCGTAGCAGCGTAGCAACGGCCTGTAATTAAAAGTCCTGTGTAGCACTGATTTGGTTATGGGCAAGCGTGATATTTTACCATTAGGGGAGCGGCTAGCGCGTCTCGATTATTTTTTACGTATTCTTTTATATCTAGTTACCTAGTTAAGTGCACGAAAGGAGTCTTTTCGAGGTGCACTTGAAATCCTTTCACCACCCTGGTTCGAAAGAACTAGTGACACGATAAGAAGAAAACCTAGTTAAAAAGTTACAATTAAGTTTGCATTTTAAATTATTAAAAGTTAATAGCAAATATCGGCAGAGTTTGCTATTTTTAGTTAATTTGTATATCTTATAAATATCTCAATTTTGAGATCCTGCTACAGCCGTTAACAGCTGAAGCCCGATCACAAAATTTCACGTAAACGTTATCGTAGCGTTTCCGTCACCGAGAAGTCAACAGTTTGTATGACGTTTTGAGAAATAATCGAGCAAACTGTTAACGTCTCGGCGACACGGACATGCTACGATAACGTTAACGCAAAATTTTGTGATCGGTCCACTGCTCTCTTTCTAAAAAGAGGTAATTAAAAGTAAAGGAAAACAATAAAATATCATACATATTAAAGTTTTGCTATCTCCATACCTCAATGAACATCATCATGTCTGTAAAATAGCTGTGTGTAGCGCATTTCAGTATCCGCGGCAACGCCCGCTGTATGAGTGTGTTAGCACCAAGAATCCGACTCGACATATTGAAGATCGCTTTCCGTACGTCTTTGTTTATGACACCGTTACGATCGTGTAGAATGACCCAACCCAGGCGCCAACCGGGAATTAGGAACCTAGGGTGATTAAAGAATATTGTTATAGGGATTTCGCATAGGTACCATAGCTTAGACCGAGAAGTCTTTAAATAGAACTGTACAAACAGCTTAGTTCTTAATTAAATTAGAAAGGATCTGTATTTTAATCACATGGTGTAAACTTAGTAGGTATTAAGATCTTTTTTGGAAAATAAACATATTATTTATTCATTTAGTAAGAGTAAAACCGGGTTAGAAGCCTCAGATGGGTAGGTGTCCTTTTTCCTAAAGACATTACTTTCGAGAATCAAATGCATGTACTAATAATACATAGGTAGGTAAAGTATGAACCCTAAACTTTTAACTATTATAACTTTCATTTAATGTACCTACCTACAAATGTATTGTCGGATACCAATCCTTCTGGGGCATATATCCTGGTTTAACCCTAATTTTCATAAAATGTAGAGATATTTCAGATTAAAAATGGACGCCCCTCACTCACGCGATCAGTCTATGAAAGGGATTTTTTATGGCGGTGATATTGTAGGGTAAGAATTCACACATTCTTACACTGAAAGATCTCTACGATTGCGTTGCTATCTCACTCGCACATTTGGGAAGGTTGGGAGGAACAGTTTTTCCCAATTTCCTTCGCTTTGGCTATTTTTTTTCTATAAATAAAAATATACAAAACATTTCGTGAGTAAATTATGACTCCAAAAATATTACCATCCTTTTTCCAAGATTTTCATTAGGTAGGTACTTAACACATTTATAAGTCGTGAAAATTCTTATAATAAATAGCTACTTATAAAAAATGTTCAAGTGGGTCGTACCCATTTGCATTTGATGCTATTGATCTCGAAAAAAAATGTTATTTTATTGTATATTTTCGTACAATTTTTTTTTAATAACACTGGTCGGTAAAACAATCAGGTACCTTTTTGTAAGACCACTACACGCGAAAACTGGAACATCCTTGGAAAGTGACGCAATAGGCACGAACTCTTGGTCTGAGAACACGAAGGATTCGTAGATCTCATCAGCAATTATAGGCAGGCGGTTCCTGGAGGCGATCTCGAGAATTTCCCTCAAGTGAGCTTTGCTGTACACGGAGCCACAGGGGTTAGATGGGTTGTTTACCACTATGGCTACCGTGTTGTCGTCGATTTGACTCTCCAAAGATATTAAATCCACCTTCCAGCTGTCTTTTGGCTGAAATATAATAAAAAGGTTGTTACAAATTTGAGTTTTTTAAAATTAAAATAGATAGGGTTTGATTTCTTAGTCGACTGCCAAGGAAGGGGATATTATGTACTTATGACACAAGTTGATGGCGACATAAATTTGGTGTTTTATTGCAATTTAGTATTTTGAGCTAATTTTGAAAATTTCGTGGTGTATTATATTATTGCACGCGACTGTAACTAATAATGGCAAAAAAATAACAGATAACCTACTTTTTTTTTGTAAATATTTACAAAGAATAGGTACATAGAAAACACCCAGGCATAGGACAAACACCAATTTTCATCACACAAAAGTCCTCGAGCGGGAATCGAACCCGCGATATGAATTTCTATGCCAGGTTTGAGAATTGATGGTGGTGACAAAATTTTAGGTAGGTCCTATCTACGGATGAAATAAATATAATTTATATGGATCTGTAAAATAAGTTCTTAATCAAGTAGGCGTATTAGGTTAACTAAAGGATTGCATATCCTGGCGACGGCGGATCTTCAACACTACTGTAATTTCAGCCCATTAAACGTATTAAAATCCACAGCTAAAGTGTACCTACTTCCTTATTCGTACACTCTCATAATAATTTATTCAAATATTAGTTTCCATACTTTGACTTCCAATTTGTACACTTTGGTCTTTATAGTTGGAGTTGAAATACAGGGTGGGCCATGAATTAGTTATAAATAAAGTAATAAATGGGTGAAGAATTTCAAAGAAAAAACGGCAGCGACATTAAATTTGTAGCAAATCGACGGTCCACGGACTTATGTGAAGAGAACGTGTAGGAAATTATGCTTCAATTCGACGCGATCCCGAGCTCGTTTCGAAGAATCCATGGTCAAGATGTGTGAAAAGTGGATATTACTTTTACAAAGTAAATTCCCATCTATTGGCTATCTTTTGTAACATTTTTAAAAACTCATGTGGATTTTTTTTATAATTTTTTTTAATGTTAACTAATTAATGGCCCACCCTGTAGAAAAAAATTGGCAGAAAGACAGTCATTGGAGGAAGTAACCCCCATTGCGTGTAGGTGCAACTCGAACTTGACCATTTTAATTGAGCCATTATGATAGTAAGTCAACAAATTGAAGGTGCAATGACGATAATTTTATTCTGCGAAGTAAAATTGACCTTACTAGTAAAAAGTAATTACCTAAGTGGTTTGGTATTCAATTCTCCTGAGTAATGGACAAAAAACAAATTATGTAGTTTGATTCATAGTAAATTTATAAACGGCTGATAATAATTTATGGAAAATCTTATTCCTAGCTGTTTTTACCATTCGCCACTAAATTGAGGTGCCTAGATTATGACGCTTTTTATTTCTGCGAACCGTATAATCTACTTGGTAAAACATTATAATCGCCTTTAATATGTTTCAATTTCTATCAATCAAATCACGTTCCATAGATAAATACTTATATAAATATTTCAGCATATAAAGTAGTCTTTAAATAAAAAGCACGTGACGGACGGACGGTAGATACACGGACATATTGTACATAAAAAGGTTTCTTGTCGGACTCGAAATTCTAAAAGGCAACAAATTAGCGAATTGTTATTTTTCTATCAAGTCGGTTATAAATTATGTAAAATAATTCAAAGTGGCGTCGCTTCTCACTATCTCACGTGTTCCTTGATTAACAAATCTATTGTTGATTTATTTTGAAGAAAAACTGAATAAATTATTCACATTAGGTATAACATGTGGTAAGGTAGGTAATGGAATATAAGGTCAAAATACATGCATAAGCAAGCACATATGACTTATGCCCACTAACACCAATCCTAACTTAAGCAATTATTTATTAAGAGCTTATAGTCTAAGATCCCGCTGCAGGATCACTACGTTCATCGAGTAGGCGCTTGGAACCTATTTTGTTCATAAATGTATGAGTGGGAGTGTATAATACATCTACCAGGGTGCCTATCAAAGGCCTACTACTAGAAACCCGCGCGCCGTTATCCCCCTCGCACATATTTTGTACATTTTTGAATATAGGTAAATATTGAGTATAAATTTCAAAAAAGTGTTTTTTATTTCTAAACTAATGAATTTTTGTATTTTTATGCAAATGGGAAACCTTTTTGCAGTGGATGGGTGGGAACAACCCAATTAACTAATAAAATACTTGTATATTTGACCTTTATGGTCTCCTTCTTATTCTTTTAAATAAGAAATTCATAATAATGTATTACTTTATGTACCTACTCAACTTGTTTAAAATAAGAAGTTATAGAAATATCCATGTTTCGTCGACGCAAATAAAAATACATCTAAAAATCTCGTTCTGCGCTAGTCCGAGACACAAGACGAGACACAATACATTAATTTATTATTATTATATTACAAGAGATGCTGCGACAGTTTGATATCTCGTTCCGAGAAAAAAATGAGAATAGAAATACCTAGTAAATTAGTTGTACCTATTTATTGCTTGCTCATTGTTGTTTATTAAAATGCTATAAAAAACAATATGTATGGAATTACTGGACTGCTGCAAACTGAATGCAAACCCCTGTCGGGCTGACGGTATACGGTACGGACCCCTGCGCAGTCGGGTAAAGTAACTAGGTTGAGCTGAACGGGGTAACAACGTTTAGGCTCCCTTAGGGTTTAAGAGTCCGGTGTCGTAATAAAGGCCATCTGAGTCTATTCGAAAAAAAACAAAAAAAAATGTTTTGGCTGCCAATTGAAGGGCACAACGCTTGTTGCTCTTCTATATGCTCCACCTATTTTTATAAAAAAAAACTAATTACAGCAAAATGGTAAAGTTCAACCTTAATCAGTTCATGATACGTATTTAATTTTTATGTAGGTTAGTATATTTTACGCGAATAAAAAAATACTCGTCTAAGATGTTGTTACGGATCTGTGTAGCACAAAAATGTAAATTCTTTTGTATGCTCTTTGCGTAAGTTTTTTAAAATATGAATTTAAAGTCAGAAGGGTTTCCCAACGTTCGATGGGGCGCAAAGCATCCTCAGCATCAAGCTGATGGATCGAATCCGAAAAACATAGCTAATTATAATTGCCAATGCTCGAATGCTGCCAAGTTCAAGTGGGATTGGACAGTTTACGTATACCACGTCGAGCGCTCTTTGGACCAAGCTGGCCATTGAGTGGAGCCCTGAAACATCACGTGAAAACGGCAGAAGAGAAAAGAAGATAGCGGGACGAGCTCACCACATTTCGGCCGGGCTGGACCAGACAAGATACAGGGAAGTATAGAGAATGGGGGAAGACCTATGCCAGTGGGTCAGTGAGGGCTTATAAAAATAATAATATATTTTGCCGCGCGCTGAATTTTTATCTACGGCGCATCTTCTATTAAAAGATAACAGCTAAAACCAGTTGAATCAACTTACCATCAAATTATAATACTTGATTTCAATACCCAAGCCTTCTCCCAACGTTTTATGAATGGCGTATCCTGGTCTTGGGACCAGAATGTTTTGTCCCGCCTCCGCGAGGGTTGTGACCACGATATCGATGGCATGGGAGCACCCGCTGCTGATGATGACGTCATCGGGATTGATCACCCCTTGACGCCTACTGTACTCTGCCACAGCCTTCCTAGCTTCATAGTGCCCCATAAGAGGTCCGTAGCTTCGGCTCTCCTTCAGATCGATACTGTCTCGTACAGCGTTTAGAACTTCTGATGGTGGTTCCAAGTTTCCAAAGCATGTAGGGTCGCCTGTGAATAAAAACTAAATGTATAAATTGATTTAACATACCTCAGATAATCACTTTCAACTTTTCTCAATAATTATTTTTTATTTATATTCTATAATAAACCCTTCGTAATTAAATAATAAAAGTTTGTGGGGTGAAAAAAAAAAAAAAAAAAAGGCTTCCGTTGAATGTTTCTTTGGTGCGAAATTACTTAGTTGTTAGATTTTTAGAGAAATAAAATATAAAGAAATAACTATCCAATGCTTTTTAAATTACGGCGCTCTTTCAAAAAGTAGGGTATCTATCCCGGTTTTAGTCTATGTGTGTTATGTATCCATCGTATAACGTATATCTCTCGTTTTCGGAAATTATTGTCTGTTGTAAATCCTTTACAATAAAATCTCGAATTCCCAATACGATAAAGGACGATTCACATATGGCGGAGCGCAGCGCAGTGCATTTTTCACTGTCAAACTATTATCAACATTGTCCGCATTTAAATAATATCCTTTATCAAATAATACAACAATTAGCTTCAATGCTCGATTGTTGTGATAATCGATATTGGATTTAATTTCAAAGAGGACAATATCGATAAAGTTTGACAGTGATAAATGCTCTGCGTTGCGCTGCTTCATAAGTGCGCCGCCCTAAGTGACGCGAGTCGCGTGCACTTCACCGCTTGGCCTTGAAGCGAAGGACCGGGGCGGGGCAGTAGCGGTCCGGACAATAGCCGCTTATCATTGTTCTTAGCCTGGGCTGGCCTTTGAGTTTTAGTTACAGTAATTTTGTTCGAACCCGTACTGCTATAGTTTTTCAGCCCGAATGTCTGCCGAAAATTAGTTATACGTAGTAATACCCAATTAAAAATGGATATATTTTATTTCTATTGAAGGGGTGTCTGAAAAAGTTATGTCCTATTTAACGACACCACCTTCTTTGAAGTTATTATTTTAAATATTCTTTAAGATTACTAATTTATGCGCACCATTAGGTATTACATATATGTATGTATATTATTTAAGATTTATATTATTAGTCTACGCATAATAATAAAAAAATCAGCTCAGATGCGATCGAACCAGTTCGTCGACTCCAAAATTCTGATTTTATAATTACAAGTAGGTAGGTAGGTACCTAATAAAGTTATCCTAACAAATCGTAGACAGACCCTCTTACTTTTTTTAAATCATCGTAAAACAAGTTATGGGAGTTTTGGCGGGAACATGAAAAATGGCGCATTGGCGGCATTAAATTAATTGACAAAACTTGTATAACTTTGAGTGTATAAGTGTAAAAACGGTGGTTTTTTATCCATTATGTGCTCGTGAACGTGTATGAGTGTTGGTGAATAGTGTAATGCTGTAAAGCGTGACTTTTCGTGTTGCCTCCAAAACTCCATAGAAGCCTCTAGTAAAGTCGCAACCACCACTACTTTACAGGGGCATGACTTGACTTAACGACTCTGACACTTATGTATGACAAAATAATCTCTCCAATTACTTGACACTGGCTATATACCTTTGATGTGAAGCCAAAACCGAAGAACTTAGGTTCTTCGAAAGAAAAAAAAAACAAGTTATTTTGTAAGATATACTCTACAGGTGAATACTCTCGAACGCCCTCTGAGGGCTTAATCTAAACTTTTTTTTTTTTTTTTACTTAAACATTCACACACTCGCACCCCTGCACTAGGATTCCCTGTGTCGCAGGTGGCATGGACACATACAAGACATCACAACATCCTAGACCCGAGAACAAACATTTGTGTTCGTCACGAATATATGCCCCGGCCGGGGATCGAACCCGGAACACCAAGCGACAGGGGGACAACCCTGTCTACAATTCGTAGACAGGGTCACTACCAACTAAGCCACGGTGACGTCAAACGCTTATACTTAATTATGAAAAAAAAATTGTTAATAAGAACTGCATTTGAAAATAACAGAAAAAGTGTTAGTATTTTTAAAATAAATAATAATTAAATTAAAGTAACTTTTTTGGCATATATCGATCCTGTAGATACTTGATAGATAACAAACAAATACTGTAAAAAATACTAAAAAGTTATTACGAGAAAAACGAAGTCCAGTCCACGCAAAACTATGTATGTTGAGCGAATCAATAGGTTGGAGATAGGTACGAGAAGGTAGTATTTACATGAGCAAGAAGTACCTAATATCTACTCAATTAACAATTTATGCAACACTAGCTGACGCCCGCGAATTCGGCGTTGCGTTGCGAATAACAAAATTGCTTTTTCTTAGTACGTGCCTACACATCTTCACGAACCTCGAAAAAGTCTACGTTTAGTGATTTGACCTATGCAATCTGTCAGTCAGTCAGGACCAAGCCTAATTGTTTTTTTCCAAATGGAACTTTTATTTGGAAAATTACGTTCATTTTCTCTCGCGCATTTTCATCTGCATTGTTATCCGATTACCGACAGGAAAGGAACAAAATCCCAAAGAGCTTATGAAGATAGGAGGATGGATGATTAAATACTGGACTTACATTCGGTATGGATATTTAGGTATTATATGGATTTAATCTTAGAGCTGGAAATGTCATTATACTACTTTTTATTCCGTTAAGCTAACGAAGGCAGCAACAGTAGGATAATAAAATGCCCTAATAAAAAAAATAAGTCTTACCAACACAACGCCAGATATTTTATCGCAATGCAGTAATGTGTAATACTGTGTTCCGGTTTGAAGGGCATTGTATCTAGTGAAGTTACTATTTTTTCAAGAAGAACCACTAAAACGTTTCAAAGTGGACGAGCGAAAAGGCAGTGTTGCAACAATGCTATGGCGTCGGCATATGTGAATCAAAGTTCTGTGTAGCACATAGTTTTTCCGCAAACCTAGACACGCGAATGTAACTCTCATTTTAACGATTTTTTTTTATGGGTGAAGGGTTACACATCCATTTTTTTATTAGGTACCGAAAACACTTAAATGGGCAATGTGGAAGGGGTATTACGTTGTATCTGCTCAATCAGATTTTTTTTACAATATGACCGAGTAACTGCTGCGCCCGAGCTGAACTGCAGCGAGTTGCGAGTCAGCTAGGTTTAATTAAATTTGCCAGACGATGAATGAAACTTAAATTATTATCAATGATGGGTACCTTCTGACGCAAGGTCAAAAGAAAACGATTGAAGACAACATTTGTCCAAATTATGGAAAAAAATCGACTTAATTTTTTCAATTTTTTTGATAATCTAAGTATGTTCAGTAACGGCAACTGATTATGCATATTTTTTTCTGGTAATTAAAAACTTGCGGTGTTTATTAATTAAATAAATAATGAACTTACCAACGGAAAGTGGAATGTAAGATTTATTCGGGTTCGGCTTTAGCTTCATGTCCTCTATAATGTCTCGTATGGGGTTGAGGGTGTTTCGAGCCAAACCCGAGACCCGCACGTTCCACGGGCGAGCGCTGCGCGAGTATCGAGACATCTGTACTACTGCTCAAATAAACTAGCAATAAGATGTTATTTTATGAGTCCGCTCTTTTGTAGTCACTCTTAGAAGGGTAATAGCGCCAATTGTTGTCAAGGCAACGATTAGCCAGTAGCCAATGTTAAAATTGATTATTCTACGATTACCTACCTATATAAAAGTTAATACATATAGATGCAATTTTTTAACAAGTTACATAGAATGCTATTTATATAGCTAGTTTGTATGGAGTTAGCATACTTACTTAAACCTCTAAACCTATTAACAAAATACATTTTATGTACATACAAGCCTAACGACATGATGACTGGCTTCGTTCACTTAGTGAACTGTTTCTACCAATTAAGTTACTACCATTAAATACCAAAGAAGAGTATATTCACTAACTAAACAGCTAAACACTATCTCTATGAATAAAGGGCGAGCTTTAAGCTCTAGGGGGTAGTTTGCTCCGGAAGTTGAAGCCAGGGTGAAGAGAAAACTTCGACCTTATCTACCTTCCAAGGGTCATGTCAAATTATATCAAATGCATGCTTGTGGTCATCATATGCATGTCAGGCATCAGTTACTATGTGTCAGTGTCAATGTCAGCCTAGCCTTGAATTAGGAGCTCAGTATCCTGATTTTTCAGAATCAGTGCATTCTAAAAATCAATTAAAATATGAGAATTCTTAATCCTTACCTCCATATAGCTAAATATTTATATCCTTGGCCTAAAAATATAAGATATTACTCAAAAGAAGCCACTTCAAATGACGGCACAGTCGATTACTGTGCGAAAATAGTAAGGTAAGTTTTCCATTTACACAAAACGTGCAATAAATTACGCGCAAACATTATGAAGATACGTTTTTTTGAGCTCCTGACAGATTCTGGTACTTCGTATTTGTTTTACAGATAGACAGCATGACTATGAGAATTTCTTGGCAACTCTTCTCATGACTAAAGCCATTCGCACTCCAGCGATGGTCGTAAGAGCATTCAACGTGGAAATCGCTCGCATACAAGATCAGACCACAGATGCTCAAACAGCCGCGTTCAGGCTACAATTCTGGCAAGATACGCTCAAAGACATTTACAAGAATGACCAAACATTACAGAATATACCTGCAAATCCTATAGCACAAGAGTTATTCAAGGTATCTTACTGCTTTGCTCTATAATGTGTAATCCAACACATAGGGTTACCTAGATGCTCGTTAAATATTGATGAGCCAGTGGCTGACTCTGGTTTCTTGAGTTTTTAAACACCCCTGAAGATCTCCTTGGATTTACAACTACAACTTCAATTTTATAACCAGCCTGATATGAAAAAAAAAAAATTGCTTTGCCTAAAAAAATTTAAAGAATGACAAAACAAGCTTACTTAGGGGTACTACTACTTATCCTATTTTTAGATCTGCTGTTGTTATTCTCTGCCTCGAAGGCACCTAGAAAGGCTTGTCTCATCAAGGAATGGCCTGCTCAAAACAAAATACTTCCGTTCCTTGGAAGATTTAGAGAGATATGCAGAAGATGCTGTTTCTTCAATATACTACCTTGTTCTGAAAGTAGCTGGTGTTGAGAACATTCATGCTGATCATGTGGCTTCACACTTAGGCAAAGCTCAGGGCATTGCTAACATACTCAGGTACTAGAATAACTAGGCAATTATAATAATAAAATTCCAGATGCTAAGTTGAATAGATGTTTGTTACTCAATCATGCCAAAACTACTGAACTGATTGGACTGAATTTTGCAAACAGGGCCTGGAAAAGCTTCTACCCCAAAACTATGCAGGCAAATCTATAGTCTCATTAAAATGTGTAAAACAAATTAATTCCAGGTCAATTCACATTTCAAACCATCATAAAATGGTTTCATTACCAATGGATTTATTGATGAATAATAAAGTGAGCCAGGAAAACGTGCTGAGGGGAGTTGATGATGAAAACATGAGAAACGTTGCATTTGCCGTGGCTAGCCAAGCCAACAGTCACTTGCAAAAGGTAGGTTAATTAAGTACAGTTTCTTTTCCTTACCAACCTATAAAAAAACATTTCGCGACCTATAGGTACCTACAGTTTATTTTCCTCACCAACCTAATAAAATAAGGTGCAGGTTTTCAATTTATTTGTACTTTTTTATGGTAATGAGACTACCTTCAATACCTTTTTATTCTCAACATGTTATGGAATTAGAAACAAGTTATGGGCTCAACAACCTTGATTTTTAGAAGTTTATTTTTGTTCCAGGCAAGAAGCATCAGCGTGCCAAAGTCAGCTAAACAGATATTCCTACCTGCTGTAGCAGTAAACGCTTATTTGACAAAGCTGCAACAATGCAACTTCAATATGTTTGACAAATCTCTACATTTGGGAAATGCTACACTTCCGTTTTCTTTATACTACAATAGGTTTCTAAATAAGTACTGAAACATAGATCAAGTAGAATGTTTTTAGTCAATAAATTATTAGTTAAAACTTTGTAAATTTTTTGACACTGGATCTAATTCTAATTATAAACAGCGAAAAAACTAAACCTAAAAAATATATTCTAAACCGCCTGCACTGGCTTCCTGTTGGAGGGTGCATCATGCATTGCCTAGTTGGAAGGTTTTTGTATCAGTTAGTAACGAAAAAATTGAATAAAACAAATATTATTTTATATAAATAAATTGCACAGTTTACTTTTAAGCTTCATGCAAATAAATAGTTTATAACAATGAGATTCATTCAAGCAATTATTTCATGTTTGGCAACTTGAGTACCTAATAGTACACTTATTTCATACAATAGCCACTAACAAACTACAAGCAGAAGGGACCTACTTCAATATCTTTCTTATGTAGCCTAACTTGATTATACAGATTATTTCCTTGTTTAAAAAAAAAGTGAATGGTTTCTTATAGATAGGGACAACTTCAAAAATCAATGATTATATCAAAAATACAACTGCTTAAAAATTACAGCAAATCCTCACAACTTTGGTAAGCAAATCCTTAGAGATCTTTGGTTAGCTAGAATTTTATCAGTAGAGAAATGTTAATCTATATTGCATAAACAAATAACCCTTAAGGTATGTACT
Source organism: Lobophora halterata (assembly GCA_932526365.1). Classification (NCBI taxonomy): domain Eukaryota; kingdom Metazoa; phylum Arthropoda; class Insecta; order Lepidoptera; family Geometridae; genus Lobophora; species Lobophora halterata. The sequence goes on along the minus strand of OW052001.1, from coordinate 8,180,175 downwards.
AGCATCTAAAACCTAAAATAAGTAGCAGTGCTCATACTCCTAAAATGTCTTATACTTATGAAATCATAGTTCAAAACCTTTATAAGATCAGCTGAAAAAAATATCTCAAAATACTTTAATACGAGTATTAATGATTGAATAAGTGTAAACACAGCCAATCAGTACAATAACACTAATTTTGGAATGTAAAGTTCACAATGATACAAATACAGATACTTAGGTCTATTTAAAAAAAAGCTAATTTAAGTACTATGGTATCAATCACAATGAGCTCTCTGCACAATAATAAGCTGCAATAGGGAGTAAAATACATTATTCAGACGGTGTTAAGTCTTTTTCAGGTTCTTCTTCAGTTAAAATCTGTTGTAGAATATCATAGATTGGTTCAAAGGCTTTTCTACAAGCTGCGTTGGTAGGAATGAGGTAGTCGGGCATGTCATAATGGCTTATAGTGCCGTCATTTTGTATGAAACCTTTATCTATAGTGACCATTTCTACTTTATTCATATTAGTGACCTTCTCTTTCAGCAATTGGTTAATTTTGGAGTTTTTTTCCCGAAGAGCATTTGGATGTTGGCCTCTGGGAAGTAGGCTCTGAAATTATGAAGATAAAGAATGCAGTCAATCACATAGCTAAATAACACTGAAGAATCAGATATGTCAAAACTAAGACGCCATCTCCACGCTCTCCACGATATATACCTACGTATACTCTCTATGAATGCGTCTCCACATGGCGATGTTATCGCTCATAGAGAGTATATGAAATATGTAGCACAATGATAATCCGCATTTCTCTTGCTTGTGGAGATGGCGCCTAATACAGTTGTTTGACTTTATTAATGGGTGAATACTTACGGGTAAAACTATGTAGGCACTTGGGTGTTTCTCCTTGATAGTTGCTACAATTTCTAGGATTCCCTCGCACACTTGTTCTGAAGAGGCCTCAACATTATTTGTTCCCACATGGACAACAAATACCTGTGATACAGTAAAAATTAATACCATTGGTTAAGGCCCCTGTGCGATTCTGCCTACCAACAGTGCTGGGTATTTTATAGTTTATTGAGCGACAGAGGAGAGTAGTACCAAGACTGGCCTGCGCAAGTTACTGGACTCCTCTCAACCTAACGTGTCAACAAGCACCCTGTTGGAACTGTGCTGTCATCAACCCAGGGTCCTGATCCGTTATTTTAAGGAGCTAGGATGGCTGGGACAGGGTTAAGTAAATATCAGGGGGTGGGGGGCAATGCACAATGCACCCTTCGACGGGAAGCCAGTGCACACCGCTGTACCCCTTTTTTAGAATGAGAATTAGTATTTATTGAGCTAGTGAAATTACTGGGCTTTCGAGAGTAGACTGTTAAAATGTTTCAAGGTGAAAGTAGTAGTGTTGCACCGGCCGATGTAATTGAGTCTTGTGTAGTATTATTTAAGTCACAGATGAATGCGATCTCTACCCATCATGAGAGCATTAAATTTGCCTCAGCACATTTCAAATTATTTGGTTAGTTACAAGACATATTCAGTAACATAATGTTCTTACCTTCGCTTCAACATGATCCAGTTCACCATTTTTTATACGCCATAAAACATTCTGTGTTTGATCATTGTGAATGCTAAAGTTGAGGCAGTGAAGAGGTGCAAACCACTGATTCCAGACTTCAGTGTGTTCCAAAGCTTGCAGTATTGAATCCCCAATAAATATGACATCAGCATCTTTCCCCTTGGCATCTGACAAAAATCTATTATGCTGCAAAAGAAAATTCGATGGCTTTTGAAGTCTTCACAAGGAAAATGGAAATTTGTTTTTGATTTCTAGCGAAAATTATGGAACTTGTTTTACCAACGAAGTAGTAGAAAATATAGGTAGGTAGGATGACTGACCCAACCCACCAAATTAGGAAACCCCAAATCATATTAAGACTTAGTAAAAGATCTTACAATACTGTTCCACCTTCCATCGCCCTCCGTGTCTTGTTGCGGAGCAGCTACAGAGCAGGGATTCATGATTCCAATATAGCCTGATAGCCCAAAAAATAACAGTTATTAGCCTTCACGTAAAAATTAGTGCGGAAAATTGAAAAATCTAAGTAATAGCGAACGGTCGGCTAAATAAGAAAATCTTTGGAGATGGCAAAATTCTGTCAAAAAAAAATCATTGAATTGGCTTGGAATTGGCGAATGAAACTTCGTGATCAAATTCATGGCGATGAATTATTACAAAACGAAAAACACAATCTTTTGGGGTTCCGTTTAAAAATACCATGTTACCCAATTGAGAAATTCATAATATTTTTAACAGAATTTGATTTTCTGATGATTTTTTAGCAACTTAAAATTCAGAAGGTTAACTAGGGATTATTGCACTTCATTTTAATAATATTTACCGTCGTTTCCATCTATGTATCTAATAATCTAAATATGTATGTACAAATCTAAATTAACCATAATTATTAATTAATTAATTTAATTTAATGTTAATAATAAAATTTTCTATAAAAGTGAATTGTTTTATTCTGTTTAAACCACTAAATCCCATGATATAATATATATTATTATTCAATAATCATCAGTTTCGAACACTAAATTCAATAGTACTTCTCACGCTTCGCCAATAATAGGCTTCTAAATGCATAAAAATTGGCTGCTGTCAAAATGACAGTTATGTCCGCAGAAATTCAAACCGTAGAAATGGCAAAAAAAAAAAGAAGAAATATAACCTAAAAATTCAAAAGTCCTACAGAACATCATCAAAAGTAGTAATAAATAATCCAACTTACGATTATCTTACCTAACTCCCGATTCCTGAATCAAATATTTTACCTACGACCTAATTGCAGCTAACGGACACAATGGAAAACGAATACAATCTTAGTACCGTAGAAAGTAAACACCGAAAAGAAAAGAAAGAGCTCCAAGCAAAAATTCAGGCACTGAAAAAGGCTGCAAAGAATGACAAGACCAAGAAGAAAGAACTCGCAGCTGAAATAATTCGATTGGAATCTGAATTAGATGCCAAACATCAGCAGGAACTTGAAGATTTTGTCCCACCCTCAGAAGGCCAAGATCATTCATCCGAGGAAACAATAGAATCAAATGAAACATCTGAAAGTACAAAACCTAAAATATCTAAAGCTCAAAAAAGGAGAGACAAGAAACTCCAGTTAGATAGAGAAAGAGAAGAACAAATTAAATTACAAGAGAAAGAAAACTTACACGGGCCTAGAAATAGAGAAATCCAAGCAATTACAACCAAACTGAAGGAAAGCAAATTGAAGATTTTCTCGATTCCATCTGATGGAGACTGTTTGTATAAAGCAGTTTCCCACCAGCTAGCATTGAAAAGAGAGCAGGTGATAACGGTGAGCGATCTGCGATCCAAAGTATCATGTTACATCAGAGAAAATAAGGATGATTTCATACCATTTATGAGCAATCCTGAAACATGTGACATGCTTTCTGAAGCCGAATTTGAAGGCTATTGTGATAAAATTAGGGATACAAAAGTGTGGGGTGGACAGTTAGAAATCAGAGCCTTGTCAAACTTATTTAAAAGTCCCATACATGTGATACAGGCTGAAGGACCAGAAAGTATTGTACAGGGGAGCGAGTTTGAAGGACCAGCTTTATTCATTACCTACCACAGGCATATGTATCAGCTGGGTGAACATTATAATTCAACATTAGGTCATGAGGATGGTGGAATTGAATGATTTTTATGCATTATTTTATTTTATTATATCAATAACATTTTGCCTGTATATGCCATGTTTACTGTATCACACATGATTGTAAATTTTGAATTAATTATAATTAATTCAAAATATATTCTCTCTAATATAATTTATCTAATTTATTATCTATATTTTGATATCTATAGCTACTTTAGTAGTTCAATTGTCTTCGATTAGTTATTGCTGCTAACATCAATAAAAATAATGTAGCACACTTTTACTTCCTTTTTGTAAGTAATTTAGAAACTATTCAGGTTTTTATGGACCAAAAACAAAAATAGTATTTGATTAAAGTAAATAATTTATTTTGCAAAACACCTAGTTAGTGTTAGACACTGAAAAACAAAATTGTAAGCCATTAAAAACTAACACTAACATTTAAGCTCCATTTTGAACTGGAGCTTCACCTGTTGGATTTTCTTCAGCATTATGCTTGTTTGGGTCATCTGGTTTCATCGCTGGGAACAGCAGAACCTCCTGCAATTAAAATAAAATGGCTAAGTATGTTTTGTACCACGCCTGTAGCATGCTTATAAGTCATTTAGGACTAAATAAATGCCTACTTGCACCAAACTGACAAAGATCCTAAGCAATTACTTTCCTCTCTCCGATCTAACTCGTCCAGATTCAGACCATAAAGATTTCCAAGCAAAGTATTTGCTTAGAAACCTTGTCAGTTTGATGCAAGTAGGCATAACAGTGGTGGAGTTTATAAGAAAAACATAGTGTCCACGCAGAGTCAAATACCGCCTACACTGTATTTGACTCTGCGTCAACACCATGTTTTGAAGGCGAGATCCTTGCAGAGAGAATCAACCTTGGCTAGTTGCAATGATACATTACCTTGATGTTATTAGAGTCAGTGAGGAACATGGTAAGTCTGTCGACGCCGAGTCCCCAGCCGGCAGTGGGCGGTAGGCCGTATTCGAGAGCCGTGCAAAAAGCTTCATCCGTAGGTGGAGTTTCGTCGTCGCCCGCCGCGCGGTCTTTCGCTTGTTGCTCAAATCGCTCGCGCTGAGTCGCTGGGTCATTCAGTTCAGTGTACGCGTTGCAGATTTCTTTCTTCATCACAAAGAGTTCAAATCTGGGAGAAAAGTTAATCATTGTTAAAATAAATTAGGTAACGTCATTAAAGCATGAATTAATTTAAATCTCCTACTTCTCTGCTTATATAATTAGCGGCACGTAAATCTAGCGCTGAACGATACGCGCGGGGGTTAATGCGCATTCTGCGGTTTCTGCGCAATAACGGCCAGAGCTTAAGTTTCGTGCCGCTACTTGTACTCATTATTACATAATTACTTCATCTACATCAAAGGTTGTGAACACTTTTCCGTTTTTTTTATGACTACATAAAGGTATTATATGGTATTATCAAGAATCATACCTCTCAGTCAACCCTGGGATGTCCCTGTGGTATTTGGAGAGTGGACTCATGATTTGAGGATGGTCCATTATGAATGTTGGGTTGACACATTTCTCCTCAATAAACTCACCAACTAATTTGTCAAGAAGCCTGGCCGTGGTTCTAGGCGCGGGGCATTCAACCTGCAATCATGAGAGATTGTAAAGGCAAATTATATTGCGCAGGCCGTGGCAAAAATAAGCATTTAAATTACACTAAAACTAGACAGCAATTGGATAATCCACCTTGTAAAAGGCATTCTTACCTCATGTTTCTGGCAAAGCTGACTAAGTTGCTCATTGGCTTCAGCACTGTCCAGCTTATCAGCTGGGGGGAACTTCACATTGAGAACCTTTTCTAGGGTTGCTATCATAGGCACTCTCGCAAACGGAGGAGTAAAGTCAATCTCCACTGGTTCACCTTCAGGCCCATCTGGGCGGTATTGCACCTATAAAAATTATTAACTAATGAGTTAGATAAACTGCCAACTTTCAAGATTTATCAAAATATTTCAAATTCCTGAGTAGCACTGTTTTGGTCATGGGCAGGCGTGATCTCTGACTAGGAAAGCGCCTAGGTGTTCATTTCTTTAGATAAAAAAAGTTTGTAGTAGTAAAAACTGTTTCATTTACTTTGTAGGATCCATGAATGCTTTTCACCATTCCTGAGAGCATTGTCTCAGTGATAGTGATCAAATCGTTGTAATCAGCATACGCCATGTAGAACTCACAAGTGGTGAACTCAGGGTTATGCGTCATATCAATGCCTTCATTACGGAACTGTCGTCCGATCTCATAAACTCTATCCAGACCTCCCACAACCAACATTTTGTGGTACAGTTCTGGTGCGATTCTCATGTACAGATCCATGTTTAAGTCGTTGTGATGTGTGATGAATGGTTTGGCTGTAGCTCCTCCAGGGATCATGTTCATCATTGGTGTTTCAATCTCTAAGAAACCCATGTTATCCAGGTAACGTCTTACATATGCAATAATTTTTGCTCTAGTGTAGAAGGTTTGTCTTACCTGAGAATAAAAAATCATCAACATTATAATATTGTACAGTTTGACTGTAGGTAATACGCTTAAGAGGAAATTAGTGACAGTGTAGGTTTCATTCATTGGTTCCAATTCTCTTTCTTTGCTCTAGATTTCTACAAAGTAACACCTAAGTCAATAAATTACTTTACAGAACAATAATTGTTTTAATAGTAATTGCTTCCAATGAACATTCCTATCAAGTGAATTTGGTTACCTAGTATTTTTTTTTTTATTTATCAGTTTAATTAACTTACACGTTCATTCAAAATGAGATCCAAATACCTCTTCCTGAATCTGGTTTCTTTGTCTTTGAGGCCAAAGTGCAAATGTGGCAGCATGTGCAGACACGGTGAAAGCAGTTTGATAGTTTTGGGAACTATTGATAGCTCCCCTTTCTTCGTCTTCCCTGGGTGCCCGACACAGCCTATGATATCACCGCGCCTTAACTTGTCTGTGTCATGGGCAAATTTATCTTCAGACTCATACATTTTAGCATTTGCCATCACCTAGAAAAAAATAATCAGACTTAAAGGTAATAATTGTGGAGCTATAGGTACTTATCTATATTCTTTTGCAAAGTTGTAGTGTCTAGTGACTGATAATTTTGATTATTATGCAACTAGCTGCTGCGTGCAACTTCGGCCATTGAAATCGTGATAAAAGTAGTCAATGCCCGTATCCACCTCCTATATGTAAGTGGACTCACCTTTCCACACATAAGACTCTTGTTAATCTTGTGTCGTAGTTAGCTAGTTGTGATGGATACAATGCTAAAATGTCTCACCTGAATCTTCACACCTTCAGCTCTCAAGTCATAAAATATGAGCTTAGCTCCAGATTCACGAATGGAGTGAACCCTGCCAGCCAAAGAGAGGGTGACATTTTCCAACACATCCCCACTTCCAAGGTTATTGTACTTTTCAATGAATTGTTCTAAAGAGCTTGTTACAGTGAACTTGTGAGGGTATGGATGCTCTTCACGAGGCCCTTCTTTGAGGGCGGCGACGGCAGCCGACCGTAATTTGTAATATTCATTGGGACTTATTTCCTCCTCCGCCTTGGAGGCCTTTTTTTCGGATGTAGGAACAGGCTGCTGAGATACTTTTTCCGCCTTTTCTTTTAGTTTCTGTTCGGCTTTTAACCGCCGTTTTAGCTCACTGAAACATACAAAGGGCGTAGAAATTCAATATTTTTATGGAAAAATAGTATATTTTAGAAATAAACCCACCCTTTGCTAGCAGCGGTAGACAGATTGGTGCACCGCTTGATGGACAATTCATTTCTTAGAGACAAGTTAGCGAGGGCTCGCAAACAATTCATTTTTACATTGATACTCACTTTTTTGATAGTTTTTCACTAGGGGCTTCGGCCATTTCAGTCAATTTTACCCGAGATACAGTTAAACTCTCCGAAAATAACCTAGGTAGGTACCTACTTAAAAATCGAGCGACACGTTTCGTCGTTTCACACATGATGTCGATTAGTGATGTCGAAACTCCCAATTTTTCATCGACAACGACATTAATTATGAAATACCGAACCCTAACACCATCATCATCAGATATTGTAGTTGCATATTTACAGTTTATTTTTCATTTTTACAGTTTATTTTACTTCAATGTCTCAACAATCGTTGTTGGACGGGACGGATTTGGAGAGCATGCGTCCGATGGTGTGTGCTGAACTCCTGATTGTTAAATTTAAATGAATGTTCATTTTACTATGAAAAACTAATCATATATTTTACTAAAACATTAAGTTTGGTTGACAATATGCACATTTATTTAGTAAAAAAAAGTAGCACAACTAGTATCGGTCTGACACACCATGCACGGTTAATCTTGCTATGAAACAAGGCACGGGTACAGAAAGGTTTATAAAAACTAAAACGGCAAACCTTTATTTTGATCTATATCCCTTGCCAGTAATCGAACCCGTTGATTTTGAATATATGTATTATCGACATAAAATAAAGTCTATATTTTCTAATGGCGCACATCTCTAGCTATAGCCACTGTCATGAGTGCAATCTGACAATTCTTTGAAATGTCAATGTCATGATTTTGAGCTAATTTTTTTTTTCGGATTGTTGATAATATGCAGTTGGCCGCAGATGACCGTTACTTTTTTCGGATGATTTTTTAATGCTGTTAGCCGCAGATGGCTGTTACTGCGCGTTATTGCGTCACCAGACTCTATTTTTACTGCGCTTTTGAGCTATACTTTTGGCAAGAATGAAAAGAAATAAAACATCTTCGGGCATAAATATACTCTGTCTTCAGCAAAGAACTTGTATACTATGTATCTAGAATGCCGACTCACACGAAAACCGCGAGCCGAAAGAGCTAGAACTAGTAAGGAGTGTGTCTCGTTCTGTAGGGTGACCATAATTTTTGAACTTTGAATATTTAATTGAGACATAAACAAGCAACCAAGGGAAAATTCAATCTGCTCATTATGACAGCAATGTTATATAAGTACATACGTTACTTTGCGTTATTTTTTTAACATTATATTCATAATCATAATCATAATCTTTATGGCAACAATGTACATAATGGTGATAGGTCTTAACTAAGATCACAAATAAGGTATGGCAAGTACATTGGCCCTGTCAGGGCACAGCAGAGTTACTAATCACTATGTGATAGTAGACGCTGGCGTCAAATCAGTCGGCGGCGGCGGCGTAATAGGCGTGATCGGCGCGGATAGTGAAAATTATAGAAACAACTGCCGGTTTCCTATTCCTGTACAAAATCAGCTATAATATTATCAAAATGATGCAAACGGGATATTTTTCACCATAATAATCGTACTATCATAAGTTTTATCCCTTTATTGTTATCCCACGCATAGGGAAAAGTTTTCACTCAAATACCTATTAATAATTTAGAAAAAGAGTCTCTTTGCAAAAGAAGATCACGCACTCGGCGAACAAATCGAGCCAAAACTAATTTACGCCATTGTATCTTGATACAACTACTACCTATATTATGCGAAAGGTTACTGTATGACGTGGCAAACTATGTAAGCCTTTCCTCTGCTTTGGTAACTTTTAGAAAAGCCTTTTTCGGTAAATTAATACAGCCCAAAATAGCAAACCAGTAGCAGACGCGGTGTGGAAAGCGAGACGCAGCTTTTTTACAGTCATTTGTTTTAAGAAAATATTTGCGAAAATTATTGCATAGCAAACAGCTATGAAGCCCCAATATGGTGACAATGGCAAGCTAAATAAACATTAAGCCCGCTTCAGTTACTTCAATACAATTTGTTTCTGGCAAATCGATTCTGCCTACAATAGCTGACTAGTGCATAATTTGCTGCTGACTAGCAGCAAACACAGCGAACCAAGTGAGCCGCAGAATGTTTCACACAAAATTTGCTTCAGGAAGGATTTTTTTTTTGCAATAAAGCCTGATATAATAGTAGGTCACGCCACGAGAAAGTCAAGCTAAAACTTTTTAACACCGTTTACTACCAGAGCTGCTAACCCATAGTATTCTATTAAGTCTATCTATTATTATTTTGAGCCCGTAATGTCCAACCAAAGGGCAAAAGCGCAGCTCGCTGTTTCTAATGCGGTCTATTAGTTTGACTCCCAGGATGCTGCGCTCCATAGCTCGCTGACAGACCCCGAGTTCGGACTTCTGCTGGTTGGTCAAAGACCAAGTTTGTGCACCGTAGGTGAGGATGGGGAGAATACATACATCCATAAGCTTCCGTTTGAGCGATATGGGAAGGTGACCTTTCATTAGATGTTTCATGGACCAGTATCCTTTCCAAGCGATGCGATGCGCCTTTCAATTTCGAGATCTTGTCTTGACTGAAAGGATACTAGTTGTAGTTGGCCTAGGTACACATATTCTTGGATGTATTCAATCTCCTCATTTCCCACCAGGATCTTGAGTTTAGTGCTATTTGTCATTATCTTAGTCTTCGACCTGCTCAACCCAAAGCTCAGCCCAACCTCGAGGCTTGCGGTGTTAAGTTCGTTGAGCATAATTTCGAGTTCGATCGAGGGCTGAAGAAGAGAAAAGTACAATATCGTCAGAGAAACGAAGGTTGGTAAGCTTTTTCTTGCCAACGATAATGCCCTTTCCCTCCCAGCTGGGTGTTAAGGTCTTACCTATACTAACGTCGAAGTGAAGAGTTTGGGTGACAAAGGATCCCTTGCTTAACTCCTTTTTAATGTGGAAGGATGGTCCGATATAATTTAATTTTATGGATGCTGTGCTATTTAAGTATTTTTGTTTCAAAAGGTTGATACTATGTTTGAGGTATGTTCTGGTTATGGAGAGATTGAAATGGAAAGTCTATCTATACTTAATGAATATAGGTAAGCTGCAGTGCAGGCTGACTGTCAGATAGTCAGTCAATTAGTAATTTGGTATTCGGTTGGGCTGAAAACTCTGACACCAGAGTTGGCCACTAACTAGCTTTCGTGAGAAAGAAGAAAATAAATCAGTCATACACAATGGTTTTTACGTATTGGTTGATAAATAAGTCACTAAAACAGTATAAGAAAAGCTTACACGCGTTTTGGTGTGCTTGATATTGTTTTTTTAAAGAAGACTAATATCAATATTCCGCGCCGATTTCACGCCGATCAAAATATCGGCGGCGGTGGCGCGGCCAAAATCGTCGGCGGCGTGCGCCACGCCGATCGGCGTACATCTCTATGTGATAGCAATTACCTAGGCGTTTTATAAACCATAGGTGGAGATAAACTTAAATAAAATAGGATAGGTATCCATTAATATATACATTTCTTAAAAACTTTGTATCACTTTATACTTTTTATATATTATGTGAGAATTGGATAAAAACTATCTAGGTATATATATAATATCATATCTAATCTATCTATTTTTATTTTTATTAATAATACATACTTTAAAACTTAGTTATTTACAGAAGTCATCATCAGCTAGGAATTCTGTTATAGAGTAATAGCACTTGTTTAAAAGGAAGTTTTTAAGTTTTGTTTTAAAACAACTATTATACATAGGTACATTAAAATATCAACAAAAAGAGGGCAGTGCGCCGCATTCTAGTGAGGTATATCTGGTTCAGAATTCTTAATCCTTAAATAAAACAAAATGGCAATTGAGCTCTCTCGATACATAGTATAGAAGCTCTTTGGTCTTCAGACTGTTCCCAAAATAAATACTCTGTAGAATCCATGAATATAGAGTAAAAAGATTCTTGGTAGAATCATTTGACAGTGTTTTTAAAATGGCAATAGTTGACTTTTCTATTGACATCACAGCTGTTCGTTTCGTGTGGTCTTGTAGGGAAAATTGTAATATTTAGCTGAAAGTGAGTTAAAATTGACCACATTCCGTTCTAAACGTACAAATGCGTGTAATAATAACTTAGTAATAGAATATCCATAAAGTTCAGTGCCTTAAGCCAGGTTGGCGAGCGATTTTATAATTTGTCACTTTCGTTTCTCTTGCATTCTAGTAAATTTTAAGTGCAAGTGCATGGAAAACTACGTTTACAGTGTCTCAGTGATAGCGTGAGTTGGTTTATTGCAGGTGCAATCTTATGAAGACAGAATTACTTTGGTCATCTGTCCCGATTAGCGAAATACTATGCCTCTTTTTGGTAAGTCTCAGAAGAGCCCGGCGGAGCTTGTGAGATCTCTGAAAGATGCGGTGACCGCTTTAGAGAGAGGTGATAAGAAAGCTGAGAAAGCCCAGGAAGATGTAAGCAAAAATCTGGTAAGTTAATCAAGCTTCTTCCTAAAGTGATGTACATTTTGTTATTTGTTTTGTTAAGTTCATTGGCCAATAATAAGTGTATGTTTTGACAGGTACTGATAAAGAACATGTTGTATGGCACCTCTGATGCAGAGCCACAGACGGATATCATAGTAGCCCAGCTAGCCCAGGAATTATACAACACTAACTTATTGTTGTTATTGATACAAGTAAGTTGTTTTTTTTTAGATAGTAGTGTATAAAGCACTGACATTTATGTTATCATTATCAATTGATAAAATTATACTTAAATGTCAGTGCTTATACACTAATATCTATTTATTAATTATAAATAAATATAGCAAAGTAAGTTTAGCAAATTCGCTATACTAACTACAGTGTGAGTCCTCGTAAAAATACATGAAAGTATACTTAATTTTTAATTTTATACCACTTAAATTATATAAATTATCTCAGAATAGCGTTAACTACCATATTGTGTTTTCACTCAGTAAATTTGGCCTTTTTTCACCTAATTTCATATTTCACTCTAAGACTTTACCGTACAGTCATAGTTATTACATACTATTTCTATGTTGATTCATCAATGCTTTCAATGAGCTTACAATTGATTAGTCAATGCATATTTTCAAACCTAATCATCATAGTATTCTATCTAAAGGCTAGAAGCTAAAGGTGTAATTATATTTAAAGGATTCCTATATTTCTCACTTATGTGCCATATTTGCCCTATAAACTATTGTATACTTTATAGGGCAAATAATACTTATTTAAATAAAAATAAGTATTAATCTAATAATCTTAGTTTACAAATGTCTGTAATTAATCCAATTATCATTATCCTTAACCACTAATAAACATTTTATTTCACTATTAATAGATGTAGGTTTTTAAAATGTTTTTTTTTTGTAATAACCATTTGAATAAAAATCCTTTTTTCTAAGGCATTTATAAAACTGTGTAGCAGTCTCAACACCCACCTCCCTGACACATCTACGTTTTTTTCTTAGAAAAAACATAGCTAAGTAAATAATCTAATCGAAATAAAAAAAAATCTTGTAATTAATTTTTTTGAGTGGATGCGGTCTTTTGAGATAGCCATAAATGTTTCATTTGTTTTTCACATACTTCATAGCTGTAAAGTTAGTTGTATTTTTTTTTGTTGTAATCTATTTGCTTGTTTCTTTCCAGAATTTGAATCGCATAGACTTCGAGGGTAAGAAGGATGTGGCGCAGGTGTTCAACAATGTGCTCAGACGTCAGATCGGTACTCGGTCTCCTACGGTGGAGTACATTTGTACAAAGCCGGAGATATTGTTCACTTTGATGTCTGGGTATGGGTAATGATTCCAAGTTTTATTACTTATTCCATAAGATACTTGTAGTTCAGAACTAGATTTTTAATCTAGTTATTTGTAGGCTTTCGCGATTTTCACGAACAGCTATTACTTATGTTTGAATCATTATAAAAAAAGGAAAATGCGATAAAGACCTGCCATAATTTAATAACTATTGATTTTTCTCATTTGTATGACTATATGAATTCGTATTTTCCTAAATGGTAAATACTGCAATATAAAGCTGTAATATAGTGTTATATTACAGCTTTAGAGTCTTCTCTGAAAACTAAAGCTTATCTTAAACTTATAATATATGTCTTAGGACAAGTTTATGAGACAGTAATTATGGTGTTAACCAGCGACCCTCACACTAGGCGCAGCCTGTATCGTGAGTAAACTTATTAGTTCTTGGACCAAAGTTGGCCATGGAGAAGGAAGAAACAACTGGACCTGAATAGGCGAAGATAAACCTATTAGTTCTAGGAACATTGTTGGCCAAAACTAAAAAATACACTTCTGTGGCCGATCCCGATCACGAAAAAATCTGACAATCGAGTTTGTATCGTATTCGTCACATATAAGTCAACAGTTTATATGATGTTTTGAAAAAAATAACCATACAAACTTAAACCCTTCTGTGGCGAATACGCTACGAACCCGATTGTCAGATTTTTTCGTGATCGCGCTTTAGATTAGATAAAGATAAATAGTAGACAACTGAACCAGAATAGGCAAAGGATTGATCAAACTACAGTCGCTTAACTGTGTGTTCCAGGTACGAGCATCAGGAGATAGCCTCCAACTGTGGCACCATGCTGCGGGAATGCGCGCGGTATGAAGCTCTCGCCAAGATAATGCTGTATTCAGACGACTTTTACAATTTCTTCCGTTACGTAGAAGTTTCTACTTTTGATATTGCCTCAGATGCCTTTTCTACATTTAAGGTGAGTAATTTTGTCAAACTATTTGCTCCCCGCGGCTTTACCCGTATGGTATCGGCATAAAAAGGAGCCTATGTGTTCTCTCAGCTCATGATCTATAACTGTATTTTAATTCAGCTCAATCGGTTCCGTAGTTTAGGTGTGATTGAGGAATAAATATTTATTTATTAGTGATAGACGAGCAGCTTTCGCTAATGTGTTCATGAATGTAACACAGTGTTGGCTTTTTTTTAATTGTATCACTTTTTTCATATTGTAAATATCTATCTATCTATATAATCATTCTCACACACTTTCGCCGGTTAGAGGAAACAGAACACTAAGGAAAATAGGACTTATTTTTTTAATATTCATCTGGCTGTGCACGCTCGCTTCGCTTTCATAAGTACGACAAAAAAAAACTATTATAACCGTTACCCAGCTTTTATCAATTCACCCAACTATTATCTGGTAGATTTTGACCTACCGCGGCGGTTGTTGGCCTTATAGGTCAATGCCCTGAACTTAAGTTTCTCCCAACGTCTACACCACCCCCTCTCTGATGCTACCATAAAAAGAAGTTACGCAAATTTTACTAGTCTTTTTGCTTCAGTGCCCCATTTGCTACACCCCAACCCTTTCGCTGCTATAATATTAGTAGGTTACAAGCGTTGCTTTGGCGAAAATGAACTCAAACAAGGCATCGAGATACAAGTAGGTATTCTACAGTACAGAAGTCTGTACAATACACGTAAATACGAATCAGAGTAAACTTCGCATCATGAGTTTTTCTCAAGACATTTTTTTTTTACCTACTTATTCCTTATTAATTTTGTGCATAGCGTGTCCTACGCTACATAGGTAGTTTGTGTCATTATGATAAAGATTGGTTAATATTTTATCAAACTTTTTGCTTTATAATTCGACTATCGTGACTGCTAACCTTCGTGCCGGCAATGGCGTGTGACTGAAGAAAATATACTTTAATAAATTCTACGATCAAACATCTTTCTAAAGAAATTAAAGGATAAATTGGTAAAAGTAATATGTACAATTTAAATTGCACAGTTTACTAGAATTTTATATTAGTAAAGCAATACTTCTACAAAGTTGGTAATTGTACAAAATTACAAAGGAAAAAAGCTAATTAAAATGTTACAACACTAGTTAACTATCAGGTAGCTCAACTGGTCGCATCACGATACCATATGGCATCGTGCCGTGGATACAGGCTGCATTGCCTCTATTCCAAAGCTCATCCAAGTAAGAGATAAGCTACCAGTTTTTAACGCGTGCTAGATATAATTTGAAATGAATCAACGGAATACACGATTTATGACAGACTGAGGGAATTACATTAATTTCCTGAAATTTCAATGCAAATTGGTCATTCTCGAAAATGGTAAAAAGCGTTATCACCAGACCAAGAAATACTATTAGCACCTCATAGGTACAGTACCTATGTATGTACAGCGAAATAGCATAAATGATTTTTAAAAGTTTATTTAAGTTTATCTACACCTACGGTGTTATAAAACGCCTAGGTAATTGCTATCGCATTGTGATAAGTAACCCTGCTGTGCCCTGACAGGGCCAATGTACTTACCATACCTACTTTGTGATCTTAGTTAAGATCTATCACCATTATGTACATTGTTGCAATAAAGATTATGATTATAAACACACTTTTAGCCACGGTATTATTCGGTACTTGCTATACTTAGAGCAAAAGCAGAGTTTATTAAAATCAGACAGGTCACCGATTAGCGTTGCTTACTGTACTTACTACACCCCTTTTAAATGCTAAACCTAAGTCCCATTAAAAATCGTAACCCGTTCCTTCCAGGAATTGCTAACTAGACATAAAATGCTGTGCGCCGAGTTCCTAGAGGCGAACTACGACAAGGTGTTCGGCCACTACCAGCGGCTGCTCAACTCCGAGAACTATGTGACGCGGCGGCAGAGCCTCAAGCTGCTGGGGGAGCTGCTGCTGGACCGCCACAACTTCTCCATCATGACGCGCTACATCACCAACCCGGATAATCTCAAACTTATGATGAACATGCTTAAGGAGAAGTCGCGTAATATACAGTTCGAGGCGTTCCACGTTTTTAAGGTGACTTATTAATAATAATAATACATTCTGCAACCCTAGTCACCAGCCGCTTGGGCCCTACCGCTACTAAGCCGCGCGGCTGGTGGTCTACCGTTTTATATAATCTTTCAACCTAACCCTGTATTTTTTAAAATATTATTTAAAAGCCGTTTATTTAAAGTGTATTTTTTGACTTCGATTCGTTCGGAGCGTTCGGCTCGGACCTTTAACCTTTATTATAGTTATATCAGTTACGGCCGCTAACGAGCCACCGATCTATGTGAATCAAAGCACTGTTTTGTCATGAGCAGACGTGATCTCTTACCATCTGGAGAGCGCTTAGCTCGTCTCGTCCCAGGTTTATACATCACCAATATATAATTACCAAAAAAAAAAAAAAATGGGCAATGCAGACGGGGTACTACGTTGTATCTGTGCAATCAGAATTTTGAATTTCTACAAAATGACAGAGTGACAGCGGCGCGAGTGCGGTGCCCGAGCCGAGCTTTTGCAAGCTGGCTCTAGCTAGGTACCCAGGTTTGTCAAACGATGAATAAAACTTAAATTATTATCAATAAAGGGTACCGCCTGATGCGAATCCATAGGAAAACGACTAACGGTAACAGTTACCCATTTTTAATTTAAAAAAAAAAAGACAAAAATTCGACTTAGTTTTTTCAAGTTTTTTGCCATATCTGGGTTCAGTAACGGCAACTGACCATGTGTACTTTTTTTTCTGGTGACTAAAAATTGACCGTGTATAAAAAAAAACTACGGGATGACGACCGTCAGTTCACATACATTTATTTGGTTGCTAAAGCGCTTCGCCACACGTATCGCCGGTGGCGGCGACGCGCTACAGCAAGAGCGCTCTGACGGTCGCCGGCCATCGGTCGCTGTGATCGGTTGCATGTTTGCGGCCGGCGTTATGACAATTATTAGAGCATGACGGCGAACGTAGTGTACGACACCTTGCAGGCTACACTACGTTTTCCTTGAAGTCAGTTTTCTACTGACTTCAAATATTGAGGAGGTTCTCAATTCGGCTGAAGGTTTTTTTAATGTTGTAAATCTCAGAACTTTGTTGTTTATGAACCGATTTGAAAAATATTTTTTTGTTTGAGTTTCATGATAATCTATCTGAGGACGTGGTGGCCGAGTGGATGAGGCCCTTGCTTTGCGATCTGATGGTCGCGGGTTCGAATCCCGGTGGCAGTCATGCGTAAATGGGCTTTTTCGGTCGAAAAAATCTATGTATGCATCCCACGTTCTCGCAACGGTGAAGGAAAACATCGTGAGGAAACCGGCATGTCGTAGAACCTAAAAGTTCGAAAACATGTGCCGAGTGCACGAAAGGAGCCTCTTTGAGGCGCACTTGAAATCCTTTCACCACACTGGTTCGAAGGAACTAGTGACACGATATGATGATGAGGATGATAATCTGTTTAGTACTTCGGTTTTGAAATCAAAATAACTGATAAGTAAACGAAATTGCGTAATTTGCTTCCCTGTGATTATTCAGTAGTGTTTACGGTCAATAGAACAGTCCAGTTGAAGTCAGTTGTAGTATGTATGTTTTTGTAAAACCATGATTATTTTGGTAAAAATAATACTTGTTTGTTTCCAGGTATTCGTAGCCAATCCCAACAAACCCAAACCAATCCTGGACATCCTGCTCAGGAATCAAGATAAGCTGGTAGACTTCCTCACCAAGTTCCACACGGACCGCTCCGAGGACGAACAGTTTAATGACGAGAAAGCTTACCTCATAAAGCAAATCAAAGAACTCAAACCGTTAGAACACTAACCACATTTCATACAATCAGGCACTTCCTCCACAGAAAGAATGTAGTTTCATAGATGCTATTATATTTAATCGCTTCTAAGTCACCAGGGGTGTTTGCGGAAACACATTGCAAATCCTGTGCCAGTACACAACTTTTGCGATCGCTATATTCGCTAATATTTAAGGCCCAGAATCCCGCGCGTCGCTATCTCGCTCACACATTCGTACATTTTTGAAGATATAAATTGACGGAATATGAATTTCAAAGAGGTGGATCGGTGATTTTGTTACTACAATCTCATATTTTTTTTTTATGATCATATTAAAGGGAAGGAAGTAGGGAAAACGGTTTTACCCATTTTCCCAACATCGTAGGTCGAGTAGCAAGTGTGTTAGACTGCTGTGCCGGTGTCGCGGGTTCGATTCCCGCTCAGGACAAATATGTGTTTACTGTGTATTAACAAAAATAAAGTAAATTATACGTATTTTATCAGTTATCTGTTTCCCATAATACAAGTTTGCTTCGTTTGGGGCTAAATGGCGTTGTGTGAAATGTCCAAACGTTATTATTAATTGTAGCTTATCGAATTATCGATTGTAGCGTTTGCTAAAGTTCTGTACTTGCACTGTTGGGACGGATTTACAATTGGTCTGTGATGAACAGAGTCAGGGATATTGTGCTACGAGCAACTTAACATTTTCTAAGATCCGTAGTGTTTAGTGTTACACAATAATAATTATGGTTTGACTTGTACCTTTCGTAAGTTGTTGTAACCATTTTTAGTTTTATGACGAGTTTAGTGACGGCTTCGGAGTCACAATCTGAATAAAATATTAATTTTCACATCAATAGTTCATTATTCTTAAGTTAGTCACAGCTCTTTGATAGTGCAGGTCCTAAGATCTTGGATATAGATTTGTATAAGTAAGTACCTATATTTATAACATTTTTTTTTTATTTTTGTGTTCGAAATCAATATCAAAAATTTGTTTTAATCTTGTGTTCTAAATCAATATAAAAATATAAATTGTTGAATGTGAATTAATGTTTATTTTATATTGTATGATTATCAGTATTTTGATTTAAATTAAACTGATGAATAATATTTATTACCTTTATACCATGTACTGCTCTCGATGCTATAGCTAAAGTGATATAGACATTCATATTATTTTAAACTTACCTAATTAACTATGTATAACATTCAAACTAAACCGTCACATCATTGTAACAACAATATGAAGGTTCTAGTTTGAATGTTGGCCTCAGTAAAGGTGGGATTCTACCAGTGTGCTGTACTGTGCGCAACTGTGATGTACAGTATACGACTCACAGATCTCGGATACTTTCGGCTGTCGCCCCCAACATTCTCAACTTTATGATACGACTAGAATAGACACAAATGTTTACTCTGGTCGACCCACTCAAGCAAACAATAACAAATTGCGCGAGAACATTCTGAAATGTTATTCTGGTAGACTCAAGTAAATAATAAATTGTGCGCGAACATTCTGAAATGTTATTCTGGTCGACTCACTCAAGCAAACAATAACAAATTGTGCGCAAACATTTCTATAATGTTATCGCGTAATGTGCTGCCACTACTTTGGTGGAATCTGGAATCCCACCTACACAAATAATATTGTTGTAATCCAGTTATCATTATTTTCAAATAGCTACATTTGTGTTGGTCCAAATCGCTGTATTATTATAAATTCAATTGAAAGTATATTTATATTTTATTCAGCGTCATTATGCAGAAACATTCTATAGAAACGGAATAAATACGATATTTATATCAATTCAGTGTTTAATTTATCCTTCCTATAATTTTGTGGAAGGCCTCACTGAGAACCTTATCCCACTGATGTCTATAAACTTTTGTGTCATATTATTTCGCTTCCTCGTGCTCCTACTAAATACTCCTACTGATAGTAACACCGGGACTCCCATGTCCTGATGCTCCTACTGAATATAAAAATTCCTCCTGTTTCTATCACTTATTGCAGTTTGCGTTTTAAAGAGTGTTTCTGTGCCTCTGTCCAAGGTACCAGGAGGACATAAAGCCCAAGAAGTTTATTGGTTGCAGGGTGCTACTCAATCTATAGGTAGGTAAGACCGACTGCTTATAGCTACCTTTTTTTTTTTTTTTTTTTTTTTTTTTTTTTTTTTTTTTTTTTCCGGATGGACGTTTAATGCAGTTAGCCGCAGATGGCTGTTACTGCGTCACCGGACTCTCGGCGAGCGCAGATGGCGCTCTGCCTTAAAATTTAGGTTGGGGCAAACAGCACAAGGGTACCCAACGGTGGGTCGAACCTCGGCTTGGACTGTTGCCAGGGGGATGATTGGACTATTGACCCAAGGCACCGTTAGGAATCGAACCTAACGATGTAGAGGGCCTGTAAGAGAGATTCCGACCACGCCGGCGCGGTCGGTAAGCGAATTGTGGAGTGTTACGTCTGTCGCGAGATGACTGCATTTCCGCCACCGGATTGGCGGCGGTGATGTCGTCATCTGGGTCGCCTAGAATATGTTTAGGCCTACGGAGGGATTTGACTACTGGCGGGTCTTCAGGATAGTCGGGACCGTTCGAAATGAGAGGATTCGGATGGTGGGTTATAGCTACCTAACCTACCAATACTATAGGTAATAATAAATAGGAAGACATGTGAGCCAAGGCGGTGGGTACTGTGCACTTTGGTTTCGTGCGCTGAGTAGGCTTGATTCATCGTTTGCCTACATAGCTACCAGGACAGCATACATGCTAAAACAGAGTTCATTATTTTTTAAATCATATAGACATTTAGTTCTGCTATTCAATACACAGGTTCGCTCGCGAGCTCCCTGCGAAACTTCAAAAATTTTGGTAGACGTGCAATCGAACCTTAGACACCACAATAGTGCCATCTAGTACCTAATAGCAGAACTAAAGTCTATATTGTTTTAATAACAAATTCAGAACTACAGAAGATCGCTTTTTTGTCTGTTCAGAACATAATAAAAATACCAAATTATTTTCATGATCTTTATTAGACATAAGCATATTATTGTATTCATTTACATTCCAAACGGTATCTACTCCTCCCTCACATTAGCGATTGTCTGAAAATTGGATAGGAACTACACGACAAGTTTACCTCAGAATAATCTTGGCTAACATCTAACGAGAAATCTACGCCTACTGAATAGTAACAAATACTAAATTAGGGTTCACTTCCGCTAACGATAAGAGGACCATCCAAACCAAAATCTAGCATCTATTACTATTACCGTCCTAAAAGTGAATTTTAAATGCAAGACAAAAATATATTCATTGTGGCAATACGTTACTCATAACGAACGATACAGTTTCATAGCATAAAAGTCAGTGACTAATAAAAATAAATTAGTAAGTATATTACTTTCACGAATATAATTTTTATATCATGTGAATATGTACAGAGTGACCCACTGCGCGCCCATTGGTGCATAGGCTGTGCAGGCTTATTCCCGAAATCCCCACCGACCATCCCCACCGATAGGGATTTCGGGAAATTTTGTCACGAAATCCCAATTTTTCAAATTTTGATTTCAACACCAACTACCAACCGCAGTGAGAATTTCGGGAATAATTTTGTCTCGAAATCCCCACTATTATAAACAATGATATAATATGATTTCAAATAAAACACATCTTTAGTACTTAACTTACCTATTTACGGTGATACGGTGAAATGATTGCCTGTGATGGTAATAAAAAATATCCAAAGATGTGTATTATTTGAAAGAGGTAGGTATGTTCATTGTTCATAATAGTGAAGATTTCGGGACAAATATATTCCCGAAATCCCCACTGCGGTTGGTGGGGATTAAGATACTTTTTTTCCGAAATTCCCACCGGTGGGGATGTCCGGTGGGTATTTTGGGAATAAGCCGGTTGTGCACGCTAGTCATAAATCTCGAAGTTTGCCAGCGATACGCCCATCTCGAGAGTAGCGTGGCTTATCTGGTCTTTGGAACCATTATGACCTCGGAGCCACTTAAGGTGCTATCAGACGGTTTATTTTTCGTTCAATTTCGCCTTTCATTCGGTACCTTAACTCTAAATGAAATGTCTATGAAATGAAACACTAATTAAACTAGAATTCTGAATGAATTCATGAATGAACCGATCATTACGGAGTGTGTTGGGTATTGGCATTCTCATTATTCACTTCCACTCCGAATGAAAGAAAAATGAACAGTCTGAACACAAAAGAGAACATTTACTCGAATTCAGTAACAAGAAGCACGACTTCATTCGACATGTTGAGAGAAAAGAACGAGTAAACGTCTTTTTGTCATTCTGGCTTAGCCGTTTGAACATGGAATGAAAGAAAAATGAAGGAGTGACCATTCATTCGAGTGAACCATTTGATAGCACCTTTAGACTGTTTAGATTTTATAAAATGCACTTCACTAAAATTACTACTAACTGAACTAAGCTTGTTTTAGCTTCTTGATGCGTGTTTGTTTACACCTAACACATTTTTAAAAAGTTGAAATGAAAAAAAAATAGTCGATGTCCGTTATGCGTTTTTCAGATTTTGAAAACATTTCACAGTTTGTCGCCATACCCTGGTTAATTCAATCAGTCTGTAAACATGACTTATGCCAATACATTTGGTAAATAGAAATAAAAACACATAAATTTACCTTAAACTAACAGATAAATAAGAAAATACATCTAACACAAAATAATATGGCTGTTTATATTTATTTGCCATACATAAAAAAAATAACGACTTATCCATTAAAATTATGTTTTTTAAACAAAATGGAAGAACAAAACATCATACAAATTGATACACATCAGGGCCGTTATCAAAGCTATAACAGAGAGGGGTGTAAAATCGACCAACATACAAAAAGGTAACAAAAATGAATAGTTCAATGGTCCTATGAGTTTTCGGTGTTATTGAATCTGAAGAAGAGCGAAGTCACACCGCTTCATTGCGTTGCGTTGCGTCGCAGATTTGTACTGACATTTGCGTAGCAACGCTAGATTTGGACGCATTCAGCGCAAAATGCCAGTACAAAACTGCGACGCAACGCAACGCATGAAGCAGTGTGGCTTCGCTCTAAGAGGTTGGTCCGGTCCGTTGTTGCTTGATAGACAAAAACGCAGTAAATATCAAGTTAGGAAAATTATAGAGATAAGTTAAAATATTTTTAGTTCAATAAATAGCTATTTTCTTTCATATCTAGATATGAAGACTTGATTAGACAGGCGTTAGCGCTTTAAAATTACCAGTTTAGAAGAGCACAGTTTTTAATCCAATTGGATTATTTTTAGTTATTTATCATGTCTAATTTATCTATATTACATAGTTATTATTTCAGTTAGGTATTCCGATTTTGAAATAATCTATTTAATTATTAAATCCTTTTGCGATAACACAAAATAAGCAGTATAACATAGCTCTTACTGATTAGTAAAACATGAACATTTCTCGTTACTAAATCCATGTTTCAATTTAAATGGAGATCAATCATTAAAAAATTGGTTGTCTGTAAAGTTGGTTTACGGACGATAGTTTAACGTGACAACGTAATAACCAGCTTAACGGGACAACGAGCGTTACCGGACAATGACGTCAACGTTTTCGTGCATGCAGCCGGCGTTCATCGATTTATTAGACGTAGTCACGTCAAAAATAACATCATACAACTAAACATTTATTACGAGTCATAAAAGTTAATTTTCAAAGTCAATTATGGATAACCTTAGATTTCATTTGCGTGAGATTGTGTTAGCACTCTTACCACAATACTTTCTATTTTATGTCATTTCCCACTTAAAGATTTTCCAAGGCTCGTAAAACTACCACTGTGCTTAGAATCG
This sequence comes from Lobophora halterata, assembly GCA_932526365.1. NCBI lineage: Eukaryota > Metazoa > Arthropoda > Insecta > Lepidoptera > Geometridae > Lobophora > Lobophora halterata. The sequence goes on along the minus strand of OW052001.1, from coordinate 8,156,262 downwards.
TTTTTGTTATTTTCCACCAGGCAACGACAACACCTGACATGTTCAAATAAACTACCCAATATAGATGTTACAGTCAAAACTCATTGCCGGTCAAAACCAATAAAATAAATTATCAAAGGCAATAAAGTAGTATTAATGTTAAAAACATTAACCCGTTATATTTTATGAGTTTTAACCGATAGTTTCATCAGTCAAAATCGATATTGACTAAGGACGTTGGTCAAAAGCAATATTGACACGAAAAACCAGTCAAAATCGATATTGACCGAGACCCTTAGTCAATATCGATATTGACTGCTTTTAGCGGTCAATATTGGTTTTGATCGGCAATGAGTTTTGACTGTGACATAGGCATTAGAATTCGTTCTTTCAATATTTTACAACATACTTATTATGTAAGTGTATAATTTACGGATGAATAAAATGTCTTTTATTCGGTTCTCACTTCACACTGGTTCGCGCTACGCGACTTTGCGCGGGACGGCAAGAAAACACGCGCCGCTCTTCCCCGCGTAGATACATACAAACTGAGGTACTTCGGTTCAACATAAAAAAGGGTGACCACACGACAGAAGACACTTCATCAAATTTATTTTTTCCGTCTTTACCCGAACGAGCGTTACATAGCCGAGCGTGACGGCTCAGTCTCATTCAATACCCACAAAATAGTTCTCAACGCGGCTTGTGCATTTAAAACACGTGTTTAACGGTGAAGTGAAACATCGCGAGGAAACCGGCATGGCATAGAACCTGAAAAGTTCAAAAACATGTGTCAAGTGCACGAAAGAAGCCTTTTCGAGGCGCACTTGCTATCCTTTCACCACACTGGTTCGTAAGAACTAGTGACACGATAAGAAGAAGAAGCGCGGCTAAGCAGTTTTCACTTACAAAACACGTTCCCGCGTTCCGTTGCGTAGCGCGGTGCAGTGTGCGATCCGCCTTACGCGTGAAGTAGGTTAGATGTCAGTGTAGTATAATGTCTATCTCATGATGATGAGTTGACCCGTGTTGTTCGCGTACACGAGTCCTTGGCCGGGCTGAGGCGCCCACCGGAGGCAGTTGAGGCTTGTGAAACCGTGCTCCCAGTACTGTTCTAGCTCCTTCATCGGCGAGAGACCGGTGCGGCTCGAGCTCTCTGCAACCACATAATATTCACTTTATATCCCGACTTCTAAGGATGGTTATGTGTTCCGGATGGATGTATGTAAGTCATTTTTTTGGCGCGCCTTATGTAAGTTAAATGTCTCAAAGGATTTAGACAAATTAGGTGTCATTGGATTTATCGAGGTCACGCCAGTGAGGTATGATACCTAAAATGTTAAGAAATTCTACATGATGGCCTGCAAGCTGCCAATTAGTGTTTTTAATTCAACAAAAACGATCATAACTTGATGGGAGTCCAGTTATGATGGATGTTATGTATGTTGGAATGATAAGAAAACTGCCTCAAGCCGCCCTCCTGCGCTGTGGGAGACAGCGCTGTGGGAGACAGCGCTCTGTTCCAGCACTGGTGCAGTGTGTAAGCATAGACAGTCGCGTCACTGCAGCTTTACACTACTCACCTAGAGGGTCCAGCTTGTAGAGTAGCGCGATGATGTTAGTCTGGGAATGCGAAGAGGAGAATCGCCTTGAGCCGAGCCCAACCGCGAGGTACCGCGCCGTGGGAGACAGCGCCACTGACACCGCGCTCTGTTCCAGCACTGCAGTATGAAGGCATTGTCCCAATCGCGGCCACTCCAACGAGTATACACCTGAACACATAAATTGATAAATTGATTAATTTTGAATTAAAAATGTTAAAATACATGGATCTTCTTTAATTATTTTTCTCGTGTAACGGGTTCGATTCCCGGTTTACCATGTACTTATTTAAATATCTATGAATGCAGTTTAAATTGTTTTTAAAATTCAAATAATGTCTTCTTTCAGTTAAATGTTCCATCTACAATATTCAAGGTACTTTCCCTCCATGTGGCATATCCGTGGGACGCCCTGTATACCCTGTATACAAGTATCTGCGTGTAGTAACTCACCAAGCCAATTGTTAGAATTTCTAAACCGCGGCACGGGGAGTAAGGCGACTAACAACCGGCCGTCTTTGGATATGTCGATACTGGCGTCGTTGTGGATTCGACACCTCTGAACTACCACATTTTTCGTATCTGAAAAAAATAACCATACTCATAATCATAATCCTTATTGCAACAATGTACATAATGGTGATAGGTGATACATTTTTACATATTTTATTTTATTTATTTAACATTAGACTCACAGTTACATTTTTTTCTTATATTAGCTATGAAATATATACTATTCTTGAACCAAATTGAGTCTACATTTTGTTTACTGTAAATATATAAGAATTATAGGTAGGTAAGTCTGGGTAGATAATTAGTATCTCTAACAGTATTCTAGCTTAGCTCTTCGAAACTTTGACATGCTAAATAATTGAATTCATCTTTTTTGCTCCATGACCCTGACCCTACCTAGCCAGCGTATGTTTCCAATAATAACTACTCTAACTTGTTACCTATTAAGCAATAAATGCTTTGCTTGCATTAAAATGTTCCACAAATGTGATAACCTAGCTAGGTACCTTATTTGTGAACTCAATCCCTAATAGATATGAGCCTAGTTTGTGTATCACCTGTTCGTATTGTGTGAAGGGCGAAATTATACCTACCTATCACTATTGAGTACCCTAACCTACCCTAAGCCAAGTACCTATTTACTTATCTATTTATTGTGTTGTGTTAAACTTATAACCTTTCTTACTTAGAATATATTAATTTAATTACATAGACCATAGAGAATAAGAGAGGGCTCTTCTAACACAGGTTTATCAAACTTACCAGAAGAGCCTTCAATCCTTGTAAAAATTTACTAGTAATACTTGATAAAAAAATTGTTTTGATTTGAATAATAATTGTGTTATATGAAGATAAAAAAATGGAGCTATATTATATAACGTACTGTCAGCTATGTCAGGCGCAGCGCCCGTCGTGAAGTCCCAAGCTTGCACGCGGTGCGAGGGCGCCGGCAACGCCTCGGATATGATGCCCGCGTCTAGCAGGCCCGCCATGCCGCTGAAGCGCCGCGGCCCGCCGGGCCCGGGCGGCCCGCCACCTTCGTCCTCGTCCACTACCATTGCATTCTGAAATTGAAATTTGACTATTCTAGAATCCGAATCTCTAAAGCTCCGTACTCACATTCGGTATTACTAGATAATTTGACTCTAAAACGAGTAAATATCAACGTTTGGACCGCAAAACTTAAAGCTCGAAGGCTCGCATCGAGCCGGCTCGATGGAATTAAGGCTCCAACGGTTCGGTGAATAGAACAGTGCGCGTCACTTGATAGATAATGCTGAATGTGTGGACGAAAGTTCATGCCATGGTTTTACTCGACATGATAGCTCGATCGAGCAAAACCGTATGTATGTGAGTACGGAGCTTAAGGGCTCTTTCAATTTCGACGTTTCGTGTCGGACCGCGGCAGTGCCGAAGCGATGCTTTTGTCGTGCGGCGCAAGGACGGTCATTTATTTTCATACAAAGCGCACGGTGCGACAACAGTGCGGCGTCGGTGCGATTGAACGACGCCGCACTGTTGCCGCACCGTGCGCTTGTGCGTACGAAACGTCTTAATTGAAAGAGCCCTAAGGCCTGTCGCGACGGCGCGGATGGTTGAGTGGCAAGTGTGTTGGACTGCCACGGTGTCGCGGAATCGATTCCCGCTTCGTGACAAACATTTGTGTAATGAACATTGGTGTTTGTCCTGAATCTGCATGTTTCTATGCACCCATTTATTTAAAAAAAAGTCTATGTATACTGTCAGTTCTCCGGTTCCCACATTGTCCCATAATACAAGCTTCGCTTAGTTGGGGCTAGATGGCATTGTGTGAAATGTCTACAATATTTATTAATATAAAAATAAATTACCTACCGGTGACTAGTAACAAACAATTATTATAATTTTGTTGCTGTAGGCGCCACCGGCGACACATTTGCGGTGAGTGTAGGAACTCACAAATGTATGAAAAAGCGTGTAAACTATTACTCGCTGGCCACCGGTCGCTTTATACTATTATATTTAAATGTATATAACTATTACTGGTCTTACCTGTGCTAATATAATAGGCTGCAAATACTCGTGTATCCTCGGCAGCCGCTGCGCCTGGCCCGCTTGTCCCTCGTTGCCGGCCGACAGTTCATTGACGTGCATCAAAGGCAAAGGCAGCTGCAGTAATCCTTCGCTCGCCAGCATCGCGTGGAACTCTCTCACTCTCGACGGCTCGCGGGAAGGCCCGGGCTGAGGTCCAAACGCACGCGGACCGTTTTCCTCAGGGCTATTATTCACAGACGGCAAATTATCCGAGTGCAAGTCTTGCAATGCGAACATCTCGCGTACGGACGAAGGGGACAGGCTAAACGTCTGCGTCCGTATCCTGAACCTATTCCTCGCGGCTGTCCGTAATCGCAAATGTGCCAATCTTAAGACGTTTTCGCGATTGCCGATTTGAAATCCTACCACGCCGTCGTATCGGTTAGAAGCATTTGAGGGACCGGCGACTGGTTCAGAATTGGGAGGTTCTGGGCTCCGTTGTGACATCCTGGGTACCGCGCCTCGGCCGGGCGGTAAGCTCCGTAACGCCGGTATCCTGTGCGCCGCTACCGGAGGAAACCTTCTCCTAATAAATGGGTGAGCGACGGGATTGGTCCTGTGCAACGCTTTTTGCCGCCTCGCTTCCAAATACATCTCTCTCCGAGTTTTTGCGGTGACGGAGTTGTTTCTATTCGCCGCGGAGATTTGGACTGCCAGTCGGTGGCTCCACGCTCCGACGGCACTCGAGTTAGGAGACGGGGATGGGAGTTCATCGACGGGTGTGCTCGTTTGCGACGTCGTAAGGACTGCCGCTTCGGGAGATTTCCTCTGGGTTATTGATTGTGAAGTGGAAGCTTGTGACGTTGATGGTTTTACGAATGCGGTCGGTTTGGGATCGGTTCCGTTGGTTGTAGTGTCTTCGGGAGCGTCCGTTGGAGCGGGGGCGGCCACGCGCGGTGACGCGGGATCATCTGGACCGTCCACATTTACAGGCCCGGGATGCTCCACATTCTGTATGCGAACCACGTCCGCAGAATCCACGTTTGGCGCCGCGGGAGTCGAGCCGTTGCTCGTTCGCGGAACAATTCTGTTGGACATCATCATGAAACAGGTCAACGCTAACGCTTTCTTTAGAGTCTTCAGCATGTTTATGATCAGTTGGCTGAGTCCCCTCTCGTCGATGCACATCATCATCATGTTGAACATGATGGATAGTACTTTCATGGCGCGCGTGCGGATCACGTGCCTGGTCGCGTTCATTTCTACGGAGCGTGCCAGTTCGCCGCGGTTCCTGTTCCTGAGTTGCGATATCCGGTAGACGGTAGAGTGGCGCGCGCGGCGCCGCAGTTCCTCGTCCGGCCGCCACCTGTAGCTCGGCTGCAACCGCTTTCTTTGACTAGACTGTGGCCCGTTTCTCGAACCTCGCCCCGGCCTCGTCCCTCTGCTTTCGTTATTTTCAGCAGAGGTACTCGGTTCGGCTGTCGCGTTATCTGTGGTGGCATTATTGGAATCGTTGTTACTATTATTGGAGTCGGCCGCGTTCTCTCCCCTTCTAAGGTGACGTCTTATGGCCGATCGCCTTCCCAGTTGTCGCGTAGTAAAGTGCTCGGTTATCTCCGTCATCTCCGTCAATATCATGCATCTCTCCAGCAACGATCTCGTGTAAAAGCCGCGCGCTTCCGTTCTATTGTGCCTATTGTTGTTGAGGGTGATGATGCGGCGGCGCAGGTCCTCCCACATGGTGCGTAGATCTCTCAGTGAGGTGCGGTCGCCTCGCAGCCACATGTTTGCGAGTTGAAGCGTGTGTTTCTGCAGTGCGGCCACGCCTAATCGGACCCTTCTGTACGCTTCGGCGGGTTGCATGTCGGGGTTCTCAGACCAGAAGGAATCTCTGCTCGTTGACGGTTCGTTCGGGTCGAAATCTGGCGCCGTGGAAGGGCCAGGTTGTGGTTCGTCTGCGGGAGTAGAGGAACTAGAAGCGGCAGGAGAAGGTGCGGTAATTGGAGCAGCGGCGGGAGCGGGTGCCGGGTTGGGGGGACCCGGCATATCTGCGGCGTCCTCGCCCTGCATCCGCACTCGGAATCTCCCACTCGACACGGACACGTTGATCCCGCCTTCCCGCGACGGACCTTCGTTCTCAGTCTCATTAGGCTCAAAAGTCATCCGATCCGATATATTAATACTGCCCGCGCGCGACGGGCCCTCCATAGGAGACTCGTTTAAATCGAATGTCATGCGGGTGGTGGGCGCTGAGGCGTTTTGCGACCGATTAGCGTCAGTTGTTTCAGAGTTTCCTTCGCGGAATGTCGAGTTCGGCGTGCGCAGTATATTCACTTCGGGGTGAGCGTTATCGCCTTCGGATTCGGAATCGGAAGCTAGGAACTCTCGGCGCAGAGTGCCGGTGAACACTCGCAGACGCGCACGTGCGTCTCTCGCGCCTTCGTCAGGGTTCGAGTTCGTTAGGATATTCATGGACATGTTTGTGATTAGGTTGAGGAGCCTCGTCCCGGAGTCGCGTAGGATATCTCGTATTAGGTCGAGGCTTTCGTTTATCGTGTGAGCGTCTCCGTCTGGGTTAATTTGTGTGCCCGAGTTGGATGTGGTCCGCGCTGAAGTCGAGGGTTCGGTGGAAGTGGAGGGCGCGGGTTCCGGGGGCGGCGGAGGCCGGGAGGGGGGAGGCTCACTCGGCAGCGGCGGGGCCGTGTAAGGAGCGGGAGCGGGGGGAGGATCTCTATTCACATCTAGTTCTTCACTCGTATTCAAATTCCGAGCTGCAGTTTCCGCCTCGTCTAAATTCCTTCTGCGTATTGAGAACTGTCGTAATGCACTTAAGGCGGATTCTGATCCCCGGAAGATGCCGCTGGTACGCGACGAATCCGGTTGTCTAGAGCTTCCGTTGGTCGATGAAAATGGATTCGGTAGTAATCTGGTAGTACGCTCGTCGCCCAAAGGATGAAACGCCGAGGCGATAGACCGAAACACCGGAACACCCGGTTCTGGAGTGTCGTTGGACCTGAAATATGTTAAACATATTAATAAATGTTGTAAATAATTATACACTACAGGACTAATTACATTTATTCAGCTCAATTCAGCATTAATCTATAGAAAACAGTATTATATGGAGATGCATAGGCATACGCATCCGTTCAGCTTTCTGCGTCTAGGTATTCGGCTACCTACGCATCTCCATATAAAAACTGTCATTTTCTAATAACAAAAGCTGAATTGAGCTGAATAAATGTAATTAGCCCCTAATGGTATCACGACATATAATACATACATGAATTGAAATTATACACTTAACGAGTACGTTTCGGTAGGTGACTGTCTATTTATACATACCCCAAGAGAAAAGACCTTACGACAAAAGAAACGAGATGAATAAGCATTGAATTACTAGTGCTTTTTAAAATAACCACTATTTATTTATTGTCCACTATTTTTAACATTATTTTCTTCTTTATGTATATTTTTGTTTGTTTTGTGATGGTGTGCAATAAAGAATAATCTATCTATCTATCTATAACCCTCTCTTTTTGCCGAACTGCGATGGAGGGCACATATTAACCCTTTTTGGAGTGTATGTTTGAATGTCAGTTAATTGATACGCTCTAAAGGCTAAAACGGCTAATTGGATTTTGACAAATGAGGTGTCATTGGATTCCTAGTGTAGATGTAACGCAAATGACATAAAGCGGCTGCAAGCGGCCTTTTTGTGATTTTTAAGTCTTTAAAAATAAGAGGAGTTTCTAAGTTCGGTTGCTTTTTTAATGTGTAACATCTTTCCTCTCGCTTTCTGTCAATTTGTAGAGAGAGAGTGGGAGTAATTACGTGTAAATGGGACGGAAGTGTGTAACAGTAAGTTGGCCTTCAGATGGTACCTACCTTATAAAAATGAAGCATCCTTCCTAATTTCAAATCATTTCAAAATGTTTTTTTATTACCAAGGTGAGATGTCAAATGTCATAAGCGAATAAGTCTCGCTTGTTTTTTTTTTTAAAATATCTTGTTTAAAATATACTAACCTAGAGAGCTATAACTAGTACTGTTTATGTACTGCAATTTGGATTATGATATGTATGGATATTCAGTATCTATCTGTATTGCAATCAATAAGTCATGTTAGGAAACTTTTGTGCTTCTGGGTGGAGTTAGGTTGGCTAAACTTTTATTCAGAAAATCCGACGCACAGAGGACCAACAGGAGTCCAAGTGCGGAAAAGGGAGTGCATTTACATTTACAAGTCATGTTACATTGATTCGTGTATTTACCTCACAGCTTCCGGGTCGATGGCGAGTTGTTCGGCCATGAGTAGGGCTGCGCCCTGCGGCGTGGTCGGCGCGGGCGCGTCGCCGCCGCCCGAAGACTCCGGCTGGCGCGACGGACCGGGAATCGGCTCGTCTAGGGCACAACACTGTTATTATTGACGACACGGATGGTCGAGTGGTAATTGCGATGGACTGCCATGCCGGTGTTGCGGGTTCGATTCTCGCTCCAGGACAAACATTTGTGTAATAAACAACAGTGTGTTTCTGAGTCTGGGTGTTCTCTATGTAATGTATGTATTTAAAAAAAAAAGTATTTAAGTATTGTATCAGTTATCTGGTTCCCATAGTACAAGCTCTGCTTAGTTTAGGGCTATATGGCGTTGTGTGAATTTTCCAAAATAATTATTTTTTATCAACTAGTAGTCAAACGGTTTGAAATAACATAAATATGTTGAAAATTTCAACAGACTTCAGAAAAGGAGGTTATCAATTCAGTTGAATGTTAATTTATTTTTATGTTTATTACCTCAGAACTTTGTTTATAAACCATTTAAAAAAAAAAAATTGATAGGATTTACTTCCAGATTGGTCCTCCGAGAAATTTCATGAAAATCGATCATTCGATTCGTCATCATTCATCGATCAAAATAACTGATAAAAAAAGTTGTTGAAATAAACAAAATTGCGTATTTTGCTTCCCTGTGACTTTTCAGTGGTGTCTAGCCTACGGCCACTAGAACAGTCCAATTGAAGACCCTCCCGCCCCCCTATAGTGCTTACTACTTATTTGAATGGCCCCTAAGGGTTACAAGTGCACCTCAAAGAGGCTCCTTTCGTGGACTTGACACAATGTTTTCGAACTTTTTAGGTTCTATGACATGCCAGTTTCCTCACGATGTTTTCCTTCACCGTTAAGCACGTGTTCTAATGCACACAAACGTTTTTTGAACAGAAAAAATCCATTGGTGTACTACCGCGGGTTTAAACCCACGATCATCGGATCGAAAGTAGCCAAATAATACAAACCATCACTTGCCTACACACAAAGGTCCATCCGGTAAGTGCAGTTAAATTATAAGAGCAAAATTTTAATTCAATTTTATTTTCAATTAATTTTTATTATTTTTCTGATACCAATTTTAATTTAATTTCAATCTATACAATTTAATATTTATCACTGGTTATGCGTAATTTTTAATATGTTACTAACCTTAGAATAAGCCTTAAACTAACAAAAAATGGTGTAATATGGAAATAAACGATTTGAATTGAATTGAATTGAAAGTCGAGGCCCTTCCCACTCGGCCAACACGGCTTTTTGCCTTTTACTTTCGTTCAAGGATCGTATCTTCGTTAGCTCTAAGATCTGCGTAAATAGGTAAGTACACATGTTTTGCAAATTTGAGTCACAAATAAACAAGATACGAACCCGAGTCGTTGCGAGGTGTCGGCCGCGAAATACGACGGGTGAAGCGGCGACTATGTCTGCCCGATTCCGGAGGGAACGACTCCATTGGATCCGTACCACGGTCAATCTGAAAACGGGGAAACAACACTTCAACAAGCTTAAAGTTTATAAAGCTGAAAAACCGACTGCGGAAACATTTACAAACTAGATTCGTTCGAGACATAAATTCGATTTTGGACTGTTTATTTTTGTTCTATGACACTCACATGGCCAAAACTAATCGAAACATACCTCATATACCGAAATCCATCAAGTTTTTTGTATTTTTTTCACACATTTAGGTGCCTTACAGCCGCCTTTTTCTGACATTTAAGGAATCGCGTGACCCAGACGAATCCAACGACACCTCATTTATCAAAATCCGTTCAGCCGTTTAGCCTATAGGGTGGTGCCAGACAAACAAACATACACTCGAAAAATCTTTCTTTTCGCAGTCGGGAAAAAAAATTAGTAAGATTGCTATAGAATTAAATAAAAAAATAAAAAGAAGCGCACGATGAAATTCCCTCCGGCGCGATGGTCCCTAACCAAAATCAAAAATAAACTACGTACAGTATTCGCCAGGGGCGTATTGATGAGCCGGTGGCGTACCATGAACAGTCGCTGGTAATTCCTCACTAGGCTGTCATATCTTTGCACCAGGGTCTGGTATGAATTCACTATCATGTCTTGAGCGGTGCCCGGCGTGTCGGCCGGCCGCCCGGGCGGGTCGTCGTTACCGTCACTCCGGGCATTGCTATTAGGGTTGGCTGGAGTTGGCGGGTTCTGCGTAGCGAGCGGACTGCTATTCGCGTTGGAGGCACAAGCCGACAACGATATCCCCGTTATGAGCTTGAAACCCAGCGAATCGAACGCCACATATCTGAAAATACCATAAATTATTGACAGCTGGATACTTAAGGTCATGGCATACTATAATGACACTGCAACAGCACCGCTCCAACTTTGCGGGTGTAGCCGCTTGACTTGTCATTCAAATTAGAGCCTCAAATCGTGCGTGTAAAATATATTTCATAATGTCAATATGAAAAAGTCAACGGCGGGCAGTCAGCGCGCTTGCCGCCGCTTCCAAACAACTGGACTCCCTCTCGAGCCCGCGCGCTTCAAGTGAGCAGACCGCATACTTACTGCGCTCCAACTCCGAGTCGCAATGCGTGTTCAGTCAAAAATATCATATAGTAATTGTGTTCATGGTGACAGCATAGCTTGCACTTCGCAGCCAGCGAGCGGTTTGCGAGCTTACACCACGCGGACGACGCGTAGTTTGCGCGCTGGCGGCTAGCCGTAGCAGCGATTTCGTGCAGTTGCGGTGCGGTATAATAAGCCATGACCTTTATGCATCATTTGACGTGTGGGTTCTATACACACCTCACTTTCTCATTGATGTTGTTAGTAGATACTTTGGAGAATGGGGCCGGCTTGCTCCAATCCCAGAAGTAAAGTTCATTGTATGTAGCAATGACAAGTAATTGCTCTCGAGGGTGGAACGCTATGGAAGCGATCACTGTCTCGTTGCGAACATTCCAAACTTCACTGCCACCCTGTATGGAGAGAGTAACTAAAAATTAATAACAATATAACGCAGCTTCCTTTTATGGCAATGAACATACAATCACCATTACCTGAAATTCCAACAAACTTCTTTTTAAACTCCAATAGCAAATAAAAAACCCAAAAAATAGTAGGATCTAGACCATGGAGTGTTAACAGATTCGAAAATAAAGTTCATCAGAATTTACGACTTGTTTCGTCGCTTTGACATCAAAATATCTTGGATAAAAGGATTGTCAGTCCCTATATCCCTTGTTTCACAATCTACTATGTATATTTCAATACTCACACTAGCTATATCCCAGACCCTCACTTGTCCTCCGAGACAGCCAGAGCCAATTAGTTGAGGGTGTGAAGGATGAAAGGCAATACACCAAGGAGTGCGAGGATGTCCCTTCAAAATCCTCACATGCTTGCCACTCGCTAGCTCCGATACATAAATGTTATGGTTTCCATGGGTTGATGCTAGTTTAGTGCTGAAATTATATATTTGGAAGTAGAAAACCGAAGCTTGCTTCTTGGTTATAATGTTGATGGATAATCTTACCCATCAGGACTGAACACCATAAGAAATGTTGATCGTGGGTAACCAGGCAAGTCGCATGACTGAAAATTTGGTAAGGTTATTCACATGAAACAAGATATTTATTGGAGTGACCAATTGTTAGCTTAAAATAGTTTAGTGTTTGAGCTAGATGTTCTGAAACCTAAGTTTTTCATGTTTTCACATTAGAAACTTCAGACCCGTCTTTGCTCATGTTTGGCCTCAAGTATGCAACTAAAGAGTTACCTTGATGTACACAACTTGATGATTAATTTGTGATATTGAAAAGCATACATATGAACATGTAGATGAACATTAAACGATTAATGATCAATTTAAACAATTATTTATTACCTACACCTCTTATGCAAGTGGCATTATTTATTCAGATTTAATTAAAACTTAGCCTAAAAGGTCAAGCTGCAGATACATTATGGGATGACTATAATCAACTTACTGTTATTTGCAATGGTTTCTGCACCAGAATGTCTTCTGCAATGTTTTCCAGTACTGTTTTGTTTGGAGGTTGGTTGGGAGGGTTGATGCCACGTTCCCTCCATTGCCATGCGCGGGCAACGCTGCCTGTCTTTGGTACTTCATCTATTGGCTCACTTTTATCAGCAAGCCAGTCATTAAAGTTACCCGGATACATTTCACCTTTAGGAATTAAATAAGATTAGAGGTAGTTTTTTTATCTTTCTTTGCAGTTATGTAAGATCAAGATGGTTTTCTTGTGTTGCTGATTATATTATTTGATTTGCTGTTTCAGCTGCTTATGCAAATGAAAGTTAACTCCACTCTCTACCCAGCTTAAAAAAAACAGTATTATAATGTTTGGCAGTATTATTTTAAATAACATGAATAAGTAGGACTGCAAAATAGAAATTATAAATACATGACTTGCTCCAGCCTGTAGTTTTGCTGTGCGATGTCTATACCCATTACCGGATTCCAGTTCAATCCATTCATCAACAATGATTCATCCATTCTCACTTATTTTCAAGATTATACTATGAGTGGAATGGATTGGAACAGTGAAGTTATAAAGGTTACAGTGCACCAAAGAGTCAGTGACTTTTAACAAACCTTGTTCACTCGTCTACAAAGATATTGAAAGGGAACCAGTGTATCTGAAATAAACAAGATACAATGCAAGGCATGTTTTGATTGTACACAATACACAACACTATTATTTAGCTAAACAAAAAACATGATCAACAATGAAAAACACATAGGGCCTTACATAACATGAGCTGCATTTCCATGTAACTTTGTATTACACAACGAATTTGAGTTTATTTTGTAAAAGCAAATAATGCGCCGCCCCTTCACACTACGCACTGTATATTTTATAGGTACAGCTTTGTAGTTACGCGAATTGACCGGGGTAAGCCATATTGGATATTATAAAATGTTTCACAGCTTTATTTCGTGAACGAGATTTGACATACACAAGTAAAACATTGCAAATTATTGTTAATCGAAGTGATTTTAGTAAAAAATGCGTAAATAAGTGTATACAATCGACCGATAAAAGAGGTTTACAGGTTCATAAAAAATGCACGTAATTACCTTGATCCTATTGTAAATTGCATTATGACCAAGATGATTGCAAAAATAAACAGAAACACTTCACGAAACACAAGATTCCGATATCATTTAGGAAATTTTACTTAGTTTCCTAGGACTCGAAAATTCAATAACACAGAAACAACCCAAAATGCGCCAGCCAGCTGCGATCTGTCATAGATGTCAGTCAAATCGTTCAATCAATCAATCAAACAATCCAATCAATCAAGAACAGATAATAAAAAAGACAAACCACAGAAAAAGAAAATGTGGTCATTCTCGATTCATTACAAAAATATACCGAAGTACGTCACTTCCGTTGAGAAAACCGACGCGCGAGCGTTCCGGTTCCGGTAGGATTGATTCCTATATGGATGGGCAGCTATTATTTGCGATCTTTTATTTTAGCATGTAATAAATAACAATAAAATACCTACTTTCCGGTTTGAATCCACCGAGCGAGTTTTGGCTATTTGTCGATAGGTACCTAAGTACCTACTATTTTCTTGAGGAGGTAGGTAAGCTAAATAGTATAATACCTAGGTACTATGAGTAGATATTCATTGTCACAAAACACAATATATATTATTTAGTTTGTTGGTACCCACTCGTAGTTTTTATATGGGTATTATTGAGAGCGATCGTGCGTGAAATAGCGTCGAACACGGGGTATCCAGATTCCAGATTCTTCCTCAGGTCGCTGAAGCGAAAGACTACCTGGAAAATTCTCAACATTGAACCCTTTGTTGAAAATGCAGCATTTATAAATTTTAGGTACCTTAAAAAACACCTATTCGTATTTAGAATCAATTGACCGCCCGCTCTTATGTATTCTTATTTAGAATCAATCGACCGCCCGCTCTTATTTAGACAAAAATACAAATGGTGTATTATTTTGAATAGAATGTACGTATAATGCAAATAAACATTTGAATTTGAATTTAAGCTCATCATCTCCTGTATCATACTTGTACAAGATTTGTACGAGAGATGTACCTACCTTACCAGTAAGTACTCTATTTACGATACTCCTCCGAACCCTGACCAGACAACAATTTCATTTACTAGAGAGAACTTGCTACATCAACATACCAATGAATGCCCACGCCCCACCTCTTCGAGGGTCTTCAAAAATTGCCTACGCTACCTTATGGGTAATCCTCAAGGCAAACCATACAAAGTGTTTCGAACAAATACTCAAAAAGTACGCCGTATTATAGTAATTTCTTCACACTATTCGTTTCGTCTATGTTTTCCGATTGTGTGAACAAAAATTAGTAAGGTTTCATACTTTAATTTAGATTATATACGTGTTTTTAAATTATTAGTGTTAATTTTAAAACACGTACTTTTTGAGTATATGTTCGAAACATTTTGTATGTAAATTTGCCTTGAGGATTACCCTTCATGTACCTACCTAACGTACCTAGTCACTGCAATACTACTAGGACTACGAATGTCTTTGTTACCTCTACGGATACGTTAAGATAAGTACCTCAAATGTTTTATTATAAATTCACAATGCAGCAGAATGCCTCTTTCGATGTGTTGTACGATTGCAAGATACGTTTGATCTTATTGCCCAATGCATTCTCATGCAATTTTCTAACTGAATTGTACGAAAATAGCAGTAAAGGATCTTCAACTCGGCTTTTCCTCTGTCCAATTACGTGTAGATGTAGTTTTGCAATTCTCCAGATATAGATGCAGCCTCCTTGCCAGAGTAGGTAACTCTATTTTCCTCACCCCACTAAAATATTTATTCTTTTCTGAAATAGTTAGGCACAAGGAAATAGAATAGTAAGGTATGTCGACGTAATAAATTTATGTTTATGTATAGCTGAATGCAATAAGTAGCTCAATCGGTAGTTTAATTTTGACTTTAATTTTAACTCAACTGAAATATTTATTGCTAAATTTATACATAAATTTATATCTCATGTATGGACTCAGGTACAAATACCTAATTTAGGCAAGCTTATTTTTTGTTGTTGACGATACCATTAGGAAGAGTACGTAGGTACTTACGTATTGACAGAACAGAACCCTTCTAAGTATTAAAATTTGAATAGGTTTAACTTTTTCATTAGGATCCTTATAATTGTTCCAAAGCCTGCTGGCACTGGGTCCCGAGACACTGATTAAAATGCATGGCCAACAATAGTCATTGTTCCTGAATTTTCTGATCAAACATTTTTCGTTCTTTGTGTTTATATTAAACGACAAGGGATGGGGCTTTCAATCTGTGATGTTTCTCGCTTTGTTCTTCCTTCAGTCAATAGTAATGAAGTCCGACTTTTCATGAAAAGAACTTGATGATATTCGACTCTATTATACTTAGTTACCTTTTCTAAGACAATTTTGTTTGTGCTAAAGGGTGAATATTTTTGTACTTGTGAATGTGATGTCAATATTTACCACCTATTATAGTAGGTTACACAACACTGCAAGAGTACGAACATAATGTTATAAGTAAGCAGGTGACGATATGAGCTCGGCACTCATTGACTCTTGGTAAGATATCACACCTCCCTATTACCAGAACAGTGCTACTCGTACCTTATATTATGCCAGAGCAACACTCTACAAATATAGCCCTCGTCAACTTCGCGGAAAAAAAAAAAAACTAAGTATGTGAAAGGTCCATTGTTGGTAGGTAGATACTCGTAAGATAATATGATGGTGTAGTTGTAAAGTAAAGTAAAAATGTATTTATTTCAATTATAGTACATACACTTGAAAGAAAGCTCTCCCTACCAAAGTAAGCTGAAAAACAACTTGTGTCTTGGTAGTGAGTACCATCCACTTAATTTTACATATACGTGTACTTTCATCTTTAGTGCCAATTTCAAAATTATTACAATATAAAAATATAATCTAATCTAATTGAGACATGCACAAATAAATAAATAGAATTTCTGAGAAATTAATTAAGACTGGTGAGGGGTATTAGGTAATTAGGTAATTAAGCTATGGTTTATTATGTTTATGGAAGTAGAGTTTGTGTATGTATGTAGAGTTTGTGTATGTATGTAGAGTCTGTGTATATATGTATATGTAGAGTTTGTGTATGTATGTAGAGCTAAACAAGTATTTTAAAAAGGTTTTCTGTTTCAGTGTAGGTCATTTTATGTAACCACTCGGTCAACATATTCTTGCATTTACGTGTAGGAGTGTGGTAGATTTTAATATGTTTATTCGCCAAGTTGTATAAATGAGAACTCACTTTGTCGTAATGACGTCTAGCTAGTGCAGTTCTACTATTAGTGATGGGACACACCTGAGTTTTTCTACGCTTATTAGCATTCAAGTCTGGCTCATAAGTTAATTGAGAGTGTTTTTTTAGAATGACTTGCAGCACAAACAGTTGCCGCACTGTTAGTACTGAGCAGTCTGCATACAGTTGGTCAGTCGGGTTCAGTTGTGTTCGTAGTTGCAAGCTGTGATGGTGTAGTTTTTTCGTAGTCCAAAGCTATGATGGTGTAGTTTATTCGTAGTGGGAGCTATGATGGTGTAGTTTTGTTGCGTTTAGCTCAGCTCTCGGGGCGGAGCACCGTCTGAGAGCGCGTGCTAATTGCCAGCCCCTGCCTCCCTGCCCTGACACTCGGCGACAGTTTTATTTCATTGTAGTTTCGTGATTTTCTGTACTGCCTTACAAATGGATTTATATATGGATAGGGACATTTAGAAAGTTTTGCTTCATGGAAACATACCTTTATTTTCGAAATACGTTAACAGATACTGCATTCAATTTTTTTTTAAAGTTACTTGCCCAAGCCGGGACTCGAACCAGTCAAATGAGAAAAAAAAAACATTGTATTTTATGATACCGATCAAAAGAGTACATCACAAGAACTATTTTCTTCTCAAAAACATAGTATCACAAATTCAAGGAATACCACTAAATCAGAAGACTGGTACTACAAGTAAATATAATTATTTATTCTACATTTTAAAAACTAGAGTAGTTACAAAACATATACCTCTACATTTTAACGACTAGAATAGTTTTGATATACCCACTCCACATTTAATCAATTACGATATAACATTTTCTATCTACTTACTATGTTACGAAACAGTGTAAGTACATAGATAGCTCAACTAGTCTTATGTGACTAACTAATGGAGAGAGTTAGGCAAACTTGTAATGGATAAACAGGCCTCTAGAGGGATATTCAGCTAAACAAAGCTGTTACACGGCCTCGGGAAATGTTCAAGTTTCGTTAGAAATATAAAACTCATTATAGAATGTCATTCTGGGAAAAATAATGGGCCGGCACCTGTAAGACTTATACTTACCGAATTTATATGTAGGTAATTGATGGTACGAGTATCCTTATTAATTTACGTTATGCTGATATGGTAGTAATAAAAAATGAATAAATATATACAAGACCTTTTTTTATACTAGAATAAAAACTACTAGAATCGACTTCAATTGGGACTATTCAAATGAACGTAGCTATACACTGAAAAATACACAAGTAAGCAAAATAGGCAATTTTGTTTACTTGGATGACATATTTTTTCCAATTATTTTGATATTAAAACCAAACCGCACGTGTAGCACATTCTGGTTATGAGCAAGCGTGATCTTATACCATTAGGAGCGCTTAGCTCTCCCATGTTTACATAAAAATATTAAAAGATGTAATTTTGTTTCCCAAATTGTGAAGTGAATCAGGGAAAGCAGATTTGGAGCAGATTTCATTGGACGTAGCAACAATGAGAACAGCTCGTTCGTTATTCCATGCTGGCTGGTGCAGCTCCGGAATTTAATTGGGCCATCCGATTACCTCCTCGAAAATTTGATTGTCGTTCCGGTATGCTCTTTTAGCTCAAGCTGCGTAGTTCTACTGTTTTTTGACGTAGTCATCTAATAAATCGATGAAATGCACGAAAACGTTGACGTCATTGGTAACGCTGTCATCGTCCCGTTACGCTCATTGTCCGGTAATACTTTCATTGTCCGGTAACGCTCATTGTCCGGTAGCGCTGGTAGTCACGTTAAACTATCGTCCGTAAACCAACTTTACAGACAAACAATTTTTTACGTTTCCTTGCGCTCTCGATACTATGTTTTTACTTTTGTTAAACTCTTCTGATTGACCAATATTCTTTACAAAATAGCTTATGAGGTATTAATTTTAAAATTCGGGATCTATGGTGGTAAAAAATCTGTTTGGGGTACAAAATACATCCTGAGTTTTTTGTTGGTAAATAAATCAACTGCGTAGGCCTCCGTGCCAAGGAGTGACACGCGTTTAATTCTGTATTTGGTGACACCATTGGCTAATTTAAAAACTAAAAAATATAGTCTGAAGGGGCTACATAAGTAGGTTATAAATGGCATTAACTTAAGGAATTAAAAATAACCTATTTTTTTCATATTTGTTTTACGCATTAAAATAATGGTAGAGCTGTGACATCACTTATCAATTCAATTTCAATTTCAATTCAATTCAATTCAATTTATGAACTTAAGGTGTGTATAATATCCACTATAGTCGGTTGTACGTAATGAACGTTACGTAACATCAATATTAATGTAAGATGAGGTTGGTTCTACTAAATATCCAGCCCATCAATCTTATGATGCGTTCAGTAAATGGATTGGAGCCGAGGTGGAGGCGGATATTGGCATCTGTCGTACAACTTGCTATAGGCGCAGGGTCTACCTACTACCTACTTCCTACATTTTAAGTCGAAATTATCTCAAAAATTTCGTAACACGGAAGAAAATACAGTCAACGGAACGAAGCCTTTATTAAATTCTGTGGATCGAAACTCCGGCAGGTAGGTAAAGCATTTTCTAATATTGTTTCCTACCAGAAAGTTATTGGACCTCAGATTGGGCGAAAAGCGCATTTTTCGTTTGGGTTTTACAATTCAATTTAGATCACAAAAGGAGGAAATTTTGCTTAATCGCCAGGTCGCTGATGAACGTGTGAAATGATCCTGCGGGCAATGTCATATATTTAAGGGAAAAGGGTCAAAGCGAGGGATAATGCGTGGACACGGTCCGACCGACGCAAATAGCCGCGACAGCAGGCGACCGCGTCATCAAGGAGGTTCTTAATCAACTGCCGACGAAAATAGCGCTAGTGGGTTGTGAGGAAGCGATGATGTTGTTCAAAATAACTTGAAAGTATCCATTTATATACTTTGATAAATTGGAAGGTAAAACAATTTAGTGAAGGTTGACGTAACAAGAAACAAAACAAATTTCTACCCCTTGAAATGTTATCTCATTAAAAAAAGGAAAATACTTGATGATGAAAAAAACTTAGAAATAAAATTAAGTAATATATTTCTAAAAAAATAAATAGTATCTAAGTGAAAATAAATAAACAAACATGAATTTAATATACAAAAAAATGTATTTTCAATAAATAAATTATTGATTTCAAATTATGCTATGACTAAATAGGCATATTTCCATTGGATCAAAGATCTCCAAAATAAGTTAGATTATACCTAGCTAGGTATCGCATATAAATCTGAGGGTTAGGTAACCTTTCTGCACCAAAAAACTTATTTCGTCTCAAAATATTTTAATATTACCTATCGCTTTTCCAAGAAAATTTACAATTCCTGTTTGTTTTTACTTGTAGTCTATTAAAACAACCTCGTAATTTTGAAGTGGTGGTTATTTTGAACGTTTATTTTCAATTAGTAAAGGGGTGGGGTAGATTAAGTCTCCTGAAATGAAGGCTCTGAACTTGAAAGCTGTGCTGAATTCGTTCATAGCATTCCTATCACCCGTTGCAATCTGCTGGGCAAACTGGATGCCCGCCGGCAATCGGGTAATTTGATAAACACTCTGTAATCGAATGACGAGAAGGCAGCTCGGACGAAAAATAACATTTGGTTTTAATTTCAACTTTGTAACTTCACTTTTTTAAGCTTTTGCTTTGTGAAGTGAGCAGAGATAAAGTTATTTTTGGACAAATATAGGTAAAAGTATAATAATAATATGACACATAATTAAAAATCCTCACATTTCGTTCCGACTCCGATAAGGACAAAAAAAAAATACTTGATAGAGTATTAAAAAAAATATGTAAGTATATCCAATACCTAAGCTGCATGCTGAGGGAAATTGATTTAAATAAAATAATATATAAACAAGCTGAAATCTAGCCATCTTGAATATAACATCTTGCACGACAAGATACAAATTTAATTCTACATATGTACGTAAGCCTAATTTTCCACACTGCTTACTTTTAGCCGAGCTAATATTCAAAAGAAATATTATATTAGTTACATTTGTAAGCAGGTCAGAGGGTCGATTTATCATCGTGGATATGACGTTTACAGCTGATACCAGCTGATTTGTTCCAGATCCAATGCGAATCCGATATTTACGCAATGTAATCAGGGATGCGGATGTATGACGTCATTGTTACGACGTGGGATCTGGCTCTGTAATTTATAGAAAAGTTAAAAGATTTCCTGTATGGAGTAAGTTTTATAAGACGAATTTTAGTGACGATATAATTAGGCCTTATAAAAATTCTAGTTTAAAAACCTTACATATGTACGAAATTAAGCTGTGTTTTCCATTTATCATCGGATATAAGGGTAGTAATATTGTATGCTAAGGTTATCAAGAACTGCCTGCCGCCGCTGCTGCCTCGCTACGAGCTGTCTGTCAGAGATAAGCAGGGTTTCCTCTCTACATTGTCTGAAATTTTGGTGCTTTGTTACTTGCTTCCAACGTCGTTAATGTTCTGTTTATTATACATTTTAGTTTCTAGACTTATTTCTATTTCTTTGACTTTAATATTTTTTTGCAAATAATTGAAAAGCCGATTGATGCTAAAAGAAAGTCAAAATGAAGTGTTATTCACATAATTCGACAGGCTATAGCAAGAAACAAACGACCTCATACATAATATTTCTTAGCGAAATATGTATGAGAGTGCGCAGAATCAGCGACGCGTAGCAGTTTTCATCAAACATTGCGTTATATTTCCTCGACTTAGGTAGTAGTAGGTAGGTACCTTCTACTGAGTGTGTGCGATTCTCTCTTCCGCTCTGCGCACCTTTCGATTATCCAACGGGATACAAAATGGATTTCATGTTATATTTCATCTGCCATTAAAACATCTGTATTGCGTAGACTGCTACGTCGTAGGCTCGTAGATTAAGCTGGCGGTGCGTAGCAAGCGAATAATAAACTGAGATATTATCTACATAAAAAACTTTCTTGCTGAGGTCGCCTCTGAGATATATTTTGTTTAGCTTTGGAGGATAATCTTTTAGTAACGTTATGTCAGCTACTCGAATGATTTACGATTCCACCTTTATTAGATTTTGGCGAAACCGAAGCCAATACAAATATAGCCACATGTAAACGATTTGAATTATAAGGAGGGGTGTTTCTGACATCGTTACGTGAATGTAGGCACATCAGTGCGCCAAATCGTCTCGCGTCACCCCCAGTCTTTTATTGTCGCGAGCTTTCCAATTACGGCGAGATGGATATTTGCTGCGCATCCTCGGCTCAGGTCCTAAACACACCGGGGACAGGTATGTTGCAAGTACCATACATTTATAACTTATGGGTAGGTATATGTAGTACGAAACATGTCTAAGTCACGGGTGTTTAAATCGCCACAACACAAAACACGTGCGTTTCTATTGTATTTTAATGCTAATCTACATAATTAAGTGAACCATTTTTGGTTATTAAAATATCTTTTAAAAAGCTTTCCAAAAACTACAACCTCATAGATTTCTTAGTAGATAGATGTCTTAGTACGTTACGGCACTTAAGAGACAGCCTGACCTAAAACAGTTCCAAAACTAACCAAAAATGTAAGGAGCTGTTAAAACCACGGCGTAATGAGACTGTGTCCGTCTCCACGTCTGCTGGGAGCCTTACACTTGTTATTCCCGAAACGAGTGCAAGGGTTCTTGAAATAAAAGCCTTCTAACAATACTGTGCTTTATGCAAAACAATAAATCCATGTCTCCATCGTTCTATTCGGGATTGTGCTTGTTATGTATATCGTCAGTAAATTTCGGTATGCTTAAAGTTCCGCTGCAATGGTATTTTTTATCTTTATGTTTCAATATTAGATATAAGAGACTTAAAACTTGGAGGATGTGTCGTCGTCAAGAGCTAAAAGTACTAAGATAGAATTTTGTAAATACGCAACGCAAACGTCAGCTATAAATAAAATAAATAAAATCAAATAGCCTTTATTTCCGACATCCTAATTGGTTATTTTACATTAATGTTAGTAAGTTGGTGTTAGTTGTTAGTTGGTTAGTGTCTTTGTTTAGGATGTGGATCCCTCTTCGGGTGAAGGCCTCCTCCAGCTTCTTCCATTCTTCGCGGTTGAGTGATGTCCAGGTTTTGCCTGCTACTTGTGTAATGTCATCAGCCTACCTTCTAATTGGTCTTCCCACCTTCAGCCTTCCTGCTGGTTCTCTCCAAGTGGTGGTCAGAAGAGTCCACCTGTTGTCACTATATTGGGATATGTGACCAGCCCATTTCCATTTCAATTTCAGAGCATGAGTGAGTGCATCGGTTAGTTTAGTCTTCCTTCTTATGGTTTCGCTTCTTATTTTTTGTATTTTTCTCATTTTAAGTATGCTGCTTTCTATAGCTCTTTGTGTGGTTGTAATTTTCTGCTTTACTTTAATTGTAAATACCCAGGTTTGGCAGCCATACAGTAAGCTAGGTAGTAGAGTTGTATCAATGACAGTTTTTTTCAGGTTTAGGTTATAATCTCCTTTAAGGATTTCTTTAAGCAACCAAATTTTTTTCCAAACTATGTTTGTTCTTCTTTCTTTCTAACGTCAGCTATAGTATCACAAAAAACATGAGAATTTACCCAAAGTGAAGTTGACCATTAATTTTATAAGGCCAGATGTGGGCCTTATAAAATTAATGGCCAGTACTTATTACTATAGTTACTTTACAGTGATGTAAAGGTTGTCACTTAGTGCCTAATTCCGGTTCATTAGAGCACAATCAATAACCGTTACTAGTATTATCCAAAACTTGGCCGGCGACGAGCTTGTCTCCCAGTGTTGCCAATTAAGCACAAACTGCTCTGTAAGCTGTCCGAACTCGAACAAGCTGAATGGATGTCCTCTTATACAAGATAACATACGAGGCTTGGTTGGTAAGTGAGATACCTAATTCATACCTAAACAGAAATAATTCAAAATAAGTAACATTTTTATGATAAATAAATATATATTAGGTAAAATGTTTGGACATTTTACACAACGCCCAATTACTTATCTTCCTTATTCTATTCCTTATCCTATCCTACCTTGGCATTCTACTTGCCACTTGACTATTAACTCTTGTCCGATAGGCCAAAGAAAAAATTCCACCTAACTGAAAATACACAGCCATTGCCAAGTTGTGTTGCCATCGCGTCTTCATTGTAAGCCGATAACCATAACAGGCTAATCTATAAAGCCATAATATAAAATACACGATCAATGTTCAATACCCCCGCAGATGTCGTAAAGGCAGGGTTAATGTCGGCGATGAATTTATGGTGGATATTTAGCGGTAAATAAAATATTATAACGGGTTATAGAGTAAACAATAAAAAGGTTTCGTTGAGATTTATCGGACGCGTTTATCCGGATGATCCCGAGGGTGTGCCGGTAAATTATCACCGTGGTTAAAGAGCTACACTGACGTTACAGGGCTTATAAAAAGCATACTCTACCAAACTCGCTAAATGAAGTGAAAGGGTGTGTGATGTGAAGAGTCCCTCGTGAAATGTCTGCTTTTTAATTATAGTATTACTCTTCATCACATTGCATAAACGCGAAATTTTAGTTAGTGTTTAGATTTATTAGTATGAGTCTGTGAAGGTATTTAAATTAGTATATATTTGATCTTGCACAAATAGGTAATGTTGCCAGTAAGACAAAACTTGTATTGTAAAATTAGTCTTAAAAAATGATTTTTTGTTTTATTTTAATAGTTTAAGTTTTAGTTTTTGGATAGATTAATACGTTCCGTGTCGTCGCCACTGGGGTCTAGCAGAACACCAGCGCTGCAGCGTGCTGCCAGTACGCAGCTGAGCTAGGCCCCCTTGTATGGAGGACTCTTTTTTGCTGTAATTTGACCTTTTTTGTTCATTTATTTTTCCATCACAATAAAATTATTTCTTTTCTTTTCTTTATACTCTATCACGGCTAAACTACTAAGTCGGATAGGTAACGTTGTTGTCATATATTGATAATGTTCTATAACATTTTTTTTAAAGAAAGTCAGCTGTTTCTCTGACTATACCGGTATAGATGCCACTGGTGTTAGGTGAAATTTGTGTCATAAAAATGTACATCATTGATGAGAAAATGAAATATACCTCTTATTTATACCTACTTATTTATAGCAAAAGCCGATGGTGACATAATTTTTGAATTTTCGCTGAATGTGACATCATTTTGTAAATTTTGGACGTAGACATCTTAGTGCAGGCGACTGTACAAAATAGTGCGGCTAAGTTCTATCTGGTACCCACCTATACACTTCATAATACGGTAATACCGTACGTTTTCCGAAGAATGTTAGAAGAACTGGCATTCCGAAATACGGTAGTGTACACAATGGACAAGCCGTACTAAGTTGAGTTAGTGTTTTTGCGCGTCTGTCCCAACCGTGATGGATGGCGATCCGACACAGAATTAGAACTTAGAAGACATGCAACCATCTCGTAACTCACTATTTGATCGATGGCTAAAAGAACCGTTTATTTTCTCTGTGCTTACATTTTGGAAAAAAATATAGTACCTTATGTTGACCAAAAGGTGTTTTCTCTGTTGTGTTCTAAGTTTACCATGAGACTTTTGAGAAATTCAGCATTTGGGTTAGATATCTGTTGATTTGATGAGATCACCAAATGAGCCTAATTTCTATATAGGTGCGTTTTAAAGCACAAAAAGTAGAGCAAATAAAAAAAATCAGAGGAAATATTTGCCCATACTGGAGCTTTGAAAAGATCAAAATATAAAAAAGTTGAAATCTGGTTTGAGCACCTTTCATACCCGTATCCATCCGTATCGTACAAAATATTTCGCCTTTTTCACTGGTGTGCTTTTTTTCTCCTTTTTTGCGTAGGTCGGTGTTCATTCATACGGAAAGTAGGTAAGTACCTATTTTGCCCGGAGGCTAGAATGTTTCATGCAGGACTCACATCAAGCGGTAGTCGGTAATAAGGTTAACGAGATGGTGAAGGCTCTAACGAGAAAGCTTTCCAACTTTCATTAAATTAAATGTAGGGAAAATTCAGCAATTTATAATAATTTTAGTTCGACAAAGCCTATAGCAAAATATTTTTAAAACAATGACCAATCGCTAAGTGACCAGCATAGAAACATTATGACTTTTGTTACGATTTCTCTACTTATAAAAATGTCTAAGGATATCATTCAGTGCTTACCTTCTTACTTACTAAGATGGAAACCGTCTTAATTTTAAAATTATGTAAAAACTACAATTATTTTAGTAGAAAATTAGGTATAAAAAGGTTTATTCCACTCCTATCTTTCATAAGGAAACTTGGGCTCTCGCCCCTCGAAAACTTTTATGAGTCGGTCGAGATAGATTGGGGATCGCGATGCATTATTGGCTATTCAAGATTGCGTCGTATCAAAGATGGAACTTTTTATTGATTGTGAAATCTGCCGTAAAAATAACTTTTCTAATTTCTTGATACATTGGCTAAGTTTTACCTGCCCAAACATTATAATATATATTTCACTTTCAGTGGCAGAAAACAAAGTTTTATAAGGCTTGGGTGGTTTTTGAGTTTGAAAATTGTTAGGAGTTTGTGTCAAGTTATCTACCTGTGTATTTTAATTATGATGAGAACAGAGGTGAAAATTACAGTCATTAAATTTTTCTAGAAGCATGATTGAGCTTTAATCTGTTGAAATTGAATCCGGGAAAGCTTGCACTACAATTGCCGGAGTTGCGACGCTGTGAAGTGGCTGAAACTTTTTCAAATCACTTCACTAAACCTGCCAGAGCTGGATTGAAGGCGATTCAGATTTAAATTGATAGGTAAAAATACTACTTTTCTTCTTTTTCGGACATATTATTTCAGTCTTGCCAACACCCTTAATCTAATAGTACGATGACACACAAGCGTTTTTACAAGCTGATTGTAGGCGTTTTTAAACGCTAGCGTATGAGCGTGTCAGCGTTTGATTGTAAAAACGCCGATGACACTGGGCGACTTAACACGCTCCAAGCGAAGTCGCTTGCGGCATGTAACGTGTAAAAACGCCGTGTCGTATTATTAGCTAAGGAAGCCTTAATTCGAGGGAAATGTATGTCTTACCAGGATATTCGTTACGTTGAACCAAGACATCTTGCGTTAAATACCACCTATACGTACAATACCAACAGTCTGAGCTAATATTTTGTTTCGAAAATGTTTTATCATGCGATGGAAAAGTTTGTTAATTGAGTGCGGAATGAGAGTGGACTAGCGTAGAGTGAATAACGAACTTTGAATCTGAACTAGATTGCCCTAAAGTGAGAGAATGCTGGGGCATGCTCTTTGTAGGGGTGAGAGCAGTGCTTGGTAATCCATGCACTTAGTTCAACTTTGGAGGGCTAGTCCGACACTGCCGTCTGCAGCTCCAAGTCCGAGATTGAAATTATTAAGATCGAGGAGCGATTGTGCTAAACTTGAGGCACTTGAGCCGGCCCATTCAAATTTAGATTTGGGTCAGATGTCGATTGCCTTCAAACACTGCGGTAATATATTCCGTTGTTTTATCATCACTACTTGACGACACGGATGGTCGAGTGGCAAGTGTGTTAGACTGCTACGCCGAGGTCGCGGGTTCGACTTCCACATCAGGACAAACATTTGTGTGATGAACAGCGGTGTTTGTCCTGGGTTGGTTGTTTCTATGTATGATTTTCTGATAAAATGAAACGTTATGGACCTGTAACTAAGGGGATAAGAGCAAATTTTATCTCAATAAAACGCAAACGAAGCCGCGAGCAGGAGCTAGCCGCTAATAAAACATTACAAACTAAAATTAAAGGTCTATGAAAACTACTAGCTCTACTGGGAGGTAATGCAGACAATATGCAGAGATATCAACTAATGAATTTGCATATTAAAGTAGCTTTGGGGATGAAAACTGTGTAAAATCTTGGCACTTCAGAGGGAAATATAAGTGAGTTACATACCTAAGTACGGTAAATGTTTACAGAGTCGAAGTAAGTAGGTAGATATGATGTTTTAGAATATAAAATGATAAACTAACTAGAAAGTATTGGTGCGATTGTAATCGGGTTACAAGAAACAGGCACAGTTGCAAACGCAAAAAATATTCAGCTAAACCAATTCTAATTTTGACATTTGCTTGATTCTTTCGTATTTGTGCTAAGCGCCACTCAATATATTAGAACATGCGAACCTTACACCATATTTTCTGTACAATATTATCCTCCAAACGTTTCCTGCGTATCTCTGGCGAAGTCTCTGGAGACTTGGTTAACGTTTGCTTTGCGATGAATTTCCGGTTGGTAGGTAGTTTCCTATCAAAATATGTCTTATTAATAAGCTACGTGCAGTTGATGATCGGGATAATAACATCGCGAAGAGATAAATTGATAGTAACTTTATATACCTATTATTTATCGAAGGACCTCTGAGTTTTTCACATTTTATTTGTTGCAAAACGGCTATCATGACATGGTAAAAACTTATAATTTTTTTTTTATGATTTTTATTTAGGTGCGTATACACATTTTTTTTTTAATATAGGATATATATTATATAATATAGGATATTTTTATTTAAATAGGTAATTTAAAAAAATATATAAATTGTAAATTATAATTATAATAAAAATCTTATTACATGAACAAATGAAATGTAGTTAGTTTATGCTGTAATAAAAACTTATAAAATGAACTTGAAATGGCTTTAATAAAATAACCTCCTCTTGGTTTGAAGATGTATAAAGTACCTATATAGTATTCTAACAGGTAATAAATATATTAATAAATTACCCTAAACATTAATCAAAAAGCATATTTACGAAAACACACCATAAAAGTAATCCCAAAAAGTATTTGAACGTAGGTATTTGGGAACGGCCCGCTCCATATCAACCAACGTAATGTAACCAAATCGGCTCCCCGACTAGCCGCGGGCGGGTCGTTAGTGTCGGGCTGTGTCTAACTTATTTTGGAGGCAAGATATCACCTGTACTAAATTGCTTTACACTAGCTTGTCTCACACTTTCTACCTTTTGGTATCATGTTTTTT
Organism: Lobophora halterata; assembly: GCA_932526365.1. NCBI lineage: Eukaryota > Metazoa > Arthropoda > Insecta > Lepidoptera > Geometridae > Lobophora > Lobophora halterata. Next base: position 8,127,463 of record OW052001.1, on the reverse strand, counting down.
AATCTTGTCTACTACTGATACACTAAAAATAATTACAATACCATATACCTAACTATGTAGTTGACACACACCACCCGCAACTTCGTTTGCGTTGCGAATAAACAATATTTCTTTAAAGTATTATTAAAGTACGCGCTAATGACTAATGAAGTAAACTAATGACGAACATACCCACCCTTGAAATTTCTAGTTTCCATATTTTATCTCGTTCATATCTGTTCGTTATATATTAATAATACTTATTCTAGAAAAATCACATACGCACCAACTCACACAATCACCAGTTGTAAGTTGCGAGTGCAGATACGAGATCGTGGTGTACATACCTACTAATCATACCTTAGTATTGAACTGCGTGATTTGTTTATTAACTACATGACTTAATAGTCACAGGGTCGTATTACAAATGAGACGAAAAATAAACAATGACAGTGTAAAATTTGAAGGAAGGGATAGAGGTTCATGAAAACATAGAGAAATTAATAAGATGCATGCAACATTCATTGCAGCAATGATATTTTTTGTAAAGGTGGTACTCTTCTCTTTTATGGTAAGGTTCCAATAAACGTTCTATCAAAAAAGAAAAATATTCCTGTAAATATTACTCAAAGTCAATCTTATTACTGAAAGGTAGACGTAACAGGGTCACACATAAGGGGAGAGACGTAGCATAAAGTGGGAATTCGCGTGATAAATATTGCCATTACATGGAAAATATGGAAATGCAAGCTTTATTCAAATCATATAATAAAATTCTGCTTTATTGAAGTTGCAGTGGAGAGGATTCCTGAATTTGAAACTACTAAAAGGAAAAGGCAGACCCTGTCTGCATTGTAAGTTATAATAAATAGGACTCGAAGATACAGTATGGTGTATAAACTACACAAGTACCTACGCGTATAATATATATTTAACAAACTATATCTCTACTCTCATCAGTCTCTACTAAGTACAATAAAAAAAAAGTTGTGTATTTAAGACCACACGACAGAAGTGAATACTTCTTCAAAGGCGAGGTTAGTAATACGAAATACAACAATTTTTCACAGTTTGACAGGGAGTACATGGACGTTACAGTAGAAAGGATGCTAATTCAAAAATATATTTTATTCACGGCCATTATTTATCAACAATATAGGCGATTTATTTTGTAGTATTGTAATGTTACGCTACCATTTTTGTCGTTCATGTAAAAGAAAAGGCATTAGTCACATTTTCACTTAGTTTCACAATATATTTAGTAATAAATCCGCTTAATTTTTAAACAAAGGTCTTAATTAACAACTCTAGTTTAGAATTTTAGTATCTAAACCAAAGCGCCGATAACAGAAAACCCAAGTCAGAACTCGACACGTGATTCGCCTCTACACGAAACATCCTCAGGAGATGTTGACTCGCCGAAATCTGAAACGAGAGTGAAGCGGATTTATTACAATTAATATAATATATTAAGTAATAAATCCGCTTCAAATATTATTTACTATTTATTAATATTTTGTGATACTTCGAATAACCAGCCCGCCCATGAATGTGTCCAACATATGATTGCATGCAGACAAAAATGTAACTTGTCAGATAACTGATGTTGATGGGGAGAATCGGGCTTTTTACACAGTATTCATTTTTCAGCATTTATCGGCTCGTCCCAATCAGAGTAAAGGATTGCACAAATGTCATACCTCGCACTTTTGATGAAAGACTGAAATGATATGCTTTGCCATCGAAATGAAACCTTAAAAGGGTTTTGAGTTTTTGATGTTTTTCTTCATTTTTAATAAATAAATATATATTTCGGACATTTCACACAACGCCATCTAGCCCTAGACTCTGGACAAACACCGGTATTTATTACACAAATGTTTATCCTGAAGCGGGAATCGAACCCGCGACACCAGCGTGGCAATACAATACACTTTCCATTCGACTATCCGTGTCGTCAAGAATGGTGCAGACTTTATTTGGTGGTTTTATTAAATGGTTGCATGATATCGACATTCAGAAATGCTGATTCACCTATATCATAAAACTTATGAGTTGGATAGGAAAGAGTATAGATAGTTTTATTTTCTTTTCATATTTTTTCTCAAGTCCATATCGGTCTGTCGTTCTGAATAATAGATGACATATTGACTGCAAGGCGCCTGAAGGGATAGATTTATGGTTTTCTTGCATCAGAATGAGCCCTTGTGAGTTCTGTTCTATTATAATAAAGTTCCGTATAGTAAGCTACTCAGTATCCAGGGACATCTTAAGCCACCCTTTCTAACCTATTTTTATTAGGCAATTTATTGGGTACTTAGTTTATTTTATCGGTATTGTTAATGTGAGCGATCGTCAGTTTCGTGAATCGCGTTAAATAATATAAGATTGTGATGTAGGCGCTGAAGGTTCTAGTTGGCTGTAGGAAGGCGGACGATCCCCGCCCTACAGGGTCGTTGACCTCGCCGGTACCCTCCGCCCCACATTTTTCTTTTCGGACAGCAGCGTACGGCGGGCGGCTCTCCTCGTGAAATTTGCTTCGTCGTCGTCTTGCTGAAAATACGAACGCGGCCATTGTTCAGCGTTTGCAATTGCACGTGTAATCTCGTCCAGTCGTGCGTTGTGCATGTAACATAGTAGGTACCTAAAGAGTTCCTAACGAGGCGACTCGTGTTTTTATACAATTCTGCAACAAAAGAAATGTTGAATGAATAATCCAAGGCGTACCGTCGTCGTTGGCAAATATAAAACTTGATTGAAAGGCTCTTTTACTTTTAGGTATGGATGGTAAGTACGAAAGGTAGATATTTAAATTAGCTACCTCTAAAGAAAAATAATACTAGAATAAGTAATAAACTATTTAATTTTACGAAAATTAGATATCTTTCTCGCTATAAAAAATGCACTTTTAAAACTGAAATGAAAACAGATAATAAGCTGAATTTATTCATTGTATTTAGAGACGGTAAATACTTATTTCAAAAGGTGTAGTTTCCGCGATTTTCCTGATAATGCACGATAGCTCGTCGCCAGCGATAGTGACCGTGCTAAGTTCATTATTCATACTTTACACAAGGACTGCGATTTTCTTCCTGAATAATACATTGTTTTTCACGAATGGGAAATTTAAACGGTACCTACGCCAATGAATTCCGGGTTTATCTTAGATAATTTAAGAAATGTCTTCTCATTTTTGTTATAGTCACTGAAGGGTGTGTTTAGAGGATGAATGAAGGAGACTCATTTGCGAGGTATTCAGTGGATAACGAGCGAGGGTGTGATTCTCCGCATTCAGTTCAAAATAACAACCACTTGCGATGTCTAGAGTTCTTTCAGTAAGGTTCAGAGGCCCGATCGCAAACTTTCTCGTTTACGTTATCGTAGCATATGCGTCACCGAGAAGTCAACAGTTTGTATGATTATTTATTTTTCAAAACGTCATACAAACTGTTGAGTTCTCGGTGACGGATACGATACGATAACGTTAACGTGAAAGTTTGTGATCGGGCCTCAGGTTAGAAACACTCACCGGTTCTTTGTGGTCCCTCGCGTCTCACTGTAGCCTTTGAGGCGATTGAGTTGAAATACATTTATGGAAAATGGTGTTTACAATGAATACTTTTTGTAACTGGAAATACAATTTCAGTGAGGATATTGTAGCATCCGCGCTGCTGTTGCAGCATTACGTTGAGGCTAAGTGGCACCTTTTTTGTTAGCTCTTGAAAGCCTGTAGCCTGGTAGGTAGGTCTTCTTCTTCGTGTCACTAGTTCTTTCAAACCAGTGTGGTGGAAAGATTTCAAGTGCGCCACGAAGAGGCTCCTTTTGTGCACTCGACACATGTTTTCGAACTTTTGGTTCTACGACATGCCGGTTTCCTTACGATATTTTCCTTCACCGTTGCGAGAACGTGGGATGCATACATAGATTTTTTCGACCGAAAAAAACCTATTTACGCATGACTGCTACCGGGATTCGTACCCGCGACCATCAGATCGCAAGGCCTCATCCACTCGGCCACCATGTCCTCTGGTAGGTAGGTGTTAAACACCTGTACAGCTCGCTAATTACCATCGCTTGAAATCATTCAACACTCATTTTGTTCATAAAGAGATATTTTTAATGGCAGAAATTAATAAAACTTCCATCTGTCCCCCTATTGGCAACAGGGCAACTATTTTGTCCCATCTGTCACCCTAGAGTGCCAGAGCAGGGAATATGGAATAATTCAGTTAACGGATAAGGAAAGTAAACTCTAACTTTAACAACTATGTATAAGTACTTAAGTTTAACATCTTAATTTATTTTGCCTTGTTGTTTAGCAAATATAAAGAACTCTTTTTTCTAGCAAAACATTTTCTTGGCTCTTTTCCCACGTAATCCACTATTTGTTAGGAGAAAATTAGATAACGATGTCTGGGTGGGAGCAAATATCGTAGGCGAAAGAACATTAAAAGGAGGATGAAACGGACTAATGAACCGCGTTCTCTACTCTCCTCTACAACCTTTAGTTTTCTTTGTGTTGTGAAAATCTACAGATTACTCTTCTTACACTAGACCAGACTTGTTGTTATATTTATTAAGATTACTTACATATTAATATTACATACTATACTATATACGGTTATTTTTTGTTTATGTAAAAGCCGACCCCCGTTTATTTTTATTTCTTCTTCTAGTCACGAGAAATTATAATGATTATTTTTTTTAGAGATTTGTACAAAATTAGGGATTGGTTTAATTTTTTTGAACTTAGTTATCGATTTAATTTAATTTAATTTACAAAGTAATTTCAGGTTTCGTATAAACAAATACTAATGTAATATATGTACGAGTATGTAAGGACAAGGTAAGCAAGGTGCTCTCGTGATGGACATTTCGTTCGACTAGTGAAAGCAAATTCATAGATACTGTATCTACGAGTTAGAATAGGTATATAGTCTACCAAATTTTGATAATATTATGGACCTAATAAGTAGACACCTAAATATTTACTTATAATGTATAAACTCAAATTCCTGAGAATTCTCACGAAAATCCGTTTAGTCGAGTTTGTAGAGTTGAATTTGCTTCGACGAGTCGGTTGGTCCATTTGCAGTCTCAACTGCTCTTAGCTTTCATCTAATTATAATTCATAATAATATTAATTTCGAGTGCAGTGACATTTCAGTGGAGATTTCTTGAGGAGCTTGGTTAGGTCGAAAGTTACCTAGACAGGTATTTACTTTTTTTTGTTTATCTTTTTTTTATTATTAGGTTCACTAATTGAAATAATCACTAAAACATATTTTTTTTTGACTAGTTAACTTATAAAAGAAATCAGTGTTATTTCTAAGCGTATCTTTTTCTCTTTTTGCTCACGCGTGGTTTTTCCAATTTGCGGTAATATAGTATGTACGTACATATCTCTTAATGTTTGTGTTTGTTTAAACAAATAATAGTTTATATTTGTAAAAAATAAAGTAGAATATATTTATTACAGCATAAGCTAACTAACCACAATCCACATTACAAAATTTACAAAAGGAAACAATTAGGCCACTCATAGACCGTTGCAAACGATCTATAGGTAGCTGAACTGCTCCAACTCGATACCCAATGGCAGCGTGCCGAGGATACTGGTTGCATTGCCTCTTTGTATTGCAAGGCTTATTCTTTGGCCGAGATAGCTGCCATTTTATTATTTTGTATTAATTTAAGATTGAATTCATTTTTAACGAATCATTTTTTTTTTTAAATACTTAAGTTTATGACTTAATTTAATGAACCTAGGTACGTAAATTACATTGTATTAAAATGTATGAACTGCGATTTTCAAAATCAGATCGCTAAAGTACTTGTACCGCCTAGGCACGTAAAATAAAAAAGTAATAAATGCGGAGGTTGGTGTAAGCGATAGCTTAAATGGCCCTGCCATAAATGAGTAAGAAGAGAATTAAATACTTAAGCGAACATTTATTATAATGACATCCCATAACAATTTTTTTCTCTGCCCTTATAATGAATTCCTGGTTTTTCTTACTTGAATGCCGCAAACTCAAACTCAAGGAGGATTTACATTACTTGACCTCGTAGTGAATTATATTTTTAATAGGAGTCTACACAAAAGCATAAAATTTCCAGCGTTATTTAGGATAGCATACATAAGATATAAGCCACTTTATGAGGATAAAAATAAAAATGGCTGCGTAATCGTTAAGTATTTAATTGATGTAATTGGTCCTTCGGTCCGCCATTAAGGGATCTCGTCCGACCCTAATCCGACTGGCCCGTTCCAGAAACAGACACTCTTTTTTCATTTACCCCGAAAAACGAATTTCACTTGTGCATTTTCCACAACTCCCCTTCTACGTTGTCCATTATTCAGCCAGATCCTTTTTATTTATTTTTTCAAATACATGACTTAATCACTTACCGAAATTCTACTGAAATGACGCAGGGTCATAGTGTATAAAATAGGGAGGTATAGCGGTACATAATATTACTTATTCTTTGGTATAGCTAAGGAAAAAGTTAGGTTAGTTTGACTTTCAGTCTAAAAATGCAAGCCCCTTCAAATATCGCTGCCATACAAACGCCCTTACTCATTCTGATTGTGCAAGTGGAGGGGCATGCATTTTTAAACTGCAAGATCTCTATTCAGGTATAATCAACTAAGGTAAATGCGTCAATGGAGGGCTATTGTAACTTTTTGAAATTTCTCAAAAACTTTCAAAAGTACAAGTCTGCAGTTTGGTGCTGTTTATTTTCACTAAACTTTACAGCATCAGATGGCAGACTTTGCTATACTTTTCATAGTTTTGAGAAATTTCAAAAAGTCGCAATACAATTTGCATTTATACATTTACGCATTTACCTCAGTTGAATTTAATTAAAATAGAGCACCTGAATACAAACATCAGTGAAAGTTCTTCAGTAAAATGAGAATATAGCACTGCAAACAAAAACAGGTAACACAAATACCGTTAGGATATTATTCAATATTTTTATGGGCGATAGTTATTTTTGCGGCGAGTGTAATAAAAACGGCTCGATTGATTGCGGCGCGGGACGGACCGAACAGTCTGCTAGACCAGACGTGCAATGCAATATGGCACTAAATTACGACAGGCATAGGAGGCGATTTCCCAAAGTACAGCTACACATTCAATAAAATTAGGTACCTAATTACTACCTGTCTCAAAATGGACGACGTCACGTAGTACACAAATCGAATGCCTACTTTACAGTGAGTAGCTACGAGCATCTCTTGGCGAGATTTGAGCAGATTCAAGGTTTAATCCTAGATGACTTGTAATATGCCTATTTACCATCTAACTGCTGAGTTATATTTCTAGCCCTATGCTATCTTATACAAGGTTATTTAAAAACAATTTCTCTTGTGACTTCCTTAGCTGTTTTTACCTCAACCAATACTTTGTTTATACCTATCTATAGGTGTAGATTGGACACAAAAGATACCTGTCTATTTACCTTGTGTATTTCAGAACGGTGTTATTTTATTTCTGTTGTTTTTGCGCCACGAGAGGAAAACGTCTGTAAATTGGCGATAACTTGGACACGGAAATGAAAGCAGCTATGAAGATAAGTTGTTATTAGGTATGGTTGTTTAGCCGGGGCTGACTTCCTTGGGTTACGTAGGGGAACCATCCGGTCCGATAATACCTATAAAGAGATAACAGCCTTACTGAAAGATGAATGAAAATATAAGACCAATCGCTTAATTTCAACTATTATAATCCATTAAGTTAAGATAACCATTTGGTTCCAGTAGAGTACTTTATTGATATTCTGGTGCAGCAATCACGATCATCCGGCGATTACGTTGAACTGAAATTGTCTGAAATTCATGGATTCTAGGCTGTAATTTAACATAAATTCTTCTTCTTCTTCTTGGTCGTTACACTCTTGGCAGAGAGGTTGTCATGGTTGAGGGGTTTGTGACACGCTTCACAATCCTGCGCCATTCATCTCTGACAGCGGTTTTCCTAGTGCATTCGTGTAAGGGACCGTCTAGTGCTGCTTTGACTTGGTCAGTCCAATGCATTGCAGATCTTCCTTGGCCTCGTGTGCCCTCGACTTTTCCCTGTACCACCAGACGCTCGATGGACATTTCTCCACGACGCGACACGTATCCGAAGAACGCGAGGATACGAGCTTGCACAATAGATGATAAACGCTGCTTTATGCCGAGTTCTTGAAGTATAGACTGGTTAGTACGAAATTCTGTCCAAGAAACTTCAAGCATTCTTCTCCAGCACCACATCTCGAGAGCGTCTATCCTCTTTTTCTCACTTTCTCATTAAACTTTAACATAAATTACTTGCCTGTAAAAGAACTTTAACTTTTTAGACTGGCACTGCTTAAGACTTATTTCATATGAGGAAGTTTAAAGAGTTAACGGTAAAACTGCATAACTATGTCAGCACGTAATAGAATAAGGCAATTGTAGGAATTATCTAACTTGTTATACCGGAAAGATTGCAATGAGCAAGTAGGTATTTCGTAATGTGTGTCTTCAATTTATAAAGGCGCACTAAGAGTATATCTACATACATAGTCTTATAGTATTGGAGCATATTATGTACTTATATAAACTTATCCACTAAAGTGTCGATGTTCTTATGTTAATTTTGTTTGAAACAGTGTAACTGGTGCGTAATCATTTATAGCCCACTCTGACACAGGTACATAGCTCAAAATATTAGCAAATTCTAAAGCAAGATATTCGTCTGTAATGTTCGACCCGTACGAAAAAGCATGTGCCCAAACGGTTCCATCAGCCGACTAATTAGCTATCTCTAGAGCTCCTATGAATATTTTCACACAGATTGTAATGGGCTTGCACCAGTCGTCAAAACCCGTGTTCTCTTATTATGCGGCTGTGTAACATTGAATAAATAGTGAGACCGCGGCAGCACCAATGCAAATGAACGTTTTTATGTCTCCCAAAGAGCGCGACGCGGCGGGCGAATGCAGCGAATCGTCTGGCGAGAATTAAACCGTGCATCTGAAAAGGTTTAAGATGAATGAGTACCGTACGCTCACAATGCAACAACAGTTTACAACTTATTCCTGTAAAGCGAATGTAAACAGTCTGCACTTTATCTCTCTGGCTATGTTTTTGTTTTGCTTGCAACGTCGGGCGTCGGTGGTGCCTAGGTGGGCGGTGCTTAGCATGAAAAGAATTAGTCTAGCAAGTAATTTGGTTAATTTATCACTGTAAATACCTAATTCGCATGGTTTTAGACTGGTGTGTGCAATCGATTTGTGAAACTACCATGTGATGTCTGAGCCGCGTCTGAACCGGAAATGGCTCGCAGATGAGCTCTCCCGTTAGTTATGGGGGCTATGCCTGTATTTATGGTGTTTGTAAGCCATGTTGCAGCAATTTTGTTTTAAGTCCATTTCATATTTTTATTGAGATTGATTACCAACTTTATGTTGGTATTTGTAGATTCCGTAAATTGGTAGACTAACAGCTTAGAGAAAGGTTTTACAAAAACATACAACAAACAATCGACCTCAATCAGACGGTTCAAGTGACCGTAGGCACCACTGACAAGTCACAGGGAAGCAAATTACACAATGTCGTTTACTTCGAATACATATTTTTTTCAATTATTTTTATAACAAACTAAACTACTGAAACAATTTTGATAAAATTTCTAATCTTAATATACCTACCTAAAATAATTCTTCAAATCGGTTTATAAACAACAAAGTTCTGATGTAAAAAACATTCAACCGAATTGAGAACCTCCTCCTTTTTTGAAGTTGGTTTATAAAATCAATGAAATGGTGGCGTGTCCTGGACATAATTATTTATTATTTTAATTATTGGATACACTCGTAGTCCGCGTAGGATTCTGTTTCCATTGAGTAGAGCCGGCGGCGATTTCTCGGAACTTGGAAGTCCCAGGATACACATCCCAGTGGAACCATTAAATTTTAAAAGTTATCTACCTGCTTCACTTTCCTTTCCTACCTGGTCAAAATCAACCATTATCCCAGTAACCCACCGTGTAATAAAAACAAAACACCAACGCCGAACTTTACGGCACTTCGTGCACGCCTTAAAAATATCCCCCATTGTTCCGTTCTTGTAATCCTCTTTCTACTTACGTAACGAGTGCTAAAGATCCTGTAATTTTATAAAAACGTTACTTTCACGTTTTTAGGGTTCCGTGTCAAATTTAAAACGGGATATTTAAGACTTGCTGCTTTAAAAAGGCCAACATCATACATAATGTATTTGCAAAGTTGTAACGGTCTTTAGTGGTCATCACAAATGGCTCTGGCGACATTTATAGGAGGTTAATTTGCATACGTAGTATTTGTGTTTCGTAGCTAAGTGGAACTACTGAATTAATGACGGGATATTTGTTTAAAAACGATGGTTTGTTTGGTGTTTTGCTTAGATTTCAATGATGTATTGATAATTTGTTAGTAGTCTGACAAAATATTGACAATATGTAGAGTCAAGAACTCGCTGCGAATAGCGCTCGTCCACTTTAAGACCACAATATTGGGTAAGGTCAGTCACAAATTCACTAATTTTATATGGTGCCACAGAAAACCATCGCTGCAGCACATGATGCTGCAGCACATGCTGAGTGGCGTCCAATTTTAGAGATACCTGTTAATTTTAAGTTTTGTTTAATTGTCAATGTGTAGTGTTAAGGTAACTCAAAATAAATATTTTTTCTATTCTATTCTATTCTATTAATACCAACTGCCCTTCAAACGGAATACAGTAAAGCCTAAACATTACTGCTTGGTGGCAGAATAACTGATACTGTGATACCCATCGAGTTAGAACCCAGAAGCCTTCCGACGTTTTTGTATGATTGTCTCGTGATTTATGGTACACTCCCAAAAAGTGTCACAGAATGAAAGGAAAATGCGAAGATCGCACTCGAACTTCGATATCAACGAAAGAACTTAAAAACACCTCGTGATAAATGAATGGCGAGGTGACAGCGACACAAGCAGGTTGTACCCCTGGGTCTCGGGACCGACGATAAAGACTCAATCACCTGCCCCTGACAGGACCGAGTGACTCCAGCTCCCTCCATGATGTATTGAAGACTCCGCAACAAATAATATTTATCATCCATTATAATGTAGGCGCGTGACGGCGCTGATAAGCCGGCATAATTTTCGTGCTCGTTGATTTTGTATCTTTAAAGACGAATTTACATAATGTCGTTCAAGTTACATCATTATTTTCTTCCCAAGTTTTATGCATATAAATATTTTACCATAACTCAGAGCTTGTCATTGTACATCATTATTTTTCAACTGCTTCTACTGATCAACTTTAATTTGGTTGAAGGTTCAATCCAAATCCCTTCTCCCCCAATTTCGGTTTCGGTATCGGCCGTAAAATCAGAGCCCTCAGTTTACACACATCTCCTCGTTGCCTTACTCTATATATCAGGATATGTAGGCTTGTAGAACTCTACCAATTTAATGGGGTGTATCCAGATACAAATCGTAGCTGGTCTTTACCAAATAACAACTGGAATGATTACTGCAATTATCTGAAGGGTGGTTTTGTGAGCCGTTAAACAAGAGATTCGATACATTGATTGCAGATGTCTGATATTGTGAGTGTATTGTGAGGGACTCTAATACTGAGTAATTGGCATACGATCGCTGTTGAAGACCCGGTAAAAGTATGTCTACGAAATCAGATAGTAGTATCAGTACGGCGTTGACGGTATTCTGACTGATTGTAAAGGCTCTTCGAAATCTTTATTTTGTTATATATCCTAATAGGAAAGTAAGTAATAATATTTTGAACGTATTGGTAAATATTGTGGATGCGGTTGTTGGATAGGCGCGCGCACTCGACGAGGACGCGGCAGCGGCGGTAGAGCGGCGTGCGCGGGGTCCGGTCTCACGCGGCACTCGCCTCGCGGCGCCCTCGCGGCTCGCTCAGTCAGCGCCTGGCCACGGGCCATGAGTATCGTCCCCGACGAACCTTACGACGAACGGTTTCCTAATCATAAACACGTTGCATGTTTACCAAATTGTCACACACGCGACTCGCGCTCGCTGATTAACTCCCGAATGAGCATCACTTTCATTGAACTTTTCCGGAAAACCGGCTTCGAACTTGACCCGTGATTGTTGTCCGAGCTGTTAGTGCGCGTGTTGTGCTTTATCGATAACATAACCTGTACGATTTCAAGGGCACGAAGACTGGTCACTTCTAGTGAAGTGGAGGCTGGGACAGGACTCGTAGTTGTTTCTAAAATGTAAGTGGGCGTATTCGAAAGTTTGATAATCGATCGGGTGACGTGCGTGCGTGGGATTGAGTTTACGTAATCTTTGTTTACCTTGGGAATATTATGCACCGTGGCGACTGCTGGCTGCGACGACCATAGTATCGGCAGTTTTTCCTCTGGATGCAATTCTAAATTCGTAAGTTGAGAGCTTTGTTGTAACTTAGAATTACTTTGTTTTGCTTATAGTGTTCCTTCGCATTGTTGTTTCTGCTTCTTACGCTTGCTGCTAGCTACTGTCTAAATAAAATATATTTAACTACTTAGATCGTTCGTTTTTGTAAATTTTAATGAATAATTTAAAATATAAATAACTCAAGTTCATAGTTGGTTAAAGTGGATGAATCAGACTTTTATTTTACTCTCATTCGAATAAAAATGATGATAAGATTTAAAAAACACTAGATTAGAGAGCTTAAACTTTTGTATCTAGAAAAACTAAAAATTTAGACGTTTTCAGCGAATTACGCGGAACAAACTAAGTAGTGAAAGTTAACAAGACTATAAGATCAAGTAGGTGTACCTACTTACCTACCTATATATCTAGGTAGTTCAAGGAAGTGTAGCACTCTATCTAATGAAGACAGATTTTGCTCGCGACCCACACAAGCCAAGTGAAACTTATTTTAATTGCGTGGGACAAAATAACTGATGATATTGTAACCAAAATGGTCACTCAAGTAGTAATTGTGACCAAAAAAGGAACGACAAAAAATAATATAACCAAATACGATATCAGCACAGGTAATTATGGATCGGAAGAAGTTTAACTAAGATTACATGACGATATGTATATATACATTTAGTAAACTGATCTAACCAAGGCTTAAGACGCCATATTTTTATCAGGACCATATAATATCCCCTTGTCTGTAAAGGAAAATTCCAGATAAAATATATCTCAGCCCCTCTTTGATATGCTAATAGCTACCAAAATCAAAGGAAACTGGGAATCAAATTGGTTCGCCTTAATGCTCCCTTGAGAATATTCCAAACTGGGCTATACTTGAAACTGACCATCGGAGCTCTCGTCAGGTGAGGTCAATCACGATCCCCTTCGCGGATAGCTCGATGACCGGTTCTGTTGAAGATACAATCGTACAATACAAACAGGTTTCGAAACGAATTATGTGGGAATGTATAAGAGACCAGAACCGTTACAGTTCGGCAAGTATAAAATATTCAGGACTGTTAAACCTATTAAAACTTTCCTGTAGGTATTTTTTATATCAACAGGCATGCCGTGCCGTAGTATGGAAGAAGTACTTATAATACTGAGCGACAAGACAGGAGGTGGGGTGGGCTCTTTGAAGTGATGCGTACATATTTCATGAGGCTGGTCGCGTACAATGGCGGCGCGATGAGCTCGTCTGGCAGACGACTTACCTTTAGCTTTTCCATTACTTACATGTCCATGAACATAAACATTACATTTCACTAAGGTTATTCCTAATTAATGTCGTACATTATTCAACTCTAATCGTAAAATATTTTATAATAACCGGCTCGAGCTGAAGGTGCCTAGTGACAATGAAACGTAAGGTTGATATTCAAAATCTACCTTGAGAATCACCAGCCGCAACATAATATTGAAGCACCTAAATTGATTCAGAATCGAATTAATATTTTACGGAAGGAATTTAAACTGAAATTGCTTCCAAGCTCCTTACACGCGACGGTGTCAGAAACCGAAATAGCTTTTAAGGATATCATTAGTCCCAGGGGAAATTAGAATGAATTACATAATGTCACTGGTTTCGTGCTCATACGCTTACGCTTACACTCGTGGCACTTGCTTCTAGCCTTTTAATTATTTCATATTTGTAGTCTCTTTGGATAGTAAATCTAACTTTTTATCAAATTACTTGATGTTGTGAATTGTAGCGTGGCGCTGGGCCTGTTTGTATACAAACAAACCCAGATGGTCCTATCAGAGTGACTCAGATTTTGAATGATGCCATCAGTATGAACACAAGCGACGACGTCATAGGACTCGTGTATTGCGTAGTTTTTGTACCTTTTTAACTTCTGACCTTTATGAAAAGAACTCTTGTACCCAAGTTATCCGGCACGTTCAACGGCGACACCCCCGTCACGTCGACTACACGTCCCAGCTAATGTGAGTTGAATGTAAAGACTGCTAACGTCCCATTTACCTCTCCCCGTGGGCCGTACTACCCTAAACCCTGTATTTCCACCTACGTGTCGCTGTACTTATATGTCGTATAATAATAGGACTGTACTCATAGATATGCCTACTTCAAAAAGGATACCACAAGGGTTTATAATGCCTGCGAATTTATTTTCACCAAGTGTACGAATACCATCGCAAGTTAACGATACGAATAATTTGAGTTCGTATTAATATTAGGATTATGAATTGCAAAACGCGGCGGTGGGTTGATGTGGGCAGGTAGGTATTACTTGTGGCTCTCGGCTTGCGGCTCCCATCCCTTGTGGAAATGGAGAATAAATTGGAATGACAAATGAATGCGGATTATTAAATAATTAAGGACAGTGTTTTGTTATATTTAAAACGACGATTACTGTAGAAACATCGCCTTGAAAAGAAACATAAATAGATCAATGGAGTAAACGGCATTGGGCGTTTTGTATGTAAGATGAATTATTCTATTTATAGAACGACAGTAAGCTGACGTACCTACTCACTCTATATTTTACACCATTTAGCTTTATCCTGCTGCGTCATTTTTGCAACTTTTATTTATTTTTATTAAACACCTCTGAAAAGGGGTGTTTGCGAAGCATTCATCCCTATAAAGTTCTGGGATAAAAAGATGCTCTTTTATTATTTATGGTTCAAAGCGTCCCTTTTTGCTGGTCTATGCTTAAACCAGTTCCCAGGTATTTTATTTTAATTTTCAAGTATTTTGTTATTAACGTTTATTAAGGATGTAAAGGTTATTTGACAAGAGATTGAACAGGTTAAAGTTTAATTAGTTTTCACGCGACTCGTTCTCATAAAGCTCGGTTTCAAACAAACGGGTCGAGGTCGAACTGATTAATCTAATTAATGAATCACTTGAGTAACGAGACAACGTAAAACTTTTTTTACATGGCAAGGCTTCTGCGTGCGGTTTCATCCACGTGGTTGGAGAATAAAAGGTTCAATTGTTTTGGAGTAAGTATTCGGCGTGATTGAGCAAATATTATAATATTGGTACTTATCCATCATTAAACTTTGACATTTATAAATTTTGGATGGAAAGTAATAAATTACTTTTTGGTTGTAAAGCTAAAACTTGATGAATTAATTCAGATTAAGATACATTTAAAGTGGTATTGAATCATAATCAAAGTAGATAGGTATATGAAATAAAAAATCAACGCCATCTCAGATAAACTAACGCTTATCACATTCATAAATAATGCAATTGATAAAAAGGAAGTTATATTCGAAAATACGATTCTCAATTCCAACAAGAATCTTTTTATAGTCTGATATCTTCAAGTTAACCTAGATACATCGGTTGGCAGGCAACACACAAACTAACTTGAGAGTAGACAATAATTCTATCCGAAATTGGCTTTGTGGTAAACAAAGCCGGATCCGGATAGGTTACACATAGACAAACGGATACGAACTCTCTTGATTTCACAAGCTCAATGAATAAAATTGATTGCTGATTACTGAACCAGAGACAGCGTCAACAGATTCGATTACTCCGTCTCTCGAAGTCTCGACTATTTATGACTAAGTTGTGAAAGTACTGAAATCTCATGTGGGACGTAAAATACTATCACTTTCTTTGTCTTGGTAAATTAGCTTTAGCACGCATGCCATTTAAGATGATGGGTGTTGTGTAGAGCAGTAAAAATATGAATAGATTATGATTAGCACTGGCATTATTTCAATCTTCGATGGTCGTTTCAGCGAACAATGGAACGTTATAATCACAGCTATGATGTAGCATGTTCACAAAGCAATCTTATTACAGAGTATTGTAACGCTTCATCCAAGCAATAAGGTAGCTATGGGAATGAAGATTTATCGCCTTAGGATTTCCCCTCGATGACATAACCAGTCTAATTGGATCGATGGCAATACGGCAGCGCTTATACCGTTATAGTATTACGAGGGTCTTGCCCAATCATGGTGAAAGAAATAATGGAAGATTATGGAAATATCTTGTTAAAATTAACATTTGTAGTATGGACCGAGACAGAGCAGCCGGAACCGGCGGCGGGTGCAACCAAGCGAGTGAAACTCAAGGTCTAATCGCACACGCCTAAATTATTCAAATAAGTTAGCCATTTTATCATCATTATGGTATGTTATGGCGGTTACTTATGAAGGCGACGTAAGATTGTGATTAAATTTAAAATGCAACTTTCTAACAGTATGATAGAGTTTGCATAGACTTCATAATCATAATTAAAGAAACTTTGATTGAGAATTTTAATAAAATTTATTCCTACCTACGTATTAAATTTACTCTAAACCTTTCTTACAACATAAGCTAACTACTACAATCTATATTACAAAATTTACAAAAGGAAACAATTGGTCCACCCATAGACCATTGCAAACGATCTAAAGGTAGCTCAACTGCTCCAACTCGTTACCCGATGGCAGCGTGCCTTATTCTTTGGCCGAGATAGCTATCAGCCCTTAGATATTTTATGTTAAGTTTATTACTCGTTTAAAAAAAAAAAGATAATAGTTAAAAAAAAGCAAGATTATCAATTTAATTTTCTACCAATATATTTCAATCTTTGAAAATCAGACAATACACCATACGTACATAAAATTCACTTATTCTCACACCGCAATTAAGTCTCTCGCAATCAAATGTACGATTCTAGATACGAGTATGCAATCAAATCATTAAATACCTCATACACTGTGATTGCGATATAAAAATTCTAATGGCCAGCTGTTATTGGTTTGATACAATCGACGCTAAATACCGAATACAACCATAAGTTTCTTGCACAGCGGTCATAGAGGCAATGAGTTACTAAATAGAAGATGTACAATAGTTCAATGCATAGAAGAACAAAATAAATATTTTATTGGATTCTTCCGAACCGAAATCAAATAATTAGGGTCAACTGAGGTAAATGCGTCAATGATAATAATAAAGTGACTTATTAAAATTACTAAAAAACGTAAAGTAAGTAACGCAAAGTCAAAGAGGTGCTGTAAATTTGGTGAAAATAAACAGCACCAGATTTTGCTGTACTTTTTATAGTTTTTTAAGTCGCAATTGACGCATTTACCTAATATAATGGTAAATGCTTACCATTATTTGAGGGTTATTTGGGTTGGGTAAAGTCTCACGATTTATTAAATATATAGTAAGTTTTAGAGACTAGCAAAGAGAAATGCTGAGGTGGTTCGAAGCGTGACGGATAACGGATTGCTCTCATAACTATTTATTATGGAAATAGCCCCGAGCTGTCACGGCTCATCAACTGGATCTTACTAAATGACCGGCCGTTCGTGATCCAAGTCACTGCTCAAGATGTATATAATTTTCAATTCAATGCAATTTAATCATTTATTGGTCAAAATGTTACATTGAATTACTCTAGAAAGTAAAAAAAAAATATACAGTTTGAAATACATATGCTTATAAAATATTTTATATCTCTATGTTCTTATGCTAGACATCTTGTCCTAAGCAGTAACGTAGCAAGATAAATAATAAGCAGTAAGGTTTCTACCAGATGTTTAAAATATTGAGATAGCTGCAATAACCTTGCCTTTTTGTTGCTTTTCTTTTTAGATGAATAGCATTAAACATAAAATTAAAATCACAAGTCTTCGTTCGTTGCTCTATCCATCGCGTGAGTGCTGAAATTTCTGGTCAGATTTCTCCACAACAAGTCTCTTTCAAATCACGGGTATTACATTACACGAACTCCATTTTTTTTGTTGTTAATACTTGGATACGTATTTCTGGAGAAACGTGATGAGTTGGAAATTCAACATACTCAATTTATAACGACCTTTTTCGGGCAAATGTCACTCGTTTTAGTGGCAGCTAAAGGCAAATTTCCATACAAAATGTTTCGAACAAATACTCAAAAAGTACGCCGTATTATAGTAATTTCTTCACACTATTCGATTTGTTTATGTTTTCCGATTGTGTGAACAACAATTAGTAAGGTTTCATACTTTAATAGATAAAGACGAAACGAATAGTGTGAAGAAGTATTATAGTAATTTCTTCACACTATTCGTTTCGCGTATACGCGGCGTAGTTTTTGAGTATTTGTTCGAAACACTTTGTATGGAAATTTGCCTTGAGTTACTCTTAAGTAGTGCAATAACTAAATTGTTAAACCAGGATATACTAACTCGTACAAATGTAAATTACTAGACAGAGCGAAATCAAAAGGGGACCAGTCAATTGGACCCAGGTCACGTCACAGCCGGACGCCTTGTTAACCAACGACAAAGCCACTGACCTTGCACCCGCAAATTGATTTGAATCCGACACGTGTTTTCAGCTACACACACATCATCAATCTATAGCAGTCCATTGCTGGACGTAGGTCTCTCCCAAGGCGCGCCACTGAGCCCGATCTTCGGCTCTTCTCATCTACCTTCTGCCAGCTATAGCGCGCAGATCATCGCTCCATCTGGCCAAAGGTCGTCCTACACTGCGTTTGCCTAGAGGTGGTCTCCACTCAAGAACACGTTTCCCCCAACGGTTGTCGGTTCTTCGGCAGATATGGCCGGCCCACTGCCACTTCAGCTTGCTGATCCTCTGAGCTATGTCGACCACCTTAGAGACCACCTACACACACAGAGAGATCATAATAACAAACCTTTTTTACATAAAACAATTGAATTAATTGAGGTCTCTAAATAGATAAAATACTCAATGCTACGTAGAATATCAGTTTCCTTTATTGGTAGAGTTTATTATTTTACGAAAACGAAAGAATTATGAGATTACTTTCTACTGTTTTGTTTTATAAACGGTATTGCTTCCCTACAAAAAAAATGTAGTTACAAAACAACGATTGGTAGTAATCAATAAAACAGAGCTTGGATAAGTTTCATAACAAAGATAATAAATATCAATTTATCTTCATTAGAACGGTAGTTTATGTTCTATCTAACTAATGCATTTCAGTTTATCCTTGACTGACTCACGCCTGAAACGCGCATTAAATCTTACGAATGCACAGATACAACTCGGCGCTCTTTTAATGGTTGCCTTTACGTCGTATTTATAGCTTTCTCAAGGGCTTTTCGAACTGTGCTTAAGTTTTGTAAGAAAAGTGTTGTATAAATCATTAAATCCGATCACGACGACGACATTCAGAGCGCGGTGTGCGTATCAAGTATCGATCTGGCGAGCGGCTCAGCTGCGTCGTCGCCCCACATTTCACGCTCGTTGCCAATCGCAACAAACGCTCGCTTTGTTTTTAGTGGCTTCGCCTATCCGTCCCATCGCGGCTCCATCGATATATTTTTGTAGATCAAAACAATGGACGTAAATAGAACGCATTTGTATTCCATAAGGGCTTGGCATTGCTGTGCTATTTCAGCGTGATAGACATGGTGTATAAAATTAAGGCTGGCACGAGCCGCATAGCTTTCTAACACACTACCAACCAAATAAATAAATTTTTACTAGTTCATAGGCATCGCTTTGTTAGGCGGTTTATCTATAGAAGCATGTTTGGTATCTCTGTCAATATCTAATTCATTCATACTCGGTTGGTTGAGCCCATGCTTGCATAACACCAGATGTTCAGTGAATCATACCGTGAGTAGGTGTCAGACTCTAAAACGTATTAATGTAACCCTTCTACTCATCGACACCTTACCTTAATTAGTTTAGTCAGGCAAATTATATTCATGTAGTTTCAAATAACATTATTGTTATTATTAAGCTGAGTGCAATTAACCAATTAGCGCTCCCGTGGTAAATGTCATCACGTGTGTTAATCGTCATTATCACTTTGCAAATATGATATCATCTGTGTTGCCGTCCCGTTTCAACATCCGTGTTCATAGCTCAAATATCTCGGCAGTATTGCGCGTTAGGCTGAGTTTCCAGTCAAGCTGCGCTGAGCTGTACTCAGACGTGTTTCCATCGAAGCGGATCGGAGCTGATAAGCGTGAAGTGGAGCAGAGTCAACACTATCAACCCCCATGTTAATTGATAACGGAACGGCGGCGATGGTAGAGTCTGCTAACCAACGTCTCACTGCAGAATGCAGACTGAAGTACATCGCTTCACTTCGTTCAACGCTGTGTTGGCTTGATCCCACCCAATCAATCCCACAATCCCGCTATTCCACTGATATTATGAATGTGAAAGTTTGCGAGTATGGAAAAATAGACGACACGGACGGTCGAGTGGCAAATGTTGGACTGCCATGCTGATGTCGGGTTCGATTCCCACTTCAGGGCAAACTTTGTGTGATGAGCATTGGTGTTTCTCCCGAGTCTGGGTGTTTTCTATGTACCTATGTATTTACGAAAAAAAGTATACAAGTATTCTATCAGTTATCTATCGTTCCATCCTATTGTACAAGGTCTGCTTAGTTTGGGGCTAAATAGCGTTAATGTGAGACATCTAAACAATATAAAACAAATAGGTAGCTAGATGAATGATACTTTTCATCCCAATAACGCCACCCAAACACGCCCGCGGCCGGCAGCTTGTATGTAAAAACGTATAGGAAATATGACGTTTCTGCGCCCAGCGCGTCTCCGCTTCAGTGGCTCCGCAGTCATATAGTGAAGTCATTTATAATGGTCCAGTATTTGCAGTAATGCCTGGGTAAACTCGCGAGCACCCGGCACCGTGAGAAACATTTCAAACATATTAACTCTTCGCCATTACCGTCACGCAATACAAAATAAGTTGTAACTACACATGCCTATTAACTTTTTCTCTCTGTTTATTACGCGATGTGAATAATGATTGGCAGATTGGCCGTAATCGATTAATATTAAAAAGTTTCACGTACTCGTAATTATAATTGTTATTCGGATCATTGAACTAACGGGATTGGCACAGAAGTGAATGGATGCATGCTTGGAGTATCGTGTTGTGTTGCTGTGGTTGTTCCCTCTATCGTGATAACGATACATACATGCCAATTAACGGTAGATAGAGTAAGGTACAGATACAATAAGATACAGTAATGTAATGTAAGATACAGTTCTACCATAGTTATTTAATTATAATATATTGGTATACAAAATGCCATCTAGCCCCTAACTAAACAAACTTGTACTATAGGAACCGGATAACTGATAGAATACTTATATATTGTTTTTTGTAAATGCATCCATAGGATATATAGAAAACACCGATGTTCATCGGTCAATGTTTATCCTGAAGTGGGAATCGAACCCGCGATACTCGGCATAGCAACCCAATGCCATTTTCACTCGACCATCTGTGTCTTCAATGTAGTAATTTTCATTTTGTTTATCATTCCGTTACAATAACATCAAGACAAGAGAGGACTCTACATTTATGATCTAACACCTGCAACTGCGCTGTTACAGCGCTACAAATCTAGTATTATTTGAATAAAATACCTGTGACACACGGACGGACACACAGGCAGACATGGTTAAACTGTAAAGGTTCCTCATAAGACTTGATACCCAAAAATAATACTAAGTATCAAAAGAAATTAGACTGCGATATAACGAAACTTTGCATTCACATTCAAAAGGATGCAAAGGAATGAGCATCGAGAGCAAATAAAAATGAAGCATCGAACCGCTCGGATTTGTGTTGGCGCAAACTCTAGGCGCCTTCGAACTATGCGTAGGGCTGTCTTATTAATAAATGACTAAAGTGGCGAATTAACAAAATCCCTTTTACACATATCCTCCAATTTCAAGTCTCTACGTATAGTGGTTTGGCCTGTGAGTTGTATGTCATTCAAGGACGAAGCCTTTTATATTTATTGATAAATTACAGTGGCATTCAAATTATGGACCTATCTGAAAAGGTAGCTAGATACATTATGACTGAGCATTTTGATGTGAGTACGTTTTTGCATAAACATGAATCGATCAGGTAAACCAAGTATCATCTATCACTACGCATATACATCGAGTTTATCACAGAGGTTCGAAGAGATTATAAAGACTGCTTAGCTTAAGAGGTAAAACGAAAATAAACTAGCAGAATCAGATTAAAGCTGTTCTAAAATTATAATAAACTCTCGCAAAACCGTACTCCAAGCTGGCTGGCAACCCTATTTTTGAACTAATGGCGCGATTGTTTAGCCGCTTTTAATTAATATCGATCGTTTGACACCCGATATCTTTATTGGTAGTATTAGGATGGAACTAATTGTACCAGCAATTAAATTTTACATAGAGGCTACGTGTGGCTTGCCACAATTTGAGGGATAGGTTTCGTAACAGATTTGTCTACCATTCACAAGACAAATTTGTGGTAGTAACCTAGTTAGTATCAGGCGAACGGAGCGTGACGCTTGATGAAATTATGTTTTGAATCTTTCGTAATCTCGATAAAACTGATATAACTAAATAAAATAAATATTTTGGATATTGCACACAACGCTATCTAGCCCCAATCTAAGCAGAGCTTGTAGATACTATGGGAACCAGATACATACATAGAATACATAGAAAACACCCAGACTCAGGACCAATGTTCATCACACAAGTGCTTATCCTGAAGCGAGAATCGTACCCGCGACACCGACGACGTGGCAGTCCAACACACTTGCCACCCAACCAATAATGTCATCAACGTATAACTGCAACGTATAACTGCGTAAAACCTACTGTAAAAAATATAACGTCTTGTAATACAGTAGCTAGCAGTATTTGCACTATTTGCATTGATAAACAAATATTGGCTCATTCGCATACCTACAAGGTTGCAAACGGAAATTGTTGACAATGCTCGAGAAGGTGAGGCAAGGTCAAGTAGCCGTGACATCACGCTGATGATTCCAATCACCCGAGGAATATGGATTCCAAATTCCAACCGTACGATGATTCGGTAATTTTGTTGCATTTATTGAAAACATAAGGCCTGAATTATACAGAAGCAGAAGTAAGGCACAGGTGCAGGCAAAATTTTTCTTACAAAATCTGTAAGCGACGCGACATGCAATTATATCTTTGTTCCGCCTGCGCCCCCTGCCTTCGCCTTATGCCGTTTCTGTATAATTCAGGCCTTACGTCTATCAGTTTGCGGTGAAAAATATAGTGTTAGGTTCTGGCTGGTCGTTTACCCTGACCCATTCAAATAAACTAATTAAAGCACATAAATTAATGAAATTAAATTAAGATGACTACTTCACCGACATAAATTCTCAATTTGTAATACATTTTATTACTCGCCTATTATCTTATTGTTTATAAATTAATTTGTTTTCTCTCGTTCGATTTTTCGAGAATGAATAATCACGATCAGAAATGGTCATCTAATCAAATCACTGTCTTGTCTCTCAGAATTATTGGAAGCAAGTAGTAAAGAAAAGAGTCGTATTGATTTATTGTCTGGCTCCTTTTATTCGCCGTCCGTCTCGGCGCAGAATCAATCTTCTGATTATCCTCTATTCCTCTTACATAAAAGACGTCTCTGCATAAGATTGCTATACACGTGCTTTTGTTTCATTACAATTGGTATTTTCGGCAAAGCTAAAAGATCGTGACGAATTTCGTTGTGCCGGCTATGCCAGTTTAGCACGCTTTGGTAGTAGCCTGGGTTAATTTTCTAAAATAACAATTAAGTGCGGTCAAACCAAGTTGTTGGCCTTCGAGAGGTTTGAAAACATGACAACTGCGCTAGCCAATCTTACGAGACAAGTTTTGTTTATTTTGTTACTTATTTGAACAGCCTTTGATGATGTGTCTGTCTACGTCACACGATTTACATACAAACAAGACGGTTTTATTGTCCCTATCTAAATTGGTGTGTAGCACGCCTTAACGTTTCCAGTAGGGCTCTATTTTCTCATCAGAAAAAATACTTTAATGTCGCTAATACTTACAAATATTAATCTTATTGACAAGAGTAGGTTTTTGTACAGCTCTGGGTACAAAATATTAAACATCGGGCCTAAGAAAGAAATAATCGGTTATCTTCGGTTTTGGAAAGGTTCGTCTTTTTCAATCTCTACGGGAGTTTTTTCTTCAAAGAAAGATTATGTTTGACTGAGGTTCATATAGGCATCATGTAAATCATAAGCTCTAAACATTCGATAGTACTGACTATAATTTGAAGCATTTTCTAAGGCCCAAAATGTGTTTCAACACTATCAAATAATGTATAAAAGTTTTTGGCGGTTACGGTAGCACTTAAAGCAAATCTAAAGCACTATAGGTAAAAATAGTAAAACCCCGTCACATTTCCCTATAAATACTTGATTGACTATGTGACTAGTAGCAACTCATGAGGCTTTTATTGAAATCTTTTGTGAAGGGCTTTCACGTGGTGATTGACAAATTGACGGTGATCCTCGACGGGCGGCGCGCGTCACGGTGCCAACAATGATTAACCCAGGGCAGGACAGAGTCGGATTCAGGGCCTAGGAAGGGTCATTGCTGTTGAACTTTATTTATATAATAAAACTATCTTGCCTTAGTGTGCTTAAACCTACTAGCTTTTCAAGAGCAACTGTTATAAATTATATATTATGAAAATACAAGTTTATATTTTCGTACAGCGCTCTTATACTTTCAAACAAAAGCAAAGGTTGCCATTTACAGAGCTTTGTAGAGATCACTGTTAGCGATAAGACCCATATTCATGCAGTTAGGAGAATCGTTATTCTTTTTTAACAGCGGCCCCCTTTTTTCCCAACGATCCCTGAGTGCGTCTCTGGACACTGATTATACGAAAGTATGCCAAAACCCGGTCGCGCCCCGATTTAGGCAACCACATTTTTCTTATCGATGTTAAGGGTTAAAAGCTTACGGTTATTGGTGGATTATTGGGGTAACGATTTAGGACTGCCACGAAATACAAGAATAGATAAAATGAAACTAGTTACAGTAGGTACTTACGAAAACTGGATAAAACTTTACGTACCTAAGTAATTTTCTTTAACTCTATAAAGTGTAATGTAACAAGTGTCGGTAACTTAAAGTGATCCCGGGGTTTATAAATGCACGCGGGAATATCTTAAACCCCGTTTTTAGTGGACTGATAACGTAAACCATAAAGACTTAAACAAAACTGACGAAAACTCAAACACAAATTAAAAATAAAGAACTTGATAAGTAACTATGCCTAATTAAAACAGGATAATTTCCGTGAGTGAATGCAATAGCATCATGCAAGCTTGGATTGCGAGCTGAATAACAAAGAAGCCGTTGTGGCGGCCGGGGTCACGTCTTGTAACTCGACGCCCGAACATTGCAACACCATTTACGATACAAAACAATCTCAAGCTGATTCACTACTCCATAATAAACATGGTTGCCTTTTAGAGTCTCTGATAGAGTACGGTCAGCATCAAAAGTCGATGACCACATTCAAAATTACTATACTCGTACTCGTACGACGACGATCTATGGGCGAAAATAACCACAGAGTGACACCAAAGGCAACGGAGGCGAGAGACGACGTGGAAGGCCCAGTTGAAGATGGCGGGATGAACTTAACGCCTGGACCTACCAACCTGGACCACAGACGCCCTGAACCGAGTTGAAAGAAAACTGAAAGGAGTTACGTTGAGTACGGTGGGACGATAATGGCTAAAAAAAATTGGATGTCTGTAAAGTTGGTTTACGAACGATAGTTTAACGTGACTACCAGCGTAACGGGACAATGAGCGTTACCGGACAATGACGTCAACGTTTTCGTGTATGCAGCCGGCGTTCATCGATTTATTAGACGTTGTCTCGCCAATAAATAATAAATAAAATATACTCTTACACCATATTATATTTTTGACAATGTAGTGTACTGTTATTATAATTGTTACTGTTATTGTGGTGAATTAATTATTATTTAGAACTTTAAAGATGTTCATTCAATACTAGCGCTTGTCATGTTGAGCGATTTATATAATAAATGGTGTAAAGCGATTTTGAAAATCTGAATGTGGTCATGGACTTTTGATGCTGACTGTACCTAAGTTAGGTATTAGAAGCCTGTGTTATTTCGCTGTCTATTTTAACTGATTTAATTTTTAACCATCGTTGGCCTTTTCTTTAGTATATGCGTCACTAGTTTGTAACCTTTTATGTACTATCTATATATAGAGTGAAACATGGTAAGATGCCTCGGAAGGATACGTGCCTCTTTTCGTAAAACCTTATTTTCTCAAATCAAATGGAAATAATGATAGGTAAAATTTTTAGCGTATTTTTTATGATTCATAATATTTTACCTATTATATACCTTCATTTGATTTTTAAGTAAGATTTTGGGAGCAGCGGCTTATCTTTTTGAGACATCCCGCCCTGTTTAACCCTACCATCAAATTTTAGTTTACTTAAATAGCATTGTGGAAAATCCAATAACATTTCTGACTACGAAAAGTAGTTAGAAATAAAAAAGACCCTAAGGCTGAGGCCAAACAAGCGTAATTTTTTGAGTTGTGAGTCACGTTTTATCGGTCGCGTATATTCTGCTCAGCAGAAAAACTAACTCATTTTGTGGCGCCGTGTGAATCAAAAAGGATTTTTCTATGAAACCAAATGCAGCAGAAATAACGCGACGCAAACGCCTTAGTGTAACGCAACATCCCGTAATACCAGTAATTCTGAACGAAACTTAACCAGTCAAATAACAAACGAAAGTAACTCTAATTACGCACATAATAACGCCATGTCATGAATATTGAACGAGAATACGAGAAAGTCAATCGGGGAGTCAATGAAATCTTCAATCAAACTCACTGAGTACACGACCAATAAGCGACTTGACTTAGGTAATAGGAAGTCGTTCTGTTTGTCATGCTCTTTAACCAATTGCATTTTTAGTCATTGCTTATCGGGAAACCAGTCACTTTCATTGCAGAAAAAAATTGTGCAGAGTAACATAGTATTAGGTACCTATATAGATACCAACTTATAGTTCTTAGGTATGTATTGTATACTATATTCTCTGTTGATTATTTCTATGAGCATTTGAATTATTTTTTTAATGACAATCTTGCAGTTATTTTGTACTTGTAAGTATACAAATACAAAATAACTAATTTTGAAAATTCGTAAAAAAACCAGTTTTTTCTAAATTCGCAAAAATTTTTTCACAAGTGTTTTTTATATCGTCCCATTATATCATGGGTAGCGAAATTTGTCTTATTGTACGAACAGTCGCTTGATATGATTTCATACTTATATTACTAGAAGATACCGGTTTAAAAATTACTGAATAATTGACGTTAATAAATAGTTCTTTAGGCGCGTTTCGCCCTTAATTTTGTGGGGATTTAATGTGACTGAGCCGTCACGCTCGGCTATGTAACGCTCATTTGGGTAAAGACGGCTCGAGTCGCCTTGATGAAGTTTTCATTTCTGTTGTGTGGTTTTACTGTTTTTTTTAAAGCAAATGGATATCCTGACTCCGAAACTGGTAAAAAGTCCATCTGTAATTATTTTTATGGAGCTTCGATTGTTTATTGCTTTCTCTACCGGATGTTTCCACAATGCTATTTGAGTATCCTTCTTGCAACGCGGATGTCAGTATATCGGTACACATACATAGATAAAGCTTCACATTGTTAATGGGATAAGAATAAGAAAAATATTTATCAAAAAGTGTGTGAAAAGATGTTGTAATTTTTCATACGAATAACAGTTATTCCAGTGACGGGCATACAATACCAATTTACTTAATAATACTAGCTACTCGTTTCAAGTACACACTTACCTAAATAACTTAAACTTTCGTCTTTATTTTGTACTTTCTTTTTACTAAGATGAGTTGTGTTTATTGTATTTAAACTTATAACTAGCATCACCAACAACTCCAGATTCTTAGTTTAACTCTCATAATATAAGTTTGGCCAGAGTAGTGCATTGGAAAGCGTACTTATCTCACATTGGAGATTTACATCGAGCGTCGAATGTCGTCCAGGGCTTTCTAGTGAAATCCTCGCCACTCGTGACCCCGCATAGTCCGGACGAATCATATCTAGGGCTTTTAATATTTGCTAAGCTTTGGCAACTCCGCCAAGATTAGATATCGATTTTGTAAACCCGCTTTACTACTCTCGCTTTGTATTTTTCTAAAAGTTTCAGCAGCGATTTTAAGAACTTAATTTCCTCCTGTAAAATAAGTCATTTGCTTTTGTCTATCTAACTGTTTGCAGAGGTCTTTTTATTGTGGAAATCATGAAAATGTTACCTGAGGTAATAATAATATAATAAAAATACAATAAAAGATCATCACTCAGGATAATATACCCTAAATTGTCCTATTTTTTTAAATAATATCTTCATGTATTTTTTTTAATTATTACGTTATTTATACATATTTTAAAAATTATCTCGTTTCATTAAGCATTTCTTTGAACTGGTACGATTATGGTAAGTTTATCATACTTGTCCATGTTTCCGACTCGCAAGCTGACTGCACGCGGTACCTATTAACAGTAATTTATAAAATAAATTATTAATAGATTATCAGATTAAGATATGAGCTTCAAAGATAACGGATAGCCTACTTGCAAGTGTTGGCACGTCCCTGTTGTCACGACGGCGTTCGCGCACTTTCTCTCGCACGATCGCCCTATTTCGGTACCTATAAAATGCAGCGAATCACACTTTCATTAACGATTTTATATGTGTATGCTTTTCAAAATTTCATTTTTTTTTAATACATAAATAGTGCAGACAGAAATATTCCCAGGAAACGTTGATGAGTGTAAATCTATCGTGCCGGCTCGGCGGCGCGCGGTGCGTTCTAAACATGGACACACATGGACGAGGACCGACGTTGTTTGCCATAGGATTGGACACCATCGGGACAGTTTTATCTTGGATGACAAATACATTTGTAGAGGTCGACGAACTTCCAGGTGGGAAAAACTAACTCAATTTATTTGTTGAAGATCGAAAGCCAATCGTTTGGATTCGGATTATTGGATCCCACCCGTCTCGTATCTATCATAACTTTATAGAGAATTAGTAAAACAAAATTGAAAACCAATAGTCATGTATATCAGTAGACGGCGTGTCTCCCACGCACATGTTTTGCAGTCATGGAGGCATGCGACGCTCTGGCTAGTTTAATTATGGCTTGCCGTCACCCTCAGCAGCCGAGGCATGTAATAAGCTACCATAAGTTGCATATAATTTATCGTCTAATAAGTTTTTACGCACAAGTTGCATGAGAACACTCTCGCTTTCACCCGATGCGATTAATTACTGATGTTATTCAACATGTGGTGCATTATTTTCACGCTCGGTGTAGCCGACTCTTTCCGGTGTATGAAACCCTGCAGCTTGCACTGAGCTTGCATCGTACCGTACAATTCTATTCCCAAGGCGAAGTATCAACACGATTTTGACATTTCTAGCTCTCAGAAGCTTGCGTCACATCGCCTCATAACGGCACGCTTCTGACGCGTGTTGAAATATTGCTTGTGCGAGTATTGCCTCTACGATGTAGAGTTACTTTTTGCATCATTCCATTATTCATAGGTCCCATAATATCGTTTAGCCTGGATTCAATCAGTCGATACATAGTAGCTGACACAATCACTATCAGTTGCATGTTGCTATTATTTATATTAATTGGCTTAGCAGTACTGAACTTGGGAGATAAAAGACTATCAGTGAAAGCCTCTGTGACGTCACGACCACTTACGGTTTCCAAGATTGGATCCAGTGTTTTTTTATTACTGATCTCATGTAGCAACTACGTGAGCACAATAATCGTAAAAGCCGGTCCCCTTCGAAAAGTGCGAACTGTCCGCGTGGTGATAAAGGAAAATGCATTACTTCCCCTGCCAGGGGCCAACAGGGGATTTTCTCGATGGGCTGTTCAAAATGGCGGAGCTGGTCATTAAATGTTCAGCCAAGACTTAGGTAGGAGTTGCCCAAATATCAAAGTCTTAAACTTTGTTCCACTTGAAAAATTTTGAGGAAAATGTGTGAAATTTTATCATTATAAATTTATTGCGCCGGAAGTAGGCGGCCAGTGGCAGCGGCGAAGCGAATTTCTTAGAAATCTTTACTTTACTTTATTATTTTTCATGATACTTCCAAAAATCATCTATTGAGAACTTTGGTAGCAGAAACTCAATATAATTAACCACATTACAATGACATTTGTATTCAACGAATATAATTTATTATCATAATCTACGCGATTTGATTTAACACACAATTTAGGTCATAGAGAAACCGAGAAGTACCGACCTAAATGCTAATTGGACAGGCATCGGAGCAACAATACAGCCGCTCTGCATGTGTTACTGATATTCAGTATTTATGTGTTATTGTGCGGTTTCCTCCACTACAATGCAGACTTTATTCAGCATTGTGTAGTTTGCAGATAACACTGTTTATTTCCGTAAATAGGCCGCCAGCACAGCACCACAACTTGCAGGCTTACTGCAATAATGAATCTGGCGTAGATACCTGACTGGAAAATTAATACTTGTCATGCCATTTTATTTTAATTCAAACAAATTAAGGAATTTGTTTTGGTACGAAATTAATTTGCCTACACAACCATCAGGAGGGTTATTGTACTGAAACAATACACTTATCGCGGAAGATCAGTTTTTTTTAGCTCAAGGCTTCACATCTTCGGATTTAGATCCATCATCGTGGGAATAATGATGTTGTGTATTACAATGATAGTTCATATCACCTACAATTATCTTCATTATCTTTATGCTGGATAATTATTCTAGAACAGCGAGAGAGTGATCAGATAAATGCTTTGGTACTGTATTCATTCCTCTGAAAGTAAGTTTAGATGTTTTTTTTAAAGAGGATCTTAGAAGCGCTTTGTTTATTCATGATTTTATGGGAATGATTCTGACTATTACAAAGTTGGTTACTAAGCGAATATATTGCAGTTCGCGAGTTGTTACGCCAAGTTGTCGACTGTATATTGCTGGGGGATATACGGCGCCGTCGCATCCACTTGCGTTTGGTTTATAGCTTTATTATCCGTGATATACTCCCATTCTAAATCTTATTATGACTGAATATCCAAACATTATTTATTAAATAATTTCTTTGAATATAGCGAAGAAAACAATCATTCCTACACCTACATACTGTGTGCGATAAAAATAGTCAAATCTAACTAAACCATAGTGAACTTACGAAAATGTTTGAGTCTGCTTTGCCACACATGCACCTATCTTTAAAAAAAAACAAAATAAAGTACATATGCATTATAAAGAGTTCAGAATTATCAATGCTTATAGTAAATAAAGAAAATACCAATATAATTAATAATTCCACTAAATCTACCGAACCCGTTTCAGTTTCAGTTTCATTTATTGACCAAAAAATAACAGTGTTTGTTATTATAGGTACCTTTGTCAAATTATTATTCTGGTACAACTGTATTACCTGTAACTACATACGTTTTCACCGGATATGCCTGAATTTATATTTCATGGAAGGTTTTTCGCAGAAAAAAATATCAAAAGTAAAAGTAATAAAGTATAGGAAGGTTACGACAAGAGACGTGTTTTTATGAAAGAGAAGATTCAAGACGTGTAGATGTCACGGTGGACTCACGTGACTCCTGTTAACTAAAAGCACGCTTACGGGACCTTAATAAATAACAGAGTGTTTGGTTTTATGTTTTATTACTTCTGTTTATAACCGAGATTATTTTAATAATTCCTACATTAGTCTTGGAAAAGTTAAGTATCTGTAGTTAGTAGTAGTTCTATCTGAATTAAAATCATACAACACTTCAATCACTTCCTACTCATACATAGGTATGCCTTACTCTGGAATTTCTTTCTCTCGCAATTATAATTGTGGTTTTTTCTAACATTATTCCAAGCAGAGGAAAATCCACAATTTTGAATACCTAAATAGTACGAAAAGAATCAAATTACAAACGACCATAATTGATGATTTGGTCGAGGGGGTGCGATTAGACAGGATTAGACAAATGAAGCCGTAATTTTAACTTACGTGTACCGTTCTTCTCGGGCGAAAGTGATTAGCGGTATCTGCCTACCGTAAAATTTGAGGTCAACGACCGGCCCTTACCCCGCACGTGGTTGTTACGTTACATTGCCAAATATTATATCATGACATGCTTCATGACGTTGAAATGTTTTGTACGCACGTGTCGCGTGGTCTTTACTGATAACGATCAAAGGCTAGTCTGTAAATTCTGTAATTATGAAAAGTTCCCAAAATTCCGTTTCAAGTTTAGGGCAACAATACCCACCCACCGCTTAAATTATGCAGAAACTTTTAATGAATAAGGTGTTTGTTTACCTTTGAAAAGAGGTTTGGGGCTTTGTGATTCTATTATTTCGATGCTAGCATATTTTCGAGCTTCGGTGGAAACAAAAAGTTAGGCTCAAAAACGTTTGAAAAGTGGGCATTAAGTAACGCGCTTCTGGATTCGCTAAACAAATCTTATATTATTATTATTTTTATAAGAAGAGTAGTTTTTTTGTAATGTGAAATTCAAGTCTTCAATATCTGACGGTAGTGTACTACAAGTCTACAACCACATTTTAAGAAAACAATAGTGGATACCATTTTCCATGTTTTCAAAACTGGGCTATATCTTATGATAAACGATTTATATTGAGTCATGACTATGAATGTTTTCGTAATTACTCGCATTATCTACGGCAATGGAAGTGTGTCTGTGGATAGCGGCCATGTGCATAGCCAGACGAGCTGGCTGTTTGCCACTGGATCGTAAAACCATATTTCTACGTAGGTATAGATCTTAATTATTGAAGCCACCTAGATATTAAACGTTATATATATATAAAGATATTTATATATATTATATAATTTTATATATTTATATCTAATCTACTTACACTGAAGCGAATTGGACTCGTGATTTTATGCATATATTAATTTTCTTTTATATATTTTAGACTTTGCTGGGTTATAATTGTAGTTTTTAACATTTGAATTGCAAATAACAAACCCGACAAATACACTATTTCATTCGAAGTCGTGGGAGCAAGAAATAATTGCTCTCTGTATTCCCCCTTTATGCCAGAAACACCAACATTATTATGTAGCTTCGTCGAGTTTATTTTAAACATTTGCATTATGTTAGCAAATACATAAATTTTAACACCAAGTTTAATGTGTTTCTCTGTGTGAAACCTGCTGTTTAGTAACAAGAAACATTCGTATAAACAAGGCCCGTTTCGACGGGCGCGAGAACTCAGGGCGGGCGGACGCATTGACGGTCGCTATCACACCGTATTTTGTGCTACACCAAAGAATTTTTTCCGCCTTATCATCCTTGACACAGTTGTGAGGTTGTTTCTGGTTCAGAACACAAACAATGCAAATAATGTTTCCATCCATTTGGCCAATTTAAATGGGGACATTTAATTTATTTATCAACATTTCATAAATTTATAGGGTCGATAAATAATAGCATTGCCAGTTTAACTCCCTAAAGACACGACGAATATGGGCGAATTAGGTCGTCCCGTGTAACGTGAGATGGAAATGGGAACAGCCGCGTCATGCGCCGGTACAGGCCGATCATACATTTTTATTTGGCTACTCAGTAACCGATGACAGTTATTGATGGGGTCCGATGTTGCTTCTGCAGGCTCCCTAGTAATTTGTCGGTGATCGTACCGCGGTCAAGCTAATGGACCGGGAGTTATATTTATATGACAGCTCCCATAAAGAGAGCCCGATAAATATGATAGAAATTAATGGGCGTATCCAGTAAGTTAGTTTTCCTCTAACTTAATCAATCGAAATATATTTCCGTTTTCCCTACCAGCTCTCAATATGAGAACTTTCCTCATCCAAGACTGACTGTCGGCTAATAAAAACTTTGTGGCTCGTAGTAAAATAATAACTGGGCTTCTTGCTACTTTACACACAACTTTACGGTGTGTTCGCTTACATAAACGACTTTTCACGGTATCCAAAGCTCAAGGACCTCAACGTCAGCGGAACCGTTATCTCAAAGTGGAGTGTTAGAAGGGTAATAATGAAACAATTAAAACCACCCGAAGCCCTCCAAAACGGCTTGGACAAAAGATCTGGGCAGGACGTTCGTCGAGAGGCTAAAGAATCGCACAAATTTTATTATTCCGGGCACTCGAAGAGGTGGAAAAGTGAAGGCGGTTAGAGTGGGTATTGTGGAGCGAGTGCGTGCTGGGCCCTGCGCCGGAACTCTCGAGGCTGTGCTGCCACAATGCTAATTAGGAGCCCCCGGGAGGACACGAGCTGCCAGTGCGTTGCGCAATCGACAGCGGTATTCTATTACAATACCAATTGTGGACTGAATGGTTATTCAGTTAGCATTGTCTTGATTTCACATATTGATTAGTCCCTTTGTCTATCTTTACCTAGCATATAGGCGTTTGTTATGATATCCAGTAGGTAATTACTAGATGTACTGTTAATAACACAAATCCTGATTATATTGCGTCATAATTTTTTTTAAACAATAAGGTTGCTATTTAATTAAACACAAATCTTGAAATGAACGGAAAACTTATTGCATTTTTCTTTCTTTCAGATACCCGACAGTATTAGCAAAGCCGATTAGGTATGTATTAATATTAGTATTATGAATAAATGAGACATAAAAATAAGTACATGATATATTCATAGTAGAGCCAATCAATATCCACCCTGATTTGTATGAGCTTCGACTAGACTAAAAATGATAATTTTTCAACAGAACGACTATTTATTATTAGCTTCGTATTTACAAGTTGTTGGCCATTCAGCGTTGTTTCGTTTGTCTCGTTCAACGCTGAACTAGGTTATTCAGAGATAATAGCGCATTCAGTTCTGTTTTCTTCTCCATTGTTTGCGTTCTCAACCGTGCTCTGACGAAATTTATTGAAAAAACTTTTGGGAGTTAATCGTAGCGATGATTAGCTGGATTCGCCGGATGCCGCTCTGGGTTTATTTGCTATTGCCTCATAGTTGGCAATGTTTTCCATTTTATTTAGAAACAAATATATTGCGATGATATTTTTTTGGAACGGATATCGCTTCATTGGTATAAATTTAACTTACTGAACTAAATATCTAATTTGTTAATATTTCTGCATGCGATTACACAGGCGCTCTATGTTTTTATGAACAAAGAAATATAGACATCACCAATATGATCTTGTCAACAAGAAGGTTGATAATTTTTATTTCATTCAAAAAGCGCGAGTAATGAAATCACGTGCTCATGAAAATTTCCCTTCAAGTAATTTTCAGGTTGTTTACGTATCTCTTTACAGAAAATAAAGGAGACACGACCGCCCAAAATTAAAGTTTGTTGTCCGTGTTTGTCGCGAGCCTCGTTGGGATGCTGACTCCGCTGATTTAGGGGGAAAATTTCCGTGTTTTGCATTTCACGGCAGCAGGGGAAAGTCGCCCCCGAGATTTAAATATTTAAGAAGTGGCGTAACTTTGCTAAGGTGCGTCCCTTTACGGGACTTCCGAGCGGTCCCGCATGCTTTTAGAAAGGTAATTGAAACACGCTTTTAAAATGAAAGCAGAGGAATAATACAATCTTCAGATATACACGAAATACAATACCTACTTTTTTTCGTTTTCCACAGGGGTTTCATTGCTTTGACCGTTGGCCAAAGCAAAAAAATGCACTCATTCGACATAGTCTGGAATGAGGTTTTGTCTCCCGATGAAACAGGTTATGTAAATATCCCGTTCTCTATTCATACACGTACATATATAGACAAATGAAATTTCCACGACCAGCAGATTGGAGTTCATGTTCTGATCTATTTTTAATTAATAAAGCGGTGTAGGTATATCATCGAATTGAGTGAACAGGTATGATTGCTTTATTCTCATTACTGCATTAGATAATGCTTCAAAGATTTATCAAGAGCTTTAGCATAATCTGGAATAATCTAACAAGACAGTGTATTAGGATTTATAGTACGATGACACACTTTTTTTTAAAAGCTAGCGTGTGTGCGTTTTAGATTTCGGGAAGGATTGTCAACAACAGATTGTAAAAACGCCGCTGACACTGGACGACTTTATACGCTACAAGCGTAAACGCTGGCTTGTAGCGTGTAAAAAAGTTTGTGTGTCATTGACGCTGTAGACACAGTTTGTAAGAAGCATCCTTAAAACTGGTGATATGTTTACCGGTCTATTCCCGATTGTCCCTACCCCCAGCGTACTTTCTAGGGTTTTTTTTTCCTGATTGTTACTACTAGGGCCACTAAGGAAAAAATATTCCCGATTGTTCTTACCTTCCCTTTGACAAGATACAAACGGGAAAATAAATTCCCGATTGTTCTTACCAACACACGTCTGGTAATTGGGTGTATGCACAACATTCAGTCAATGATGAAAAAAATGCTATCGTAAAAGCTTCCGTTTCAAGAATCATAGTGCTCGTGTTCTTGTTTTTGCATTCTCGATATGTAAAACGTAAAACTCAGCACGAAAAGTAGTTAAGATTATTATCAGAACACGTGAATTCCTTTGAAACATAACAATATAAACAAGGCAATTTATAAAACTTATCTGAAAATTTAGTTTCTGCTGCGAAAACATTGTGACTTCATCTTGAAAGCTTCTTTTTTCATCAGTCTACTTTGAAACGAACAGAGTGTGTATCGCATTTCAATGTTTTTCTTTCTATCTCTGTTTCCGCGTCGTTGCAACCCGTTTGTATAACTTTTTTGTAAAATAAACGACATCCGCAACCAGGTTTTTCTGGTTGTATTCCTTTGAGCTGTCCATGTCCGCGGTGATTGCTAATATTGCCTGCTGTAACATTGAATCACTTTTATCTGTATTGGTGGTGTGTTTATCTGCAATTAGTTTCTTTAGCTGTGCTCCGGTACTTCATGCCGCAAATTGGCGGATTGGTTCTCGCTTTGTTGAAACAACTATTTCTGTTGTGGCTGAAGTGAAATAGCTTAGCATGTTGAAAGAGTTGAGACGTGGTTCCTGCATGTACAAAGAGCATGTCGCTGCATTTAGTACCTCTGGCATGCATGCTAGGAATATTTTTAAAATACATTAATAAAATAAAAAAATAAAAAATAAAATTTGTGAGGAATCTACAAGCTCCATTTACGAATTTAGTATTATAATTTATTATCTGTACGTATTAGTTAACCTATTTTGTTTTATTTTCCAATCTTTACTCCTGTGCGACAAGGATGCTCAATCGAATTACTAAACCTCCGACGGGCAAACCAGCGAATGACCTAGTCGGAGGAAACATCGTTAAGGCTCTGATGAATCTATATCGAGTTATAGCACTACATAGATTATGAAACAGTTACTAGGTCGATCAGTCCTCCCCCACACTACAACCTCCCCCCTAATTTGGTTAGGGTGACCGCACGCGCTACCATCGGCTGCGCGGTGCGGGCTTGGCCGATAATCGAAACATAATTGGGTATACTCACCTGATCCACCGCAGATTTATATTATAATATAATGGTTGAGTAGAACCACTTTTACAAGCCAACTATATCAATCAATCTTTCAATTTATATTAAAAGCGAATTAAAAGGCTTGGACCTGTCTGACTGACTAAACGTAGAGTTGAAACTTAGAAGGTGTGTTCGTCAAGAAGTGCAGGCGTGTACTAAGAAAGGAATTTTATAAACTCGCAATGCCATGCTAAGATGCATAACTAGCATCAGCTAGTTTAAAAATTAAAACTAAAAAATAATTATATAAAAACGTGTGGGACAATTGTAATTCTACCCAATTAATCCCCATTGTATGTACTTGTTACATATTTTTTACCTTTTCATTGATTTTCGCTGTCAACAGCGGAGTCATTACCGCTGCGATAATTATTTATTACGCAGATTAAATCTCGTTGATTGGCTGAATAAACGGTTTTAAATTTAACTTCCATTTCAACTGGAGCTTTGTGTTGACTGGATCCGTATGTTTACTCTGTGTCATTCATACACACATGATAGTTATTACGTATGTTTTTTTTCCTTTTGCTTGACAAAAGCCAGCTGGGAACTTTAGAACTTTAGTCAGACCACGTGACCTGACCACGTCGGGACACAAATAGATAAGGTGAGTGCGATAAACACCCGTTACATTCTATTAGTCTATACGTACCACCATGGAACAAAATTTACGATATGCTATTCCGTAAAGCCAGTTTTCCGAAAAAGCATACCCGTAAATATTTTCCAAGCTTACTTGAGGAGATCACTTACAAACTCATTATATTCACATGGTAGAAATATTTTTAAATTCAGCCAGTGTAGTGCAATCTCGCAGGGAAGTCAAGCATGTTCGCAACTGTCACCGCCAATGCCACAACGATCAAAACTCACTATTGCTCCAGTTATTGCTTGTTGGGCAAAACCATGGCAAAGCAAAGCTAAATTGAATGTCAGCCTTGTGATTTTACTCGTAGTTAGTGCTCGCTTTTCAAACAGCATCATATGCTTAATAGAATCCGAGTAATTTAGCATTTCAGACATTTTGTGTGTTGACCGCTGTGAATTTACGGCTATGTTTATTAACAGCAGTTTTTTTGCATGGCTTTGCACTTTTTCTGTGCCAGACTAATTTTCTCGACTCTTGCCATTACTAACGTTGCAAAGCCTGAAACAATTCGGATTCCCAGTTTTTCTTGTTTTTTCATTTTGCTCTCTCACCTGGCATATTTTTTCTTTCTAGTATTTTTTTGTTAAAAAATAAGCCGGTGAGCTTATTTTTACTACATAACTAACAATTTTCTGTGTGTGTAATAGTACATTATGATATAAGTGCGGTAAGTTGAGAATTACAGCCGAGGCGATATTGCTAGCCCGAGCCGTAGGTGAGGGCTACAAGAAAGCAGAGGCTGTAATTATCAAAGCGCACGTATGTCATACGACGTTTTATAACACATTTGCGAGGAAATAAATAAATAAATTTATCATTACTTGACGACTTTTTCAAATAAAACAATACAGCGAAAAGAAACAGCGCGCGGAATAATTTTTACTGGTTGTCAAATTAGCGATGCGCGCGCAGCAGCGCTTTTTTTTAAGGCAAAGGCACAAAACAGCCAGTATTATAATAAAGTAAATTAATATTTTTGTGTTTTGCTACATTTAAATGGTTGTAATTTATGGTCAATATTAATTAAATTAAAGAATTAAAAGTTTATTTATTATATTTTATCTCCCAAAGTTAATTATATTCATAAAATGTTGACCACTTTTCTGACATAAAAACTCTTTGCTAAGATTTAAAAAAAGTATCGTTCGATATAAACGGAGAACATTGATTAACCTTCCTTTTTTAATTACATTACCGCACTCGTGCATTTTACATTACATTACCGCACTAGTGCGTATTGAGATAAAATACGATATTGAAATTGGTGTAATTATAGACCCTTTACGAGCAAATGTGTTATAAAAGATTTTTATCTACATGACTAACTAGATTGATGAAATAAATAGTATCATAAACGGTTACTCACATAACATTTTGAAAAAGTTATTATCCTGGTTCCATTCTTCTTCTTTTTTATCATCTTCCAATTAGTGCAAATCACGAACCAAAACAAACATTTTCTCTCAAAATAACCGAGCAACCTCTTGTAATATTTCAAGTAGGTAAGATGCACGATGTTGACGTTAACCAAGTTTAAACGAGTATGAGGCGACAACACCATGCGGGCTCTACTAATATTTAATTAAACTCAACTTAGCGTCGTGCTCAAGACAATCTGCTTTCTTCTGTTTTCACGATAAAATATTTCCTTAGAAGCTCATAATCCTCGTTTCAGTGTGGCTGCGAATGTTTCCTCCACTTTAATAGGGATTATGTCTATTAATTTGATATTTAGACGAGCAATGAGCCTTCGTTTTCTCATTCGTTACCATGAACCAGTTTCGAGATACTTACCAGTTCCTTTCAAACATTTTAGTACATATATACCTACTGAATATGATGCTATGGTTTATTATAGTTGTTTTTTTATCTGAAACCTTACGTTTTCTTTTCGTATCAAATATTAATATATATTATTAAAAAAACGGCATGTGAAAAGCGTGCATGGCACACGGCTTTTTTACACGCTATAAGCCAGCGAGTTCGCTTGTTGCATGTAAAATCGCCCAGTGTCATGGGCTTTTTACAATCTGCTTGTTCACAATCCTTCCTGAAAGCTTGAAAACTCGCTTACACGCTAGCTTTTAAACTCGCTAACGAGCAGCTTGTAAAAAAACCGTGTGTCATCGACGCTTTAGACCACATGACAGAAGTGAAAACTTCATCAAGGCGACTGGAACCGACTTTACTCGAACGAACATTGCATACCTGAGTGAGCATGACGGCTGAGTCTCAACTAAAGAAGTTTTAACTTAAAAAATATATTTCAGTATACATTTGACTAGCTACCTTTCTGAAAGTGTATTTTTAAATTCAACTGATTGTCCGTTTGAAAAGCATTGAACAAACAGTATTCAGGTTGAAATTGTGAAATAGAATAGCGTGGTCGGAAGCTGGAAGCTGTCACTTGGTCCCGGACCGACAGCTCTGTTCTATCTACTTCATGGCCTTGTCCGAGTTACCGATGTTACAATACGCAAACGCTTGTAACCTTTCACCTTTGGATGGCT
The DNA here is from genome assembly GCA_932526365.1 of Lobophora halterata. NCBI lineage: Eukaryota > Metazoa > Arthropoda > Insecta > Lepidoptera > Geometridae > Lobophora > Lobophora halterata. The sequence continues at coordinate 8,086,493 of OW052001.1, read as the reverse complement.
AAAGGTTAAAGATAAAGATCTTTATTTTCAGAAATTGTGTTTATTTAGACTTCTTTGTTGCCGATGTTGGAACCTTGGTATTATTATTCTGATTCATTTTAATACAGGATCAGATGTTTTGATTTCCTGGCGAACATAAGAATATAAGTAAATTTACAATTTATTTAATATAATTATGTATATAATATATAAATATTAAATTAATTGTAAATTTACGTTATATATTATATATATGTATATTATATTTAATAATTAATGTCAATAGTTCAATGTTAGTCAGTTCGTCTTACCTGCGAAGTTTTAGACCCGGTTCCAGGGTTCGGTGTAGTAGCATCATCAGCTCCCTCACCATTCAAACTGGCAGTAGTTTCCTTACTATTCAATTTTTCGCCACTTTTAGTCTTCTTTAAATATGTGGGGGTTGTTTTTGAACCGTCTGATAAATAAAATAAAATGTTTTATGAAAATATGTAATATAAAATGGTGGATTGAATGTTGATCTGAAATAGTTTGCTTTACTCGAAAGTAGGTCACTATAATTATTTAATTATTATTATTATTAGCCTACATCGACCCACTGTTGGGGATAGCCTTCCTCTTTCAATCTCGGCGCTCTCTCTGATCCTAGCAAGATACAGCTGCCCCCACGGACCCAATAATTACTCATTAGGTATTTACTTTCGTCCTTAATATAATTTTTGGTTATATAAATCAAAACCAATGTTTATCTGTTATTTTTCGGACAACGCCGTGAAATGCTCAAACTACTAACGTAAAAAAAAAAAATTACCCAATAGCTCTCGAATGACGATTTTATTGAAATAATCTGCAATACTTTCAATTCTGACTGAGTCTGTGGAAATCAAAATAGATTTTAATATCTTTATCTATACCTATACATATATTTTAGTATATTTTGCTGTACATATTCAAATACATACATATATAGCTAGGCAGACACAACCAAACAACTTAAGGTTAAATTTTTGAAGGAAGCAAGATATGGTTCTATATATGCCCATAGATTTAGTTTAGCAGTCGAGGTTTCTGTTGAACTTGACTCCTTCTCCCTCCCTCCTTCGCAGTCGTGTTTATGTTTTTCAAGTGTATGTATGTATATCTGACTCTTTGTGACCTCCTGCAGGTTAAACGGCTGAACGCATTTTAACAAATGAGGTGCTATTGGATTCTTCTAATTCACGAAAGTGACACTCTACATAAAGTATCAAAAAATCGGATATGGCCGCTGCTGTGAGCCACCAAAAATAAAAAAAAGTGACAAAAACATTAAAACGGATTTGGGTAAATGAGTTCTTTCATATTCGTTTTGGTCATGGGAGTGTCACAGAATAAAATTGAAGTGTTAAAAATCCATTATAGATATGATATTTTGGCAGTGGGGTTTTTAGTTTTTATGAACTTTTTAAAGTTTCAAAGATTGTTACAAATGTCAAACTTGTTATCGTTAGGAAAAAATAAAACACTACTAGATAAAATCATGTATACACCACCAGCTACTTACTAACTTACCTTTTATTTTTCTTCTGTTTGCCATTGACTTGAGTGTCAGAAAATGAAGTGCCACTGTAACAAGTTATCATAATAAGAAAAGGGTTATAGTTTTGGTTATCCTTTTTGAGTTAAGTTGTAGGTATAACTTACTTATTTTTTCAACTTCTTCGTCTACGACGTTAAGACCCGCTGTAATAAAAAATATTTTCCCATGACTTTTTATTTCTTAAAAATTTCAATAAATTCCAACATAAAAAAAACCATACGCACCCATTTTTCTAAAAGTTTGGACGCTTTCCGTGTTTTCATCTTCTCTTATTTTCATTCCTTTATAATCTGTAATAGTGATAACAAATAAGCGCTTTAATTAAAGTAAATAAATTAAATTCATTGCTGTTTAATACCGTTGTTTACCCCGTCCAAGCCATATGGCCGTATCATTGACTATAATAGCTCTATCTACACTCTTCAATAGCAAGACTAAGCCATAACACTATCAAAGTCATGACCACATTTTATACAAACTGATAATCCAGTCCACTCCCTCGGCAGCGCTAGACATCATACTAGGCATGACACCTCTTCACTTGCACATCCAGCAAGAAGCAATGGCGTCTGCCCTCAGAATCAAATCAACAAACCAGTGGAAGGGAAGTAGCAGACTGACCAACCACTGCAGGATTATAGAAAAAGCGATATCTATAGTACCAGAAGCCCAGAAAGGGACGGACAGAATCGCTACAACATACCTATCTAATAAAAGATATGAACTCATGACAGAGGAGATGTCGCCTGACGACGACTGCATACCTCCTACTCTATACATCTATACAGATGGAGCCAAGAAAACAATAGGCGCAGGCTGTGGCTTCCACTGTCCGGAAACTGGTATGGCAAGGGCTCAGCCCCTAAATCGGACCACGACAGCCTTCCAGGCGGAAACCGTGGGGCTAACACTGGCGGCAAAAGAAATACTGTCGGAACTTGAACGACCGTCAAGAACTAGACAGGCTCACAAAATAATCTTCACTACAGATAGCGCCGCACTGCTAAATGCACTTAGGCGACCTGACACAAGATCGAAGGCGGTGGCAGAATGCCATACAGCACTACAGAACCTAGCAACCGCACATAAGGTCAGTATAAAGTGGACCAAAAACGATGGATCCTGCCCAGGGAATGTCAAAGCCGACTCCTTGGCAAAACAGGGGGCGAAACTAGTCCCTAGTTCATCGGACAAAATCCTGACACAACCGCCAACAGCGGAAATAAAAGCTAGACTGAATCAACATTCAGTACAAGAACACCAAAAATTTTGGAACAAAAGAACGGACAGCAAGCACACTAAGATGCTTCTACCGAATATTGATAAGAAACTGACGAACACACTCATGAAGATGAGAAGAGAAGAACTACGTACAATGGTAGGAATTATAACCGGCCACTGCGACCTGAATCACCATCTGTTCAAGATGGGTGCGACAGACAGCGTGATCTGCCGCGGTTGCTTCGCAGAGGAGGAAACCGTAGAACACGTGGTTGTGCACTGCACAGCTACAGAAGAGGCCAGAAAGAAGACTGGGCTGAGGAAAATCCTGGATACGGGTCCAGATGATACCGGGAAACTGGAACACACCATCCATCAACCCAGGGTCCTGCTCCGCTATTTTGGGGAGCTGGGCTGGCTGGGGTAAAGTTAGTACAAAAAAGGGGTCAATGCACAATACACCCCACAGCGGGACGTCAGTGCAGACCATATGCAACCCCTTACCCAAATTAGAATTAGAATTAGAACCCAGTGGTGGACTCGACACAAGTTACGCTTGTCAAAAAGTTTGGTTATGTGGGCGGGCGGATTTGCCGCTCGTGTTTTGTTTTTACGGACTGACATTCACAAAAAAAAAAACCGAGCGTAAACGCTGGTATACGCACGTATACGCGCGTTCGGCTTTTGAAGTTTCGCGAGTACCAATCCGTCCGCCCGTATACGGGTATAGTAAGAATTTTTGTCGCGCACCAAAATTCTCTAGTCCAAAACCGCACTAAATATAACATGTCAGTCACTTCAATAGTTTTGATTATAGCAACGTATTTTGGAAACAAGGGACACATCGAATGAGACTTACATTTTCTAGCAGATACGGCATCTTGGCTGCAGTCTTTGTATAATCGACATGAGTTAATGTCCCCCGGTCTTCTGCACTCGTACATCAATCGACATAATTCTTTTGGGTTTTCTGGAACTAAAATGTTATTACCTATAATTATATTTATCTAACTCTCGTGGTTACTACGGACTTGGCCATCACCGCCCTTCTGAAAAATCCACCTAAATAACCCGATTTTTTAATAATTTTGCTAAAGTACCTACTTAATTTACTGAATAATTTATTTTTTAATACAATTGGGTTTGAAATCTTATCTTTTTCCTACGTTTTATCCAACCATCGTGAGTCGTGCTGAACAGTTTAAAATAATATTTAATTCAGTTATATCATGTTTTTTGCAGCCCTTAAGACTCTTATTTACCATAGCTAAATAAATACACATAGAACAAACCTTTTTGGTATGATCTGATGTTTGTTTTCTTTGCTCTTCTTTGATTGTGAAAATTATTTCTTTTTTTATTAACTGTCGGCTGTCTACGTGCCGGGTTAACGACTAATTTTCGATTTCTGCTTAATTTCTTCGCAAGTTGGACTGAAATTTTAATTAACACTGCTTTAGCCTTTGTATTATTATTATATAAGTACTTTTATTGAAACAACTTAGAAGAAAAGTTAAGAATATTGGAGCGGTTTTAAATGCGAGTGGCACGTCATATTTATATATTATTCGATTTAGCAAATATGAGTTTTAAAATTTGAAAATAATGTGACTATGTAAAAGTACTATTGGTAAACGTAAATGTGTAAATATGCTATGTATATATAAATATAGATATACCGAAATGTAAATATGTAAATTTTATGTAAATGTCAGGGTGTAAATAGATTTGTATATTTATAATTCAGCTGGGAACCCGACAAACTCATGAATGGATAAGGTTTGTAAGTAAGTAATAAATAACTTACCTGGCCCATGTTTAAAATTGTTGTTTTTCCTTCCGTCAACGATCTTGTAAAGGACTAGAAAAAAACAGAATATGTTTTCAGTAGCTACTTACTTAAATAACTTTCGCGTGAAGAAAATTTACAAAAAAAAACCTGATTCTCAGTTTGATTCACAACTTTATTTCATATAATATGTTTATGTAAAAATTTTAGACTTACGTTTATAATGACATCTTCGTCTTTCGTCTTCTGCACCATATTCTCCTGTGGTAAGAAATTATTATGATAGTCATTATTTATTAACATTTAATTTTTAAAAAATTGGTACCATAAATTAGCAAATTATTTACTAAATAAATCTTACCAAAATCTTTTGTTGGTGATTCGGTTAAAGACTCGACTTTCGATCTTAATCTTGCTTCTAAAATTAAACGATGATTAAAAAAGATGTATCAAGTATACTCAAGCTTAATTACTACCTCTAGATTATGCTTGATACCTCTTAAATAAATACGACGTGATTAAACTAAACTAATATTAATATTATTGTACCTAAGGTAATAGACTCTATGACTATGACTGAGAATTTGAATGAACACCGCAGTGTACTTACGTTGGTGTACATTGGAGTTATGCACACTTACTTCTAAACAGACTTTTGCTCTTATTTGCCTTATCTGCCTTCTTATTACCCGACTGGCAAGGAAAAGTTATATTTTTCGCGCGTATTTTAAATGTATGTTAGTATGTACATATATAGGTAATGTATGTTATTTTTTGTTATAGTAAGTCGTTAATAAAAAAAAACCAAACCTATTGAGGAGGGCGTCAAAATAAAGGAAATTAAAAGAAGACTACAACACACATATGTAAGTCATATGTTCAAATTGAATTTGTTGAAGTGGCAATCAATGAATAAATAATATTTTGGCAGTCGGGTTTCAGTTTAGTTTTTTAAACTTGGCTGTAACTTAGGTTGTTTATAAACTCTAAGATTGTTTCACATTGTTTTTTTTTCTTATATGTATATGTATGTTCTACTTACGACTGCCACTAAGAGCAAGAGCTTGCAGAGCGTCTAGTGCGGAAATGTCTTCACCTAAAAAAATATTATTATGTGAAATAAAACATATGCAAATGCATCATATAATCCATAATATGTTATTGCCTTACTGGTGAAATTGTGACGGCAAAAACTATGTTGTCCATGTCGCAAAGGTCAACTAATTAAATTAAACCGAATTTGAATCAAACATACCTTCTAAGATAACAATTCTCTTCATTGTCATAACTGTAATGAAATGAGATTTAAGTCGGATAATTTCACCATTACAAAAGTAGAAATAAATAAATATAGTACTAAATAAATAAAAGTAGAAATGAATAATAGATATTTTATACAACACCAATTTTTAATTACCTTTGCGGTGTATATGTACCTTCTCTAACCACATTTTTGACCACTATGATTGTCCTATCACTCTCTGCCAACCTATACCATTATACTCTGTAAAATTGCACTACTGCCTTCAAAGTGCACTCTTAATAATTGAAAAATAAGTAGAATTATTAACATACTCACAAAATCGCTCGAATAAAGAATCAGCCAAGTACTTGGGGTGTATTGCCGAGCTGACGATACCTTTCCCTGAATTATTTAGAAAAACAAAATGAATAAATTAATATAAATACTTTAATATAGGTACACCAGAAGACCAAAAACAATTACAAAGAAAGAAACATTATAAGATTTTAGTACAATGGGCGTTCTTATCGCTAGTAAGCGATCTCTTCCTAACAACGAGTATGGAAACGTTTATGAAAATACAAACTGGTCGGGTTGCACAAATATTATAAAGCTAAACTGGAAAACAAAATAATTTAAATACTTACGCAAAACATTATAACACAATAATTTTGTATTATATTTAAAGATATATATATATGTGTCTATCATAATATATACATAACATATTATATAAGCATAATAAATACATATTCAATTATAATATACTTTGCAGTGGTACGACAGGACCCTAGAGACACGATTACGACTGAATCTCCAGATAATGTGTTTTGACTCAAGCTTTAAACACGGCTAATGATGGAAATTTATGATAGGAGATGGATAGTATATAAGTACATATTTAGACATTAACTAGAGTACATTATCTTTTAAATAAAATGAATACAAAATTTGATTACCGATGTGGATTTATAACAAGACTCACCGCCGTCGTCATGAGATTGTTTTACTGTGGAATAATACAGAGTATTTAATTTTAAAAGCATAAGGCAACCATTATAAGTTAATAATTGACTTTTTTAATCAAGAGAATGTTTTGGAAAGTAATGTATGGACATAATTGTAATTTGCTGACAACCAAGATTTTTGCCCCTGCAGAAGTCCTAAAATATTCGGAAATGTGATTTGTTAAAATACTAAAAATATAATGACTTACACATTTTGAATTAACCTCTCAAATGTGATTAATTAATTATATTATTATATTTCCTCTGTCTCATGTTTTTTCTGAATATCACTTACTACTTTTTGAACTCTACCCCCTAACAACTTGCAAACAAAATAAGTATTCACCTTAAAAATAGCCTTGGTATGAAATAGCTTACCTTTCCTCATAAGCCGTTTGGCAATCGGTAACATTTCTTGAGCCGTAAAAGTGTCGCCTATCGGAAAAATAAAAATTTCATAAATTGTCTGACACGTAACTACAAATATATCTACTTTATTTTTAATAATATGGAGCCTGCACTGTCCCACTGCTGGGCAAAGGCCTCCCCCCACTTCTTCCATTCTTCCCTGTCCTGTGCCAAACTGGTCGAGTCTGGGCGGAACGCGATAGGTCTCCCGCGTCCACGGTGAGGCATGCACTGCAAGCGGAGCTCGGGGTCGGCGCAAGCCTTCCCTGGGATAGGCCTTACAGCACCGTGCGTGAGGGACACCGGTACGTGTTCTACGGATATCCCAGAGTCCCTCTAATGCGCAGAGGTCAGCCACCATGGGGTTTTAGTCGGTTAAAGTCCGACATACCCCTCCACCCTCCCCCAAGGACGGTGGGCATCGATGATGATTTCCCCAAATAAAAGGTCTTCCGCGTCATCGCCGTGTCGCGTCAGGGCACCATTCAGTGGTCACTTTCTTTTTGACAATTTCTTACCAGCTCGCATTGATCTTGTCTCTCCGTTAAGCTTGGTGACTGAAAATAATAAAATGTTAATTAAATTATTGAGTAGGTAATTAAAAAAACAAAATTCAAAGAAGGTACCAGCAAAATCAAGTCATATTTACTTTCATTATCAGATTCTAATTCATGTGAATCTACCAATAATCTGTGTTTTTCATTTCGACCGGTCTCTGCGTCACCGTTCTGAGATTCATTTACAGCTTCATTTTCTTGTGGTTCATTATCGTCATTTTGATCCAAATCAGCTGAGCCATTTTCATCTGGTAAAGCGATGGCGTCTTCGGGTGGTGTATCATTTTTATCATCATTAGCATCATTTACTTCCTCACCAGCAGATGGTTGTTTATCTTCACCCTCTTTTTTTGATTCAGTACTTTCTACACTTTCAGCTAAACCTTGACGTGCCCATAATTTTTTAGTGTTCCGCACATTATATCTTCCTAAAAAATAATGCGACTGCAGTTAGAGGCTAAAGTCATAATACAAGGTAACTATATTATATCTTAATCTTTGTGGCCCGATCATGAAAATATCTGACAATCAAGTTCGTATCGTATCGCAGAGAAGTCAGAAGGGATACGATAGGTACTCGAATGTCTGATTTTCTCGTGATCTGGCCTCTGTGCTTTGTTTTACTTACTTCTTTCAATTTTCGGGACAGCAAGAATCTATTAATGAATAAAAAAAAAAATTAGATTACATAATTAGGTAGACAAAATAAATACTTATAGGATAGTGAAATAATAGAAACTTAAAACTTGCTTACAAAATCAACTATTATTAAAGAAACCAACGCGAAAAATATTATTCTAGAAATCATTTTCACATCGTTTGTAAGAAGTTCTCTGAGTGGTTAGATTAATGGTTTCAGAAATCAATTACAACTCATAATGAAAATGCAGCAAGCGTGTAATATGGATAACTTATTTGCTTCTTATTTCGATAGCGTTTCTGTGTCCCTTAAGCGTCGATATAACAGGGTTAGTTTACAAGCTACAATCCCGCGAGTTTGCTAGTAGCTTGTAATCTCGCCCCGTGTCATCGGCTTTTTTACAATCTGCTAGTTAAAAATCCTTCCGGACCGCTAACTCGCTCACTCGCTAGCTTTTAAACTCGCTGGCTTGTAGCTTGTAAACTAGCCCTGTGTTATCGATGCTTTGGGTAGAGCAAGGAACATAATATGTTGAGTCAGTGATGCGAACGTTCCATCAATTTTATACGTATTGATTTTTTTGCTTATGAATGTGTATATTATGCATTTACAGTAATTTATTTGAAATGAAATAGCATGACTTATAAAAACCTACGTCTAATGCATTATAGTTTGTCTTATTTTTTTCTATAAACTATTTATAGTATCGTTACTCATAAAATCATAATCGGTAAAGATGAGCTCATTGAGCAATGATCTTTAGGATTGTGACTAATGTTTTGACATAAGTTAAAACCTCACCTCTTGCAAATAATTTACAAATAACCATTCATTTACGTATTATCTTAGCCAAATTACAATATTTTTGCTGATAATTTTGTTTCTTTGAATCTGGCTGTATGTTTTCGGAAATAAGAATAATACAATAAAATTACCTTTGACGCGCAAATTTGCGTTTTACACACAGTAGCACGATCATGAACTTTTGCGTTAACGTTATTGTATCGTATCCTTCACCGAGAAGTAAACAGTATGATTATTTTTCAAAGCGTCATACAAACTGTTGACGTCTCGGTGTCGACTCGGACGGATACGATAACTTTAACGCAAAAGTTCATGATCGAGCCAATGATCTTACGGACTCAACACGTCAAGCAACTGTCAACTTTACACTAGTTTCCGCCAGTTGTAACAAAAAGATACAGTTTACCGTTTGCCGCATTTTTTTATATGAAAATCGTTATAAATAGCTACATAGTTGCTTGACTGTTGCTGCAACCAGTTGCTCCGTGTGCTGTGCGCCTTAGGGTACTTTCGGCTTTGCCCTGTTTTACACCTCTTCGAAGCCTCTTCGTGACGTCTCGCGTCGACAGTTGCGGTATACCGTTTGATAAGGGAAGGGGCAGGACACCACCGTGAAATGGAAGTCTTTGTTCCTGATCCCATTTAAAGCGAGTAATTTACATGAATGTTGTTTCAGATTAAATTATGAAGACATTTGCGTTTAATTTGGAATTTGCAGGCTTTATAATGAAATTCCATCGTCTTCTACGAAATATTATGATTGGTTTTAATTACAATCTGTAACTTCACTGAATCCGAGTAAATTTTTAACTAGCTGCCTAGAGTTGTGATAGAACTGACTGGCTGCTGTCTTGGCGATATTTCAGTTAGCGAAAGGTGATCGGCCGTGATCCTCGAGTGAATTCTATAATAATAATCATAACAATGTTTGGTCATTTTACATAATGCCATCTACTAACTAAGCAAGCATGTATGTTATGGGATATATTATGGGAACCAGATAATTGATAGAATAATTATATCCTTTTTTTGTTAATACATGAATACAATATCTATCATGTTTAAAGGCCATTAGCTCTTAAAATAAGTGACTTAGGGTTACAAATTTGGTGTTGTTCTGTTTAATACATAATTGGCTGTAAAAGCGAGGTGCACTTGAAATCCTTTCACCATACTGGTTCGAAAGAAATAGTGACACGATAAGAAGAAGAAGGCTGTAAATGCAGTACAAAATAAGTTATTGTCATTTTTGTACACGAACTGGCGTAGTTTTAGTTAAAAACCAAAATAGTAGCTATTTTGGTTTACTATATTAGTAGCATTTCAATGGGAGTGGGGTAAGTCGTGGGGGAGGGCGGATTTCCCGATTAAAAAAAACTTGAAAAATAACCGCCATAAATATCGGTAACTCAAGACCGGACATATTGTAGAATACATAGAAAACACCCAGACTCAGGACAAACACCTATGACTCTACCATCTCGCGATGTCATCTACGAATCTATTTGTTCCATTGTACCAGCGGTTTCCCCACTTAGCGTCACTCTCACCGCAGAAAGTTACGAACACCTCTCAAATTACCGACGAGTTTCGTAAAGAACGCATTGTCCGTCTGATCTAGATCTCGGTTTGTTTTGCTTCGGGTTATCGTGGGTGACCTCCTTTGTGCAAAGATGAAATACTACCTACTCCACTTACGAGCCGCACGCATTTTTATCAGTTACGCAAAGCAATAAATCTTTGTTTATTACTTGAGTAACTTATCAGTACCGGTGTCGCGGGTTCGATTCTCGCTTCAGGCAAACATTTGTGTGAACATCGGTGGTTGTGAAAACATCCAGGCTCGGGGTCTGGGTGTTTTCTATGTATGTATTTAAAAAAAAAGTATTTAAGTATTCTATCAGTCATCTAGTTCCCAAAGTAATGCTTAGGTTGGTTTGGTGAGGTGATACAATGAATTTGTAACTAATTCTAGCCTTTGGGGCTAGATGGCGTTGTGTGAAATGTCCAAAATATTTATTTATTTACAAGAGAGCTGTTTTTTTAGCGTTGCTAAAGGTGGTATTGTTACCAAACGCTATAATGTGAGTGGGTTACGAATTCATTGTATCACCTCACCAAAAGCATTTGAAGTGAAGCGGCTCATGCTACCGAAATCGGTGCAAGACGATATAAAAATAAACGTATAAAATCCTTATGCGAATAAGATTTTTGAGTAATTGACTTTGGCTCGGATCCATTGAGTGATTCAGCTGGGGCCGGATTTTGTATGTGGTGTCTGCAGCTCCGTCTACGGCCTAGACTAGGCGGTACGTGAATGCGATTTGAATCTAAATTTAAAGGTAGCGCAAACGCTTCAGTATTTTCTAATCGAGCTGTATTGGTACTCTAGCTGACGCCTGCGAACTTCGTTTCCGTTGCGAATTAACAAAATTCCTTTCTTAGTACGACGCACTTACAGCTCCGGAGGAACACATCCTTCAAGTTTCAAGTCTCTACGTCTATGAGTTTAGAATGTAGGCTGTCTGTCAGTCAGTCAGTCCGGACTTAGCCTTACTTAGCATATATACTATATTGATAATATTAATTAGTGAGGTAAGAGTATACACTATACAAGTAAAAACAATATTATAAAACATGGCTGAGCTTTGTCTAGCCTAATGGCCCATACCGCATTTTGGCCCATTTGGTTTTAGTGTGAATTGAATAATATCTATCTACCCATTCATCTTTACAAACTTTTGAATCATAATAAATCAGTCAGCCTTCCAAGCTAAATTTGCTTGTGGATATTTGATATCTAATGCATCAAATCAAAAAAGTTCCTAAGCACAAGCTTGTCTGCGGATATTGATGTCGTATGCAATAAATTATATAAGCGAATAAAGATGGAACTTGGACGGATATCCTAGGACGGTCGCTACTCGCCCACATCACATAATTTTACGGTACCCGATAGATTCGACGCCGTCTAGACCCAACAAAAGCGCTAGACTTGTTCTACAACTGATCTAGAACCCGCCAAAATAATCTTAGGTTCCCCAGACTTGTCTACCGATAAATCTGAATACAGGGATGCAGATGGTAATGCGAGGTGCGATTTTGAATATGGTCGTAGCTGCAAGTGGGTGACGAGACGCGACATCTTGCGCTTCTCGGATGCATTGGGCACAAAGTGGATTGACATGCCATCAGGCGAAATGCGATCTGCGACTGTTGACGCTTCCAATATTCCAAGGGAATTTTGAAATAACTGAACCGAGCTTTTCTTGCACGTATGTCATGTCATGTCACGTTATAGATAAGTATCCCCCCTTGCATTACAATACCCAGCTTCAAATCCCTTTAAAATCACCGTCGCAGCGAATGGAGAAGTTTTGCCTTTAAAAAATAGATTATATTTGTATAACCGTATGTGAGCCTAAAAATAATTTTAAGTATTACAATTTTTTGAAAGGATTTATAGCTGGGTGTTTTGTGCAAGGGGGATACTTATCTCTGACGCTGTCTGTATATTCACTTTCACTCTTTGAGGATTGCTCATACTATTATTAAATGTAATATTACCATAAGCTCTAAATTAGGTTAGTATCTATCATACATGCACGTTATTTCTAAACTTTTTTGCTCTAAGTAGTTTATTGTAAAATCGTCAAATCAACATAATGACTTTGCCGAGGGTCCTTACCTTTAGTTGTTAAGTTTATAGATACATAGGTTGTCTGGAATAAATCGTAATTTTAAAACCCTAGTTGTAGGCACATTGTTACATGTTTTATAATAAAGAATGTTATTAATAAATTATTTAAACTAACTCTTTGTAAATTCGTTTACAGTTTCAAAAGATTTAAAATAGAATAAAAACATAATAAAAACAACGGGACTGAATATATTCCACGAACTTTAGTTTCATAATTTGCAGCAATGATGTGACCATGAGGTCGTGATATATAAGTAATTAAAGTACCAATTTACAAGGCTAAACCTATTATTTTTTCCAACTCAATCGTAAAACAATCTTGCACGACGTGCCATAATAAACTGATGCATTGTTAAAAACAAAACAAGCGAGTAGAGTCCATTATTTGGAACAGAATACTTCCTTTCACTTCAAACACACAAGCATCAATTTGTGTAATCTTAGAGCACTTACCGCAGAAACAATGAACCATTACATACGCCTTATACAACTGTACCAGGACACGTTTTAAAACGGTACTTTACTTAAAGTAAGAAAACATTGCCATTGCTTCATCTAATTACTACATAATACTCGTAATGACGACACGGATGGTCGTGGCAAGTGCGTCGGACTGCTACGCCGAGTTTCGCGGGTTCGATTCCCACTTCAGGACAAACATTCGTGCGAAGAACATCGATGTTTGTTCTGAGTCTGGGTGTTTTATATGTATCCTATGTATGTATTAAAAAAAGTATATATGTATTGTATCAGTTATCTGGTTTCCATAGTACAAGCTCTGCTTAATTTGGGGCTAGATGGCGTTGTGTGAAATTTCCAAACATTATTTATTTATCTTACCATCAGAAGAACACCTAGCTTGTATCGCCTACTACGTATACAACTAATTCGTATACTAATTTTTTATTTAAATGTAATAAACGAGTTTAAAAAGAGGGAGCCACCTCATGCGGATAAGCCTCAGTGAGCTAGGCTGAACGCTAACTTGGAGAGCGACTGAAGATATTGGTCGCCGCAAGCCCGTTTGTCTCTAAACCATTCTAAAACGCATTCCCAACGTCTCAGTCCACTTGACAAAGAGAATTGAAATCCTCAAGCTTCTTGTCGGTCGTCTGGGCTCATATTGGCTTAGCGGGATCCATGCAGTGTGAGTTCAGACACGATGCTTTGTTGCATGGAAACAGTGTCTTTCAAAATATTATAAATCAAAACATTAAAAATATACGAAAATAAACAATAGTTTTTCAAAAAGTAAGTTCACATAATACATTACTGTACATACTTTAGTATTATGCTAGTAAAGTATTTAGTAGATAAGTAATGCCACTAGGTAGAGTACCTGTCCCTTTTTTTCATTCAAAATAAGTAATTCTAGAAATTCAATTTTAGTGGAATAGATCATCTTAGTATAATAGTTTTAACATAAGTAAAAATATTGGGTAAACTTGCAATAGAAATTGGGAATAAAGCAAGCTAGGCCCATCATTCATGTACCTATAATATACCTATATATTAATATAGGTTATAAATTAGGTGAAAGATTTATATTAATAAATCATAGTAAGGCACGTAACGATATAATTTTCTATACAAGTTTTCGAGTGACCGCACACGCAGCTATAATATATATCTCTATAACGTCACCAGTCAATCTATATTATAGCACCGTCTCCGTGTGTATAGCTTACTATAATATTATATATTTATAGCTCGGTATATTTATATTATAGCTTCGTCTGTGATGAGCTTTATAACAATAAAAAAAAATCAATAGTGAAGGAGTAAAACCAGGTGCCTAACGTATCAGCCGCAGGGTAGGTGCTGGTTACCTAGTTTCAAATAAAATAAAAACTGTGGCTACATTCGCGATTGTATTGAAACCGCCGGCACCGGTGGAACAATCGCTATCGACGCTTTGTCCCATTTCCAATTTCCTTTACCTTTTACGAATTTTGATAGAAAAGGCGATCTAACTTTTACAAAAGCGATTAGGTAGGTATTATTATCGTTTAGTGAAAGACTTTTGTTAACATATTCAAAGTTAATTCAGATGTCCTTTAATCGCTCTAGCACCATAGGAGAATGTAAGAAGGTAAGAACCTAAATTAAGTTAGATTTGTTTCTATCAAGAGCGCACCAAATATAATTATTTTCAGCAATCGCAAAATCAAAGCTACAAAGCAGTGACAGTATTTATAATTCCTGGTTAAAAGGTCATGTTGTATATCAATATAAATTATTAATATTATATTCGTATCTGGTAATACAACTACAATCAGGTCAACCCGAATACCGAGGGTAAACACTGAAATTTATGTTCGTTGCCATCAAATCTATCGATCTGCAAGGGTTCGTGGAACTGTCGCTATTCACAGCACAAACGTACCAAACATCGGGAAAGGTCTTTGGATTGATTTACGACTTAGGAATATTGAGTGTAGATCTTTGATCTTTAGAAAGTAAAATTGAATCCCCGATGCCTCGTTTAGTAGAGGCTCCTGATTCTGATTCTGATTACTTCACTGATTCTTTTAGATCTAAAAAAATCATCGTAAATTTCAATTACCAAATAACAAGAGTCATGATTTCGCTCAAAGTTTCATCAGTTTTTGCATCACCGACAGAAATTTTCTGTCAGCTGAAATATTTATTTGAAACAGGCCTTGAATTTACATCCACGAAGTGGGTTAAAAGTGAGGCGAATTTGCAATAATACTCGTTCAATGTCAGTGTCCCGTGCGGCAGTGAGAGCCAGCGAGGGCGCCGCTTTCCCAGGCTAGGGCTTCGCCACGTCTGACAGCTGCATCCGGGCGCGGACGTCACGCTGCGCAGTGCCACTGGATTTCCTTTACAAGGAAGTATTGCAGTGGAAATTTGCATTCACATTCACTTTCCTCGCTTCCGATTACAGTACTTTCACGACGAACTTAGCTACTTGTGTTGCAATATTTGCAACGGAAAACAGAATTAGGATTTGCAACGCTACCAGATTTTGAAAGAAAGATATAAGGCGTGACGTAAGCCAGTTACAAAAACCAATCATTCGACGCAAAAACTTTCAAAATGCTAAAATGTTCACTAAAACCAGAAAAGTAATAAAACGGTCAGTGACATACTAGTAATAAAATGGCTCATAAGTTGTAACATGCAAATTAGTTACTTATTCTGCTTCATGCATAAAAACGTTTGTAGGATGACACGATCTATTGGACTTTATTGTCCTTTGTGCCAACAGAAAGAGAAAAATAGGAGGATTTTATAAAAAAAGTGTGATGACTAGAAATATAAATCATAAGAGTAAGTACGTACTTACATTATGTAGGTAAGATATCCTGTACAGCAAAAGTCACTGTTGCACACTACCTAAAATGTACTAAATACGTACCTATATTACAAAATTCGTCCTCAACTTGGGATTTGAAAAACTGGTTTAGATAAATTTAATAATCATAAATCAATTGTCCAAATTCTACTTCTCTTGTACCTACTACAATAATTTCACTGAGCACATTATATTTGGATATTGTTTCTTAAGTCCCCTATCTGCAAAAATTAAACATAATAATACCTAAGTCCATTTAAAAACAAAACCTTATTTCATCGAATTCATTGAGGTTTTCAGTTGTTCATCAACATTGTTTACATTACGAAACCCAATTTTGGGATGAAGTCAATGTTATTCGCATTAGAAAACTAACACTCAATGAAAAATAAAAGCTAAATTACATATCTCGCTCCATTAAATTTGTTTTATCCCATACCTACTATCCCATTTGCATTATGGCTAAACACATAATAGTAAATTCATCGATGTTGACAATGAACTCGTTGTTAGCTATTATTGGGATCGGTACATTATGTAGACCTTTACGTCAGTGACCGTTTTAAGCTGTTCATCTATTATATTAGGGACGTAAAAGTTTTGCTCCCTTTTACACCATTAGCGAGGGGCAAATAAAAATTGACACGTCCGTCTGTGGCTATTCTAAGTGGAGCCGATGATCTACAACAAATATTAACTCGACAGCTTTCGCGATGTTTGCGATCTCCATTTGCGGACTGCGATAAACTGCAGTTTCATCTACTATTGGGTGGAGTATCAAACAGTTTGCACAGTTTACACTGTCAGTAAAATTGTGCCCGGTCATGTTTACGACATTCAATTTATTGAGTCAGAACCATTTAGGTGTTAGGATAACCTAGGTGTATCTATCGGTACCTACTTGATTATGTCATGAATTGGCATGGATGGCACTTCACCACTTCCTGTCTTCACGTTAAATTCTGACAAAGCCGGATTAGAATCTCTCAGTGGTGGCTGAGGAGGCTCGAGTGGAGTGCCTTGAGCCGCGATCGCTACTCTTCAAGGACCCTGGAAATATCAATGTATATTTCTCCCCCAACCCTCGCCCCGACCCCTGCGATACTTATGCTAAAAGCCTAGTTCACGATCCGCCAAAGTTTTGAATTTCAGCCTCTTGAAAGTAATAAGCTTTAACAAGGCTAATTTTAATTTGTACGCCTTCGGCACTGACTTTCTACGAGAATCAAGGACGACAATAGTTTGTACCATATTACACTAGACGTAGTTTGAAAGCTTCCGAAGAGACTAAAACAATAAATTACCACAAAGATTTTAGTCTATCGTATACGAGTTGCTAAGGGTAGCTGGCCGGATGCCAAGGGGAAGCCAATCCTGGCGTAAAGTCAGGGCATTTCGATACGGACGGGTTTATCACCGATTGTGTAACATACTAAAAGGCGCTAGACTCTGATTTCTTTCGATTTTTTGTGGCTAGACCCAAGCATAAGCTGTTGTGGTCAAAGGGATTCAGATGAATTAAAAAAAACTCAGAACCAGCTACTGATTCATTCGAGACGATATAAGGCGAGATGGATTTGGTTTGCCATAGCAGAATTTGGTAGAAGTGGAATAATTTCTCGGTATTGCTGTAGGCATAGGTTATTGAATATAATAAATAATTAATTTGTATTTATAGGCTGACGCCGACGCTTGCCAATTGATAGGAGCAGGACGCGGAAAGTCGGGGTTCTAGTCCTGCTGTATACAAAAAATTTAGGCACAAAAATCATAAACATAAAATAATAAATAGGTACATATAAAATATTATAGGAGATATAACATATTTCATTTTTAATAATTAAGCCGAATTCTTAAAAGAAATATGAGAATAATGAAAAACGGAATCTAATATCTGTCGAGGGTTGTCGTATTCGCACATTCTCCATACCACAACAACTTTTTATTCAGCTGGTTTTATCGCACTATACAAGCGTTACTTACCTGCCACGACTTACTTCCCGTTATTTATATTCAATTTTTTTGCTTCAGCATTCGACGTGTGTACACATGAATTTATTCATACCTTCTGTTAGCTTCCTAGTCACAGTTTTCATATGTTATATTTTGTTGTTAGTAGGGATAGAGGAAGAACTAATATTGGATACAATATTTATTTGGAAAGTATAATTTTTTTTAAAAAAATGGAAAGCTGGCTGTATTTAATGTGTGTAGATGTGTAATAGAAATATTATCTCATATCTATAATTTATTAACTTAATAACAAACTTTCTTTTTGAAAACATTTCAAATTACTATAAAATATACTATAAAACTTTTCTAATAAATATTTATTATAAGTAATTAAACGCAATTTATTGTGAAAATAATAATTACTCGGAAAGCGCTCAGTAATCCAGAGACGGTTGCTAAATGAGTCGCCATTATTTTTCATGGAGTAGAAGTTTAACAGTTACGAGCTGAATGATGTCGAGTTAAACTATGGAATAGTATTTCACACTTTACGTTGCTATTACACAAGAAACAATCATAATTATTCTCGATAAATCTTTATGCCTAGGTGTTTAGCTTTTTAACAACCTATCAAAATATGTACCTATCTACTCTCTAGAGAAAAGCTAGTTGATGCGTCCGGCTAAGCTCTACATTAGTCTCTGACACGGACTGAGTGCAGGTGCTGCAAACTTGACTTAATCAATACGCAGTTCGGAGGAGCTCTTGGAGTGTGCCCCTTAATTGCTAAATTTAGACGACGCTCAAACCCCACACCCGAGAGCGTTTACATCTCCGTAAGGCGTTTAATGACGACGTGCCACGTTCATTAATTCTATTGAACAAAGGCATACCGTGGCGCGTCTCTGAAATGCTAATCCGTTCCGCACACTCAATATGGGCCTGTAACCGAACCCTTTGGCCGCGTTTTTACAGGCACGCCCGAGTTGAGAGACTGAAACCCTTCTGTTCTGTTTGTTTATGTTGATACGAGACTACGGAGGAGGCGCGCTTCGAACTAATCATGTGAAAAAATCGTATGTGGGTCACGTTCGTGTGCTGCATCGCAAAACAATGCCATCCTTTTACAAAATACCTTTGTGATCCTATTGTTTGAAATTATGTGATGGTCGAGAAAACAGTAAAGCGCTTCCGCTTTCTTTGTGTTGCAATCATTTGGGTAAAATTCTACCAATACATATTTAAATGATTTGACGGATGTAGCTCGTGCCCAGTGAATTGATTAATATGAATTAATTAAATTTATGTGCGTGTTGTGTAATGAGCTACTGTTACGTTACGTTACTGGGTACGTAGTTTCTCATTTGAATGCCAGGGTTGACATCAGTCGGCAGTAAACTTCTACAAATAAGTATTTAAGCAGAACCCTCGTCAAATTGCTGAGGGAGGATACCCTCGAACGTCACTGTGACGTTTTGACTGTTTAACTTTTAGTGGCGATAAAACAATTTGATGATACAAATAGAATTAATCTATCGTACATGTATGACTTATTCTTTGATTAAGCTCTATGTGTTTTTTTATGTATATTGGGTGTATATTTTCTTTATTTATTAACATGGATATATGTGGATTATATCATTTTAAATCAATAAAGCCATTTTGAAATTAAGCAACGGATTTATATTGAAAATAGATTCAAACGCTTTCAGCAGTTGTCTGAATATAAAAGTCTGAAGTCTGAAGATTATAAGAAACAACCGTTGAATGACGAGCTAAAATATCCGTTTCCTAAATTATGTAAGAGTATTTTAGTTATTTTTCTAAATAAATTCCACTAGTGGCTTCGTCTGGATGATACCGTTGAATGCTGTTTTGATTTCTAATTATAATCAGCAGAAAGTCATATGAGGTACTTATTCGGTGAGTTGAGGTTAAGGCTCTTCACTGGGTACATCTTCTTACGCTAAACTTAACCCGATCTAGACTATAATCTAGCTAGACTCAATATACTTCGGGCAATAAGTAGGTATAAGTTTTACCAGTTTACCAGTTGTAACCGATACTGAAACATAATAATGCATTTAGCGGTAAATGTACCACAAATTATGTCCATGTGTTTTATATGGAGTAATAAAATAAGCGTTAACCGCAGGGAAAGCTACACTAGCCGCTTTTATGTTGTGTTTAGATGTCCAACTATTTTGCGTGTAACTTTATGTTACATGTTACGACATAATTATTTAATATTTATGGTGAAGCTAAATAATGTTTTAGAAAAAATATTTACTGCATTCGCCATAAAGTTAATAACGAATAAAATAGGAAGGAATATATCAATTATATAAATCATTGATTAATCATCAATATCTGTAAAAGGCTTAAGCCTGACTGACTGACTAAAGCTCCGTACTCACATACGGTTTTACACGATAGTTTTACTCCAAAACGAGTAAATATTAACGTGTGGACCGCAAAACTTAAAACTCGAAGGCTCGCATCGAGCCGGCTCGATGGAATTAAGGCTCGAACGGTTCGGTGAATACTGAACAATGCGCGTCACTCGATAATAATGCTGAATGTGTGGACGAAAGTTCATGCCATGGTTTTTACTCGACATGATAGCTCGATCGAGCAAAACCGTATGTGAGTACGGAGCTTAAGAAACAGCCTACAGGCTAAACAAGTGGATTTGGAGGATGTATTCATCAAGCGCTGGAAGTGATCCTAAATAAGGAGTTTCGTTAATTCGCAATTCAAGTGAAGTTGTCGGTGTCAGCTAGTTTATTATAAATGACTTGGTATATGCATGGACCCATAGAGGTACATGTATACACCAATGGTAGTACCATTGGTGTATACATGTACCTCTATATATGTACCAAAGCCTTTGTATATGCTAGTCTAGCGAATGAGTGGTGTTAAGGTTCTTATAGATCTGTCTGGATCTGTCCAGTGGCATTAGCAACCGTTTATGACAGGTCAGTCGACTCAGTCGTGTTATATATCTAGGTCATGTGGTCTGTTAATTAATCAATACTGGGACAATGTACCTACATACTCACCTTTGGCGTATTGAACCATAAACATTTAATTGTATACTGATTCCTACCATAGATAAATTAGGTATGTACCTACTCATAAAGGCGGAAAAGTCTACTAATAGTGGGTGTACGAAAAGATAATGATAGCTCATAAAGATCTAAACTTTGACAGCTGCATGGCATTGACCAAGATAGGACGGTTTCCTGAAGTTGCAGCATAAAGTATAAGCTATGGGTCGCCCAGGGCTGTAGAACTAAGAATGATAATGAAATGACGCATAATGTTATTTTCATAGGCTTCATGTCCTACTCAGCGTATCTAAAATTCAGGGATGTGACTTTTAAAAATGTAAGAAAACTCAAATACCTGGGATAAGAACTTTTCTATTATGGCCTAGACATTAAAATTAGGTGTTCCTACGAACTTCAAAACGCCATAATGCAAATAACTTTACCCAATTTACAGTGAACAATGCATACATTGTTTCCCAACACGATTTATTTGCAGACCGCTTTCGCTGAGAAACTGACTTTCTTTCACGATAGCTATTCGAAAACAAACGATCTATATCAGGAAGCTTTTGTTTATGTTTTCTCGATTCCATAGACACGTACACGTACACACTGTATACGGCTTGCTACATGCATTGAACATTTCTTTTGCACATTCCATCCAACATTATGATTCAAAAAGATACATTCAAACCCACGATACATATCTAAACTTACCTTAGAAGGAAGTCTTTAATTGACGTGTTTTATATTCCCGTAAGTCTAATGGATCCCGTTGGTACTTCCCATAACTTTGTGAGGGGAAGTTGTTCATTCATTATTCACTGCGAATTACTCGACTTATAAATTTTTCTCCAGAGAATATCCGAAGCAATTTTATTTATTCAAGGCTGTGTCTTTCAATAATACCGCATCAATAAAATGCCGATTGGGAGAAGTGAGACTTCGTTTTGTAATTGAAAGGAGGAAAATTAAAGTCAGAAACAAGTGAATAATTTTGAAAGTCGAATTTCGCTATTCCTTGAATCAATTTCTGAAAGCACTTACAACGACTTACTAAATTTCTCTATTAAATTTAGTAAGTCAACACACTCCTCCCAATTCTCGTATCTCGATTCCATTAATTCAAATAAGATTCTCCGTGTTAAGTAATTCTCTTAAAAGGTCTAGAGATAGCTTAGCGCTAAAGTTAGCAAGATCATCCCATTCGGCGCTCGGTTCAAATTTGTTATAGTTACGAGAGTTTTTAACATTTTACAAAATGTTGAATTATCCGTTACATATATATTTTCTGTTTTTGTTACCTATATAATTCAGCTTTAGTTTACTTCCACTTATCATATTTATTTTATCAAACGAATATTAGTTTTGAATTGTGGAACCATTTTTGTAATTGTAACTCAATCTTATCTAAAATACCGGATGCAGATAATCCGGTACTTTAGGTAAGTTTGAGTTACAACCCGGCCCAGATACAAATCTTTAGGATCTAGAAGAATAAATAAGATTTTTTTTTTAACTTAACACCACACAGGCACAACCGGGGCAAGTTACTAAGTAATAAATATTTCTGTTACTGTCAACGTAACTTTATCTCCACTAAACTGTCTAAAACAAAGCTGCCGCTAAAACTGTCGTAGTGATAAATATGCGATTCCGGTTGTTTTGTGCATATACAGTTTATTTCGGCTAAATAGAGTATTTTGTATGTAAAATTTGAACTGGCACCCTTACGTAAAGGGGGCCACCCTGCTACATCTACATATGTGGCATCACTAGTCTTTGATACACGCTGTTTGATGTCTGCCCCCTGAGCACAATGCCTTTGTTTACCTTTACTCCTGAAATCCGATTTTGCGTCGTCCCCGAAAATTGACTTTTTAACGAGATATTACGAGGTTTTCACGGTCGAGGCATGACATGACATGAGAAATGAAAACTGTCTCTACATGCTACAAATAGTTCAATCATGTAATATTTATTTGGAGACACGCATACTTATACAATTAACTCAATGGTGTGTTTTCATCTAACTACTTATCAAGTTTAAGGTGGTTCATAAATACAATAAAGAAATATTTAATAACTTGAAAGTTTTACTAAAACTACAAACCAACTATCAACGAAACTCTAATAATTCAGGCTTTAAACTCCATACCCACCTGGAAAGACCTTTTCAGATTTGTGCCGTAGCAAATTACCACGACTAAATCTTTGGCCCGGCCACGCACGCCTGTCTTTGTAATCGAGCCATAAAAAACTTTTACTATCTCATCTCATTTCACGCGCTTTGAAACAAACGACCTTATTTTCATGATGGAGATCTTGGTTCTTCAAAAGATTTACGTGAGTATCAAATCAACACATGTGTTTAAAATATATTAAAGTGGACTGACAAGAAAGCGTTAGGCAAAGTAGTAAAGTTTGTAATAAGAAGGTGCCAACGTTATAAAGGAAACTAGCTGACTTCCGGAATTAACAAAATTCCTTTCTCAGTACGCGCCTACTCTTCTTGACGAACATACCCTTGAAATATCAAGTCTCTACGTTCAGTGATTTGGCCTGTACGTTGTCTGTCAGTCAGTCAGTCTGGTCCAAGCCTTTTAAGTACCTACATACATATATATAGGTAATGGTTGGTAGAGCTGTGGTTGTGCATCAAAACAGATGAGTATTCTCAACTCGATGCAACAAAATCACATGATTCAAGTTGCGGCTTACCGCAAATTTTATTTTTAGCTACGTGTTGCATAAATTTGAATTTCATTTAGATACGTATATAAATCGCGTAGAGTCCGTCTGAAAATAAGCAAATGTCTGCAGTAAAAGGAAACAAGTTTGCGATTCAGCGCCAGCCTCTCGTCATCAGATAACGGTTACCGACTTCGCGAAACTAAATTTGCATTTTCCTATCTTAATGAAAAGTGAGGAAAAGAGATAAAAATGTTTTAATGAGGTCCTAGTGGAGTGATTTCTGTATTCACACAATTTTCTCTGCTATGTTATATTTTCCTTGCCGTCTTTTCGTCGTTTTCTTTAAACTTGAATGTTCTACATGACTTGGCTATTATCATCAATATAAAGGTATAAAAGGCCTAGTTCTGACTGACAGACAACGCACAGGCCAAACCACTGGACGTAGAGACTTGAAATTCAGAGGATATATTTGTCAAGAAATGTACTGCGTGTACAAAAAGAGGAATTTTGTTAATTCGCAACGCGAACAAAGTTGCGGTTGCGGTATCAACTATATTACTGTGTTGTTGATACAATTGCGTATTACAACAATTTCTTATTTCAGGAAAATATAAGCGCCTGATTTTAGTTTCAAGAAATATACCCAAATACTCGTGCGCGAATATTACCTACGATGAAGTCTGGTAGTTTCTGTTACGATAAGGGAAAACCGATAAGTGCTTACTACAATTGCCTCATTCCGAGAATTTCCAATACTTGCTTGTAATATACAAAAAAACATTATGAGACGAAAAACGATTTGCTTACCTCTTTTCTGAACATTTAGTCACCTATATTTTTAAATAACATTCCAATACTCAATCTACTAAATAATTCGTTGTTACTGAATTATGTTGTAAGCTAGTAGGTTAGATAGATACCTATCTAGGGCAGGTACTATTAATTCAATTGTCGAAACATTATTCAATTAGCTACCGAGCACTATTGGGTTTTCGAATTGTCTGTTTGCCTCGTATTATGTACATTCCATCCAATTTCAATCACTCATTATCTAGCTGTAAAATACCTACTATTTGGTAGGTAGTAAATATTGTTTGAATTTTTTCAAACTGTAATAGAGTTAGAGTTGCAATGGTAGAGTCAGTAGCAACAGTAACTTGCAATGACATATACAAAACTTCGAGGCCAATCATATAATAAGGCTTATTAGAATACAAATACTCCTCTGTCACTTGTTTTGCATAAATTCGCATTCGCGCGTGTTTTTTTTTTGTTGAAACGAAACTTTTTTTGTGTACGCGGGACAACCTGCGAGAGAAGCCTCATGCTATAATGACACTCGTTAGAAAAAACCGAGCGTAAACGCAGGTGTACGCTCGCATACGGGCGTTGGGCTTTTGAAGTTTCGCGAGCACCAATCCACCCGTATACCTACGCGCGACTAAAATACGCTAGTCTGAAGCCACACGTAATGACGACGTGTAATCGACTAACTAGGAAATCAATAATACGGCCTGTAATATACTAATACTATTATTACAGTTGTACTTTCTTCTATACTCTATGATATTTCTGTAGTTCCCTGTATACGTGTATAGCTAGACCTATATTGCATCAGGCTGCACTGCCTCTTTGTCCATGTCTCTACTTAGGTACAAAAGCTATACAAGCCACACGCTGCTGACCCAATTGCCTCATGCTTTTTTTTTGAGGTCATTCATCGTTGAAAACAAGCTCAGGAACTAAACTAGTTAACACATGGTCCGCTCTAATACCTCTCGCCATTTCCAGTGGCTAACTGGGGCGCTGCAGGGATTCAATGAATGGCACCTGCATAGGATCATTTGTAAAAGAAACTTACCAATGGCACCTATGGTATCTGTGCCAATGGTGGATATTGGTCTCACCGCATAGAAATTAAATTAGGTATATCGGTAATATCGGTATAGTAATAATATTTCAAGGCGTTTGTTCTCGCTTAGTTTTTTGATAATCTATTTTATTTTTTATTATTATTATAATTATGATGTTATGAATATAATTTTTGATCATTTGATTGTTAATTTATTTAGTATGAGTTGTGTTTTTCATAGTACTCTGTGGTTTTAGGTACATTATACCATGAGCAAAAGAAACTGAGTGACAGCACCAAATATGGTCCAGTTATTATTATTCATACAACATTTTTAATGAAATACATAAGTTTTTGGGCCACTATGCGAAGTGTAGGTAGGTAGGTAGGCAAATTTCATTTTAACTCGCACGTTTTTAAAATAAACATGCAACATTTCAATTAATACTTTTGAAAATAAACTCAGTTCAAATTTCATCAGACCGGATAGTACAGCCGTGTGGAAGTTTATACAGCGTGCGCAAAAAAGTAACAGAGCCAATATTAAAATTTAGGTATTCGTTTGGTAGTGGATGCTCACGGTAAGTTTTATCGAATGGGGCTGCAGGATATAGGTCGCGTGCCAGAAATGCTTTTGTTCCGACTGCCGTTGTAAATTATCTACATTCCGTTCTTCTTTATAACTCTGTATCGAATCCTACTCCATTGGTAGAGCAAAACGTGCCGGTTTTTCATTTATGCCCGGACCAAACTTATATGAAATTGAATTTTATTGCAATTCCTTTCTGCAACAAGTTCCTGCTAGTTTTAAAAACTGTTTCGTCAAATATGCTCTGAAAATAATCACAGAAGGCTGAAGAGCACCTACCATCAAATCGCAGTGCAGTGAAATGAGATTTAAAAATAGAAAATACTTATCTCTGCTTTATACTTGGCCTAAAAACCAAACGAATTCGACCAAGATTGGGTAATTAAACCTTTTCAATTTAATTTTCAAAAATTAAATGCGTTCAGCTCTCGTTCCTAGCGGGCGTTGAGTAGGCAACCAGCACTCTACGCTTACTAAATACTTATACAAGTATTACGCTTGATTAATTTGGTTAATAGGGTTCTTATTTGTTGTTGGTGGTTTGTTGTTCTTAGAACATTCCTTCCTAGTGATAGAGTTGACGAGACTTGTGTAGTTGGTGTATTGCTTCGACTCAAATAACTATTCGGGAAAGAGAGAAGAGTAAGCTACGAAAACTTAATTCAAAATATATCTTAAAAATAATAATATCCTTTTGAATAATTTTAAGTTTCAAGTATTTTTTTCTTTACATGGATAAAGAATATACCTTTTCTTCAGTTACCAACTATGTTTTTTTTCTCTCAAACTAATGACACCATTTTA
Source organism: Lobophora halterata (assembly GCA_932526365.1). NCBI lineage: Eukaryota > Metazoa > Arthropoda > Insecta > Lepidoptera > Geometridae > Lobophora > Lobophora halterata. Next base: position 8,059,293 of record OW052001.1, on the reverse strand, counting down.
TTTCATTTGGTCGATTCGGTGTCAAAATATTTCATGTTGTAAAAAAAGGGTTGTATCCCTTGTCTAACACTAATAAGAACTCTGGTTATGATCCATTCCGACATAAAAGTTCCACACGGAACCACATAATGCGTTACAATGTTCGTTTCAATAAAAACCTTTTAAAGCATGTCCTTTGAAAAGTTCGAGAATGTATTACATTTTGTAGGCCGTAAAACATTTTAGTACGGCCACAGGTGCTGCGTGAAAAACTGCAATTCTGAGTGATCGTAAACTGGCTGTTACGTCACGTACCCGGAAATTCAAGAAGGCCCAAACAGGAGTTAACTGAGTAGCGTACTTGTGTTTGTGAGGCCAGTTAGTCAACTAATCCGGCATGGGCTCATGTGACTTGACTACTCTTGAAGAGTTTGTGGGTGAAGTGAACCGCAAACGGGTCGCTACACTCGCTCCCCCATTTGGGCCATCGTGGATTGGTGTCAACGGGACGAGGTGTGGCTTGGCAGCTGAGCGCACTCACCCGCGGTATCATTTAATAGACATCCTCGAAACATTCAGCCGCTTCAATCTGCAAACTGCCGACTGTGAACTGGCTCTCGTATTATGAGTTCCAGTTTGAACTTGTGAAATTTGTTTGCCTGTGGCCGCGGTTTTTATGGCAATTACCTCTCACGATCCTGGCGCACCTTTTCCTGGGTGGAAAATTATATTTCTTTAATCATGAGCCTTTCGTGAGCAGGATCAACATTTAACAAGCTCTTATATTTTTTCCTTACTAATTTATAAAACTTTGAATATTTTTGTTATTTTAGTAGTTGAACGTAGGCTAATAACGAAATATTGTGAGTGAGTAGAGCAGAATGCGAGTTCATTGGTTTTAAACGATTCCACACCTGACTTCACCCTGTCGAACACATCAATGGCTCGTTTTCACTTCAGGTCAACAGGTTCACTAATTAAAAACTTTGCAACACAGAAGAGGATTCGTTTAAGTTGTGCAGCGAATTTAAACAATACTTAATTAGAGCACAAATATTGAGCTGGAAGCAGTTTCATGAAAATTTTCCCACGCTCTAGCCTCGGGGTTCTGCGTGATTTGATGACTCGTTATTACGTATAATTTGATTTATGGATATAGGTTCCTACTTTAGTTGTATGAAGCAAAACTTAACTTTCCGTCATTTTGTTACAGGTATTTGGAATGAACCAGACTAATAAACGGCACAACCGACCCCCTGATCGAATGTCCAGGTTAGTCATCATTACTTTTCTTAGACCATTTTGACCAATTGCCGCTTTATCATCATCATCATCCACAGCCCATAATTACCCACTGCTGGATGTAGGCCTCCTTCTGTAGACGCCATTCTCTCCGGTCTTGTCCTTTTCGCATCCAAAAGTTGCCCGCGACATTGCCTCTTAATAAGAATCCTAAAAATTTAAAGACGGCAGTTTAGCCATACCTAATAGGTACATATGAACAGTACTTACCGACACTATACCAACTTCTTGCTTTTAGTGGCTATCATGCGAGTATGTATAACATTAACAAAACAACTCATTACTGAATACATTTATTGTCTTCACATGGTAAAAATGCTAACAAATAGGCACACAATAAAGAGGTAGAATCACATGTGAGCACCTACAATGGTACATATGGGGCACAACACTATATATAGGTAGGAGTCAGGCATACCGAGGTTTTTACTATTAATAATACATTCATTAGGTAGATTATCTAAACAAAAAATACTTACAACATAAATATCATCCCTAACAGGTGCAGTCGATGACTTTCCGATAACTTTACAACAGCATAGTAACATTCCTCCCTTCAACGGCACTAATAAATAACACCACCTTAATGATTATTACATATTAGTAACAGCTATAAACTGATATCACAAATCAAGTTACACAAATGAGGTTTCAGCACACAACACATTACGTCGACAATTGCAGGTATCGTAATGCGTTGTTCGCGTGTGGCACCGAATTATCGCGCGAATTCAACGCGGTATAACATGCTACAGTGAAAGCCCCTAATACCGCTTGTAATCCACTTAAAAGTTCATATTGTGTGGCGTCGTCTTTATTTATTAGTTCGTGACAACTATTCTGCAAATGTTGACTGAATTGGAACTAGTGCGTGGTAAACTACGTGGATAAATTTATCAAAGTTTACTTTCGAAACATTCTTTAGAGTTCAGTTCAGTACCTTCTTCTTCTTATCGTGTCACTAGTTCCTTCGAACCAGTGTGGTGGTGAAAGGATTTCAAGTGCGCCTCGAAGAGGCTCCTTTCGTGCACTCGACACATGTTTGCGAACTGTAGGTTCTACGACATGCCGGTTCCGACCATCACAGATCGCAAGGTAAGGGCCTCATCCACTCGGCCACCACGTCGTCCAGTTCAGTAGCTAAAAGATGCCGATTTGACAAACTCGTATTGCAACATCTATCTATCTTGTGAACCGCGAAGGGTACGGTATACATTTAACACTAACATTGCTTTCTTCTTTTTAAATTTGTCACTGACAAGCCACAGAGGAGAGTAGGGTTAGAACAGGCTTGCTTATGCTTCTTGTTTAGTCTCGTCATCCTCAGTCTATACTCGGTCTATAACTACTATTCTATTGGAATTCTTAGCTTAGACAAAAGGCTATTGTTGTGTTATTCGAGACCAAATAACCGTGCAATATTGATGATCTAACTGACACTGACTGACTGCAATCCAGCTGTAGTATAGCAACCTATGGTATCTTACTTATATTTTTGATAAAGAAAATCTATGAAAGCTTCTAGCCTTTAGGATATTACTTATACGTTATTATCAAGATGCTAAATTAAATACTAAATTCATTTCACGAAATTCACACTTTCTTATTTCTGAAATATAAAACATTTAACTCAGAAATTTTGTTTGCAATCTCAATTGAAGATGACAACCTGAGCCCTTGTTTACTTTTATCCTCAGCAAAGACAGATTGCTCTAATACCTACCAGAGCCTCATAAATAAAAATCTCATTGTCTACCTATCGCGTTGATGTCCCATTTAAGGTAAGTACCGAGTACACGATCCGAAGCTTGAATAATCCCAACTGGCTATCTATCAAGTTCTTTCCAAAATAGATCGTTGATTAAATTGTAAGTCATCCGTTTATCTAGACGGTGATGGACGCTGCCGTGATTTGTCTTAATTTATTGAAAGCGACGATCATTAATTTACTCGCAATTCCGTGTACTCCAGCGTTCCGCGGTAAAGTTGTTATAAAATCGATCGATATTGCATTGTGTTATCTCGAGCCATCAGTTTTTCAACTTCCACCAGTTCTAGTTTTCAATTATTGAAGAATTTCAGAACTTCTGAAATATATTTAGTCGAAGTTTAATTCGTAGGCCAAGGCTACCAAAACCATAATATTTTGATGTCATTGGCTTTAGCAAAAACTTCATCAGGAAATGGGCAGCTAAATAATACATCATAATATTACAAATGAAGAGAACATCCATAAAGCAATTTCGCCCGTCATTAATCTCGTCCCTGTCTCGTAAATGGAGTTTATTACTGTCACACGTCACAATGAGAATAACCACAAGCTATGTAGTTTTAGGTGGTTCTAGTACTATTCTACAGCCATGCTCAGCGTGTGGCTTTGTTAGGAGTTTCCGCCACCTGATGAAACGCTAGTAGGTATTTTGATACTTGTCTTGGTCTAAAATGAGAAAATAATCTGTTTTCAACATTTTAAGAAAAAAAAATTAATAGCGAGCTGATGTTGGTAATAAATATTCATGAGCTGGTTTACGTTGGCGGAATCACTCTAGTAGATGTTAATAGGACCATAAAACGTTAAAGCTATAATTATTAACATTAGTGATACCCACCTGAACTATCTACTTTACCGGCGTTGTTCCGACCTACTCAACATTTTATACAATTGATCTAGGTTTCCAATTTTATCTTTGGCAGAAAATACATTTGATTTTATAATCTTGTTTTTATCAGAGGTAAGAAATACACAGCTAGCTATCATAAAATGTAGAATATTTTCTTAGAGCCAGACGCATAGAGTCGCTGACGATTCGGACACAAAATATTCGGACACTGTGTCCGAATTGACACTTTTTAAAATCAATATTTTTTTCCACTGACGTTTCGGACACCAATAATAAAAGCTGTTTTGTACAGTCAGAAAAAACTTCTAATTGTAGAAATCCATCCTACGCCCCCTTTAGTTGGATCAAAATAGTTTTTAACCAGATTTTAACGAAAGTAGTCGATTATTTATTAATAAATAATCTTACGAATCCACATAAATAGATACATGCCTTGGTAGTCGGGTAATAAGGATAATTAGGTAATAAAAATAGTCATGGTTTTAAGAATTTTATAAGATTGTAATTATTTTTTATTAACAGTCACTAAGTTAATAAAAAAAAAAGTGATTAGAATTTGTTAAGTAACTTTTTGTAGGTTTTTAAAAAAACCTACAAAATAATAATAGAAATACTGTGATTTTTGTAGGTTAATTTATTTTGTTCAAGATTTTCATTGCTTTTTAAGTAAAGCTAACAAGTGTGTTGTAGTTACTTAGTATTTAGTTGGATTACTAGTATTTATATTATTTTATTTAACTTGTAATAAAAAAAATATTCAAATTACACAACTAACTAATAACAGAGATTAATAATAAATAACACTAAATATATATAAAAATAAAATTAAACTATAAAAGTATTTATTTTATGTTTGAACTGATTATTATCTGTGATTTTTAACGAAGAGTAATGACAGTTTTTTAATAATAAGGGACGCCAAATCAATCTATGTGGCTTCTCGAGATATTTTTTATGTGCCTTTAATGCAGATTAATATACACCAATATTTATAAGATGTTGATTTTTATACCGAATATATACGTTTTGAATGATTTTTGTTTTTTTTTCAACATAGTATGTTTTAATATAGTCCGATATGGTATTATAATTTATCACTTTTTGATCTGACTGTACTAAACAGCTTTCATATTTTGATGGTGTCCGAATCGTCAGTGAAAAAATATTGATTTTAAAAGTGTCAATTCGGACATAGTGTCCGAAAATTTTGTGTCCGAATCGTCAGCAACGCGACGCATAGGTCATTATGGGGCGCCAATGTTAGTTGCTTAATACCAAATTTGGACATGTTTTTTCGTCACTGAGGAATATTTTAATAGGCGTGCACTGTTGCCCAAATATGAATAATTATATTATGCATATTACATCATATCGGAGACATCAAAGTTTCGTAACAACATAGACAAAAATTATACTTAATAATCCGGAAATACAGTACATATACAGTTGGCAATACAGATTTAAAAATCAACTAAAACATTTGAGTTTTATTAATCTACGCGTAGTTATTAAGCAGCTAAATTAGTATTAGGCACTTACTCGTATTTTTGATGTTTGCTCTGAAAGTTTTATAATATTTTATCATTATCAATTATTATTATATTATTAGTGACTGATATTCACATAATTATCAAACTTTGTTTTGAGGCCAACAGGTTAATATGAATTCAGCTTGTTTTGTCAGAGACTTTCGTTAGATAATATCAACGATATTTTAATAATTACATAATACAAATCTATAAACTTAGTGATATTTTCACAACAGATACCTATTCTAATATTATGTTTGAATATAATGAAATATTTGTATTAATTTATTAAAATTCAATCTCTAAGGCAGCCAGCTGGAAGGCTAAATTAAATATTTGTTGGGGAAAAAATCAAGTAAATTAAACACCGCTGGTGCATAATTTATTCGTTCATCCGTATGGTAACGGTACAGTCTTCACTAAGAATGTTTGCAAAACAAGGCATTAAATATTGAGCCTCGAAGAGATTAGGTTCTTTTTCGGTTTTGTAGAACTGGCTCTATAATTCACCCTCGCGTGAAATTTGTCCTTGTGATACCTACTTTGTTGTTGAATGGAACCATGAAAGGACTTATCGTGTATAAACCCTTAATAGTTGTTTCATTCAGTGCCTTTACCTGTTCGTTACTAGCTGACGCCCGCAACCCTGCGTTGTGAATAAACAAAATTCCTTCTTACACTTCATAACGAACATACCCTCCAAACTTCAAGTCTCTTGTTTCAGGGGTTTGGCCTGTGGGTTGTCAGTCAGTCAGTCATTCAGTCAGGACTTAGCTTTTTATATTTATTGTTGATTTTATTACATCACTAGTTCTCGAAGCAGCTAAGTTCATTAGCTTAAATGAGAGCACTTACCCAACTAGATAAATAGGCCACACATTATTTTGTAGCAATACTGAGAATTTCAGCTTCAGTTTCAAAGCTCGTCAAATTGTTTAAGTAGCAACCATAGGTATCGTTTTGGAATTATTGCGCTTTCAATTTGGTACTATGATTCTTGTAAAATTAATTTTGAATTCAATTTTTTTTAATGTGTGAGTTATTATATAATACCTTGTTTTACCTATCAGCTCTCTCTGCTTCTATAAGGTAGAAAAGGTTTGATGTATATGATTTGGTTAATATAAATGAAGTTTTTTTTCGAAATCGATGACTTGGTTGGTTTTACAGTTTTAGACTTACTGACCAGTCAAGATTTTTCTCTCTATATTGTAGGATTAGAAATTACTTTTATATTGTGGCTCTAAATTATATTTCTTTTTTTTTCAGGACGTGGGCGTGAGATGGCACGAGCGGGCATGCTGCACAGGGGTGGAAAAAATGGAGCAGAGTAAGTAGATAATATGAACAGATAGATAGGAACACTTCGAGGAAACATAGAATATAAAAGGACACTAACCAAAAATAATAGAGGCTACAATTCAAAGGCGGTCTTATCGCTAAAAGTGATTTATTCCAGGCGACCTTTAAGTACCTATAAGTATAAGAACTTATTACTATAATATACATTTGAGTTTATGAAATTCCGATGTTTTTGAAGTAGGGACTGGAGTAGTGAACCAAGTTTGATTCTATATTACTTGGTAGAAGCTCTTGAAGGTTAAAATTTCAAGCGTTTGAAACTGAAAGTTCTCTCAGAGCGTATTAGGAAAACTTATCCAACTAAACCAACATACTAGTGTTTGAATAGCGAGTTTTAATGAAGCTATTGATATTCCAACCCGAACGACCATATATTGCCGCTAAGTCTGAAGTAAGTGAATATCCAATAATCTTGGCTATAAGCCCTTTCATTTATCTCCTTAATATGCCAATTTGTATGGTCCGCGTCACCGAGGACAATGTAATGGCTTATTTCACAAAATCGTCCGCCTGTATCCTACGAATTTCTCTAACTGACATGATTTAGCACTTAATGTATCTAATGGTTTTATGTTCTTCGAGTATTGAGAGTGATTTGCTTTTACTTGACGATGACGTTGAGATATTTATTTCATCTTTCGATCATTACGATTATTTTTAATAAGTAACCTATTAAAAAGGTTTTACATAAATATACTACTACCGACTTCAATCGGACTGTTCTAGTGACCATAAATATTACTTTAAAGTCACAGGAAAGCAAATTACGCAATTTATTTTACTTTGATGACGTATTTTTGCAGTTATTTTAATTTTAAAACTAAACTGCTGATGAAAGTATGTGTCCAATCTGATGAAGTATATCCTATCAAACAAAAAATGTTTTTTTTTTCTAATCGGTTTGTTTACAAACAACAAAGTTCTGAGGTAACAAACATAAAAAAGAAGTCTGTTGAAATAAGGAAATGTTTGTGTCCCTTTTAGAAAATATTAACCTATTTATAAAAACCTTCAATTAAAAGCCTACTTACTTATTTTATGCCTAACACAAATTGAATAATGTCTCTACTAAACCTATTTATCAACGGACTACAATATTCAATTACGATATTCCTGATTTATTATAATTACATATAAAGCTACATATAAATAGGCGCACGATAGCCCTTATTACAAAGTACTGAGGGCGCGAGCGAAGGGCGGGCGGGCGGCGCGTCAGGTGCAAACCTGATAGAGCAATTACTTATTTTAATATTTTTAATGCCAACCTTCACAAGCCGCCTCCTTTTTCACCCTCTGATGAAGTCCCCAGTATTATTCAGGTGCTACGGGCCACCCATAAAACCAGTTCTAAAATAAAATTGTGAACAATAATTCCTTCAAAATTGCTTTAGAAGTATCACTGGGAACTTTTAAATTAAAACGAACACAATGTGCCCAGAGATTGGACGATAGAGAAAGCGATTTGCGTTATCTTTTAAGTATCTACTTCCAAGAGTCTCTAATCTGAGTTTGAGATCACATTTCTATTGGCGAAGAAAGGATTTGAAACTTGGAATTGTAAAGCCAATTTGGTATAAGACTTGATGGTGGTAAACCGCATGTCGCTTTTCGCATCTAACTGGTTACTGATCACACAAGGTGTGTCGTAAAAAGATGGATAATCCTTTACCCGCGAGTGGGGGGATATCATGACTGTTCAGAAAATGATAAAACCGTAACCAGTACCTAAATATCCGGTTTTCCAGTTATTGGACGTTTTCAATCTGTTTTCAACCGACTTAAAAAAAGAGGAGGTTCTCAAATTGGTCGAATGTTACTCTAGCAAAAACAGATCGACAAAATTCTTTGATTTGTAATCTTGGCATCAAAAAGAGTGGTCAAAGATAAAAAGCTGTAAATTTTAAAAACTTCCAATTTGAAAATGGGATTTTTGACAGTCTGAATATTCATGATGTCTTCCACTTGCAGGTATTGATGTATATGCGCACCAGGTAATTTGTATAGATTCATATTAGGGCGCTGTCCATCTTGTCGCCTCAATTTAAAGTTTGTAGACGAATCCCTACTGAATAGGTACTCTCCACTAGAACTGAACCCATTCATTACAGAAAGTCATGGCTTTTGTTTGAAAATAGCTTCTACCTTATCTACAAAAAATCATAGTCAGGGTATTTATTTTGATTCAAAGGAGATAAAAAACAAGACTGCAATGTGCCAGCAATGTTTTCAGCAAAACAAAACGTCTGGTTAACATTTTCGCTATATAGTATACCTATTATGTAAGAAGAGTTAGTTTTTCCTTGGATTACAATTTACTTTATCCATAGAAATCTCAAAGATAAACACTTTATGGTATAGCGTCAAGTTAGGAATGTTGATTTCAGAACACCAATAATTTGTTGATAAAAAGAGTATGCGAGTGGTATGTACTTTGCTTAGTTAGTGCATATACCACTGGTTTCGGCATACTCTAAGCGTCAAAATTCACGTCCCCCTTTCCCGAATCCCTCCCTCCTGTTTCCCACCGCATTTTCTCACCTCAGGTCGCACTCGCCCGTCTAGACTAACTTTAAATTGTTAGCTGCAACTTTGCTTTCCACTCGACTCAACTTTATTTGTAAATCGCATACCGTTCCCGACTCGTGATGACAATTTTCCAGGTTCATTTATTTAAAGTTTCATTAAACATATCTCTGGTTTTAATTATAAATTTTTATATAATTTTTCGGCAGCAGAATGGGGATTACGATGAATTTGAAATGTCACAGAGGTTTATACGGAAGTGCATTTCCACAGCTTGGCTCTGCATGACGCGTTCACGGGTGAAATATTCATCGTGAATGCGAAAGGTAGCGCATTTGCGTAAAATTATGACAAAAATATATTTTTGATATCAAATGACAACAATGTCGTATTTATTTATTATCATAGATTCAAAGACGAATTATTATTTCAATTTTTATTTATAATCACAACATTCTATCGTAAATAATAAGTACATAAAAAAGAAATCCTAATATAAAAAAAACAATTTAAAAAAAATAAAATTAAACAGAGTAAAAGTTACATATATTTATGCTAAATTAAATTCTTATATTTCGGAGGATATAAAATACGAATTGTATGTAATTGTGGGATCAAGATGTTGTTCTTCTAACCGCATCTCACGGCACTGGGGAAATCGGGGATAATACAGGGCACGCGAGAGCGTTCCCCGGAGGGCACCATATTTGATTTTATGTTTACCTCAGATCCTTCAAGGCTCCTCTGCCTTTATTGTGGTTGGCAATAACTTTAGCTTGCCTCATTTGTTACCTACTGGAATTTTCCATACTTTGGTAAGTATGATACTTGATGTTGACTTTGCAAAAAAATAAATAGCATGGAGGAAAAATATTCATAGTAGCCGCAAAGCTTGCGTTAAAGTATTTTATAACGGGATTAAATATTAGTGCTATCATCGTTGACACTGGTCTTTTTATTGGTACCAATAAAGTTTATATTATTGAGAAATTGTAGCCACACTCAACTTCTACTTGCGAGCTGGGTAACATCGCATTTTTATAGGATTTTTATGTTAGCCAGGCAGGCTCTCCGTGAAATGTATTCACAAACCATCAAGTGGCCGTTGCAAACATTACAGTATTATATTATGTATGTATTTACGATTCAGCGGTCTGTCGTAAATCAGTCTCTTGGGTTTTATACGACGAAGGAATTGATCATAACTTTGATTGGTCGTATCAGACCGCTACGTCTTAACACTTCTCCGTATCTTGATTGGTCAACCATTTGTCTAGTTTGTATGCAGATTATTTGAGTTGTAAATTAAATATGTAGTCTTTTATGGACAACATTCCTTAATTGACTTGACCCGAAAATGGTAGCATTCATGGTATTAAAACAGTAAATACTTATAAATGTTTTTTTCGAATTTTAATTTAAAGCGTTAAAACTTAACTAGGCACCCATTATCTGGGAGTTTAACGTACCTACTTATCTATATTAATTTTTAAGTAGTTGTTTTTCTCGGCAATAAACTTATTTCTTAATTTTTATTTACATCCAACAAAATAAGTGTACATAACCTTTATTGTGGGGTATTCTTAAGGAAAATGCTGGTTACTTTTCCATCTCGTTTAGAAGTGGGTCAGTGTCCCGTAAAAGTTTCCGCAAATGTGGTCCGCCAGTCACATTACTGCGACCGATCAAAGGCCCTCTCTGCACGATGACCCTACAGGCCAGAGGACTCTTGGAAAATCATGGGTTGTTTTATCCTCCACCCTAGCCGTGACGTGATTATGTGCTATTGACATGTAATTTTAGCATGTTTTGAGTATCTCTCGACACGTCTGTGCTTACTGACGAGTGTTTTAGTGTAATTTGTTTGCTTCGGGTGGTTGCACCGAACGCAGCGTCGCTGCATAATCATTTTCAGTGTTTGCCCCCCATTAACATTTGCCGACGGCGCGCGGCGGCAGATCAGTTGCAAGTTGCACAGTTTCACTCTGATCCGCTTAAGCTTTTCTGTAATCCTCTGCGATATGGAGACTTACACCAAGAGCATAATTAACGGCATAATTACTGACTAAGCCCGGAATCCAGCTCCACATAAATTAACATTTTAGTGGGATTGTGGGATAATCTTTGCATTTCAAAAGCTTTTATGATTAAATGATCAAACTGATTCAAGCTTTGAAGACAATTTGTAGAGCAGTTATAAAATACGTAATCCATAACCAATGCTAAAATATACATCGAAGAGATCATTTGCGTGAGACGGAGATGACAGGAAATGTAAATTTTGCTGACTATCCTGGTAAGCAATTACGGAGTCTAGGGTCGGTATTTGCATGGTGCTCCTACAACGTTCTTCATAATCCAATATTCATCTCATTCCATCGAATGCATATCACACGTTTGTGAGTGATAGAATTAATACTCACAGCTATTGTACAGAATAAATTTACCCTTTATAAAAATGTACCTATTTACTTAAAATATGTGACCCTAGCAAAATTCTTATAACAAAACCTTTTTTATATTACTCTCAAAACACCCAAATAGTGCGTGAAAGTTATTCAGTAGCTTTGTAATCCCAGTACAATTTTATACGAGCATTCAGAACCCTAATCCTACAACTAAGAAAAGTCCAATCTCTAGTGAATACACGGGTACAAATTCCTTCAGAAAATGTCCATAAGCACTGGCATCCCAATAAATGTAAATAGCACGATGAACCCAATGTGGTTTGCTTTGGATATTGAGCCAAATTGAACTGTCATGTGCGCACATATAGTCTAAGATGGGCGCGATGAAAAATTCATTATGATATTAAAAAAACCCCAGATATAGATCAAGGGAAAAAACCCAATTGCATATAGGGATCTGGGCCTGCTATTGTGGATTGGACAACAATTCATACACACACTATTAAAATGTACCAACTCGTATTAAGAAAGTGTGTGTGAGCAGAGCAAGAAAGCTTTTACATCAGAACAGCAAAAAAGTTGAACACAATAGAGAAATCAATAACCATCAATATCTAAGTACATGACAGTCTGTCCTTCAGACTTCCCCATTTTGTCCTATAGTTGCTGCACCTGACGGTACCTACCTCTTCATGTAACTTTTGTTTTTTTCGCTGTGAATCTTATCTAACTATGTAGTTACTTTATTTTTTACTTGTTCCTGTTACTGGCTCCTTACTATTTGATTAAGTACCTAATTAAGTCAGTCTATAAAAAAGGGGAAAGTTGAACAATTAAAGGAACAAAGTTAGTGAAAGTTAATTATTGTAGGTAGAGTTTAAGAAAAAGAGCAGTTCAAGTTTGATGCCCAATTATCGACCTATTTTAGGGTTGGGAGGGTTTGTCAATTTGTTTAGGATACAGAAATGAAGTAAGTAAATACTTGACCAATGCCGTCAAGGCATTCGGCAAATGTATTGGACTTTCTTATATTTTGTTAACAATCAATAATTAGGTACACATACATGCTTAAGATATAAATTGATATACTTACTTGGTTTAACTACTTGATTACCTTCACATATCATTTAGTAATTAATTTTTGATTTTTTTTTAGGTATCCATTAAGGCCCAGAATTCAAGCTCCCACATTTGTACATATTTGAAAAATATTAAATTTGTTAATTTATTTCTTCGGTGAATTTGTTACCACAATCTCACGAAATGTTTTAGTATATACTTGTCTTAATATGTTTAATTTATCCGAAGGAGATGGAGAAAAACAGTTTTTCCAGCGGTGTATTAAAGCGGTTTTCATCGCATCAATTGCTGCTCCACTTTTTTGTTTATACTTCATATGCCTTAAAAAAATAACACATTAATTTACTAGTCAATAATATTAGATAAGCTAGAGATGAAACTGTATTGCTAATTAGTAGGTATAGTGATCGGAAATTTATCGCCTATTATTTCGGATCTCTATGAACTTAGTACATAATTATAATATTTCCATGTCTGAACGATTTAAGGTAATGACTGGCATAGGACTTGTTTCATTTTCTTAGAACCGACCGAAGTGAAGTGTAGTAAGTAGTCAGTGATGGTGCTACTTACATATAAATAACACATTAACGACGTGTCTTCCCCTTAATTAGAGACTGTAAGAAATGTGCTATTGGACACTTTCTTGATATTTTAATTTATAAAACTAAGTTAAGAGTTAAATTACTCATTGGCCTACTTTGGCTAGATTGTAATAGTATTAGAGTACATTAAAAAGTAATTAATGTGCACTAAAATAAAAAAAATCTTAGAACCAGACACACCGCTTGTAAAAAGCTACGGCTCCTGAATGTTGGAAACAAAACAGTAGCAAAGGCTTGGATTCGGATCGATCGTGAAAGTTGTGCAGAAGGTCGGGCGTTGCAGCGAGGGGTGAAAGTGAAGGTTCCTCTCCCCAGACACCCTCGGAACTAGAGAAAGCACCAAAGTACATAAAAGGAAACTATTTTATTGTTAGGCAGAAGTAGGCGAGAAGTGGAGATAATCGGTTTTACAACTATAGTCAAACTAAAATACATGGTGAATTTTTTGAACTGGGCTTGTTTGACCAAATCCTAAAGTAAGGGAAATATCAAAAAACACTCAAACGACTCTTGGGGCTGATTTCGATGAAAACTATAACCGCAAATCAGATTTTATAAAAATCAATCAGTAGCCAGGAATCGAACCAGTCAAAAAATAAGATAAAGATAAAGTTTATTTTCCAAAAAAAGTCAAAATATCCTACCGTTATTGCGCTATCATTCATAGAGTTTCGCTTATTTGAATCAAATTCAGGGAAGTAATGTTTATTGGCAAACTTATGGAAGGGTCTCATAAAAAAAAAACAATATCGAGTCATTAATAGAACACATCAGAATACGTTCAGTAGCGTTATTTTGAATCATCAAAAAATTACTTCTTTTTAATAAATGTACAAATATTAGTAACGTTTTCAACTGCTTTTGCTGGTATTAATATTAAGGTTACTTACGCATGTAAGAGCGCTCACAGTTGTGGCGTAATTTAAGCTCTCTCACTAACGAGCAGGCACTCAAGCGAGGCCCTTCGTCATTCCTCCAGACTAGATGTTAGATGAATGTTAGCACATTGTTTATGCGTGTAGCAGTCGGGCTAAACTGAACCGTGGAAAACTATCGTTAGTAGCACACTCTTGCACTGCTGAGTCGGTGGCATGTTGGTACTCAGTTATACACGCACATTCAAGAACAATTGCAACGCTCCATACGAAACATTCATTTTACGCGTGCGACTGTGTGCGTTACTCAAGAGTTTGCTCGAGTAAAGAAAATGGATGCACTATATCTGCTAAACGCATCCGTACTCCGTAATGAGCATGGAAGACTACGCTTAGTTATTGTTTCAGGATACAAAGTCACGATAAAAACGGATTAACCGTTTCTATTGGACTTTGGAAATTACATGCGCGATGGTATTTTCCATAACTTACATAAATTATTTTTGTGGAAGAAAAGTAAATAAAACACAGATTGTATTGAGAGTAGGTTGAAACATGTTTAATTTGCACTCATTGTGATTATTGTAAAGCAACCAAAAAGTAATTAGCATTGTGAATTGAGCAAGTTTGTAAGCATGTCATGTTATTAGGTACCAGGCAAGCATGAGGGGTCAGGAGGTATGAGCAAACAACCCGAGGGAACATGTCGGACGTCACTCGCTCCTCGAGGCGCATGGCTAATTACTGGGGGAGGCCGCAACCCGTCTCAATGACCAAACCCTCTATAAAACTTTACCAGACACAATGAAAATGCTATTTTGGATTTTTGTGAAGGCTTTCAGCAATGTTGTCATATTAACTCACAATATTTACTACTACCTATCCAATTTTTAAGTCAAGCTCAAGATTTCAAAGTCAAGATTCTATGTGAGATAAATGATTAGGCTTAAAGTGTAAGTTGCTGCTAGTTAAGGTCTTGTGATTAGTTTAATTTATCCGTTTGATGTTGGCAATTACACTCTTGAGACAAATATACGTAGGGAGGGAGGGAATTTATTTCAGCCTTGTCCGGTAATCCCGGCGAGACGGTACCTTCATGATTAATAGCGCATTTTCCGCTTGACGCGTTTCACGAGATTTCATGCTTACTCAAAGAGGAGCAACAATTTTTAACGTATTTTTATAGCTTGTTCTTAGAAAATAGGCTTTGTTGTTATAACTCATTTTATTTTATATTACAACCATTTAGGCAGCTTTCAAAGTTACCGCAAGCAAAATCTTGTGAAAACAATGCTATCGATTTTACTTGTTTATTATATCACAAACGGTTTAAAGTCGAAACCCGTAAAACATTTTAATAATAATAATAAACATATAAATTTGAAAACATTTTAATGGTATCGTAACACCTAAATAATATTCCGCTTCGATCGCCGT
The DNA here is from genome assembly GCA_932526365.1 of Lobophora halterata. Classification (NCBI taxonomy): domain Eukaryota; kingdom Metazoa; phylum Arthropoda; class Insecta; order Lepidoptera; family Geometridae; genus Lobophora; species Lobophora halterata. The sequence goes on along the minus strand of OW052001.1, from coordinate 8,043,569 downwards.
TTATTTTCTGTCGGATTTCATTAAAACTAATTATTGGGCTTACCGTTCCGATGGTTCCGAATGTCGGCCCGAGGAGAGAACGGGGGAGAAATTGGTATTTTGCGACGGGTTCCCCATCTTCCCCTTATAGATAATTAACTGCAGATAGCAACACCCCACTAGTATGGGATCAAATTTTATCCACCGCTTTTTAAAGAGCGTTGAGTTGGGTCTGAGCGATCCCGCCGCAATGGGGTTCAACAATTTGTTAGGGGTGGCTAGGTAAACGACCGTGATTATATTGATTTTAAGATGACATCTCTTTTATCCCGCAAGCCTCGCAACCCTTCAAATTAAGGTTTAATAGAATATTTTGCGTCACTGCTTCATATAATGAACGAGATTCCGCAATGAGATTGTTGCTAGGTAAATGAGGTAGAGCTCTTAAATATCTCTGTTTCTCTTTCAAAACAATGTTTTCTAATAACTTATAATTCTGCATTATTTTTAAGAAACATCATCCATAAATACCCTATACGATTAATTCGCAAAAAAAAGAAAATTTGCAGCTGCACGTTTGAATTCGCTTGTGCGAAATTCCATAGTATCAAATTCGTAAGAAAACTGAAATGCCTATTCGAACCACTTTTCCAAATACTCAAGAGCATTCGTACTGCACAGTGCACATTCGGGTTGTATTTATATTCAAATATTGTTCAAATACTGAAGACTAAACTCTGTCTGTGTAATTGATATATTTTTCATTTATAAGTTCGCTTTTGTTTGAATAGAAAAGAATACTTTTTAGAGCCATTGGAGCCCCTATATTGTCTCTGGAATTATTGCAACACAGCATTGGCGACGCCAGACAAATAAATCAGTTGTTAATGCCACAGCATCCGGCGCGTCTCTGCTTATTGTCGGCATTTGCCTATGCTCTCCAAACACTTTCGTTCCACCCTCACCAGAACCATGGTAACGACAGCAAAGAAGGGGCCAAAGATTTATTAATTCGACAGAATTACTTCTCTGCACGTGCGATTTACTATGGTCCATTTTGTTTTACTGTTTTTCTCACACTAGAGCATGACTCTATCACTTGCATTCAGTCAGATAATATCCTTTACATTGCGTGATGTGAAAGTGTGAGAAAAAAACCATACACGAACAAATGGTAATGGCGTATTAGTGTTAATGATTGATATCCTCATATAATCATAAATAAATCATAATATAATAAAATATAGGTATCATTTATAAGCATTACTTTCTACGTGTTGCAGAAATTTTCATACTGTGTGAATTAGAATAGAGCTATTTGTATTTTTGGGTTTAGTCTCCACTATACCTCGCTACCCCTAAGCTTGTTTGCACATAGTGATTTTTCACTACGCAAAGCCACTTGCGACAGCTAGTTAAACAATGCTCGCATGTTACAGTTCTAAGTACACAAACTTTGTGTTCGGCTCCTGACTGTTGCTTTGCTTGTAGAACTTCGAATTGAACAAGTTGTGCGCATGCCTATTGTAAGTTTGGGCGCAGATAATTGAGGAAACCAGGGACCCCTGATTCTATTAACGATTATTCTCTTACTCAATACCACTCCATGTTTGGTAATTGGTTCGTGTGTATGGCCATTTACACGTATTGCTATTTTAACTTAACGGTGATAGATGGGGTTGGGTGAGAGGAGGTGAAATGTATAGGTTAGACTATTAAGTTATTTCAATCGATTTTAGATTTAACCTTTATTTATTACCTGGTTTCGTCTCGTGTGAATCTGTTGCCGGTTTTGGGGTCGAAGTCGAAGAACTGGCCGAAAACCTAAAATTTAACCTTCTTTAGTGCCTTTGAATCTTGTAATTATGATCTGATACACTTTGAACAACAGCCCGTAGGTAGGTACTTACTATTGAACAAGTCCATGATTAGTATATACACGTTCAATTTTTAATCACCAGAAAAAAAATACACATGGTCAGTTGCCGTTACTGAACACATATATGGCAAAATAACTTGAAAAAATTAAGTCGAATTTTTAAATTATTTTTATTTAAAAAATGGATAACTGTTACCGTTAGTCGTTTTCTTATGGATTTGCATCATGCGGTACTCTTTATTGATAGTAATTTAATTTTATTCATCGTTTGGCAAACCCGGGTACCTAGCTCGCGCCAGCTCGCAATAGCTCGGCTCGCGCGCCGCACTCGCGCCGCTGTCACTCTGTCATTTTATAGAAATTCAAAATTCTGACTGCACAGATGCAACGTAGTACCCCGTCTGCATTGCCCATTTAATTATTTTTGGTAATTAAAAATTGGTGGTGTATACCTAATAAGCTTGGACTTGACTGACTGACTGACTGAAAGACAACGTATAGGCCAAGCCACTGAACGTAGAGGCTTGAACTTGGAGGATTATGTTCATCAAGAGCTGGAAGAGAGTACTAAGAAAGGATTTTTGAAAATTCGCAACGCAAACGAAGTTGCGGGCATCAGAATATAATAATACAACAGTAATAAAGATCAAGCAAACAAACATTTATCCCGCAATGTTATCGCACCCGCACACAACCGCTTAACCCCCTGGGATGAGAATAACCCGAACGATGCGATGTTAGTAAAATCATACAAGTATCTACAGTTTCTCACAAATACCTGTACCTACATAGGATCAATAATGCCAGGTGTATGGTAAGTATAGTATAGTAAAATAAAGACAACAGACACACAACCGTTAAACCCCCTGGGATGAGAATAACCCTAACGATGCGATGTGAGTAAAATCATACAAGTATCTACAGTTTCTTACAAATACCTGTACTCACATAGGACCAATAATTCCAGGTGTATGGTAAGTATAGTATAGTGAAATATAGACAACAGACACACAACCGTTTAACCCCTGGGATGAGAATAACCCTAACGATGCGATGTGAGTAAAATCATACAAGTATCTACAGTTTCTTACAAATACCTGTACTCACATAGGACCAATAATGCCAGGTGTATGGTAAGTATAGTATAGTGAAATATAGACAACAGACACACAACCGTTTAACCCCTGGGAAGAGAATAACCCTAACGATGCGATGTGAGTAAAATCATACAAGTATCTACAGTTTCTTACAAATACCTGTACTCACATAGGACTAATAATGCCAGGTGTATGGTAAGTATAGTATAGTAAAATAAAGACAACAGACACACAACCGTTTAACCCCTGGGATGAGAATAACCCTAACGATGCGATGTGAGTAAAATCATACAAGTATCTACCGTTTCTTACAAATACCTGTACATAGGATCAATAATGCCAGGTGTATGGTAGTATTTAGTATAGTCGAATAAAGAACAAGTAGAGTCCAGTTCAGTACGTTCATCAACAAACTTTGTCGATGGGCAAATGCAAGCGAGCTGATTGGAAAGTTTTTGTGGGTAAAAAGCATAGTTTTTGGTCTCCACGACGACGCGACGACGTCTGGCCGCAAGCCATAGATCGATATTGAAGTAGTAGGAAGGAACAACTTCTACTGCACTAGCTTTCAAGCACTTCAACCTACTACACCTAAAATTCCAGTTCGTGCTAGTTTCCTGAACTCAATGAGTCACCAAAACAAACATTAACAACAAAAACGCTTGAAGTAAAGAGTAGAGTTTAGCCACTCTATGTTTTTAAGGCTGCCATTTTAAGCCATGCTGTTTTAAAAAATATCGTGTACAATATTTTGCAATCTATTTTAGGGCAGTTTTGAAGAAACTTGCGTGTGCTGTTTACGATGTAAAATCGAATGGCCTGTAATTTATGCCATGAAAGCTGTTTTTATGGCCATCAATTTGACCATTAGTTACCCCGTAGCAGTAATAAAGCCGTAAAAATCTAATTTAATTTGCATCGAGTCGTAAATCAGAACGACGATAATATAAATAACATGATGTATGGACCCGAAATTAAATTGAAACTGGACAAATTCAGAGGCCGAGCGCCCTTGGACCCACATGTATTACGGATCCCTAGTTTTGTGCATTCTGTGTCCAAACACGGTTTTCTATGCCAGCCCTCACACATTATATTATAATTTACGGAGAAAACTGATTTAATTTAGAATAGAATCAGTTTTCTATTGTAGTGATGTGCTAAAAGTGAATATATTCTACGTTGTAGGTAGGCTTATATTATGATGAAACTTCAACAAATTATATAAATATATTTTGTAATAAATCCGCTTAATTTCTAAACAAAGGTTTTAATTAACTTAACTTTAGTTCAACTAAACCAAAGAGTCAACGTACAGAAAACCAAAGTTTAAAGATACGCCACGTGTTTCGCCTCTACACGAGGTGTACGAGCGTACGAGAGTACTCTCGTTTCGAACTTCGGCGAGTCCACACCTCCTGATGATGCCTCGTGTAGAGGCGAAACACGTGGCGTATCTTTAAACTTTGGTTTTCTGTTCGTTGACTCTTTGGTTTAGTTGAACTAAAGTTAAGTTTATTAAAACCTTTGTTTAGAAATTAAGCGGATTTATTACTAAATATATTTATATAATTTGTTGATGTTTATGGATTTCCGCAAAGTAACGCCTGAATCAATCAATTATCTTATGATGAAACTATCAAGTAGAGCGGACTTTTATTTAATTTGTGCCAGAGCTAAAACCTAAATAATAAAGCTGAACAGTTTTTTTGTGAAATATAATCGACCAACTTTAAAATCATAAGGAAATACCTACAAGATCAAGTCTTTAGTGGATCAATAATAAGTCTGGGGCTGGTAATGCCTTCAACGAGGATGCCTCAGAGGCCCGGCTGGAGGTTGTGAGTGACGAGACCTAGGTAATTGCTTAATTAACGCCGCAATCAGTGCCCGTCTACAAATATTCTACCCGTAGGTGCCAACTCAGCTCTATCCCTGTAGACCTGTAGTCAGACTTTCGAGAGAAGTAAATCCATTGATTAACAGTAGTAGTTTTGTGGTTTCTATTTTTATGTAGACAAGTATTAAGAAATTTAGAATAATATTCCAAATTATTACATTAAAAATTTAAACACAAGTTTATTTGTCTGTGTACCGAAACCACCTCTCTCGAAAAAGAACTGGACCTAGAAAGGATAGTCAGCTATCTTTTTATGCTGCAAAGTTTAAGAAGCTTATTGAAACAACTCTAAGCAGTCACATGTTGGAAATTGAACGCAGTGCGGCACTGCAGTAATTCTTACTGTGTACAAATAAAAATCACTTGAGTATACAATGCAAATATTTGTTCAGAGAAGCATATTTACACAGAAGTGACGAAGGAAAAATAAAAGGGGAAATGAACTTGATAGATTAGGCGAAAACACTCGATTTCGTTACATCGGAACACATCGCTCCCCAAAGTTGAAAAGTCTAATATTGACTCGCAAAATTGCTTTAAGTCACTGTAGACGATAATAGTAAAAGCTTATTGGGAATGTCAACCTTAAAGCTTGTGTGGTAGAGTGGAATTGCTTCCGGTAGCTGGTTGATCGAGGTTTTGTACAGCTCAACACGCTTATTGGCATGTCCTCAAAGCTTCCTTCCGACGACACGACGCGACGCCAAGGATTTTTCGCTAAAAGCCAACCGTCCAATAATATTTATTTATGAGACCAACATGGTGCACTCTAGTTTAAAATAAGAATGGTTTTTGCGGAAATACAGTGGACATTTTAGTGTCTGTAACTCACGAGACATGAATTTAAGACAATATTCGAACATGTAGTTTGTAATTATAGTTTTATATTACGAGTTTTACAAGACTTTTATAAGGGTTTTGACTACACAATTATTTAAGCAAGCTTTCAAATACTTAGCTTACTTTTTAAAGAATGTATATGCGTTATTACATTCCTCGAAATAATGTAGAGTCTCATCCTGTAATCTTATTCCCTGAGGTGTACTTACTACAATTTGGTAGAATATAAATACTTACTGGCAGATTGTTTCGTTACAGGCAGCGTAACGAAGTTATTTTGTTTTTACGCGCAGTCGAGCGCGTAAAATTAATGGTAGCAAGTTCGATGAAACAACTGATACGAGTTAGAACTTTCCAACTTGCATCATTAGCGTTTGAAGATCGTCACAGCTCAACCCTCAAAAGTATATTGTTAGTACAGTCATGTACAATAAGTCTAGATATTACTCGCATCGTTTTGAAAATTGGCATACTTATTATTAAACTTTCCTTATAAAAATACTAAAAGATGCTGGAGATGGGAGATGAGGTAGGAGAGGATTTATAGTTTTAGGCTCATATCGCAAAGTCTATTGTGATTAAAGTGTAACTAACTACTATAACTACAGTTATTGTTACAAGAAATTACCCCATAAAGTGGTTTTGTGTCCGAATCGTCAGCGACTCGTCAATAAATAAAGTATTTTACTTAGTCATTTTTAACTTTAATTAACACAAATTATTTATTGAAGGTTATTATTAATTAGGGAAGTTTTCAATAAAAAAATACATAGATTATATGATTCAAAGCTACACGTATATATAATTATAGGTATATTTAATTCTTTGAATGCATGGGAATAATTTATGGACATTCTATGGCACAAAATTCTAGGCAGTACGCATTTGCGTACATCCTAAGTATACTTTTTAATAATATCATATCACTAGAGTGGAGGGCTAAGAGCACCTGCTTCAGTGAAAGGAAATCCTTTCGAAAATTACCAATATCCACCCAATATCGGACAAACCAATCACAGTTTGGTCACGTATCTTATTATGGCAATATCACTGCAATCAGGCTACAGGAGGTAGGTATACCTTTAATAGGTACCTATGTAGGTACCTACTAACAAAAAAACACCCCAATAGATGTAATCTATGTTCACTTCAGTACTTTCTTAATCCCGCCGAGCGGTGAGGCCTAGTAAGTGCCATTTCATATACCTACATATTATTTTATTAGAGCATAATCTAACTACTATATTACAATATTTATATTACAAATAATCTTTATTACAAAATTTACAAAAGGAAACAATTGGGCCACTTATAGACCGTTGCAAACGATATATAGGTAGCAGAACTGCTCCAACTCGATACCCCATGATATTATATACTGAGATACTGGCCGCATTGCCTCTTTGGATTGCAAGGCTTATTCTTTGGGTGAGATAGCTGCCAGCCGTCTGATCACGCGTCCAGACGCTCTGATAAAATTTAGAAAACGCGGAAGTTCCCTTTGGTCCTAGACCCCAAAGGGCTCAAAGTCAAACATATACGACCTATCAAGTCCTTCCTTCATATTTGCGCCTCATGAAACATAGGCAATAAACGTATACATCTGATCAGAAATACTGGTACTAATCTGCCCGCTACCTATTTAACCACCACCTGACTAAGTGCTAAGGGTTAAATTATTTAAATAATGGTGTAAGTTCTGCTCCACTTAAAAAGCTGCATTGCGTTGGAACTACATTTTCCAACTATTTAAAAGTTTTAAACGCGCGGCATTTACAGCTGTTGAATTTCAGTCGAAAATATGACTCGTCGACCAACCCCGCTTACCTAGTTAGACTCTACTGTTGAGTAGTTGGAATAGCTTCAAGACATTCATAGCATGAAAGAAAATGGTCTCATAATTACTATTTAATTTTGAAAATAGGAAGTCATTCCAATTATTTTCATTCTTCAAGAAACGTTACGTAGGTACCTACATAGAAAATCAGGACTGTCGAATTAAAGCGTGAATGATTATCTTTATTTATTTAAAAAATAACCTTATTTTTCTACGGAGGTTCATATCATAAGGAAGAGCACCTTATACTGAAGGTAACTCAAAAATTACGGTATAGTAATAGTACCCAATACAAAAGGCACACATTCGGCGTCGAAGATGATTGATTTTCTTTGAAGGATTTTGCAGAGCGCGTATTGCCGTCGAGATGGATTGTTGAGAAACCTAAGTTGTCTGAGTGCTAAAGTCACGTATGTACAACATTTTATGTAGCGTTTTATAAAGCTTTATTTATTTTAAAAAGTTTCAGAATCATGTCACGTTTTTAAGCTGATCATCAATCATCAATATACATGTATAATCCTAGTTTGAACCTAGTCAGGTTCAGTCAGTCAACTAATAGACAATGTTGTACATTTTCTGTCAGTCAGTCAGTTGGGTCAGCTGAACCGCCTGCGCCGAAAGTAGAGACTTAAAACTTAGAGGGCGTGATCGTCAAGAAGTGTAGGTGTGTACTAAGGAATTTTATTAATTCGCATCACAAACCAAGTCACTGACGCTAGCTTGTATTAAATATCATCAGATCAGATATATTATCAGACTGTAAAATAACCCAACTTTAGTGGAACGATACAAAATTCTGTTTTTTTTAAATTGGTAGAAATCTTCACTTCAGGGCCGCAGTGTAGTTTATATATTCCGCTTTACTGGGATAAGATCAAGTGGAAAGTTTAGCTAGACAAGGTCCAGTATCTATAATATATTATTTTATTACAATATCGGTAATACTGGTATCTGCAAGTACATACTCGCAAATACGTTTATTTTATGCGAGACTTTTCTTTCATGCGACATGAGTGAAATCACGTCGCAACGCAGTTTTTCGAACGGGCCGTTACGCGCGGGGTCGACGGCCGGGGGTGGGGGGTTGTTAGGGTTGCTTTGCACTTCCGCCTCGCTGCACTCATTTCCGCATAAATAGTTACCGCGTCAGGGTATCAAGATGTAGGCCTGCGAAGCTTTAACGCTGCGTAACAATCAATATTTGTGAGATAACAACGGACATAAACGAGTTTTCAAAATAGCTAGCTACTAAGAAAGTAATTATGTTTGTGTCATATATAAATAGTACTTCATGAAAATAATAGGTACATAATTTACAAGAAACTTCAAAAAGGTAAATGCAGTAATGTAACAATTAGTAGTGTTTGCCCTAATCTAATACAATTGTTTATTCGAAAACACAAAGCACTTAAAGAAGCAAATAAGAGTGTACAAAAACGTACAAGCACCGAGCAGTTCAAATATAAATTTCGTCCAACTAAGCCAACTACGTCCAACTAATCAGCGCAAACCAGCTCCGTTTTAAAGGAGAAACGCAATTTGAAGTTCCCCTTAAAAGTTTCCAAAGCGAAGGAGTGTGGGTGAAATAAAACAAAGGCAGGCACGCGCCCGCCGCGGCACTCATGCTGAGTGCTCTGCTTTGTGGCAGGATGGCGATACAATGCAATCCACTGCGACGAACGCGGTACATCACAAACAAGCTGCAAGTCGACTAGGTAGGCATACGCAAGTAGATGGCCTGCCATCCTAGGTCGTCACGCTTCGCCTGCCGATACGATACGGAAGCTTCATTGTGTTAGCTAGACGTAGAGGATCCAATGGGAAACCGTCAAGCGGAACTAAGAATGTAATTTAACTTGCATTGTTGGCATTGTTCCATCCTAAGAAGTACAGTTCTTTCTTTGGTTAATTGTTTTGCAGGTAATTTGATTACCGCAAAACACACCATATTATTTTAGCCACTATTCTTTACCATATTTATACTAACACCAGAAACAAAATCGAAAGAAACGCAATCTTTTGCGCTATTCATTTTAAAGAGAAATGGGCTTTATCTCTCGCTCTCCATTTCCTACACTCACAATTCAAAGGTCGAAATTCGTTGAAGTGGAATTGAACCAATGAGTTTATTTTTAGAAAGGAAAACTCCTCGAGAGTTGGTGTCCTTACGATGAACCGTACAGCAGCACCGGCATCATTAGTGAGGTGAACACTAATGAACCTCTCGATGGGGACAGAGATCGCCGAGGAGACAAGGTTTATCGAGATAACGGAAGCAGCGGCTTCGAAATATTGGATTTACCCACGAGAAAGCAAGAGCAAAACTCAAATGATATAATTAAATTTAAAGACAGTAAAAATGCAAAACTTAATTTTCTCATTCGTATTTACATATAAAGATAGTGAATCTGTGTTAGTGTTTTTATTCTAGTATTTGATTGCCTTTATTACAGACTAGAACAACGCGATGCAGCTTGAAACTCAAACCATAGAAGCTTATTGCCAAGCATTTTATGCACCTTTTTCTCAGATAAACACGTTCATTTCAGTTGAAATTATTTAATGTTTTTGGGGCTTGATTTTTTTATGAAACATTTTAGTACGTTACAGTTTATTGAGCAAATATAAAGAGCTGCGCTCTACCGACGATGGCGCTGAGAGCTTATCGAGAGACGGTGCAAGTGCTCTCTTTCAAAAGAGGCTGCTTTGTGCCTCCACAGCCACTTTGTATCAGTGAGGACACCGCGCTATATTTAAAATAGTTCAAATGAACAATAGTTTTTAAATCCCAAAAGCTCTGCTGGTTGAATTTTTTTTAATTATTTGCCAGTTGTTTCGCTTTTGTTAGGTAAATAATGTATGTTAGGCGATTGTTTTTTTTTTAGTAAAACTGTCGTGTCTGATGATAAAATAATTCACAAAGCTATGCACGCTGTTGTCCTTTTTGCTGAATATAGACCATTGAATGATATTTATAAGGATGTCACAATCTATTACAATTTATCGTCCCCTTATTCGATCGTAATGGTGACGTGAAAGGAAGTGTCTTCAAGGCGGACGAAGTGGCACTTGTGAAGGAAATGAGTTCAATTTACCATTATCTCGGGGAATCGGCTGTGGCTGTGGCAGAGCGGCGGCGGGGCGGGCGGCAGTAAGGTCGCCGCTTGTTATACTGACTTATTTTGCTATAGCAATCCAACTAGAAAACCGCCACAAATATTGCACGGTTGCAAATTGGGTTCGCTTGAATACTTTAGCAGGCGTTTTTGCGAGAATTTTTCCCCGGCTCAGTTCAATATCGATATTTGTAGTATCTCGTTAGTGGATATAGATTAATAAAATAGAAGGGGATACGAAATCGAAGTGGGTCAAACCTAACATTATTGACCTTCGTGCGACGAGTATTAGAATATAAAAATACAACAGTAATTTAAATGCTTGTTTCACCCGACTCTACTGAAATTTAACTGAACTTTTAAGACTTGAACGTGTCATGACATATTTCGAATTTTTTCTCCCCAGCCTTGTTCAATATCGATATTTTTACTAGGTATCTCGTTAGCGGATATAGATTAATAAAATAGAAGGCTATACGAAATCGTAGTGGGCCAAACCTAACATGATTGACCTGCGTGCGACGAGTATTAGAATATAAAAATACAACAGTAATTTAATTAAATGCTTGTTTCACCCGACTCTACTGAAATGGAACTGAACTTTTAAGACTTGAACCTGTCATTACTCATAAACATGCGGTTATTATTTGTAACGAAGCTAATGTATGTGTTCCAGAGGGTGCGATGACGTACAGCGCTCCCTCGAGCTGCTGGACCAGGTGTTGAGCGAGTACGACGAGGGCGAGCCGCGATCGCTGGAGGCCCGCGCGGCGCCCGCCACTCCCGCGACGCCTGCCACTCCCGCCACCGACGACGACTCGCCACTCGCGGGACACACCTCAGAGGACGATGGATACATGAGCATGAACGGGAGAAGGTATGTAGATATTTTAAACTAGTATGACGAGGGCAAGACAATCGCTCCTGACAATAACTTGTAGCTCGCGGGACACACCTCAGAGGACGATATATACATGAGCATGAACGAGAGAAATTATGTAGATAGGTACTTTAAACAAGTATGACGAGGGCGAGACAATCGCTACTGACGATGACTTGTAGCTCGTGGGACACACTTCAGAGGACGATGGATACATGAGCATGAACGGGAGAATGTATGTAGATACTTTAAACTAGTATGACGAGGGCCAGACAATCGCTTCTGACGATGACTTGTAGCTCGTGGGACACACCTCAGAGGACGATATATACATGAGCATGAACGAGAGAAGGTATGTAGATAGGTACTTTAAACAAGTATGACGAGGGCGAGACAATCGCTACTGACGATGACTTGTAGCTCGTGGGACACACTTCAGAGGACGATGAATACATGAGCATTGAGCATGAACGGGAGAACGTATGTAGATACTTTAAACTATTATGACGAGGGCGAGACAATCGCTACTGACGGTGTCTGTTCGCTCGCGGCACACCTCAGAAGACGATGTTTAGGCACATGATCATAAACAGGAGAAGGTATGTAGGTTCTTTAAGCGTGTATTACGCGTGTATTATTATTTAGTAAGACGATGGAGCCATGAGCAAGAACAGATGGTACAATTTTATTACAGGGTACAAAAACAAAATAGACGGGGTACTGGTATGCTGACCACTTGCGGGACTGAAGTAACACTTAAATTATGGTATGCGGTTTTGAAGTGTGGGCAAGGGTCAAGCATGCGGTTTTCGCTCTGTCCTCAAGTTTGGTGTAGATTAGTAACACTTCATTGTATTATTGTAGGTAGGTATGTATGTAGTATATTTGGTACGAGTTTATTAGGTACTATTTTATTTCCAATTTTGTAACCAGTAGTTTTTTTTTGAGCTTTATGAATAATTTATCTGTGTTGAGACTAAATTTAAAAATGTTGAACAGCTAAACGAGCGCTAAACAACACTAGCTCTTTTGGATCAATTTTTTTGCGTAGGTTGGTATACGTAAGTAACTAACCTAATCGGAAAAATAGTAAGTTCCATCGTGTAAAGAAAGTTACTTACCGAACATTTGCAATTTCCTGGCAGAGCAAGCTCGTTTAGTCCAAGGAACCTCACTCAGCCCAGCTTCGATGCAATAATAACATATCCGTTACCTTCTTCCACAAGATTTTACACAGCTTCATTTTACCTACAAGTTTGCAACTTTCGTAGTTGCGACTTTAGTTTGACCCACTTCCGTAACATTCTAGTTTTGGGGCGTGTGTAAAATTCAGATGAATTTCAATGCCTCTTTGTTCCTTCCGTCATTGTCTCTAAATATTTATCTTCATGCCAAGACACTGACTTTAAACTTTACCCACAGTTTACTACGTACGGCGTACTAAGAGGTAGGCAGGTCAGACCAATGCTCGGTACCTACTACCAGGTCACGACTACTACGTGAACCACGCTACAACAACAAGCTTCAAGCAGAACTCTGACTCTGGGTTTTCTGTTTTCGGCGGTTTGGTTTAAGTAGATACTAAAATTCTAAACTAGAGTTAAGTTAATTAAGACCTTTGTTTAGAAATTAAGCGGATTTATTACTCAATATATTTATACTATTTATTAATATTTATGGACTTCCGCAAAGTAACGCCTGAATCAATGAATTAACAAGTTAATTAGCTAAAATAAAGATATGTCTATATTAATTTTCTGGTATATAACTTGTTCGTTTTTAAATAGAGGGTTTGATTTTCAGAGCAAAGTTCGCGTTGGGTTTCCGTCCGACGGAGGAGCGCGAAGAGCCTTCGCCCCCGGACCCGCCCTCGCCGCACTCGCCGCCGCCGCCTGAGGAGGCGCAGCGCATCATCTCAACTCTTCTGCCCAAGTAATTATTGTATTGGTTTTTGCTTGTCTAAATAAATAACTCGCGGGGGCGGAGTCCACTGCGTTGGAGTGACTAAATCCGCTCTACGCTGGAGTCCAGCGTGGGTGACGCCATACGCTCTGCAGAAGACAGATCCCGATGGAGACACCTTCGTAAAGGTCACGACGGAGTTTTGGCGGGAACATGAAAAATGGCGTATTGGCGGCATTAAATTAATTGACAAAACTTGTATAACATTGAGTGTTTATGTGTAAAAACGGTGGTTTTTTATCCATTAAGTGCTCGTGAACGTGTATGAGTGTTGGTGAATAGTGTAATGCTGTAAAACGTGACTTTTCGTGTTGCCTCCAAAACTCCATAGAAGCCTCTAGTAAAGTCGCAACCACCACTACTTTACAGGGGCATGACTTGACTTAACGACTCTGACTTATGACAAAATAATAATCTCCAATTACTTGACACTGGCTATATACCTTTGATGTGAAGCCAAAACCGAAGAACTTAGGTACTTCGAAAGAAAAAAAAAAAAAAAAAAAAAAAAAAGGTCACGACCCTCAGGAGTGAGGATATCAACGCAAGGAGGAGGAGGAGGAAATAAACAACTCAGTTTTTTTTTGTATATGTTAAAAGTGGCGAGACAAGCTAGGCGCTCTCCTGATGGTAAGAGATCACGCACAGCCATAACAGTGCTACACAGGGCTTTGATTCCCATAGCCCCGTGCAACACTGCCATAACGCTCATCCACCATGAGACATTTTGATAGTCAGTCTCGAAAGCCCAGTAATTGCACTAGCTACAGTGCCCTTCCAACCGGAACACAGTAATGCTTGGATATTACTGCTTTGTGACGGAATACCTGGCACTGTGTTGGTATCCACCTAGACGGCATCCTGCAAGAGACGCCTCCTAACGGTAAACCTTGAGTGTAAAGTTAGAAACCTATCTCTACTTTACTCGAATAACGGGAAGATAGTAATCTAATAGTTCATTACTCCCGCCTTTTCTGCGCTAGTAATCTCTGCGCCATCTCTGAAGTGGCGGTGCAAGTAACTTCAGTTTGACGTACGTTGGCAGTACTTAATCTTCTTCATAGATGTCGCTTTGAGGCAGGTAATTTTATGGTGGAGTCACAAGTAGAGTGAATAGTGATGACTCTACTACACTCTTCACCGTAGAAACAGCGAATTGAAATGAACACATGAAAATGACACTTAGATTTCAGGAAGATAAATTATTATGACTGAAAGTTATATTATACCTTAAAAAACATTGAAAAAAACTTGTAAAACATTGTACGATCAGTAGTGGTAGAGTTTTTCCTTTTCTACCTAATTATTTTCGGAGGCACTTTTCTCAAAATAACTCAAACTTTGGTTTCAGAGTATCTCCAGCTACTTCGGCTAAGCGAATGACATCAGTTGAACAACGCGAGGCAGAAGAGAGACTAGACTCCATCATCAGTGTTAATGGAATCACTACAGCCACACAGACAACATTTGTGAGTACCTATTTATGTGTTACCAATAAACAGGTGAATACTCTCGACCGCCCTCTGAGGGCAAAATCTAAACGGTATTGTTATGGAAAAATGTTGTAAGGAGTCACGGAAAATAATAAGTAATATTATTACATGTCACGGGCTCGATTTTAATAAAAATAAGAACTGCATTTAAATATGTAAGTTTATTTATCTATGAGTACAAGAAAAATATTTTTTTCACGTGACTACGTCTAATAAATCGATGAACGCCGGCTGCTCATTGTCCCGTTACGCTGGTAGTCACGTTAAGCTATCGTCTGTAAACCAACTTGACAAACAAAATTTTTTTTATTTTATATTTTTACATATATCTATCCTCTGTCTGATATTGTTGGAGCACTTAAAAGATATTATTTTAAGTTTAAATACAAAATCTATAGGGGCATAAATCAGCTAAAGCAATCAAATTAAACAAACCTTTTGTTTGATATTTATACTAATAAAATATTGTTTTCCTTTTTTTAAGCCAAAAACAAAACACCAGCGCCCGTACGGTTGGGAGAAGGAAGAAAGCAACGTGTTCCAGTTGCAACAGCCACCGGTGCCTCCGTATCGGTTCGCGTCGCTGCAGCACGCGGGCCCGGGCGGCGCGCGGCTCCCACTCGACACCTCGCCCGCCTGGCTGCCTCCGCGACACCCCTCCAACCTCAAGAAGTCACCCAGTGTAGACAACCCCCCAGTGTTCCCCTTCATGGGTTTCTCCACCGAATTCAACGACAAACCCTACAATGAACACCCCGTCACGATATACCCCGGCCCCAACATACAATTCAAGCAAGCTCACTCGCCGACCTACCAAAAAGTATCACCATCCAACACCAAGAGTTCTGAAAGGAAACGTGACGCCATATCCGACGGGGAAATACTATCACCGACAGGCAAGCTGCCTCCGCGAACTCTCGCCGGTTCTATGGAGAGACATAGAGAAGTGTGTAGAGGATCTACGGAGGATATAATGGGGAACCCTAAGAGGAGAAGCTCTGGCAAAGGTAATGAGGACGAGCACTTTTCGGACGATTCACTCGAGGAATCGCTGCCTCCTCCGCCGCCCGCACTTGCAACGCCTTCGAAACGCAATTCCATCGCTTGGGAAGTGTCACTCGATGGTGATGATCCCCTTTTAACTCCGGGAAGCACAAAGGTAAAAACATCCAAACTAACATTTTAACTAACGTTTGACAATTGACAATTAAAGAAAAACCAATAAGGTACTCTACCTTTGAATTTTGAGGACCTAACGAGATATATATGTATTTTTTCAGGTTATTGGCAGGAGAAGACGAAAGTCAGGTGACCAGTCACATTCGAGCACAAGTTCCATACCTCAGCGGGTAGATGACGATTGGAGCGAAGAGTATTGGCCGCCACCGCCTCCCATCGCTCAAATCGAGCCTCTCGCCTCGCCCATTTCCGATGCGGAATCCGATAACCGACGCACACAAGACCTCGCTTGCGGCACCTACGTCATCCGAAAAGGCAAAAACAGAAAACAGTTACCCGCTTTCAACAAGAACATCCCAAACAAACAGTCAAATACCAGCAACTTACTGAACAGCCATAGCCTCAATCGAAGCTTAGATGCCGATAAGTCAATAGACGGTTCTAGCATATCCATCAGCGGTTCTGGTTCAGTGGGATCGTACAACTCTAGACCAAGCTCTGATCTCAGCCTGCCGCAGTCGCGCTACAGCGTCGATTTAAACTCTAGATTGAGCCGTGAACTAAACACTCCCAACTCTAGATATAGCATAGATATTTGCACGCCTAACAATAGACTCAGCAAGGATATAACTTCACCGAAATCCAGGTTAAGTTTAGACCTCAACAACAGTCAGGATCGTTATGTCACTCAGGAGTACTTTGCTCACAGCCCAAGAACTAGGAAGCTTCCGAACGATAGAAGTAATCATTCTTCTAAAACTAGCTTAGTGCTTAACAAGTTATCACCACAGAACAGATTCTCGGATTTCAAGAAGTATTCTTCCACATTTGATAATATTCAGTCGTTGATAAAAGAGGGTAAAGTCGAAGAGACTACTCCGAATGAGTGTAATGAGACGGTGAACGAACTGACGACCGTGCCTCCGAACATGGTGCGTGTCGTCTCGCTGCCGAGCCTGGGGGCAGAGGGAGAGAGCAACAGCGCAAGTCGGCAGGCTCTCATCACCACCGTGGAGGAGGAGGAAGATCAGGAGAGCGGGGAACCCGGCTCCAGCGGAGAAACCTCCCCGCTGCGAAAAATCGAAAACAACATTAGCGCTATACTCAATCAAAGTCGGGACCAAAAACTTTTTACCCCATACTTACCAAAAGACTGGAATAGTCATAAGGACGAGTACTGTGATGAAGTATCTAACGATATAATAGATAACAATTACCGTTTTAGTTCTAGGGAGAGGCAGAAGAGGCATGATATACAGAAGTCCTCGAGTCACAATGAAATACAGAATCAGAGATCGATAGATCGCCGCGACCGTTCGAGAAGGTCTAATAGTATGCATAAGTCGACTAGTGCCAAGGACGTGCCGGTGGGGTTAATGCGTCAGCCGTCTTCCTCAGATTCTGCCGTATCGAGTGGTGGAGATTTCCCTTTGAACGTTCAGATAGTAGAGCATCCATTCCGTCATCCACCGTTGCCTCCGTCCCCTAAAATGGTTCACGAACTGGGCCCTTTGCCGCAAACTCCAGAATCTCCGACATTCCCGCCTCTACCACCATCACCGGTGCAAGAAGTGGACGACGAATACACGGAAATAATGCAACCTACAGACAAACGCCACGTCAAAAAGGCTGATACTTTACCTACGCCCACAATGGACACTAAACGAAGGTACCTAATCCTCGAACCACAAAAATACTTATTTTTTAGTATTTTTGGGAATAAATAATAAAGGACATTATTTGTTTTCAGGCCTTCAGAACCGCCCGCAGTACCCCCGCATCGAGACACCACAAACAGTCTGAAGACGAGATCCATGGAGACCAGCTATAACAAAAACAGGAGGAACAGCAACTTCAAAAGTGGCTCAACAGACAGAAGAACTTTGCCTACAGGTCAGTATCGTCAACACCAAAAATCATGGAGAGACCACTATTATCACAGATCCTTTTATCGCAAACATGCCTGTTGACTCACCATTATTTTTCTTCACTTTTCTTTTGTTTTACTTGTCTATCACTGTCGTAGTCCAAAATTACGACAAATTTTGCAACACCTAGCAACTACGCCTTTAAAAAATAATACATTTAGAAAACATATTTCATATTAAGATAACTCTTCAACATTTCAGACATGGGTGCGAGCGGGGCCCGTCGTAGAACGTTGCAGCGTCAAAACCGGGAGGCGTCTGGAGGCCGCGGCCCGCTACAAACCTCAGCGAGTCTTCCCGAAACTCCAGTCTTCGCAAGGGGCTGCGACGTACCAAGAACTCCGCCGAGAAACTCTACAGGACCTCCAAGGAACAATACTATGAACTCCATTCAATCAATAGGTAAAATTAAACTCGACAACAGGCTACTGAATAACACGAGGAGGAATAAAATAAAGCTTGAGTAACTACTATTATTCAAACTAATATCATGAACTCATTATTTGTTTAAATTTGGATGGATGTTTGTCACTGAATCTGAATACGTCAAAATACTGAACTTCGATTCGAGTATAGTTTGTGACCTGGTTTACTGATTACTTTTATCCTGCCTGATACCACTGAAGCAAAGACGCAAAATAATCAGGGTAAGAGAAAATAAGATATCATGCTTCAGGATAAGCACTTGTGTGATGAACAGTATTTGACCTGATGGTGGGTGTTTTCTATGTATTCATGTAGGTATATATTTACAAAAAAATAATTTAGTACTCTATCAGTTTTCTGGTTCCCATAGTACAAGCTCTACCTATGCGGCGTGGTGTGAAACGTCCAAAATATCTCTTTTATTTATGAAGCAAGTAATACCTGCAATATTGTATCCCTTCTTCTTTTTATTCGTTGCATCGAAGTCATATTGTCGGCGAGGATATCTCGCTACTTTTCTCTCCTGCTTTTATCTCTAGGTGAAGGAAACTAAGTAAAGTGTGTTTACAGGCAGCAGCGCAACATTAGGAGGCTACGGGCGCGGGTCAGTGATGGGGGCTGCCGGAGTGAACACCGGCGCTGATCTCCTGAGGCTCGGTGGACCGCCTCGAGGATGGTATCCGCGGCAACGTCACCGGTTAGTATCCAGCTTATGAAAGCCTATAGTCCGTGGCAGGATAGTGCCTGCGTGACTGATACGTGAACCTTACTGGTATAAACTTAACAATTCTATCAATACATAGGTAAGTATAATGAAGGCGACCGACGGTTTGTTATGATGTATGGAAACAGACTTGACTGTGAGACAATCCACCGCGCTCCGGTCGGTGGTGCGCGGCAAGAACGCGATCCAAAGGCGCGGCCGATGAGACGTACCGTGCCAGCCCATCCCATAATTAATACCATCCCAGCATTGGAGCGCATTGGAGCATCCTTACAGCGGCCGATCCGTTTACCGTCAGTTTTTTTTTGCCATGCTCGAAATTGCTTCATCTGCGTAGCGCGCGCAGTCTGGGAGGTTTGTGGTTCGCGCGATACGCCATCTTGAAAATCAAGAAGCAAGAGTTCGACTGACTTTCACGGATCGCATTTGGATCGCTTGATGCGTAAGTTTGAATAAAGATGCATAGATCGACTTAGTGCGATCCACGATCTACGCGCCACGATCCTGGATCGCGGAAGGCGGGATCGCAGAACCATGTTGATCATCAGAAATATAATCACAAGTTTAAGAATAACCTGATGAAGGATTCTACAATAAAATAAATAAAAAAAAAACATTAAAAAAAATGGTTGGCTAACCGAAATTAACACTTGTATAGGAAATACCTACATATTAACAACAAACTAATATGCATATTCAACTAAGTAAGTCTAACTGATATAATGACCATAAGTTACTAACCTAACTAAGGTTGGACTATGGTGATTCAATTCCACTGCTTTTTCCTTGTGTTAAAAATAAAGGCTTACCATACATACCTACGTGGTAATAAGTGCAAATCATTACTTAAATTCAAATGAATAGGTAATAATGCGGTAAGTAGGACCCAGAGAATAAAAGCAATCAGGAATTTTGAACGCTTGGCGATCTGAGCAGTGGACTGTGTTTGAACATTGCGGTCTTTCGACTGTTAACACTTTGTTGGTCACTTTACTAGTATTAATATTCTGAAGACCAGTATTCACCAAAAATAAAGTAAAAGAGGAGAAACATTTATTGACGTCTGATCAGAGAGTACGATGATATATAAAAACTTAATAGTTTTTCATTTTTCACATACCCTTTCCTAACACGTCGGTAGATTAGATACCGTTCGTTATAGACTCTACAGATGAAACAATGCTAGAATAAGGTGCTACATATAGACACATACCTCATCATCATCCTTGGCGCTACAGCCCCGGGTGGGCCTTAGCCTGGTCAAGTAAACGGCGCCATCCAAGCCGATCTTTGGCTTTCTCCTTCCAACCGCTGTCTCCGAGTGCTTTCAAGTTTTTATCAATGCCATCCAGCCATCGAAGTTTAGGTCTACCTCGAGGTCTCCGGCAATCTGGCTTCCCATGTAGAATCCGCTTCGGCCCTCTTGCCTCATCCATCATTTCCACATGGCCAGCTCATCGCAGACGAACGAGCATAACGCGCTTTACAACGTTTGGATCTTGATATAGGTTGTAAAGCTCGTGGTTATATTTTATTCGCCAGATATCACCATCTAGTATACAGCACCAAATATGCGCCAGAGAATTTTTCTTTCAAAAACTAGTAGTCTATGTTCGTCTCTCTTGCTTAAAACGAACCCAGGTTTAGGTACATACCTACTTACCTATATACTTGCAAATTCAAAAAGCTAACCGGTAACAAATTGCTTGCGCAGGCCAGCTTCCATCGAGCACCTGGACAGACTAACCGCGTCGGCGAAGGCGGCTGACCACCCGGTGCCGTGGGAGGGGTCAGCTTCGCGCAAGCCGCTCACACTGCCGCCCAACCTCACACCAAAGTTCTTCCAGAAATCACCCAGGGAAGCGCTCCGCAGGGTTACCAGCTTATTAATACGGAAAGGTTAGTAACTTAATACAGTCTTGCAAAGATTTGGCCGGATTAACTTCATTGTGGAGTGGTTTGACTCGACTATTCAGTTGCTGTGAAGAGTGAATTAATTAATTAATAAAAACTTTATTTACATAATACAGGTACATTGTGGTCTTACTTTAAATAAAATATAATTTAAAATAAGACTACAATGAACCCTGTAATCTACAGGGTTCATTGTAGTCTACAGGCTGTAGACGTCCTTTCTCGCAATACCTCTCGCACTGAAACGCCTAACCCTCTGAATATCCTTAGCGGGCTTTATAGCTGATTGACGGATATTGTTTTGTTGTGCACGAAAGGAGTGTCTCCGAGGCGCACTTGAAATCCTTTCACCACAAACCCTTTCGGTTCGAAAGAACTAGTGACACGATAATTAGAAGAATTTGTTTAGTTTAGTTTTACCACAGAGTACTAAGATATATACAAGTTACACTAAGTTGTAGAACATTTTACAAAAATAGTTGTGTTCACAACCAGTTAGCCTGACATAAAACGCTCTATCAAGGTTGTTTAAAAGTTTTTCTAGAGATAGTAAGTACCTACTGTAGAATTGTAGATACTACGTACCTACAGGGCCATGATATTGAACAATCTACAAATACCACTTTTTACGCCCTTTGTTATAAATATGTGTGAGTCATCACCATACCAAAAGCATGTGTCACATAAACTATTCAAAATATGCAAAAAATGTCTGTTCAATGAATGACATCATTTTTAAAAATATAACGCTTGATTGTCCAATTTGCCTATTCTATCAATGGCTATGGAAATAGAAAAGTGTTTATTGCTTCACTTATATGGTCTTTAAGTTTATTTTTCCTAGTTGTGAAATAAAAAGACAAGTTAGTTAGTTGACTCCTACATTATCTCTACAAGAACTCTTAGAAAGTATTCTGCTATGCCACTCAGTAGTAGGTTTATACCTTATACTTACTAAGTTTAACTAACCTGCCTTAACTAAATATAATTATGTGTAATAGGTTTCCTTCTTTTTATCTCTACTGAAAATTATATTGCAAGCTGTGTTCTCCTGTAATAGGTTTTGCATGCACCATAATTAAAACAATATTATAGTTAAATAAACATTTACTCGTGTAAAACTGTAGGTGAACCAATAAATTAAATAAATAAAAATAAAGAGACATCTTAAGTTCCGATCTCTTTTCAAAAAACGTGTTTATTCAGAAACCACTTTATAGTTTGTGTATTCAATTCTCTAAAAACGACTACTACTTGATAAGCTGAAAATTAAAGAGGAAAAATAAGGGTATAATTTTAGTTTCATACATTTATGCATAACAATCGTTTCAGAAACCTCCGAACCAAACATATTGAACGTGACTGAACTCATACTTATCTATCATGTTTTAATGAGTTTACCTTAGTTATTTTTATTACAAAAACATAGTCGAGCCGATACCGAGGATGACATCATCATCAACCGTTGCCTTGTTCGATTTGAATTTGCTTCGTTTGTCTCTAGATGGAAAAGGTAGAGCAATTCCGCGTAGTGAATCAAAAGTAGCTATGTATTTTTTTTACGTGACTACGTCTTATAAATCGATGAACGCCGGCTGCATGCACGAAAACGTTGTTGTCATTGTCCGGTAACGCTGTCATTGTCTGGTAACGCTCATTGTCCCGTTACGCTGGTAGTCACGTTAAACTATCGTCCGTAAATCAACTTTACAGACAACCATTGTAATATACCTATATATAGATTGTAGTAGTTAGCTTATGCTGTAATAAATAATTTTTTAATTGTCAGCGAAAGCATTTCGTAAACTCAGTTCTTTCGGTTTCTAGTAGAGTGCATTATCACAAATTGGCTATTGCATGCGGCTTTACCTGCGTGGCATAGCACTGCATTAAATATTATATTTGATAAGAGGATAAATTCTTGTTGATTTTTTTCTCAACCTATACACTCTCATCGGTGCTTTATATACAAAAATGCTTTATATATAAAGCACCGTCGCGATTTTATTTTATTGAATGCACAATGTGCAGTATATTTACGATGTTTTCGGGCAAGAACTACCTTTTGCGTAAATAATAAGGATTATTTTATTAAAAAACCCCAAGAGTAAAATCCTAAAAAAATATTTATGGTCTTTCCCTGTCATCAAGAGATGGCGCTACTAGTATTTAAACTCGATGTTTCGTCGATCGAAGACTAACGAACGCAACGCCCCGCGCCCCGGCAAAACGTGCAAAGTTGGTCGTTTCATTATCATTTCGTTTGAATTCTTCCTACCACATCGGGGCTGGCAATACTGTACTTGATTAAAAATGAAGACCTAATATGATAAGGGAATACTCGGCCTAAATTGTCTCATCATCAACTACCTATTCATGGTAGTTAGGAGTTAATTCCATCTATCCATTTATATATTAATTTTCCTTCCTGGATTTATTTCCATTAAATATAGGGAATAACACAGGTCATTATAAAGTGTAAAATCCATTACAAAAACGTCCTTACCTTAATTATATTTGCCTTTTATTTGTTTAAATAGGTAACCATCTTACCTCCATAATACAGGCTACATCCCATTTGGACGTTTTATTTCGTAATACATACGCAAGAGTGGCATTTCGCAAACTGTTTATATTTCATTAATTTTGTAGCATTTGGATAACTTTTCAAAGTAGCGTGTATTTTATGTCATTTAGCAAACCTTTTGCTTGAATAGTACAGTCAGGTAAAATAATATCTAACACATCGTTCTGATGAGACACAAAATTGGTACTTAGCTACCTATCTATTTATTTACACAACATATTTATGCTTAGATATCAAAACATAACCATAATGTGGAAGTACGGATGACTCAGACATTACTGCGTAATAAAATAACGCAATTAATAAACTTAAATAATTATTTATCTAAAGTATAAGTATAAGTAAAGTATAAGTAGGTCATTTCTGATAACTTACTCTACTGACTTATGGTTTTGTATTCAAGTACCTAAGTAAGAAAACTGTTCGTTTATTCAATGATAATTCGTAATACCTACATTCGTTTACATACTCACATAAAACTTTTAAAACGATAAAAACACATTCAAATTAAATAATGTAGGTAAATGATACATGAAAACGTGATTCTGATGGTTTAATGCTATAGCCTTTTCTTATAGATTTTACAAGTAGTAACTGATAGAATTAATGATTGAAAACTCCTCTTAGAGTCATTGACTTGAAAGGAAACATCCTGTTATTTTGTCCTATCCTATTATATTTTTATCCTGTTAGTTATTAAGTGCTTACCTACGTATAAGGTAAGTATTATTCTAATCTAACTAGACCATCTTTGTTGACGTAACAATGAAGCGCTAACAATCGGTGACGGGAACCTTAAAAAGTTTGGCTGCACAATAGTGAATTGAATAGCATAAGTACAATGGCGATTCTGTTACCTGTGGTATCAATATGTGCATAGTCGTATGGCAGTTGGCAGCCAGGCTCCTGAGATCGCATATTGCATTGCGTGTAGTTTCCAACTGTTGTGCAGTTTGGCTAGATCTGACCATTTTTTGTCTGGTCATCATACGATGTTAACGTTAAATACATCAAGTTGATAAAATTAACGTTATTTATTTTTCGCAGTGTAAGTAGAGCTACCCGATTTAGGCTTAGTAATATAATAAAATTAGGTATAGTTCATTTGACTTTCGTTTTTTCACATTGCTAGGACTCAAAGTGTCTACCGACAGAGCGTTGTGCACTAATATGCAAGATTAGATCCCATACTGAATAAATATTTAAAGCTCTACATTACGTTTCGTAATTTCGAAAATGTGAATACGTACTTTATTCAAAACCATGCTCTGCACATACCTTCAATGAACAAGTAAAAAAATAAAGTATATTAAAAAATTAGATCAGATATACACAAGTCCTATTTGTTCTCAGGGATAACTTTTAACACCATAATACAAAACGCCCTTTTTATGTCCAGCCGAAAATAAGTCTCTAGCTGGCTACATTGTTGTGAGTGAACAGTGATTCAGAAATGGCGCCTTCACCCTGCATGACTGTCGCTGTGATATGAGTCACAACACAACCATGCCAATACACCCATTCTACAATTAATAAAGACAAGAAAGCACATACGAATGACAGACGCTAGTTATTTATTACTCATAAATAGTCGGAAAGCTGTCTCCTTTGATTTGTGTTATTACGATTATATTGCATTGAACCTAGGTCTCTGTGTAGGCAAATAGTGAAGTTGGCGATAATGCAAATTATAGTAGAGCTGTAGAGAGTAAACTGTTGACTACTTCTAAGAAGGAACGTGATCTGTGAAACCGGTCTTTACCGAAGAAGGCGGCTGGGTTTGAGGCCAAGATCGGAGCTGCGCTCGCGCACACCGTGCCCTACTTACAATTATTTTAAACATTTATATTTTTTCAATTCATTTATCAACACTTACCTACTTGTAAACTTACTTATAAAGAACACATTAACGTCGTGTCTTTCCCTTTATTAGAGACTGTAAGAAATTAATTTATAAAACTAAGTAAGAGTTGAATGCTTACTTTGGCAATATTGTAATAGTATTAACGTACAATAAAATGTAATTAAAGTGCACTAAAAAAAAATCAGCCAGGTACCTACTCATTGGGACCGTATGTAAAAATGGGTTGATAGTGTTAGTAAACGAGTACTTACTCTACTTCTACTAGGTAGTACTTACTGAACTTTAATTCGCCCGTCATTAATTTTGCGCATTGATCTATTTTGTATCAATGAATTAACTTTAGTGTACATCAAGTTAAAATACAAATAAAGCAAAAGACATTAGTTAGTATTTTTTTAGTTAGATAGTTTTTACCTACCTACTATTTTGCACAGATAAATTTAGCAATTAAATAAAATGACATTGAAATAACTAAAAAGTACGCCGCTATTACGTTTTTACGATATTATAAACTTTACGTTCTTATGAACGAAAATCTGTTGAAACAAATATTTTCGTTTTGGGCTTGTGCCAGGTTATCAATCAACCATGCAGTTTCAGTGTTAACAGAAACCTCTATTAAAAGTTTACATCTACGTACCACATTTTATTACTTTATAATGTATTTTTTGAGAACGGGTTGCTACGAGCATAATTGTACAGGGTTAGTATACATTTGCCACTGTAGTGATAATTTTAATAAGGTACCATGGTAATCGCTACATTGTAATCTGTGACGGTAGGCCAAAATTCTCAGGTTTAAAAACCGATACTCAAGGATAAAGGTAAAAATACAACTCACCTCAACTTGCAATAAGTATTCGCTCAATGACCAAATTATTGTAGGCAAGTACACTATACATGCTTGGGGTTAGCGTTAGCCTTCCCCGGGACGGGCCGCAAGGGCAACGTGCGTGAGGGGCACCGTTACGTGTTCTTAAAAATATCCCGGGGTCCCTTTAATGCGCAGAGGTCAGCCACTATGAGGTTTTAGTTGGTAAGAGTCCGACATAACCCGTCCGCCCTACTCTCTAAAGCGCGGTGGGTATCCATGAGGATTTCCCTATATAAAAAAGGTAAATATAGTTTATTGTATTGTTTAATATTTATTTCTCCTCATATATGCCTCCAATTTTTACGTCAAACTATAAATTTTGCCGTTGCAAAACGATAGCTCGGGCCTTCAACTTGCGTCTTTATCTGTCGCCCATGTCCAATGCTGATAATGCTGATTATAACGACTGGTATCGCGATAGTTGTATAGATAAAAGCACCGACTCATATCGATATCTCGTACCTTTGGAAGACTGACCTAACTGCAACTTTTAATATATTTATTTATGAGCAACCAAACCAACATTAGGAATTACATTTACATTTCGCTCATAATATTATGAATAGAATAGGTAATTTGAATTGGGCTAAAATCTGGCGAAGTTCAGGACTTCTTTTACTCAGACAGCAAGCAGGCAAAACCGTGGGTGGGTATCAGCTATTGTGTTACCAATTACCTCTTCTTTATGCTAAGGCGTTGTCCTAATAGAACGCGATCACGCGATCGTCGCGAGAGCAAGCGATGCGACCGTCGCGCGAATCCGCCATCAAACGTACTAACGTCAAATAGGCATCCCGATTGGCAATCGCGCGATCGCGCGACGCGACGCGATGCCAATTGGGTATTTGACGTTAGTACGTTTAATCGCGTGATCGCGCGATCGACGTTCGCGCGAACTTGCGATGGTCGCGTCATCGCGTTCTATTAGGACACTGCCTAAGTGTTAACTAAACCCTTTCTACTATCGATTTTACTTTAAATTTTCAAGAGTCCATTATATATACATATAGGTACATTATATAATATTATATTATATTTATTACCGCGTATTTCAATTTTACGAACTTATGAATGACGTTAAGTGTCCGAGCAAAAAGATTATAATTTTGACATTTAGATACAGATATCCTTATTCCACGTGGCTAATAAAGCTATCTCTGATTCATGGAATATTTTTGCAGCGCTGCCTTTCCAGTAAGGACCCTTCCTTTGTGGAGAGCACGCTTTGCATGTAAATGTTCCCATATCCTTTATAGTCCGTACAATACTCTTTTTTGTATCCGGTCCCGCCCGTTGTAAAGTAGGTACACATGATTATTATCTGTATGCTTAAAAAAACCACTTATAATCATCAACAATCTACAGATTTTGGACATCTATGTTTGTTTGGCGCATCATATTTTTTGTGTCTCCTCGCTTTTGTGCTAGCAAAGAGTATAAATCATGAAGAGAAAGTTGCTCATTAGATGGCCGCTATCTCCGGCCAAATCTTGCGGGTGTAAATTATAATTTCATATTCTGCACTATAATAGTTTGCAGAAATATGTAATTAATTAAACAGCATTTGTGTTTCAGATTTAACCCGAAATACATATCCGTGTAGCTAAAAGATTCAAATCTGTTTGTGGCATGGAGAAGAAATACGGTTTGTAAACTAAGTTAAAACGTTATAAGGTTTAAAATACAAATTGTTAAACATACGAGTATATACCTTATCAAGGCAGGTAGGTAGAAACCTACTCGGAAATAGTAAAATAGGAAACGACTTGTTTTATGAAGGTACGTACATACGTACGTACATAATTACAATCAAGGCGATCAAGCGTGTAATGTTGCTATGCAGTACAGTCAACATCAAAAGTGAGCTAACATTTCAAAATTGATTCTATTGATTCTTCTGATTGCTTCGAGTAAGATGTCTATCTCTATGGAATTTAATGCAGTCATGCCTCTCATCACTATCATCTTTGCAGCTTCGGTTCAAATAATTATCATCATCAGCAAATCGCAATCCACTGCTGGAAATATGTCTCTCCCAATGAGCGCCATGGTGGCGCCCTGACCTTGGCTTACCGCATCCATCTTCTACCTGCAATATTTCGCAGACATCACCCCACCTGGCCGGAGGGCGTCCTACACTACGTTTGCCGATCGTTCGTTCAACCATATTGCAATTAAAAATTACTGGATTAAAAATGGAAAGGAATCAGTTAAACTTGATCATGATCATCAAAACCGCTGATGTTGATTGTCGGTAACTATCATGAGCACCATGAGTCATTGTCGTTAATTCTATTAGTACACAGTAAGCTCTTCAGGCGTACCTACCTAGGTCTGTTGAATCTCAATAAGCAGGCGGCCTCAACCTTGGGCCCACGTGCCTGACTCAATCAATGGGTATTTATAACCTCTACGGAACTGCACCATAGTTTAGGAGGCAGTTAGTATCATTAGGTATGACTAGCTTATGGTGCCAGTAGAAATGACTCAACTTTAAAAATACAAATGAATTCTCGTAGGTACACACTTTGCGTATTATAGGATAACTTCATATTGTCTGCATACTACCAAATTTTTCAAGAAACTAATACATATAATTTTTTTTTATTTCAAATTATCCTTTTCCTAAATGGGATGAATAAATAAATCAAGGTTATTTCAAAAGCTGTAAGTGCTTCCAATGAGAAATTTCTTTATTGACCAATAAAAATGTATGTCAGCCAGAAGAGCACGATAGCATATTTGTCATGATTTCTATTTTAATAGTCTCAGTTTATTAAACCAAAAGTTGTTATCGATATTTTTGGAAAGCTGTGAGCTATGACAAAACCGGTAGAGCATCGACCGCATTCATATATCTGGATATATGAGAAGCTCAAAAGAAGAGATGAATTCCATCTAATGTGAGATGTTTTAATGATAACAAAATATAGAGAAAGATATTTTAATGATAAATTATTAAGTAAATAATAGTTAGTACTACTCGGGCGAATCAACATGACACCTGGCTCGAATGACGTTTGTGCAAAGCACAGCGTGGAATTGGATAATTTTGATAGACAAGAGGTCCTGTAATACTTGGTAATGATAAGTAATGATAAGGCTTCGCAATTAGAGGAAGAAGAAACACGGAGGGCGCCGCGCGGGGCAGCGGGGAAAGCATCAAGTTCCGAGTCATTGTCAGCCAGGTATCATGTTAGTTCGCCCGAGTAGTACTTCCAAGTTATTTTTATTTTTTTATTATATTGTTTGGTATATTTTATTTTTTTTTACTTCTTAACGTTTAAAGTTTAAGGTACCTATGTCTCTACTGCTCGGTACTCTTCTTAAGGGAGGAATAATTTTGTTTCCATCATCCATCCTCACTTTCAAATTTTCAATAAAACTTCGTTGCTGAATAAATATGTTTTTGCGTTTTCAATTTACAGACACGATCTGGGACATGTAGTTACTGGAGTATTTATAAACCTTAACCGAGTGACGAACGGGTGGACACTTATAAGTAGATATAAAGTTCTTCGATTGTCATTCTATAAGTATGTAGGAGCCGCGCCGTGATTAAAATTTTAGACATAATATTAGAAAGATGCTTTGTTTACAGATTTTCAAAGATATAAAATATGATCGATGGTGAAAAACTGTTAAATATTTGTCACTAACGTTAGGGTGGGTAATTAACCAATTACTCCAATCCCCTAAAAACTCTTCTTCTTAGTTGCACTGCAAACATGCACTCTTGTGATAGAACGGTCACCGTGAAGTATTTTTGCTATGAAATGATCATCAAGATTTCCCAATACGAGTAATAGGCAACAAGTATAAAATAGGTACTGTTACGATACGGTGATTACGTAACGTTCGTCCGCAATCCAAAATCAAAATATTAATAATAACGTAGATCCAAAAATCATCTTCTGAATATCTTGATACTGAGTTATCTTGACCTAGTCAAAAAAATCTGAGTTACCTACATAAACGTTCTTCGAATACCTAAATTAAACTAAGGCAATAAATGTTTAGTGTATTGAATACAGATTTGTATCAGTTGTTTAAAAAACCAAGGGCATTAGGAATGGTAATATTATCCAAATATCTATGACTTACAAGGTTACAACTTAATTTGTTAGGAGAAATTCAATTTTTGAGGTGACCCGGCGACCTAATGACGAGTTCGTAAAAGTGAAAATAAGATATGATAAGAATAAAAATAAACATTTATTCGAATTTATAAATCAAGAACGAAGGCAATTTTGCATTTTTCATTATCATTAATATTCAAAGTCTCAAGAGCAACAAGGAACGCAAATATAAGTGATCCACAAAAGCAAAGAAACGATATGCCCTTGCAGTGATCATTTAGCTTTAAATTTACCTAAACTGTTCGGTTGAAATATAAATATGTTTTCATTTTCATTTTTTTTCTAAGCCAATATGATTTTATATTGACAGAACAGCGCTTTGTCATCGATTTCCTTTCAAAGAAAGATTATTTATCACTGCACAGCAATCATTCTCCTCATACATGCCCTACACAGCAATACATGGGTGACCTTTCCAACTGAGTAACCTAAAAGCTTTATAAACCTCTAAATGGATATGACTTTGTCGACAGCCATCGGCACCATATGGCAACCGAACGGTCGCACACACAACTTCTAATCCAAACAAAACAGAATCCTAATATCTTGCATTTTATACTAGTGACTCATTGATAGGCAATGGTTTTTACCTCTAACACTTAATTTTTGGGTCTTCAAACTTAAAAGTTTTCGTTTGATTAATTTATATTAGATTTTCAACGAATTAACTAAATGAGATAATCATCTCCAGTTTAGATTGGTTTACGAAAGCGTTCTAATTTGTTTGTCACACGATTTCACTTCCAATGTTAAGCGTTGATGACACAGGGCTTTTTTACAAGCTACAAGCCATCAAGTTCGCTTGTAACTTGTAAACTCGCCCAGTGTCATCGGCTTTTAAATAATCTGCTTGTGAAAATCCTTCCCGAAAGCTAACTCGCTAGCTTTTAAACTGACCGACTGCGAAACTATCCGTGTGTCATCGACGCAAGCTGTAACACGAACTTTATTTTACAACAGCATAGTTTTTTTGGAATATCGTGCACGACTATACCTACTAAGCTTAACCTTACTGTATCCTTTATTTCCACTGTTATTTATTCTGTGGCATCACGCTTGAGTACGGAGCTTCGGCCTCGAAGTAATCCTATATGGCGAAGCGCCACGCATGACTTATACTGTGATTACTCCTTTGTGACAATAATTCTCACGTCTTAATAATTTCTAAGTATGTATATGTATTTATATTGTATGAAATATACGATAGAAATAATATACTATTACTTTTTAATTAGTAGAGCAGTAGGTAGCGTATTTTGACATATAAAAGACATCAACGCGCTTGGGAAAAAAAACATAGATACTACTTTCATAAGTAGTACGTTTTTTTAAATTTAGATTTAGATAATGTCGCTTTTCAGCTTATAATTATACAAATGAATCGGTTCAATTGTTTAAGCGTGATTGAGCAGCAAAAACGTCCACCAATCTATACATTAATCTACCCATACCGTTGGGAGGCGTCTCCTGCTGGATACCAACACCAACACATTTCTGGATATTCTGCCGCAGAGCAGTAATGTGTAAGCATTACTGTGTTCCAGTCTGAAGGGTGCTAAGCTAGTGAAATTACTGGGCTTTCGAGACTGACCATCAAAATGTCTCAAAGTAGACGAACGCTATAATAGCAGCGTTTCACGAACCTACGTGAATCAAAGTCCTATGTAGCAGTGGTATGGACAGGCGTGATCTCTTAACATCAGGAGAGTGCCTAGCACGTGTCGTCACTAGTTTTTAGGTTTAAAAAATTGCAATTTAATTAAAATTTACATGCTATTACCTAACATTGAAATTTTAATCGATTCTTTACTCTACTAGTAATTTGGGACATGTTTACAAAGGAATACGTTCCTCGGGACAAGGTTACACTTAAGTACCCGTATTACTTCATGGACGTACGTAGGTAGGTACCTATCTTATTTATTTTAAAGCGTGTCACTTGAGGCATGTTTCATTTTATACGAACATCGCTAACATTACCTACATACTAACCAACACACTCTAGCTAGACTACACCTGTGCACACAGTGTCTTAATATACATTCTTCTTTTATATTCATAACTTTACAATCAAAGGATAAAATTATTTAAAAAACCAATTCCTTTTGTTACTGACTGTATGAGGGGAAATCCGTTTTGAACCCCTTATGAGTTATCGAAACAACTTGAATAATTAAATTAGCTACTATAAAGTATTACATTTACTGGTATAAACTTACTGGTACTTTAAGCGCGACAAATATAAAAAAAGATATTTATAGCGTTTCGAAGGTCTCCCAAGGCATAAATAAATCTGTATTAGTATAAGTGCGGTTTCAGACTAGCGTATTTTTGTCGCGCGTATACGGCCGTGTATAGATTGGTACTCGCGAAACTTCAAAACCGAACGCACGTATACCGACGTTTATGCTCGGTTTTTTCTAGCGAGTGTCAATGACGACACGGATGGTCGAATGGTAAGAGTGTTGGACTGCCACTCCCGGTGTCGCGGGATCAATTCCCGCATCAGGACAAACATTTGTGTGATTCACATCGGTGTTTGCCTTGAGTCTGGCTGTTTTCTATACACAACCAATTTTTAATTACCAAAAAAAATTAAATGGGCAATGCAGACGAGGTACTACGTTGCATCTGTGCAGTCAGAATTTTGGATTTCTACAAAATGGCAGAGTGACAGCGGAGCGAGTGCGGCGCCCGAGCTGAGGTTTTGCGGGCTGTCTCGAGCTAGGTACCCGGGTTTGCCAAACGATGAATAAAACTTAAATTATTATCAATAAAAGGTACCGCCAGACGCAAATCCATAGGAAAACGACTAACGGTATCAGTTATCCAATTTTAATAAAATATCAATTTTTCTGGTGATTAAAAATTGATCGTGTATATTAACAAAAACAAAAAATATGTAGGTATTTAAGTATTCTTTCAGTCATCGTGTTCGTTTGGGACTAGACGACGTTGTGTGAAATATCAAAATATCGACAACGAGGGTTTTCGCACGTACAGTACACTCGGCTAAAACCGCACTAATGAAAACTGAAGACTTCAAATATTTTTCTATATAACAAAATTTTTCAACTCTGTGTTCAAGGTTTGTGTAATATTTGGTTGCGTTATTTTTATTTACTTATACATAATTTTAATATTATTTTAATGATTTATCTGTATGACTGCCATTTATTGGATTTAATTGCAATACTAAGTTGTTAATTAACCTTTGTTGTAATCTTTATTTACGACAAAGGTTTCGTCACCACAAATGTGTAACTTAATTACTAATATCCTTTCTTCCTGTTGATTGACATCTTTTTGAATATAAATGTTTGAATTATACGGCCACGAACAATGCGTTCAATTTGATTCATTCGTTCAGCTGTAATTGTCTCGCACTGGTCGGCATCGGCACCTTAAGTCTAGACAGAATTTAAAATTAAATTAAATTCCAACATACATACTATCAATAGCTCTTCATTATGTTAAATAAATAGGTACCTACTTAGATATTCAAACATTTAAGGCTCTACAGGGTGCAAAAAAAATAAACAACATTACCATAGGAGGAAATAGGTATATTTACTCTGAAGTTATGCTTTTACGAGTATAGAAAAAAATAACTGCATTTTAAAAAAATATACATAATATAATTGTAAACAGTCCATATATGTTGAAAAAGGTTTACAACAATCAACTCCATCAGGATTTCCTAGTTTTGGATTTGACTATGTGAGTTACTTGCGCAAATGAACCGTTCAACACATTACAATTTAAATATGCATGCTAAATTATGCAACTTAGGTAGTTATTTACTCAGTCTGAATAGGAAAATAATAAATTAGATCGAAGCAAACATAGCAACGTTTTCCTCCAATCACTACATGTCGGTTGACATTTAAAATTAAATTATTATTAATATCTCTGAACAACATATTATTGTGTAGGTAGGTACCTATATTGATTATATCGATCCATGTGTGAACCTATGGCTCGCGGCGACTGACTCGAACGCTAGTCCTATCACTAGCTTTTTGACAAGTA
Organism: Lobophora halterata; assembly: GCA_932526365.1. Taxonomy (NCBI): domain Eukaryota; kingdom Metazoa; phylum Arthropoda; class Insecta; order Lepidoptera; family Geometridae; genus Lobophora; species Lobophora halterata. The sequence goes on along the minus strand of OW052001.1, from coordinate 8,008,916 downwards.
TTTGTATCGAACCCGCCGCAGAAGGATTTTAAGATTAAACAATTTTTTTTCCATTGCTCGTGTTGTGACTGTTCTCTAAATTTTTAAGGTCAAGCCATGATCGTTTTAGTCCAAAATATTGGGGGTTTTCGGGAGTTGGGTGTTCTGAGAATTAGTCATCAGTTGGTATGAAATTTATCAAAACATCATAAAAACAGTTGACTTTTCTATCATGGATTCGTATGAGAGAATACGCTTGTTAAAATTTTTGGTGATGGGGCTACGGTTGGTTGCGATTTGAGGACGAAGTCAACGCCACTGCCAAGGTCGGATCGTCCGCTTTACGAGCGTCAAACCACCACTTGTAGATGCAATACACACATCACTAATAGCCTTTTAAACTTGTAACAATAATAATAAACGTTGTAACTTAAAACTATAATATATTTAATAATTAACTTATACAGAAGATATGTGAAGTTTTCGATATTATGAATCTAGGATACCGCGGTACGAACGAGGCCGAGGGGATAATCACAGTATGAACCTATGTAGGTTATTAGGATTGTTGCATGCATAGTGGTGGCGAAGGAGTCTCGGAATAAACTCAGTCGCAGAACGCTCTAGTAGAGACTTTTTAAATAGTTTTTTTGGTATACTCGTTATCGAGAGATTTCTCGATTATATTCTCAAGGCACTACATGCATAGATAGAAGCTGAGAAACGTTATTTTCATGTCGTCAATAACAAAGTGGCTTAGCTCGGCTAACCACAGACGTTTGTTGTAGCTATTGCGCAATTCTACTCAACTGATGCTAGGTATTATTAGTTTCGAAGACCGAATAAGGATTGTGTTACGAAAGGTTTGTGGTGGAAATCTAGAGTAGCTTGGTTACAAGTGACGTGGTACAAGTTGTCGTTTGCGGTTTTAACAATGTAGGTAGAGGAAAGCTGATGTAAATTTGCGAGGCGAGCCGATCTCGGGTGAACGATCGCTATAAACCGGTCGGACGGGCACGGCGGACAGTGAGGCAAAAAGGATCCTTCGGGGAATGTGCCGATACGGACCCACCTCACCCGGCCTCGCCAGCCTCGTCTATGTAAGCCACAAAGTCACGTTACATTTCCGGCTGCGATTCCGACTAGTCACTGCACTGTTGCTTATCAACCGCGCCAGAAATGGATACGCCAACGTCCTGTTAGTTGTCATCCTCGTCATCAGTAATGTGTTGTAGATTCGAGCGTGGCACATCCCTAACGGAACTATGATTTCATTTTACCGCTGATAGCGGATTGTTCGTCGTTTCTGTTGAAAATAATAAATTTAATATAGGTACTTTTATCAGCGTTATATGCACTAGCCGTGTACTGATAATAAATAGATTACGATTACAAGTAGTTGTAAAAAATTCCGCTAAATGGCTGATTTCGATTTTTATCAATTAAACATTTTTTTATAACATTAATCAGTCTCTAGGTATATTATCCTAAAGTGTCGAATAACGCAGCGTGTGCGGTTATTTCTCTAGAAACACGTTAGGCAGAAGCAGGCACTGTTACTTATGTAAAACGCTTGGCGTCATCATAACTTTCTGTGACTCCGTTTCTTATCGAGCTAAATTTGTAGAACGTATTCTGTAAGAGTACTTGCCTGATACCTACAGCCTACCAAAGTAGGTACCAATAAGACCTGCGATAATGCTTGAAATTGAAATATTCTAGCTCACACGAGACGAGGCTGGAATATAAATACTCCTCTCTTTGTTGCAGGGAACAACGGGAAGGAGAAAGAAAGTTCTCGAAACAAGGAAGCCACATCGCCAGCAGCTCGTTCCGCCAACGGTTAGTGCTAAACTGCATTTTTATGACCATCTTCCGTAATTCCGATTATTGTTCTGTGTTTGCCGAATCTCCTAAGTCGATATGGAGATAATCGCACATAATGGATTGAATGGGTGCTTATTAACAGTGCTTTCATTCGCGAAGGGTCGAAGCTCCAGCTGCGGCTAGGGTGCGAGGGTATGAGGGGAGTGGGTGAGGGAGGGGTGGTACGCACATGCCGTCAATGCTGTCCCCGGGGGTTGAAGACGCGAGGGCGCATGCGTGGCCGCCACCCTCGTGCTCCAAGCTCTTCCGCCCGCGCCGCCATCTCTCCCCGCTCTGCAGGGGCGACAACGGCACCCCATCCTACAATATTTTTGCGGAAATTGGAATTTTCACAAAATGTGCGGCTTAATTCGAATCTTTGCACGTTTTTGACGATATTTACTACATTTGTACCGCAGTCAAATTTTATCGTTAGTTATGATTGACTACGTAGAGACTAGTTTGCTGTAAGTAACTACCTAAAAAGCCTGTTTAAAACGTTTATGCCTACTTGCACCAAACTTTCAAAGTTCCTAAGCAATTACTTTACTCGCTTGGCAGTTCTTAATGGTCAGAATCTGGACTGTTAAGAACTACCAAGCGAGTAAAGTAATTGCTTAGGGATTTTGACAGTTTGGTGCAAGTAGGCATTAGTCCCTAATACATCATTAAAATGTATCCTGAGACCACCGCATAGGTAGTATTTACATGAAACGAGTCAAACAAGCCATTCAACCCAGCTGATATGATAATAGTGTTGAAACACATTGTCAGCATGTCATTAAACGTGGCATATCAATGGGACGCACTCAGATAATGGAACATCCGTCTTTCGAGCCTGCCCACTCAGTTTCTATCTAATTTCTGAACAATACAAACTGTATCTACCTACTCAGATTAATTAATGCACGCCACACTAATATTAGTCACCATCACATCCCCCACAGAGAAACTTACAACAAAAAAGCCATCTACTTCAGGCGGTACAAAAATATGATTGACTCTACAACCAACTCTACAACGATAAAATCTGAAGTTATAATGATGGTATGATAAGATTTTAAACACCATTTTTTTATCATAAAAGATTAGGTACTACTTTACTAAATAAAATAGATGTTTATTCAAACTGAATCTACGATACAGGATTTTTATTAACCGACGAAAAAGAGGAGTGTTCTCAGTTCGACCCGTATATTTTTAATGTTTCAAATATTCATAATTTCAATACGAATGAACATAGAACATTCCCTCCGGTGCAGCAGTAACCATCTGCGACCAACTGCATTAAACGTCCATCAGAAAAAAAAATATGAAACATTCTCTAAATTGTGGATGTAGGAGCGGTTTCTCGAGGATTTTAGTAGCTTAGCGTTCTTATCTTCACAACACAAGTGGATGACAACACAAACACCTTTCTAAGCGAACGACTAGTTAATCGGTTTGCTTCTTCATGTCCATTATATGTGGTGAGCCAAGTGTCGTGGTATTCCTTAATTGATGTTCTGTGACTCGCTTTTATCAGTGGAGATAGCCTTGCCTTTTGTTGTCTAATTGGAAAAAAAAATTGCTTCGTTTCTCTACATTGTGTACATAATTATATCACCAATGTTATGCTAACCAAGGTTTCGTGCTGATTTGCTAAGAAATTAGTTTAGAATGAGTTGTTCAGCCAATATGTCATCTTCGGTCAGATTCTTGTACCCTGCCTTATCGGGTAGGTAGTTTTCAACAGCAACCTGTCCTCCTTTGTTCCAAATCCTGCTCGAGGGGCGAACCTAACGAAGCCAGCGACCACGCAATTCATCTGGCCACCATCTTTCTGGGACTAAGTAGATTATTTATACCTACCATTGACTCGCTAAGAAAAAACAGCAGCTCTATTTAGTTGCTAGTCAATATAGCCCTGTGCTACGTTTCATAAGCTCTCATCGCAACCTTTACTTTCGGTGAATTTGTTGTAATTATTCATTAGTCTGAGTGTATCAGTTTAGGTGTGTCTTACGCCGAATTGTTAATTAAAATGAAGCTCATGATGTCATCGGGGCAGCACACCAAATCGGTTTCAGTTGAATTCAACGTCACCAGTTTTTATCCAAGGGCATTTGATAACCGCTATTTGATAAGATCAATCCATTATAATTCTCCTTATAAAATCTAAAACGAGATAGGTCAAATATTTAGCTATTAAATTTCATGTTTATTCCTAGCGTACAGCTCAACAGCTGGTGGTAAACATCTCGTCATTTGCAAAATTTGGAACAGTTCCAGTGGAATACAAAATGAACGAAAACTGAGTGTAGGGAATCGAAAATACTTTTCCAGGTGTTTGGTTCCAGTTTTTCTTTATGAGAAAGAAACGCTTCTATTTAACCACTGGTAACTTTCATGGTGCTACTGACTGTACTTAAGTGGTACGATAAAAGGCGGTGGCGAATCCCTACTAAAAATATTAAAATATATTGAGCGGTGGCAAATCCCTACAACTTTTTTTGCGGTGGCGTATTCCTGCTGTGGCAAATCCGGACTAACCCAGCATATCTACTGTATCTTCCAGATTAAGGTACTTACCTACATATTACCCGTTACCACAACTAGTGCTAACGATTAGTGTTTAAAAGTTGGTCAATGCTCCTAGCATCAACCCACACAGTAGAGAAAGTAAGCACCGTGTAAAATAAAATTAACAAGCAGATTTAGAATGATACTAATACCTACCTACTTAGGTGAAACTGATGAGCAGGTCCGTTTAACAAGTACAGGCTAAATCGTATTCGTCAACCTATAGGTACAGTAGTACATTATAACTCAAAATGAGTATTCTGTCCATCAAATTATTTTTAATTGTACATTGTAATGTGTCGATCAGAGGTCTAATGAATTGATACCATGTTGGTTGGTGGTGTGGTGTCTGATGCCAGGTCGATGACCCGCATTGAACATAGGTAGGTACTTGCGTTTGTCTACAATTAATAATTCATCTTGTTATGGCAGCTTACTGAGAACACATTTGGTCCGGCTTTTTTCGCACTTGTGATGGATCATTCAACTCATAATTCAACGGACATTTCAAGTCTTCACTCAATAATGATTTGATTGGATATGTTTTTATTGTTAAATAAAAATACATTAGAAATAAAACATCATCATGTCGTGTCATTCGGGGGCCGATGCTGTAATATTGTACATTATCAATACATATAATAAAGCAAGAGACCCAGAATTCTTGTACATATGTTTTTTTTTACGGAAACGTGTTCAGACGAGTAAAAATAACTTAGCCTATTTTTTTTGTTATTGGAAGACTTTGTTTGTTTGTTTGTGTGTGCGTCCATCACGTAAAAACTACTGAACGGATTTTATTGAAACTTTACAATATTATAGTTACTAAACCTGAGATGGTTATAGGCTATATAATATTATAATAATTATAATTATATATTTAAACACCATATTTAATTGAAATTGCATTTTTATAATCTCCGAAGATAAATACCGCCAATTTTTTTTCGTTTTCTACTAAATTCAATATGTGAGTGGTTAAAAATAGGGGTTGAAAATGTGCAAATTTTGATTGACTGGCTTAGTACTGACACATTGTTATTCTGTGACATTTCTTCCGCGGGCGGAACAAACGACCGACATCGACAATAAACAATTCTTCCTCGGGTGACGAAGTCACACGCGGGTACAGCTAGTTTTAAATAAGTATGGAAATTTGACTGCTTCGGTTAGATTTATTGTCATGATTTTCTTACGCCTGGTTTTCCTTGACCCTACCATTGATTCAATGGAACTATTCGGTTCCGCTTCAAGAACTTGATTAGCCATAATTAATTAGCGAAAGTGACGAGGTCGTAGCGAAGCCCTCGTCAGACATTATCGACTCGACACGACAATCCTAGCCTCCCACTACTTCCTACTGTTATAATAAATGCGAAAGTTTCGATGATGAGATGATGTTCTTTCCTCAACTTCGTAAGACTCTGAACCGATTTAGCTGAAATTTGGTATGGTATGGACATAGCTAATGCGCTCGAAAAACACATATCTAGGTTAAAACGTTTTTATCCCGATACCAAGCGGACGAAGCAGGCAACAGGAGTTAGTGTGCCAATCAGAAAATCAATTTCCTTATTTCTTCTCTTTCCCAACCAGTTTTAAATTTGGCAAGCCATCAAGGTTTATTTTCTGCATTAAGTGCATCAGGAATTTTATTACAGTGTGAGTACCTACCTACCTAGAGTAGGCGGTTAGGTAGGAAATAATAATTTACTTTTATACTGAGGCCTCGATAGCAGCGACAAGCGGAGCTAGAGCGACAGTAAGAACGAGCGGAGGAGTTCATACAGTACATTACTGTTTCGCATAGAACATATCATTATTAATAGGTATATTCTATGGTGTTACGTAGGTACGCTGCTCACGCGGTTGTCCAGTGCCACCACAATTGTTCATCGCCACGCTGTCGCCCGTCGTTCCTCCCTTCTTGCCCGGCGCTATTGTAGAGGCTGACCCGTCGTGTCGATTTCTACCAAACAAATTACTACGTAACGTAGTCTACGTACGACGGAGTACATATTCCCCAATTATTGGGTACTTTACCAGTATGTATCCTAAGTTTCCGAAAGCATTCTTATTACAAAAAAATAATTAAAATGTAAATTAAACGTACCATTAGGTAGTTAGTAGTTACTGCATAAATAGCTCAGCTGTGAAACGTCAATAGGTGAGCTAGGTATTTATTTAGGTAGTGCAATGGCAAGTACCGATATCTGTGTGTATGTAGGGTACGCAGCCTTGAATAAAGAATGATGGTAATGTGCAGTCTTTCCACATTCGTGTTGATTATGGCAAGATATTTAACACGAATTCGTAGCGAGTTGTCGAAGTGTGCCATTCTGCAGCCTCGGGCGGGCCACGGCGGATCCTCGACTGACAAGCCCGTTAACTCTTAGGCGTTGTCCTAATAGAACGCGATCACGCGATCGTCGCGCGAGCAAGCGATGCGACCGTCGCGCGAATCCGCGATCAAACGTACAAACGTCAAATAGGCGTCCCAATTGGCATCGCGTCGCGTCGCGCGATCGCGCGATTGCCAATCGGGACGCCTATTTGACGTTAGTACGTTTGATCGCGTGATCGCACGATCGACGTTCGCGCGAACTTGCGATGGTCGCGTCATCGCGTTCTATTAGGACACTGCCTTAAGAAAGTGGACTACTGGTGTTTTACTGATGCATATGCATCTTAACTTAACCTCACGCCAAATAGCTCAAATTATTTCATATAACTAAAACTAAATTCAATTTTGAAAAAGTCTAATTGGATTAACAACGATGAAACGGTATTGTTATTTGTTGCCACGCGAATTCGTTCCCCTCTCGTTGCTTATTAGTGCATTCGAATTATGATGTTTAATTATTAAGTGCTGTAAGCATCAGTGCATGCCTACGATTTTGAAAATAATGTTTTAACAATCTAGACTTACTTTAGTTACTTTTTGATCTTTAATGGTATAGGGTGTAACATTTGGACGCTTCGGTGGGGGATGGGATGTCCGAAGTCTAAAACTATAAGAAATACCTACTCACAAAAATTGGTTTTAAGAAACCATGTCTTGATGTTTAAGAAATTGCAAAAGGTTTTAAAAAAGGTCTAATTAAAAAAAAAGTGGGTATAGGCTTTTTTCCTCCATGGGTAATTTTAATTCTACATTTATGGGATCTTTACAAATAAGTTGTTTATCATAAAACTTGTCCTTACAATTTATTTGAAGAAACAGCCAATAGGAAGATAGATATCTCGGAAGAATTAAGTAAAATCCAAACTCTGATAGATATGCTATACAATTTTAATAATAATCATGCAATAAATAATATGTTTGATAAGAGGTCATCCGGACAGTTTATCGACACACCGCACAGCGTACGATGACCCAGACGGCAATTGCAGAAAAACTAAATTTACTTACCTACTTTTTTATTTTGACATTCTGATAGTAGTCGTTATTATATGCTTGGATGGAAAAATACATATGCACGCACAGATAGGATATTTACTGCTAGAATAGAGTTTTCATGTTATAGGTATACAAATTCATATTATGATAAATCCATATTATAATCTAGGTATATTTAAATCGTCTCTACATATCTAATATTAGGTTATGCGTTTGCTGGACATTCAGTTTGAGAGTTATGACTTTCACACTGAGTAACACGGATGGGTTAACTCTTATTACCACAGAATAGGTACCTAATTATGTATTTAAATATGTATGTAATTTACTTAAAAAAACAGTATATTTAACGATTAGGTAGGTACATCCGTGATTGATTATCTTGAACTCCACACATACTATGCCATAAATTCAAAATCATTCCTGAAGGTAAAGGCACAAGAGGCAGTCAACGGAGCTCCAGTCCGCCGAAAGCGGGAGGCTGCGGAGCTGCGATCAATACTCGCGTCCGAGCCGAGAGCGTCGCGCCCCCACTGCCCTTCACCCAAGTGTCAACGACCCTGGCACCCGCCCCAACCCTCCACTCCACCCCACACCAAGACCCCACATCTCAAACTCGCTCTTCGTGACCCGATTAGTTTGAATTTCCGCTCTCATCGTCGTCTTCGAACAATCTCATCTTCGTCATACACTTGCTTATTCACTTATTTCCAGAATCTCTTATATGTACGTACAATCAATCTCGCTTTCGCTCTTTGTGACCAGATTAGTTTGAATGTCGGCTCTCGTCATCGCCTTCGAGCAATCTCATCTTCGTCATACACTTGCTTATTCACTTTTTACCAGAATCTCTTATAGGAATCTCGCGTGACTCACTGTTTCTTGTTATTTTGATTATCAGATTTCAATGTAATCTTTTCGCACCCTACACCCTAAAACCATGATACCCGAACGAGGCAATCAAAATAAATCTGACTGCGTTATCTCAAGCAAGTCATAACGCATCCACGGTTCTTTCTAGATGTCCTCAAGTAGTACCTATACCTACCTACATTAGCTTAAGTACCTAGTTGGAACATCCGGTGTTCGACGAACGTTGGCATTGGCACAATCTAAAAAACCGGATCGATTCCCTCTTCATTAGTATTCCGAAAGCGCCGGCTGCGCCTGTCCCATTCGTCTTACAATCTGATGTAAAATCACACGAATTGAGCTTATAAACTTAATAATTTTTATTTGAGACGAGTCTTTATTTTATACAAGCATCTCAAACATGTAAGAAAAAACTTTGTAGTAATCAATTAAGCTCTCGAACAAAAGTGTTATTATACCTAATGTACCGAAATTAAATTAGTCTTCTGATCGACGACGTTGTTTATCCCATCTGTTGTCGTGTAAACGCTGCTAGCACTTTGCGGGGAGTCTAGCCAATGAACTTGAATCACAAGACCTCCACTGCGCTGGTATAAATAACACGCTACAAAATTACTCTACGCTTAAAGTTTGCTCTAAGAAGATACGAATAGCTAATCTAGTTTTCGCTAATTGATCCTTCTTACGAGAAGCAAACAGACACAATTAAAAAAACTTCTTATAAAACTCCCCTAATTCTTTACTTAGGTACTATCTTGATCGACAACAGAGTCGACACAGGTTTAAGGTAGAGTCGTTTGTAGAGCAACATTTATTTCTGTTTTTTTACTTGTTCATTGTAAATTTTCCACTAGCGGCGTCGAATGTCGGCAGCGGGCATCTCACGTGCTCAGCTTCCCGACTATTTTGGGCAGCGTGCATGGCATTTGTGCCGCGCGCTGGAAACTCCCACCTAAATACCCTGGTTATTTTAAGATGCCCTACTAACAGAGCCCTCTTACTTCATCAACTAATACGCAAGTCATGCTCGTACAATTTACTCTTATCTGCTGGTAGATCACCGGATGAAAGACGCAGAGCTGGATTAAGACCTAGTGAAGTTTAAATCATAGAGCCCTTTGTTTAACAATAGGTGGAGATACAAACTAACATGTTAATAAGTAATTATGTATTTTTTTCAAAACTCTTGAGTACAACTCGTTTACTTCGAGGATTTTCTCATTAAAAATCAGTTTATAGTAGTCTCATTAATGATAATATGATAATCCTAACTACAAAAAAAAAGCAGGATTGTGTTCGGGATGATTCGGGAGCTCGTTCCCCTGACCCCTCCGAAAGCAGCTAACGCCGTTATCGACCCCGCCCGGCGACTCCGCCGCACCACTCTCGTACACTTGACATTCGCTGTCCCTTCCCTCGCTGCGAGTTCACTACCTTACATAAAGTATAATGTTAACCAACTAGCCTTTGATGCTCAATATTATGGTATAGCTTAGCCGGCTTCATAAAACTTTAAACGAAACTTTTTGTTCACAGGAGAGGACCACCCAGGCCAGAAACAACGCAAAGGATTTTTCAGAAGCCTTTGGAAAAAGTCTCGACACTACTCTTTAGAACACCCGTGAACAAAATGCCTTTCAAAACGGCCTCTAAACCCTTGTCGTCAGCTTTGGCACTTAGGAAGACAATGTAATTATTGGTTACGGATTATTAACTAATTTCAATACAGATTTCTATTTAAATAAGTTGGATTAAGTCCTACAATTTCATATGCGACAAATATTTGATACCTGTGTACCTACATACTTCTTTTTACCTTTTTCACGATTACGAAAAGTAGAATGCCTAAATACCTAGTTTATTTGTAAATAAATAAATTTAAACATTTTCTAATAAAAATGAATTTGAACAATTTATTATTTCCTTGCTTTATTTATGAATCGATTATGGAATATAGCGGTGTTTGATTAATTGACATTTTAATAATAATGAAGCATAATTTCTTTGTAAGCTGAGAGGTATATTATATTTTAATAAATAACAGTAACATTTTTATAAATAGGTGTAGAAATGTAGATAACCATAGAGCGTGCATACATAACTTCATATTATAATTTCCTTCAATGAATGATCCAATTACTTCGGAATATGTACGAAATTCAGTTATTTAAATTAAAGTGTAAGTACATGTGTACCTTAAATAAATAATTTAGATTTTTTTACGCCAACTAGGTCTGTAGAATGCGAAAATCACAATTTTTTATGGCTGCTGTAAATTTAGTTACATGTCCCTAATGACGCATCCTAGTTTTTTTCTATAAACTGAAATTCAAGCGAGGTATATAGAAATGTTGATTTGAAACATTTTACCAATGAATTAATTCGTAAGTGATGATTGGTCCTAGTATTTAAACATAAAGAACCAAATTCACTTGATAGGCTATTGCTGCAAGTTTAACATTTGATACCAATCCTTGTATTCGAGTGTACTTAACTATTACTATGTGTAGAATATCAAATAAAAATAAATTATGTTCATTAGCAATACGTTTGTGTTTATATTATTTACCCACCCTTAGATATGCTACCTACTTTACATATTTTATTAGAATAACGTTTTGCAGAGAAAGGAGAACTACTTTTTACTGGGTTCAGGATTAACAAAGAAAGAAGTTTTATAATACAAATCATTTTATTATTAGATAGACACAGTTCCCATCGCTTATCAGAAACAATGTACAAAGCTAGAGTAGTAATATCAAATATAAACAATATGCACCCTTCGTTTACTGCAAGCCTTGTTTGAGGATACAGGGTAAATTGAGCGCTTCTATTTTCGGCAGCTAAGAGTAAAGTAGAACAGAATGCAAATGTTTATTTATTCACTACACAAGATTACAAATGCGGCATAATTAAAGTAAGTAAGCACATAGCAGAAAAATTTGCAAAGACGGGCGTGTGACCCGCCGCCTCTCACTGATCTATCGAATATTACTCACACGATGGTTCCAGTGGGACTAGAGATTTTCAATTAAAATTGTAATACTTGGGTTACAGTGTCTTTCATTTCGTAACAAGCCCTTACACAAATGCTTATTTCATAATTTATATATACTCGTATGCTGTATAATGTTGTTACAGTAATTTCATTACGTGGATATCATACCGTCTGATCAAGCACCTGTATGCGGCAGACAACTGTCTCAGGTGGTCTAGTGACAGCACATGGATTTCATGATAACGCGAGGTGCTTATACCACATAATAATATTTTAGACACAAGATGCTTGAAAAGAAACCTAAAAAAATCTCTATACATATCGCTTAAAGACCCGCAAGCAAAGCTAATAATGCTTTACTATGCCGGCCGGTAAAAGCAAATTTTAAAATACAATTTCAAACCAATACAGCAACAATTACTTCGTGGAAGCGGTGAGCGTTAAAAAAGTCCAGAATCCGCAAAGTAATTGTATCTGCATGAAGTTGCTAAACGCCTCAGACACTGACGACGCCATAATTTATCAAATATCAAAACAAATGAACGGTCCTTATCACTTCATAGAATATACAAAATGCAGTTACTTATTTCCCTGTGGAAAAAATATTATCTTATAGTATTCTTAGATCACGGCGCGCTTCGATCTGAAAGCAAAGAAATGTATTTCTTTGAGGGTGTTCTAGTGAATATGAGGTGATAAATAAGGCGCTGTCCTAATAGAACGCGATCACGCGATCGTCGCGCGAGCAAGCGATGCGACCGTCGCGCGAGCAAGCGATCAAACGTACTAACGTCAAATAGGCGTCCCGATTAGCAATCGCGCGATCGCGCGACGCGACGCGATGCCAATTGGGACGCCTATTTGACGTAAGTACGTTTGATCGCGTGATCGCGCGATCGACGTTCGCGCGAACTTGCGATGGTCGCGTCATCGCGTTCTATTAGGACACTGCCTAAGCGTTCCGATTCTTCAAGACATGATACACATAATTTTAACAGGTTTGGAAATAAGTAACATTTGTGAGTAATTTTTCTGGATTGTGATTCGTTCAAATCTTGAGTTTCGTAAATTGATTGATCGAAATTTTAAACTTACAATATTGTAAGAACTCACCTCTAATAACCACAGGTAATTAAATAGTCTCCTAACTTCTCCACTACGGATGCGGCTTGCTGGGGTTGGATGGGTTCTTCGTACAGAGAAATTACGACGGCTGTAACAAAACATTCCTATGAAACAAACTCCCGTTTTGCTACTTACTTTAATTTTTAGTAATACATTTTTTTGCAAAGAATGATCCTTATCAGCAACATAGTCCATTGGTTCAATAATACAGGGCGTCTTTTTTTTTAATCATTCGTGTCGATTTCCGTCCAAACAAAATATAAAAAAAAAAACTAAATATGCAGTTAATGTTTTCTCATAAATCGAGGGCATGACTCCTTTCACGACTTTTCTCTAACTCTAGTTGTTTCAGACTTGGCCATCTGTGACCTTCTCAAAAAACCACCTGTATATAACATAGGTCTGCTTAGATGTTTGGTGATGAGCAAGAGTGTATTCAGAGTTATTTTGTTTGTGGATGTGTTAACATAGGAAGAACTGATTCAGGTGACGATGTGCCTTACCTTGCTGTGTCTTCATGCAGTGCACGCCGACCTTGCCGAGTTTTGAGCGTATGATGCGGTCTGTGCCACTGAGGTAGATGTACCGCGTGCCTGCTATCGTCACGCCGTTGCTCGTTAACAGTGTTTCATTCTCGAAACCAGCCACTATCTTTACAACTTCATCTTTTGATATCTGTTGGCAAATGAAACAGCATTCAGTACAAGATAGCTGTTTCTAAACTATTAATTGTAGTTACCTGTATCTTAAAACTGTTAAAGATACAGGCCAGGTATAAGACTCCATTTAGATAAAATAAAAAAAAGGTAGGCATTAAAATTAAAACAAGATGTACCTATCTATAGTAAAGAGTGATGAGTGAAATAAGTAGAGAGAGTGATGAGTGATCACAAGTAGAGTGTTCACATCTAGGTCCTTAGGTAAGTAACTTATTCTCGCATGAGATTTTGTTCAAAAGTGTGTATGTTTTATTCTGAAGCAGTATATCAAAAGGATTTTAGTAGTGAACCCAATGGCTGTTAGTGGTGGTGCTGGTGGTGGGTGGACAGACAAAACTTCGTAAAGTAGTTTCTACGTGTTGCTTACGACCTACACTTTGTCCTTCGGCCACACAGCCAAATCAATGGAGTTGCATAATTTTTTTTGTCTATATATTTATCTGTCTTTTTGTCTACAAATCAGTCTATTTAACCATGCTCATAAACTTTTATATTTTTAATATAAGTTAAGTAGGATGGTTATGATTTTAGCAGTAATGGTAGTGTAGAATGTCAAGTTACCCGAAACCTTGTATGTGGTTCTACGCTATGTGTTATTATTACTTGAAGGCAATCGTCGCAGGCGCGCGGCAATGGTTTTGGTTTAATCAGCTGAGAGGTAAATGCCCTGTTAACCTTAGATGCCTGCTACAAGAATTAAAAAAAATATATTTTGATAACAACAAGTAAAAGTGCCTTGTTTTGTTCGTTTAAATAAGTCATACAATAAAACATACTATCAAACTAATAATAAAAAGGCTAAACCTTTGGAAGAGGTAGGAATAAAACAAGGATGGATGGATAAATACATAGACAGATAAAACAACATGTTTGTAACTCTTTGAAGCTAAACCTACTGAATCTGGCTGAAATTTGGTATCATTTAAGAACTGCTAAAGGACAGCCTACTTTTTATGCCAATAAAATGCAGATGCAGCCGCATCGAGGTCATGGACAATGCTAGATCCTATATTTATAGCTATACCGAATGGACTTATCTGGTAGAAGAACCAACCAAAATACCAACTTTATCATTAAAACAATCAATCAATAAACATTGTTTGTTTAGAATTGGAATTTAAAATATAGGATAACTACAGTTAAGCCACTTTTAACAGACTTTAAAATAATATTTTTTAGGTATCAATCATCTTTTTAAGCAAATTTATAGTACCTAATAAAATAAACAAGTCATTTACAAAATTTTCACAAAATGAAAAGCAGGTGAATTTTTCAACTGGGTTTGGGTGGCCAAATCATAAATTATGGGAAATATCAGAAAAAAACTCAAAGGAGGCTGATTTCAATGAAAAATAAAACAATACTCTAATTACCATAGCTGATATTCAAACCAGCTGATTATGAAAAAAAAAACACTATTATTGTGTTATCTATCATAGAGTGAAGTGGAAGTTAAGTCTAATGGAAAACTGAAGGGTCCAGCAGTGTAGAAAATAATCAAGGTTTTAAAAAACTCTACAAAAGCTGACTTCAATTGGACTGTTCCATACAGATAACAGAGTGACAGTAAACACCACTGAATAGTAACAGGGAAGCAAAACACGCAATTTCGTTAACTTTGATGACATTTTTTTTTTACAAGAGGAATGAATACATTGTCAATGGAAGAGAAGACAAAAGTATGCAGTTTTAGTTCTCATCGTAATGTGCCCCGAGGATCATTTAAGCATATTTCAATATTCCCCATACTTTACGATTTGGCCATCCAAGCTCAGTAAAAATATTCACCTGTATAAGTATCCATACAGACCATCAGAAATTTGATAGTTCTACACAAACCAAACACAGGTTTTCAAACAAATCATCTCGTGTCAATTCTGTCCTGTAAATGAGATTGAGTAAAGATTGTTTCTTCTATCTATACCTTCTCAAGAGGACTTTGACTCCAAGGGGTTGTAACCCTTTAATGAGAATCACTGGCTTTTATAATGAGAATCACTGGCTTTTAGATCTTTATCAATAGTAATAACGAGGGGGTTTGGTGTTTTGACTTTAGCCTGCCCAGCCCAGAATGAGCAAAAAATATATGTAAAAAAAAACATTTTCAGATGGCATTTGGCAGCGACTAAAACTCAACTTTGTTTACATTAAAAAGCCTGAAATAAAACATTAGGTAGACGAGTAACTTGAAAAATTAGTGCTAACATTGAAATTCCTAAATCCTCCAAAAACATAATGAAATAATGTTTTCGGAATTTGTTATCTTCGTTATTCGTGCTCACCTTGCACGTACAAATACATTGAAACACGAATTGACATCACAGCGGCTTTGGGACCTTAGGTTCTTTGCCCTCCCAAAATTTTGCCGGCCGGCATATTTTACCCAACCATTCATATTACACTAATAGCGTAGTAT
The DNA here is from genome assembly GCA_932526365.1 of Lobophora halterata. Taxonomy (NCBI): domain Eukaryota; kingdom Metazoa; phylum Arthropoda; class Insecta; order Lepidoptera; family Geometridae; genus Lobophora; species Lobophora halterata. Next base: position 7,992,978 of record OW052001.1, on the reverse strand, counting down.
GGTAGTGCTTTCAATAGTCAATGGAAATTCTATCTGAATTAGTCAAATATCAAATCCAAGATTGGTGAATCCCGAAATTCTGATTCGAATTGGTTTGGTTACCACCGCATGTCGCCATCTTGTCAAACTTGCCGGAATAAGAATTCGTCATCCACGGAGCCTTCTCTAGCACATTCGTCACAATAGTTTTTCAACACAGAATCACTTTTAGAAAAATGTTTTAGTCACACTGTCCACGTAGAACAAGAACTGAGAAACTTACTTCGAAGCCTTCCGACTTGGCCCAGACATTTCCATCGTGACCGGCAATCGCAGCTTTTGTCACACATCTGGATGCCATTAACTGTTTGTCGACATAATCCTGCCAGCTCATTTTGATAGAGTTCAACTAAAAATAAAACTACACTTGAATATCACAATCTCTCCTTCACAGCGAGCAAACGCTCCACACGAACAAAAAGCACTGGCGTTTCAAAATGGCAGCGTAATCATAGACACTACCGGAAGTGAGTTTTGACAAAGACTTGTCGATGGTTCATAACAAAGACAATAATCTAGAATATATCAGCATTCTCGATAGCTCTATGAAAATGGTTATCTATTCAATAGCGAACATAAAAGCCGTGTCGGTCGGAAAACTTCGTCTGACTACATCAGAGGTTCCCAAACTTTTCTATAGACTCTATTATATAGTGGTCTATTTTTCTATAGACCACTTTCAAAATTTAGCTGGCTTAGCTGCACCGGAGCAGCTACATTTCTACCATATTCCCAAAACTCTACAAAATTTGAAGATAAGATCTTATGGAAATTTGCGTTGCGGCTTAATTGCAACCACGAATTAACAGGTTTCGAAAAAAAGTAGAGTTGGCCAATCAAAAAAGTGATTTCATCCAACTTACCTTTTTTATATCTACTCACAGCGCAAGAAACCTATCAATTCTCACTTATTTTAATGAGAAAACTCCCCATGCAGAGTGTTAAAAAGAAAAAGAAAAATAGTAAATATCGGGTGGTGTAAATGAGGTCAGCAATTCAGCTTTTTCTTCTTTAACAATCAATTACTGTTGCTTGACAAAGGAGGTTAGGTGTGAGTGTAGCCAACCTCTTTAGCGAAATGGCGGCGGCTAACACTATGTTTAGTATATGGTTCATGAGATGAGAGATGGCGCGGTTGTAATTGCTGTGTATTGTTTGGATTATTGATGATTATGTGATGTAATGGTGCTCATCTCCCGGATCCAGTCATGTAACTAGTTTTCTAGTTGATGTTATTGATAATATTATGTGCAGTTGAAGTGAATAAAACATGACAATAAGTGATTGCAAATTAACTTTCTTGGTGTTGCTACGGAGTCCGGCCCTGATAACTATTATTGGAGCTGTTCTGGTGGAGATATAGAGGAAACTACAGCTATCTACCAGAATATATTGAGAACTTCCATTTTAAACTTTTTGTATTAGATTAGCGTATGTTTAAGTTTATAAATGCCTAGTTATGTTTTATAATAATTTATTTTCTTAGGTTGCATTCATTAAATTTTGTAATTAGGTATTAAGTATACTATTAATTATTATTACATTGTAGGTAATATGATAACAGTCGTAATATAATGAAAATGACAGCGGCACTTTGTTAGTCTCAACACCACGACGCGACGGTTGTACTGAATATGGAATATCCGAGTTTTTACAAGTAACAGTCTACATTAATAGGTGAAGTCAAGCCAACATTTTGGTTCTTCACTATTGAAATCAGATACATTTTCCTTACGAGTTGTGAACCCCCATTTTTTGTCACGCTAACGTAGACCCACGTCGAGGCTCCCATGGACCCTCGGGGGTCCACCTGAACCACTTTGGGAATCAATAATGAAAATATTGATGTAGTCCACATCAATATTTAGTAGGTATTTGTGCAGTATGTCCAGTCCACTCCAATCGTAGAAATTAAAATCAGACAAATAGTACGAGAGCCCACGATTAAAACCATGTAGGTATCATATAATAAAAAATACCAAGTCAAATTATATAATTCTGAACCGACTTACTCAGGGTATTAATAACGGGTAAAAGTAAAACCGACGTTTTATTGATCCGACCTGTATCATAGCAATGCTGGGGTTATAAAAAACTTTTTAAGAAATTTTCTGTCCTACTCCCAAAACGAAAAGAACGTTCTGGAGTCGCCTGGCAATCGCCTCAGCGCCTAAAAAAATAAACCCAAACTGGGTTGATTTTTTAGTAGAACAAAACTATTGTTACAGTCGGAAGCCAACCTTATGACTTTGTCTGTAGTAGACTGACAACAAACATGTAAGACTATGAATAGAAACTCAGTAAGTGCAACTCGCTAAATCACTGTGACGCATTTCCGTCGATTTACGTCCTAATAAATTGTAATTACACATTTTATTATTTTTATGCATGTATAATTACATCAAATAAAACAGTAAATTAATAAAAAATAAAACAACTTTTTTAGCGTTTCAACTTTTCGCTTCAAATCCCAAGTCAAGAAGCTAATAAAAAAAGCTTTTCCTAACATAACTTGACCTTGCTAGTTCTTTTCCGTTCAGCTACCGCGATTGGAAGATGTCCTATTCACCAGAAAGAAGGTATGTTCAGCTCTTACGCTAATTTTATCATGTTTTAGTGAAAGATGCTGTAAAGTAGATCACAAAAAATTGCCGAATAACAAGTAGTACAGTTCTCCCACTGTTATTTTCATAGATATCCCGTGAAAATATTTCTTTCTCCCTGTAGCCGATTGCCAACATGGCGCTGGTAGGAGTTCAATAATTCAAGATCCTTGCGGCACGTGTTTTTTTTTGTATAAATTACTCTATATCCGTAATAAACTACTGTTCCTACCCAAACTGAAAGGATGCACTAGTATAACGCCTCAAATTCATGATCGTGATTTGTAAAGTCAGAAAATGGAACAAAATGGCATTTTGACATCTGCAAGAACCTTGCAATTTTTAGCAATTATTGCCAATTCATTTTGCAAAGTAATATCCATACTATCATGTAGGGAAAACCTTACAAATCTGATTATAAACATTATTTCAGACAAGAGGATTGGCCAGAGGATAAAAATGGGCCGCCAAAAGAACAACCTAACTACGATGGGCCCCCGGGCATGGAGCCCGAAGGTGCCTTGGATACCAATTGGCATCAAGTCGTGGAAAGCTTTGATGATATGAATTTGAAGGAAGAATTGCTGAGAGGAATTTATGCTTATGGTTTCGAAAAGCCATCGGCGATCCAGCAACGCGCGATCATGCCTTGCATCCAAGGCCGTGACGTGATCGCCCAGGCGCAGTCTGGAACCGGCAAGACTGCCACCTTCTCCATTTCAATCTTGCAGCAGATTGATACTACTGTCCGTGAATGCCAAGCTCTTATTCTGGCCCCTACCAGAGAGCTGGCCCAACAGATTCAGAAGGTAAATGCAAGCTGTGTAAATACTATATGTGTGTGATTAATGCTTCGGTTTTTTGTAACTGTGTGGAAATAATTTTAGGTGGTTATTGCTCTTGGTGATCACTTGAATGCTAAATGTCATGCCTGCATCGGTGGCACCAATGTTCGTGAGGATATCCGCCAGCTGGAGAGTGGATCCAATGTGGTGGTGGGCACTCCTGGACGTGTGTATGACATGATCACTCGCCGTGCTCTGAGAGCCAACACTATCAAGTTGTTTGTTCTTGATGAGGCTGATGAGATGTTGTCTAGAGGGTAAGACATTGATATTCAATTATTATTATTTTTTGAACTCTTCAAAACAGGTCAGTGACATTGTTTTACCTGTGTCAATTAAAGATAAGCATTTTATTCAGCACCCTAGTTGATCACTCATCAATTTTTTTTTTTCAAAAATTTTAATCTGTTTACTATCAGAGTGTTGCAAATGAGGCACTAAGAAAGAAGATAAGACTTAATTTTCATTATTATCATTAGGCTGTGCACACATGCCTCGCTCACATGTGAATGCCAGACAAATAACCTTAACATACTGTCACCCACCTATTATCATTTTGACCTCTTGCTTAGCTTGGTTTGACCTTAGAGGTCAATGCCCTGACCTGAAGTTACTCACGACGCTCCCCCTTCTCTGATAGTACCATAAAAAGTAGGTGTTAATAAGGATGCAAAGTTTTTGTTGAAAATTTTCATTCTAAACCAGTTTACTAATATGTTTACAGATTTAAAGATCAAATCCATGATGTATTCAAGATGCTGTCAGCTGATGTGCAAGTTATTTTGCTCTCTGCTACAATGCCCGATGATGTGTTGGAAGTATCTCGTTGCTTCATGAGAGACCCTGTGCGAATTCTTGTGCAGAAGGAGGAAGTAAGTTAATGCTGTCTGACTAACAAAAATTATCTGTGCTTTCCTTAACAATTGGAGACTCAATAATTTGGCAAATGATATGTGTAACTTAAATGTGGTTGGCCTTGCTGTAGACTTAGAGAGGAATGTTGTACTATGTGGTATTTTTGTTTAAGCACTCTCAAAACATATAAAGTATGTCATAAAATCTATACCTTTTATGTTTCCTTTCTCCCTGGAGACTTTCTCGTAACCATTTTATTGTCAATACTTATGATGCTTTATGTGTGTTTCAGCTTACCCTGGAAGGTATCAAACAGTTCTACATTTCCATTGAACTTGAGGAGTGGAAGTTGGAGACCCTGTGTGACTTGTACGACACCCTGTCCATTGCTCAGGCTGTGATCTTCTGTAACACCCGTCGCAAGGTACTTCTACTTATTATTTTACTTACCTCAACAATACCTTAAATGATTACTGTATGGTAGTAGTTATAAATAGCCGCCATGGCTATATTAGTGCTCTGTAAAAGGTGCTCTACATCACTCATGCCTTAATAGGTTTTGTGATTAATGTTTGTATCTTTAATACAAAGAATCCTAGTGCAGAGATGTATGAGTGTCTTGGAAACTACTAAGATTTGGTGGCTTAAATGCTGATGCTCGTTATAAAAGAATTAAAGATATTTACAAACAGAACTAAGAGAGATGAAATTATACTTCTCGCTTTAGTACAAAAAAATACCTATTTAACTAAAGTATTACACATAATGTTGCAATAACCTGTTAAATTTTACCATCTAAGACAGTCGTCACACACATGGCCTCCAATGCCAATTTGGTACTTTTTAATTTCCATCCAATAGTACCATTTCTTAGTCAAGTTAGCATGAATTTTGGTTTTCATATCTAGTGTAACTTTATTGATTTGATAAGTTGAATTATTATACTATAATGATGAGTCGTCATCATCATAACATGAATATGTTTCAGTGATGATTGTGTTGTTTGATCTTATAGCTTGCACTTTTATTATGGATTCATGACTTAATAATACCTTATTTCTGGTTTACGCATGATATTGGATACCTAGTTTGTTTTGACGACACTCAAACCAAACTGTTTGTGATTTGTTTCTTTTACGTACGTTTCGATATCTCTCCTAATTGTGTACCATTTTGGCAAATGTTAGGGCGCCTTTAAATTAGAGACGTGAGGAAGCGCCACTGTGGCGACACTGACCGCGCTTCTACTAGTTTTCATACAACATCTAGACGCGCCACTTACGATAGTGGCACTGCACCTGCGAGTCTAGATATTGCATGAAAATCAGTAAAAGCGCGCCACAGTGGCGCTTCCTCACACCTGTAATCTGAAGGCGCCCTATGGTCAATAATTTGTCAACTAACTTGGACCTTTGATAGCACATTAAAGTTGTGATCACAGTGAGATCATGGCTAAAGCAATAATAGCTGTCTAATTGCCTTACCTATCAATAGCCAACTGATATTGATGCTGGAGTGCAATGCTAGGGTGGATGGAAGTCAGTTTGTAAGGACAGTGTCATAGGACAACCTTCTAGCAATAGTATGGCGATGGTAAAATAACTATATTAGCAGTTGGGATTTTCGTTCTAGAAACTTAGCTTATTATAGTGCCAGTGCCATTCTTGAGAATAATAGACTACTTTCATATTTTTTATATCTGACAGCCCTTATAAGTTTACAAAGTATAATTAAGTTGAAATAATAAATAGTCGTAACTAACACAATTAAAATATCTTGAGAGAGGACACTCACTAAAGGTGCGAATCATGTCAGGAAACAGCAAACCTAGGAAGAACACTTTACCCAACTGCATTACCATAGACTAGAATAAGTTAACACAGACTAATTAGTGCCCTCTCAGTGAACTCTTTCCAAATTACATACACATCAGCTTTAGGCTGCCTGTGTATTTTAATAAATAATAACAATGACACATTCAAAGATTTAAAAAAAATCAATAACATTTTATTTGACATTTATTATTTTAGTAGGTAATAAGTATAAGCCATTTTTCCAGTTCTCATCCTCGGAGATATTTGTAAAAGTATAAATACAAACGTTTGGTGCAGGTGGACTGGCTGACCGAGTCGATGCACGAGCGCGACTTCACCGTGTCTGCCATGCACGGCGACATGGACCAGCGCGAACGCGAGGTCATCATGCGCCAGTTCCGCACGGGCTCGTCCCGCGTGCTCATCACCACCGACCTGCTCGCGCGCGGCATCGACGTGCAGCAAGTGTCCTGCGTCATCAACTACGATCTGCCTACCAACCGCGAGAACTACATCCACAGGTATTCTATCATTCAAAGAAATAAACTTCAAAGGCATTGTCCTAATAGAACGCGATCACGCGACGTCAAATAGGCGTCCCAATTAAAAATAGGGTAGTATTAGTATAGGGTTAGTATGTTTGATCGCGGATTCGCGCGAACTTGCGATGGTCGCGTCATCGCGTTCTATTAGGACAATGCCAAAAAGGGTGGAGTTGGGCTAGTAATACTACCAATAAGAGTTGAGTCCGATTGTGGAGTCTATTTACTTTTTGACAACATTGATTGCATGGCAGCTAGTGTGACGGACTGCCACGTCAGTATCGCGGGTTCGATTCCCGCTTCAGGACAAACATTTCTGAATGAAAATTGGAATTTGTATCTACCAAGGCAAGCACGTTAAATTGTCGATACCGGCTTTAACAATTTGATACACTTAATGCTTACGTGGCCAGATGATGATTTCAACACTTTTCGGATACATTTCTTAGTATATCACACTTCATACGATAAATATTTTTTGTACAAAAGTTTGTGTGTGATGTGTGACCATGTCAAACCTACTAAAATGATTGGGCTGAAACTTTGTAAAAACATAAAGGTAGTTGCGCAGTAGTGATTTACGATTCAGATTAGCCACTGCGCATTTCTTGCGGCTAACTTCGGAAACACTCATTCGGTGCGCGTGCTCTATGCAAAAATATTGAACCAATAGGTCTAAAACTTGATGATGCTGATGACACGCACAACTCCAATCTGTTTTTTCTTTACTCATTCAACTCCTCGACACATCTTTCCTTACCTGTTTTTGACCATTTCTTTTTGTTCTATTTCAGAATTGGCCGAGGTGGACGATTCGGTCGTAAAGGAATCGCTATTAACTTTGTTACTGAAGCTGATAAGAGAGCACTCAAGGATATTGAGGACTTCTACCATACAAGTATTTCGGAAATGCCCAGTGATGTGGCTAACCTCATCTAAGGCCTGCGTTTTCCCGGTTTATACTTTGTGTCCTGCGTTCTATTGCGATATTTATAAGGTGTGTTTAGGAGGAACCTCCTGATTACCACTGTGCTGATTCTTTTGTTATTGGAACTCATTTCTCTTGGACCGATATTTGTTTTAATCTAATGAATGTTTACATTATACTATAATAGACGTATCAATATAAGTTTAATATCTATAGTTAGGAGTAAGACCGGCTCGGCCGGATGGCCCCCGTTCCGCGCAGGCTCCTGTGCCGACTGCACAGGGGCCTCATCGGGCACTGGAGAGGCTATTTCAATCACAAAACCGCTAGAAGAAAAACAATGAATTGTGTCACTCACTTTCCAGTCCACCTGTACATATGGTAACTGTTTTTGTAATACGGTAAATAAATATAATTAAATATCCTAATTGTATTGTTATTGATTTTGAATTCATAAGTTGTGGCACTCCACTCCCGATCGGAACCTTAATTTGTCCAAATAACTGTAATTGAATTATATAAACATTTTGTTTTGCAGAAGACCTACTACTGAGCCTGTGAAACGCACTATGGACACAACTATGTGGAAATAATAAATCAAAATTTCCCAAAATTTTCATTACTTTCTTTTGACAGGTCCTATTCCTGTATTCCCATAAACTTTGCTTTTGCATTTTTACATTAATTTTTAAAGATTGTTTTCTACATGGTTTTAATGTTCATTTTGATTTATTTATATTTTTGGAATAAATTTTGTTTGAAATAATTAAATGACTTTTGTCATACATAACTGAATAATTAAGGTTCCTATTGTAACATGACAACTAGGAACTAAATTAATTAGGTGCTTACTCTTAAAATCTTGCTCTTGTACAATGAGCTTGATATTCCATACAATTTCAACTTTAGTATTATTAGCGTAAGTAAGATAGATATAATTTGAGACACTGCGACGCACCAAATGGGACGGTGACAGTATCTCACGTCTTTATCGCATTTCTGCTTCTTTGGCTTTCAAAACAAAGCTTTCATTATTTTCATTATTGTATGTATTTTTAAATTTCGTAGGATCAAAATTTTCAAAATGCTGTGAATCGGTTTAGTAACAGTAATTATAATAAAGTAAATGATCATAAGTAATGTTAAACATATTCATCTAATAAATAACTTAATAAATTAATATCACATCAGTGGTAATATTCATTTTCACTAACATTCAATCAATACTATTTTACATCATAAAAATGCAAAAAGAAGAACCATCAGTAGCACAGACACGGGAAAGATTATGTACACTGTAACTCGTGGATGACAAACTGATATTAGAATTGATACGTCATCTTCTTCATTCTGTAAGCCATCTTTGGTGGGCACTTCTACGATGACGAGCTCATCGCTCAGGAAGCCCACATCAAATTCACATTTAGTCTGATTCACGCACATTTTAGAAAGGGAATTATTTACATACTGAAATGTTGGCTTGTAAATGTCAAATATAGCATGAATATCATTTGTTACAAAATCATTGTCACTGTAAAATATGTAATAATAGTAGCCATCAACGAGAACTTCATGCACCACCTTCAGTGTTGTAGTTTTCTCTAAATAATTGGTACTGCTACACTGGCTAGAGTGGGGAAAGTAATCGTTCATCAGTATATTTTCATGATAACATTCGTGTAAGCTGTTCTCAAAGCTGGATACTGAAGTGTTATTTTCATTAGCGACGTCGATCGCGTTACCTTCGTGATGAACTCCAGTATCCAATACTGTATTGGGATTATGTAGTATTGTACTTGTATCTCTTTTTTGTCTGTCTTTATTCGAAGTTTCTTCAACAATATCTTCCTTTAGATTAGATTTAATGGTCGAAGTGCTATTTCGCTTTTTAGGATTTTCTAAAGTGACTAAAACACTGCCTTGGTTTTCAAAGAGTGGATGGGCGGCTTTATAATTTTCGCCTTCTAAAATTCCACATGTATCTAGAATTCTTTCGCCTTTCACGACTAGAATCTTTGAACCCTCATACCGAGAGCACGCTTTTAGCTCCACAGTAGCACCCTTCAGTAGGTAAAACCCCCAGTACTCAAGCGTGTCATCGGGAAGTGACATCGATTTCTTTAATCTGATGTGTTTTCTCTGACCTGATATTTCAGGTACACCTTTCATTTGAAAAGCATTAAATGTTGTGTTCATCCTCAAAGAGTGTTTCTGGCAAAACAAAGATGACTGTCCTTTATGAATCTGTATTACGTCGGAATCTGATATCTTGTACATAACATCCGCGTATCTTATATTTCTCAAATAAAGTGGAACAGTTATTAATATTGTCGGTAAGATTGTAGTCAATGTACAAAATATTATAACTCTTCGAGAACCGTGCATGCTATTCTTTGCTGAAACAAAAAAATAAAAACTGGAACATAAGTAGGTACCTGAGGTATATACTATGTACGCTGCTTCGCTCTTTTAGAGAACCAAGTGTTCACATCACACACGTTAGGCACAGTACAAATCACCAAAAAATGCGAACATCTTACTGGGACTTATTTTAAAATGGTAAGTCTATCTTTAAATACCTATGTACCTACCTACTTACAAGACAACCCTGATCTACACAAAAAAAAAAAAGAATTAAAGAGTTAAATTATAATTATATGTACTTATCAACTCATAAAGTTGTCCTGACCGACCGACAGACAACGTACAGTCAAATCACTGAACGTAGAGACTTGAAACTTGAAGTACCTATGTGTTCTTCAAGAGCTGAAAGTGGGTACTAAGAAAGGAATTTTAAAAAACCGTTCCGAAGTCCCGGGCGTCAGCTGACATCATTGGGGCCACAGAAATGGAGATCGCGAAAAACCGATTTCGATGACCTTTGACCTTGGCTAACATTCTTTGCAGATGTGGGATCGAATGGGGCCTTTTCACAGTCCATTTACAATGGTGTTCCCAACGTTCGTACCAATTTTCAGCTATATTATTATAGGTACATTAACCTAACTGTATGTTTAGCTAAACACAACACCGATTAATCAACTATCTAGTATCTACTCTGAGAACTAACTTCTACTTTGTTGCGTATGGTTAGATCAAATATTGTACATAAGTACTTAGGTAACTTGCTAGAGTTGCTAGTAACGTAAAGTAGGTAACTAACATTCACATGTCACTCACCATCTTCCTTGGTCGGGACGTTAGAATATTGATAATTTGTGTTATAGTACGACGTGCTTGCTGATCGTTGGAACTCTCGAGGCATTATAAGATTGTAAGTAGGAAGGTACCTAGTAATTAGAAAAAGAAAAGTTATAAATAAAAATCACACGCTATAAAAATACTTGCTGCCACCCACACTTGTTTGTATAGACTACAACAGACTCGACGAAAGCGAGATAAGTAATAAACTCATGTATGCTTATCACATTATCAGTAATGTGGATATATATGAATCCATCACTATCCGTCAGACGTAACGCACCCACGTACATATACGTATGTAGGTACTTAGGTACCTACCTACGTTTATCTAATCAAAATCTTGGTAGGTAAAAATTACCTATAATTTTGGCCACCATAAAAAAAGTCTTAAAAGATACTATAGATAAATTGATCGGTTACAATATTCGGATTCTTATATTATTATTATATTTCTTCTATTCGGATAGAATATTCCTTGAAGATTGTAACGCAAATCAGGAGGATGTCCCAAATGCAACATTTTATAAACAATAATAACTAAATGAGAAATGTGGTAGACTCGTGGAGCTACATGTAGTAGACCGTATCAAAAAATCGTGATCATCAATGATCCAGAGGTCTATTGACATGATACGAGTTTTGTAAATTCGTGGTAACCCTTGATATTGAGGCTAGATACCCAAGGGTGGTACTTGTAGCCCCTGGTTTCGAGGCTAGGGCAAAGAATAAAACAGTTCGAGGCCCTTCCTCGACGCACCCCATAATAGATTTCGGTAGAATTAATTAAGAAAAAAATATATTTATAAATACCTATATTATTATTTATTATTATTATTATAATCTATATATCTCATCTCATTAATTATTTATAAACTTTGTGCGGCGCGGTGGGGCGTGCCGAAAATATTGTGTCGCGTGCCATCATAAACACGCGACGCGTACTATTGGTTCGCAAATATCTGGCCCAGTTTTTCAACCTTACTTATCTGTGCCTTATCGATGGAGTTTGACAGTTCACTTCAATCTCTCTTCCTTCTTAGTCTGAGTTTGGCGCCATCACCATCAAGGCTTATTCCCGAAATCCCCACTACTAGCTGCATTGAGGATTTCTGGGATATTTTTTCCCGAAATCCCATAGACTTAGGACCACGAAATCCTCACTCACACCACCATCTCACAAAGGCAATGGTAGTATAAATAGAACGCGCCATCGACAACACTAGCGCGCGCATTGATCGACCGTCCCGCGCCACCGCGGGCGCGGGCAATTTGGGAGAAACTATTTGGGAGTTGGAAGCCCGAATCTTTTGAGTTTGTTATTCTACTTTACAACAAATGTAGTGACTTTTTATCTTAAACTATATCTTTGTCTTTAGACAGAGTACTACATTATTTCATATTAGATTGCAGTGTTTAAGCGCAACTTTACATATTAGTGTCTTAACTTTATGGTGTAAATCATTAGAGTTCTTCAACACAACCGATAAAAAATGACTGACTCCAGAAACGTCCAGAACGGACCGTATAATTTGGCTTACTCTAACGTTACCGATGGACAAATTGAATTATACAACATAAAGTGGTCCTTTCCAAACTTCATAAAATTAATGGAAAATAAAACAATTCGTGAATTTCGTACCCTCCGTGAAGAAATAAACTCTAAATTTCAACTGAAAATGTTGTTGGTGGGAAGAAATAAAGACTTGATTGAAATATTTTATTTATCACCAACATCAGTTTTTTTGAAATCCGATTTGAGTGTTATTCATAAACGCTGGGACGAACGATCAATTAATATCATAGAATATCGAACAATACCAGCAAACAAATGGCAATACCTGGCTACGTTATACAAGAGGGATATGGACAGCTATGAAGGTCGTGAAGCATTCCTACTAAACGACGGCAGCCTGAAGCTTTCGCTCAAATTAATGGTCTGTCAAGATGTTAAAGTAAACCAACACAATATACCAGCAGCTCGACTCAGTGACGATTTTGGAAAACTTCTAAGTGATGGCAACTATTCTGATGCCACGATGAAATCAATCGAGGGTGATGAATATCGAGTACATAAACCTGTACTAGCTATTCGTAGTGAAGTATTAAAGGCTCATTTTGAGCATGAAACGAAGGAAAGCATCACAAATATTATAGAGACACAGTTAGAATCTGAAGTCCTACTTGAAGTACTGAACTTTATATACACCGACAAATCTCCAAGAATTGATGAAATTCCAGATAAGTTATTAGCTGCTGCAGATTATTATCAATTGAGTAGATTAAAAAGTCTTTGTGAAGAAGCTTTACACAATAGATTGACAGTCGAAAATGCCATTGAAACTCTGAGATTAGCTGATATTCACTCTGCCGATTCCTTGAAGCAATCTACTTTAGAGTTTATGAAAGATGGACAGGCTATGATGATTACAAATACTCAAGGTTGGAAAAATGTTCAGTCTATTGAGTTGGTAAAGAAAATCTATGAATTTATGATGACTGATGAAACTCAAGCCAACATAATTTGTTGAATCGATCGTATAATAATATCGATCGAACGATGAATATTATTATTTTTAGCCACAAGCATAGCATAACTTTATTGGCTTCCGAAAAACTATTCACCCGGAAGGATGACCAAGCAAGAAGAAGATGGAATGATAACTTAATGCAAATAGCAAATGTCAATTAGTCTAGGTGATATAAATAAATTATATACAAAAAAATAAATAAAAAGTTTCTCTAAATAGGGAAAAATATGGCTTATTATCATTTAAAATAATTTACCACCCAATGCTTTGGCAAAAATTAGACGAACTTGTTTTCCTCGTACCTATGTAGGTATTTACTTTCTTTGTTAGCTTCATTTATAAACTATTATCATATTGTGTTGTGCAAAGTGGTTAAATAAAAGAGCTGGCTGGATATTAAGTTTTATTTATTTATATAGCTCATTGTTTTTTTTTCAGCCTTTGTTTTTTCCATGTCTTAAATTTATTTATGGCATTTTATTATGTATGATGATATACTACTAATCATGTAAGTAAGTAGGTACTTACTAAGTTAGTTGTCATTTTTTTCAGTATAATCATGTACAGACAGCGTCATAGATAAGTATCCCCATTGCACAAGACAAACAGCTTCAAATCCCTTCAAAACGCCGCCTCTGCGGGGCACGACGATAAGTTCTGCATTCATATAAAAAATATATTTTTATAACCATGCAAGCCGAATAATAATTTTATACTATTTTTTAAGGGAATTGAAACTGGGTGTCTTGTGCATAGGGGATACTTATCTAAGACGCTGTCTGTACCTACTTACCTAGTTAGTTGTTTTATTTTCAGCCTTTGTTATTCCATATCTAAAATTGTTTTTTTTCTGCCTCTGAAAATAAAACAACTAAGTAATTAAATAAATAAATTACTAACTAACTAAGTTAGTAGGTACATGATTATTAGTACCTACCTACCTACCTGTCATCATAATCGTTTTATTGTTTTTGGCATAATTTAAGAAAAACATGTAACATAAAATACGCAATTGAACAGTATAGGTATTTATGTTTATAGCAAGTTTCACGGTTATAAATACACTTAACATTGGAAAATACAGGTCAGGACAAGCTTTAGCTGGAAACACTATCGATCCATGCCCTATATATTTTCACGTATTTTATTCTGCTCCGTTTCGTGATTGCTACCAAAGTGATTGCTACATTCTCGAAGGCTAAACGTTGCTAACGTTATCCATAGTCCCCATGATTCTCCCCGGTCACATAATAGGTACCAACGTCCAACTTTATTTCGTTTCCAAATAGCCTAAGCCATTGCTTTTTTTATGATTTGTGTACTGTCAAAAGTTGTTATTTTGTGTTTGTTTTGTACATTTTTGTTTCGTTTGTTTGTTGAGATCTGTCTGTAAGCTAAGATTTTTTTGTAGTAGTAGATGTAAAAAACAGCAAAAAGCGGCGTACCTACTACGTAATTAGACCTTCCAGGAAAACAGTTCTATTTGCACTATGGCTGATATTCTTAGACCTGAGTTGCTTTGGATAGAAGGTAGATGTTACCGAGTAAACGATGCAACAACTGAAATATCTGCACTTCAGGAACATGACTTGTATGAAAATGGTAAGAGGGGTCCCTTTTCTATTCCATGGAGTGTTCTGGAAAACTTCCATGAATTTATGGGTCTGGGTCTGTTGACAAAAAAATAAATAGGTATCAACAATGTTTCGAATGTTAAAAGCCGCGAGCGCATAACACCTTATCCATTAGGTTTTATGCACAGATCTTGGATACTTTCCGCTGCCATGGTTTTGCCTGTTTATGATGAAACTGAAGAACTTACACTGCATTACATAGACACATCATTAGTAGCTGTTTATTTATATCCAAATGAATAAAAAAACTTACAAGAAAGTAGGTTACTGATAGAATATACCCTTTTATGTGAGTGAGTTTTATTTATGCCCCAATATAATAGGGCATCCTAGTGCATGTAGGAAATGTCTTGGTCATAATAATATATTTTCTTCACGGAGAACATTGTTGTTCTTCTTCAAAAGGACCGACTAACAAATCCAATTGCAGAAAATAGAGTCACCAGACATAACACTTATCATAACATTATTGTTCTTCAGTTTAAGCGCCACACATAGCATATTTAGCCAATGTCAAGTTATTGTTGTGGTCAAGTTTTTTCATGCCTTGGTAAAGTGGTGGCGACTTTAATAGAGGCTTCTATGGAGTTTTGGAATCAACATGAAAAATCATGTTTCATAGCATTATACTATTCACCAACACTCACACACATTCAAGAGCACTCAAAGGGCAAAAAAACACCATTTTTACAACTGGAACTCAACAAAAGTTTTAGAAACAATATACGATGTCACAACAAGATATTTTCACTCTCCCGCCAAAACACTCCAGTTGCATATTCATATAATGTTAACAATTCACAGAAGTTAACTACACTGATAATAATGAGGAAGATGAAGAGGATGACTTTGAAGTGACTGCAGTGGACAACTCAAGATACGCCACCTACTTACATGTGTCCAAGTAAGCAGTAGTGAAACACAAAATGAATCAGTTTTCTAAGTAACTATAGGGGTGCCTACATGCCTTCTCAAAAATGTAAGCTCTCTTTTCAGAGTTAAATCATTAGGTACCTACTAGTTGTAATTCGTACTTAATTATTTTTTGTACACAAACAACAGCATAAACAAACATGAAGCACAAAAATGAGAATAGGTATAATGTTAAATGTGAGTTTAACGCAAATTTTTTTTTCCAGCAAACCTAGAAAGAGGCTATGATAAATGTAAAATCTGTTCAAAATTCCTCTATCATACTTTAAAATATCTTTTCTTTCAGACATTACGTGGGCTATGTCATTGGGAAGAAAGGCGCCACCAAAATGCGAATAGAGAGAGAAACAAAAACCAATATAAAAATTCCTAAACAGACAGAAACTGGAGATATCTGCATAACTGGGGCTACAGCAGCCGTAAGGAAAATTTTTATCATAATCTAAAAAAAATGGCGTACATAGTAATATAAATGCAATAGTTTATGAGGATAGATAGACAATAATGAAGAGTGGGTGAAGCTCCTCAATCATGCCAAAATGGCTGAACCGATTTTGCTATGTTAGCACAGTTTTTGTTTACTTTACTTTAACTCTATTTATTTTAGAAAATAAAGTAGTAGACTCCAAATACCTGTACAATGTACATGTTTTTTTGCCGGAAACGTGTTCAGCCGAGTTTAAATAACATGCCCCACTTTTTTTTATATTGGAACACATTTTGTAAGTTTGTTTGTGTGTACTCACACAGTCCATCACGTAATAACTACTGAAGGATCAGCTAGTTTATATTTATATTGGCTCTGAACCCTACCATTACATGGTCCCACCTCCTCATTTTATGGTTGCAGAACGTGAAAGCAGCTAGAAGAAGAATAAATATTATAGTGATGTCATCAAGAATGAAACAACAACCAACACACTTCATTTCTATTCCTTTGAACATGCCTGAAATTATGCAGAACTTCCAAAGTTTTAAGGTAATATACAAGTACCTGCAATAATTACCTGGAATAACCTTTATTATAATTTTTAAAAATTAAAGAAAAATGTTTAGAACCCGGTATCTGGTGTTCTGATCTGAGTTTTCAAATAGCCTTAAGGTTAAGCCAAGTCAGAGGAACTGCAATGCTAATATACCCTCGAAATTTCAAGTCTCTGCGTCCAGTGGTTTGGCCTGCGCGTTGTCTGTCCGCCAGACAGATAGTCAGTCAGTAGTTATTCTAAGCTTTTTATATATATATATTTTTTTTTTTTTAAACATTCACACACTCACACCCCTGCACTAGGATTCCCTGCACTAGGAGTCGCAGGTGGCGTGGACGCACAAGACATCACAACATCCAAGACCCGAGAACAAACATTAGTGTTCGTCACACAAATATTCGCCCCGGCCGGGGATCGAACCCGGAACACCAAGCTTCGTAGGCAGGGTCACTACCAACTAAGCCACGGTGTCGTCATATATGTCTCGATCTGTGCTTTTTATACATAAAATGATAGAAAATAGATAGATTATTATTTATTGTACACATGGAAAATAACAAATATAAGGCTTAGAACTAATGAGTGGTACAATTGGCGGCTTTATCACTGAAAGAGATTTCTTCCAGGCTACCAACAGGCATTGGAGAGGATTTAAATAATAAGGAAAATAAGTGTATAGTTAATTTTATCTTTAGGACCAAATTCTGAACGAGACCTCTGGTAGGGGCATTGAGGAGTCAATATTCATGAAGACTGAGAAACTACATCTCACGTTGGGAGTGATGTGCTTGATGGACAATGAGGAGAGGCTGATAGCTTCCAAACTACTCACTGATGCGAAAGAGAAAATTATACTGTAAGTATTAGATAGATAGATTAATTATAAACTTTATTCTACACCAACACAAACAAAGCAGAGTAAAACAATAGAACAAGAACAAGTATTACCTAAAGCGTCGATGACACACGGCTTTTTTACACGTTACAAGCCAGCGAGTTCGCTCGTAGCTTGTAAACTCGCCCAGTGTCATCAATTTTTTTTAAATCTGCTTGTTGACAATCCTTCCCAAAAGCTAACACGCTCACACGCTAGCGTTTAAAAACGCCAATCAGCTTGTAAATAAGCCGTGTGTCATCAACGCTTTAAGGTAAGTAGTACAAGGGGCGGCCTTATCGCTGTGAGCGATCTCTTCCAGACAACCCGGTAAGGAAAAAATATAAGTGGAGTTCAGACTTCAGATAGACTTAGTGAGTTACAAGGTTTTTAAATTAAAATTCGACTACTTAGATACTTTTGGTGTTCTATGGGAACACCGCTATTTTCATCTATGGTATAGTAAGTGTCAAAAAAGTTGTCCTCTGGCGAACCACCCGACACAAATGCTCAGAACGCAATGCTTAGGTCAAATTGGTTCTACGCATCTTTGTCACGTGGTTCACCAGAGGACAACTTGTTTGACGCTTAGTATAATATATTATTCATGTTATAATACCATACATAGATAATAATAGTAAGCACATGTCAACAGGCCACTGCTACAAGAGCACACTCCACTTCGGGTCAGAGTAAAAGGTCTATCGTACATGAACGATGACCCCCGACAGATAAACGTCTTGTACGCGCGCGTTTATGAGGAAGGCAGCGGCGAAGGGCTCTTACAGACTTTGGCCGACCAACTCGTCGACCACTATTATAAAGCAGGTGAATTAATTTTACTACCTACTTTTACGTCTTCAGGCCCGGACTGAGGAGGACGTGGTGGCCGAGTGGATGAGGCCCTTGCCTTGCGATCTGATGGTCGCGGGTTCGAATCCCGGTGGCAGTCATGCGTAAATGGGCTTTTTCGGTCGAAAAATTCTATCTTCACATCGTGAGGAAACCGGCATGTCAAAGGACAGAAAAAAAAATGTTCTTGGCATGTGACATCCACCAATCCGCATTGGGTCCGCGTGGTGGATTAAGACCCATTCGCTCTCCTGCCGAGAGTAGGCCTGAGTCCCAGCAGTGGGAACATTATAGGCTGATTATGCTGGCCCGGACTCCGCCAAAGCGGAGATGTGCGGAGATGTCTGAAGTGGAGACAAGAAGGGATGTTTTTTAGCTAGGGTTTATCCACCGAAGCTGTGCGGAGATGCGCGAATCTCTCCTCTTGTCTCGTCTCTACTTTGGTGGAGTCTGGGCTTAAGCCTCACCACTGCCGCCTGTTTAAGGGTACGCTTCCACTGACGCGGTGCTGGGCGGAGTGAAGTGGAGCGAACCGTGAATTGGCCAATCACGTGTACGCACTTACACTTCTTGACAAACAATGAATGAAGAGACTTGAAATCCTCCAAATTTCAAGTCTCTTCGTTAAGCTGTTTGGCCCGTACGTTGTCTGTCAGTCAGTCAGGAGTAAGCCTTTTATACACAGCACATTTTTAATCTCTAAATTAAATCAACTATGTATTAAATTTTTAAAAATTAAATAAATTTTTTGTCTAAATAATTTTGAAAAAAATTATTTGCGTCAATCGGTACGCATTATTGATAATAATTTAAGTTTCATTCATCGTTTGGCAATTCCGGGTACCTAGCTCGAGCCAGCTTGCAAAAGCTGGGCTCGGACGCCGCACTCACCCTGCTGTCACTCTGTGAAAAAAACCCAAAATTCTGACTGCATAGATACAACGTAGTACTCCTTGTGCATTGCCCATTTAAGTTTATTGGTAATTAAAAATTTGTGGTTTATTGACTGATTGATGAATTTTCAGGGTATATGGATAAAGAACACAACCGGGATCACGTGAAACTTCACATGACGGTCATGAACTCGAAGTATCGCAAGTCAAGCGCGAGGCAGGAGAGAGAATCATTTGACGGTTCCGAAGTGTTGGAGCGATTCGCACACTTTGACTTTGGTGTAATGGAGCTGACGGAGATTCAGTTGTCACAGCGCAACACGGCAGGCCACGATGGATACTATCAACCTACTTGTATTATATCTTGTAGGCTGTGATAAAACACTAATTACCTGTGTGTTATGCTAGGGCCACATTGTCGCGCGATAATTCGTGGTGCGTTAGCGCGCCACAACATCGTGTATGTTGTCCTTATCTAACTTTAAGCAGTTAGCTATTTTGTATTCGCCCGAATACATCGCGGTGCGACGAACTACTTGGCCAGACATGTCGCGATAGCGCGACAATGTAGCCGTAGCATAATAATTTAGACTAACTGCTATTGACATGGTGTCAAGATAAGAGTTTTTTTTTCAAAAGTGAAAGTGAAAACATTTAATGTGCGGTTCTTAATTTTTATGTGCTATTACTAAGTCCTACGACTATGAACTAAATAGACTGTTAAAAAGCGTCATTAGTCATAGTTACTTATACATTTTTTTTAAATAAAAAAGAGTTTTATTATTTTAATTAGTATATAATGTACTTATTAAGTTTTTGTTTCTTAAAAATAAAGTAATTTTGAATAAAATTTTACATTTATTTTTATTCTCAGGTTTCCCTAGGTTTTACTAAAAGTTTTGAATGTGGATGGGTGGATGGATGGATGGATAGAGATATTTGTTGCTCAGTCCCAAAAACTTGTAATATGTAAAAACTTTGACCCCCCGTTTGGTTTCCTTGGGGTACGAATATTTGAAATTCCTTTCTTAGTACTCATCTTCAGCTCTTGACAAACACATCCTTCAAGTTACAAGTCTGTACGTTCAGCCGTTTAGCCAGTACGTTTTCGTCAGTCAGTCGGACAAGTCGAAGCCTTTAATCTATTTTGATGATAAGTAAAGTACCTAGTTGTAGGCAGATGGTTGCTGAGATGAGCTGCGATTACTCGCGATTCAATAATCCAGCTGAGCTCATTTCAGTTCCCGTCTGATAACAAGCATCGATAAAATGTGGATATGCCTTTTTACCGAAATATTTTTTCAACTTTTATTATTAGGTATAAGTATTTTATTTGTTATGGATACAAATATGAACGTTAAGCCGTATCTACGTAATGATTGGGATCTTTCTTTACCATGAAATTATTATTTAACTACCTACCTATACAAATTTCACAACAGTTCGTAACGTAATATGCTATTTCATCACCCAAATTCACATTGTTAAAAAAAAGCTATTGCAACAAATAAAGTGCGATCAATTCAGTTCCTTCTATAAAGTGCAAGAGGGAAACCTAATATAACATAACATACATAACATACACACACTCACACCCCTGCACTAGGATTCCCTGTGTCGCAGGTGGCATGGACAATATAATGTGTAGGAGATTATACCAACAAACACGGTCGTGTATTTTGCTCTACGAGAAAATTCGTAGCAGTAGTTATCGAGCAAAATCTCGTAGCACTGTCCAAGCTTTCGTAGCACACTCACATTTCGTAGCTTTCCGTAGCATTCGCTCTTGTTGGGGATGGTCACAGAAAAAGGAATAGTAGACAGCAGTACGTAAAAAAAAATATTTTACGTGTCTCATGCAATGTGGTGGGGCTTGCGAGTCGGTAGGACTTAAATAATGATGTTAATTTTGAGAAGGTAGGTAGGTACCTATGTACTCGTAAACTATTATTATTATTTTCAGGTAATTTCGCAAACACTCGTTTGGCGGCTGATGAAGCTTAGCTACTTTTTATTTATTTTTTAATAATCAGGCGAGATGGTGGTCAAGCGTTTGACCACTACCTCGCCTGATGGAAAATGACGGTGTAGTCGAGGATGGAGCACGCTTGGCTAAAAGAAACTGTAAGAACTGTCCTGACCCGTACTCACTCTCTTTGTTTTATGGCTACATCGAACGACGCACCGGAACACGACTAAGTCATTTGGCGGTGCAGTTTTTTCAGTGGGTGGTGACTGTGACAAGCCACGACCGAAGCCTACCATCAGTAAAAACTGCTCGTTTGCGCCACCCAGTGGACACGTGTAGGGACCTTTTAAGGCCAAACCTACGGGCGTCAGCAGTAAAGCCCCCTACTGAAGCTACTGCTTGTTTATTGTCTACATACAGTGCGTGGCGGGGGGGCGTTCCGTCTCAGTCGGGACGCATTACCCCGCTATGCGCCCGCTCTAACGCGTCCACGGGCTTTCAGTGAACGTACACGTGATAATAAACGGACGCCAAAAGACACAACGTAAGTTTTATTGTTCTTGTTTTTTATTTTGTTCTTTTTGTATGAGTAATTTGAAAAATGGGTACGTAAGTGATATTTAGAAAATGGGTGGCCCCAGTGGTAAACCATGATATGCGTCTAAGCGATGCAGAACCCGCACAACTCTAGCTCAATGCACGTAGAGGCAGTTCTGCAAGAAATTAAGGATTCAAATCAATCTTGTGGTAGTTTACACAATGGTTAAGCGTCCCTGTTTTATCAACCGACTTCAAAAAAGGAGGAGGTTCTCAATTCTGTCGAATGTTTTTTTTTTATATGTTTATTACCTCAGAACTTAGTTGTTTATAAACCGATTTGAAAAAAATATATATATTTGTTTGAGGGGATACCTACATACCTTCAGATTTTGCTATTTTGATTTTGGTTAAAATTTCTATGTTCATTAGTTTAGTTTTTAAAACAAAATAACTGAAAATATATCTCGAAGTAAACAAAATTGCGTATTTGTGTATTAGTGGTGCCTACGGTCACTAGAACCTACCTATAATTTTTATATATTTACAGTAAACAAAATGTAGACTCAATTTGGTTTTAGAATAGTATATATTTCATAGCTTATATAAGAAAAAAATGTAACTGTGAGTCTAATGCTAAAAAAAAAAAAAAAAAAGAACCGTCCGATTGAAATCGGTTGTAAAACCTTGATTATTTTAAATTGCTGGGCACGGTACTTTATTAATACTTTCATCACATCATTTATACCTAATTCATAGTGGCGTTGAATATTAATTGAGATATGTGTAGTAGATAGGTAGGTATGTATGTACTTGCAAGTCAATACGGAAATAAGCACTTATTTGTATAAAAATAATTATATGACGATAATAATTCAGCTCAAATTTTAATACGGATGTCATAAAAAAATTAGGAGACCCACTTTACCCATTACCGCGTTAAGTATACTTCTCATAATTCAAATAGACAACCCCTAAAATACGACCCTCAACCCCCATTTTACTTAGCAATGCAAATCCAGGTACCTACTTAGCTACTTCGTGAAGGAAAAAGCCGTAAAGTAAAAAGTTTCCTTTTTTTTAATACAACGCTGTACAGGGGTGGCAATGTGGATGGTTTTAACCCGGGTTGAATACCACTAAATTTTCAGGAGAAAATTAAGTTACAGTAGAGGCTTATTTCATTTACATACTGTGCAAACATTTGATACAATTGGCTTAGGCCTTATTAGGTACCACATGACTCTGCAAGGGCGCTGCCAATGTTATTATGTATCTGTGTCGCATCTCTTTTAGTTATTGAGGTAAAATAAAACCAGTAAAATTTTATGGAATCAATCTGAAAGTATACATATCCTCTGTATAAACAAAAAAGTTTTTTTTCTAAATCGGTTGATAAATGACAAAGTTATAAGGTAAAAAAGGGTAACAAACATTAAAAAAATAACCGAATTGGGAATCTCCGCCATTTTAGAAGTCCGTTGACGAATGATGCCAATAGCCAGCTGTTATTAAAATTCACCAAACAGACATTGTGAGGTCTACGTACTCTTATCATCACCCCAAACTTAATAATGTCACTCTGTCACGCAAAGGACTCAAGGCTTTGTAGGAGAAGTCACATAAATAATAATAATAATAATAATGTTTTTAGACATTCCACACAACGCCATCTAGCCCCAAACCAAACCCAAACTATGAAATAATATTACTTATTATTTGCCCAAACTAAGAAAGCTTGTATTATGGGAGCCAGATAACTGATAGAATACTTATATACTTTTTTTTTTGTAAATACATACATAGAATACATAGAAAACACCCAGACTCAGGACAAACACCGATGTTCATCACACAAATATTTGTCCTGAGCGGGAATCGAACCCGCGACACCAGTCGTGGCAGTTTAACACACTTGCCACTCGACCATCTGTGTCGTCAATTTCATCACTATAACTGTCTCTATAGTTTACGTGAGGTAGAGTTAACCACTCGGCTATCATCATATTAGCACCTATTAATAATTTCATAATTATAATACCTGCTGAAGGAAATAAGAAAAAAGTAAGAACGGTAAACATAGGGCTGATTTAATATAAGTATCTTAGTACTCTGTGATATAAGGCTGTGTCATCTGGCAAATATTATATTGTTGACTCGGGATTGCAGGCGGATGGTAAAGATGCGTTTCCACTGACGCGGAGTGGAGAGGAGCGGACCGTGGCTCGACGTGGAGTGTAGATGGTATTTCGAGCACTGTGCTTGACCAATCACGGTCCGCTCTTCTCCACTCCGCCCAGCTCCGCGTCAGTGAAAACGCACCCTAAGGCGGTCTAGGTACTATTTGACTCACTCTGTACGAAGTGTGTGATTGAAAACGGTTCGGCAGTGGTGTTTATTGATATTTATTTGGTGTTTAATTAAGAACGTATGAAAAGTCTAAGTATTTATATTAATAGAAGGGTAGCAGGTATATCACTGTGCCCTTTGCTCATCCGATTACATTTTCAGACACTTTTCTGAACGCAGGGGAAAAATTTGAATAGAAAATGGAAAAGGTAAATCTCTAACAAACTTGGTGTTCAAAATTAATGTCTGTAAGGGTGTTCAGTTCGTTCGGGTCGTATGATGAATGGGCGACCTCACGCCGCAGCCATCGATCCACTAAGGGGCGGCTAGGGGTGCCGGGCAAGATTTCGAGAACCCCCGAAAAGTAGTCGATATAATGTTATAACTAAACTACCTGCCTTAATGATGGAACACGCGTGGATCGTGTCTCAATTAATTTATTAATTATCTAGGTAAATACCTACCTACTATAATATAATTAGTTCAATAAGTATATAGATACTGATAGTGATTGTGATATAGGATAAGTTTAAATAAGTATATACATACATATGGAGTGCTGTTGATTCTATGATAAATAAATAAATAAAAATATAAAAAAATAAAGGTAGGTTATATAAGTACTTACAATTTTTTTAATCATTCATTGTCTTCTATTTTCTGTATGTTAATAATTATAGAATTATTCGCAAGAATTATGTAATGATTTATTTTTAGAAACAATCTAGGTAAGTAGGTAAGGTAGTCTAGGTAAGTTTAATTATTTAGATGGATAGAATATTCTTCGTGGCACACCATTGCAAATACAAAAAACATACAGAAAATAGAAGACAATTAATGATTTTAAAAAATTGTAAGTACATAAACCTTTATTTATTTTATATTTTTATTTATTTATTTATCATAGAATCAACAGCACTCTATATGTATGTATATACTTATTTAAACTTATCCTATTGCCAGTAACAAATTCTTACTTATTAAATAAGGTTTTTTTTAAAATATGTCGCTAAGGTAAATTAATTTTAACAATTTAAAACTTAATATTAGTAAATAGTACCTATGTATTGGTAGGTAGGTAGGTAGATATACTTGCTAACTACCAACTTATTTATACCAACTATGAATGGGATAGTTATTAGGTGCCTACTGCCTATAATAAAGTTCACTCAATGAGGTGCCTGGGCTATCTAGAAAGAAACTGGCATGCAGAAATATAGCAACTTACGTTTTTAAAAACAATCCCGGAAATACGGAAAGATTTGAATAATTTATCGAATTATGAATAAAACTGGCTTTTGTTCAGAGAATGAAACTTTACTACGTACCTATCCTATACTTACGTTTTTATAGCGCAGATCAGAATAAATTCGCTCGTAAAACCTTCTGTGTGATGTTGGCATCGAATAGCAGACTCTATAAAAATAATTCACATACTTATTTATAACAAAACCAGATTATATGTTTTTATTTAAAATTGGCAGAAGGTGGATGAGGAGAGCCGAAGATGATCTTCGGCCCGAGCCATTTTTTATAATACTTTTTTAATTTTTACTACAATTAGTATTTTTTACTGTTGTATCAAGTTCAATTGTTAGTGTTATTAATATTTATTATATATGTTTCATCATTGTCAATAGGTTTTCTTTTATATCAACTTAACTATTATCTAATTTACCACCATGGTTAATCCAAAAATGATATGGAGAGCCTCTCATATAAGTACCAGTATTTGTGTTCCTTGTTTGTTTTTTCTCAGCAATTCGTGAGTCTACAAGTAAAATTAGTTGTTAGTAACTTACTCACACATGGCCTCTTGTTCTAAAATCGATAGGTCAACAACTTATAAGAGCTACCGACTGACTAATAAAGTCTACATATTCCTATTTTTTTTTATTAAATTAATCAGTGGTTGTAGTATTTCTTTAGAAGTAGGTATATCTTGATCTTGATCGTTGCGTCTCTTTACTTTTTACGGTTAACAAAATGTAAACACAAAGAGCCCAATGGATTAAGATATCGCGCTGCGAAATCTCTCATAAACCTGAATATACAAGCAGACGAAAACCGTGTACTGAAAAGGCACTTTAAAAATGCTGAATACTCTGAAAAACGCTTAAGTACCTAATTCTTTTCGCGTGAAAGAAAAATGAGCTAAGGGTTAAGAAACTGATTTAGGAGCATAATTAATATAAACGAACCGAGAACGCGACACTTTTACTTTATTGCTTCTGTTTTCTGAATAATGGAAGCAGTGGTTCGGAAAATTCTTAGGAAAAACAATGGGAATTGTAAGATTTCCAGACGGTCTGACTGAATCGACCTGTTTTCTGAATAAAGACGCAGTCGCTGAGAAAATTCTCTAGAGAAACAATCAGATTTATAGGATTCAGTCGTACTGAAAATCCTACGACAGACCCAGATAGGCCTGACAGACCCCAGACCGTTCTAGCTTGTACTAGAATACAAGAACATTTAGTAGTTAAATATATTTAACTTTGACTGTGATAATTCCGGTTCACGCATTCATTTAGGTATTAACATATTACACATAGTCGTTATAGGTCCGAGGCAAACCTGGTTAGGTTTTAAGGCCCTTAGAATAGAAACATATGTGCTCAACTATTTTGATAAATGAATAAATGCAAAAAATACAATAAAAATTTGGAATATAATCATCATCATCATATCAACTTCTAGACGTCCACTGCTGGACATAGGCCACCCACATTCTTCGCCACGACTGACGACGAGTATCTTTTTGAATACTTAAAAGCTCCTGTATCTACTAGAGCGCTGCATGAATCTTTCCCAGTTAGGTATATTATAAAAACCTTGACCTACTTAAGCTCCACAGAATGAAATATAAGTTCTCGCAAGCCTTCCAGCATACTGACGAGCGACTAGCGTTCTTGTCGCAGCGAAATAATAGAACGCTCTCTCCGAGCTGATTGTGTGCATAGATTTGTTTGTTGGAAGTTTATGGAACATGTTTTGTTCGCTGATTATTACATTGTAATTTGTATGGTTTGTACTCGTGTTACATACCAACGTGCTTGCATTATGTGCTATTAGTTACTGTCCGTTGTATCTAGATTACCAAGAGTCTAGTACTTTTAAAGGTCCTTATCAATTTCAATACAGATACAGAGATTCAGCTCTATGAGTTGAATAGTTTTCGCATGAGTAAAAAATATCCAGTGGCTCCTACACACTACTGCTACTTAGACAATAACGAACTTAAAAAAATTAAGATATGTGCCAATTTACTTAGGTACTTATCGTAAGTAGGTACCTACTTCAATTTATCGCTTCTATTTTGTACACATACACATCACTATGAGCTCGTAGCTTCGTCGTAAAAGTAACATTTGAACAAAATGTGCATTTAAAGTATCCTTAATTCTTCGTAAAAGCCCGTTCAACCAGTGTTGCGAGAAAATAGAGACACATTTTATATTTATTACACTTTTTTAGATAAAGTTAATTGCTCTTGCGTTTAGAATTGCTGCATTTTGTAACTTTTTCATCGAAAGATTTTTAGGATGTGTACTCTTAGTAACTCTATCATTTTTTTAAATGGTTAGTTTTTTTTCATCATTCGAGTAGGTATCTGGGAGCCCGGCAGGGCTCCCACCAAGTCGAGCAAAAAAGTGGCACGGCCGTACTATCCTTTTATCGAAGCAGTTCAGGCCATTTTCGACCTCCTATAGCTTCGTTGTAGATAAAACTAGAAGCCTAAATTTTCAGTACCCAAGCAGGCATTGTATAAACACGGTATATTTGAAATTTCATTCAATTTGAACTAGTAGTTTAAGAATTATAGCTAGTCAAAATTCTTAATTTTGTCACTGACTGACTGACCGATCATCAAAAGTCTAAGGCACTTTTAGTAGACATAGAAGCTTCAAATTTAGAATGCAATTATTGTTTAGTGTATACATCAAGGAAAAACTAAAATATTTTGTAATATCCGTCCAGTTTTCTAGATACACCAACTGCATAAATAACTTTGTAATCCCATATAAATATATGGGATTACAAAGTTACATTTGCAATTAATGAATTAGCGTGCCTGTATATGTATAATTTAATGAAATAATAGGTGTAGATCATCATCATCATCATTATCAACCTATACCGTAAAAGAAAAATAGGAAGACTACCTACAAAAAGGAATGAGATGCCATTAAAACCAATTTTGTAAAAATTGTAAAAAGTAGGTACCAAGTCTCGCTTTCTACCGTAAAAATTTCGGAGATCCATGTAACACCAAGCCGGTTACTTTATTAAGTCCCTACTTAAGGGACCTACTGTCTTTAGTTATTACGTAATTAGCTAACCTAACAACCTCTTATAGTGACCATTATGAATATTAAAAATCTTTTATGTTTTAAATAAAATAGATTGACTTGGCAATCGCACTAATCAATCTTATTTCATATAATAATTGTATTACTTGTGAGATACATTGTGTTTTATGCGATGGCCAAGTCAATCTATTTTATTTAAGACATAAAAGATTTTTAATATTCATAATGGTCACTATAAGATGTTGTTAGGTTAGCTAATTACGTAATAACTAAAGACAGTAGGTCCCTTAAGTAGGGAATTAATAAAGTAACCGGCTTGGTGTTACATGGATATCATCTCAGAAATTTTTACGGTAGAAAGCGAGAATTGGTACAAATTTTTACAATTTTTACAAAATTGTTTTTTATGGCATAGATATTGTCAGTAAACGGGTTGCATCCGTCTCTGTTTGGCAAATACCTAATCCAAATAGGTTGTTCCAAAAATTGACTATTTTTTCTACAAGATCCACTACCTATCTTCTACTATCGCATGTTTTATTTCAAAACCATGTAGAGTTTCAAAACTTATATGGCTTTTCAGTAAATTTATAAGCTCGGCTGCATTTGTGCCGTGAAATGGAATACCTCGCATCCCCTAGTCTATACGGAAACATCGACCCAAAACCTGAAACGTGTACGTACACCTACACTAGCAACTTATTTAATCTGCACTGCATGCGATAGGAAAGCAAATAAGTACCTAGATAAGAGATTCAAGACGTAATTCCTATTACAGCACCTATCTGAATAGCAATGATTTGAATTAGTTACAGCACCCGCTCTACATACTTTTTAGTAATATTTGAAGACTAATATTATGAAATTAGTTATTTTATATAAGTGAACAATATTGTTTAACAGAGTTCTTTATTCATGATCATACACATACCTTCAAAACACGCTATACAAGGCCATAGATCACCTCATATTTGCACAACGGCAGGTTTAATGCCATAAGGCTTTTCTCTACCAACCAACCCTTGTAGGGTAGACAAATAAACTTCTTCTTAAAAATAAATTAAGAAGGCACATACTAAAATAACTAAAAGAAAATATGAACCTATTTATATATACTCATTAGCTCCCAAAATAAAGAAAACTCATAAAAATATTTAATGCACTATGTATATTCTTATTGGACTATTTGGTAAATACCACTTTTCAAAGCATTAAAATGAATATAACTTCCCTCAGTGAAAGTGACTGCATTGAATTAGATGATAAAATATGAGAGCAAACCCTTTACGCGCCTATGCTTGCAATCAAGCGATAAATGAAATTGATTGGACAAGATAGGAATAAATAAAATCCCAAGGCGTTCGCCGAGAAAATACTTTTATTTCCCTAATGATGCCTATCTCGGGCATGGATACTGAACAGAATTGAGATTCTTGAAATTCGTAAATTGTTCTTAAAAAATAGGTATGTAGGTACTACTTACATCATTATATTATCTTTAAACTAATTATTTCTAAAGTAACATCAACTCAAGACAAGAGTCGAATTGTTTTATTTGGTCCGAGTAAGTGTAGTTTTCAGGAAAATCTACAGAAATGTTTAACCTTGTACTTCGATTTTCAGAATATCTCGATTGGAAGCGAAATAAAGTTATAAATACCCAAACCATTAGTTACTTAGCGTAACGGATAGTTGTGATAATATTTCGTAAATATTATTTTCTTGTTTATTACTTAATCACGGAATTAATTGTTATTTAATCGAATTAAAATTTCAATTTTTTGTATTTCTTTATTATTATTTTTGCAAGAACATGGATTTTTTTACATGACTTACCTTTAAATAATCCTATGACACCTACAGTGAATACAATACAACCGAGTTTAATACAAGTTAAATATTAAATTATTTAGACCTAAATAGCAACTACTTGCGCCCTCTGTAGTTTTTCTTTTTACTTCTTCAAGAACCTCTCCGTAGAAATAAAACGCCATCTACGCGATTTCAGACTTCATTCAAATGCCTCAAGAAACCACAGTTTGGTAAAAGTACAGCTCTTCTATGGTTCTTGAACATTACAATCAGTAAAGGGCACCAAGTAAATGAGTTCAGGCTTTCCTTTGGTATCCGAACCATAGCCTTATAAAGCAGGTTCTTGTATTATGAAAATGTACAGTTCACCTCCAGCTAGATGGCGCTGTTTAGGGTTTTAGTAATTCTGATACGAAGGGGTGTTTTGTGAATGAAGCTTCTAAAGTTCAGTGGAATGTTGCGTTTGTTAAGAATTTTGATCGTTTGAGGGTCGTTATATATATTTTATGGGCGTTCTCCGGAAAATATATTACCGATTAGTGTTATTGGTCAAGTTTCTAAGTAATTTTTTTTACTTGTTTTAATTTATATTTCAAATTATGTTGTATTAGGATTTGGAAATACTGTCTCAGAATTATATATCATCACGCAAAAAAAACGACTTATTGAACAGATATTGATGAAATTTTGTAATGTTGTAAAAAGTACTACGGATTGAATATTAAATAAGATTAGGAATGAAATGTACGAACCTGTACTCCGTAAATTACCCAAAAATCTACTGGCGTGTATTTTAGCTTTCTAATGAGTTAAAAGAGAGTTTGAAAAGTAGTAGTGTTGTAGAGTATTTTAAGTACCTACTTTGCTATTTTGTGACATTTCCAGCTATTAAAGTAATAAAAACAATACGAATACAGAAATGAAGTACAACAAGATCCCAGATGAGATCAGATTAAAATTCAGTGCCTACTTTTAGACAGACCTGCGCAGTCGTGACCTAGGCCGTGAATGCAATCTCTTGGGTAGAAAGCTAGGTAAATAAGTATTTAGAATTATAAATACATAGGTTTAAAGGGAAAGTTAATTTGGTTAACTTTATGATCATGTATTAAGGTAAACAGTATAAAGGTAAGTCGGGTACGGTGAGGGCAATCGTAAACATGAAATATATTTTCATGCTCTTACCATTACCTTGACAGTACATTGAAACAAGTACCAATTTAATTTTCCTGTAGAATCTATCTAATAATGTAGGAATTAATAACTTTAATTTATTTTGATATTAAAGCGCAAGAAGAGATAAATAGATACCATTTTATTTTGACTTTAATAGCAAACCCTTATCTAATTTTGTTATCATCACCATACATCTTAGATTAAACATTAAGAGAGGTTTTACTCATACGAATACACATAATTCAATAATTTAAAAAAACTATATTTAATAAAACCTGCGAAAATAAACGTTTTATCTGGCATTCTGGTGTGTACTATGGTGCCCCTAGCCTGCAACCGGGGTAGGGCGGGCGGGGTGCGTGCGACCGCCACGCCGCCCACGCCACGCGATCACTTTGCAGCGGAAGGCGGGCGGGAAACACGTCACTCGCGTCTATTCTACTATAACCTCGTTTAGTGACGTAAAGCCCAGTATAACTAGTGCACCGGTAATCGGACGGAAGGTTGCATTCGAATAACCTTGCTCCCTTCATTTATTATTCAGTGGCTGCGTCGAAAATCAACCAGGATGGCGGCCTACACGGGTATGTTCGCATTGTAGTTAATAATTGACTAGTAGGGCTTCGTGCCGTCTGTTGTACCTAGGTACTCTTCTAGCCAATCAGTGGGATTGAAAAGATTTGCTGTATTTTCTAGCACATATTACCTAATTGTTTATATCCGACAACGCAGTGCAGAAAATGAAACTGCATTATGCAGATTCGTAGCTTTTTGCTTTACCCGGTTGTCTGTCTACTGCGTTGTAAAAAGGCGAAATGAAAAACCGCATGGACTGGTTTCCGCCGGACTACCCGTTGTTCGGATGCATGAACGACTGCATTCAGAACACGTGCAGAATACTTCTTGTTTTGCGATGTCTGAGTTTGGAAAGCTCGGATTTTCAGTAAGTAGGACGTTGGCTTTACGGATATTACGCGAAAAGAAGACCTAACTTTTTGGGCAAGTTTCCAAGGTTTTTATAGATGTTTTTGTGGTTGCCCGAATATATGTAGTTTGACTTCTTTGTAGCAAATTAGTTAAGTGGTTTTAAGCTATACCTACGCTTTTATCAAATCCCAAAAAAACATTATTATTCCCTTCAATACAATCAGGTACGTTACTTCACTTAGGTACATTATTATTTTGTTGTTACATCCTAATGGAGGCTTTACTCACTTTTCCTAGATACCTGAGATTTATTAGGTTTCTAGGAAAAGTGGCATGCGATGACGACTGAAAACAGAAAACATGCAGACAAGCAAGTTGGTGTAAATAAGATCTTTCAAGTTGTAAACGCCATTTAGCCATCGCATGGATGACAAGAAAATCTAACTTATTTGGCAAGGATTCAAGGTTTTATAGATGTTTGTTCAACATCATAGTTCTCTTCTTTTCTCTTCGTGGTAAATTTAGATCTACTTATATTTTACGGTTTAACAACTTAGGACTTACAGTGCATTTATATATTTTGTATCCTGTGAAGAAATCGATTTGATCGACACAGTAAAAAAGGTTAAAAACATTCCTTTTTTGCCTAAAAAGAAGATTAAAAAACAAAAGTAAGCTACAATAAATATGTATAGGTAAGAATAATAATATATACCTAAACTACTTAGGTACTTAATGCCCTGAAATGCGTAGGTACCTATAAATAGTATAAATAAACTATAGGTCTATCGCGTAGCAATCCTAGCGCAAAAAAATTAAACGTATCTAAACTACTTTTCTAAAATAAATAAAATCAGATCTGCCTGCAAACATTGATCTACTATTTATATAACCTCATTGTCTGAAAATCTCTTATTCCGTTATTTCTATTTCAGTTATTCCTGGATTTCATCATCAATAAGAGTAGCCAGAAGCCTCCCCTTATTCCACACGTACATGTATTTGCGATCTTATGTTTTTCCTTCATTCTCCTCTATCCGCTGTCATCTCTGTACTAACACTCATGTTGTCATATTTCACACAGTCCATCCATCTTTTAAAGGGCTTCCTCTACCTATACATCCGTTCACTTCTAGTTACATTAATCAAATTACAAACATTAGATCCGTGGGGCTCGGACGCTTTGCTCCTGTACAAGGAGCTAGCAAAGCGACTGATAGACCAATCAAACGACCAGAAGGCTGGCGCTTACCTCGGTCAATGTCAGTCTCCAGCCTTTTGGGTACTTTGAGTGACCTAAATTTTGTACATTATCTACAATTTTAGATAGGTTTATTCTTTATATTATAGCTAGTTAGGTAATTTTAGATAAATAGAAATACTTTATTGTCCCCATAACTTATGATTAAATCTTAACATAAAAAAGTACAATGGGCAGTCTTATCGCTAGGAAGCGAGCCAGACAACCTTTGAATGGACAGCGAATAAAAAAAGAAAGCTTGGTTGGGGTTGTACTAATAGTTATTTAAGTTGGCAAAAAAGGACACTGATGTAAAAACAAAAACTAACATACATAAAGTAGAAATAAAAAGTTACGTAATGGAACAATAAGTAAAAAGTAATTAAGTTTTCTTTTGTTTAAGCATTTTAGTCAACTGTGGGTGGAAGAGGCTGGTAATTTAAAAAGATTAAAGCATTTATTTGGGTGGTAGTTAAACATATATTATACCTTTATTTAAGGTTCATCAAATAGTGTCAAGTAGCGTGACCTATTAGTTGAGTGAGTAGTGGAAGGGTCCAGCGGCGGTCTTAAGTGCTATTTATGGGGCGAACGGCTCATTTACCGACCACCACTTTATTAGCCGTGATTGCGCCCTGAACTTTACTTAACGTTGATAATTCTTTACTGCAGTGTTTATAGTAAGTTTTAATTGAATAAAATCTACATTCAATCAAATTAAGGGTAAGCCTCAAGGCAAATTTCCATATAAAATGTTTCGGACAAATACTCAAAAAGTACGCCGTATTATAGTAATTTCTTCACACTATTCGTTTCGTCTATGTTTTTCAATTGTGTCAACAAAAATTTGTAAGGTATGAAAGTAAAGTATGAAACTTTAAAATTAACACTACTAATTTAAAAACACGTATAAAATCTATATTAATGTATGAAATATTTTGTTGACACAATCGGAAAACATAGACGAAACGAATAGTGTGAAGAAATTACTATAATACGGCGTACTTTTTGAGTATTTGTCCGAAACATTTTGTATGGAAATTTGCCTTGAGGATTACCTTTAAGTGTATCTGTTCTTTGGGCTTTTAAAACATTGATACTTTTATTGCTTGTTGCTTAGCTCCTACTTAAAAGTAAGTATTTAAACATTGCTAATGATAGATAAAGCGTGAGTAACTATTTAATTTTCTATTTACTTAGGATCAGCAACTCGTGCCTTACATTACCTATACACTTGTTTAAAATCGGCAATCAATATTGAAGACCAAAAAGTAACACGACCAAAAACTACGTAATACAGTGTAAGACTCGGCAACTACACTGTATTACGTAGACAGACTCCCTTATAAAAACCTTTCTGCCGCCCCCGGCTTCGCCCGCGTAGTTCAAGATCATGTAGCAGGATCATTAAAATTCTCTACGTGATATGTGCCTCTATTCTATTTCCATCAAGAGCTCGACTTGGCTGCGCTAACAAAACAAATTAATGCATAGCTTCTAGCTAGGGCTCAGCCGGCAGAAAAGTCTATCTATGCCATAGATGTATGTACCTACACTACATGCATGGATAAATAGACATGCCAAGCCCGTTGGAATAGCAATTGAAACGAGAAAATAGAATTTTCAGAGAATACTGTTGCAATTGTAAGCACGTTACGCTTCTACGTGTAGGTATTTTACCAAGTTCCTAATACGAGCATAATTGCTGAATTGAATAGTAACAAACAATGCAGTCTTTTTCAATTAAAAAAAACTCTACCACTGTGGTGTTATTATTATCATAATTGTTATGACATTTTGAAACGTTTATTATAAAAAATATTTTCATTACAAAAATTTAAACGATAAATTAAATTGTTTGATAGGGATTTGGGTTTTTTTGGATGAAGGATAAAAGAGGTAGTTTTAAAGTAGAGGGAAAAAATAAAGCAAGTTGCGCGGGAAAGTACATCCGTGATACGATTGAAATGGATTTAATTAAATAAGATTTATTCTTTGTGGATTAGCACAATAAGGATCTTTATTTGCAGTAACGATACAAAATAAAACTCCATTCGAGGTAGCACACATACCTCCTCGTAATTTAGTGCCAGGCAACGTGTAAGTGCTAACACTACATCAGTTGTACATCAGGTAGGTACGTTAAATGGAGCACGGAGCTTTGCTTTCAACAACTTTCGACTGACGCTTGCTAGCACGGTTACTACCTTTGAGTCACGTTGCGTTTTTCTTACTAAAATGTATTTTGAGTGCAAGCAAGAGCTTTATTTTATGTACTCTACGATAATATTTTACAAGCTAAAGGGTAGAAACTTGTCGCTGGTTTAATATAATATTATTAGGAATGGGAGGTTTGCGTGCTGATGCCAAACAAAGGGAAATTCTTGGCATTATTGCAAGTTATTTTGGAACTGCGTATTTATCTTTTGCGAGTAATTGGGAGTCTAGCAATTAGTGGGGTTCGTTAAAATGTTTGTCTCCTCATTTGACATTAAATTAAGACCTTCTGAAAATTGGAATATGTAATTAGAGTGTAGCTCGAGTCGAGTCGCTTCGCCTGCGTGGTATCGATATACCTAAAAATAACATACTAAGTATAGTAATTCTTCAAAAAATGTTTCCCATTTCCATGAGAAATTTCAATACCAAATTTCAGTCCAATCCACCAAGGAGTTTTGGCGTGATGAAGTAACCATCATACGTTCATCTCACGAACTTTCAAATATTAATATATTATTATTAAGTAGGTTCGAAAGAACTAGTGACAAGATAAAAAGAAGAAGTAGGTACTAACCTACATGGTATCACTAAGCCTGTGCTGGGAAAGAATTCTTAGCGAAAGAAAATAACAAGAAACGTTTTTGATATGACAAAATAAAAAATGTTTAAAAGTAAAAGTCCTAAAAAACAACTAAACATTATCAAGAATTGCCATTCCGATTCGATAGTAGCGTGTGTATCGCCAAATGTTGATCTTGATCGGAAATAGAATTAGGTCGTTAGGTACCCCGACGAATCCTAGAGCGGGTCAGAAAAATATCCATGAATTTCTACCAAGAGCGCCTCTTTTATGTCTTTCTGAATAACGAAATGGGTTCCTATTTCCAGAAGCTATTCTGTGTTGTATTAGGCTTTTCCCTCATAACATATGTACTGTTATTCAGTGGTGTCTACACTGGCGTCTGTTAGTCGGGGTTGGGAATCGTCTAGCCGGGCGGCGTCAGCGTCGCGACTAGGCTGGCACGGGCACTAAAACCATGGAAGATAATAATTCTGATGCCTATAAAGGACAATTCTGTGAAGCAGCGTTCGATAACGACTACGCAAAACCAGCCTACGCGTAAGCTAAACTGTTTATCGGGATTATTTGTCTGTGAAAGAAATCTACGAAGGCAGATATAACTAACCCTAGGTGTTAAGTCCTAACTTATCTTATAACTGATAACTAGTTTCCGAGATCACACGGAGAGTTTTTTATACCGTCAAATCAAATTTTTACAATAACTCACAAGTCTTCCAAATTTCTTCATTTTTACAGTCTCCTGTGATCGGTATCTAACTATTCCAACAATTCTTATAAACGCGTCCGGTAAAAATATGAGTATGTTTACAATAGAATCGTAGCATAGCATGTATACCTACTTCAGATAAGAGTAAAGGAAATCGTAGCATATTTTTACCTCAGATGACAATAAAGGGATACCTACTGAATTACTTGTAGATAAGTAAGTTTATAAAATAACTGAATCCGGCCTCGCAGCTGGTAGTGGTCGGTGCCGGCAAAACTTCCAGTTATTCGACTTTCCGTCGTCTGTTATAGGGTCGAGTTAGGTACGTACGAAGTCATGTATTATTAAAGGATTTTTCTATGGTCCCGTGGTTGACCTTTCAATATTACGGGTTATCAATAGATCCACGAGTATCTTTATTACGTTGTGATCCATCCAATATTTGTCCTAAATAAAAAAGTTTCAGTGGTGGCAAATATCTAGCCACCAATTTTCTATTAGATATCCGTATCTAATATAGTGGCAACCAACATTTTGTCATGAACCTAGGTCACCTAGGTAACGTTCCTAGTAACTTGCCTGAATTCTTATGAGGTAATATTACCTATAAAGCTTTTGAATTATTGCTCTCAAACCTTTTTTTCGCTAAAGTCCAAGCAGTAGGTAAAATATAAAATTGTTGATTGGCATACAATGTAAAGCGTAACACGTTGAGTAGTTACTTACATTGTGTAGGTGGAAAAGTGGTATTTTGGCGTCAAAGAGTGGTTTTATCGTGCGCTGCTTTGACTATCCATCATTGTGTGGTTTTGTGGCCATTAACACGTAGACGGTAGAGGGCGCGGCGGGTCACGACACGCGACGCGTCGTGCGTACGACACCGACAAGATGTAAGAAATACAACCAACGAGCCTGCCTGACAGTAGTATAATATGCACGCATAATGATGTGTAACATCTGACATCTCTCTTTGGTAATCAACAACATTTTTTGGAATGATTCTATTTACTTCATTTTTTTTAAGGTTGGTACTATCTGATGGCCAACTTTCTGTTAGAAAGAAAGAAGAAAGAAAGAAAGAAATAATTGTATTGATGGAAAAATAAATGAACAAAAAAGGTTTAATGACTACAAAACAGAGTCCTCCATTCAATGGGTGCCTAGCTCAGCTTTAATGCTGCAGCGTACTGGCAGCACGCTGCAGCGCTGGTGTTCTGCTAGACCCCAGTGGCGACGACACGGAACGTATATCTATCCAAAAACTAAAACTAAAACCACTAAAATAAGACAAAAAAACATTTGTTAAGACTAATTTTACAATACAAGTTTTTTTACACTCCTACAAATTGATGGAAAGTGAGAGGAAAGATGTTACACATCAATAACTCATTACTAAAAATTACGGGTGCGTAGAATTTCTACAAATTATGGCTTCATAAGTTTACCGCTTTTGAGTTAGACCTAAATATTAGCGACAATAAATTATATACACTGATTTTCATCTGGATGTCGATATCGTACCTATTGCCTAATTAGAATTTCAAAGAAGGAATTTTGAAACTCATATGCTATTAACGAGAAATTACTTTTAAAGAAAAGTCGTTTAAAACCTAAAGAAAAATAAGGAAAGTTAGTTGCTACACTTACAACAAGTTATTACCAAAGTTATGAAAAAGCGGAGAGTGTGAAGTTAATTTCAGCGAAATCTATTTTGTAAGCGCCTCAAATTAATTACCTATTTAAACCGTTGTTGACGTGAAAGGAGCCTTAATTGGACATTAGATGGTAAAAAATGTTCTTTGTTTGGAATTTTGGGACAAAATATAGGCATCTTTTTGGTATAATGGAATAATAGGGAGTGGTTTTCTTTCGGAATTTTCAAGGTATTTGCGAACCCCTATGATCAATTTTGTCCTTCCAAGAGGCATATCTTGTCAAAAACCTTTCTCCATAAACAAGAGTGATGCGTAAATTATTTACTCCAATACAAGAAACAATTTGGAGGCAATGTTGCAATAAAGCCAGCTGCCGTGATGTATGGGGCGCTAGCTTCAAAATATACGGTTAGGTAATTTTATTTATCCCGGAGCCCTCGGCCTGCGCGATTGATGGCGGTCCCGGCCTGTGTTGTGCTTCTGAAGTTCAGGGCAATCCAGTATGAATATTTGATGCGGAACCCTAAGACCTCTAACAGTGTAAATCGATAGTAGGCACCATGTGACACTACAGTGGGTATTTGGCGCGAAGGAAATGTTTTTGAGGCAAAAATACTGGCTTATTCCCGCTATCCCTACTAATAGCCATCCCCACTAGTAGGGATTTCGGGAAAAAGTCCCAAAATCCCCACTAACACCAACCACCAACCGCAGTGGGGATTTCGGGAATATTTTTGCCTCGTAATCCTCACTATTATGAGCAATGAACATAATTTCAAATAATCTTTGGATATTTTTCATTACCGTCACAGACAATCATTTCCACGGTAAATAAGTTAATATTTCAGAAACAGAGCTACATAAGTTATTTAATGATAATTTAAACCATCATTGTTCATCTCCTCTCGATCGGTCCCTCACTGCTGAGGATCGTGACGTTTTCAAGGACACCTTCAATTGCCTTTCTCCACTTTCCTCTATCTTCAGCTTTGTGGAGTGCGACATTCACTGGCATTTCGAGACATTCTGCCACCTGGTCTTTAAAATTAACCCTACTAACTTAAAAACACGTATAAAATCTAAATTAAAGTATGAAACCTTTCACTTTTTTTGTTGACGAAATCAAAAAACATGGACAAAACGAATAGTGTGAAGAAATTACTATAATACGGCGTACTTTTTGAGTATTTGTCCGAAACATTTTGGATGGAATTCGGATTTGAGGATTACCCTTAAATAACAGTTCTTCTTCAGCCATTTTAATGTGAACGTTTTGAAGTCCCAGTGGCCCTCGGGCGTAGTACCTATCTTCATTTTTGCGAAGTAGCTGATTATAATAATTTCATTCCACTTGCTTTATTTAATTGAATCGCCGGGTTTCTCGAAATGCAAGTAAAGTAGGTGGATAAGAGACTTTTGAACTTCACTTTGAATTGAAAACTATTTTAGGCGCACTGAGCAAAATATTTCATGGGGCGTGAACTGAACTGGTCTATTGGGCTCCCAACGCTCGGATGGAACATTACTTCTGCTAAAGTCAGTTGTTGTAATATTTATAAGTGAAGATAGTAATGTGTCTACTGTCTTTTCTTTTGGCAGCGTAGCATTATAATACTACAAATTAAAGTGCCTGTATTGTTGATGCAATGACCGTGAACAAAATGTGTTTTTGAACGAGCATAATTTCTACTGTCATGTCAATGTAATCAGTGTCAAACTGTGAAAAATAGTTGTATTTCATATTATTAATCTCGCCTTTCAAGAAGTTTTCACTTTGGTCTTAAGCACACAACGTGCACACAACTTTTTATACTCGTAACACCAAACCTATTTATGTGTAGGTATATTTATTTTATAGATTCAGTAGTCTCAAACTTTTAATTTTATCTAACAAAGTAATATACGTAACGTAATAAAAGACGACCGCATCAGAATAAGACAGGTCGGATTCTAATAACACAAATAATGTTCGGCGTGAGATATTCGTACCCGAGGGTTTCGGTGAGTCCCATGAGCGTGGGTATTAGGCTATTAGGTACATAGAGCAACGTCTACAAAACAATAATAAACAAAATGAAATGCCTACGGCCTGCGTAGTGCTTCGCTGCCTACGAGGCTACGTATTTGTGCTACGAAGGCTGCCTGTTTGATCGATAAAAGAAATTTTCATTACATACTGGACTTTCCTTGGTGTTCGTGAGACTTGTGGATCGTAAAGCCAATAAACTGCTGCGTTGCTTGTTTTTACGTCGAATAACAGAATAACAAATGTTTCTGTAAAAGGAGAATTACCTCTTTGAATAACAACATAGGTAATAACAATTGGATTGTTAGTACCAGCCTCTTTGCACTGAATCATAAGTATTTGTTTCTTTAGTAGAGTTTCTACATTAGATTTCGTATTATTAATTTAATGTTTTATGTATGTATCTAAATAGGTATCTTCTTATTTAATCCCTGTTTTGGTAAAATATATTTTACTCGAAGCTCTGAATATTAAGTCACCATTTAGTCCTTTATCCTAAGCAAATGTCGTAACAGCTCACGAATTAACAATTTAAAAGCAAAATGGCTTTATTTGTTTTGGACATCACAACAAGATTATTAGTCAGATATTATGCCGTTGACTGTGTTTGCTCTTTGTTGAATAAAATTGTGGGTTAAAAGAGCTGTATTTTTTGCAGATTTCGCTGTGTGAACTTTGTTTTCATATATTTGTTTAAGGTCGCGTGATACCGAAAAACTAACCTATTTCCCTTTGCCTATTTTATATTTTCCTGCCAATCAATCAAAAAGTTTTGGCGTGATTTAGTAACAAACACAAATACATACTTTTCTATTGGCCTTCATAAAAAAAACCTGAGTAATACAATTATATCTACAATTTCATAATTTGAAACGAAGAGATCCAATATCAAAACCGTTACTAAGAATTATATCGAGTCTAACTCACTTAGAATTTCCAAAGAGCCATTGAGATACCGACGCTTGGTGTGGCTAATTAAATTCTTCCCTTATCTGCTGAGTTTTCACACTAAAGTTATAATTGAAGTGCATTACAGCCAACCTAATGAACAATAAAATATGGAGCGTGTTTTTAAAACTTAGTTACGAGTATTTTTATTTTTCTCTAGATTTTAGTGCATTCAGAGTTCTCTCAGCGAAAAATGTCACGAATGTTGTAGTCCACTCAGGTATGTGTAATGTACGAGTATTATGATGTACGTAAATAAACCTAACGCCGTAGATTGCGCCGTAGACTGCACGCAGCATCGTCTCGTAGACCCTCTACGTCGTTGTCTCTATGGGCTTGTATTTTGTAGAAGGCAACTTAGGCAACCAACTAACTAAACTGTTTTTATTTATATCCATCATAAATCCATTAATTTATAATGATAACCCTTTCATTAAATAAACCAGATCAGGTTTTATGATTTCAAAATGAGTTATCGAGCTACAATTACGAAACGCAATGCAAATATGACGTAATACCCGTACGAAACTCAATGTTATGTATGGTAGATAACGAAATTCTCTTTGTTTTCTGTTAATATGATCATTTCATTATGGTCTACACACGGGTCGATGGAGTAATAATAGCTAATTAAACGAACTCTTGAGTGAAATTCGATTGTTATTGTATGAGTCGTTTCATCCGAAGATATTGTGTAATAACCAGGTAGTTTCCTTGGTCCTACAGGCAACTAATATTTAGTAACTACTAAGTCGTATTTGGTTTAAATTAGGGCTCAAACTAATCTACTTCTTATATTCACGTTTACTTACAATGCCTGCTCTTTTAAGGCTTAAAAAAAAGGAAATATTATAATTTACTACCAGTTTATCTCAGTGGATTGTATTTAATTAAAAAGTGGTGAGCGAGGCAAGTTGTAAGTGGAACGACCCACATTCCTTGAGTGTTTTAAAAGTTTATCTCGGGCCGGGCGTCGGGTAGTAGACACTATGTATTATCTGTGCAGAAAATGTTCTCGTATATAACGAGATTATTTCTAATCTTACGATTCATTTGTCAGAAGTGTTAGACATTTATAACTCGTAGGATGATGTCCAAACCCATGTAATATGACAAAATATATAATTACGATTGATATT
The DNA here is from genome assembly GCA_932526365.1 of Lobophora halterata. NCBI lineage: Eukaryota > Metazoa > Arthropoda > Insecta > Lepidoptera > Geometridae > Lobophora > Lobophora halterata. The sequence goes on along the minus strand of OW052001.1, from coordinate 7,949,848 downwards.
TCGGTCATTTCACACAACGCCATCTAGTCCCAAACTAAGCAGAGCTATGGGAATCAGATAACTGATAGAATACATACATATATAGGTAATTTGAAAAATAAAATAAAATATTTGGCAAAGGACTCCAATGTAGCTATTTATTTCCCTATTAATGCCATAAAAACAGTTTAGGCCGTTAGATACTTTTAATAAATAATCGGTAGGTGTTACTTAAGAAAGCAAAACGTTTGTACTTGTACTTACCAAACCATTTAGTATCTTTTTTTATGGTGTATCTGTCTGTACCTACCTAAAATTGTCATCAAAAGTAGAGTTTCATATTTGTTTAAAACTCATATTAATTTTGTCGTTGAAAAAAATAATTTTGTTTATATAATACACGTTTTAGCTTTCAAGTTTAACATCTTTGACTTTCGAAGTGTATTTTTAGTTAGAATTCATTACCAACGTATTGAGGTCAGACAGAGACGTCGCCGTATTTTCAACTTTGGGCTTATAACCGAGTATGTAAGCTTAGCAATGAGATTTTTTCTATTGGTAAATAGCTAAGAACCTATTTCCATATGGGAATAGGTAGGTACTATCTGCTGCTCGCGGTCTCTTTATCGAGGTATAAAGTTGCCGTTGCCCATTTGAAGCTCTTAAACGTTACCTACCTTTACAGAATTTTAGTACAAAAGATTCAGTAATTATGGCGTGATGAAACAAAAAATATCCATCCATCCTTACACACTTTTCTATTTATGTTTTTGTAAATTATTCTTCTACAATACTAGTAGTAAATTGAACTATGCGGCAACACTCAAACAAAAACATCAAAGCAATGCTGGTTATAAAATAAAACAGCAGTTGCTTGCTATACAGCGCCTACCGGAAGCGCGACACCGCCCCCGCCTACAATATCCGGCCTAATGCGGAATACGTTCTATGGATTCAGGCCATAAAATCAAATGATAATGTGCAATGTTCTTAAACGTTTTATGTCCGTATTGCACGCTTAGAATGTGGGAACCTCATTCTCGAAGGATCACCAAAAAATGCTTTACATTATCCTTAGGTTTTGTCTAATTTAAAATAGTAAATATGACGTTAAAAAAAAAACCTCTATAAGTAGTGCTCTCCACTGTTTAAAATGTTATTTTTTTGGGGCAAAATAACAAATCTCTGTCCACCAAAAATCTTGTTGTACGCATGACCCTTAAAAATTAAAGTTTATGTTAATTAATTCCATTTAGAACAAGCCTTATGAGAAGTTGCCATTTCTTGCAGATGTTACTTGAAAAATATATAAAGTCGGGATGAGTCCAAGGTTATGTAATATTTTTCACATCAATGTTTAGATAAAAAAAATGTTGGTTTAAACGTAAAAGATCCAAAATAGATTGAACTTGAGGAAGACTCGTTTTACAAAAGCTCAATCAATCAATTTAAATGAAAGCCACATGAATCTACCATTAGTAAGCACCCAGAAAGTTCATTACAGGAATTAATTACGAACCAAAAACCCACTATTTGTCCGTTGGTAATAATTGTCAATCACTCTCGACTATCGACTTCCAGTCATTGTGATTAGCAGCTTGTACGAGTAACTTTGTATTTGTGACTTGTATCGCTTACTGTCGTATTTAACATCTCCTTGACACGACAACTTTTGTTATGTACCATAGAATTATACAAGTATAGAATCACAATGTAGTATATTTAAAAAGCGCCAGAAAATAGGGATCTAATTAAGCCAACATTTAGTAGATACATTTTGGTCCGATGCTAATTTTCGAAACATACAAGGAACAGCGCTAGTAAAGATAATATTATGGTTATAAATTACTTTGAATTACTATGTTAATAAAATTCCATCCAAAAATTACAAAAAAAAAAAATGGAGATATCATTTTTATTGACGAGATATTTGAATTGTTTTGTACTGTCTTACTAACGACTCTATCTTGGTTTGATACTGTCTATCTTGGTGTTCAATAGGAACACTGTTATTCATTTATGGTATTTGGTATAATATAACTACCACGATCTATGGGCACTCTGGGTAAGTCCATACAGATCCATGGTAACTTAACTACTATTGAGCAGGGATAATTCAAATCTCATCTATCTAAGGGGAACCCCAATGGATCCAAACCTTATTATTCCTTACCAAACGTGGGATCTTATGAGTACCTAATAAAATTTTAAAAATCGTAACTTTAAATTTGGTAAATGAAATTCCCCCTTCCTGGACGTAAGCATAACCAAACTTTTCCCCCAAAATCGTCTTACATAATTTGCCCCCTTTTTTTACAATGTGAAAATGCTTTACGCATCCCCTTTAGCCTGGGAGGGCTAAAGGGGTATGTCGAGCTCACCACCAGACTACTAGCGGAGTGTTAGTGGCCGGTGGCAAACCAACTAAAAACCCATTGATAATAATCCTTCAATCAACTTAGTGCTAATGCGTCGTCAAACCACTCGTCAACGGTCGCAGGAGACGGGGCGGGAATTCCACCGTCTTCTTCCGACATAATTTGGCCCCTATAACTTAAATATTATAGTAGTATGTTTGATTAGGTATTGAATGTTTTTATTTATAGACACGATAACTCACGCTTTATTTATTTATTGACTGTTTTTCCTTGTTTCAGATAATAATGAGGATCATTCAGGCCATTAAGAACGGGAACGTTTTCGATCCTCATGAATCCAAGGAAAGTTTTAACAGCGGCTGGTTGAATATTGAAACGAATTCACGAGAGAATAGCAATAGTTCTCAGTTTAATCCTAACTGCAACTCTATTTACGATTCAGTGAATTCTGAGACGTTTGTGAATTACACGGCTACAATACAAAACCTGGATTCCAAAGTGAATGTTGAATTATCTGTGTGCAATCGACAGTACAGAATAAATGCTCAGAATTATTGCAACTCGTTGAAAGTAAGCAATCTGGAGGAAGGCAAAAGCACAAAGTTTGAACAAGAACGTAATAAAGGTATGGTCAAGTATGGTATTCTAGGTTTCTTAAAAAAAAGGAGATTCAGCGATGTTATTACGATACGCTTATTTAATCGACATGGCTTTGTCCTGACAGACAACGCACAGGCCAAAATACTGAACGTACAGACTCGAAATTGTAGGGCATGTTTGGTGAGAAGTGTAGGCGCGTAATAAAACATGACAAGTCATTTTTATCTTGCAAAGTCACAACGTATTGTAACAAAGTAAAGTAACAAAGTTCTGGATCTCAGCTATATATCAATTTGCAATGTAGAAACAAAAAATAAGGACTAATTTTTAATGCATAAAATCAATTCAAATGTTCATGTTATTTTATAACGTCTAGTTCGTTCCTTTGCCAATAATTTTGCCTTTTACAGAACTGGGGAAAATGAAACGGTTCGCTATGAATATTTAGAACTATTTTGTGGAATATTATTGGATATTATATAATACTCCGCTCGTTTTCTACAAGCCATTTGAGAGAGTATGCATAATTTGATATGATAATCAAATTGCAGTACTACGCTCTATAATATTGTAATTGTTACGTAGAGCGTGAATGAATGAATAATTACGAATAACTCTATGTTCCAATGTTAGGAATTAAAAAAACTTGAAAAAAAATAATATTAAAATTATAGCAATATTATTATAACAGAAAGTGTCAAACTGCCATGATGATTTACAAAACCATTTCCAACCCAATGTATACCTAATGGTATAACGTCTTACTGTCATTGCCCTTAGTTGTCTTGAAGATATTGGTTTAAACAACGAGGCCGCCATTTTAACCTACTCGTTGTATGAACAAGTACAGTGCTATTTTTTATTATTGATTTGCGGCTTTCAGACACTGCGACCGTTGTCGGTGGTTAGAGTTCCCCACTAAACCCTGGTGCTATGAGTACCGTGCTAGGTCTTGCATTTGTAAATTTCCTGTGAAGGTGCAATATTCAAATTCAGTTCAAAGTTAGTTAGGCAGCAGTCAGGACCTTCCGTAGGACATAGAAACAAGGTTGCAACATGAATAAAAAAACACTTTAATTTAGATTTTATACGTGTTATAAAATTAACCCTACTAACTTAAAAACACGTATAAAATCTAAATTAAAGTATGAAACCTTTCACTTTTTTTGTTGACGAAATGTAAAAACATGGACGAAACGAAAAGTGTGAAGAAATTACTATAATACGGCGTACTTTTTGAGTATTTGTCCGAAACATTTTATATGGTTTTGGATTTGAGGATTAGCCTTAAATTAAAAATAAAATACTTAAAGATGTGGAAAAAATAAATAAAAACAGAGCAAATTAAATAAAAAATAAAATAAATATAGAATACTGTACAAAAAGGAAATAAGGTAGAGTAAGCAATAAGCATGTTTTTACGTATGAAAGTAAAGTGTGTGATGGTGTGTAGTGTGAGATTGAGTGAATGTGAGGTGTATGTGGGGGTGTGATGGAGGAGTTGGGGTGTGCAGAGTGTGTTGGGGGTTTGTAGAGTGTATGTATGCCTGAAAGATTTATAAATAATTATTATTTAGGGGTTTTTAGAAAATATGACTTGACTACGCATTACTACCATCAACCGATTATCTTATTGTTTACTTTTCAGAAGGGTCTGATGTATTTTCCGACGAGACACCCATCGATGACGACAGAGTGTTCGATCATTCTGACACCGATGAGATGTCTGAGCGCGGGGTACCTCTAGTGCCGAGAGGGATCGTCAACCCTAATTATCCTGGTTTCCAACATCTGGCGCATACTCTACAGGTATCTATCCGCCTACTTTTAATCTAAATTAAATTATGATAATGTCTGTAGCTGAAGGCGATTACTTTTGTTATTTACTTTTTTACCACGGTTTTACTTTCGTGTTTGCCTGTCTGTCTGTGTGTCGTTTTGGGTGAAATCTTGCAACTCAAATTTCGAACACTTCCCGATTAGCTATCAGGCTAAAACTTCATGGTAGCTCACGACTCGATGACAATGCATTCTGAAAACAAAATCGCAAAACTAAAAATTGCTATATCTTGTAAAAAAGCGACATAGAACAAAAGCTGGGCTTTTTAGATTTTAATCTACATTTTCTTGTTTGCTACATAATTTCCCAGAAGTTGTGTAGGACATATTATGGAACTCTAGGAAACCTACAAAGTGTTATTTTACTTTATGACTCTTCATTAAATTCTTACGTGATGCGTTTTTAATTTCCAGGATTATTCTTCAAACATTGAGAACTTTTACCACTCAGAAAATGATATGACTGACGATGATGCTGATATTGAAATTACTGAATTAGCTTACGAACCTGATGATAACCAGACTACGGCGATAGAATGCCAAAACAATAACAACAATAATAAGGAAATATCATCACAAACTGATATTTATCCCGAAACTGATATATTAGATAGCAATCAACATGATATACCGGATCTTTTAAAGACTCTATCAAAACACAATAATAACAATGAGGTGGATTTATTTAGTTACGAGTTAAATTGCTCAGATGCGGATATCGAAAATAACTTTGACACGAAAGATATTATCGGTGATTTCAACAAGGAAGTAGAAGATGAAATCAAACAATTACTGAACTACAACATAAATATCCAAGACGATTTAGAAGAATTGCGTAAAGATATTAAAGACACATTCGCAAAGCCGATCGAAAATACAATCAACAATATCAGTGATACTGTTAACCATGTTATAAAGAAATTAGTAGAAATTAAAAGTGATACAATAGAAGAAACTGTTGACAAAACTCCCGGTACTGACACTCACACACATTATTCGAAGGAAGAAGAAATTGCTATCAATAAAGAAAATGAGAGGAACACACGAACTGAAATGCATCTGAGTAGGCCTACGTTCCTTTTCATTGATAAAGATATCAAAATAGACGACGCCTTTCTCTCCGATGGAAAAGATGAAATAGATGTTAGTGAATACGAACCAGATAAGTTAAGTCAGAGTGTCGAGAATACGATTAAACAATTAAGTACTGAGCTACGGAAGATTATCCCAAAGTTGGACGAAATGAAACAGCGTGACAGGTTGTGGGCTGAGTGCAAAAGAAATTCAGACCCTGTCGAGACAGATGGAAATTCTAATGAAATTAGACAACCTCCAAGTCCTACAAAGGAATCTGGAGTTGTCAGTACTGTAAATACACTAGTGAATGCAGATACAAGCAGGTGTATAAAGCATACTAACACAGTAGCTCAAGCAACGGTTAGGAATCTTCCAATTAAATCCCAGATGTAAGTACCTACCTTAGTTTTCTTGAATAGTTTCAGACTCAGCGAGAATACTATTATAAGTATGTATGTACATACATAAAATAGTATTCTCCGTCATGTTACTTAAAAACGTTTATTTTTTTCCAGTGAAAAGAGGATACCGAGGGAATATCAAAACGATGTAAAATCTTCTAAAAACAGCTATCAAAATGCTCATAGTAACCAGTCCGTCCATAAAAATGATAGCGGAAAGGATCTCGATCTAGGTTAGTTCCTGTCCTCTAGGGTCCATTTTGTTATCTTAGGTATTGCTATGATAACAACATATAGGTAGTCGTACTTAAAAAGTTACTTACCTATTTATCGATTTGTAAAGCCGACTCACTTCTTCGATACTTACCTACTACCTAGTACCTACCTACCATCGCATCGGTATCTTAAAGATAATTATTTTTTAGTCAATGTATAAACTTAATTAGATACTTAATTTCTTATGATTATCGATTAGCATATCTTATATATTTTATTTTATTTACAGGAAGTTTCGATGTATATAACATAGAGACAGCGTTACCAAAATTAGACATAGATGCCATTGAAAATCATTTGAGAGCGGCAAAAGAAGCTGAGAGAAGGGTAATAAAATAACCTAACCATACACGCTTGGTATTCTGTTTCATACATTATTTATTATGGATGCTTAGAATAAGCCTATGCTTGGTAGTATCTTATCATGAACTAGTCTAGAGTTAGTAATTCTACAAATCTATACGGTAGAGCTGGGTTTGAATCATTGGCTCTTCCTGCTCTACCAAATGCCTCGTCATAGTAATTCAACGAAGTACCTATCTAATGGCTAGATTATACAAAAATACAACACAATACACCTTCGACCTACTTTCAAAATAAATAATTTAACTAAAATAAGGAAGTAACTAGGTACTTGCTAAAATATTTGAATTTGCGCGCTTTAGTTACTAGGTGTAGAGTAACGGTAAACGCTCACTCTACCGACTCTGCGGTCATGTGTAGTGTAACTGTAATTATGTAGGTACATACCTATCTATAGGTACCTGACTACCTGTGTAGGCAGTTGCGTTCGGCTTTCTACACGGTGATTCAGCGACGCAGCGCAGACAGCCAGTCTCCGAATAGGTTTATTTCGCAAGTGGAGTTGTTTTGTAGAGTCGTGTCGTGTCAGTCGGCATTTGTTTTAATTAAGTGAAAGACAGTGTTAACAAGTTATTGAAGTGATTATGACGTCATTACCATATTTTAATTGTGAACAAAGACATTATAAAAAGGATACAAGGTTTCTTTTGGATTTATACACGATTACATACGATAACCATGAATCGGTGGACAACGTTTGCTGTCTTGTAAGTTTTAAAGTTTGTAGGTACTTGTAATAACGGTAATAGGGCAGGTTTTCCGGAATCGAACCCTTCCCACAGATTCAAAATAAAATAGAGAAATGAGTCCCTTTGACCTTGCCCCAAATGTCATAATGACAGGATTGACAGGAGAACGCTGTTTGCGTGCGTGCCATTTTGCCCATTGTCTTGTTTTTATTTTGCAACAATACCAAACCGTGCCATATTTTTGCCAAAATTTGAGAAGACTGATTAGATTTTAAGATGTTGGAGAGTTTAGTTAGCAATATCAAAAGGAAGTTTAGCAAAACCTCCGAAGAAATCCGAGAAAGTACCGTGAAAATAGAGAAACCAGGAGCCAAACGTGGATTGCACCTGTTCAAGTTCAAATTATCAAAAACAAACACTGAAATCCCACCTGTTAATTATTCTGATGATATAGCATTGAGTCCAAGGGCTGTTAGTACCGCAGACAGTGCACACACGGAAATCGAGTGGCCAGAAGTAGTAGATAACAATCCGAACATTTTAGAGAAGTTTACAAGAATTGTCACTATCACTGACTATGCAGCTGATAAAAACGTATGTTTTTCCATCCCAGTTTACATACAATAGTATTCAATATCAATATACACTTCGGCATTTATATAGGTCTTTAGCAGCAAGTAAGTAATTCTTTTGTCTGACCAAACTTCTAGAACCATGTGTAATTCACAGAAACGCAATGACAGAGAAGAGATCAGAAAGAGGTTGGCAATGGGGGCAGAAGCTGAGGAGTATTACAGCCTGGGCTACACTGATCGCCCCGGGAAAAAGCCCAGCCTTCACTCAAGACTTCAAAGTGGTCAGTATTTCTTTTATTCTTTCATAAGGGTGATTTGGTTCTTTTAAATAACAACTAAATGTATATTTTTCTTTGGGATTCTGTGGGATATTTCTGTTCTGAGAAGTTTTGGTTCATCAAAGCTCTAGTCTAGATACTTCATTGTGCTAATTTTCATTTCTTCATTGTGAACTATTTCATTATCATTCTTTACTGGCATTAAATGTGTTGTGGTGTGGTGCAGGGATGAACTTACAGATATGTTACATGAATGAGACAGCATCAGACAATGAATCTCAAGCGTCTGAGTCAGACAGGAACATAAATTCCAATACAAAAAGCTTATCCCGTTCAACTTTATATGGCAAGAGTAGTTATAATTACAACCATCCATATCAAACGAAACCCCTATCAGTGAATATAACAAAACATGACAAAATAAGCACTGTTCGGAGTGGTAAGTACTCATTAAGGGCATTGTTTTGTATTATGTATTATATAAAGTGTAATAAATCAATTGCCCTTTATTACAATGGCTTGTGTATAACTTTCAAACAATGGCTGACCCTTGTACTAACACCAGTAGAGCATGTTATGTTTCTGGATGTTTATATTTTATTTTATTTTTAAATTGTAAAAAAAATAAGGTTGTAAGTCATATTTTATTTTCAGGGACAAAGTTGCGACCAACTTCTCTTGCACTGAAACCTAAATCCCGGTCATCACATTCCTTGAATCAAATTGAGGTGAAAGAATCAGATTTCTTTGCACTGCAGTCCACCCTACAAACAGAGGCGAGGATGGCACTTGCTCAGGCTAAAGAGATGGCCCGTATACAAATGGAGGTATTTCCTTTTATTTTTAAATAAATTGTTTTATTGCATGTTGTTTTTGTGGGTTGGTCCATAAGCTATTCTCATACATTATGCATGTAATGCTCTCTGGCTGCAAATTATTTAAATTGTTGTGGATTACAAGATTCATGCATATTGAAAAAATTAAAGGTATTTCATTCCATCTGAAGACATGCACAGCACAATTTTTCTTCAAATAATGCCATGATCACCCTGCTATAGTCTAATCTGAAGATGATTAGGAACTTGAAAAATAATATTTGTTTTCCTTGCACTTCAGCGTGAACGACGCAGCCGAGCCCTGTCTCCGGTGACGGAGATGCTGAGACGTAGTATGGAGAAGGCAAGCGCACCCCTCGCTGCCGACCGCCGCCGCGTGTCGCGTCAGCTCCTCACGGACATGAACATAGCACAGCTACAGGTAGATACTCAAGCTGTGTCGCCTTGACAGAGATGCTGAGATGAAGTAAGAAAAATTTAAGCCATGTCGCCTTCACAAAGATGCTGAGATGAAGTACGGAAAATATATTTGTCAACGTAAAATTTTAAAAACCCATTATTTACAATTTAAACGCGTTAAATTGTAAAATGTCCAAATATTAACTACCATGATCTTAAAAACAGATCAATCACGGCGCAGTTGCCCTTTGATTAGGTTCTGGTTGGGTTGAATTTTTTATTTTTCTTGCCTTTGCCTTAGCGCAAGGGTTGTTTACATTGCGATTTTAAAACCTTAAATTTGTGAATGGGTGGTCCTTTGATTGGTCTATTTCATAGCAGACTTTCATAGATTTTACGAATTTTCAACAATTTGTATGTTAACGTGTTTGAAAACCGTTAAATTGTAAACGGCTTCGCTAGATATCAAGATATAAGTAGCGTATGTGCTTGTCCAGCTCAAACCATACCGAAATTCAGCTCAATCGGTTTAAAACTTTAACTGAGGCACTAACAAACGTTCGCCTTTATAACATTAGTAGGTCTTATACGTTTCCGAAAGATGATTCAACTATTACTTTATGTAAATTGCATCGCAATAAAAGCGTGGGTACGAGCGTGGGACAATGCAACTAAACAAGGCCTTACAAGGCATCATCATCATCTTCAGCCAGGTAGGACCCACTGCTGGGTATAGGCCTCCTTTCGCTTTAACCAGCCTCCACGATCTTGTGCATCTCTGATCCATGTAGTCCCCAATAATTATAATATAATAATAATAATTACAAGGCATAATGACCTGTAACATTCATATTAGTAAACCTTTGTTGACATTTATTGCTTGAAAACCAAGCATTTGCCTCGTGGTAATATCAGGTCAGTGATTTGCCTCAAGTTGTTAGAAAAAAATACTGGACAAAGAAGATGACCTATAGATTAAGATTGTAAGGAACCTCAAAATTACAGACCTCCAGGCCACTGTAAGTCCTGAATTATACAGAAGCGACGTAAGGCGAAGGCACGGGCGCAGGCAAAACTTTTTCATACAAAATCTGTAAGCCACGCGTCATGCAATTATATATCTTGGTTCCGCCTGCGCCGTACGTGAAAACCATAAGTAACCTCGTGTCGTGTGTAGAATTTCCAAGAACTGTGTTGTTTTTCGCCATAATACGAAGTGCTTGATACAGTTTTTATAACTACATTGCATGACCTTGCCGCGAAGTTCGTTATACCAACTTTTATGTATTCTGTGTTACGCTGATCTTGACTCATGCAAGTTAACAATGGATTTGTGCACAAAATCACAATGAACATTGTGCAAGACAATTCGTTTTTCTGACGTTTTCGTGAATCTAGGTCGAATTGAGCTTCAAAAACTGGCGCTTGGGGATTTTCTTTGTTTTATGAAGCTTGAATAAAAATTATTTAACTCTCATAGAAGAAATCCAAATTACTTCATACTAGCTAGACAGTTAGACACCCACAACTTTTATTCTTAAAGCATTAATTTACACAAGCATTAACCGAACACAAAAAAAATCTGGTCTAGATCATAATTTTGAGATAATTTCTCAGTTCATGCGTCAAAGGCGATGTAGTGAGTGACACGTCGGACGCAGCTAATATGAGCAAGCGTGATCTCTTAGCATCTTGAGAAAACTTCTTGCTATAATATATAACCGGAATCGCTGTATCAATGGTGTCCCAAAACAAAATTGAGACGACGACGTGGCCTTTTTCATTCCCTTGTGCCCTGACGAGTCGGTCTATTTCGTTCAACTGTTGCCTGATGAACGTCTTGTTTCATTCACTTGTGCCCTGATGTGCGGCCTTTTTCATTCCCTTGTGCCCTGATCCCTGACGAGGCGGTCTATTTCGTCCATCCTTGATGAGCGGGCTTGTTTCATTTACTTTTGCCCTGATGAGCTGCCTGTTTCATTTACCTGTACCCTGAAAAGCGACCTGTTTCATTTACCTGTGCCTGACGAGCGACCTGTCTTCAGGTGGTCGTGAACGAGTTGCACTCTCAGATCGAGCGGTTGAACGACGCTCTGGTGACGCTGCTGATGGCGCGCGATGACCTGCACATGGGACAGGACTCCATGCTCGTCGATATCGAGGACCTCACGCGCTACCTGTGAGTAATATTTTGATCAATACCATTGAATCAGATACAGTACAGAGATGACGGCTGATAGAGACGAATGGAAGAAGACATGTTGTGCCGACCCCGCCTAATCCCGTGTGGGATAAGGGCAGGGCGATGATGAATACCATTGAATCAGATATAATATTGCTATCCTATTGATCAGAATGAATTTTCCCTTGGTTGCTTGTTTATGTCGTAATCATAGATGAATAAATGTGTTCCTATAGAAGGACAGTATCAAACCTAAATGGGGGCGTAAGACAGGAACAAAAAAATTCAGATACCTTATCAATAAACATGAATTATCTCCATTTTCAAATAATGTGTGTTACTTTTTACGATTTAGTTTCATTAGCAATGAAAAAGCCTAGTAGTTTTAACATATAATATATATCTAGCCCTGTTACTTCTCTTTTTACCCGACTGCCAGTGAAGGGTTATGTTTTTGCGTGTATCTTCTATGCATGTATGTATGTCCTCCTCCTCGGTTGGTCCCTCACTGCTGAGGATCGTAACGTCTTGCAAGAACACCTTCAATTGCTTTCTGACACTCGGTCTGACCATCGCTTTGGATTTCGTCCTATTGGTCTCTTGCCCTCTACTAGCTTCTAGTGGCGAGGCTAGCTAGGCCTTCTTCTGATGGTAAGAGAGTACGCTTGCCCATAACCATAACAATGCTACACAGGGCTTTGATTCCCATAGGGCGGTGTAAAACTGCTAAAGCACTCGTCCACCTTGATTCATTTTGATGTTCAGTCTCGAAAAACCAGTAATTTCACTAGCTTCAGTACCGGTTTATCTGGAACACAGTAATGCTAAGATATTACTGCTATAGCAACGAACGCTAAGGCGTTGTCCTAATAGAACGCGATCTCGCGATCGTTGCGCGAGCAAGCGATGCGACCGTCGCGCGAATCCGCGATCAAACGTACTAACGTCAAAAAGGCGTCCCGATTGGCATTCGCGCGATCGCGACGCGATGCCAATTGGGACGCCTATTTGACGTTAGTACGTTTGATCGCGTGATCGCGCGATCGACGTTCGCGCGAACTTGCGATGGTCGCGTCATCGCGTTCTATTAGGACACTGCCTAAATCAGTTCACCGGCCTGTGGGAATCAAAGCCCTGTGTAACACTGTTATGGGCAGGCCTAGCTATTTTTGCCACTAGGAAAATATAAAAAAATAATATACAAATAGTTAAATATGTTCGTTAATCAATTGTATTTTTCCAGGGGTGTTAAAGAACAGACTAAGAAAACCAAAGGTACTACAAAAACAGGAATGAAGAGGCTCACATCTTTAGTGCACAAGTAAATACACCAATTTTCACTCATAGTCATAATGTTGTAATGGTATACTTAATATTCTAAAAATATTTAGTTGGTATTAAAATAATGTTTAAAGGCACGAAGGATACGAAGTTAATGAAAAAAGTTACCTATTAGTGTTTGGGTTGTACAGTTGTGGGCAGGAAAAATTACACATCGGATTTTAAAGACTTATTTTTCGGTTTTCAATAGTTTCTTCTCTGTAAAGCCTCGATGACAAATAGCTAGTTTACAAGCTACAAGCCAGCGAGTTATCCCGTGTTATCGGTTTTTTTACAATCTGCTAAGTCTGGTAAGAAAGTCAACTAGACTTTCTTACCAGACCGCTAACTCGCTGCCAACTAACAGATCGTAAACTAGCCCCGTGTCATCGACGCTTTACTCATTTGTCATTCGTTGATCAAATGGCAGACAAACAAAGTGAAGTGCTTTGTGCGACTAAGGCGGCGTCCTAATTGGTATCGATCGTACGATCAAACGATACGTTTTGGTCGCGCGATGAAAATTATCCATATGAATGATCGTACGATCATACAATGCCAATTAGGACACTCTGAAGAGATTAGTGTATTTAATCTCGTCGTACGACCAAATCGCATCGTTTGCTCGTACGATCATTACCCAATTAGGACAGCGACTAAGAGAGTGCTCTACAAATATGGTAAGTAGCCAATTATGATTGGTAGTCTTTTCTAAGACCCGATGTGTAAAATCAAGCCTAAAACTATTGAATTGGTTCTACTGCTAAATTTGTTAACTTAGTACCTTCCGCCGCAAAAATGGTTGTACAATATTTGACAAAGGGGACTTTTACGTTGTTTTTTTTATTCTGTGGTATTAATTTTGATCTCTTACAAAGCGCTTGAGGAAAGTTCACAGGGTCATATATTTTGAAGATCAAAGAATGATGACAGTACAATGCAATACAAAACATTTATAAATATATACATTGTATTCTACAGGATGGTTTTTTGAGAAGGGCGGTGATGGCCAAGTCCGAAACCACGAGAGTTAGAGAAAAGTCGTGACAATGCCCTCGATTTATAAGAAAACAATAACTGAATGTATAGTTTTTTAAATACTTTTATTTTTGTCCGAAATTGTCCCAATTTTTTTTTCTAAATCTCGTTTTTTGGTCTTGGACTCAATCACCGCCCTTCTCAAAAAACCACCCTGTATAATAGCTTACGCCTGCAACTTCGATTGCGTTGCGAATTAACAAATTTCCTTCTTAGTACACGCCTACCCTACATGACCAATATACCCTCTTCTAATCTCTACGTTCAGTTGTTTGGCTTGTGCGTTGTCTGTCACTCAGGCCACCTTAGTGTTTTTATCTCATTTCACAAGCGGCGTTTGAATTTTCCATCAATGTTGTGGCATATTATAAAAGGACGAGGCAATATAAAATTTACTTTTTACAAAACAGCGAGCGTTTGTAAACAGACGACGCGGCCGTTTCAAAAATGCCGAGTTAAACAAAATGCCTGCGACATATTGATTGGAAATGTTTAACGTGGGAAAGGTTTTCATTATTTTAATACAAAGGGTGGTTAAATCAAATTATTAAGTGGGGATCTATTTTTCTCTTTTTCAATGGGGATATTGAAAATTATATTATATGCTGTTGTCATTCTACTTATACCTCGGTAAATGCTGATAATTCTATATAACAATTTCATTTGACTTATTATCGTATATTTTATGATTCCTTGTTCAGACTTGACTACGCAACATAAGCCTTAGCTTATCGCTAAACATGTTTTTCCTATACCTTAGTGAATTTTCACTTAGTTTTTATTATATTAGCTAAAATATTTTGTTATACTTACATATAAAATTAGATAATTCTACTGCGATCGTCGGTTCCGACTTTGTATCTGTATATAAGAAATCTGTGTATCATGTTCGTAAATAACTTTATTCTACCTTTAATATTTTTTCGAATTTATTATCTGTATATTCGCAATACATTTTCGTCTTCTATAAACTAAGGTACTATGTAACCCACCTAGAAATTTTGCCTATGGTGTTATTATAGGGATTAGAGTTTATTTTTTTATTACTTGCTCATTGTTGATGTTATTAGCCACTCGTTCGGTGCAATGTGTTTCTGAAAACAGTATCTCAAAATCTCAACACACTGCCCATTCCTCAAAAATCATACAAAAATGTTTCGGACAAATACTCAAAAAGTAACGCCGTATTATAGTAATTTCTACACACTATTAGTTTCCTCTGTTTTTTGATTTCGTGAACAAAAAAAGTGAAAGTTTTCATACTTTAATTTAGATTTAGAAATTAACCCTACTAACTTAAAAACACGTATAAAATCGATATAGCGTCGATAACACGCGGCTTTTTACATACTATTCTACAACAATTTTTGAAATTTCACCAAATTTGGGACAGTAGTTTAGATTATAAATCGAAATAACTGAAAAATATGTCATCCAAGTATCGAAAATGCGTATTTGACTTTTCAGTAGTGATAAAGGACAGTCCCAATTGAAGTCGACTGTATTAGGTTTTTGAGACCTAATTATTTTTTTAATTATTCTATTAAAATAACAACTACCCGATTTTCGATCGAGGTACAGAGTTTCGCTTTGCGTTGTGATACAATAAGAAATCTTTACGGATACTGTCTTCAGAATTTAAATAAATATTCGGATTGCTGGCGAAATTTAGACCAATTGATATTTGCTATGTAACTGTTGTCATTGTAAAAACAACTTTACTCTCTTTCACCGAAGGTGTAGTATCACTTAAATAGACTAGTGTGAACACTTGTAGGCATACGCCACTTGTATTTGTCTGCTTACTCGTATAATAGAGTTACGAACTATGGTATTTAAATAATAGACTTTAGTCTATTGCTTGATCAGATAATCTCTCAGACCATTTTTATTCATATTGGTTCTCTTGAATGTAATTTTCAGTTTGCTATATTTGTTTTATTACTTTATTATTACTTAAGGATTACTTAAGGGTAATCCTCAAATCCGAATTCCATACAAAATGTTTCGGACAAATACTCAAAAAGTACGCCGTATTATTGTAATTTCTTCACACTATTCGTTTCGTCCATGTTTTTTTAATTTCGTCAATAAAAAAAGTGAAAGGTTTCATACCTTAATTTAGATTTTATACATGTTTTAAAATTAACCCTACTAACTTAAAAACACGTATAAAATCTAAATTAAAGTATGAAACAATGAGGATTCCCCTTAAATACTAATAATCTTGTAAATTCGGATATCTTAGACCATGTTCGTTCATATCGATTCTCTAGAATGTAATTTTTAGGTTTGAACGTGAACTTTTAGATTTAAAATATATATTTTTCTTTATATATAAACAATCATCACATAATTTGACACCAGTACCTTAATTGCCTAAATATTTACTAAAAGTGTACATTTGAGTCTTTCTGTTACTTCTTTATGTTATTCTTAAGGTTAAGGTTAGATAGGTACCTACCTAAGGTTTATTCTTTTACCTTATGATATTTTACCTGAGTACCTTTATATTCTTAATTTTTTATATAATTTGTTCGAATATTGACAGTACATGGTGTATGTTAATATTCGCGTTAGCTTGTATCCTAGTTACCATTATGATTAGTCTATATTATACGGTTTTTCTCCCGTGTTAAAAAAATCCTCATCTACACTTAAATGTTGTAGAATTGTAAAAAAAAACCAGCGAGCCTTACAGTAGTCGCATAATATGTGTAACATCTGACATCTTATTTATTTGGAAGGATTCTATTTACTTCATTTTTCTGAAGTTGGTACCATCTGCAGTCTAACTTCCTGTTACACACTTCCGTTGCGTTTCACGAATCACTGACACAAATTGACAGAAATCGAAAAGAAAGATGTTACACATCAAAAAAAATATTGATATCTATATTATGTCTAAACATGTAGCGGTCAATATCAATATTGAAGAAAAGGCAAAAAAATAAAATTAATTTACGTATCATAATCAACGCATTTTGATATTGAGAGCCAATTATTTTTTACCTCTCTGTTGAGAGCAGATGATAAAGTTACCGAATTCAATTATTTTGCTTTACTTTTGTATTGACCGGGAGCGAAACATTAACATAAATAGTTAATTTAATTTCTTTATGCGGTCATGAAACGCTGTGTGTAAATCATCGACATGCAAAAGGCAGGACCGCGCACCATTTCTTTTTTCTTTCGATTTTATGACACTATTACGTGCGCTTCAAATCCTGTATGAAAATATTTATCATGACCATCGAATGTCAATGCTACTATTTAATACATCGCAGGTAGAATATTACTTACTGCAGGCGACACTTGAATTATTCAATCGCTAGCGGATTGCTAGATTTATTCATTTTATTATAAGTACCTAGATAAATATAATCTTGCACTTTTTCGTTTAAATTTATTGAATCTTTTGCATTGGAAGCTAAGGATTCTTTGTGACAAAAGGGAACAACATTTACATGACATAAATATAACATAGCGGTCACCGTAATTTTGTAAAACGTAAGTTTACAATTTGACGGTTTTCAGACACGTTAAATTACAAACTGCCGAGAAATTGTAAACAATGCTATGAAAAAGACCAATCGTAGGACCGTTCACAAATTTACGGTTTTAAAATCGAAAGTTTGTAAACGATCACCCAATAGGAAGCGCTAATGCAAAAAAAAAACAATCTACGGTAGGTTACCAATCAGAGGGCGACTGCGCTGTGATGGCCTGTTTTAAAGAGAATTGTACTTGCGTTCACAATTTAAAGTTTTTTAAACAGTTTAATTGTAAACTTACGCTTTTTGCATTTTTACGCTGACATCCAATTATAATTTTCCATCAAGTGTTGCCTACTATAGTTACATTTTCATATCATTAGATAACTTACAGTCGCGCCTGAAAACTTTTAAATATGTGCTATAGGTGCTTGCTCTTACCCACCTACATGTTATTTCTACATGTAACTTTATTTTTTTAATGTTCTGTTTCTTGATATTTTACATTACTTGATTTACATTGTGAAATAGTTCATAATCAGTTCTTTACTGTTCACTTAGTCGGGTTTAGAATCAGAATGTATTATAATATAAGTATGAGAATGCTTGTCGTGCTTATTGACAAAATTATACAGACATGTGATAAATACCTACTACATATTGATTATTCTAAATAAATAAGAAAGTGTTTAAATTATACTTTTATTTTATTTATTACCTTCTACACAACCTCAATATAAATGTTTCGCCAAATATTATAAAAGTTTTGCTAAATAAAATGAAAAGAAAATATGAGAAAATACTTATATGAACTTAATAATTTAGGTTCCTACATTCAAAGCTTAGGCAGGTATAGTTATCTGAAAACTGAGTAGATTTTTTTTGAGTGAATACATACATAAAAAAATCTAGAGATTAATATGTATTGACTAACTTTGCACTACAGGTCCTCGCACGAGGATAAAGCCTGTATTGCAAAATCAATAGAAATAAGAATAATAATTATAAGCATCACATTACTTCTTCTTATCGTGTCACTAGTTCTTTCGAACCAATGTGGTGAAAGGATTTCAAGTGCTCCTCGAAGAGGCCCTGCACTATCACACTTTCGTGCACTATCACATTACTGAAACTTATAATTTTACGGAAATCACTTATCCATCTTTATCATCAAACTAAAAACATAATTTTTGATGAACATGAAAATTGAATTTCGAAAAGCACATAAAAGCTACTTACCTAAAAACAATCGTTATGTCGAGACGTATGTTCCCACCGCGCGATGTCGCTTCGGTGTCAAAACCACCGCTGACCCCAAATTGCGCCCTCACCTGCGCCCCAGGTGCGCGTGCGCAATTAATATCATCCTCTAATAATAGAATACGTACACTTCAGTTATTTATTAGCTTTTATTGTCTTTATCGCAACTAATTCCACACAAAATATATCTTTGTCGCAATTTTTAATAGAAATAGAACATTGGATATCCTTTTCCGATATCTAAATGGATTTTAGGGGAGTTTTAATTGTGTGAAAGAACATTGGCAGTCTTATCTTTATGATGAGATATTTTTTATTTGCTATTTCAGGCAAATTGATATTTGGGAAAACTTGGGGTTAGCGTGATTAACGCTAATTTATTTGAAGTTTATCTAAATTGGTAAAGTAGATACAGGAAAGTGCTACGTGTAACCTGTGGCACAGATAATATAATAATATTAGTGGGAAATTATTTTTTATGCATACTTACATTTTTTCTCTCATGGGTTCGATTGAAAAGGGAACAATACCTACCTAGGTGTTTATACTGTTTATTAATACACCTAGCTTCACACATCGTCATCTAGCCCCAACCTAAGCAGAGCTTGCACTATGGGAACCAAATAGCCACTCATAGTATATAGTCACACCTTTAACATAAGGAAGAAACACCGGTTGCCTTCTTACATCAGCCTGTTTTTCTCTGCTCTTGTGTCTTGGAATGCCAAGACACAAGAGCAGAGAAGCAGGTGTGACTGATAAAATTGGAAATGTTTTGAAAAAGTTTTCAATAAAATCGATTTTCACTCCTCTTACTAAAGTAGCTAAACAACTAAGAACGCCTAAAGACGTCATACCTCTACAAATACCTGGCGTATATAAAATTGACTGTAGCTGTGGCCGTTCATACGTCGGTCAAACTAAACGTACGATAGCCGAACGGGTCAAGGAACACGTAGTCGCGGTCAAAAATCGCCAGATAAATAAATCAGCGATAGCGGAGCATTTGGTAGACTCAGGGCCCTAATCACTGGATTGAACTGCATGATCCGAAAGTTCTCGCCCATGAACGTTATTTTCACAAGAGGATGGTCCGGGAAGCGATTGAAATAAAGAAGAATCCAAATTTCAATCGTGAAGACGGATACAGACTCTCAACGTCATGGAACCCAGTGATTGCAAAGTGCACGCGGAACGCTTTTAAAACACCGCTTAAGTGTCCGGATGTCGTCAGTGTGGTGTGCCGACCGAACATTTTTAACGACCAAAATGAGGGTAGTTCTCTCATTTCACCGCGACGGTAGCTCCAATACGCCAGTCAACCCGTGACCACGGCTGTTGCAATACAGTCGAAACTTCGAAACACAAAAACATACGAGGTTAGCGCGATAAATACCCGTTATAATCAAAAAACTATAGAAGACCCAGTCTCAGGACCAGGACTAATACCGTTGTCCATTACACAAATGTTTGTCCTGAAGCGGAAATCGAACCTGCGATACCGGCGTAGCAGTCATTTCAAAAAGTGAGTCATCAACCTTATTTCAGGCAGCCGTTTCCTAATTTACAAGTACTTACATAAATTATGTCTATCTATACTGATATCTGGTCGAAGCATCGGAGGAGCATGCAAATCACCGCGCTACAATAACGAATATGCGGGCCCTTCCTTACCGCGACCGCACTTTGGGTAGGTAGGGGCCAGATAAAAAAAAAAGTATAAAATAGTTTACACACGCTCTCACCATTGCACTTTACTAAAATTCCTCTTATCACAGGTGGTTGGTAGTACTTGGTATTGTCACAACATCCTCCAACAAGAGACTACAATATCCTAAAACCGAGAACAAAAATTTAAGTCAATTACACAAATGGTCGCCCCGGGCCATCAAGCTTCACAGAAATGGTCACTGCGTAGTTTTTGAGGCAACTGACTCCAAGGACTTTAGCACCAATTATTCAAAATAGATAAAAAAATTAGTCAAGAAAATAATAAGATTGCGCAAAGCTTGATACCAGATACAGATACCTACAGATCATTTATTGATAAAAACAAAACAAGTCAAATGGTAATACCATATATTTACCATTTGACTTGTTACTTACACTAATTAATACAGGGTGTGTCGTAATGAGTGGATAATCCTTCAGGTGCGAGTGGGGGACTTCAGGACTGATCAGAAAATGAAAATATGTACCCAGTAAAAATCCCACGGTTTTCAAGTTACTGGACGTTTTCTGATCAGTCCTGAAGTCCCCCACCCACACCTGAAGGATTATCTACTCATTACGACATACCCTGTATAGGTAGTATTGTATAATCGTAATAAAATAATTATTACAATTTTTCATTCATTAGGTCTTTTACGGAATAAAAGGCTTTTGCAATTAAACACTTTTTTAACTTTGATTTTTGATGATTTCCTCCGGGATTTTATTAAATATTGTGGATCCGGGCACGCGAATGGATTTTCATGCTTATAATATTTACTATTTGTTTGTATTTAATACCCAATCGTCCCCAGCTCACCCTGCGCCAGCGCAGAGTTCAATGTCAGCGATGGGGTCGCCGCGGTCGGCGATACGGGCGGTGTTGATGTACCCCGCGATTTTATTGTTATCCGTTTACCTAGCTACATATATACGTAGGAACACTATTTTGTTTATTTAAATTTACAAAATTACCTTGTTTTTAACCTAAATTAAATTCTAGAGCAGGATATTTGATTAGCAGTGTGAATCGATTCTCATTTTATGAATATCAAACGCCTCTACTTAGTCTACTTACCCAGTGCCCAAAAATATGACTCGATATAAGACCCGCCATTCAAAAAAAATATTCGACTTTAGTTGTAACGACTAACAACCACAAAAACTTCATAGCATGTTTAAAAAAACATTATGTTTATAAAATCATACCCAATGCTCAAAATTTAGCACGCCCGAAGTTGCCTATGAAATTATAATCCGTGTCGGGTGCAGTACAATGAAAGCACGTCATCCGAAAAATGATTAACAAGCAATTATGCTGACGGATGGACGCTCGCGCTGGCTTCCCTGGTCATAGAGCTACGAAGCTGGGGGTTTTTCAGAAGTGTGTGAGGCTTGGCATTATTATTACCGCGAGTGTAGTAGTGCAATTAAAATGTTTCTATCTTATCTCTCTTAATTATATTTTCACTAAAAATAGGTAAAAATCTACGGATACACTTGAAAAAGTTTTCAGTTCTATGCGCTACTGTAAGGCTTCTTCAAGATTTCTGTTGAGTCCTAACATTATATTACCTATACTAAAAAAACGAAAACAGAAAACCCAAATCAGAACTCAAATCAAGAAGAGTTCTGACTTGGGTTTACTGTTTTCGGCGCTTTGGTTTAGATACTAAAATTCTAAACTAGAGTTAAGTTAATTAACAACCTTTGTTTAGAAATAAAGCGGATTTATTTCTAAATATTATATATACTCTTATTAAACTGACAAACACATTGCACCGATGAATTGTTATTTAAATTGCATCGTAAATCCACGTAATTGCTGTGTATATGCAAATGCAAGCGCTCTATCAGTTCCTCGGGCTGTGGCGTACAGTTTTACCGGTGAGTGAGCAGCGAGCGATGCGCGGGCGCACGTGCCGCGGCATATGGCCGCGCCATACTGTTTGTTTGCCAATCATAACGGACATATTTCATCAGATAACGGCCCACCGCCTCCAACATATTGGCTCGATCTAAAACAACGTGTAACAATTAAAATGTCGTCACGTTAGGAGATTAATCTCGTTCATTCGACATGGCTTTCGCCGAAATGTAATGAGGATCTCGTTAGGGTAACAGATATTTATTGTGTTTCATTTTTATTTTTGCTGATAAAGTATGACGAAGCGCTTACGAGGTTAATCAAGAGATGAGGGATGGGATGCTGACAAGGAAAAGCTTTTACATAATTATACATATGTTTTCGTCCAAAACTTCGTTTACGTTGCGAATTAACGAAATTCCATTCTAATTAACAAAGTTCGCTTACACTTTTTGACTGATGTATCCTAGAAATTTCAAGTCTACGTTCAGTGGTTTTGCATGTACGTTGTCTTTCATTCAATCAGTCAGTCAAGACAAAGCTTTTATAGATATGGATATAGAACGATATCCAGGAAACACAAATGTTCATCATATACATATGTACCTATGTACATAAATGCAGAAATCGAACCCGCGACATCAGCATTGCAGTCTTACTTACCACTCGCTCTTCTGTAATATCTCATGTGGTGATCATATTATACTTCCACGGAAATTTAATACTAGGTAACATCCACAACTATGTAACTATGTAACTATGTAACGAATGTACTTGCAACGCAAAAAAAAAAAACTATTACCCACGCTACTTCTTATGTCCGTTACCATCGGGGTAGGAACTACCCTAGTAATATTTGACAGTCCCCCAGTTTAATTGAATGATACCAATTGAAGAACCTGCTGTAGCACGAGCGACGCGGGCGCATGTGGCGCCAGATGGCGGGGTTCCATCGCTGATTCGAGGGATACCTTCTAAACCTTATAAAACATTACGAAGAGGTAATTTTACTCATACTGGAAGAGCCCATACTAAAATACCTATTTTACTTATAATATTTTGCATCATAATATCTGAAAGAAAGTGATCAACAAACAAACTTCTGTTGTAATTTGGATTTTAAAAAATATTCCACTTACGCGAGGAGGTATTTTTTTAATTTATTACCAGGTTGAGATGGTAGTCAAACGCAAACCTAAATAAAAATATTACATATTAAACATTTCGTCGATTTCTGTCGTAGAAATAACCATTTCATATGGCTGTATATAGCTCTGTGGTATATTTAGTCTAATAAAGTTGGTAATAAGTTTTGAATATACCTACACTTATTATATATTTATCAACTTATGTATATTCTATTCAGTAGCTTTATCTCTACGCGATTAAATTTTTTGGGCTCTGTTTTTAGCATAACGAAAAAATCCTTCAAGTTTTTTGAATATCACAAGGCGTTTTATAAAAAAGGTCGTGGTTTTGTCTTACAACTGCCCCAGCTTAGAAAGTTTTTGTCATAAAAAGTATTTGAATGACGCGCGCCGTAGACGCAACGTCGTTGAACTCTTTTGTATGGGCGCGCCCGTTGTCGCGTGTCGTAGACCGTACGCTACGAGAAAAATTACCAACCTATGTTTTTGTTTTCGTTTCAGTTGTAAAGCAAATTCAAAAATGTATTTTTTTGTTTTCTGTTTGTATCGTTTAAATATTAACTTCAAAAATATTGGTTTCATTTATAGTATTTGGAGCCCAAAACCTAAAATTAAAATTTTCGTTGTATTTTCTTACAATTTGTACGAGTATTCAATATTCATTGTATATTAATCTATATTATATATTTTTATATATTTTTTATATTTTTATATTTTTGTATATTGTACCTACATAATTTAAAGTCATTAATAGAACCTTCAGTAAGGTACCTAAACTTAATAGCATTGTAATGTCTGGCCTCTTAACCCCGTGGGAATGAGTTCTGAGTAAAAAAAACTCATTAATATTGTAAGACGGTTAGCCCGGATCCGACTGTAACGTCTCATTGTTGCACATGCCTTCTCCTAAGTGTAAACTTGTGTAGGTAACACGTGTGCTAGTTGGTAAATTAGTTGAAAGACATTATTTTATCCGTAGATTTTTTTCACTTAATTTATGGTGAATCGTGTGGTAAAACACTTGTCTGGGAAACTTTTTAACAGTTAATTAATATTTATTTACTTGGTATGTAAATTGTAAATATTTGAGTTTACAAAAACACACTACGAACGACTTCATTTGGACTGTTTTAGCGTAAACACAACTGAAAAGTCACGGGGAAGCAAAATACGCCATTTGTTTACTTCGACGAAATTTTTTCACTTATTTTGATATAAAAACTAAACTACTGAACCGATTATCATTAAATTTGTATGGGACCAATCTAAAAGTATATCCTGTCATACAAAAAAAAAAGTACTCTCTATTATTTTTTAAAATCGGTTTATTAACTATATAATTGAGAACCTCCTCATTTTTTGAAGTCGGTTTTCAATTTTTTAAAGTGGAAATAGCTGTCACTACATTCCTGACTCATTGAAAATAATGTTCAAAAAGCACAATCTTCCTTCACCTACTCTACACCCTACCAGCCTCTTCTCATTGAAGATTTTTTCTAATACTTAACTGAACTGACTCATGCACCTGTAGGTTCTATTCATTCTCACACGTTCTGAGCAAGTGATCTACGCAAGGGATGTATTAAAGGGAAAAGAGGATGTGGGTAACTTTTATTTTACATTATACAGTGAGAAAATTAAATTTTACAGAGTTTATGTGTAAATGAACATTTTAAGTAGGTAGTAGGTATATCTTAAAACACTGATGAAACAAACATTACATTAGTTATTAAGGTGTTACATTAGTTTCTCGTCATTTCTTACCTACTTTTGAATCGAATTGTAGTAATAAAAAAAAGTATAGAAATAAAAAAAATGCATAAGTTGCTCTACAAATTCACAAAAGTAGAATGTGTAATATCTGAAAGATTTATTCTCGTTAATATGACTTGTTCTTTTACTCAACTATGATAGGTTATAGTTTAGTGAAGGGGAACATACAGTTTTTATCAAAAAATAAATAAAGACATCTACGAGTAGGCCAACGGGAGGGCCGTTTATTTCAGTAAGAATTTTTCCCCCTTTGGATACCCTGAATGCGACCAAGACTCTCCATGGCTTCTATTTAAAGCAGTGGGTCAACAGACGAGCGTTTTTTGCTACAAACATTTTCAGACATTGCACATTGCGGCATCTGGTATATAGCTTTTTGTTGATTCTGCTCAAAATAATAAACAGGTTATTAACCTGGAATGTCATTTGTTTTTATCAAGGTGGCCTTCCGATCTTGGCAACCACGATTAGCGACCGCGCGACCAGAATATGTATGTGTGAGTCGCGCGATTCGTCTGTCGCGGTCGCCAACATCGTAAGGCCAGTATAGCGCGGGACTGTACAAGCGCCAGCATCAGGTGCGGCACGAAGCGGGCTAGGTATAGCGACGACCTACGAAAGGCAACCGGTAAAAAGTGAATGCGGAGAGCGGAAGACTGGGCTCAGTAGCGCGTTATGGGAGAAGGCTACGTTCAGCAGTGGACTTAAGTGGGCTGATGATGGTGATGATGATGACACTATTATTAGGAAGGTTTGTGCGGATAGATTAATTGGTGGATGTTGATGTTTGTAACTCAAGCACGCTAACACTACTGAACCGATTGAGCTGCTATTCGGCGTGGATTGAGTTTATGAGCTAAAAAAAATAAGTTACTTTTTATGTAGAAACTATGTATGCGAACCTGGCATCAACAGCTTTAGATAATACAATAACATACTACAACAGACTTCAATTTGACCGTTTCAGTGACCGTAAACACCGCTTTAAAATAAGCAAAACACGCAATACCTAGCGGTCCCATTCGGCGGAAGCCTCATTTCGTTTACTATGACGACATTTTCTTTTCAGATATTTAGTTAAAAATTAAACTATTGAACCGATTTTGATGAGATTTATGGACATATATATTATGGGCATGGGACCAATTTGAAAGTAAAATTATGCTCTCTTTTTTTAAATCAACAACAAAGTTCTGAGGTAACAACATTTTCCTTTTATGAAGTCGGTTGAAAAACTAGTACACGGCGAACTTAATTCTAATTAAAATGCAAAAGTTTGTGAGGCTCGATTTATGGATGTTTGCTCTTCAATCATAATACTCAGAGGATTTAGCTGATGTTCGGTATGACTTTTCTTATTTATGTTTTTATTAAAAATAGGCTTACCTACGTTTGACGGAACACGATCCTGGCAGGTCAGATTTCAGGTGCAAGGAACGTCTCCTTGTGCTTAGCTGGTACCTTTACCATGAAGGATTTGAAGTTCGGAGTCCGAGTATAAACAATTTTTTTATTCTAATACCACGCGGGTGAAGCAGCGGGCAGTAGGTAGTAATTCAATGAAGAACTCGGCTAGAGGAATTTCAAGATGTCACTAAAACCAGTTTGAGATCCACGATAGTGCAGTGGATAACGCGAACGATACCTAATTGGGCACTTATTATTATTTTGATTATTATTAAGCCTCGATGGTCAATTTTTCATCATACGTTTATGTAAATAATTACGGCTTAGGAATTAGAATAAGCCTGTGACATGAATAGATATGTACCTATAATATTAAAGTAATTGTCTGAGTAGTTTAGTAAATGAATATCGACGCATTATTTAAAGTACCAACGATATGTAGAGTTTCATCATCTTTATAATCAAACTGAGGATGTGGTGGCCGAGTGGATGAGGCCCTTGCCTTGCGATCTGGTAGTCGCGGGTTCGAATCCCGGTGGCAGTTATGCGTAAATGGGGTTTTTCGGTTGTCCATGACATCCATCAATCCGTATTGGCTCCGCGTGGTGGATTAAGACCATTTCGCT
Source organism: Lobophora halterata (assembly GCA_932526365.1). Lineage (NCBI taxonomy): Eukaryota > Metazoa > Arthropoda > Insecta > Lepidoptera > Geometridae > Lobophora > Lobophora halterata. Next base: position 7,922,333 of record OW052001.1, on the reverse strand, counting down.
CTCCTAGCCGAGAGTACGCCTGAGTCCCACCAGATTATGATTATCCATAATATAGCTATAGCAATCCACTGCTGGACGTAGGTCTCTCCTAAGGAGCAACACTAAGCTTGGTCTTCGGCTCTTTTTATCTCATCATGCCAGTATTCGTCATTGAGACTATACTAGGTGTATTAAATACTCTTTTCTATGTATTTCTAGGTTTTCAAATACGGTTTTATCAACAAAGTTGTAAATGACCGTTGCGAGGCGTTCCCTAAGGGATGCCGTCTAGATAGGAACCAACACAGTACCAGATATTCTGTCGCAAAGCAGTATGGCATTACTGTGTTCCGATTTGAAGAGTACTGTAGCTAGTGAAATTGCTGGACTTTCGAGACTGACCATCAAAATGTATCAAGGTGGACGAGCACTATAGTACGTATGCAGCGGCCTATGGAAATCAAAGCCTTGTGTAACACTATTATGGTTATGAGCATGCGTGATCTCTTAGCACCAGTAGAGCGCCTGGCTAGCCTCCCCACTTACAGCGTTTACTTACAATAAAAACATTACGTAGAAACTGTTGGAATTTTCATACATCTAGATAACCCAAGTGGAGTAATGCAAATTACGTCGTATAGAACCAAGCTGAAAGGTATCTGTGATAAGAATGTTTCCTTCGCGCAATTTGAAGTGTTGGGTTAATAAAAGTAGAATACATGGTGGGAGCACGCGTGTACACTGTCAATTAGGGCTCGGCTCGACAAGCGACGTTCTACACCAGGCCGGTGTGGAACCTGCCGACCGACTCGGCTAGATACCACTTACCGGCTAACCCATTTATACACTGCGATGGAAACAGGACTACTCGTAAATGAATTAATGCAAATTTATACTATAAAAATTGTCGCAGGTGCGTTCAGACAAGTTCCAGCCATGCATCGGAACGATTTAACGCGCTTGCGCCGCAAAACTTTTATTTATAGCCGGTAAGGAGCAATTACATAGCATTATTTGACGAAGCATCATAAATTGGTCGCGTAATAATTTCAAATTCAATCAAAACAATCTCCAATGCGCGGCTCATTAAAAATGTGTTTTAACATTAATTCAACCAAAACTAAGGATATAAAGGATGAGGACGTGGTGGCCGAGTGGATGAGGCCCTTGCCTTTTGATCTGATGGTCGCGGGTTCGAATTCCGGTGGCAGTCATGCGTTTATGGGTTTTTTCGGTCGAAAAAATATATTGCATCCCATGTTCTCGCAACGGTGAAGGAAAACATCGTAAAGAAACCGGCATGTCAAAAGGCAGAAAAAAAAATGTTGTATAGTATGTGACATCCATCAATCCACATTGGGTCCACGTGGTGGATAAATACCCATTCGCTCTCCTGCCGAGAGTAGGCCTGAGTCCCAGCAGTGGGAACATTATAGGCTGATTATGCTTAGGATATAAAATAAGTTTAACCGCTACATCAACATTGTATTAAAAATAACATGGTTATTTTGTAGCTATAATCCTGGATTTGCTTTGAAAATATACTTAGGTGCACTTATTGATACGTTAATGACATACACATCTACATTAATATGAGGCACTAAAATGTTTAAAATGGAATATGACTTTAAAAATGAAATTAAAATCGTAAAAAAAATTTATAGTTATGCTTATGTGGTAATACGAAATTTGCCGTCAAAGTAACATTGCAAGGAAAAAATAAAGCTGTTATTTCTTAACTACTTAGAAGTACCTAATTACGCAATTTAATAATTAACTAGAAGTTGGGAGTAATAATAGTTTTTCTGATTATTAATTTAATAGGTACTTTATTCAAGTAGTTTAGTTATGACCTTCATACTTTGAATTTTATGCTGAGAGAATAATGGACCTTGCATTCTTGCTCAATACCTAATGCTAATGATTGCTAATAATTTATTTTCCAAGGAGGTACCGAATTTAAATCAAGGCTTAACAATGGATGAGTACATCACTGCAGTGACGTACAGACATCACTGACCATGCAAGGATATAGAGGCAGGACTAAAAATACTTGACAACTTCATGGAACTGTCGAGCAATACAGGTCGCTCAACTGAAAGCTGGCGCTGACAAAGTACTCACTCACACTAATGTAATTTCACTAATATTTGACAAATTTAGGATAATTACTAGGGTTTCGCCGCCCCGCCGCCCATGGATGAGTTGTTCATGCCAGCATTTGAAAATATACCTGTAGAGTAGTTATTTGAGATAGACACGGATCAACACACGAAAACCGTTTTTCCCAATCTTCTTCGCTTATTTTAAAAATATCAAAGCAAAAAATATACTTTTAAAATTATATTAAATATATGCTAAGTCAATTCATATCTTCAAAAATGTACAAATGTGCGAACAAAATAGCGCCGCGCGGGATTCTGTGCCAGAAAATATTCTTGAAAACTTTAGTATCAGATTACAAGAGTCCATTTCTTAGGCACTGATTACACTCATCTGCGTTTTAAAATTTTCCTAACTTTTCTGAATTCTTCAACCTAAGTTAGTAGAACACTTTGATCTTTTCTTATGCAGAACCACATCATAGAAAATCGTGAGAATATGAAACATAAAATACTTATTAGCCACTAACCGATCTATATTTTCTTATTACAAGTCAATTCTCGATTATAATGGCAAAGAAGGTAGTCGGTTCTGATTCTACTTTGCAGTAGCTAATAATAAACCTATCTTATAACATGGTGACTTTTATAAAGCTATTTTAAAAATCATCTTACCATTTGGGATTAAATCTAAGATTATTTTACATTGACATCTTCATTAATTACGGTACTATGTTAATTTATTAATAACATTTAATGTAATCATAGCCAGTAAGATGCCTGTTCCATGACTACAGGTAATCATAAAACCTTTAAAATATAGATATAGTAATTTTTCAATGGTGCTCGCCGTAAGTGCGTTATTTACGTGTAAATTATTGTTATGTTATGGGCCCTCTAGATTGCGTGTTTAAATAAGCTTAGTATAATCTTTTCGATTCTTTGCAAATAGTTATTGGTTGAGACATATCTATTGATACGCACATAAAATCTAGATAAGATAAGATTTTATTTTAATAATATATAAATAATAATAATATTTTTTTTGTTAATACATGGGTAAATTCCTACATGTTTAAGTAGGTAATAATAAGTTCTACCTAATAAAACTGTATAGTTGACATAAGAAAGTATTTATTGCAGGCATCTCATAATTTATTTTTATATTAAAATCCATAATATCCTTTCCTTGTTGTTAATAAAAATAAATTATTGGCTAAATTGTACTGATTGGGCTAAATTGTAGCCCAATCAGTTTAGTGGTCCCGGCACAATTGAGTAACAATTATCCATATTTCCTCAGAAAAGTTTGCATTAAAAATATATTTTATAACCAACCTACCTATCGCTGTTTTTTAATAAGGGACCTGTTAAATAATCCTCATATTAATATTGTTGACATTGAACCCCGGAGGCGTTGGATGTGGAAATATTTTGCGGTAGCCGCGCAGGCGGCGCGCAATGTGCACGCGCGACCTTTACGCGTAATTGTTAGGCGCGTGCTTCAGAACCTAGCCTTCAGTTAGTCTTTTATCAAAGCTTTCATCTGATCAACCGTATTGCTATTGTCGTAAGTTTGAAATTCCTTTAAGTTTCAGGAGGACGCAGAACGCATAGCTAACAAAGCCGTCTGCGATACTTATATGGAAACGGCTACTTTAACACACTCGACCTCTGATTAGCATTTTTTTGTTTTTGATTTTAATCAGACTGGTTCTAAGACAAAGTGTCTTATTATTAGTTTTACCGATCGAAACGTCTATGACAGTGGCATTCTAACGAGCAGCTGAAGCTAGTAGCACAGTTAACTAAGTGCACATTTCGCAACAGGTTTGCAAACAAATGATTATGGCTAACCGATTTTTTCATGAATGTTCAGATAATTATTTAACAGAATGGATTAATCGGACATTTGTGATGGTTGTAGCTAGTTGGACAAGTGGGCAGATGCGATCTTTCCAGATACCTACTTAGATAATAAGTTGTGTTGAACCAGCTAGACAATTTTATTGCGTTACTAGTTAAATTACTAGTTAAGTTACTAGGTTAATACATTTTGTGTGAGACGGTGATTTAGAATTAACGTATGATGTAGAATATAATGTTAATATCCTCAAAACATATTAAAGTATAAAATGAAATAAAGGTACAATCCAAAGAATTAAATCATCAAAAATAAATCAGTAATCCTCTGGGAGAAAGAGGTACATACCCACCTACGGATTAATGTCTGCAGTAAAATCGCTTCACTTCGAAGGCGGGCCGTTTAGTTCGGAACAAGTTTTTGATACGGTCTCCACAGATTGCTACTTACGAGTAGGCACTTACTCGTACTTCATTTCAGAAAAAAATATGCAAAGTATGGTTAATGGACCGGTATTCGGTTACATACTCGAAAAATAAAAGCTTTATGGTAGGCGAATAAAACCAACATCTCCCGTTATGATTTTATAAGTTTGAATACCACAGAAAATGGATGTTCAAACATTCAATAAGAAAAAATGTCTCAATCGCCAAGTCATATCTTCATTATAACTGACAGACTCCTCCTACAGCCATTTCCCAAATTAATAAATAACTCGAAAAACTGAATCACAAAAGGTGAACCGTTATTCTTCAATAATTATCGGAGAGCGAGAGTGTTCGTACTCCAATGAATTATTGTGGGCCTCACCTCAGATTGGAATCAATTAACTGGAGGCGACGCGCTCCCGGTCCTTCGGCCTTCGCACCACCTGCCCTTGCACTTCCAAGGAACTTTTCACCATCGGACGCGATACCACATAACATACGAGTAGATACGAGTACATACAAATTTTTGCTCTCAATGAATTATAAGAGAACCCACCCTTACTGAGTATGATAGCGTGAGTGGAGGGGAGTGCATTTTTAGACTGAAAAATTGCTACCTGTTTACTGTACCTGCGTCTAGAAATCAGTACTTTTATGCCTATGCCTATGATATGTATCGAACACATATTTGTATAATTTTTGAGATACTCAAAATAGCAATTAATTTAAAATATAACGTTCGCTTTATTTAAAATATTTTAGCGGAAAATGAATAAATAGGTAGGGAATTTCTTGTAGTTATAGAAGAAGAAATAACATCATTACAATAAAACAAAACTGTCATCAAACATCTTTTCGGTAATTAAAAGAAAAGAAAGACAAAATATTTAATTATGGGACGCTCGAGTATTTTTCTCATCTAGGGTCTTACTATTAAAAATGTTATCGTCCTATGTCATGCAAGACTTTTATTTTTGATTTTCCGATTTCGCTGTTACCACACTCATCCAAAATCTGAGCACAAAATTTGCCCAGATTCAATTTCACGTCCAGTATTTACATTCCTAGCCCGCTCCCCACTGAGTCGTTGCTCGACCAGTTTTGCCTGAGCTGCCTTACCCCGCTTCAGACCTCCACGCACAGGCCTTAGAGAGGATCCCTCATTGGAAACCAAAGTATCATTCCACCGGCCACACGTTGCCACTTATCAAAGGAGCGTGATTGCCCATTCATTATCCGCCTGCAAAATCGCGGCACCTTTGCCGGTTAATTGCGCTAACCCAATTTTTTTGTATGTTCGAATGAGCTGTTTATTCGATTGTTTTGGAGCTTAAACTTGTTGTACAAGTATAAAAAAAAACTTAAAAGTTTGCGACAGTGACTCATATAAACGTAAAACAGTAAGTTGGAATGATGTTTTACTGATACTTACTTTAATTTTAGTAATAAATTCATCATCAGTAAACTGCAGCCAATAACGAATGCCAAATAATAGGCAGTTATGATTCTAAATCATAGAGTAGCTAGCTCTAAAAAGTGGCTTAACTTTAACTTTCTATGTTAAGAAGATGCGCTCCAAGCTCATATCTTCTTTATCATACCTTTCCCAATTACTGAGTGATTACGCAGCTGAGTGGCTCCAGCGGCATCACATCAAGCCTGAAGGACGTCCACGTAAGCATGATTTACCAACAGTAGTTAAAACACTCATTAAGCGGACATGCGCTTACGCATCGCAGTCGATGCTTCGGGCTACGCGTTAACTTGCCCAGACATCTTCACTGACTTCAACGAAGCTTATACTGATCGCTGAGAAAATAAAACATGCAATATTTTGCTTCCAGAAAGGTATGTATAAACTCGTCAGATTTATCATCTAAGTATACAAATATAAGAATAAAATCAAAATGATACTCGTACATAGCAGAAGGGTTGTTGCTGCAATTTAAATCCAACATCATTTTTTTATTTATACGTCACAATAAAAGGTATCAGGAAAACTAATAAGTCAAAGTTAAGATTACGAGTACACCAACCTGATTAGTGGAAGAATAAAATTTAAACAGCAATTAAGTTTAAAGTCAAAGCAATTTTAGACTCCTATTATTATGCCCGTTCGCTGAAATGTGAAACAAAGACATATTTTGATGTGTAATAATCTACAAAGAGAACAAATACAAAATCCATGTAAGGAATACGTTACAAAACACGTATATATCTACCTAAGGCTTAATGCACCTTTTCAATCAATTACCAATAAATAGCTTCACTCAATACAAGTAAGTTGTCCTGATAAACCCACCATACCTACGTTACCAAGCTAAGAAGGTAAAGATAATGGGAAGGATATAGGATAGGAGGTACTTAGTGGATTTCCCAACCGTATCTTTCTTGTAATTGTTTATAAATAGCGTATGAGATAGGCCAAGAGGACGACCGCGGCGACGAATTCCGCGCTACACTGCCTCAAGCGTGCGGCTACTTTTTGCAAGCGCAGGTGCACGCGCATATGCTATTAAATTGTCAAAGAGCACACGTACGTGAACCTCTGATAGCTACCAATAATCAAGTCAAGTGCGTTTGTTACCTATCGATCAACAAGTTAAAACTGAAACTGGACTGAATTGAATTCACGTAATTAGAAGGGATATGGTTTAAACAAATCCAAGCTCGCTGTCTAACACCCACTTTTCTTATCATTTCCATGACTTGATAATGCAAATAAGCCGAAAAATGTGAACATCACATTCATTTCTAATCATTTAAGTTGTATAATCCTATGCAAATTAGGTACTAATGCCAAAAAATCGTAATACTCGTATTAGAATTAGGTACAAATTCTGAAGTTATGTTAAAAATAACAATAAAAAAAGCCAAATTCCAATAAAAGCTATAAATAATTATAGTTTTTACGAGAACCTAAGCATTGTGTAATGATACACAATTATTTTATGTAGTAATCGAAAACCGCAACATAGCAGTCATGGCCTCGAGTAGAACATGTGCTGAACCCAAGGATCATCGCCATTGCAGAATAAACACGACTCACTGCTAATTGGTATACTTTCACTGACAACCTGATAGGTTTTTTTAAATTCAAATACTTGATACACTTTAGGCAACGTAAATAATATATTCCCACATATTAATTATGTTGCCTAAAATCTACAAAAATAAGTTATGTGGTCCTTGGGATGGATGGTGGACGGAGCGTTTTTTTTTTCAGGATCGTGAGTAACTTTCAGGAACTTATGTGAAATAGAAAAATAAAATTAGCGTTTCAAATATGAAGGTAATTGTGACAAATATTTGAAACGTTTTATATTTTAAGACTTCCTACCTCCGGTTTTGGTTATTATTTTATTAATTGTTTTTACATTACAGTCAAGTTAAAACACAGGTTCGAAGCCTGCATTAGTCATACAATTTTGAACGCATAAATCTTTAGAAAACCCAAAAATCGGCTAATAGCTAAAAAAATCATTCAAATTGCGCTAAAATAACATCAATAAATTCATCTTACGTAGCTCGACTGATTCTACTCGTCAAGTTGCCTACTCTTTTTTTTTTTTTTAATAAATAGGACTTACTCCGAAATACATAATTATTTCTATTATATACATTTCAGGTGGTTTCATGGAATCCTGGATATTGAATTGAATCAAGCCACAAAACGTGACAGCAGCAGTTGGTTCCATGCCGCGGGTTTTCCATCGTAATGAGCAGGTAGCACAATGCGCGCGCAGCTTTGTTTCGCGCATGCACACCACGAGCTTTTACGGTTTCTGATGCGACAACGATGCAAGCCCGCCATATGACTCGTTTATTGTCTGCAACTGGTGGTAACTCATAGATGAATAACGGTGTTCGTATAGTACACCAAGATAGAAAATATCAAACCAAAATGTTGTTGTTGGAGTTGTAAGACAGGACCAAAAAATATCAGACACCTCGTCGAGAAAAATGAAATATCTCCGTTTTAAAATAATGTTTGTTTCTTTTTACGATGTAGTTTTTTTATTAACAATGAAAAAACCTAGTAGTTTTAACATATGATATTTATCTAGCCCTGTTATTTCTCTCTATTTATGTATGTATATATTCTGTCGAAAATTAGCATCGGAGCAAAATGTACTAGAAGTTAGCCAACGTGGCTTCTTTTATTTGTCGCATTTTCAAAGTAGGTACTGCATTGTGATATCTGTACGTATGTGGTAACTATACTTAGCTAGAAGAAAAGACAGATTATACAAAGTTGTGGGAATTTTATTGTATCCGTGATTGTAACAGCATTTTATTAAAAAAATAGAAGCAATAGTTTAACGTAATGGAAGAAAATATTTACATCATTGTTACAATGAATTCAAAAAAACTGTGATATTAGATTTTATAGTTTTGAAATATCTACTGATACGAGTTTTCAATTAAAATTTGGGAAAGTTACTTGTATAAAAGGGGTCCAAAAATATTTTTTGAATCCTTCATACTAAAGATATCAACGCGCTCAATCATGGCTCGAGCTTGCATGAAATCAAGAAAGTTTTGATTTTGTTTGAGTAGCTATTTACTTTTTTGTGGTAGTAATGCCGTATGGTAAAGAAAGATTTACTTATCGTCGTCACTTCAGTGGCTCAGTGCCAACCGACCATTTTGCTTCCGGTATTTTTTAATTTAATTTTTCATGAAAATTTTATTGTACGCAAAATAAATAAATACATATATATAAATATATTGTTTTAAAGTCTCAAGCATTATTTAAAAAAAATACTTCCCCATGAATCTGTTCTTACGTTGTTTGGCGCGTAATCATCTTCTCTTTATTTTAAAATCAAATTTTAATGAAATCTTTTTTCAACAACATTCAAGATTTTAATATTAAAGTTTATGATAGATAAGTACCATTTATTTTAAAGTAATGAATCGAAATGAAATTAAAAATACACGTTTTTAAAGTTCCAAACTTTTGGAAAAATTTCATTTGAACAGCAGCTTTTAGCTTCCAAACGGATAGTTTCGGAACTATTAATACGATTTTTTAAGAAGAAGCTTTAAGTAAATTACTCCTTATTATATAACTTACTAGCTGGTTCCCGCGACTTCGTCTGCGCATGTATCTTTATAAATTGTAGCCTATGTGTTATTCTGATGTATAAGCTATATTATTGTAAAGTTTCATTAAAATCCATTCAGTAGTTTTTAAGTGAAATAGTAACAAACATCCATCCATCCATCCATTCTTACAAACTTTTGCGTTTATAATATTAGTAGGATAGAAATGGAGCTATTTATTAATGGGGACTAATACTTGGCGAAACGTTAGATTTAGAAAGTAACTGTTGCGCAGTTGCCAGGACAAAAGCGGTAGATGACGCACGGCACGCGCAGGGCAGGCCTCCAATAAATCCGTTAAGGGTGCACATGCCGCCACTCGCTGGTGAATCTTGTCGTCCAAGACTGAGGGTGCCTAGTGATGGGGTCCTATCGATTGAATTGATCAGTTTAACAACGTGAAACCACCACGGTAGTTAACAAAAAAGTATGATAGACAAAAGGCAACACAGCACATTCTTGACCACAAAAGGTTAGTTAAACAGTATTGCATAAAATTGATGTCGGTTCTTACTTGTTTTGAGAAAGAAAAGATTTTACGGGGTCGTATTTAGGCAGAAAAGTAGTACAGTAGTAATACAAAGTAGTTTTTCTGAGGATTGATTTGCTTTTGAGATGATAATACAACATTTTAATATGTATTATACCCATAAACTACTATTCACTAATGGTGGAGGTCAAAGTAGAGAAATGTATACATTCAAAGGAAAAACTACAATTTAATAACGCTAGATTTCATCGCAGGCGATAGCGGGTTAGCTGCGCATCCCTATCTACAGCCACCTGCCATCCGCACCCCCACGCTATATTTTATTCCACTTAATCGTCTTTTCCGTTATACTTCTTGTTTTTATCCCTACTCAAAGCAAATATTCTCGTTTCTATAAACTACAAAGTCCAATCGAGCTAATATCTATAATACTTATACACTTTTAATTGTGAATCTATAAAAGGTTTCGCAAACCGTTGTCCGTATAAGGGATAAGCATTCGTCATATAAGCCGTGGCGCTCATCTGCCCAATTAATAAACGTTGACTGTAAGGAATGGCGAAGCGCGACATCGACAGCCGCCTGCCCGACTCCGGTACCGGTTTGCCGCAGCTGAGCCATACACCCTTCCACTGTTTTATTTTGATTTACTTATCTATCAGCCGTGTACTTGCATACTTTATGAACGTGTTTAAGGATTTGCATGGTTATTATCTTGATAAATCAAACGGCCGACTGCATGTTCAAATAGCCTTCAATTTAGATTCGTCAGATTCTTGATTGTGATGATATCCCCACTCTCATGGGGGTATTTTAATCTTGAAATAAAGTTACGCTGATGTTGCAGTGAGCTGGCTATATCTGCCGAAGAACCGATTACTGCTCGGGTAAACGAGTTCTTGAATGGAGACCGTGAATCGGCAAACGTCAGGACGCCCTCCGGTCAGGTAGGGTGACGACCTGCGAAAGGTTGCAGGCAGAAGATGGATGCGACAAGCCGAAGACAAGGTGAGATGAAGGCCTATGTCCAGCAGTGGACTACGATAGGCTGATGATGATAAAAGTAAAGCCAGTGTAAATGTCCAATACACGAGGTATTGGCTGCCAGTGGAGCTAAAGCACACCTACATGTGATGATCGCAAAGATCATTATGAATTATTCCATTGGCTTGAGTCGTAGCCGTTAGTTGCAATTTTTATCATTCGAGAACTTGTTGTCTGCAAAGGTAAAAATTCCGAATGGTAAGAAATAACTTCAAAATCATTTTAACTGTAACTGGTAAAATACATTTTATATCAAGAAGCTGAAGCTTAACTTAGTCAAAGGTAAGAATATCATCGCCATGGCACAGGGTAAAACTACGCCAACCATTTTATTGTCTTAGTACACTATTCAGTATGTCACCTTAACTTTCTAGTCATCGATCTATTGATTAGCTAATTTATTTAAGTTGTGACTCATCATTGTTAACTTATAAATAAAAAAGGTATGTGAAAGTGATTATTTATATTAAAATCCAAATTCAAAAGCTAATCAAAGACAACCCGAAATCAGGAAGAAGGTCGGAATACATTAAATCGAAATTCGAACAAAGGATAAAAAAAAACGAACGGTAACTGAAAAAGGAGTTATAAAAAGCGGTGCGGACGCGTGCCGGGCCGGCCGCGCGACATGTGCACGCGCCGAGGCTCGCTAACGGGCCGTGACGCCCCCTCCGCCCCTCGCCCCGCGCTGCACCCGCGCCTGCGCCCTCTGACCACGCGCCTGACACGCGCCCACCGTTATGTTTACAGCGCGTTGAGGGCGGATCTAGGGAAAGGTCAGGTCTAACTCGCCCTGGGTAAGGAAGCTACATATAGCTCGGTAAATAGTCTTAGTTAATGTTTAGCTAAGAAACAAAGATATAGAAAATATTTTATTAGCTTATTTCAAATTGTAATCAATTTATGACTTACCAGAGTTATGCATTTATGAATTGAAAATATTATATCTTGATGACGTGTGCATACAAGCTGTTATTATGTATTTTTTGTTTAATAATAACTAAACTTCAAATAGAGTAAAATAATATTTTCCTAAGACACAATGTAGACACAAAATGTAGCTGAAATGACTCAATTTTTTAGTATTGGTCCATCTTGAATGTTGCCTAATATTTCATTACTGTTAGAACACCTATTTTACATTATTTTAATTATAAAGTAAAAATTTAAGTAAATTAACATATTATTTAACCTGGTAAAATTTAAGGTGCTCTTAGATTAGAAACACATTGTAACTTTTTTGATTATAATATAAATACGAAAAAACAATACAAATTTAAACATCATAATTTATAGTACTGATAGAGCCCCACTAAATCCTGTCACCTTACTGCCTGAATGCTGCTCTGTGTCAACTCAAACTCCCCATTTGATAGCACTGAAGCACTTCCCCTGAAACCATACTCTTTTGTAACTGAACACGTAGCAATCATACCAGATTAGTCGCCTAATTGAATATCTTGAGATTGTTATTACTATTTTTCAGTCACGGGTAAAATTAATGATGTAATAGGTAAGTTTATCTTTAAACACATGTTTCAGCACTACTTAATTATGCAGTTAGTAAATAATCGAACTATTGCAAAATGAATTTCATCTGAACCCTAGGATATCCACAATAAGGATCTTTATCTGATTTAGCAACCTTAATAGGTAGCTGCAAAGAGCTTTTTATGAAACTAATTGAATCCTTTTACGAACTTCAAAGCCAACTATAATTACTTACACTTCCAGCTTTAGTCACCTCCACAAGTCTCTTTACAAATATCTAGGGTTATTTCAAAAGCTCCGCAGATTAGATAGCTTCGAAGATGCTTCCGAGCTGACTGAAATTACTTTATGTCTAGGAACTAGGAACTAGGAAAAAATATATTGTTGTACATAATACCTACATCGAATTGCGAAAAAACATCGTTTCAACTGAGGTCTGGAGTTACACACGGTTACTTTTTGAGTCTGATTACCTGTGTAATAAAATAGTTCTTATGTTGTATATTTTGTATCAAATGTTAGTAATGAAATTATAAAATCTGTCGTAAACGTAAATCAATACTTTTACGGTTTCCTCAGTAACTAAGCATTAGATAGAGATTCATTTCATGAAAAGGCTTCTAATTCTGTATCTAAGCAACGCCCCGCCCAACGCTAGATGACGACCAATAGCGCGCGGTGGGCGGAGCGCGATCAAACAAATCTATGCCCGGCGTCACGCAGCCCAAGTCTTACGAAATTTTCTAAGCAAATACTAAAATAACCACTCAATAATGACTATCAGCTACCTATCCGCTGTTTTGTAAAATAGCAAGGCCCTTAATCCTAAGGAACCGGTCTGTCTGCAGCTAGCTCTCGCGATACATAATAATGCGAGGTTTAATGTCACACGAGCAGCAACCACTTATTTGCGAGCATTAATACTTAAAAGCCATTTTTCAGTACGTCCTCTGCGCCGTCGACGTAAACGCAACCAACAATTATTAACTGGTGCATGCGAAGATGCGACGCGAGCCACCTGTCAAGTGGTCGTTTCATCAAATCATTTCTTTATAACGCAGTCTCCGTTCGACCTCTTTTTTGTTAGCTGAGTTTTGAAAAAAAATGTTAGTGGAATAGTTGGGTAGGTCGGGGCGCGAGAGCCTCATTTCAGTCAGGTGCCAGGCGCCAAACGCGACGCACCGTGCGCTGTGTGCTTTCTTCCCTGGAAACCTTCCGATACCGTTCGCGCCTTCATCGCTGGAAGCTCTGCCCGCCGCATTTAGATTCAAATAAATTGTAAAACAATGAACATTTTCAGTGAGAACTGATTTTGTACCAGTTAAATAAAGTGACGTAGCAGTGAGTGAAAATCGTAGCACTGTACTTACGTACGACTTCCCGCCCAAGGTAAGCCGCCCTTCCAAAATAAAGAATAAAACTCTTTATTATTGTTGTTCTGTGATTCCTAAATTTTATATATTTAAGGTGAAACTTTTTATATTTCACAATTTCTCAATAACTTAATATGCTATGATTAAGGTAAATTAAACATCTACGTAGGTAATTATTTATTTTTGTCGTGTTTGTAAATTTTATAAAATTTAAAATTCCTAAATGGAAAGACTTAATGACAATTATTCACTATCTTTACCTACAGTATTGTCAATTTAGAATAAAGTATATAATTTTATTTATTATTATTTCTTTTAAAATATGTCATTCTGTAATTCTGTAATTCTTTATTGTACACACAAACATATTAGAATACAAATCATAAAAGAAAAGACATGTACAAAGGCGAGCTTAACCCTAATAAGAGTTTTCTTCCAGCAAACCTTTAGTCATTAAGAATTTATTAATGCTTTCCTCTTGTGTCTACCGGATTATAAACAAACAAAGTAAAATCATTGAAGGGTAATCTTCTTTGCACTTGTGTTTGTCTTCGCAACATTTCGCAGACATGAAGACTAATAATTATATTTACTTTACTTCAGGTGCGAGACTGGCTTTAATCCCAATAACTACCTAAGTTCCGTCGTATGTACCTCGTAATGCAGGCAACTATTTTATATTGTCAAACTGTCAGTTGTAGTCATTATCATGTTATTTTCTTCTTTCTTCTTAGTATAAAAAATAACTTTTTGAATGTGCCCTGACGATGTCATGTATTATTAACACCTTCTATTTCTTAGTAAAAAAATAAATAAGAGTATGTATACCTTCATCTGATTTATCCGGATTGACAAAATTATGTCTGCCATTTTGAGTAGGTAGTCCAATTTTTTATGGCATAAACTCCTAAATTTACTAAAGACAGTGATTAAATCACATAAGAATACAAATCACTCACCCTCAAGTTTTAAAACCCCTAGTAGGTCCAAATTATATTCTAAGCATTGGTTATCAATTGCGTACTACTTAAGCTATAAACAAAAGCGCATGTTTTGAATCGCAACACTATAATTCTTGCGCTGATTGATTTTCTAGACACTTGTTAGAATTCCCATCGCACCTACAGAGAAAAGCTAGGCAGCTATGTCGCGTAATTACTACCAGCTAATAGAGACTAGCTTTATTGAAACAAGAAATTGCGGCACAACCCTTAGACCTCGTTAGCCAATTAACAGTAATGACTCGAATCAATTGCCTCGCATTTGTAAGACAAGAAAATGAATCGAATAAACAAGAATGAGATCCATATCTCGCGCTCCCATTAGGCAGCCCATACCCGGCGGTGCATTATTCTAATTACAAAATTCAGCGAATCATTCTCCGAAATCATTATTTACAATTTACAATGGCAATTTCAGCCGATGATAGAGGGATTACCTACTTCTCGTATCTAATCCCTAATGGAATTAATGTCCTTAGTTGAACGCATATTGGATTGACACACACACACAAATACTACGAGCCACTGTAAATATGTAATGAAAAGTGTCGGTTGTTCTAATGGAGATTGTTTTAGTGGCGCGTGCATTATTAATGCGCAAACGCAGCGGGCGCCGCGCCACTTCCATTATTCTGAATCTTCATTTGCTTGATTGAGCTTTTAATACGATTCGCTGTCAGCAAACAAGCGGTGTGAATAATCAGTGGCGGTGACGCAGATTACAAAAGCCTTACTATGTTGCCGACGACAAATGCATTACATACGGAGGCGGGCACTAATGACGTTGGTCACGTGAAAATTACCGTGATATCACCACTTTGAGTGATCACTGAAGGACAACTATTAAATCTTGATAAGAGTTATGTTGGAAGGTGTTTATTGATCGTTAAAATAGCAATTAGCTTTGTTTATACCAACATTTGCCTAACAAAACATTTAGGTAGTTAGGTTTAACGTAGATGTAGAGCTCCAAGTACTTGGGTCATCGCTACATGGTACTAGTATAATGCGGGTTTTTTTCGTGTAGGATGTCTCGCCACGTGCTCCTGTCGCGGCTGGCAGAGCAGTTCCAGCCGTCATCCCCGCCACCAGCTCACCGGTTCCCGTCGCCTGAACGCAGTGTCTCGCCACACTCACCGCCCTCGCCCCGCTCGCCGCCGCGTTCGCCTGATGCCCTCACCCAACACAGACTGGATCTACTGCAGTTCGGAGATATTGAGATAGCGGGGAGAGCGCTGAAGCATTATGCTAGAGCTACTGGTAAGAACTATGCCTCGGATTCAAAAAGCCATACAGAATTATTCCCATCTGTAACCCTGCTGAGGGAACAAAAAGCTCTATCTGTCCCCCTACCTCTTGTATATGTTTCCAAGTAAAGAAGCTATATTTATTTTTATTAACTCCTTCAAAAACTTATGAATATGATGTTAGTCACAAGTTATTTTCTGGATTCTACTTCAAACTATAATGATGATAATATATTCACAATCGATGGAACAATATTTATACTACACTGATGTCACTCGAATGAGGTAGTCAAATTGAAGGGAGTCAAATTACCTCTGTTTTGTTCTGAGCTCCTAAATGCGCTACTTTTTTGTTTAGAGTTCTGACGTACTGCTTTTTTGTTCAGAGCTCGGAGCCCTGATGTACTGTAGTGGGCTGGGGGCGCTGTACAGTGGCGCCGGAGTGTGGCCTCTCCTGATGCCAAGGAGCTCGCCGCAGTTCCCGCCCGCCCTCGACCACGCACGTCATACGCCGCCCAGAGAAGGTAGGGGAGCTTCAAATACCCACACATTGCGTGAGAATCAATTATGTGAAATCTTCGCTTCAGCCTATAAAGTAAGATAAGTCTAGCTCTAGAAAATTCAATAAACCTTGGTGATGAACCTGATTTGAAGTTCTTAAACGTAACTCAGTGGGTAAATTTTGTTATATATTATATTTTGTTATTGTCAGGGTAATTAAAACGAATTCTTAAAATATACCAAACACTTTTTGTTTAAATTCTTGAACCGATAAATAGAAAAAGAAAATTGTCTTTAGAATGAGACAGTCCAAAGCGATAATTTGCGATATACCAGAGCGGTTTTGCCTCGGCCTCTTTCGCGTCTCCTGAATACTGCTCATTAGAATAGCTATCAGTGTAAGGCACCGATTAATAACACGGTGCGCTGATACGTCGTCGTCGTTTACATGTCGTTTACCTCGCGAACAGAGTTTCTGTGCGTTTCCTATACGGTGATCACACGATGCGATGCGGCGATGGACAGAGAACTTTTCATTTTAAGAATCAAAAATAAAAATAAAAATTAACACAAGATCACAACACAACTAGGAAAACAGCGGATAATTATCAAACGGCTTTATTCATAAAACATAATCTAAGAACTAACTACTTTAAAAAATACTTGTTTTCATGTCGCTTATCTAGATCTAAGGTATCGTCGCCAAACTTCAAGTCGGCTTAGATCCGCCGGCCGTACTATACATTATTCAATCGCCCGTATGCTCGGTGCGGTTCAAGTCTTTGTCTACGGTTCCGCACCGCACCGTGTGTATACCTTCTTTCTTTTCCCAAGGAAAACCAAGCCATGTACTAAATTAGCTTATTGTCGCTGTTCAAACTCTTTTCGTATTCTAATTTCTCGTTTGTTATTCACAAACCGGTTTTGTGCCAACCTCAAGATAACAGAAGTAAGGTTTTATTCTTGATTTTGAAATTAAGGAATTTTGTTTTGAATTCTTGATGAAAGTCGTCTAATTTCAATTTACGGAATTGAAATTATTTTTATCATTCTGGTGAAATATTGAGCACTTAAAATTGCTCATATCTAGTAAGTTGCCTTTATGAATACATATAAAAGGCCTTGTCCTAACTGAATAAAGAGACTTGAAATTAGGAGGATTTATTGCATTGAAGTGTAATCGCGTAGAAGAAAGGATTTTTTACGCAGACGAAGTTATGATGAAAAGATGAATAATATGATGATTAAAAGAAATCACGTTGTATTTGTATATTTGTAAATAAATAACATGTTTTTACCAAACAATAGATTCTACAAGAATGGAGTGGAACATAAATATTCAGAAAGAATGTAAGAGTTCATCTGACATAATTTTCGAAAGTGTGAACTATGTAGGTTGGGAACTACATACATAGGTACATCGTAGAGTAAACAATGACGTTATGTCGGCAAACACAGTCGCACCTGTACAGATTTCATAAGTCATTTTACAGACGACCGATTTGACTCGTCCGACTTTAAATTTTACCAATAAAAAGCGTGAAGAACACTCGAGAGAAAATGTCGACAATATTTTTTATTTATTACACCTCGATGCATTCGTTATTGATACAGTGTTTGACATTGCTTGCTTGCTTGCTTTATGTCGCAAGGTCAAGCTGTTCTTGATTATCGATAGGTAGGTACATTATTAACCTATTTAAAAATTATTACCTGTATTTTAATATTCTTCAAATGTTTAATTTGTTTGCAGAGGATGAAGAAGAGCTACCATTAAATTTATCTACGAAAAACCGTCAGATTTGGTCACCGGGCAGCGCTTGTGAACGTGAAAAAGATTTCGGAGACTCCCCGATCCACAAATGGGAGCGAGACGAAGCGGACACTCCTCTGGAGTTGGTGAAGAGGTGCCGGAGCAGCCCCGACGCCGAGCGCTGCTCCAGTGCCTCTCCCCGACGATGCCCCTCCGAGCCTTCCCTGCAAACGTACCCCATCCCCCCACCGCCGCAAGCAGACATCAACTTCTCACTACTCGTCAAGAACGAGAACAGAAACGAGAAATCATTCCAGGTATTTACATACTTAACCACACACACTATCGCAATGTGCGCCTACTAACCGATAGCGACATCCTGCGACGAGTCCAGACTAACTGTACAGTTTCCGTTCAAAATGGTTTAAAATAGCAAACTAGTATTCCTTTTACTCTCTTTAACAAATCAAATAGCAAAAACTGCCCTGTCTTAATAAGTACTCGTTGGATGGGAACAGGTCGCGCGTCCCTCGCACGCACGACTCGTCTTCTCGCCATTTTTGTGCCTTTCGTTTTTTCTTCGGCAGCCGTTATAAAAATCCTCATCGGTTTTAATCAAAATTCCAACTTTTAATATCACGGCGCGGCAGTTTATAATTGGACGAATAATTACCTTGTGTCATACCTACATGCAGTGATAAATAATGTTGGTTTTCAATGCTTCCTATACCTACCATCATACAAACATAATTATAGTAGATGGGTGCCAAAATTTTACAGTGAGCTTAAGCTTTTCATATGCATCCACAAAAAAGCTAGGAACGAAGACAATGAAACACTTAATTTTAATCACCTGAGAGGTTAAGTAGGATCACCAACCTATTAACACGTAAAAAATGAGTCAAAATTAATGAGGCATGTCCGTAATTACACCCTTTAAGACGTAATAACAAAAAAGACGGTGCGCTCGCGGCTCGACTCAGCGCTGAAATGCAAGAAGCGGAAGGCGCGCGCGCGCCACGCGACCACAAACCCTCCACGATATAATAGCACTTGCATTCTGATTTCAGAATAAATAAATTGCATTATAATGGTGTCTGTCAATATTTTTTCATGCCTCTCGCACTACAAATAAGTACCTCTAGAAATAAATAAAAATAACAACCGAGAAAATATGGCATTGTTTAAAAATAACAGCCTAATTTTTTATTTTAGTTATCATAAAAAATCTCCTCGCGTAGGTACAAACCGATACCCATATGTGGATGGTCATACTAGCACCTGTGTTGTTTATAAGAGAGTGCATCGGAGTTATAAAAAGGCGACCAAAAAAGTAGCCGTTTTTGTGAAGCGCGGGGAGGCAGCTGCCTGGCCAACTGTCACAGCGCGGTGCCGCGGATTTGTGGATTATCATACCGCCACAACGCAGCCTTACTATTACCCCAGGCTTTTAAACTAGAAAAAATGAAAGAAAGACAGAAGGAAAATACATTTACATTATAAAAAATCGCTACATTGCGAACACCCGATGTATTCGCAGTGTAGCTTTCTGAAAACTAATTTCACCTACAATTTGGTATCCACATCTCTGCATAGCTTCTAATGCCTCAAATCATATAACAGTCATTAAACTCGCACGAAAATTGCACATCACATAAAAAGTACAGACTTTGTAGATTTTCAATTTCATTTTACGATTTTCACACCTTAAGTGAAGGTTACTAACTCCTAAGTAAAAAATAGACCAGTGGGTATTTCCAGATTAGGTAGATTTATATCGCAAACCTATACCTAAGGTTTTACATTAAAGATTAACCCAATCTATAGTCACTGCACACTCCGCCTTATTTATTAACAGTCGATTTCATAATTTAAAAAGTTGAATAAGTAAGAGTGATGTTACTGCGTCATTATGCAGTACTGGTATTTTGTTCTGGCACATCTGGCTTACCTGTATATGATATTTTCAAAAATTAAAATCGCTCTAGAGTATTTTCAACTGGTATCGTCTAGTCTAAAAATGACTTTCGGAAAACTTTTTTCACAAAAGACTATGATAGTATAGCTGAATATTATCTTTATATTTATGTTATACCTAGGTAGGTGAGATAGGGACCTAGCTAAACTTAGGAAACGACTTAGATTTAACTTATTTACCAAAAATAATTACATACCTACATGGAGAAATATTTTTCCACTCCTATTAACTCCATTCTATGTACTTAAAATAATGGTGATAGACCTAGTAAGTCAGTATTAAATAGGCCGTGACTAATGCATATAATCAGTGTTTCGTTAAAGTAAACTTCATAAGAACGATACCAATGCATTCCAGAAACATCTGATCAAATAAATCCAAAAAGAATCTTAGTGAGTGGTATACATAGTTTATTCTTAGAACTTCTTTTGTTTTAGTAGTTGGTTGACTGACAAAACACACGTAGGTAGGCTGCATATATATTTAAAATTTTCAAGATTTTCGACTGATAAATTAAGTTTCGTTTGTTTCATTTAATTATATCATGAATGACACACGAGTTTTATAGTTATTGAAAATATTTCTTCGATAGCACTTGTCATTATAATTTCTTAAAAGGTCCGTTAGAGCTAATTACTAGGCTTGGAAAAAAAGCTATCACGACGAATAAAAGTGTGGAGAAGGGTGGCGGAAATCAAAGAAAAGTGTGGAAAGGGGTGGTGGATAGCCCTGTAATTAGTTTATTACTAGCTGTCACGAGGAGTTGGACTGACAGCTCTGCTAGGTAAAAATAATTATATAGTTTCCAATCGCATCTACGTATTTCTATAATGAACTTAAGTACTACATATATTACGCTGTGAATAATTAAATTGAATTTTAACAAACCACTGCTGGGCTTTCAATAAAAAAAAATAACCTAACCGCATAGTAGTCAAGTACCTAGTCAAGTACTAAAAATGGTTGTTTTATAAAAAAAACTATATACCTATTACCTTACCTATCACAATAAAATGAGATTCCTAGCAAATAAAAATGAGATTAATAATGCGTATGTAATAAGAAATTCACAATTTAAAATTGTTTATTTAATAACATGCCAGTGTCCTCACGACCGACGTTTTTCTTAACTGTATGATGATTCATACACGTAAATGACCCATATTTATAACAATGCAATAAAATAAATAGATAAATGAATTTTATTTATTCATTAATTGTGATACCTATATTCCTTTCGCAGTGCAAGCAGTGTGGTAAATGCTTTAAGCGTTCGAGCACGCTGTCCACGCATCTGCTGATTCACTCGGACACTCGGCCATACCCCTGCCAGTACTGCGGCAAGAGGTTTCACCAGAAGTCAGACATGAAGAAACACACCTACATACACACAGGTAAGGTTTACTTACAAATCATACACAAATGTTTCTTCAAAAGAGTCCATATTTCTAGACAATAAAAATGTCGCTTTTTTATCATGCGAGTTGTGGCCCAACGCTACATGACACAAATTTAATATAATCAAGGTTTTACAAAAACATAGCACAACTGACTTAAATTGGACTGTTTTAGTGACCGTAAACACCACTGAATAAAAAAATACGCAATTGCTTTTACTTCGACGACATATTTTTCTCAGTTATTTTGATATAAAAACTAAACTATTAAACCGATTACTATGAAATCGCTTCTGAATCCAATCTGAAATATATCCTATTAAACAAAAAAATATATTTTTCAATTCTATTTTGAGGCACAAACATTAAAAAAACATTCAACCGAATTGATAACCTCCTCCATTTTTAAGTCGGTTGAAAATACTGTGGCACAATGGTAACATTCCCGAAGGTCAAACAGTGCCTACAACACAAGTATAACACTGAGTGTAGGCATTGCAAACCAAAAAATAAGCATCACAAGCCATCATATTGTATGTTATTTTTAGATTATCATAATATTATTAAATAAATTTATCTTTATCTTATCTTTTATCTTTATACCGAAGTTTGTAATGCACGGATAGATTGGGCAGATCTCAATCACACCAAAACTCCTGAACCAGCTTTTATACAGTACCTGCAAAAGGTTAAGGCTTCATCAAAATCCCAATAACAGACAGGGGCAGCCACGGGCAACAGACAGATGTATACAATACTCGTACAAAAGTAGGTACACACAAACTCCATATCATCTTCGTCAACCTATACAACTCCACTGCTGGTCGCAGATTTGATAAAAATGAATGTTTGCAACTATGAATAAGGAATAAGGCTTTAATGCATTTTAAAATATATTTCCATACGAAAGATATCAACGCGCGCAAACGATTAGTATCAAATCAGGATAGGTATTTTTGCATTCATGTTTACCTGACGGCAGAAAGATCGCAAAACTTTAACTAAAAGTATTTCAATGAATATTTAATATTCTTCGTTTAAAGCGTAACACAAAAGCTTTTTTACAAGCTATTGTTGGCGTTTTTAAACGCTAGCGTGTGAGCGTGTTGGCTTTTGGGAAGGATTGTCAACAAGCAGACTTTAAAAACGCCAATGACACTGGGTGATTTTCACGCTACAAGCGAAGTCGCTGACGTGTAGCATCTAAAAAAGCCGTGTGTCATCGTACTGTAAAACAATATCCATGTCCACAAAATTAAGGTTTTATCGTACAGAACTTACGTACAAACCAGTGACAGTTGTCTTCACAGTTACGAACCAAATTATCTACATTTCAAAATAGTCAGTGAGAACCTCTTATTATTATGACAAGTGTTTCAGAACTTTCCTTACGTAAGTGTTAAACGCGTGTCCCACCCTCTCGTGATATTCCAACTGTGTTGCACCCTATCATTTATGAAACTTTTGTTTTATTGAATCTTTAATCGTTGTTATCAAAAGGGTGTTATAAGTTGATATTTTGGTAAAAAATATAGGAACACTTTTTTTTTACCTAACTACTAAAAATCATTCTGAAGAACCTTCGCTGAAATTATTCTTAAACCGACAACCTTTTAACCAAAATACTCGTATCATTGCATTTAATTGTTAATTTTACCAGTCAAATTGGTAAGCCAAGCCTAATTTTAATACATAAATACTTGGGTTTACAATAAACCTTATAATAACAACGGCCATACATGAGCTTGACTGTTATTTTAATTAAATATCATTACTGCATTTACAATTTGATTCCCGATAAATATAATCCCGCTTCAAATCAACACAGACGGCATAACGACTATATTTTTATCGGAATGCGAGCCAGCCCACAGCTGCTGAAGACTTTATCCAATTTTATTCTTCGACTCATTAAGCGGCGCTAGTCCACTCATATAACCGAAGGATAGACCGGCCACTTTTGCAGTAAGACAAGTTCATTAAATTAAAAACCTAAGGGCTACAAGTATGCGACCAATAAAAGCAATCGGGCGACACATCGGAGACGATGCCTGGGAATTAAACATTTAAATGCTGCAATTACCTTTTCGATGGCAAATCGCAGCCGGTCCTCGCCGCGTTAATGAATTTTCAATGAGCAAAAAGACGTGTCTAGTAGCTACTACAGAAAGCTGAGCTTGCCTCTGCGGTCAGACCGCTTTGTCTTGTCTGAGATTGTGGTTATGGGAATATGATGTCTTTATCGAATTAAACTTGCATGTATTAATAAGAATGCCACTTTGGTAGCAACTACTAATTTACAGAACGATAAAGGCACCTAATACCGAGGAATTTCGAAATGGAATATTTTTTAACTTATTTTGATTTCTGTTTTAACTATATGATAACAGCATTTATTCACTTGGGATATAAGTAGGTCTCGTATTGATTTGGTTTTTGTTGTTTTGGTGTTTTTTGCTGACGCATTTTCAATATACTGCATTGTGATTCTATACTTTAATATTCCTATAGGTAAATTATGAACTAGAGGCATAATAAGCAAGAAGCGAATGTTTATTATATTTATGTTTATGTTTATGTAATTAACATTAGAGTCACTTGTGTACTGTTTTTTAACTTGTGCAATAAATAATTTTCTATCTAACCTAAGTAATTATTAAAGAATCATAGAGCATTATAAGATTTGTCAAGGCACACTATAGTTATGCTTGTAGTGTATGTACAAGACCAAATGAGGCATGGTAGAGAGGCAGGTTCTTGTCGATACCACAAAAAAGCATCCAACCGTAAGTCATTGTGCTAATTAAATTTTATATGGAACTTAAGCCTTTGTATCCTAATAAACAAGGCTCAGCGCATTTACTTGCATACCAATCTGTTTCTCAGATGCAATTTCCAGTCTCGAATGGGTTTCCATCCTTGTGAAGATTTACTGTTAAAACGTCGATGTCTACGTCTTTTTTTTTAAATAATAGACTGAACACAAGAGAAATAAAAGTCACAATAGTTTTTTAACCGCCTGACCGCTTCAAGTGAGCTCAACGAGACGAATTATAGTAGCTAAAAAATGTGGCAGACATATTTGTCTTGGCCGGAGACATCTCGTCACGTCTCCGGCCCGTTCCGAATGATTTACAGTAACCGTACATGGCGCTCGTCCTCCCGATAAATGCCTCATCATCAATATTCCAAAATGCGGCTCGGGCGCAATTAGCCGTGCGCGCAGCCTTCGCAGGCCTTCACGCACAGCGCCCGCCGCCGTCGCCCCGCCACCACGCCGCAACCGCCGGCCGCCGCGCCGACAAAAACTCAACTTTAGTAAATCCTGTTCTATCTATAAAACCACATTTGCATTTTTCTTTTAATAACATACAGACACATATAGCTGGGGTAGGTATATTTTACCACGACTGTTCGTTACCAAGATTATCGGGCCCCGCAAACAATTACCGTTAAAGTTAATAAATACCGGTCTACGAGGCGATACTGCATACTAAATCAGTTCGGGAGCCGCGCATCAATAAATAACTACCCTGTGATATGACAAGTATTGGTCCACTTACACAAGCTTTAATTACCTTTTGACGCAATATCCACGTAAGCTCTAGGACGTATTTTATGAATTATGTAACTAAATCGAAGTAGCGAAGGTAATTGTTAATTCGTAGGTGGTTATTAGAGGTTATTAAAGCGACATTACCTATGAACTGTCGTGTGAACTTTGGGGACTTAGAATGAATATATACCTAAAATTATATGTGTGATAGTCAGAACAGAATCACAGCTTTTTCTTGTTACTATCACGGACATAAAGCTTTTATTTAACAAACCTACTCAAACCTTGATTACAAGCTTAACAAAATTAGAAGATAACGCGTTCTTTTTCTCTAGATAAAAGTCTAGTGTTCTTGTGACTGCGGAAGTTGCTATTTATGATATTGCGCAATTTTCTTTATACATATTTTAATATGCTTTATTGATTTGATATACCTATTATTAGTATTAAAAAAATGTAGTTGATTTTAGACTGCATCCATGATTGATTCGAGTCTGAATCGGCAGGCATGACGGAACTCTTGCCTATTGCTGAACCAATTGAGCTGAAATTTAGTATGGGTATAGTTTATGAGCTGGAAAAACACAGGCTACTTTTTATTCTGATACCATAGGTATGGTTGGAGCCTCGGGCAGCGGCTAGTATTTAATAAGTATGAAGCCTTAGATAAACTTAGGGAAAAATGGAACGACAAGTTGGGCAACATGTCGCTCTACAAATAATTGAAATGTCTCGGGAACAATGTTGCGAAACTTTTTACAGGTCACACTACTCAGTGTTTATATATAATGTCGCAAGCAACATGTCCCGCGTCCCGTATAATGTTGGCATGTTGCGGGAGACTGTGCAACGTTGCAGCGTCACGTAGATAGTGTTGCGCGTCGTGTTGCGCGACAAAATATTCCATAGTGTATCTGGTGCTTAAACACAGTACAGTTGCAGGAAGAGCTTATGCCTAGATCACACGTACCGAGTACTCGGCCGAGGCAGTAAAATGTTACTCAGCCGAGACAGGGAACACTGTCTCGGCCGAGTACTCGGTACGTGTGATCTAGGCATTACTGCGATAACATTTATGTCCTGTCACTTTCATGGAATTAATATTATTTCTTCTTGTTCCAGGTGAGAAGCCGCACAAGTGCGTGGTGTGCTCAAAAGCGTTCAGCCAGAGCTCGAACCTGATCACACACATGCGCAAGCACACCGGCTACAAACCCTTCTCCTGCGGGCTCTGTGAGAAAGCCTTCCAGAGGAAAGTGGATCTGCGCAGACATCGCGACTCGCAGCACGCCGAAGCTTCGCCACCCGCGCCTGCCGTCCAAGTGCCGCACAGGTACAGGTTCTACGACGAACCCACACTCACACCTCTCATCACTAACTAAATTATACACGTCTATATCCGCGGAAAAAAATAGCAAGGGTGTCCGAGAATATAAACGGGATCTTAATTCAGTAGTAACGTAATCACAGATTAGATCACACAAGAGAACTTGTGTATTTTACGTGAAGGTCTTTCTGAGAAAAGTAGTCCTGTTTAGATGGGAATCAGAGAACGCAAGAAACCTCTCCCGCATTTATTAGGTATTTTCCCGATGTTCGTCGTAGAACCTAAAGTCTACCTTCGTGTCACTTGCACGGGAATGAATCCCAGCATAGACTCAACGCTTATTTCCATATTTTTCATCCCCTTTGGGGTCAGCCTCAAGAGAAAAAAGGAAATTGCGATGCAAGTCCTGCCCAAATATGTTTTAGGATAGATTTATACTCACGTTAACTAACAACAAAGGTATAAGTTATTCTTATTGGGTATATAATCTAACTGGACGAAGGACAGGTATTTTTATAAAGCCGGTTTTTAACAGTTATGAATGGCTTTTAAAAAAAAAGTATTAATCTACCTGGGTTAGGTAAGTAATTAGATACTTATTTTTTATTTATTTTTCATTTAGACATTTTGAATATGCGTTGAAATAAAAAATATATGAGGAAAAAAATAATTAAGAAAGTAGTTATACGGCCAAATAGTTCAAAACGGTCCAAAATTTATTGGCCTATTTAAAATCACAAAATTAAAGGTTGTAAGAAATTGCCTATAAAGTGTAAATAATTGTTACCTTGGAAATTGGTGCCTTAGAAAATGTGGAAAGCATTTTTCAATTTGTGTAGTATATAGTATGTACCTAAGTGTGTAGGTGTCGTGTAAATTATTTATAATGATTGTATTTAGTTTGTAAGTTGGAGGTTTGGAGACACTTATTTATTTTAATAATTACTATGTTACACCAATTTGAAAGAACTATACCGTCCAGCAAGCCAGTGATATTACCAGAGACAGTTTCAGGGCCCAAGAGTTTAATTTCGCCCTTCATTATAGCCTAGCTTTATTCTTAGTCTATAAAAACCAAAGTAAAGTGTCTTATTTAGTCGAGTGTAAAACGCTTTATTTATTCAGAGTAGAAATAACGATTGTGTTTAAAATGTGTCAGTTATTTTAATTTCGTATTATTTAAGATTTTTGCAGTTTATCTAAATTGCCCAAATGTATACTTGCTTCTTTATTTTTAAGACATTTTATCACGAGTGTATTTTTGGTACTGTTTAATTAGTCGGTTAAGACAAGGGTTGAATAAACATTCAAACATTCACACATTATTATACAATAAGGTATATAATATAGGTAAGTTGGACCACAATTATACCTAGCCATACCACACCTGATGCATTTTGTTTACCATAAAGAAAGTTCACCAGATGAAAGCTTATGTCAACTATTTTTTGATAACATGGTATATACGTACTATTGTATTAGAGATGACAATTATGTACCTAATTATCTTTTTATTAGATAATCTAGTTCATTAAGAATGTGTTAACCATTGGATGTTACCATCCCGCAACGGTTTGTAAATACCTTACATAGAATTGTGATTGTAGATATCTTCCTACTTTATTATTACATAAGGCAAACTAAATTGTGTTAATGCTGAGGCTATACATATTTTAGTACTATCTATGTTTACTTACATAATATCATAATAGTATATCTACGTAAATGTGTGGAATACTGAACGTAACTGAACCGTTTCACACCAATCCGGAAAGTAAAAAACGCCTTACTTACCTTATTTACTTACTACTAAAAGTCTGCAATATAGTTAATGCACGTAAAAGTGATTTTACTTACATAATAATAAGTTTTCATAGCCACGAGGACTAACGGCTAGAACACCAAAGAGAGCATAACTATCAACTCAGTTCTAAAGTCTGATCATACGTAGAATATCAGCATCGGGAAGTTTACAAGCTTAAATTTGACCAAGTGGCCAGAATAGTGGCTACAAGAGAGAGAACAGTGGCATGTGCCTGGTTTGGAATCTAAACAGTGACAGCAGCAAGCTGGTCAGGCAATGCAAGCCCAGTTGCCTCGTCTCTGACCGATGATTGACCTTACTCACTACGCCTAATCATAATTATCGGGTTCCCTGACCTAATGTAAACCGGCCTTAAAAGTAAGGAACGAAAGCACATACAAACGATTGCCTTATATGTATACACGCCAATATCTATCGTCAAGACTATACCAAAGTTATGAAAAGGGGAAAATTTCGAAAGCAAGATATTTGCTTACAAGACCGTAAAGTCTATGATTATACCTACGCTTCTTCGACTGGATGCTAGGAGTACTAAAATTGTTAATGAGTTGGTAAAGTTTGACTGATTATTTGGAGCATTTACCCAAACTACGCGTATAAGTTATTATGTAAGTACCATTAAAATCGATCAAATTATTGAAAATGTGGACGGTTAGACCGTTGTAGCTAAAGTTTAAACTAAAATTAATATGAACTTCTACCAGATCTTGGGTATAAGAATTATATTTGTGAGTAAAGATTGTTTCAAGTCAATAAGTGTTGTAAGTTTGAGTAAGCTGTGGTTTACTAAGGCCAGTTGAATGAATGAATATACTAATTCGTATGCAATAACCTCGCTGTTTTATTTTTTTCTAGATATACCTATACTACCCTTAACGGGTAATATTTTGTAGCTGTACTTTTATTTATTTGACTAACCAAGACCTGAAATGTAACCTACCTAATGTTGCAAATAAATACTGAATACTGAATACTTTTAAGTAAGTACCTATGTACTTACTTAAAAGTATTCAGTATTCAGTACCTACATTTAATCGAATTTCAGGACTACATAAAATATAAGTATTACTTACGAGAAATTTAGAGAAAGGACCTTGATCTAAAAACAAATATGTACAAAAAACTAGTTAGGTACCAAATATCGAAATTAATAACATAGAAAAGTCTAATCACAATCAACATGTCTGTCCATTCTCAATCAAAATAAATATAATCGAAAGTCGTAATTTTATTAGTCAACTCATAAAACTAAGTGCCACCTAAGTAGATGCCTTAGTTGATTTGATTGCTTTGAAGCATTCAACATAGACGGCCCCGATCTAAACAAACAATTACTTGATATGAAATCTTCATTACCTACCTACACACATACACATACTTTTTCGAATTAATCGTGTTTGTCATCCAATTTTTATAACATTCCTGTGATAATGTGATAAAGAAATCAAAATAACGACTATTGCGTGTTTCTAATAAATTAATCCACGTACGATACTAAGGCGATACCTTGGGTTGAATAAAAGGTACAAACTTTATATCACAGCTACAATTTGGTGGATAAATTATGAAAAAATCGTTTGACAATAAATTACAAACATTGTTATTGTAAGGTTTATGGTTTAATATCATAATTATAGTCTCAAAATTGTAAATAAAAAAACCCGCCATTCAAAGTAGAATGAACTACCTGAATGAATAATAAAAATCATCCTTTTCGTGGCACAATTTTTTGATAGATTATTCCCAATATACAATGACATAAAATTTAATTACTTAAATATAAAATAAACAAAATCTAAGAATATAAAAATACATAGGCACCAACATTAACAGGGAAACGGGAAGCCTAAGGCCCGATTTATACAGAAGCGACGTAAGGCGAAGGCACGATTGATTTTCATACAAAAAACGACGCGTCATGCGATTATATTTTTGTACCGCCCGCCTGCGCCTGTTTCGCCTTATGCTGTTTATCTCAGGCCTTAATGGTAATCGCTATCATATAATAGGTAACTACCTACCTACCCCTTGCCTTTATAGGTGTGCTAGTATAGCGACTGGTTTGTAGAGCGCTACCCCTTGTTGCCGACCAATACGATTTAGTAATGCAATTACTGAAGTGGCAAACAGTGAACGACGGAAACCCTACAAAAAGCTGAACAATGCATGCATTGGAAATTACATAATGAGATTTGTTACTAAGATGGTGCATTACGCCTATACCATGTATGTACAATGTACGTTCATACATAAAAGTACTTAGTACGGTAAGTAGGTACCTACTTGTAGTCTCTTGTCCATCCAAAAGTTGTCTGTAATAAGAGATGGCTTTTAGCGATAAGACCGCCCATCCACTATTTTTAAAATTATTTTGTACTCTCTGTATATTTTTGTTTTTTTTTTGTGATGGTGTGCAATAAAGAATAATCCGTCTATCTACATTTTTGAATGTACCTTCCTACCTATGTAACTTACTTTTAGTTACCCTCCTTCGCAATCGGGTAAAAGCAGTACCAATTCTTTGCCAGTACCTACCTGAGGTGTGACTCTACTCTACTGTAGAGTAGAGTCACACCTCAGTGTAGTCTCTACATATCCTAGATATTATTAAGAAAATGACAAGACTAGTAAAGGCGCTTTCATAATAGATCACGCCTGGCCATGACCAAAGCGAGCGTTTTAGATAAAATAGTAGATACCTACTTACTTATATATATATATATATATATATATATATATTCTTTATTTACTAGACGGAACGTAGGGTTCATTCCCACTAGTTCTGTAACAAAACAAGTGAGAATATTTTCTCACTAGTTCTGTGTCCAATTTAGGTATATCTGTGTAGGTACCTACAAATATAATGGGACGTAAAGTTTTACCTCATTTTAGGAGCCCTTGCGTACTAGAGCACCATGCCAATCATGCCCACTTTGGTGAGTTATAATTGAAAAGTATTAGTAGGTTAGGTTTTCACTAACCTACTACTTGAGCTACTTACTTACCAGGCCACCATGGGTCTCAAGGGGTGTTTGTAGTAAGTACCGATACGCAACTTACTCGTACTATATGGTCGGACGATGCCTGCCAACAAGGCACACTACAATGGCATGGATTAGTTCTTGTCATCAGTCCAAATTACCAGGAAAACATGAACCCCGAAGGGGTGTTTGCTAGTAAATAATTGCCGGGACCTACTTAACTTAGTCTTATGGGGCTTTTTTTAGTCTACTCATACTTATTATAAAGGTCGGTTGGTGTGCCTATGCCTGTCTACCTTTACTAATTTACGATCACTGTACCTTGAACCTATCTTCCTTCACAAAAAAGTCGCATAGGACTAAGTTAAGTAGGTCCCAGCAACTATTTACTAGCAAACACCCCTTCGGGGTTCATGTTTTCCTGGTAACTTGGACTGATGACGAGCACTGAGCCACGCCATCGCTCGGTGCTTGTAGGTAGGCATCGACCGACCATAAAGTACGAGTAAGATGCGTATAGGTATGTACTTACTACAAACACCCCTTGAGACCCATGGTAGCCTGGTAACTAAGTAGCTCAAGTAGTAGGTTAGTGAAACCTAACCTACTAATAATTTTCAATTATAAGTAAGTTATACTGTGTGGTTATACAGTGAGTTATACTGTAAAAATCACCAAAGTGGGCATGATGCTCTAGTAGGTACGCAAGGGCTCCTAAAATGAGGTAAAACTTTATGTCCCATTACTTTTGTACTCAGATATAAATTACCAGTGACACAATTTTATTCTTACTTATTTTGTTACAGAACTAATGAGACCAAAAGTCTTACTTGTTCTGTGTACAGAACTACAGTTTCAGAACTAGTGGGAATGAACGGAACGTAACGCCTAGATAAAGCTTACTGCAATCAAGGCAGCATTTCCGCACTATGTAGTGTAGGATGAGTACCTATACCTAGTAGCCTTTATCACTAGCAGACTAGTTGTTTCAGTAGACTAACACAGGTAGGTATTAAGGATTTCATAATACTAACAAGTGACGAGTTAGGTGCTCTCCTATAATGTTGATACATCACGCCTGCCTATGACCAGAACAGTGCTACGCTGCATCACTATAGCCACAGATATGAGCTTGTCTAGTTTATGACATTACGATGGTCTCGCAAGCCCAGTTATTTTACTAGCTACAATGCCTTTCAAACCGGAACACAGTAATGCTAATAAATTACTGTTTTACGGCAGAATATCTGTCAATGTATTGGTACCCAATACCCATCTAGACTTCCGTTTAGATTCCTACTGCAGGGGAGACGCCTCCCAAAGGTCAAACGGTCTTATAAATCAATAAGTATACACAATATACACATAGGTACAAAAGGCATTGAAATTTCGAGGGTACCTACCTATGTCCAACCTAAATTTTAAGGTAGAGCGCCATCTGCGCTCGCCGAGAGTCCGGTGACGCAGTAACAGCCATCTGCGGCTAACTGCATTAAACGTCCTTTTTATTTTAATTAATTAAGGGTACCTACCTATGTTCGTCAACAAGTTTATTGTAGACGCGTACTAAGAAATAAAGTTAATTCGCAACGAAAACGAAGTTGCAGGGCATCAACTAATAAAAACATGAGGTAATAAAAACATAGTGATGGTTTGTTTGTAAACTTTGTAATATTACTGTTATCAGAAAGTGACAACTACGACAGATATTGATAAAATAATCTGAGCACAATTATATGAAACAAACAAGCTTAGGTTCCTGTAGTTAATCATACTGATACAATGTAAGTATGTATGTACCTAATCTCATTACGACCTATGTACATGCAGATAACTTTGTTATCATTGAAATGTTAATAAAATTTTCTTGCCTCAAGCCATTACATATCAGTGTTCTCATACTTTTATAATTAGACCTACTTTACCTACCTACCTTCCTATAATGAAATAACAATGTTTAAACATGAAATATATACCACTAAGTCATATAATTTAAACATGTATAGGTACTACACACATCCTGTATACTGAATAACTTTCACAAAAATAAGATATTTCAAAGTCTTATTTAGTAAGAGGATAGTAGGTAGGCTAGGTATATTTAGATTCAAGTTGAAATTGTTTTGAGTTAAAATTCTGAGATAAAGATGTTATACACCAATATTCTTAACAAAACTTTTTTTAGAATAAACTAATGAAATGTTGTTGACACAATTTGCATTCATACATAAATGAGGTAAGTACTTAATGTTATCAATGCGAATCAATCAAACACGTTATAACTAAAGAAAATCATATATTAAAGTTTAAAGTGCATGTGACACTTATCACAGTCACTGGACAACTCAGTTTGTAATGTAACATGTTTCAACTACCAGGTTTAATCATCCCAGTTGACTTTGTGACAATCATGCCACACAAAAGTTCCTTTTTGAGCCTGTGGAGCTTCTAAAGCTAAGTATAAAGGAGCCTTGGCACCTCGCTCCGGAGTGAAATCTCCCATTCCATTGGTCATATCAGTCTTCACAAAGCCAGGGTGCACGCAGTTGATAGAGATATCTTTGCCCTGTTCTTTAAATTCTCTTTGTTGTACGAATGTCAATGCAGAAAGAGCCACTTTAGAAACTTTATAGTCTCCGAAATGTCCAGCAAAAGACACATACGAGTTTTTACCATTCTTAGCTGCTTGAAGGAAATCATTTATAAATTGGAGAATCTCTTCAATGGTCAGGTCTTCCTTCGCCAACGTCTCCAGCCATACTTGTTTCTTAATGTTAGAGAGGAGGCCCCAGTCACTGCTTAGGTTGATAATTCGAGCATCATTTTTCAGTAGAGGGTATAATATCTTGGTAATAGTCAATAGACTCATAAAATTTGTATCAAGAAGCTTCTTAGCCTCTTCAAACGTTGAGACTGATCTGTCGTAGTCCAGAACGCCTGCATTGTTTACGAGAATGTCTATCCCAGAGTGATGTTTTGAAATATGTGTAGCAAATTCTCTTATGCTTTCTTCACTAGTGACATCTAATACGTGAAATGAAGATTGCAGACCGAGCTCTTGTAGTTTTTTTACAGCCGACCGTCCCCGCTCTTCGTTTCTAGCTGTGAGGTACACAACACCATCGAGTTTTGAACAGAGACCTTTAACAATCTCAAATCCAATGCCTTTGTTGCCGCCTGTTACGACAGCTACTTTGGTTTCCATTTTGTACGTTAACGTATAAATTAGAAAATACTATGTACACTTAAAAGTAATAGGATACGGTAAAAACACCTTTTAAACTAGAAAATTTGTTTTCCGTGACTTTTAAACACTTTCCATCTTTGTTTGCTTGTGCTTGATTGATTGATTGATGAACGGCTGAAAGACGTTTTGTATTGTATCAATTTGCTGTCAATGTCATTGTTTTACCGCGCACTTGGAGGTAGTAGCCTTCCAAGTCAGGGTGGAGAGCAAAGCTCGACTTTTACCTGCACTTCCTAAATTAACAGGTCGAGGCTTGGTCGAAGTGTGAAAGCCCGTATATATATAGGCCCGGGAAACAGTTTAAATTGCAAACGTTTTTGCACTGTACGGGAGACAATCAGCTGAATCCTAATATTATTTAAAACCAGTTAGGTACATTATTAATAATACATAATGTATGTGTAGGTAAGGTGAGAAAAAGAAAAAATGCTACAGGTACCTACTTACTTAGTTAGCATGCAGTATTAACTTTCCTCATAGAACAAAAAACATTTGTCAGATCACTCACTTTATTATACATCTGCATTATTTAACGTAATGATTACAAAGCAAGTTATTTTTGGAAATATAAATCTTGTTTCACACGTAAAACTTAGCTTACAAATTGCCTAACTCAAGCCTCACTCAAGAGTAGAAACGTTTCATTTCAACTAAATTGGTCTCGGGACTCTCGGGTAATCAGTATCTCAACTCAAAACTTTTAAGTTGTGCAGATGAGTTCCTATCATGTATTTATACATAATTTTAACTCACTTTCAGAACGGAGGAATCCATAGTTTGAAAACATAGGTTTAACTGTCGGTGGATATGTCGCTTAACTACTGTAAGATTGTAAAACCCGTAAGTTTACAATATTTCGCACTACACTATGGTAAAGCTAATATAATATAGAAACTTGATTTGCCGGTAAATACCTTTATGCTAAAACGCAACAAATATTGTAAGAAGTATTTACAAAAAAAAACCTATTCACAACAATAACTATAAGTCAATAAAGATCTTTGTTCTTCAACCGCACATTTCTATGTAGGTAAGTTTTGTATTTTAATGCTTTCAATCTATTTTTACAGCGGAATATATTTTTCTTATGAATGTGTATGCTGCGAAGAATCCTATGGTGCCAGTCAGTAGCCAGAAAGTCAGAACCATCAAAGCTGAAACATGAAAAAAAAATTACTTACACTACAAAAATACGAAAGTTTGTGATGGATGATAAACGGAAAATTTTTGCTCAATCACACCAATTCTACTGAACTGATCAGACTGAAATTCGGTATGGTAACACTTAGTTCATAGAAAACAAAAATGAACCAAGGAATAATTACAAAAATATTAATTAATACCTGTGTATCCAATGTACAGTAATGTCGGTATAAATTCTGTTATCTCCAACTTATTGAAGAAATAAAATATGGAATAGATTAAAATGTAGACTGCCGATCCTCCAGACACGATAAAACTCTTCCACCACCAGTGATAATCCTGAAACCGATCACAAATATTTATCACATCAATAATCATAATAATAATATTAATAAAAATCATTGTTACAAAAGCCCAAAAAGCAGCAGAGCTTGATACAGCTCGCACTGAGAGACGATTCCTCTCTATGAAGACCTAAACCCACATTGGATTAGATTTTTACAAAATCTCCAAATGTGAGTTAATTGTCGATCTATATTGTGTAGTTACTGTAAAATTTGATGTGTTATAAAGTAATTTTACAATATGATTTTGATTGAAAAGAAAATGAATAAAGACCAGATAATAATATTGCGAAAGTAAGTGCTGTTTCAGATTCCGAGCAGATTCACCGCTCGTGTTTGTTTTTTTGCAGCGCGTGTACGCGCGACAACGAGCGTTGTATATGCGTATAGAGACGCCTCATACTACTGACACTCGTACGAAAAAACCAAGCGTAAACGCCGGTAAACGCGCGTATAACGGGCGTAGGGCTTTGGAAGTTCCGCCCATATTATACGCGCGACAAAAATGAGATAAAACCACACTCAGTGAGGCTAGATTATGGCTGTTTTTTTTTTCTCAATTAATCACGACAGACTAAACTACTAAAACGATAGAGCATGGCATAGGTTAGTCAAAACTGGCGTCGGATATATAGGCTACTTTACATACTAATATCAAGACGGAAAAATCGCGGGCAGCAGCTAGTCAGCTAAAGTTGCTGGTTTATGAAGAAGTGTCTCATAAGAATCGTTCAACTTTCTAGTGTTAGGCCATGTATTGTTTTATACCACCACATAAAGATTTTCACATTATAACTTAGGTAAGTAACAGTAAAATAACTTTTAGTTTAAATATGAGAGTATGGGAGGTATGAGTAAGAGATAATAGAGTGGCGTGCATTTTTAGAATGAAATTTAATACTGAAAATTATCTGAGTGTTCAATTAGAATTTCAATCTAAGGGCTATCACTAATTTAGATTAAAAAAGTGCATGTAGGGTCGGCTCTGTAATGGTCTTTACACCCAGCTTACGCCGGTGTTATCCTGTGATTGAACCACTCACACAAACACGTCATGTGTGTGTGTGTGTGTGATTAAACTAAAGAAGGAGAAGAGGGTATGCTGGGTGTAAAGACCATTAGAGAGCCGACTATACATAATGAAAAATGAATAGATTACCTCGCCGCAGAGTTGGAAGTACGTCAGTACTATTGATATTTGCGACACGGAGATCACAAGAATGCAAAACACCAGAAACAGGAATCCAAATAAATAGTAGAACTGGTTTTCCCACAGAGCGTTGAATATGAAGAACAGTTCTATGAAAACGGCACCGAATGGAAGAATGCCCGCCATGAAGACACTGAAAATGATATATTTTAAGACTTAAAAAAAAAGAAGCGGTTGTCAATTCGGTTGCTTTTTTAATGTTTGTTACCTCAGAACTTTGTTGTTTATATTAAAAATAAAAATTTGAAAGGCTAAACTTCCAGATTGGTCCTATATAAATTTTATAAAAATTGGTTCAGTACTTTGGTTTTCAAATCAAAATATCTACGCTTGCTTGATCCAGCCAGTGGGTTCAGTATGTCTTTCTGAATGAAAGGTGTAGTAATATTACTAAAACCGACATGAATAAAACACCCCTGCATTGCTACTAGAATAGATAATCAAAGATAAATTAATATTCTTACCATGTCACAATGTTCATGTACCACACTTGCTCTGGTACTTTTCGGGGGATAAAATTGGTCCGAACAGGATGTTGGAACGGTTGCTTCCGGCATCCGAAATAATAGCCCAAATACACCAGCGGCAGCGATATGCAGAACCACAGGCACAGCAAAGCCATCATGGTGGAAAACGGGACCGCCCCGCTGGAATGCTTGCCCATAATGAAGAAGTTTAAAAAGAAACAGGTGCCGAAGACAATGGCGGGGTAGAGTGTGGCTGTGAGGAATGCGGCTTGCTTCCATTGTTTGCCTTTCATCGTGTTGTAGAGCCGCGCGGAATAGTAGCCAGCTATGAGCCCCATGAATACGTAGAGGAATATAGCGGCTGTCATCAACGCGCCGCGGCTGGCCGGCGACAGCATGCCCAGCATAGCGATGACTGAAAATAGGTAAACAAAATAAGTATTTTTTAATTAATGATAATCCTACTAATATTATACACACGGATTTTTGTTACCCTTTCACGTAAAAACTACTGAATGGATTTTATGAAACTTTACAATAATATAGCTTATACATCAGAATAACACATAGGCTACAATTTACAAAGATACCTGCGCAGACGAAGTCGCGGGCATCAGCTAGTAATAAATAATAATGTTTAGACATTACACACAACGCCATCTAGCCCCAAACTAAGCAAGCTTGTTTACGGGATTCAGATATGATTTCATTTTTATTCATACACGACAACTCAACTCAAAATTCGGACAAACATCAATGATCATCACACAAATGATTGTCCTGAAGCGGAAATCGAAACCCCGACACCGACGTGGTTTCGTTAAAAGTTCATTAAACGTGGATCGGGTTTATTTATTATTGGTTTCATTTAATATGAATCGGGAACATTGATAGGCCGATGAGGGCCGCGAAGAGCATACGGCGTGGAGGCGGGTGAAAAACGTCGCCGTGCACCTGCTTCCAGCCGTCTCCATCATGTTTCCCTTAGTAGGAAATTCAGTACTTTGATGTACTTACAGATAGTGATGAGTGCCATGAGGAACACTTGTATCCCTCTGCCAACGATAGCCGCCAAGAGAATGCGGAACGGGCGGTGGCGGGTGGAGCACGTCGCCATGCACGAGCATCCAGCCCATCTCCATCATAACACTCCTAAGGAACCCCAATCTTTTCTAAAGTACTTACAAATAGTGATGAGTGCCATGAGGAACACTTGTATCCCGCTGCCGATAACGGCCGCGAAGAGCATGCGGCGCGGCGGCGGACGGAACACGTCGCCGTGCACCTGCTTCCAGCCCGTCTCCTCCATCATGTCGTCGAGACTGTCGTCAGAGTTGTAGCGAGCGATGTCGCGCCGCAGCGTGCGGACCATTATCATTGTCAGAATACCTGCAGTATTGCATTACACACTTATTGATTATAAAATGGTTGCATGCAGCTTCGCTAGCGTGGTATCTATCGGTCTTTAAGGAAGCGGAAATCATTTTCACCTCCTGAGGCCCAGACTCCACAAAAGTTATTCACACGTTACGTCTCCTCAGCCTCAGTGGAGATCACCGAGCAGAGATGTATCATATTTGATGTTCGTTTTTGTGGAGTCTGGGTTTAAACAATGTACTACACGATTTCAGCTCAATAGTATCAAACGTCCAACCTAAGTTTTTGCAGTTTACAAAAAATATTTAATACAAAATATTTGTGAGGATGGATGAATGGATGTTTGTTCGTCAATCACGCCAAAACTGGGAAAGAATAACTGCAGACTATTTTATTCTGAAACCAGGCAGGCGAAGTTGTAGCCAACAGCTATTTTTAGATAAGACAGAGATAAGATAATAATAAATGATTTATTTACCTACAGATTTGACAAAAATTCGATCAACAACAATGTCATATCCATTATTTACTCTTACCTGACAAAAAGAACAGCACCACAATGGAATTGACAATGGAAAACCAATGTATTTGCACATCCTTCATGCCTAAATATATGTCCCATCTGGACGCCCAGCTCACATCGGACTCACTCCACTCCACAGAATATGTGAAGAACAGTTTTGTTCCTGTATCTTCATTGACGAGTTGAGGTTTTGCATCGGTTGGGAACTGACAAGAATCATCAATGAAGGCTAAGTCATCTTTGTTTACAGAGTAGGTCTCAACCTCAAAACCAACTACTCTGTATGAATCTCTGCAAAGTAAAAATTAAAATGACCACAAGTTGTAACACCACCATAGAATTCCTTGGTGATAGTGTTACTGCACCGGCAAACGGAACGCCGAATCCAGTGACCAGTAGCTGGTGTCCATCAGTTTTCATTCATTTTGTTGCTGTAGCACGTGGTTGGAACTGGCGATATCTACAATATGTACGAAAACTGACGGAAGCCGGCCACTGGTAGCAGGAGTCGCCGATCTGTTTGCTCCGGGTGCACTTAGAGTCTTAGAGTTACATCTTGGCAGACTACTCTAAACAGCTGTCTTGTACTTGTTGCTAGAGTATCTGTATTGGTACTTATCTAGACAGAATCCAGCATGGGATGCGTACCAAATATCTTCTCAAAAAACCTCATGAGGTAATAAGAGCATCCAGATGTCATTTATCAGACATGCTAAAACCTTGACCATAGATGGGCAAAGGTCTTCCTAGTCATAATTGGATGGCACCTTCCTTTTCAATGACCTTAGGTTTAACAACACAGGTAAAACTCACTGATTATGTCTGTGGTATCGGAGTAAAAGCTTCAGGTGGTTATTGATGTATGCTTTTCCTTTGGACATAAAACCAAGTCTGTAGCCCTGCTCTATATTTCTCTCTGATGTCTCACTATTGTAGACCTTTGTAGCGACCGGTAAATTGTCCACTAAACTACAATAAAAACAGCATTAGGCTATTGAATGTTCAAATCATTTTGAAAATAAATTAAACAAATTATGGGAATACTTACAGATGAACAAAATATTCATGTTCAATACGGCTTGCCACTTTCTCAGACTCCTCAATGCTCCAGTTTATTGGTTCATTTTTTTTATGGCACAGTAACTTGCATTTGATATTCTCTGCCATATAAACTTCATAAGGGGTGTTCACAATGCGATCACCACGTAACACTTCACCTAAGTTTTCAGATTTATAAACAAATGTGCCATTTTTAGGTAAGCAGAGAGGCAAAGAATAATATTCATACGGTAACTGTGTGTGTATACTAGTCATTTTTACAGCTTTTACTTCTATTCTTTGGCCTCTTTTAAACTCCACGGGAGCAACACCCGGCACATAAAAACCATGACAATAAAATACCGAGTTGCTTACGAGTAGACAATAAAACCAAACCTGGAACAAGTAGGGAGGAAACAGCTAAATTATAATGGTTTGTACCTACTTACAATAAATATATTGATCAAATAAGCAGGCGACGCAAACTTACACGCAACATGTTTGTACACTAATTATCAACGTAAATTAATGATAGCATTATTCTTTCACTTTAATGATATTGTATTAAACTTTTGGCTTTTTGGTAGAGGAAAATATTTTTAAAAGGAATAGAAATTGGCTACCCATCGGTGCTACCCACAACACAATACGGATTACGGATTTTTTTTTTGACACTGACACCTACACTGATATTGGTTATGACATTCGATATTCACTGACAGTGACAGTCATTTCACCTACAATCATTTTTAGCATAGCCAAGTTTTAGCAGACCTAGGGCTTCTGGTAGGGGTAAATCTAATACTCTATCGATTTGGCCTATAGTAAGCAGCATAGATTCAAAGTTATTTTTCGTTTTAATTTTATAATGCTATTGACCAATTAAAATATCTTGCAAATATTCGCCTAAAATGTTGAAACGAGGGTAACGAATTTATTTTCGATCTTTGCCTGCATTTCCAAAACCATATAGTAAGAGTTTGTAAGGTAAAGACCGGTAAAGACCACGGGTGAAGTGTTGTGTCTTCATGTGGGATGGCATGGCGTTGATTTGAGGCCATTACGTTGAGGCTGGAGTGCTGCCAACTTGGATATTTTAGAGCAAGATTTAGCTAACTCTTACAGTAGACTAAAATGATTTGATCATCAAGAAATTAATTCAGCAATAAAATTACGGTTATTATTCTTAATATCGGGGTGATTTATTTTCTGCTGGATAGTAATAATTTGGGTACCGAGTTCAACAAAGAGTTTTAGCCTAATAATCATCATTCTATCTTGTCCGTCCATTCATTTATTTATCACAGGCATTTTATAATATAGCTACTTTGTTCTTATCGTTGAGAAATAATAAAATAAAGCAAGGCGGGTTGTATCGGAGATCTACAAGAACCGTTTATGTGAATATTTCGCTACACTCCATTCTTTT
The DNA here is from genome assembly GCA_932526365.1 of Lobophora halterata. NCBI lineage: Eukaryota > Metazoa > Arthropoda > Insecta > Lepidoptera > Geometridae > Lobophora > Lobophora halterata. The sequence continues at coordinate 7,880,109 of OW052001.1, read as the reverse complement.
TTACGCCCGCGCCCGTGGCGCCTCAAACAAAACACTGATAAAACGATGACTTAAATACCTAAAAATAATATTGATTGGACATTTTTCACACAATATTATTTATTAGATTTCTTGTCGGGCTTATGCAAGACAAAAAAAAGGTAATTTTTAGAGTAGATTGGTATTTCTTCGTATTCGATCTGGCAACTCTAACTCAGAAAAGTGCCAAAAGAAAAAAAGTGCGCGCGCGTGTGGTAGTTTTGTTTGTAATTTTAGAATTCATTCATTTTGTTGCCAAATGCGGTTTTTATAAGAATTATCTAAGTAAAAAGCATACGAGAAGATAATTTCTCTCTGGTAACGGTTTGAATTAACATTTTTCTTGAGTTCTTCAAAGGTTATCGCGGCATCATGGTTCAGGTATGTAGTAAATATTGTTTTTTTCTGTTCAGGCCAGGGTTATTTATTACGAATAACGGTAATTACGAACGCGAACTTACTTTCAGGCTACAGATGAAATGGAACAGCCAGATCTGCCTCAGGCTATGCAACTGCTAAAAGAAATGAACACAAATGTCCAGCAAGTCTCACAACTAGTGGACAACATGCTGATTCGAGTTAAAAGCGGCGAAATGTCCACAGACAAAGGGCTTAGTTTTCTTGAAATGAAGTATCAGATGCTTCTCAGTTACCTTATAAATCTCACATTTATTGTTCTTAGAAAATGTTCTGGTGAAAGAATTGAATCAGATCCATCAATAGATAGACTTATTGAAATAAGAACTGTACTTGAAAAGATTCGTCCGATTGACTCAAAACTGAAATATCAAATTGATAAGCTTGTAAAAACAGCAGTTGTCGGAGCTACCTCTGAAGATGACCCTCAGTCCTACCATGCCAATCCTGATAACATGTTGAGTAAAATTGATGATTCTGATGCAGAATCTAGTGATGCTTCTGAGGATGGTCTCCACAAGAAAGATAAAGCAAATAAATCTAACATCTATGTACCTCCTAAATTGGCAGCTGTTCATTTTGATGAAGCTACTTCCAGACGTGAAAGTGAAAAGAAGAACATAGAAAAATCTAGGAAGCAATTCCTAAACTCCAGTGTGATGCGAGAACTCCGTGATGAGTACTCTGAGGCACCAGTGGAAGTGACTACAGGAAATCATGTGAAGCATTCCATATCTAAGTTAGAACAGGAGAGAACAGAGTATGAAGAGAGCTATCTCACTCGCTTACCCGTCACTAAAGCAGAGAAAAACCGCAGAAGAAAACTCACAACTGTAGGCACATTGGGGGATGAGATCACAGGGAGCAGTAGCAAACAAACTTCGCGAAAGCACAAGCTTAAATCGAAGAAAGGTAAAGGATTCAAGAAAAGGCGTACTCACTAACAGTCATATCAACCTTTAATGATAAATTGCAGCCAGCCTTAATCTACAACTAAGTAACTATTTTATCATTTGCATGATATCCTGTTTCTTTCATGATGGGGGCAAGACATAGAATGGTTGTGGTGATATTTTTTGACAAAAATGCCTTTTTTCAAATATGCCCCCTTGTACCAACAGCGTCATAGATAAGTATCCCCCTTGCATTATAATACCCAGCTTCAAATCCCTATAAATCACCGCCCGCAGCGAATGTAGAAGTTTTGCCTTTAAAAAATAGATTATATTTGTATAACCGTATGTAAGCCTAAAATTAATTTGAAGTATTACAATTTTTGAAAGGATTTATAGCTGGGTGTCTTGTGCAAGTGGGATACTTATCTCTGACGCTGTCTGTACCAAACTTTCGAAGTTCTTAACAGTCCAGATTCTGACTATTAAGAACTGCCAAGCGAGTAAAGTAATTGCTTAGGGACTTTGACAGTTTGGTGCAAGTTGGCATAACTGCCATAGATGGTAGGTCAATACTTAGCATCAATATATTGGAGTTATTGATTTTAAAAGCTGCATTGTTTTACTTTAAAAGAGTATGTACTTTTAAGTGGTTTTGTGTTTGGATCATTGAAATATTTTTTACTATACATAATGACTTGTTGAAAAATATATTATGAGGTGAATAAATATGTAATACAAGGCAATAACAATGCTTAGAGATAAGTTAATAAGTTCAAGTAGGTACCTAACAAATCCTTTTTTAATTAGACAAAAAACATGAATAAGGTCTGATTGCTCTAATAAAACAAGCTCCGTTATGTTTTCATTTCATTTATTAATTTTAACATTATGTTGCCACATTAAGGGTTTTTTTCATGTATTTTGATATGTTTCTAGTTTATATTATTATTGTTTAATCCAATCATTTGTTTACATTTTGTAAGTTATTTGTAATGCTCTTTGTTATGGAACAATTATGTTTCTTTTGAATTAGTTAGTAAGATAATAAATTTGCATTAAATTAAACATTGCTTTAATTTTTATCCAAAGGTTTGGTTATATTGGGGAAGTCTTGAAGGCAGGAGGCGGGGTCGAAAGATTGGTAGCGGAACAGTCTCATTTGCCGAATGTGTCCGATAGGTGTGTGTGTGTCGAGACATTGGTAGTCTCCGCGCGGTGGAGCCGTGCCGTGGTTATGAGTCAAATCAGAGCGAATTACCCTGTTCATTAGCCATATTGGTGATGCCATTGTCAACTGAAAGATAGAAGGTAAACATTGGTCATTTTTCATTATTATTAATGTATACCTAATCATATTATATTAATATTAATGTATACCTAAGGAAAAAAAGTTGTCTGAAATGATAAAAGTGGACAAGCGCAATAGCAGCCATGCACCGGAAATTATAATTCAAAGTCCGACCCAGCACTATTTTTTTAAATATTAATATTGGTTATTGGATTACAAACGGCTATTACACAATAACTTATTTTAAGCTTAAATAAAAACAGTCTTATGCTGTGTGCGTGCATAGCCTATTATAGGTAAAGACAGATTTTAAGAAATAAGATATTTTGGTCAAGGCACAATCTCCTGCCATGAAGAAAGCGCCTTGCTCGTCTCGATATAATGTTACTTGTTATCAAAGAAAGTATTGTTGATCCCACTTATGTTAGGAAAGGATCTTTCAAATTAGACACCCAATAAAAGCGAAGAGTAAGTAGGTGAGTACAATAACTATTTTTTATACAGCATCTCAATTCAATTAAGCTATTGACAAGCTCAATTAAATTTGTATGAGAGAGAGGGTCCCATAATCACGTGAAAACTGGGAACGATCCAAACATTATCGCTTATAAAAGGACCATTGTTGTAGTACAACGCAAAACAACAAGAAATACCGGTTTTGTCACAGAAGGGTTGGGATTCCTGTAATCGTCCTGCTGAGTTGAGAGATAATCCATCACACCAAAATCCGCCGGAAGTTGAGCCAAATTGGCACTCTTCATCAATTTATTTCTTCCTGGAGTGCTGTGCAGGAAAAGTAGTACTTACAGTACCTACCTACCCTAGATGTAGGCTTTTGACTACGTGTTTATAAATAGGGTGAATTTTTCAAATGGGATTCGATAGCCGAATCATAGGAAGTATGAGGAATATCGAAAAACGCTCAAAGGACCCTCGGAGCCGATTTAGATGTATTCGAAAACTGTATATTCAGATTTTATAAAAATCAATTACCCTAGCCGGGAATCAAACCTATTAATTGTGAAATAAAAATCACGCCCTGTATAGCACATAGCAAGTGCACTCGGCCCAGAATTCCGTGCGCCGCCGTTATCTCGCTCGCACATTTTTATAGGTACATTTGTGAAGATGTAAATTGACAGAGTAGGTTAGGTAGGTAGTGTAGGTACTACAACCTCACGAAATGTAAAAATCCCGAGCAATATAGCGGCACGCAGGATTCCAGGCAGTTCATGTTGGATGTAAACTACATCTTTCTAACGCAAGCTACTTAGCCCGTTCATAGGACTTCAGGAGATACTTACTCAGTGCAAGGATAAGACGTAAAATTAACCAATGGCCTAAATGAATACACAGGGTCCTTTTTGGTGAAGATATCCGCGAGCATGTGGCGCGTTTCTGTCATCCGGACGCCCTGGTCTTCGCTGCCCCATCGCACGTATGTGCTGAGGTGGTTACTGAGCTCATCACGATATACGTAGTTATCTTTCTTCTCAGCGTGTATAGCAAAGTCCCAATTTTCCACCTTCACCTGTGGTCCGTATCTGTTTTTGGAGAATAGAATCTGTTGTGGCTTTTTAGCCATTGGATTTTTAGTGCGCATTGTAGTAAGATTAAGGCCTTTTAAAAGAGAAATAGGTGAGTAGGTATTATTTGTTATTAATTAATTTAAAGTCGATAAACACAACAACTTAAGATAATGAAATTATGTATAAGTAGGTAAGTGTGGAGTAATAAATAACACAAGTAAACAAGCGTATTTTGTGTTATATTTGACAAATGGCGTTATCTGCTGACGCGCCCCTTTCATAAAGTCACTTTACTAGTTGAAGTCAATTTCAAAGGATTTTCCCAAGTAGGTGGGTAGCATAAAATAATTAAACTCTAGTAGGTTGTAGTGTTGTAGTACTCTGACTGATACGTTAGTAGGTTTGCTAGATTATCGAAGAGGGAGGTAGGTACCTACCTACATATTTCAGCACTTTCTTTGTAGATATTTAATTATAATTCTATATGAGCATGAAATAAATTATGCAATTAGGTTGATAGTAGGTATATTTTAAATGATAGGTAAGTAAGTACATTGGTAAAGGTAAAGTGGTTATTTATTAGACTTATTCCCATGTCCAGGGCTCGGAAGTATAACGGCCATCTCGTTACTCAGAGAGAATTTTTCCCTCCATCGTAGTTCTTCATCCTTCACTCGGATGCTTTCCTCTGCGCATGTGACGAATGCCTCAAAGAATTCATAAAACGTTAATTCCACCTCCAAATCCATAATTTTGTCACTGTTGCTAATTTGCGGGAAAATACTGGCAAAAACATTGATGATGGTTTTGTTCGAAAGATTGCTGAAATTAAATAGTTTGTACTCTATAGCTTCGTCTTCTTCTTGTTGGTCTTCATCTGCTGGTGACTGTCCAGATTCATCTAAAAGAAAGGAATGATTTTTTGGATCAGAGCCAGCCAATACAATCAAATCAAAGTCTTGTTTGAGTCAGGTATGTACCTAAGTAAGATCTATGGCATTATTTGTAATATACTTCATAAGATCACGAACCGGACCAACTGGGTAGGTATGTTTTCTCAGTTTTATGGAACGCACGAAACGAGATGAAATTCGTTGTTCTCCAAACATGTCGACCCATGAACCGAGACTGCACTGCACCAACGTTTAACCTTACCGGAAACAAAAGTAACGTCATCTCCGAATATATAGGCGTTTCTACCAATAGGTAGCGTTTCATCAGGTTCGTCGATGAGGGTAGGCGTAGCACCGTCCAGGCAGTGCGGCGGCCGGCGCACTGCGCACAGGAACTTCCGCACCGAATGGGGCTCTCCCAAGGAACGGTACAGCTCATAGCTCCCTTTCAAAGGCACGAAACCGCCATAGCCATTGGCGAGTTTTCCTGCAAGTAAAACATTTTGTTACAGGAAAATATTGTTTTTCAATGAATTGGAATTATTTTGTTCATATTTACAGGATAATTATTTTGTACTGTAAGTAATTAAAATGTCAATAAGGAAATAAATAATTAAGGATATAAACTTTTTAAATAAAATCACATAGGTAATGTCGAACTCCATAACTACTTTCCTGTAATGATGTATTCGCCTACCTATTGATCTATGAATCACAAATTTGAAAAAGTTTGAATAAAATAATACGTACATTATGTAAGCAGTAGGTACCACGGCAGTACTTAGGCGATAGGGCGAGCGAGATGATGATAGGTGATATCATGCAAATGTATGTACATATACATACCTTTACGGCGTCCCAGGCCTGGTAAAACATCTCTCTCCATAAATAATCTGAAAGCGCTTGCTAAAATCGTATCCGGTTTAATGCCAGGAAGTTGTCTCTTTGCATAAAGTCTACTGGCGACTGAAATCAGGCTATGCATAAACTGCCAGAAATATATTTTTTCAAAAGGGTTGTGAGGTGTCCTGGCAAGCCATTCCGGGTTTTGGTGAAATATTTTATCGATCTCTACTAGAGTCAAACCATTTTCGTGAACGTTGCAATCGTAATAAAATTGCCATAAATACAGGCGCGTAAGAACTGGTGTAAAGTAGATTTCTTCCGTGTTACAGATTGTTGCATATTTGTAGTAAATGTTCTTTAGATCGGTTTCGTAGCATCTGAGCGATTTGCGCAACGAACTCTCCTCGAATTGTATGAGGTCTTCAATGTTATGAATGACTTCAGCCGATAGGTCTTCCTTCCGAGCAACTATGGACATATCAACCTCTAAAGTTTTGTTACTCTCAATATAATCATTGATCATATTCGCTCTGATTTCCGCCTGTTTGTCGATGTTTTTGAGCGCTTGTTCTATGTGGTAGAGCAGGCCGACAGAGCTATCACAAATATCAAATTGAAATGGCTCTAGTTGGTCAGGACGCTTGTAATCGAGGGGAACTCCGTTTTCGTTACTGTCCGGAATCAGAGGGCCAATATTGTCGTCTATGAAAAGATTTTTATCCTGCAGTATCAGACCACTATTGGTTACGAATTTGCCAACACCGTGTTTCTTGTTGTTCTTAAACTCTCCTTTGTAATGAGAGCCCATGCCTAGACCAAGGTTAAGGACACCGTATCCATTACGTTGTCCCTTTACCCAGAGGCCACGGAAGGCACTAATGGAAGGCAGGGAGAGGGTATTGTTGTAGTAAGCATCCCAAATGTATATCCCATAGCCTGACATAACGCCATTCTTCCATTCACCTCTGTAAAACTGTAAATAACATAACAAAATTTATGATCATTCCAAATAAGAGCAACTGAGCGAGCAAAAAGCAAACCTCTTTTTTCTACCCTGCAAGGGTTGACTAGCAGAAAATGTATTTATGCTTTAAGCCCACCCTTTCTATAGTAGTTTTAAGTATTAATTTTTTTATAAAAATATTAACTTATCTCTGTTACCTAACGGTAAGTTTGTAATTATTAAAGTATAGGCGAAAACTCACATCATGGTTCGGCCAAATCATCAAGCCCTTGCCTTCTCTCACGTACTTGTCCCACTCTCCTTTGTACCCGCTGAGTGAGCAATATTCCCGTGATCCGAACCCATGACGCACATTCTACGAAGAAAACATAATTAGATCACAGTAAAGTAGGAATGCAAATAGGTAGATACTTACCTATTTGCATTCCTACTTTACTGTGATCTAATTATGTTAAATATATAAACATTGTGACGCACTTAAAATACGAAGTAACTACTGCTCATTCCATTGACAAAGCTCCTCGAACTTTTCGAGTATTTTTATTACAGTTTTTAATATTAGGTATTTGGATGCGATTGAGAATAACCTGCCCGGGCGAAAGACAGGCCTGGGAGGCGCCGCATTGCCTGCTTTTAGCTAAAGTTACCACTTTCGTAGAGTACCATTCCTGATTCTTATTAACCCTAAGTAAAGATAATGTGATACAAACATGGATCCAATCTCCATCATAGGAGTTTTTGAAGCATTCGGAGTAGTAAATGACGCCCTCGCCGTGTTTGGTGCCGCAATGCCAGCCGCCAGCGTAAGATTGCTGCTTACGCGAGTTGACGTACAGACCGCGCCCGTGCCGTAGGTTGCCGACGAAGTCCCCTTCGTACCACGTATCATCCTTCCAGTTCAGTAAGCCCTTGCCGTTCATCTCGTTGTCTTTGAATTTACCCTACAAATTGCTACAATTATGTAGGAGTAGGTGTTTTAATCAGCTTTATTTACAATCCGAACGTGCGAACATTCATTCTTTTACGTAAGTAGTATAAAATGCACCTACGCTCTAAGTACTTACTAGGTACTTACATACTCATGATATTTATGTAGTTTTCATTATACATAGTCCAAATTCCAAATTAGTACCTACCTACCTACAGAGAGATAGGTACATACCATACATTTAATAACCGTGTTATGAATTCCCCTAGTTTGCCCCTGGTATTTTTACCCATGAACTTATGTCGAGGGTACCTTAAGTCATTAATTCATATACCCACCAAAACCACCTGAACCGCTCTGTGAAACTATGCAAATACAAAAAAAAATATTGTAAATACGATTGTAGGTATGTGAGATGAATAAATGTTTGTTACTCTGATATATCTAGGTATTGAGAACATAGAAATATACAAAAGATAGTTCCCATAAGTACCTACCTACCTATAAGAGCAGGGGAAGCAGTCCATATGTCTTAGTCGGGCACTTTCGGTAGAATGATCAGCGTTGTCATGAAACTACGTGAACAAGTTAGTTTAGCCTATTGCCTCTTTGCATCTAAAAAGAGATGAAAAAGAAAAGTTGGTACATGAATTAATGTGCAGTATGAATGAAGCAGAACCACACCAGGTACACAGTGCCGTCGGACCATTGGAAGCGCCCCTCGCCGTGCATGCACTTCATTGAAATGCTCCCCTCGTACAAGTTGCCGTTCCGAAACCGAATCACCGCTCGCTCGTCAGGTGAGGACCACCAGGATTGTTGGAGAGGGTCGTTCTGGGAGCCAAATATTTCAACTTTGTAATACACGGTCAATTTTTAATCACCCGAAAAAAAAAATACGCATATCTAGTCAGTTGCCGTTACTGAACACAGATATGGCGAAAAAAACTTGAAAAAATGAAGTCGAATTTTTGACGAAATAAATTCAATTGAAATTGGATAACTGTAACCGTTAGTAGTTTTCCTATGTATTTGCGTCAGCGTCATCTTAAATTATTATCAATAAAGGGTACCGACCCTTTATTGATAATAATTTAAGATGTATTTATCGTTTGGCGAACCCGGGCACCTAGCTCGAGCCAGCTCGCAAAAGCTCAGCTCGGGCGCCGCACTCGCGCCGCTATCACTCTGCCATTTTGAACTGCACAGATACAACGTAGTACCCCGTCTGCATTGCCCATTTAATTCTTTTTGGTAATTAAAATTTTTGGCAAATAAAAATTGGTGGTGTATAGTCAGCTGAAGTAAATGCGTCAATTGCTATTGTTATAAAAAAATATCAAAAGTAGAGCAAAGTCTGGTGCTATTTTCAATTAAATTTACAGCACCAGAAAGACAAGCTTTGTTGTACTTTTAATAGTTTTTGAGAAATTTCACAAATTCCAAATAAAAAAAAACCTGCTATAGAGCAGGTTTTTACCATGGGGAAAGTTTCTACCCTACAATGAAGTTCCTGTCACAGACTCTACCTTTTGGTATGTCTTGTACGGAAAATAAAGAGATGACCAAGTCAAACAAGAGGGAAAGTTGTTAATAAATTGTAAAAGAATTGGTTTAATTATTTGGCTTAGCAAAAAAAAACAGCGTGCGCGTTGAAGTCTTTTACACTTAATTAAAGAAGAACAAAAAAAACTGATTTTCTCTTGTAAGTAGTTAATAATAAAATTGTGTCCAGCAATAACGACCGGCTCTAGAATTTATTTTGTGAAATATATTCTATGTATTAGTTGTTGAAGAATATTCTTTACCTGCAAGGAATCAAATAACTCCAATTTAGAACGGCTTCTCTTCGTTTTGGGTGCCTTGGTTGCAGCTGAAAGTTAAGGTACCTACGTCAATATGACATCCATATCAGCTTTTAAGTCGTAGAATTCAGTAGATACTTTTTGCTTTCTACGGTGTCCAAGTGTTAACGAAAACATCGTGAGGAAACCGACCTAGAACCTAAGAAGTTCGAAAACATGTGTCAAGTGCACGAAAGGAGCCTTTTCTAGGCGCACTTAAAATCCTTTCTCCACACTGGTTCGAAAGAACTAGTGACACGATAAGAAGACGAGATTTATCCCGTCTTCATCTTATCGTATCACTGTAAGCCTTGGGTATAGATACTTTATGAGGCATGTAAGCCTTCAGGTATAACCATATCTAGGTATAATAATTACAGTCCAATCGGTTTAGTTGTTTTGGCGTTATTGAATAACGAACACACAGTACAAGACACTCTGTCGCAAAGCAGTCATGTGTAAGCATTAGTGTGTTTCGGTTGGAAGGGCACAGTAGCTGGTGAAATTACTGGGCTTTCGACTGACCATCAAAATATCTCAATATGGACGAGCTCTTTAGCAGTGTTGCACCGGCCTATGTGAATCAAAGTCCTGTGTAGCATTGTTCTGGTCATGAGCAGACTTGATCTATAACCATCAGGAGAACTTAGCTCATCTGCCCCATACTTACACAAAAAAACGAATCCGCTTCATAAATATAACCTTACGTTCTTTTAAAATAAGTAGGTAAGTACAAAAGAGGTACAGATTATTGGTCTTATAATATTAGTGGAGATACAGACTTGCAACTGGTTTCTTCTTTTTACTCGTAAACGTGAGTTCGCTGGGAGACTTCCCGAAGTCCATAATGGGCGCGCTCCCTTCCGGCTTGGGCGGCTGTATCACCTCCCAAGACTCCACAATACTGTCCAACATCGACTCAAACATCATCGTTACAAGTTCCTTCTGCACGGATCCCTTCGGTCGCGTGATCATCACCGAGGTCGCTGACTCGCTGATTAGTCTGGCGGCAGACTGAGCCCGCGCCGTTGAAAACCCTTCGAATTCCGGCTTTTCGTCATAGTTCCTTTTCGGAATGATCAGCGAACTCTCACGGCGCGTCACTGTGCGCTGAGAGTCTACGTAGTACATTATCACTCTTCCTTAGGACCTTTAGTTTTGGATATTTTAGCGGAAAACCTAGGTAAAAATAGTGAACGTAGATTATTACAAAATGACTTTGACAATACATTTTTTAACTTCGGATAGGGTTTTATTTTTATCATAGAGGTTATAATTAAGGCCAATCCTCAAATCCGAATTTTATACAAAATATTTCGGACAAATACTCAAAAAGTACGCCGTATTATAGTATTTTTTTTTGTTTCATATCCATATTTTTTGATTTCGTCAAAAAAAAAAGTGAAAGGTTTTATACTTTAATTTAGATTTTATACGTGTTTTTAAGTTAGTAGGGTTAATTTTAAAACACGTATAATTATTTATTAATTAATGTATGAAACCTTTCACTTTTTTTGTTGACGAAATCAAAAAACATGGATGAAATTAATAGTGCGAAGAAATTACTATAATACGGCGAACTTTTTGAGTATTTGTCCGAATCGTTTTGTATGGAATTCGGATTTGAGGATTCCCCTTAAAAATTATTTAACTTTTATTTATTTCCTTTCTCTAAGTTCAAGAACATTACAAAATCCACGTTTGCTATAACCACAGTCGCTAAAGCCTAGTTCGTTCTAGGTTTGTAGCACATCTTTCGCAGCTTGTAGGCATGTCGTAGCCCTACAAGCTACGAAAACAGTGCTACGAAACCTTTAAAGCTTCGTAGCAAGCTACGTAAAACCCTAGGTATCAAATCAAATCAACTACACTCATTCATTGCTCATGGTAATTAAAAACACAGACATAGGTTTGAAATTGTTGTAATTTGAAAAGAAATTTAACTTTGTTCTTTATTTTGCCCCTATCACCATCTCGATGGATATGGCGTCCTCCACGCTCGCTCTCCCACGCACTAGCAGAGTTTGTTAACGCATCGTTTAACATAGACTGACCTACTGGAAAAAATAAAGTATCAATTGTACAAAGTTACTAGAATAGTTACGAGTAACATCGCAGGTAATATGCCAAATTGTTAACCCCATTTCCAAAACTTCCAGGGCCGCCAAAATCCCCACCCACTGCTGGTGTCTTGGTCGAGGTCTTCGGATGGAGAGGGCGAGTCGAGAGGCTTCATGGGAATGTCTCGGTGGCCTCGAGAGGAGCCGTCTCCACAACACGAATAGAGAAGGCACATCACTCCTAACACCACCAAAACCTGAGGTGGAAATTAATTTGTTTTCACCAATGCAATTTTATTTCACTAAAATATCACACACTGCTAAAGAGATTGGAAGCGTCTGTACCTACCTTAGAACTCATCGTTATAGAATCCAACTGAGGCGGTAACTAGTTCATTTGTTATACGCGTGAATGAATCTTGCTTTCGTTTATATGGATTTCATCAGCATTAATTACCAGCTACCTACATTATAACATTACAGTGAATCGACTGACAGCTGTAGCAATTTCAATGGCCTGGATCACTTATGAACAAATACAATTTAATTACACATTCTAAAATATAAAATATATAAGTAAATACTTTAGTTATTAAATAAGATACTAGAATCATAGGACTGCTCGTAACTTATACAATAAAAGAACATCGATAAGATTTTCTACCTTTATTCAAACAAATAACCAAACAATACAACATGGTAGAATTTAACAACAAAGTTAACACGATCTAGGTACTACAGCGAATTAAATGTTAGATAATTATGTACCTGCCAATATAATAAAACAAAAACCTATAATAGATTCACGAGAATAAATAAATAATACATATCTATTAGTAGTAAGTACATAATCTAGATACCTTATAAACTACAATAGGAAAAATATTTCTTGCATAATAAAATCGCTCATTTAGGCAGAGTATCTTTTTCAAAGACTGCAGAGTGATTTGCCTGAGTAGGTACACACAAACACAACTAGTAATTTCTTCTCTTCATATAGATATCATGATTCTAACATGTCATAACTATAGTTATTTGATTGTAACGGGTATTTATCGCGCTCACCTCATATGTTTTTGTGTCATCAAATAACTATGTGTGATAATCGCGAAAGTCTACGAAAAACTATGTCATAACTATTATTGTTCACAGGTGGACAAAGGCTTTCAATGCGTCATCTACTGGATCGCAGTCTCAACAAACTGGATCGGCCTAGTGCGATCCGCGCTCCGCGCATCACGATCCAACGCGCTCCTGCCACGCGCGGATCGTCTGGTGTGGACGCAGCATTTGACAATCACGTAGATTGAACCCATGTGTAAAATACAGTTAACACATGGGTTGGAAGGCCGGCTTATGACACAAAAATCGGTAGGTACTTACTTTTTTGTAAAACTATAGTTTAGGTGCAAAGGACTAAGTATGACCGGTGCATAATACTAGTGCAACATTCAAGAAATCTTTAAACCTAAACATCCAGTGTGTAGACGTACAATTACAGTTCTATTATTAGAAGGTGATTAAATGTAACACTATTATTAACGGCTACTTAATACTACCGATATCATCGTTACACACCTGATATCGTTAGGCAATATGGCAAAACACCTCATTATAATCCAAAAACAATTGGCAATCAATTGTAAACCTGTAAACAACGATGAGTGTAAACTTTTATCATGAGAAACGCTAGGTCGAAATTTGTAGTGTAGTTAAAAAAATGGCGTTCCACAGGGCAACTATATCATGGTATGAATGTAGGTACTATATGGTAGAGAGAGTACTCGAAAAGATCTTATGTTTTTCCGAAAAGTAGTAAGAATTGTGGAGAAATTCGGAAGCAAAAATAACTACTTACTGCAAAACTTTTGATAGTTATAAAATTAATACCTATTTCTGAGACAAAAATTTGTTGTCGCTAAACATTTTCACAGAATTTTAAGATACAATCATACAGATTTAAATTCATCTAGCGTTATACGATAAAGAAGAAGAAGAGAGAGAACTTCTCGTAAGCAAAGGATATGATTTGGTTCAAATTCAAATTTTTACACCAAAGATTACCTTTTTTTACCATTTTGGATTATAATAAAGGTGTTATTATCCTACTCATCACATGATCAACTTCGTAATCATTCTTATAAATTTCTCAGATTTGATCCAAGATTATTGAACAATACTTTTCGAATGGGTTCCATGTTCCATCATATCACAGATTCATTATTTGGCTGTCATGTCACGAATTAATATATTCATATTTTACTCTAGCTACGTTACAGGTATATTTTCAAAAGCTGGCATGTACAACACATTCACACGTGCACTCGTGTAGTTGAAATGTCTATCTGTCTCTCCCGGTCAAGTTTATGAGTATGAAAGAGACAGTTATTGTTTTGCTTTGCTACTGTTTATAAATACAGGATGGGAGCAGTATAGTGAAATTGTATTAGTGTGAATACTTTGAAAGCGCCAGCTTTTGTAGACCGACCTGTACTAGCTTCTACCAGCGGGTTTGCTTGCCTGGTACGGAGATAAAAGTACCCTATGTGTACTTCGAAGCTCTTAACAACGTTCTATTGACTATCACCCCTTATCAATAAAGATACATCCAAACTTTTGCGTTTTATAATATGAGTTTTAATATTTAAATCATCATCAGAATACAATCTAGCAGACAAACATTTTTCCTATAGTTAGAAGGTACAGCTATTATCTACTAGGAATTTATAATAAAATATTTTACATTGAATAATAACTCGTTTGGCAAGAATATTTCTAGAACTTCAAAATTTTGAGCTTAATTTACAAGATTTAAATTATGACTAGATAAAACTACTTTTGATGTCATAGTATCTATAGTATTAGCATACTAATTAATAAGTACAGCAACAGAAAAAAGTATAATAGTTAAGCGTAGACAAAAACGCAGTTGCAAAGAAGTAAAGCTATGAAATGCTCAAGAGTATGAAAAAGTGAATTCAATATGTGTGATAATCGCGAAAGTCTACGAAAAACTAAGTGAATTCAACACGAAGAGTATTAAATTAATTCTCATTTTTCAAAAGCTGTAGGTAGGTATTATATTAGGGCTATGACTCTGGGAGCTGTTGAAGGCTACGCCAAACCGCAGAACACAACATGGTCGTAGTACATAATGCTTGCATAGTAGACACAACTCTCACGCACTATGCATAATAACAATGCTTATGTGTAAGTATGTGCATACTTGCATAATGCGTAAGCGTCTACTGTGCGTACGCAATTCTTACTCACTATGTATGAATAGTAGAGACGTTCACTCTCTGTGCAAGTATGCATAGTAGACACAACTCTCACGCACTATGTATAATAACAATGCTTACGCACTGTGTAAGTATGTGCATACTTGCATAATGCGTAAGCGTCTACTGTGCGTACGCAATTCTTACTCACTATGTATGCATAGTAGAGACGCTCAATCTCTGTGCAAGTATGCATAGTGACCACAACACTAACTCACTATGCATAGTAACAATACTTAATCACTCACTTTGCAGTTTGCACGTATGCACAGTAGACATAACTCTAACTAAACTCACTAAGCAAAACAGTCATAACGCCTACTCACTATGAATAATAACAATGTTAATTTACTCATTGTGCAAGTAGGCACAGTAGAAATAACGCTAACTCAACTCACTTAGCATAGTACTGTTAGTTCAGAGCCACGTCGACGATGGTGCTGGCTCGTCTCCGATGGCAGGCGCGCGCACACGGCTCGAAGGCGACGCGGCGCCACAGTAGATACAACGCTCACTCTACTCACTAAGCATAGTACTGTCACTTCAGAGCCAGGCGCCCGCCCTGAAGGTGTCGACGATGGTGCTGGCTCGTCTCCGATAGCAGTTGGCGCGCATGGCTCGAAGGCGACGCTGCACCACAGTAGACACAACGCTCACTCTACTCACTAAGCATAGTACTGTCACTTCAGAGCCAGGCGCCCGCCCTGAAGGTGTCGACGATGGTGCTGGCTCGTCTCCGATAGCAGTTGACGCGCATGGCTCGAAGGCGACGCTGCACCACAGTAGACACAACGCTCACTCTACTCACTAAGCATAGTACTGTCACTTCAGAGCCAGGCGCCCGCCCTGAAGGTGTCGACGATGGTGCTGGCTCGTCTCCGATGGCAGGCGCGCGCGCACGGCTCGAAGGCGACGCGGCGCCAACGTCACGAGTCGTGGATCAGCCGCTGGTAGTGCGGGAAGATCTCGTAAGGTGGCACGTGCAGCCCGAACTCGAGCGCCACGAGCACGGCGAACTCGAACTTCATCAGGTCCTTTCTGTTTACGCGGAAGGTGGTCTCGATGCGCTGGAAATAAAAATTAGGTGGAATTTGATAGTTTTTTTAGCTTCCTAAAACTAGAACAGTGCTACACAGGACTTTGATTAATATAAGCCTGCTTCTTCTCCTTATAGGTTCTATGACACGCCGGTTCTCACGATGTTAAGCAGACAGTTACTTTTACACATATTTTTTTCGAACAGAAATATCCATTGGTGTACGACCGGGTTGAACCCAAGGCGATCGGAACGAAAGTCGAGGCAACTCCCACTCGGCCAACATGGTTTTTTTTTTAATATAAGCCTGCACAACACTGCTATAGCTGCTTATGGTCTCGAAAACCCAGGAATTTTACTAGCTACAGTGCCCTTCAAACCGAACACAGTAATGCTAGCACATTATTGTTTTGAGGCAGAATATCTGACACTGTGTAGGTACCCATCTAGATGTCATCCTGCACATGCAATGTACATACCTTAAGTCAAGTGAATGTACATTGCATGTGCTCCATAATTTGTATCTGTATCTAAGTTCTTTGATACTATAAAGAGTTCTGATTCATTAATCCATCTATTCATTCATGTACTGTTAACTTACCTCAATAAGTGACTTCAACGTCTCTCCTTTCACATCGTTCAGTTTAGCAGAGAGCATCAAACACGCCCCGGCACAAAGTTTACGGTTGTCCTTGTTGATGAGATTGGCCAAAATCAGTTTTTCAAAATACACGTAGGCCTGCGCTACGGATAACAAATCCACTCCACCGTTGTCGTGCTTTGCAATCTTGCGCATTTCCTTTTTGATACTGAAAAATAGTAACAAATTAAAATCCCGTCTGGTTTGTAGTTAAATGTGTCAAAAATAACGAAGCAGCAAGATATACGGCAAGAGTTATTGCAGTTATTCCTCTACATTACATAACATACAACCTACCTACCGACGACACGTCGGTGTAGCGGGTTCGATTCCCGAAAGTATTCTATCAGTTATCTGGTTTCCATAGTACACCTTTTGGTTTAGCTTGCTTAGTTTGGGGCTAGATAGATAGATAGAAATATCCAAACATTATTTCTACCGTCCTATATCTAAAATACAGTTACGTGACGTGACCAAACTTTTGGGTACAGCCAAAAGCGTGCCACTTAGTACCACAAGGATTACTAAACCATTGTGGTTTCCTAATCCTAGTGGTACTAAATTTTTTGGTTACATCAAGAAACGTGCCACTTTATAATGGTTAATCTAATATCTAAAATGTTATCCTAGTGGTACTTAGTGGCACGTTTTTGGCTGTACCCAAATACTTGATCATGTCACTTAAATTTATTTTAGACGGGACATTTATAATTTACTAGCTGGTGCCCGCGACTTCGTCTGCGCAGGTATCTTTATAAATTGTAGCCTATGTGTTATTCTGATGTATAAGCTATATTATTGTAATGTTTCATTAAAATCCATTCAGTAGTTATTACGTGAAAGAGTAACAAACATCCATCCATCCATACTTACAAACTTTCGCGTTTATAATATTAGTAGGATAGGATAGGATAGTAGGACTAGCTGGTGCCCGCGACGCGACGGCGCAGGATTAGTATTTCGAGTAGCGGATATCTTTATAAATTGTAGCCTATGTGTTATTCTGATGTATAAGCTATATTATTTAAATTTCATTAAAATCCATTCAGTATTTTTCACGTGAAAGAGTAACAAACATCCATCCATCCATACTTACAAACTTTCACGTTTATAATATTAGTAGGAAGTAGGATTTATTACCTTCTAAGCTTACTCAAAGTGAGCTTGATGTGTGGGAATTTCTCCCTGAACTTATCATTGAGTTCCTTCTTCAAGTCTTGCGGGCGAACGTAGTCGATGATGGAGGTCATGTAGGAGGTGAATGTGAGCAGCGTGCGGTGCTTGCCCGCGATCAGCTCAGGGTCGTCCAGCACATTAGGGCAATAGAACACCTGCTGAAATCACAGGCTATGTCTCAACTAAACCTATATCATTCTGCCGTCCTATATCTAAACGACGGAAAAGTGATATGACCAAATATTTGGGTATAGCCAAAAACGTGCCACTTAGTACCGTTAGTGGTAATATTTTTTTGGGTACATAAAAAAACGTGCTACTTAATAATGGTTAACTAATCCTAGTACTACGTGGCACATTTTTGGCTGTACCCAACTATTTGGTCATGTCACTTAACTATCTTTTAGACATAGGACGAAAGGTTGGTAACCTCCTAAGATCTCGATTTTTTCTATGTTAATAAGGTGGTGAGACGATCACGCCTTCCCATGACCAAAATACTGATTCACAGGACTTTTTCTTGCTCTGTCAAACATTGTTTTAGCGCTCTTTCATTTTGTGTAATCGATTTTAGATCGAAAGCTCAGTTTTACTAGCTGACGCCCGCAACTAAGACTTTGCGATTTTTTTTAATTCCTATCCTAGTACACACTTTCAGCTTTTGACGAACACAGAATACACCGTGGTTTTGCCTGTGCGTTGTCTGTCAGTCAATGAATCAGGTCCAAACCTTTTATATTTATAGAAGATTGATAGATAGATAGATGATTTCTATTGGCTGAAATCAACATTCACTCTTCGCAACACAGTAGATAGAAGGAAAAACATTTGAGTGTTAACAAAATGTTACAAAATAATAGTTACGATTCCTGACTAACTTTAAGTTATGTTGATGCCACCAGGCATTGAAATACAAAAAGATCATTGAGGACTACACCCAGATATTGTTGTCAAAGAGAGAGTGAACTATCGACTATGATTTGCCGTATTCTCACATATTTCTGGGCCAGTAGTGCCATTTCGTCCCAATCAAAGGTTTTGGAGTCCATCGAGGAATGTGGCGGCGATTGTGGCAGGGTAATTCTTTGAGACGACTCATATGAAAAACACCTACAACAGACAATATAAATATAATATTCTATTTATTTCATGTTTGAAAGCATCTGGAGGCCACCTGTATTTTTTTTTAAACATAAAAGTACACTTTTGTATACCCTAATAATTATAAATTTTGAAGAAAGTCTACTTTACTTTCTACTACAAAATATATGTCATCTAAATACAAAAATATTCTAATTAATAATGATTTCGCTAGCCTATTTTGATATCATGCAACATGCAAGCTGGCCAATTCTAGTGTCGGGACAAAAATATTAGATAAAGTGAGCGCGATAAATACTCGTTACAATCTAATAACTAAATTCTTGTGAACTTTAGTAACTATAGGAACTTTCAAGCTTCCTCACAAACAATCGTTTACTTACTAGGTAGGTACTTCTTTAACGTGACGAAAGTTATGTACTGTACTGACTGACTTAGAACTCTCGAGAGGCGGCCGTGCTACATGCAAAGTATGCAAACTAAACAAGCTATTATTGCTTTTTCAATCTACCACAAATTACATGCACAAATGCACAATGAAAGTTTGGCGAAAACGCTGTATGGTAGTAGTAGTAGGTAGTGGAGAATCTATGGAATCCAGATCCCCGATCAGAGAGACCACATCAGATGTCCACTTAATATAATAATTGTTTCAGATTCGCTACTTCGCATACAGTATTTTCGTGTCTCAATCAAATATATTAAGCGACATGTGGTTAGTGTGATCATTAGCCACATATTGGGTTAGAGAGGCGTAGCATACACATGGAATAGCGTTATGAACATGCGAGCAATGATGCTTATGAATGTCATAATGTTATTTAAGTGTCATCTTGACTGGTTAGTAGATTAGTGGGTTAGTTACAATTTTGACTATAACTTAATATTCTATAACATCACCAGGTTAGATGCAAGATTCTAAAACCCTATTAACCCTATTAATTTTGTCTACCAATGTTATAATTTTGATCTCAATTGCAGGGTTTAAACAGCATTAGCCAATCAGGTTACCGCATAGCATAATATTCATACAATTTTTACCATTTCTTATCCTTGTGCCTCGTCAATAACTTAGTCCTGAAATTTAAATTGTTAGTGATGAAATGACTGTGATTATAGCACATATATGATTTGTAAATGAATACAAATGTAAATTAGCCATGAAAATAAATGTAAACCATTCTGTCTTTATTTTAAAGCATTCAGTAGATAAGGTTTTACGGATTAATGATTGCTATTCTGCCTTCCTATATCTAAAAGATAGTTAAGTGACATAACCAAATTTTTGGGTAAAGCCAAAAACGTGCATTTAGTTCCACTAGGATTAGTTAAACATTGTGGTTTCCTAATCCTAGTGGTACTACATTTTTGGGTACATCCAAAAACGTTCCACTTAAGAATGGTTAACTAATCCTAGAGGTACTAAGTGGCACGTTTTTGGCTGTACCCAAAAATTTGGTCATTGCACTTAACTGTCATAGACATAGGCAGGCAGTATTATATAGTTCCAAATAATTTCGTATCTACCACAAAAGCCCCTGTCGTCAGTAAAATCTTCACTTCCTTAAAAAATGTATGCTTTATTATTTGCACACTACTATGGGCTGGGCATATTTAATGAGTCAAATCAAAACCATGCAAATGGATGATATATGTAAGCATAATAAACAACACAGCAAAATCTGTAAACTTAGTATTCTTATTCTAATTTAATCACAGACCCTTGATAAAAACTAGGGCTATTAGTAAACAATAAATTGTCATGATAAGTCTTCTGCATTTCATGGTCTGCCTAATATCAGTCACACCATGCTACTTTTTTCCTCCGTGACCATGCAAACCATAAAATTGACACAAAATAACATATTTCACATTGAATGAAACAACTATTCTTTAGCATTAAATAATATCTTGAGATACTATAACAAGAACATAATTATACCTTGCTATGACATGAGGGTGTCGGTTCATATTCTTCCAATTTCCTTTTTCAATGAACTTCCCTTCATACATCTTCAAGTATTCATCCATAGGACAGATTCTTGATGGCACCAAAAGCTTAGAGTAAGAGATATCTTGGCCATTCTCTTCCCGTTCCAACCCGAGAAGATCAAAGGGATCAACTCCATTGTCAGTGATGGCTGAGAGCGGTCTCGGGCCTGATGTGTTACGCCTGCGGACTCCATCTTTCCTGTGATCAGATCTGTAATTATATTCCAACCACACACACACATTCATGACATGAGTAGAATAAAGTTGGAATAAAATAAAGGTGATCATTGTTGATTTGTCACCTAAGTAATTTTAAAAATTGTAAATCAATGAGACATTTAAAGAACTGTCACGATATAAATATCCATAACAATGTATCCAATCCAAATGAAATCAGTAAACAATTTATTTCTTTATTTATTAATTTACATTCATGTATGTGAATGTGTCAATGATTGTGATATGTATTAAATGAATTAATGTTTAAAATTATTATCATGCAATGTAATAAAATTAAGGTATTTTATTGCTAAATACATACCGCACGGGTCGAACTATTTTAGAGTATGGAATTGTGCTAAACACAGCACAAGGCACTCCTTGGGCCACAGAAAATGCAAGTCTTTCATCTTTGAATGATACTCCTTTGGTGGCACGAACCAATCTCACTTCTTTAGAGATTACATGATTTTCTGGTATACAAGTATTGCTGGTTCTAAAGCGGCCTATAACCATAGAAAATTGAACAATATTTAAATTTATACCTTGTGAACTGTAAAAACTAAGTATACATAATCACGGTTTTACAAAAACAAAGACAACCGACTTCAATTAGACTATTTTAGTTACCGTAAATAACACTGAAAAGTCACAGGGAAGCAAAATACGTAATTTTGTTTACTTCATCGACATATTTTTTTCAGTTATTTAGATATAAAAACTAATCTACTGAATCAATTTTGATGAAATTTGTATGGGACCAATCTGAAAGTATATTTTCACTAACAAAAAATATTTTTTTAAATCGGTTCATAAACAACAATATCTGAGGTAACAAACATTAAAAAAAAAAAAAACATTCAATCGAATTGATAACCTCCTCCTTTTTTAAGTCGGTTGAAAATATATTTATTCAAGAAAATTAATAGTTATGATTCATAAACTTCTATATGTATATCAATTCAGTCAGTAACACCCACTGCTGGGTAAAGGCCTATTCACTATTACGCCATTCTTGCCGATTTTGTGCCAGGCAGATGCGCAGTGGTCCAGCTGCCTTAACAATGTCATCCAACCATTCATAAACTTACCAAAAGTCAAACTTTCTGAACTGCTCTTTTCATCATTAATTAATCCAGGAAGAGTCACCACATGTCCTTTCTTTGCCCTGATGGATGTATGCTTTTCTCTGAATGACTCAGTATTTCCAGAAGAAGAACACCTGTGGTAGTCAATAAAAACATACAAATATCCCACACACATCAAAAGTTTTGGATGGATGAAAATAATATGGATGCTTGTTGCTCAATAAAGCCAAAACTAAATAAAAAATTGAGATTAAATTTGGCATGAGTATAGTTCATGAGCTGGAGAAGGACGTATAAAGGTAACTTTCAATCCCAATACACGCGAGTAGCAGCTTTATTACTATGGGATGATACTGAACTGGGAAATTGGTATACTGATTTACCTCTCTCTTATGTTAGAGTTGATACCCTTTACAGGAGTTACGTTTGAGGTGTATTCTGAATCAGAGCTGATAGAGCGATTGTCGGAACCGACACGGTGCGCAGGACTGGCCTGCGTTGGCTTCGAACGACCCCGAGATATATTTCGTTGAACAGCATCCTTAGCATTGCAAATATCAACGGCTTTAGATGAAAAATCAGTGCTATCGTTATGTACAGGCAAATCAGCAATTTGTGTCAATTGGGGCTCTTTACATTTACCGTCCAGAGATATATTTGATAAAAATGTTATTGCAGCTAATCGCCTTCTTGCTTTCTCGTATTTATGTCGATTGTTAGACATATTAAGATTGTAACAACACAGACTTGTTTCTCGAGGTTAAATTCTTGATTTCAAAGATATTTCATTATTCATTCAATAAGAACTAAATTAATTAAAAGCACATAAGAATAATTATTTTTGATAACACTGTCTCATATCGTCCCGCTGACTGACAACATGCATGACATAACTGACAATATCTGTAATTTTTTTTTAATGTCACTGTCGTTTTGGTTACAAATATCTATACTTCTACTTATTTATAGACGAACAAAATCATCAAACACAGGCATTTTCTACAGTTAGCGAATTCCGTTAGATTAATGAATATTTATCAAACTTACCTTCGTTTGATTGTTGGGGCTTGGGGTAGGTAGCTAAATACTAAGAGGACAAAGACTAATCTACTTATTATCCTATGCAGGTGAAACTATGGGTTGCAATGCAAATCAGCACCAGTGATTTATTGAATGCCGCGCGGTCACAATGTTAATTCTTCTTTATTTTTAAGGAAC
This sequence comes from Lobophora halterata, assembly GCA_932526365.1. NCBI lineage: Eukaryota > Metazoa > Arthropoda > Insecta > Lepidoptera > Geometridae > Lobophora > Lobophora halterata. Next base: position 7,856,675 of record OW052001.1, on the reverse strand, counting down.
CCTAAAATAACTCTAAATGAAAAAATGAAATGACATTATATTCTTTCAGTCATATGTCAGTGTCACTAAAAGAAGTGGATTTGTGTGTGTTGCAGTGTGTTGTGGATCAAGGAATTTATTGTTTTCTGTTATAAATTCGCTAAAACATAATTTTATTGCATAAAAATGGAACCAAATTTACCAGGGTCCTCGAATTCTTCAAGAGCAACTAGATTTATGATGGAAGGTGTCGGAGCTAGAGTGATTCGGGGCCCAGATTGGAAGTGGGGCAAACAGGTAACTTTGTTTATTTTTGTAAAAACTTCTTACCATGCAAAATGAGTGAGTAAATTTAAATTCTGAAAGTGCTACATATAATTTTCACTAAAAGTCAATGCTATCTTTATTATTGGACCAGAAAGTGGGTAGGCAAAGAACTACATAGGTACCCAAGTTTAAAATTTTATATATTCATTTAATCTTTCCTTAGAATCTTGTAGTTATAAGTACCACCAGTTACTACCAGTCTACCAAATTCATGAACAAAACAAAGCCTTGATAAGAATAAAATAGCTTATATATACACAAATATTTCCCTGTGTAATTATGGGATTTCCCTAACATATCAATAATGGATTCTTAAAATATGTTTCCTCCATTGACCTAAAGTTCTTATAACTTCAGGATGGGGGCGAAGGTCATGTGGGCACAGTGAGAAATTTCGAATCGCCGGAAGAGGTGGTAGTGGTGTGGGATAATGGAACTGCTGCCAACTATAGGTGCTCTGGTGCTTATGACCTGCGTATCTTGGATAGCGCCCCAACAGGAGTCAAACATGAAGGCACCATGTGTGATACATGTAGACAACAGCCTATATTTGGTAAGGTCCCATTAACCTGCTATCCCTGTTAAATATTACATCCCTTACCTTATGATACTGATAAATGTGATGGTAGAAGAAATGGAGAAGAATGTGCTTGTTAACTCTGGTCACACTCGGCTGTTGAAGAGGTTCTGGATTTTGGTAGAGATTAATTAATTAGCTACAGATAAAAGGCTTCTGATTCTTTTTTGATGAAATCTTTAAGTAGACTATAGATAACATTTAACATGCTGATCAATCATTCATAGACTTAGCAAGTCTAACATATATGGATTTAAATGCAACTTATTATATTAGGTACCTAAACATATTTCTTCCATGGTGGTTGGGTGTAAATACCTATAATAAATAAAAATTCCACCAGGTATTAGATGGAAGTGTGCTGAATGCAGTAATTATGACCTGTGCTCAGTGTGCTATCATGGAGATAAACACAACCTGAGGCACAGGTTCTACCGTATCAGTGCCCCGGGCTCACAACGCTGTCTTGTGGAGCCTCGGCGGAAGAGCAAGAAACAGTCTGTCAGGGGCATATTTCCTGGAGCTAGGGTTGTCAGAGGGGTGAGTAATAATAATTATTAAGCTCTTATTCCATGTACACCTAACAATTTATCTTGTTTTTATTTGTTCCTTCTCCTTATTTTTTGTGTAAGAATCTTTAGTGCACAAAGCCTTATCCATGTTTGCCGTTTCTCTCTGTTTCTGTGTTTTAAGAAGGGTGAGACTAAAGTCTTAATACTATTTATCTATTTTTTACAAGTGTGAAAATGGAGCGTAATGATTTTCGAGTGTATGTATGTATGTAAGTGACTCTTTGTGACGCTGATAAAGATTTCACATCAGACAAGGAAAAGAAAAGCCTTCTGAATCTAGTCAAATATTCACAATGTTTATGACTTACTCAATGATTTCCAGGTGGATTGGCAATGGGAAGACCAGGATGGCGGGAATAGCAGGCGCGGCAAAGTGAATGAGGTGCAGGATTGGTCGGCGGCCAGTCCGCGCTCGGCTGCTTATATTGTGTGGGACAATGGAGCTAAGAATCTCTATAGAGTGGGTTTTGAAGGGATGGCTGATTTGAAGGTAAGACCTTGCAGCGCCCTTACAGGGCACATGTACTAATTAATATCACTAATATTCAGGGTTCGAGGATATATATCAAGATATATATCTGATATATATCCGATATATATCAAGCTAATATATCCGATATATCTCAATTTTTTTTTATAAAATATTGCAATACAAAAATGGTTTTAAAATTCATATTATTAAGTAATTTTTAGCGTTTGTTACTGTATTTCTAAAAAAAATGACTTGACTGATAAGAAATAATAAAAAAAAGGTTTTATGTTTTATAGTTGACTTTTTGATTTAAAAGATCTTATGTTTTTTCGTTGATTTTGCCTGATCTAAAAAATGATTTTATGTTTTGGTTTCATTTGTTTGATTTTAAGTAAGTACCTAAATAAATAAAACATTTTTATCATTTTAGTATGTTTTTGTAACACATAAGCAAATAGTATTCATAAATAATACAGTAAAGTAATAGTATGGCTTTCATACAAAATTGATATATATCAAACTTGATATATATCCGATATATCATCTAATATTTGTGTATATCTTAGTACTCTGTGCTAATATTAAGGGCTCATTATATCATATGTATAGATAGAAACATGTTAGCAATGCAATGAACAAATTATGATGAGGAAAAGTTGAGGCTTTTTTATATACTATAGATTTATTAAGCACAAGTTTGTCTACATAGCTTAAGAAGTTGTGCAAACTGATGTAAGAGTAAATAAGTTTTGAGCAGAAAATGCCTTAGATAGATGAAGATACGATCTGCTTTCTATAGCCGTCAGAAATTGTATAAAAAGAGCCAAATGTTACGATGGACTATTAGAGGTTGATGATGATTTGGCAGGTGGCACAGTGCACTAAAGACTATGCTGAGACCAACGGCAAAGTCATTACCCTTAGTTAGTTATGTAGTTGTTAAGGTAGTTTATAGGTTGTCTGGAAGAGATATTTATTAAGAATAAGACCGCCTTTTGTAAAGACCCTAGCTGTTTTTACATTGTTACATGTTTTTACAATAAAGAATTTTTATTTATTTATTTATTATTACACATACATAAAAGGGTCATACTTATATTTGTTGCTTTTCAGGTTGTTAACGATGTAAAAGGACAAAATGTTTACAAAGAGCACTTACCATTGTTGGGGGAATTTGGGCCGGGGCGCACGGGGCCCCATGGACTACAAGTTGGTGATCAAGTGAGTTATTTACTTAACATAAACTTCAGTTTTTCTAATCTAAAAGGTTTGCTGAAACTACTTGCTGCCATCTTTTTTTACAAAAAAAAATAATTTATTTGTCAGTTTCATAATGAAGTGTGAAATGAAAAGTCTATGGTCAGAATATGGGCAATATTAAGATACAGATGGAATTAGATAAGAGTACCTGCATATTCAGCCTTGATGGTATTAAGGATGGATTTAAGTATATACCTATGTCTACAATTTATACACACTAAGTTAGATTGTGTTTATCATTTAAAAATTCTATAATTGTTTAATATGCTCTTTGGGTCAGATATGTTTTTAACTTGTTTGTGTACATTGCTTAGGAATTCTGTCAGCAGGCAGGTTATTATATATTTTCACAACCATACAAAACACACTCATACATAACAAATAGTTCTTTTGAGTTACAGTTATGTTTTTAAATCATAGTCCAATACAATATTATGACAGAGACCTCTCAGATCTCAGTCGATCAGAGTCTTTGGAAGGGCATGTATTCTTAGACTGAAAGACCTGTATGTTTCCAGGTGAATGTAGACTTGGATTTGGAGATAGTGCAATCTCTGCAGCACGGTCACGGAGGGTGGACGGACGGCATGTTCGAGTGTCTCGGCACCACGGGCACGGTGGTCGGAATTGACGAGGACCACGACATCGTGGTCACCTACCCCAGCGGCAATCGATGGACCTTCAACCCGGCGGTCTTGACTAAGGTATGATTCTATCGTACAATCCTAGCAGCATCTGCGCCTATGCTGTATGTTAATAAGCTAGGATAGCTATGCGCATATTATTAAATAAACTTTCTTAACCAGATATATGCAAAGGTAACTTCTATTTTGTGGAGTTCTATAGAGTAGGGATATGTCCAGCAGAGGAAGTTCAATGCTGAATCAGATTCAGTCACACTTATTTACAGAAAGCATGTCAAATGTTCTTAAATTCTGTTATTAAATTCAACACAATTCTAACAGGTGACTTAAATATTATTATTAACGAGTTTTTAGAAATCATCTAGGTTACAAATAGTCCAATAAAATGTCCTTAAGAAACTTTGCGCACCTGGAAAATCAATTGGCTAGCCTTGCTTTCGACCATCCTATTAAATCTCTAAACTAAAACCTAAAAATCTAAAATAAAATATTGGTTGTGATGCAGGTTTGCAGCGGTAACCTAAGCGCGTCTCCGTCTGCGAGCAGCGCTGCGGGCGGCGGGTTCAACGTGGGCGACCTGGTGCAGGTGTGCGCCGACCAGGAGCGGGTGAAGACTCTGCAGCGAGGCCACGGCGAGTGGGCCGAGGCCATGGCACCTGTGAGTTATCAAACACTGTTGCTATACTGTATATAGGCACACTACAAAAAAAACACGAAATAAAGTGCCTAGCAATCCTACAACCCAATTGACGCCACCTAAGTGCGGTTTCAGACTAGCCTATTTTTGTTGCGTGTAACTTCAAAAGCGTATACTGGCGTTTTCAAATCAAATCAAATCAAAATATTTATTTCGGACAACTTTAAATGTAGATCCATATAAAAACATTAATTAATTAATTAGTTTTCGCTTGGTTTTTTTCTAGCGACTGTCAGTAGCATAAAGCGTCTCGCGCGTAGACGCGCTGCAAAAAACAAAATATTGTTAAAAGGCTAATAATGATGATGATTGTAAACTAGCTGATGCGTGAGGTTTAGCTAGCATGAAGTAAACTTAGGGCGCCTTCATCTTAGAAGCGTGAAGAAGCGCCACTGTGGCGCCACAGTGGCGCGCTTCTACTTCTATTTCTACTTCATACAATATCTAGACGCGCCACTATGTCACGATAGTGGCGCTGCACTTGCGAGTCTAGATATTGTATGAAAACTAGTAGAAGTGCGCCAATGTGGCGCTACAGTGCCGCTTCCTCACGCCTCTAATTTGAAGGCGCCCTTAGAAACGTGTAATTTTTTCAGACCCTCGGCAAGATTGGGCGAGTGCAACAAATCTACCACGACAACGATCTCAAAGTTGAAGTGTGCAACACGTCGTGGACCTACAATCCCAATGCCGTTACCAAAGTCGCTTCTTCGGATGGAAGTATTTCGGGGAACTCATCAGGTAACCGATAAACAACAACAGATACATCCAACCGTTGTAGTATCAGATCGTAAAAAAAATAAAATGATGCGTTCAGCGAAAGATACTTTTTGGTCAACGTAATGATCCTATGATGGGCAGATCGATATCATCATAAGGTCTTACCATCTTATCATTACCATCAACCTATAGCAGTCACTGCTGGACGTAGCCTCTCCCAAGGCGCGCCACTCAGCCCGATCTTCGGCTCTTCTCATCCACCTTCTGCCAGCTATAGTGCGCAAATGATCGCTCAATCTAGCCAAAGGTCGTCCTACACGAGCGTAGACTCGATCTCCACTCAAGAACACGTTTAACCTAACGGTATCGGAATAAATGGTGATCTTATTTATTTGGATCAAAAACGAAATTATTATTATTATTATTATTATTGGCCTGACATGTCCCACTGCTGGGCAAAGGCCTCCCCCCCTTTTCTCCAGTCCTCTCTGTCAAGTGCGTTTGTGGACCAGTCCCTTTTATAAATATCTAACTCATATTCAAAAACGAAATAGTAAATTAAATAAAGTTAATAAACATTTTGCAAAACATTTTCAACCGACTTTAAACAAATAGGAAAGTGGTTCTCAATTCGGTGGTTTTTTTGTTTAATTTTTTTTATGTTTGTTACCAGAACTTTGTTGTATAAAAACCGATTTGAAAAATATTTTTTGTTTGAGAAGCTTATTTTCAATTGGTCCCAAAGAAGTTTTATCAAAATCGATTCTGTAATTTAGTTTTGAAATCAAAATAACTGAAAAAAAGTCGTTGAATAAACAAAGTTGCGTATTTGCTTCCCTGTGACTTTTCAGTGATGCCTACGGTCACTAGAACAGTCCGATTGAAGTCAATTGTTGTATGTTTTATTAAGAAAGAAAAGAAAGAAAGAAATAAATGTTTTTATTTGCCAAAAAAAAAAAAGTTAAAACTAAAGAAAGCTTACTTAGTGCAGCTACTTACTATACTAACAATAGGTACCTATCTAAATATACCTATAGCGAGAAAAAAAAAGAAAAAAAAAATATAAACAAAATAAATGTTGAAATGAAAAAAAAAACAAACAAATTACTCACTTAATGGATACAGTAAGCCTACCTACTTAGTCTGATTTCAGTCAGAAGTCTAAAGATTTTTGGCAAAATTGGGCTCAACTCAGCGTTGCGCTGGAGCTTGAGATTCTATGACCTCATCGACCCAGCGCTGATTTTCAGTTGATCCCAGAGTGAAGACACGACCAGCCGGGAGCGGTTGTAAAATCTTGAATATTATTTCTAGGTGAACGCCTTTCAGCATTGTTGAAGAAGCTTTTTGAATCTCAAGAGACGGGCGATGCGAACGAAGAGTTAGTGAAAGCAGCGGCTAATGGCGACGCAGTGAGATGCGGGGCCATACTCGGGCGGGCGGACGGCGCACAAGCCGATGTCAACGGGTTCTATGGCGGCCATACTGCGTTACAGGTAACATTAAATGTGACTATTGAAGAGCTGGGCTCTAGGAAGACTGGGCGGTCGACACCAGAAATTGGTAGTACTAGGTTAAAAACTATAGGAATCTAAGAGGCTGATAACTTGTCGTCTTATTACATACTAGGCCAGTCAAATTAAGGTTTCACCTCGGAATGAGAGATAACAAGCTGAAAACTCGTATACACCTTTATTTTGGTGTTCTAAACTAAAAGTTGTCTCAAAAGTCTCATAAAATGTCTGTGTCGTAAGTTATTCGTGGTCAAAGGTTACGGTCATCGGTTTTTCGCAATTTTCTTGTTTCCTATAGCCTCAATGATGTTGTCATCTATTAAAAGAATGTAAATGCATTAAGCTGCGACAAATTTGGGTTTAAAAAAAATATATACTGAATGTTGCGTCGCCCTGACAGGGTCCATGGCAGGGTCATCTATACCTAGCCTGTAACTATTTATAGTTTTTTGATTATAACGGGTATTTATCGCGCTAACCTCGTAACCTCGAGGTTAGCGCGATAAATACCCGTTATAATCAAAAAACTATGTGTAACTATTTAGACCTAAAAAACTTACCTGTATGTACGTACATGGGGCAATAAATAAATCAAATGGACCATCAAAATATCTCAAAGTGGACGAGCGCTATAGCAGTGTTGCACCGGCCTATGGTTATCAAAGTCCTGTGTAGCACTGTAGCCTCGCCACTTGTTAACATAAAAAACAACAATATTATTTGAGGCAGTCAGTTATAAAGAAATGTTCTGTCCAGGCAGCCGCCCAAAACGGGCACGTAGAAGTGATACGCACGTTAGTCGACGCCGGGGCCGAAGCGGACGCGGAAGACAGAGACGGCGATAGGGCGGCGCACCACGCGGCGTTCGGCGACGAGCCCGCCGCCCTCCGCGCCCTCGCCTCCGCCGGCGCCGACCTCAACGCGCGGAACAGGCGACGCCAGACCCCTCTACACATAGCTGTCAATAAGGGACATTTGGGAGTTGTGAGGACGCTGCTGCAGCTCGATGTTCATCCTAGTTTGCAGGTATGTTGATAGTGCTACTAATCACGTGAGCGTAGCAGCATTTTCAAGAGCTATTCCCTCCGCCTCGGCGCGGAGTAAGCGCGCGGAATAGACTACGCCAGACCCTTCCACATATAGCTGTCAATAAGGGACATTTGGGTGTTGTGAGGACGCTGCTACATCTCGATGTTCATCCTAGTTTTCAGGTATGTTGCTAGTGCTACTAATTACGTTTGCGTAGCAGCATTTTCAAGAGCTATTCTCTCGACCGGCGCAGATTTAAACGCGCGGAATAGACTACGCCAGACCCTTCCACATAAAACTGTCAATAAGGGACATTTGGTAGTTGTGAGGACGCTGCTACATCTCGATGTTCATCCTAGTTTGCAGGTATGTTGCTAGTACCACTAATCACGTTTGCGTAGCAGCATTTTCAAGAGCTCTTCCCTCCCCCCGGCGCGGATCTAAACGCGCGGAATAAACGACGCCATTGACACATAGCTGTCAATAAGGGACATTTGGGAGCTGTGAGGACGCTACTGCAGCTCGATGTTCATCATAGTTTGCAGGTATGTTCATAGGTGGAGCTAGTTACCTCGGTCATCGAACCAGTATTCTTAGGAGTTCTTGTCTCTGCCGATTTAAACGCCAGGAACAGAAGACGCAACAGAAGATCCCTTTACACACAGCAGTCAATAAGGCACATCTGGGAGTTGTGAGAACGCTGCATTCTAGTTTGCGAGTATGTTGATAGGTAGAGCTAGTTACCAAGTTTTACGATGCAGCAGTTTCTTAAGTTCTCGCCTTCGCTTTTTTAAACGTATAGAAAGGCTTGGCAAAATAATATGTTTCTATTCTAAAACATATTATTTTGCCAAGCCTTTCTATGAATAGTAGCATATATTAGTAATTTTATGACATCTAGGTGTTGCAAGCACGCTAATTCTTGTGTATATCTCTGAGCTAATACTTAACGTGCACCCTAGTATGCAATTATGGTAATAGATGGCGCTACTTACCACGCGCACGTTCTAAAACAATATATTACAGTCTAAAAATGCACGCCCAACCATAAAAAATCTCAAAGTGATCGCGCGAGTAGTGGAGCGAACCTTAATCTTAGCCATGTTTACCACCGTGTATATTCTAACTGATAGAACGAATTAATATTTATAATAACTGTTATGGCTTTGGATTGGTTTTTGCATTTGAACGATACAGTTCGAAATTAAATAGTTCCAATTTAAAAGAGACGGTTAAAAGTACATATAGTTGAAATCTCCACGCAAAAACTGTCTAACTAGAGTAATTAAAGAAATCTTGCATTCGAATCAAAGTACTCCACAAACTCCCAACTGCAGCGGACAAATTGAAAATAATCCAGCTTGAAGTAGCTACATCGAGTATGCACAACTTTAGATTAATTAATTAAAGCGCTCCCGATGCAGGCAATAGTCGCTCACGGTATCTCGTTGTCTTGCAGTCAGCTCGCCGTGTTCCGCTGGACTACTGGACGTAGCTAGGATGAGTTAGCAAGGGGGATCTTTGGATTAATTATAAAAATACATAAAAATACCCTGTCTGAGTATTTGAGATCGCCATAGTTGAAAGAAGCTTGATAACGTACAATATAATCAAATGCACAAGCCAAAATGTTATGTTATGTATGTTATAAACTTTTAATGAATCCTGAGGTTTTTATTGACTTTTTCTAATTAACTTCTGAAACTAGACGACCCCTCACGTACTCCTTTCATCCAGGCTAAGAAAATAAACAAGGAATTCAAGAATGAAAAATAAAGTTCTAATACTGTTACTTAGGTTTCCAAAAGATGTACGTACGTTAAATAGCACTGCTTGAGCTTGTATTTAATACATATATCTGTAGAACTAAATAATGTAAATTGGACTTGCTTAGGAGGAACTAGCATTTGGTTTTCCGATTTTGGGGCACTATTTAACATACGAGTACACCTGGGCAAGGCGCTGTAGACTCGAGATTTAATTATTCCGATGCGATGACTGAGCTCCAAGCAGGCGGTAGTTAGTTACCCGTTCTATATTGAAGATTGCGTTGTTGGAATAGACTTTTCAAAAACTTAAGTTTATAAGAAGCAGATGTTCATCGTGCACTTTACGTTAGCATCGTGCTCATGCATGCATTTGATCTCTTTCATCGAAAAGCACACAACTTGCGAACGTTATTGAAGATAAACACAAACAGTTTTCATATGACAAGGGTCAGGCATACCTAAAAATTCCCGTTTTAATCCGGAACACATAATTCCTAAGTGCCGAAAGAACGGAAGCCAATCTAGCCTTAAGTGACCAATGATAATTATCGCCTTAAATGGGATAAAATAAGGATATTATCCTAAAGGGAGCACCCACTGATACGGCTACAAATATACATTAGCTGTTTACGATCTGTTCCGCCATTCCGCCATAATTTGTATTCGGCTGCGAAGTCGTTAACTGGGATTGAATTAATTTAACGACTCTGATGTGACCCGCCAAAACCATTTGCCGCAAATATTTTTCCGAAACGGAACACAACTTAAATCGAGAGAGCGAGCGCTTCAACTATTGAGAAATCATAAGTACCTTCAATATTTGTTCAGATGTTCTCGAGCTCGTAGCGAGGCAGTCGGAGGCTCACGTTAACTAGTTACAGAACTTCAGCCATTGTTCTCACGAGTCACTAATACATCAAAGGTACTTGAGAAAACAATTTGTTTGCGAATCGTAAGTAGAAATTAAATACGACCAGTAGGTATGTTACATTTAAACAAAGTAATATTTTAAGGATTCTTAGAATGGGAGGAAACATCCAAGGTCCATTAGCAGTTGTTTGTGTATTTGGAGAGAGCATTAATTACATAGTTTGAAAGGGAGTGCTTGAAACGGAGCTCTTGAACTATCGGAGAAGTCTTAACTGCGCTATTTGTTTAGACACTGGTTGGTCTAGGATTAATCCGTATCTCCTCCAGATGCGCGGTATTCGGGTCCGTATTCCCGGTCTCGTGGACTTTTAATCTAGACGAGTCGAGTTTCAGTCGTTAATGAGTGTAGCGTCGCTCAGACATGCGGTCGCCATAATTGCCAAACTTCGCTTGGCCGAAACCACCGCACCCCTTCACTTGTCGCGCGCCATTGTTCGCATGGTAACGCGTGTGTTGGATGCCTTTACCGAATCTACTTGAAATTTCAAGGATATTATTGTCTGGTTAATTTGAAACCTTTTCAAATTAAGTGTGTTTTGCGTTGAAACTTTCAAACAACTAAACGCGAACGTGTCAGACTATCCTATTCCAAACTTGTTTATCCATTCTGAAACTATAATAATTTTTTTTCCAGTTTGGTTGAACTCACTCGCAAATATTTTACGCATTCATATATACATGAAGACAGCTGCCTCTAGTTTAGAGTTTTCGTTATCATACTAAACAGTTGAATATCATACGTCGAACATAATGGTGTTTTGTGAAATAACACCATACTGTTTTTTTGTTTTCTTTTGAGATTAACACACACAGTTTTACTAATACGGGTATTACAACCGAAACGTCGAAAAAAAAATGTTAACATGATAAATACTCATTTATGTTTAAAAAACTATATTTTTGCTTTAATATTTAGAGTGAATAAGTTCATACTAGCCAAGCGTGCTCCATCTTCGACCACACCATCACTTACCACCAGGTGAGGTAGTAATCAAACGCTTGTCTATTCTTAATAAAAAAAAAATAACACAACAATCCTACTTAAATAATCCAATTGTAAAGCATTTAATTTAAGTCATTCAAAGCTGTTCATCACAATGACTATTAAGCTCAACGGCGCGTCGCTAACTTACATACCTCTTATCTGTTTAATTATGTCTTCACCAACTATCTGAGATAGCTGAGTTGACGCCATATTGAGGCGCAATTGGGCGTAAAGCTATTTAAATCTGAATAGGGCATTGTGAAGCGCGTCACCTTGATCCAGCGACCGACGTTGCCTCGTCCTTAATAAAGTTAGGAGCCGAGGACCCCGCCCGACCCGTCTTCCGCTGCCCCGGGCGGCCGCCTCTCTAACTCATCTTGTACGAGCAAACCGCTCTGGCCGTACCTCTTTATACCTCATTTACTGTTTTGTCTGCATCAGACCGTTGTCATTAAGACAACGAAATGCTCTTACAGTGTACCGTTGCTCACCTTATCTTTGTAAAATGTTGTTTATTTATTCAAGCGAATTATGCAAAAAAAATATATCTTCGTTCGTTCTGAATAGATTCATATTTAGCACAAGAAAATGTAGAGATTTTCAGATTACATATGAAAGGAACACGCATGTATAAAAACAATCTGCCATAAGAATCAACAGAGAATATTATGTAATTGGGTTTCTTCCCGTCTCCGGAATTGCGTACGGTGCAGATTTGTTATGTGAACCCAATATAACATCGCTTTGTTACGGCGTAGCTAAGATGGTGTCAGAAGTCAGCAAAGGCGTCTGTTACGTAAATATAGGCTGGGCGTGTTGCGAATAGGACGGAATACACGATGAGGGGTGGCTTGGCTATGTCCCGTTTATGCTGTATACCTAACTAAATGTATTCAGCACCTAAAATAAGTTTACGTTCAATTCTCACAAAAACGTGAAGTCCAACTTAATGAATCTTGAATAGGTCCACTTTTTTTTCCAAAACAGCAAATGAAAGAAAAGCCGATACTCATTATAAAACTCGAGGTTCCTATCGTCTACAGCGCTACCTACCAACCGACTGAGCTGAACGGTCAATATTACTGAAGTCCTCATTAAAATCTAATTTGCGTTTAACTTAAAGCGAGACTCCATTTAAAGCTTTTCTTTTCGCTGCTAAAGCTCCCAACGAGGAACTTTTCTTTGTTCTTATAATAGTCACCCCGTTGTAAACCAATAGTAAGTTCAAAAGTTTAATGTAGCTTAGGCTAGTGGAAATAGTATTTTCACGCGTAAAACATTTATAGGTACCAGTTGCAATATTCGTTTAATATCTTTAGGGGCAGCAGTTTGAGCGCGACCGTTCACCACGAAACGGAAATTCACAGCCCTTCCATTTCTGGTTATACGTCGATTTATATTCTGCGCCCACTCGCCGGCTGAGAAATCTCATGTTGGAGGTGCTCTTTCAATTTGAATCGGAACACTCGGATCGGGGAATAATGTATTTCGGTATCGACCCTCCGTTCGAAACGGATCCTCCTGTTTATCGCAGCTCTCATTTATTCGGGCGTCGTCGCGCCTTTATTTTTTCAACACAAACTCGGTGTCGCGCTGTTTATCCGTCGCGCGATACTATTAGCCGGGTCTTTGTTTTGAAAGGCAGCCAGATTGCGTCGCTCTGACTAAAGGATAATTGAATTGCCACACTACTACAACTGTATCCCAAAAACTGTATTCGGGATGTTTTCATTGTTAAGTTTGTTTTGCACCTCATTTGATCTATGGGATCGTATCTAAGGTATCCGATTTTAACACAAACGTAATGAAGTATGAAACTGAATTTACTTATTTAATTTAATATTAGTAATTAGTGAATATAAATAAAACAATATAAAAACTGTACGTATTCATAATTTGTGGTCAGCTACAATTGTAAAGGGAAATACAAATCTCGAACATAATAAGTATCAGAATTCATTGCTGAAAACTTGTATGAAAGGATTTTAAAAGCGCTTTATGGATAGCTTTCTTGTCTTTGAATACAGGTAAAAAGGCCACTATGCTAAAGTCGACATTTACAAAGCGTCTCAAGACTCAAGTTTCTTTGAGAGCACCGGCTCCTAAACGCAAAGCACTATTACGTTGCCGACTAGTCGCCTTTATCGAACGATTGAACGATGCATTCAGCCGTAGCGTAGCCCTTTAGTATATGGTATGGTTGTATTTTCAGTTCGTGTTAGTAGGTATAATTTTTTTCATTGGTTGCCCAATTGCAATTATTATAGTTAACCTGCCATAAAATTAGTTAAATCGTTGTTTATTTGTAGGTACATGTTATGCTATCTTTAATAGGAATTTAAAGCGTCGTTCAGCTTTTTTATAATAAATAATTACTCGCGAATGAGAAATTTGTAAGCAGGGCAAGAAAAACCTAGCTTGATCGTAAACTCATCTAGAATTCGAGTCGCGATGCGGATATTCTACGGACCCTTAACCCGCGCCCTATTTCTTCTATTCGAAGGACTATTTACGTCGTTTTGTTTGATAATCTGCTATTGTTTCGTTGGGCTACATCCCTGCGAGAGTTATGCGAGCTATCTGAACAGAACGTGAACGGCGTGCGAATATGTAATGAATAAATAATGATAACTCGATTTCCAAATAATGCGTCTCAAAATTAAACTATATGACTGATGTTTGGTGCGTTTGGTTCGTGCCCCTCGTACTGCCAATATATTGTTTGTTATCTTTGCTCACGAAAAATTGGCCCTCGTGACTCGTCCATACGATTCATGAAGCCATTTCATTTCCGTTTATATGCCTATTTGTATTCTCTCTTCCTTTGCGGTTAGAAAATCTCTATACAGAGATGCTCTTTCAATTTGAATCGAAACGGCCGAATTGGGGGAATAATTTATTTGCAAAGAGACTTTTTTATTTTACATATCTCTTAATGCCTAACGTTCTTTATGTTTCTCGTTTGCAGATGGTTCAGTACCTAAACATTAAGTGCAGATTAACCTTATTCACTTATTTTTTGCATCTGTGTTAGATTTCGTTTAGGGTGTTTATAAGTTACTCGTTAGGAACCAACCGTGTTAATAAGTGAGGCTGATCATATAGTAATGTTCTGTCGAAATTAGCTTTTTGTAGCCAGTGCTATACTAAATTCTGGAGTTCTATGTTTATTTCATTTAACTTTCCCTTTTTGGCCTTTAGCTACTCTACTACATTTCGATGTTGTTTTTCTTGTTTTAAACTTTTGTTTCGTCTGGACTAAGTTCTTGAACTTATATTTTATAACATTCGATAGGCACCAAAGTGCTTACAACACCTACATATTCGAAACTATTACTATAATGTCGAAATACAACCCATTTGTGTGTAATCTTGCTGAAACTGGTGTAGGGGCGATGTTGAACATTCGTTCAAGTTGCTGACATTGCATTAGTTAGGAGGTGGAGCGTGACCGTCTCCGCATTACCCAGCTTCGACTTGGGTTGGTTCCTTGCCTCGACTCAAGCGTCTTATTGAAATCTAATTTTCGTTAATCTTCGGAACGAGTTTGCTCGGCTAACCTACGAAATCGTCAGTTTAATTTAAAATTATTTCCTTGTTATTACTACAAGGAATGAATTCTATCCAAAACGGGATAAATATAATATATCTATCTATACATATGCGAGATAGCAAGAGACCCCGAATTCTTGTACTTATGTTTTTTTTACGGAAACGTGTTCAGACGGGATTTTTTAACATACCCCAAAAAAACAAACAAATTTGTTTGTTTGTGTGTGCGTCCATCACGTTAAAACTACGGAACGGATTTAACTGAAACTTTATGATATCATAGCTACGAAGCTTGAGATGGTTATAGGTTATATAATATTACGCTACATCTCTTCAGAGGGTAGATATATAGAAGTTTAAAGTTTGTATGGAAACAGTTTTTTCTATGAGTGTATCTTTTTTCAAACTATAGGATTATGTTTAACAAAACAAATAATTTGATAAGGGGTTCACCGATTTTCAAAATTAAAGTAAAAAGATGTTAAAATACGAATTGAAAGTGTTATTGGACCACAAGTTGAATGAACCTGTCTCCTCAGGTATACACAATATCTGATTGAAAGTCGCATTTTTATAATCTCCGAAGATAAGTACCGCCACGTTTTTCAGTTATCTAATTATTATTTTTTATTTATTTATTAAGGCAAATACAGCACACATAATTCACATTAGTTATAACACTAAAAAAATATAAAATATCTAACATGTGGACCAGTTACAGGCTTGCACAACACTCAAAAATATACAGACAACAGCAAATAAAAATATTATACTTCTAAAAACTTAATCTAAATACAAAAGAAAATAAAAAGATGGATGAAACTAAGATTAAGTAAATAAATGAATACTTAAACAAAATAAAAATTATAAAAGCACAGCTTATGAATTAGAGTCTAGTGTATACACAAATTGTTTCCTTAGTTTATTTCTAAATACATTTATAGAGTCACCAAACAGATCTAAATCATTCAATAATTGGAATGTATGACTATACTCGTTACAAATTCAGCTAAACGGAGAATTAAGACCTAGGTTTGTTCTAGAATAAGGAGTTTTAAAAATTTGGCTTATCGGTTTTCTAGGGAATTGATGCGGTACTGACAAAGAGATGCGGTTGATTAAATTACAATAACCTGTATAACCATTGTTAATTGTTATACATGTTATTATTATATATATACAGTTATTATACTTTATAAAAAAAAAAATTGGGCAAGTTTTGATTGACTTGCTTAGTACTGACACTTTGCTATTCTGTGACATTTCTTCCGCGGGTGGAACACATAACATCGACAACAAATAATTCTTCCACGGGTGACGAGGTCGCACGCGGGTTCAGCTAGTGCATAATAAAAGTGACGGTTATGATGCACGCACATTAGATTAGGTTTCTACAGCAACGGTTGTTTCTTTTGATAGGTATTTATATTTATATATAAATGATACTAATTTCTCCAGATTTCTTTCAACGATTATTTTAATCTCTGTGAACATTAGAGATAGGATAAAAATAAAAAGATAAAAGTTTTTATTCAAGAGAGCTCTCGGCTTGGGTAGAGACATAAACTTAAAGGGAACACTTTCGGAGCTTTTTTTGCGAAAGCCGACCCCTTTTTCCACCCACAGTGAAAATGTGTTAAACTAAACTCGTAATGTTTTTCTTTGTTACCAAAGGTCTATGCAAAAATAGATTCAAGAGATCTGCGGCTCGGTGTTTTTCTTGAATCAGATTCGATAAATTCAATGTTTTTATTGACTTAAACTTTCCACACATTCATGTACGAATACATGTATGATGGTAGATAAATAGAGTGATTAAACTGATCACATAAAATCCTACGATTATGGGTTAAGTAATACTACCGAAGCGACAATATAACGCAAATTGGCTATGCAGATGCGGGCTCTTAGTATTTCTGTTTATCTGATCAAATTACCTACCCTTAGAACCTTTGTTCGGTTAGTATGAGTAAGTTTGGCTCTGCGTATTAAAGAATTTTTGTTTAAATACAACCTAGTTATTAGTTCTGATTTTGTAAATTGATCCTTTCACAAGGATACAAAATGGGTCTTCAAACTATGTTTAATTCTGATTCTCTATATCAAGGAATCCAATTAAATATTTTGACGAAGAACTTTATAATTAATAAAATCATAAAATATTTAATAGCTTAAGAACAAATTCTAATGCGATCTACATTACCTGCTGTTGAATTGGGCCTGAGATTGGGACGTACCGTACGTATGACAAGCGCTTAATTTAACGTCGGCGTCGGCTTCGCTGCGTGCCGCTTAGAGCGGTCTTGCGGCGGCGGGCGCGAGGAGTTACAGTCTGATTTATGTTATTTGCACGTAAAGCGGAATTAATGGCTTTATTACTCTTCGCTGTTTGCTGATCTCGGATGCCGAGCTACGTCCGCGTCCACAACTCCGTTTGAACAACCAAAAAGCGCTTTCGAATGAGCGATTCGGTAAACACTAAATGGTTTCCTTCCCGGGAATGTATGTTCGGATAAAGACTTAAGATCTGCTATTTCTCAAGCTAACCTAAATTGTGTTTGACGAATATATTGCGGTGAGCACTATTCGTTATTCGCCTTTCATTCACAAGTGGTTGACCAGCTGTTACGTAGCAAACGGCTGGGCAAGGGCTGTAAGTTTTCCCGGATTTCATTATAAAATGTCATAATTCATGTGTGAGTAATATCTCGTGCGGCACACATACCGGGTGCCTGCAACGCGGCCCCCAGGTGAAAAATTTGAGCGTAGCCTCTCGTTGTACCGCGAGCTTAGTGTTTTATCTCGGCTTAGCGTTACGAGGATTTGTGGCTCACTAAGTAAGGTTTTATGTCCCGGGAACCGCCTCAGTTAGTTTCCTTGATAAAAATCTATCTTCAACGCCATTGGGCGAGTTATGTCTAGTGTTTAGAATTATATAAGACACGTACCTACCTCAATCGCAATAAAATCGATTCAGAACGAACTCTCGCAGTATGAATGAATGAAAATGCTTTATTGTATTGGTCTTATGGTGTACCATAAGACCAATAACAATAACAAAGAGAAGAAAACATTACAAAATATTTAGTACAATGGGCGGTCTTATCGATATTAAGCGATCTCTTCCAGACAACCAGTAAGGAGCAGTAGTTTTCTTGAAAACACTAGAATTAACCACGGGTCATGACTGTGAGTGAACGGATAGTAAGAAGATAAGGTTAAGGAACCAAGCCATGTTGCAAAAAACAAAAACCAGCAGTCGCTCCAAAATTGTTTACAGCTCATAAAACGGACCGCCTACAATGTGCGGTATGAGTTGATGTTATTGCCCTCAAGCTAACATGAAGGAAATTATTCACTCAACTACGAGGACACTATAAAATATCAATTTTCTGATTACAAAAACGAAGTTAATTTGTAACAAAGAAAATTGAAAAGAGAAACGGTTTTTTGTTGGTTTACAAGCATAGTGGTTACGGAAAGGTGCAGGCAGGTGGATTTTCTGCACAATCCCAGTTGCACCGGAATCAGTGGTCGTAAATAACGCGTCGCACTGCTGCTTCCTTTCTTGCTTTACGGAGATAAGCTTCGAATCGTAGCTCACGCTAATATATCATCAAACTTTCAGCCTGTTCCGAACGTCGCTATTGTCTATTGTCATTGCTTTACTTTAGTCGCCGTTTTCGAAAGTCATGATACTTATTGTTTTCCGCTGGAATTCCCTTTTTCGACAGTCATATATGCGATGCGACGCTACGTGACAATTTTTATTTTCTGTTCGCGTCGGTTGGCAATAAAATGTAGCGTATCCGCACGAATTTCGTCAGGATATGTTTTGTAGAGGGGGTATTGGAGTGGAATGCAGTCGGCGCGGGCGTGCCGTGTTTGTGTCGGCGACGTCGGTTACGGAGCTCGCAAGCGGCAAACCGTACTGGCAGCTGCAAACGTACGCCTGGAATGCTGGAATAGTCTACGTTACACCTCACCTCACATGGTTCAAATTATTTATCTATGCAGTATTTTAGTACACAAGCGGGCTAAAAACTCTCACAAGCCATACGACAAACTTACAAACAGCTTTTTTGATGTTTATTCTTTATATGATATTAAATTTCACAAAAGGTTCTCAAATATATGATGAAAAGTATAGCAACAATCAAAGCTATGAATAGAAATGCACATATCTGCTTTCTTTTCATAAAATTCTTTAGATTTCTACGATAAAGATTGGTATTGGAAAAGATACTCATATTGATAGAACTTCTGCAAACGAAGCAGACGACGGAGTCGCTCTTTCATCTGAAAATTGAACATGTCATTCAAAAGCCGTGAACGACTTCTGAAGGTCTATAGGGAGCTGCTTCAGGTATTGCTACCGACATGGCAATAGATGGTGCAATAACTTTGAGCAAACGTATCGTGTAGCCTAGTGCACTTACACGGTAAGATAACATACTAGGTCCGATTTCTTCGCCTTTATTGCGACAGTATACGGAGCAGTTCCATGGCACATTTATGCTGCAATACTAGACTCGTTTGCTATTTATCATCTGATTTGAAACGTATATAAATCTTAACACGATGAAACCGTGTACCTTTCGCATGACGGGAGTTATTGTACGGATTTCTCGTATGTCTGGTACCAATAAAACAAAATAATCAGATTCATCAGCTCTTTGTCTTGGAGCCGGTCCTGTTAGCTCGTTCGTCGGACGTGAAATGTCTGTGTGGATTGTTTACTTCGTTAGTCGAGTCGTATCTGAGCCCGCACACATGCTTTCTCCGCGAACTTTGATCGCGCTTCACCTATCTCGAGTGTACACAACCTACATTGTATACGTGATGTTTGGGAATATCGTTTTCAAAATAGAAGAAGTAAAATATTCTTTAAATTCAATATTCAATGAAAAAAGATCTTGGTTTTCAATATTATAAACAACTCAACTATTCGTGTCAATAGAAGTCCACAATTTTCCTATTTACATACCTAACATTATCTATTTGTGTATTCACAGAATTAAACATGAAGAATTAGTGTACACGTAACTGCTTGTGTATTTTCAACCGACTTCAAAAAAGGAGGAGGTTCTCAATTCGGTAGATTTTTATTGCTAACTGTACTAATCTAATCCATGGAGCCGTTGGTAAAGGAATATTAATTTATTTTTAAAGTCGTGTAACCGTTGGTAATCCAAGTATGAACCTATTTTTTTTGAGAACAATGGACTCGTGGAGCTCCTGGAAATAAGACATTTCTTTTATGTTTGTTACGTCAGAACTTTTTTGTTTATTGACTGACTTTAAGGCTAATCCTCAAATCCGAATTCCATACAAAATGTTTCGGACAAATACTCAAAATGTATGCCGTATTATAGTAATTTCTAGTGGGAAGAAATTATTATAATACGGCGTACTTTTTGAGTATTTGTCCGAAACATTTTGCATGGAATTCGGATTTGAGGATTCCCCTTAAAAATATATTTTTTTGTTTGAGAGGATATACTTTCAGATATAAATGAACGTACGTACCTACATTATAAGTACATACATATTCGGTTATATTTTAAGGCGTCATTGAAATTGAAAGATCGTAAAGATGCGTGATCTGTGTTGAAGTGTCGCAGTATTTACAATGTACATATACGAGTAGAAAGCTTTAGAGGCCGACGAGCTCAGTCCCAGCTGTGTCCTGCACTGTTTCGTCTAGAGTAAATTTATGAACGCTTTCAGCACTTTCAACGTTTGCCACCTGACCTGCCAAACGACATTATGCTGTACAAATGTGCCGCGTTTGCTTTATATGGTAGGCTCTAACTCTTAAGTGAGTTTCTGAAAGCTTTGGAAGTAAATGTTTACTACGCCTAAGATAGATTGATGTTTTACTATTCTATTCTATCTCGCTTCTGAAATTATTTTGCTGATTATGACTTGTACGATTTCATGAAGATAAGATAAGATAATTGTGCGGACAAATACTCGAAAGTCTCGAAACGTATAAGTAATAAGTCTTAAAACTGACTATATTTTCTTAAATAATATATGTATCTATCTTGGATTTGTTTTTAATTGCAATGGAATCGTTGTTCGTCCTTCCTGAAGCCTTTATAGAAAAACTTTTTTAATATCGACGTCAGGGGCTGTTCTTCCAATCGGAACACCTATTCGAGGCATTGAAAACAAAAGCATTTTATATAAAAGAATCGCAAGTAGAATTGTGTTCCGGACCGGCTGTGGATGAAATTTATAGCGAAATGTAATGCCGTCCTCTGGGACAGTGCTCTGGCGAGGTTCGGCCCCATTCCCATCGCACGACACTATCTGCTAGTTTACGTGCCGACCGTGCTTTCCTATAAAAAAACTTTTTACGGTCAAAGTAATCAGCTCCAGTTCCAACTAAACACACTTCTGGTACTAAAATACAACCGAATTGAGACCCTCATCCTTTTTTTTTAAGACGGTTATTAAAACCAGCACGTAAGAAAACTGCAAATTTTGTCCACGAAAAAATATAAAGTTTGAAAATAGCAAAGCTTTCTCTCAAGAAATGCAGTTTCGCCTGAAGTGCCCACTCAAATACGTAAAATAAAAATGTTCATAGAGCAAACCAGGAGATACTGAAACTGGCTACTGGGATGTTGGAAGCTCTAAGAGCAGTAGAGTATTATTGTATCTGTACAAACACAGGCGGTGCGTGAAACAAGAGGTAGTACGAAAGCGATTGTGGAGCTATGCCTGTGCCCGGCCAGATTTACTTTACAGAGATACGATCCACTTTAATGTCCAACCAGTCCAACCCCTTGGTACGGCACGTTGCTTTCGCTATGCAGCTACGATAACGTTTTATGTTGCAACCCACCTAGCCTTGTGCAGACAATGTTTTTGTTGTCTGTACTGTGCCTTAATTATGCCCATGCTTCTTGTGGATTTTATTAATAACTACATTAACTTAGTTTGAATATTCTGTTTAGGTACTACGACCGTGTTTACACCATAATATCACGGATTGTATCTTTAAGGAGATAGATATATGTATGTTGATACAAGAGTACAAAGTAAATTAACTCTTTTCTCACGTGAAATTTTTAAACAATGCCAAACGATGTTTAATTAATCATTTATTTTTTATTATTTGTTAATTTGATAGAGAACGCCAAACAGGAGTCCGATTTGACAGGTGTGTCTCCTATTTCCTCTACTGGGGAGTGAAAATTTGAACAGAATCACATCTGTTTCCAATACATAAAGTATTAACAAAGTCGGCTTTTTTTTTTTTTTGGTTGTGATGCTATCTATAAAAGTATTATTGGTCATGCTCAAATCTCAAATCATATCCTCACTAATCTCCCACTGATTCGTTGATAGAGGAACAATTAAACAACTAAGCTCGCTAGTACTGTACTAGTGAGCTAGTCCAAGTTGTTTAATTGTTCCCCTATCAACGAATCAGTCAGCCATTGGCTAGCCGGCGGCGGCGGCGGCGCCGAGCAAGTAGCTCTTTGCGCAGCCGTGATGCTACAAAAACTTCGCCCTCGCTTTATTATTACTGCGATGCTAATTAAAATATCTTCGAATAGATTACGGGCAGCTTCTGGCAACGGCGCTTAATGTGCTGGCTTTACGACGTCACGCTTTATGCTCTCTCATTAGCACCGTCTCGTAATTCACTCTATTTTCCTAGACCCGTACCTACCTACACATTGCCTTCATCTTCTGTTTTCTCTTTTTAGTTGGAATGCTTTTGGATAGCTATCGCCGTTTACGCGGACAAAACTTTTATGACTGTTTTAATGTAAAACTGCCGATAAAAACAAATTTATACAGGCTTTTGGTTACCAAAGTTCGCTCATGATGTTATAGACTTCCGTTTATTGTGGTCGTTACAAAGTTAATCCGTTAAATTGAACATCGAACAACATTGCAGTGAAATTGTTGTTTATTCCATCGACGCACAATTGCAGTGAACGAGCCTTGTTTCAAATTATATTTCCGATAATTATGTAAGTGGAGGGTGGAAGCGGACACACTATAACAATAAAATAATTCAGTTTCATAGGCGGGTGTTAATGGCGCGGGCGGCTCGTTAGCCACGTGAGGATTACCTATTGTTAATGTTTTAATTTGTATCCGCCCTCGGCCTCAGAGCGCCTGGCTCGCCCTGGCTGCCTTCTCTAATCGGACACACGGTTACCATCTTATGAAAAGAGTATGTTCTCTCAATAAAACCTTTCACAATTTGGGTAGATATTTGTAATCTAGATACTTAATATTATTTTAAAAGCGTGGGATGTCTCATTAACAAAGTTGCAATGATTGGAATAATACCTAAATACTAATTATTATATCAATTAATGGTACCGATTGACGCAATGCCATAAGAAACCGACTAACGGTAACAGTTTTCAAATTTTTTAATCTTAGTTATTTAAAAAAAAACGACTTATTTTGTTCAAGAAATATTTGCCCTATCTGTGTACAGTAACGGCAATTGATTATGCGTATTTTTTTTTCGGTTGATTAAATTTTTTAGTTATAAATCCGAGAATTCAGCGTTTGATAGGTTTCCCTTGAATGCCTCTATATTCCTGTAAATAAAAACTAGCCGTGATAGAAAGGATCGTGATTGCATAGGTAGATTATTTACTTATGTTTATGTAAATAGTTACTGGCAAAGAGCAACCTCGTTTATGCAATATGCATGCTTTGGGAATATCTGATTTGGGCGCACGTAACTTTGCCTTTTCGCAGCAATTCCCGCTGAAAGCCAACACCGGTCGCCGCAGCCCCTTGCCACGAACTCACGCCCTATTGTGTACCCTTTACAACTAGTTTTTACCCACTTCAATACACCCAAACTATTACATACACTCTATGTTAACATAAATTTTGTTACTATTTTGTTTGATTCATTATACACGTGACTTAAAACGTTACATTTGTTTAACTTCATTCTATGCCTTAAAACGTTGTATTATGTTAATTGTCCTGAACATTAAGTCAGTACCTGGTAGTCATTACATTAACGTTTTATTATTGTAGACCTAGAAGCTCTATTTAAGTTGGAGATTACTTATTGTTAGCCTCACCTCACTGCACCTTCTCATTTGTCAGTCGAGAGTGATGAAACAGTGAATGGGTAACCGTTTCCGAGAACCCTGGCCTTCGTGCTTTACTGTCGGTTTGTTTATTTCACGAGCCCCGCTCGTAAACACTCACAGGCCGATACACTAAATTTAAGTTGGGCTTCTTTATTTTCTTTCCAGAAATTGTTTCTTTGCGCTTAAGAGTAACGATTACTATCCTTTAATAACGTGTTTTTTATTTCGTATTTTCATTAGCGTAGTTGGTTTATTTGCATTGGCCTTTGTGTTGGATTTAATACTGTTAGTCGATGCTGTAATTAAAAAGCAGAAAACACAACTTTACGTTAAAAAGCGCGGCGTAAATTGCATGTCTGTTTCATAAGTTAGATCCAGCACACGAAGGTGTTGTGGGCGTGTGTTTAAATTGTTCACTGAAGTGATATAAAAGCTCTTACGATCTTAAAAGGTTTCGCCGTTAGTTGCAGCGGTGGCTAGCGAGTGATCCCCCTGTAAGATAGCTACCGGTGAAGTTCGCGTTCCTTGTGCTACTTAATTTACTGCGGCGGTAACGCCACCAGCACGCTCCATAACCATCCCGTTATTGCCAACTTGAAAGCAAGAATGGCATACACATTTCCTTCATATCTCTTTTAACCGTCTGCCCACTCCAACGTACGTTATACTCTTTTATACGACTCATTTTGGAAGAAAGATCTTGTGTTGGCTGGCTAAGAACGCTCCAAAGTTTTGTTGAATTATTTTCACTGCTTGTGATCTCATTATACAGTCAAGGCAGAGTTTTGTAAATAAAGTACTTCATATATTTCTTTTGAAGTTTCGAAAATAAAGATGTTTTATCTCTGTACTGAAACGCCAAATATATTGCTAAAATATGGAATTCACTAAGTCAGTGATAAGTTACGAAGAAAATTTTTACGTCCTCGGAAAAAAGCGAATGTAATTAGACTTCACTTATCGAACTATTAGGAAGTCTACCGATCATTTTTAGATGGGTAAATATTTTTTTCTCCCGATATGTAGAGTATTTCCCGTCGTAGTTGCACGAAGCACAACTGTTGTCGCTGCTAGTTAGTTAAACGACTAACAAGTTATCGTCAAAAGGCTAAACAAAACCAATTTGCTGTTTCTCTATACGGCCTAATGTGTAATATACTGCCCACAACTGTAATTGAGAGGTTGGTATATACGATATGGTCTGACGTTACACATAATTTTTCGATAAAACGAAATAAATAATCTCAAAACGCAAACATATAATACGTACACATTTTACAGCTATCGCTCGGTCGGTAGATATGAGTAGTAAGCAGAATCTTGGTAAAGTATCTTGTGTTCCGCGTGTACGACACTTTTATTGTGCTGCACCAGACCCAACAAGCGAACGTTTTGTCACCAATTCGAGAGACTTACATGGTAAAGGAGAGGGCATTTTTCATGACTTTTCCACGCGGCTGCATTTCACGGTTTTGCTTCAATGGATTTGGCAAAGTACCTAGACAACTTTTGGGTTTGAGTTATAACAAAGTGGTTTTGTTCGCGTCGATAGTGATTAGATAGTGTTTTATTTTTCAAATATTGTATTTTTCAAAAATAAGTAACTACAGCCATATATTACTACGAAGTCCACGAATCTTGGTTTAAATGTTGGCTTAATTACATCCAAGAGCGAATATAACTTGGTAATATAAGCAATTAGAAACTTATTTGACGCTGCCGCCTCTGCGCACTGTCCGCCTGTACCGCCTCAGGCTAGTGCTAAAATCGTGAACAGGATGAGCCATTACGTACTTGCGTTTAACTTTTTCTTTTAAAAGTCTTCTTTTACTCTTTAAAAACTTGTTATATTGGATAATTTGGCTGAAAATATGAGTATGATGATCGAAACTTCAGTAATTTTTGCGACCGCGAAGAAAAAATGACAATCAACCAGTGAAAAATAATCTTCCGTGACGTTAAAGCCGGTTTTAAGTTTCATGAATTTACTTTATTAAAGTAGCAAGTAACCTTATATGGAACGGAACTTCTTGGAGGCTCCGCTAAAGTTAAATGCAGTTGGAAAACTTTAATTACAAATTCTAATCCCTATTATCTAGTCATAATTTTAAGTTATTACTTTTAATTATCTAGAAATTTATTAGTTAAGCTTATTTCAACTCTTTGCTCTCATTCAGTGAAAAAAGGAGTGCATGAAAGGAGCCTCTACGAGGCGCACTTGAAATCCCTTCACCACACTGGTTCAAAAGAACTAGTGACAAGATATACGACTAGATAAAATTGGTTTAGAAACTAAAAAGTAAGCTTCTTCGGTTCTATAGACTGGGCGGCGGACGTAGGTACCTACTTGTATTACCAATTATGTAAAGCGTCTTCCGCGTTGCGGCGGCCGCCCGGGAGGGCTGCGGGGCGCTGCAGGGCCGTCGCGCTCTTTCCTCACTCGTAGCGAAATAACGACCTCAATTTGCATAACAATGCTCGTCACCCCTTATTCCCCACCACCGGCTTTCGCAGGCTACAGAGTCCCACCGGACTCGACACCTTTTTTAACCCGTAAAATCTGTCCACTCAATGTGATTTTTAATTGACAATAATAAAAAATATTTAAACGAGATGGATTTTTTAACGGATTTGTATAAATATTGTTTGAAGAACCACTCGTTGATATTTTAATTTACATAAATCACCGCATACTTTTGGTTCAGTTCATTGGTCAGTCAGCAACAGTTTTACTTCTAAGAAGTATCTTAGTACTCTGTGGTTTTACTAATGTGTCGCAAGGTATCAGTGATTTGATCATATCCTTATGGTACCTCATAAACTTTCACAAATTTCCTGTTTTTTTTTCATTACCTTACGATGTATATTTAGATATATTGCCTGGCAATAACAATAATAACACATCTTTGTCAGTACCAAATGCACTCCAGAATCTAAGCTGTCGATCGTACCGTAACTTCTTCGTCCAACTTTCTGTTTTAATTGAATCGAAGCTTTCAGGTTTTTGCGGTGAGCTGCCAGCCACGCACGTTTCCCAACTTTTTTATTAAATTATTGGTAGTTCAGAAACGTTCGTCTTTGAACGTGAACTCAGAAACAAATTGGAGACTAGTAGCGACTTCCAGAAAAGTACTGGTACCTATTCCATGGAATCATAATTGACTAAAGTAACATTTATTGTCAAAAACCTAAATCTGAATCTAATTATTATAAGGTACCAAAGTATGGATGTTTACTTTACAATTTACTTAAGTAAGTACCTACTTTATTATGTTTATAATATTTTTTGGAGTGAAATTTCAGAAAGGAGTACCTAAATGGAGAGTAAAGGGATTTTTCTTTCTAACTTTGATGACTGTAATCTGTTTACTTTTTTATAAAATTATAACTTTGTGTGAGCTAACGACTGAAGTATTCGTCTGGAGCATTGTTTTGCGGCTTGGCCCTATCTGGTGCAGAACGAGTTGTCGTTCCTGTAATTTATAGATGTTTCTCCGCCCCGGGCTCGCTGCGCAAGTTTGCGAGATCGCAGGGTCGTTGGAAGCCGTAGAGGCTGCTGTGACTTGCCTGGGCTGCCCCGCCTGCCTGTCCGCTCACGTAATAGACTGCTGACTCCTCACGTCCCGGATTCAAATTTGAGTAAATATACCGTCGGCCTCCTATTGTATTGTGTCCTTGTTTACATTAACTTGGGCTATTTTGAATTCGGACGTGAATGTTCCCTAGTTATCTCGAATTGTTTGTGTGCGCTGTGGAAATCATTTCATATTCATGTTTCGGTCTCCACTTTTTAAGTTTTTACGTGCAACGCGAGGAACTAAAATATTTCCATGCTCCCAAATGTGAAAATAAAATTTACTGCACACAATGTTTCGGGCATAAAATATTATATTTATACCGTTCACTGGTTGGTTATCACTGGTAATCACTACCAAACAGAACAGTTTCAAATTGCGTCAAAAATAATATAAGCCAAATATAGTAGAGACACGTACAACGCAATATTTTTTCGTAGTTTCCTGGATATAACAATATTATGTCACATATATCTTACTCGCGCTTTTCTAGCTTGTATAATACGTAAGTACTTGTGTTGGGTATATGGCTTTCATGGATCCGATAGTGGCGGATATTGGAGATTTACCTAAGTGTGACGAGATCCCGGGAAGACTTTGTGCTTGAGCTCTCTAGGGGCTCGCTTACAATAGTTACTGGTACTATAAGTAATAGTTCTCTTTCCGCGGCATCGTTCATCTTATGAATTTATAAAGGTTCTGTTAATAAATACCCCAAGGGAAACGAATTCCTTTTCACACATTTCATAACGTTAATCACTGAGTGTACTTGCGAATTATACGTTACAGCTAGTGGATGGGTGAAGTTGTCAAAATGTCTCTTACATCGGCTAACTGGCTGTATAAAGGCAGTTATTACGTGGTCTGTTTAATGTCATATTCCTTTCATAAACCCACATTTGGTTTATGTTTGCACAGAGTTTAATATAACTTAATTGTGAAGCGCGTTAAGATTAACTTTCATGTGTATCTTGTTGAAGTATGTAGGTCTAGGTACTAATGTTTCTGTGAGACATGAACTCGTGAGGTATCTACGATGATGGTAATATTTACCGTCGTTTCGTGGTATGCTTATGATCCGTACTTATATTCAATACTCATTTTGTGTTTAAAGGAATTCTCGTTTTTTTTTACGATATTTAAAAATCAGCGATGGGCCAAAATAGCTACAAATAAACCACATTATCTTCTGCCGTTGACTTACATGACCTTTTTATCAAAGGATTTCCTAAAAGGCAGAATTGCCTCTGTAAAAAGGATAAAAGCTACCTCGGTGTAGTTAAGCGTAGGGTAAGTGCAGCCGGCAGGTACGGCCGCGCGATGACAGTGCTATGGCTCCCAGCGGGACCCTTCTGCGATCCTCGTAAATTGCGAATATTAGATTATAAGTACGGAGTGCGGCGAGCGGCGAGCGGCGCGGGTGCCATCACCGGAATATCGAACTCGTGCGCTGGTTAACATAGTGAACCGTGATCTGAATCTGCTTTTTGCATATCCCCAGCGGGCTCGTTTATACTTCCAACCCTGTCGCTTCTGTTTAAATATTCATTTCACTGACTAATTTAACAAATATATTGATTCCTATACATGATTTGTAGGAATCTATGGGTATGTTCCGTCAATGTTTCAAAAGGAACTATCCGTATCCTTTGAAAAATAGGGAGTTTGAATGATTAATAAAAAGTACTAAATTTTAATAAGTAAATACCTCATACCTATGTTTTGCTTACGCTGCTAACCAGATAAAGTTTTAATAAACCATCAAACTTCAAAACCGAGCTTTAAAGGCAGCTAATGAAAAGCTAACCACGTTAAAAGTAATTTTCCCAGGAAGAGCGTGATGTTTCGAAATGTCCTCTTTATAGTGATCACGACAATAGCAACAGCTGCGCTGCGCCGCTGTTGGCTCTCCCATTCCTCGCTTCGTTACGGCTTCATTAGAGCACCAGCGTGCGTGCGTGTGCTTCTACAGCTGACGTCACACCGCAGCCGTGCACAAATATCATAACAGTTTTTCATATTCTTCAAAAAAATGATTGAAAAACTACACGTAGTATTTTTTAACTGATCTGACTAATCATTGATCCGAAAATCATGAATAATCGCTGAGCAAATTCGCGTTTGAATTGACACGCCAAATATAAACAATGCAAAAACGTAAAATCATCACATGTATGTAAAAGCCTATTAAAAAAGCATTTTCAATGACAATTCGATTAGCAAAAATTCAATTTGCACGAATGTTTCCAGTCCATTTTGAATTTAATCAACGATATCTGCTATTGATTGTTTAATATTATTTTCGATTCCTGTTTGCGCCCAATATAAAATAATTGAAATGGAAAGGATACTTACGCGTTTTGTGTGAATGCGTCCTAATCACAAGCCTCTTATAATATGCTCCTTGAATGTCTAGAATCATTACTGCTTTGCAATCCCGAAACGAAAATGCTCAAGTAAATTTGCAAACTCTGAATCTACTTAATATTTCGCCATTTAATGTTCCTTAAAATAAGTCTTCATCTGATGACAAGAAAAGAAAAACATTACGAAAGATTCAGTAGGTACTGTCGTTGATGTAGGGCTGACTTGTTCTCATTCCGACAAGTAAATTCTAAATGCAATGAAGTATAGCTTAGAGTAAATTAAACATCACTTGTATTTTTGGAATGTAAATATTTTTCTGTGTGTGCGAAGTAACACAATACAATGTAATATTTGACGGACTAGTTTTGGGCAGAACTACATTACATTTTTTAAATAATCCATTTATCATTTTATTTAAAAATATATTGATATCTCCTGCATCAGGAACTCCTCTGCCTTTTCGAATTATATATTGAGGGCTGTAAAAGACTAGAAACTAACTCGAAGAATAGACAAACGATACGATTCGTTTAAATATATTTAATTGAAGTGAGAGTAGGCGTCAGTGCTCGGCTCCTCGGCCTTTGTGAGCTGCGCCGTGTAATTACTCTGGGGCCATGGGAAATACCTCACCGGCCCGGAGAGCACTCCAGTGTTATTACACTAAATTTATGCACATAAAATTCAAATATTAAATACTGTACCGTTAATATTAAGCTTTTTGCTTATAGAGAGCAGCATTTGATTTTCCGTTCGAGTTAGTCAAGTGCTGATAGTCCATTTCCACCGTAAGTGGCGCCACCTAGCGGCTTTGTGTGGTATTTTTATATCTACCGATAATGGCCGCTCAATTACTTCTCATTGGCGTTTTGTATTCCGCCGAGTTAACACGTCCGAACAGCTCCTACCTAGGACTGTTCCATACTTATTATAAGTTTTCAATATCGAATTCGAAACTATCATTCGAAAAAGAAATAAAGTGTTTAAAAAGTGCAAAAGGGGAAAATGTAAGTACCCTCTTTTCTTAATGTAGCCGATATGGCTTTATTAAATTGAATTATTTAACGGTTTATTCCGTTCGGTATAACATGTATGTGTATACAAAATAAAGATAAAGATATTGTCCATCCGCCCAGGTTTGTGTAGCAGAAACACTTGATGAGATTCCCCAGTTACATAAGAAAAAGTGTTTAAATTTAAATTTATTGATCTAGATAGCGTGAATTTGCGCTACAAGCTACCTATATAGCTATCAAGCTCAAGCTGCAGGTCATGCAGCCCTATAAACGGCAGCTCGTCGAACTATCCGAGCAGGATCCTGTGCGTGAGTGCACTATATTCATGAAAATCGGTGAGCTACGCAAACTTTTTTAAATTTTGTTGAAGTGATTCTAATAGTCTTTTCGGGTCAGTGGTTCAACGTTTATTTTCCTAGTACGCAAGTCCACGACTGGTGCTATTACTAAAGAAATAAACTTGCATATTAAACAACGTTACGAACGTTTTAATGATAGTATGAACTTGAGTACTTAACTGTTCTACGAAGTTTTTTGTCGAAAAGCCATTGACATAGGAACCGTCTATTCCAAAAGATCCGATGACTAGTTCTAATGTAGGTTCAATCGTTTAGATGTTTTTTGGTTAGTATGTAAATATTCCTACACAATTCTCATTTAGACCACTCCAGGTGGCATTGTCTAGCAAACAAAAAGGGGAAAAATACGTATAAGTACATGCACCTTACGTTGTGGGAGTAGGTATCATACCTATTCAAGAGAAATAGGTTTTCTACAGAAAACCCGTAAGATTTGAGCAATAATAATACCTAATTTAATTGTTTTTCGACTACCTACCCGATTTTTATTGAAATTAAATAATGTTGCAAAATTATTCGGATTTGTTGTAGAAATCATTTCTATCACCAAGCAAGCCCTCACACAAATAATTTAGAGTCACACCTCCTTAGAACAGTAATTTTGATTTGAATACGCAGTAATTTTCTAGGTTGTGGTGGTGTAATAGTAACAATAAAAGCTTAACATTAGGGTAACCTATGGTTTTACAAAAGATGTACTGTGTCTGAAGCAAGACATGTATAATTTAAAAAAACATATATATTATGAATTCTCCGCGGATTTCAATTTCGGGAACTTTGAGTAATTACAAAATTTGAGAGATGTTAAACTGCTTTAATTTACTGTACATGGAAATTAATCTTATGTCTCTGCTCACGCAAGGCATCATTAATCTGCCAACAGGTTAAAGCTAACGTCCGGGGGGTGTATATAAGTATTTAAAGTATTTATTTTTCTTTCGTGCATTATTAAAGTACCGACTTTGATTCAAGTTTTTATGATGTCTCTGCTCACGCAAGGCATAAACAATCTGCGAACAGATTAAAACTAACCTCCGGGTGTAGATAGTGTTTATTTTCTTTCGTACACTATTAAAGTAAGTACCTACAACGAGTCAAGTGTTTATGATGTCTCTGCTGACGGCAAGGCATTAACAATCTGTCGACAGATTGTCTGCCGACAGATTGGAGCTCCCATCTCGAGGGTGAGGAGCAAGTATTGATTTAATGACAAGACTTTTATAATATTTTACCTTGTAGTGTTCCACTACCTACATTACTGTATAGTCTAACCGGATGCATTTGTTTTTGGCAAACCTTAAGCTGCAAACAGATCTAAGTATAAAAGTTTAGCTTTTAAGGACATAGTTCCAGTACCTACATTGAAATCTATAGATGTTTCTGTCTACGACAAGACATCAGCAGTTTTAAAACGGTTGCTCCATCTTAAATATTGATGTCGAGCCCGTACTGCTTTCATAAACCAGACTCAAATAGGCACAATAGAACTATTGGATACCTGCTCACTGCAAGGCATCAACGATTTGCAAACAACTTAATTTTAGGTTCTGTAATGCTTGTATAACCAGGTTTACCAGGGAATGTTAATAGTAGCGTAGGTACGCATTGAAGCGGCAAAACATTACCAGTGAATCACGAGATTCCCAAAGAAGTTACGCAAGACTGTTGTATTGGCTACTTCCCAGTTCTTACACTCTTTTTACTAAACTTATGGGTGACTCAACTCACGGTAAGAGCACCAAAATAATGGAACTTTGTGTGCTCGATAGCACGTAATGAAGGAAAGTCCTTGTTTAGGATAAAAAATATCAATAATTTATAATTATAAAATAGTTTACAGCATACTATAAATTCATCTTAACTTAGGCTAGAAATTGTGAGATATTTATTCAACTCTCTTTCGAGAAATGAACTACTTACGTAATGTTTTTATCAGATACCCTCATGGTATTTTTAATAAAATTGTTTATTTAAATGACAACAAGTGCTCGTCTTGCCCCTTGCTTAGCCATTATTGGCTCGAACCTTGTATTTTAGTAAAGTATCGTAATATTAAACGTTTCAAAAAAAAAAAAAAAAAAACAAGCAAGTAAGTACCCTACTTACTTATCGATATCACTCTTATCAAAAATATTATTTCCAAATATTGTCAGTAGGTACTTTATGAGATCTAAGCTGTCGCCTCCAAATTAACATAAATGCACTAGATGCCTGTGTCTGTGATCTTCTTAATCGTAATATAGGTACGTAAACTACGGAAGTAGGTACCGTATCAATTAACCCTGTTCAACAATGTACACTGACTAGAGCATGATACAAAATAGCATGCCTGTAAACTACAATCGTTTTCTCCTAATTGAGTGTTTGGCTCTGTTGTCAAGAGTTCTAAATAAGCCTCCCAAAGGCTTCAGACTTACAATATAAATGTACGTCAAACCTTAGTTACAAATGAACTAAATAGTGTTTGAGCTTATTATAAAAGTTTTAAATTAACATGGTCGCATTAGTCTAAGCAGACACTTATCTGGCTCGAATGATAAGAATTTTCTGTACATGAACATATTATTGCCTTTAACTAGTACTAGTTTATTTAAACAGTTGCTATACCTATACCTAGTTAGTAGGTATATGGAATATACTATATTATGTATTTAAAGTGAGCTATATTTATAGTACCTAAATATCAAATATTTCGAATGGCAACGACTGCACCTAGGCAGGTACTTAATTTTTCATGTCTTTATTGAGTTGCTTAATAGGCAAGATCAAATCACTTAACCCAACATACTGATTGCCCAATATCTTATTGCCCAATATCTTATTGCCCAATATCTTATCACTTTAAGTATGTTCATGCATTTTATATAATTATCATACATGCCTGTCACTCACTCAGGCTGTTGACCAATGCTGTATTCCAAAGTTTTATTGTATATTATATTCGTTAGCTATCAAACGAACTTCGCAAGCGATTGCATACCGACTACGTTCGATCTTTAATTGATTAAACTTTGTTCATGAAAAATAAAATGTTATGGTTATAATGAACAACAACAAAACAACTGAAATGACATAATATCCTAATATCATCTAGCGAACATTTGCAAACAAGAATGGCTCTCATTCATTATAACGATATGACGGGACGCTGACTTGTCAGCTCACATGATTTCTCGATTCTGGAATCATAATGATAACTTTTAACGTTACTCTTAGTTTTATGAGTAAACGCAGTAGGATAATAAACTGATGTTAAAGGTATACATCAATGAAAAATTGTCATTTGGCATAACTGACATGAATCAATACTTACAATTCTATATCTACAATTCTATCCTATTTTCCTTAACGCTTGTTGTTATTGTTGACTATTGCAATATAATAATTTCTTATCGTGTCACCAGTTCTTTCGAACCAGTGTGGTAAAAGGATTTCATGTGCGTCTCGAAGAGGTTCGTTTAGAATCACTAACATTTAATTTGCCAAATAGCTACCTAAACTAGGTGATTCGGTAATTGTCTAGTAATTAATGTTATTGTATCTACTTAACTTGATACAGTGATCAAAATCACTGCATTGGAAGCATAATAGAAGTGTCTCTAAATAATATTAAACTACCTAACTGGAATTACGAATAATTGGATAGTGTTGACACACCCAATTATCATCACGCTAATAATTTTAATAAACTATAACATTATATTATATTACATTGATTATTTTTATTATTTTCCCTCTAGTTTATTATAACCACATAAAAAAATATAGAGAGGAAGGCAATGTGAAATTGTTTTTAAACTTTTTTTTTTTGAGAAAATATATAAAATTGATTTAACATAATAACTTAATCACTCTCATTCGATTCGAAACAAAGTATTTGTATTTTAAATACAGTTTAATTAAATTAGTATGAAGTATTATGCTAGTAAATACTACAATACATTTGTAAATAATAATGTTCACTTATATTTCGAAGGTATCGAACAAAACTGATTAGGCACACATGGCTGTGTAGCAAGTATACCGAATGATAATTATATCGAAGCTGTGAACGCAGTAACCCTGAAAATGTGTTATGAGAGTAACCAACCTCCGACAGTGGTTTCTGAAATATTGTTTGACCTCGCTGAAGGTCTGTCATAATCAGTATTTAAATATCCTATATCCTATACTTATTACATAAGACAGTAAGTTGCGAGTTATGTTTAACGTAGCAAATACAATGATTGTTATTAAAACAAACAAAATATCATAATTCATATACTTTATTACAGGTTCATATTGAAAAATGATAATAACTTATGTTTTATCAGGAACTTACAATAAATTATCACATTGGCGTATAAGAACCTGAAATTTCACGTTGCAAGTGGCGTCACCAGGCGATAGCAAACAGAATCTCTATAAGCAAAAAGCTTAATATTAACGGTACAGTATTTAATAGCGGCGTTTTCCCTGAAAGAAAACGCATATTAAATACTTACCTTAATATTAAGCTTTAGTTTGGTTTCTGCCTGGTGAAAATACGTAATAAAAAGCCAATGAGAAGTAATTGAGCGGCCATTATCGGTAGATATAAAAATACCACACAAAGCCGCTAGGTGGCGCCACTTACGGTGGAAATGGACTATCAGCACTTGACTAACTCGAACGGAAAATCAAATGCTGCTCTCTATAAGCAAAAAGCTTAATATTAAGGTAAGTATTTAATATGCGTTTTCTTTCAGGGAAAACGCCGCTATTATATTCCATATAGTGAGAAAGTGCTGAAATCAAACATGACACCCCGCTGCAGCAAGCGGATAGTCTTACTTCTACTACTGAGTATAAATTAAAAAAAAATGGATCGGTCATTTTGGTACTACAACCTCACGAAAGGTTGTAGCACAGAGTACTAAGATATACACAATTTGTAGTATATTTTTTGTTTTGATATGTTTAACATCAGCGAAGGAAATTGAGCAAAACTATTTTCCCGTATTTCCTTCACCTAGGTTTAACATATCAAAACAAGAAATAGGTATAATAAATTTTTTCTTGAGGCTGTAGTAACAAAATGACCGATCCACTTTTATTTTAATTTATACTCAGTCAATAAATATCTTCAAAAATACACAAACGTGCAAACGAGATATCGGCCCGCCGGATTCCGTACTTTATAATAATAATAATTTATTTTCAGATAACACATGTAGGTACAGTACAGATCCTTAAATTAACTCTATCTCTAATGAGCTAACGACAAGTAACTGAAATGCCGACAGCACAAGTAACTGAAATGCTATTATGTGGCTGCTTAGTTGGAAACCTCACGACAACGCATGCAGATTCCGCTTTCTGAATTTGGCCCTTGATCCGAACCTATCTGCGGTATCAGTCAATTCACCAAAACGGCTAGATGTCCATATCATTATTAACCTGATATTTATGTCTGGTTAATTGTGTATTATACAACAAATAGCCAAAATAAATCCGGCTCAAATAAATGATCAACGTTATAAGGCATTGGTCGCAATAAAACACTGTCAAATACTTGCTCACATATCACTGTCAATACGTAATATACGATTCTCACGTTTCTTTGTAACGTAACAACTGAAAGTTATCGTCATATCTGAGTTGGGAACTCTCGCTAAGACAAATTGGAGTGGAGGCGGTAAATAAAGTTTTACGATATGCGCGGTTATCAGAAGAACGCGTCGAAGCGGCGGAGTGTTGGGTGGAGCTTTTGTTTATCTAAGATGTGGCTTATATTTCTGCGAGCGAGCGTACACCTGTACGTATTAAATACTTCTCGTAGCTGCTCTTGTTATCTTTCCTCCCCCACTGTAAATTACGATCTTTGTGTGCGCGCTTAACTTTGACGTCAAATAAAATCTTTATATTATTTATTGCTTTCTGATTGAACTGTACACGTGTAATTTGAGAAAGTACTTACTAAAATTATCATTTCAATATTGAATACATGTAATTTGCTAAGTACAATAAATTAAACAAGACCAAATCTTGTATCCGTCGAATTCGAAGTTCAAAGCGTTGTTTTAAAAGTTGTGGAATGGGAAGGTATCTTGAAAATTCTTTTTACACTCGGCAACCTGGGAAAAGTTCCACTTAGTTTCACCCGCCGTATCTTCGTACCGTAGGTAGGTTAGGTACTTAAGTAAGACGCGCAAGTGGTTGGAGAAGTCCAGGGATGCTTTTAAGACGTTTCCATAATAAATGTCAAATGCGAGGGGCTAGCTCTTGCGGAATTTGAATGGTGTGTTCAGAAATCCTTAGCTTCTCATCGATTATCGATTGAATTTGAGCACGTCGGTTTTCGTAGGAATTATACATAGAAGAAAAAATATTGAGGTTATCAAATTAACTTAACAAATCACAAGACGAGCATTGCGCACTACCATCGTTATTAGTATTTTCACTATACCTTCTGTAGGAGTAGAGGAGTAAAGTAACGTCAAATAAATGCACATTACAAATAATCTATTTTCAGGAAAAGGATATAGTATAGGTCGTATACTATACGAGAAAGTGCTTAATATATGTCGGCTGATCCTTTGTCGGATATTCATCTCCTCTGTACGTGAATTCTTATGAAACAAGTCGCTCTTTCGTTCGACACAAGGAAAAGTCCACGTCTTTACCCCCCGCTCCCCGTGTGCTATCCCCTGCTCCCCTCGCTCCCCTCGCTCTCCCCGCGCTCTACACGCCACGGATACGAAAACCGACTCCGAAAGCGTAGAGATAAAACGTATGTTCATTTTATTTCCACATTTGTCAGCGTTCGTTTTGTGCCCACTAACATAAATTGGACGCGGAGGGAAACCTCGCAGGTGAATGTAAAATAGCCGGGTTTTCCCAAGATAATACCGCTGAAATTTTACGACACCATTATGCGATTTATTGGTTGTGCCATAATACAGAAAATATTAAATCCAAAATATCATGATACGCTACACGTTCGTGAATCCATCATTATATTTTTCGTGTGTTTATCTACCGCGAATGCTTGTTAAACGAAAAATACTAAAAAGCAAAATACTATCTTCTATCTTATATATATCTTATACTATCTTATTCTAACGGTAAACTACAAAGAAAACGTATAAACAATCTGTTTTTAGAAAACCACGATATGCATTTGCTACGCTCGTAGCTACATCTCAGGAGTGCTACGTGCTATGTGCTACGTGGTATATTATCTTAACTTTGTCGATTTCTTGTCGCTACAAAGATGTACGACACATATTCTCCCTGAAAGCAAACAAAGAACCTTTTGCAGTAAGCGCTTCCGGGTAAGCTACATGGCCACATTCACATCACGCTCCCATAACGGGCTTCAAGCTGCGACCTACGGCTGCTACGCTCGTAGTCTGTGTAATTTGAATTAGTGCTACGAGGCCTACGAGTACAAGCTACGAGTTCATGCTCACCTCGTTGTGCTCGTAGCTGGCACAATAGTTCCATTCAGATAAATAGAACCATTATATCGTAAGCCTCTTCTACAAGTCTACAATATCGATAAACTATTGTCCAGCCAGACGATATTAAAGCATCGTATCCAATATTGAATTGGAGCTAAAAATATGGGCAGGCATGCGCCAGTCATTGGTTCATATTTTTTGAATGAGGCTGCATTTTACGTTACAAAGCAAACAAATTCAATATGCTAGCCACGCTCGTAGCTCGTAGCGTTTTGATAAGCACTACGTGTCACATACCAAGCAACATGCATGACATGAGATGAAATAGCGCGATTCTTGTTATTCATGTCAGTCTCAGTAGTGTGAACCCGCCAATAAACAGATGCCCTTTGTTAATGAGTGAAATAGGCATTCAATTTAACGTGCCAATTAGACGGGAGATGGCCGTGTTCTGGTCAACGCATCGTGACCTGTGGAACGTGTGCCTGCCTGCCATTCTCATGTTGTATGTATGTATGTCATGAGTATGCATATGGTGATGACACAGCGGAGACTTTTTTTAATAGCTGTCACTTTTTTACCCGACTGCGAAGAAGGGTAAATGTGTTTCGGCTATGTTACGCGAGTAGACGTGTTTGACGCACCCCTGTATCTGTACGCAATATCTTAAGGCTAATTTCCATACAAAATGTTTCAGACAAATATTAAAAAAGTCCGCCGTATTATAGTAATTTCTTCACACTATTCGTTTCGTCTATTTTTTCCGATTGTGTCAACAAAAATTAAATATTTTATACGTATTTTAAAATTAACACTACTAATTTAATTTGACAAAAATAATAAGAAAATGTTTAATGAATAAGCAAAGCCGAATTATTTTGTTACAGACTTGTAATTAATGATTCTATTAAATAATAAATAAAGTTCCAGACTTGGCTCAATATTACAAGAAGTTACGTCTTCTTTCGGTAGTACTTTTTACGTTAATAATATTTTTGCTAGAATGTGATTATTTGTTTATATTGCCTGCTTTCACCGCCCCTTAAATCTAATGCCCTGTTTAGCTAGCCAATCATTAGCTAATGAAAATCGCGCACTGTTCTATTCTCTTCTACTCAATGGTTCTGCATCATAAATATTTTCCTTATTGCCTGTTACCACGAGCTGTCGATAAATTTATGGAAGGCCCGACGTCACCTGAAATTTTATGGGATTTTTTCGTCGTCCGCTGCCTCGTATATTTATTAGTTCAGTACAATATTTTAGCAAGCTTAGCAAAGGGCAGGCATAATAAAATGCGAAGTTCAGAATGCGAGGTTCCAGAAGGGTATTCTAGCTGTTTATACGCATACATATACCATGTGTAAATAAAGTCATCGTCAATTCCAGTGTAATTTAACTTAAATTATAAAATATCTAATATACATAATATTTTTTACTCTTTCTTACCTTGAAACCATTTTATAACGTTGTTTGGATGTTTTAATGTCAACAGAATACTAGGTTTTTATTTGTGTTGTGTTTATTATATATTTTTTAATGTTTATAACATCGATAGAGCTACGCTTAGGAATAATAAGCACCTTTGTTAGAGCTCATAGCCAAATCCAGCGAGGGTTTTGGGGGCAAAGTTCGATTCGTGTCACATTACCGACACCTGTGCGCCCGGCCACAACGCTTGCTCGGAAAAACTATACGTGCCTTGTAATTTTGACACCATCCGGTCTGTATTCACCTAATAAATACCTACCTTCCTGAACGTACTACTACATAACTGCCGAAAGTTCGCAAACTGTTATTGAAAATGCGAACCCCGATATTTTACCAACATTCATATTCGATTATTACGGAAAGGTGGGATATGTGGGAATCGGAGGGATTCCTCGCTAACGCGACGACGCTCGACCCGAAGACCACGCTTTGAAGTAAAGCTGAGTTCAGTTGTCTTGGAATTCGAAGTTATAAAACTTACATAAGTGATATCAAATAAAAAGTTACAAATTTATTGAACGTGCTAAATAGTTAGTCCGCAATGTAAAACGATAATTTAACTTAAATATTTGGCTAAAATCAGACGAGGAGGATTTAAAAAAAAATACTTACACACGTAACTTTTAATACGTTTATAAATTTGTACCCTTGTTTAAGATCTTGTTATCCTATCTTGTTTTATATGAATTTAATAACCATGATAAATGGAAAAGTTCTTTGCTTATCAATATCCATAAAGCGCAGTTTCATTGAGATTTATGTTGGCGCTGAATGCTTAATAATTCAGAAATTTAGTAAAGTTGTAACTCTGCATTTCACTGGCTGTTTGCATAGTTCAGTAGTTTCTATTTGAAACTTGTACCTTCTGATAGAGATAAATTATTCTTGAATATGATGTTGCTATTTATACATACACGTTTGTGTGTTCTTTAAACATAACGTTAATGTTTTTTTAACATTATACACATTATACATATACATGTAACATTACCATTTCATCATAAGTGTTGTGGCTAAAATGAATTTAAATAAATAATTATATTAAGATACCATGTAATTTCGTGGCTATTTTTTATGTACTTAATAAATTTTGGAGTATTTTTAAATGTATGCCAAATCAAGGTAAAGAAAGTCATTAGAATGCAGTTGGAAATGTGCAATAAAGTACGTGACTGTGTGGTGTGAGCCAGGAGCGGGCCTGAGCTGACTGCGCTTGGCGCTAAATCTCACCGAGTACATTAACGTTTGCCGATACCTAAAGCGAAGTGCACACCAACTCTGAGATTCCGGTCCGGTTGAATAACAAAGAACTGCGTGCTTTAGATATCGGAGCGCTAATGGACTGTAGGATTTATAAAGCTCTCAGAAGCTTGTCGTTTCGTACTCGGCTCTGCTGCGAACTATTGTCGTCGTGAATATGTCGCGTTTCTGTTCGAGACGGGAAACGTACACAATGCTTTAGTTCCTTATTCTCATAAATAACAGTCTAATCCACAATGAGCTTTATCATGTGTGCATACTTGTGCAGCAATACAGCGTGAACGGGTATAGTGCAGAGCTTATTTCCGTACAATCAATCCAGGCTCTTGATGAGGGTGCATTCTGTTAGCTAAATATCTAACGCTCTTAGATGGAGCGTCAAGTAGATAAATATACCTGATTGGTATAGCTTAGGTCTACTTATATCTTAATACTGAGTCGAAAATTAATTCAGATTTCGTTCAAGTCACATGTAAAATTTCGACGCTCAACAAATACTTTTATCTTGTGTCGAATTTCCATAAATTTGAAAGTCCACCGGACGTCCCTTGTTGGCAAATTTCCACGTTATGAGGGCCGACGGACGAGTATTTCGTTTAACTCTTGTTTTCGACTTCTCTCTTCGAAATTATGGAAAACTGGATGTATGGTTATTTCTTATTGTTTCTGGAAATGGAAGCAACATTTATTTAGTTTAATGCTTTTACATTACCCAAGGAAATACTATTGTAGCTTGCACTTCAATTATGCGGAGAGATTTGCAAAATTTAGTTCTTAATGCAAATGTTTAGCACAGCATTAATGCCGACTAGTAATATCTTTCAGATACAGTTTCTACGACATCATTACTTTGTGTAGTTACAGAGATAGCCGTAATCTGCAGCTTTGATGAAACTCGTTGGTCGCGAGCGCGGCTCACCGGCACCGCGCTCCGATGCTGCGGTATATGGCCCGTGAATAATCCTCCCGTAATACTTGGCTTTATGGCTTGGAATTAAACAATTAGTTTGTTTCTTTCTGCTTCGTCAATGATGAACTCGCGATGTTATGACAATAAACATTGACTAAGCCGACACAGAGTTGTGTGATGCTGTGGGTGAATTATAGGCCAGAAATGTTTAAATCATCCCGTTGTTAAATAGTGTATAATTAATAAATAATAACTCGTGCCAATTATGGGCTGGCTTATGTACCTGTATAATATAGGCATTACCAGTATTACTTTTCAAATAAGTAATTAAAAGGTAGGTATTCATGATATTCATTGTACAGTTATTTCAACATCCATTTTCATTATTTTCCGTAAAAGAAAATAGGACGTAACAGGTTGGTTATAAAAAAATCATATTTGAGCGAAGCTCTACTCAGATCAGATGCCGACCCACTCCTTTTCGCCGGAGGGTTGCTTTTATTTTATTTATTTTTTATTTAACCTGTGTTCTTCCATTGTTGACCATTAATTCTTCTGATAAGCCATATCTTTGTTAAGTCTTTGTTAAAATAGAATGTTATGATATCATAATCAAGCTAG
Organism: Lobophora halterata; assembly: GCA_932526365.1. Classification (NCBI taxonomy): domain Eukaryota; kingdom Metazoa; phylum Arthropoda; class Insecta; order Lepidoptera; family Geometridae; genus Lobophora; species Lobophora halterata. The sequence continues at coordinate 7,813,530 of OW052001.1, read as the reverse complement.
TGCTTTTTACTCTTTGTACTTTTCGTTAATTAAAGTTGATAGAATTTATAGTCTAGTGTACTCTTTAAAAAAATAACCCTAAGGTAAAATTACTAAATAAGGATTCGCACATATCATTCAAGTGTAATGGCTTTAGGTTTAAATATAATAATGTAGGTGGCGTCTTGGTACGTTTTATAAGGCCGTCAGTTACCCCGCTATAATATTCGTGAGGATGTTTATGTGTGCGCCCGTGTGGTGGTTGCAGGCAGCTCTCGTGCACCTGCGAATATTGCCGCTTAAATCAAATTTCTTATTTCGCCCCAACACTTATGCATTTCTCATCCCTGCCCTGGCGTGTTTACTGCACCGCTCTTGGTATCTTCACCTCTGTTAAGTTTCGTTTGTTACTGACAACTTGCGCCGCAACCTCGGTTTTATAATAAAGTATCGAAGAAAGAACGTTACTATAGCTTCATTATTTATGCAAAAAAAAAAATACGCGATGTGTTCTATTCACAAAATAATACTGTTTTGTATTTGAAATAAATCTTCGACAGTGATACTCGTGCCGATATCAACAATCAAATAATTAGTATCGGCGTGTAATGCGCTCGGATACACAACGTCATGAATTACTGGCTGTAATGGCCGTCTATATGCCAATACGATTAATATTTAATGCTGCTATTCTGCGCGAAATTACCTCTGTCTGTGGTTGAGCTTGCACTGAATTACTGCCATCTGAATGGGTGTCGGAGGCTTTGTCATCTATGATGTACCCGTTATTACGGTTTTACATCTGCTTCCGTGGCATGCGTTCCGTTGTGTGTGTATGTGTGTTTGCATCATTCATGTGTGTTGTGAATCTGGAACACAATAGAAACCAGCTAAGAGGACTTTTTATAGATATATATCCAGATCCAGCTTCCTTACAAATATATGTGTGAAAGCAGTTCTTCAGTGGCGAAAGCAATACATTATCTCATCTTGATGAATGACTCGTTCATTAGTGGATGATACGTTATTCTCATTGCTTTCAGGAGTGAAAATCACTCATCTCGAGGGCCCTTGCAAATTAATTGCGGAATGACAGAGCACAACGGCCGGGTCTCTTAATGCACGTTCACAAAGCAAAACGACTTGGGCGGCACCGTAGCGGCACGCAGCGCGAGGCGGCGGTGATTATGATAATGACGCGGTGGCCGCGCTTTTTGCGCCGCGCGCCCTATATTACGGAACTCGACACCATTTTCTGATTTCGCTCGTGCACCCGCGCTGCCACCGGGCAACGGGGCGCATCGTGCCGCTGCCGCACTCGGCGTTCGCCTTTCGCTGCTCGCCCGAAACTCTCCGAGACGCTTATAAATTATGCAAGTCGCTATAATCCACGCCCTAAACGCCTTCTCCGCCGCCTCAATTATTTATTCGAGCGGTTTGATGTTTTAGAAAATTGTCGCAATACTCGAGACGAGCGATGCTTTATAATTCAACAGCTGCAATGTCGGCACAGCTGGCACCGGGTCTCGGTCTTGTGGCTTGTCTCTCAGATTAGTTGACAGTCCGAAATAGCCTCTTATATATTTTCTCGTTCAAATGTTTTAAATACTTTTTTTTTCCAGGATTCTGAAGGTGATACGCCACTTCACGATGCAATCTCTAAGAAACGTGACGATATGCTGACGTTGCTGCTGGAGCACGGAGCCGACATGACCCTCACCAACAACAATGGTTTCAACGCGCTGCACCATGCTGCATTGCGAGGCAACCCAAGGTATCATTGTAATACTTATTTGTACATATTTTCACATTGATGAGTGGTTGTGACTGAAACCGCCTGATAAACTTGGTATTCTGGGTTTTCCCAACCGGCAGCCCCAGGGCGAATAGTTGTGCGATGAACAAACATATTTGTTCTTGGGTTCTGGCTATTGGTGTGTTTTGTAGGCGTCCATGCCATGGATTAAATAGTCATCAATGACACGGCCCGTGACGATTTCCATTTATTCAAAATAATATTTTCATTGAACTACATGTTCTATGAAAACATAAAAATGTTAAAGTAATATCCTTATGTAGCCCACTTATCTGCATGAAGCCTTCATATCGTAGTCTGGATAAACATTATGTCGCTTGTTGCCCGACATTATCCCAAGGAGAATGGGTAGTTATGAGCGAGCCTGCCTCACAATAAACTACTTACATGTCTAATACCGCCCGGTCCAAGGATGAGGTCTACATCTCGTGTTCGTTATGTTTTATTATTCTATCACGCTTAAGAGCCAACAGCTGAGGTAGCTTGAATAAGAAAATATGAGCACTTTACATATAATATTAGTAACAAGAGCACTCCAAAGCATTTTATCTTAAAAAGTTAGATTAAACATCATTATGGTCTAGTTGGAAACCCTCTTGATTTCAACTAAACATTTCTTCGAAGTAGACTTGAAAGCAACAAATTAGCTTGAAACTCAATTGTTTTTTACTTGAGCAGTTTTTATTTTTAATGGAGTTTTGTAATCGATTTATTTCCTTCATAATTATACGATAATAACTACATAATATGTCTCTCGGATGTAACTTAATAATTTGCAAAATAAATTTGCTTTTGCTGGTTTTACTTATTTAAGTTAGTAAGGTTAATTTTAAAACAAATCTAAATTAAAGTATGGAACCTTTCACTTTTTTGTTCACGAAATCAAAAAAACATAGACGAAACGAATAGTGTGAAGAAATTACTATAATACGGCGTTCTTTTTGAGTATTTGTCCGGAACATTTTGTATGGAATTCAGATTTGAGGATGCCCCTTAATACAATCATATGATACCATACTAGTACAGTTCCAGTGAAGTGTATCGTCATGGTCAAAACTATAGAATAAAATTCGAGAATATAAAAAATGTACAGATAGAAGAAGATAAACATCATTGAAATAAGATGTATTTTCTAGAGAAAAGTTTCGTAATGTATTATGGATTGCTAAGAGTTAGAATAATGAATCTCCTATGGTGAATCGTGCGTGAAGTGGTTTATTTGTGGAGGGTCCGAGGAGACGACCGACGGTTCCGCGGCGCTTGGGCTTGAGATTCGGCCGCCCACATTTATTCAAGTCACGTGAAGCGTCCCAGGGAAATAATACGAAATGTGCCTACGTGACCAGTTCATTATGCGGCAGTGCAGAGCGGACCACTCGCGGTCACCTCTACTTCTTCTCACACGCGTCCCTACTTCAGGCCCGCATTACAAAACACCCAAATTGAACATAGTGGCGCGTGGCTTAGGTGGCGTACCTCACAACAAATCGGTGTCAGAATCAGCGCCCATGGCCGACCCTGACTCCACTCACACATACTTTCACGTCCATTTTGGTCTCTCGGAGTGTGAATGTTTTTATACTGACCCTTCGAACCTATTTTTTTCTATTACTTGTCTCAGTAATGCGACTGTACGCTTAAAACAAAGATGTATAAGTAGTTATTATTTTCTTCCAAATCCATAAAAGGTTTCTTTAGAACAAAATAATATTACTTTAAAAGAAAGAAGTAATTCCAATATCCCACACGGCGCACACCCTGTATAATGTCAATGAAAAGAGCTTCCTGCCTAATGAAATCACCGCTCACTCGCGAAATTACTATAAAGTCAAAATTTCCAGACGCTCCCAAGACAAAGATCGCAGCTTTGATCCATGACTTGCATGCAGAAACTTTGAGGAATGAGTTCTAAGATTGTTGTTTAACTTTAGTTGGGTTGGTAATCGAATTGAAGATTGTCGTAAAACGCTCTCCCGATTTTATCGCGGAATGAGAAGTCGCTCGCGACTTTTCCCATTCGACAAAAACGCCCGCTTCCCCAGGAGATGTAAAATCGTTTTATTTTATTACTTCCGCCGGTATATCGTTATACCAAGAAGCTGCCATCCTCTTCGGTTTTGAAAGTTTTTAATAAAATCGAAACTGATTTAAATTCAATGAGTCGCTTCTGCTGCAGAGATGCTATTTCTTCACGAAGTTTGATAATTGCCATAACGAACATCTATGGTATTGGAAAACATTTACATTACAATGTTTTGTTATTTTTCTTCTCATGTAACCATCTCTCAAGCTCTGTGGTCAGGAGTATAAAGACGTTCTCTCGTGGGTCTAGTGCTTGGCTCAAACATTAATTTAATAATTTATTCAATTGTATAATATAAATATGCTTCATAAACACTCGTTTACTTATTTTATTTCTGGAACGTGATAAGAGAGCTGTATTTCTGCGCTTGTATTTGGTTAATACCGCTCTCGGATGAACCTCCGTGATACGATTCGCCTGTTATCAAAATTTAATTAGCCGATTGCGATTCGCGAGCTTCGCTGGAGGAAACTTCGCTAATGAAATTAAACAAGCGCCGTTGCTTGGAGTCGGGAGGTCGCCTGCCCCTCGCGATCTCGTCTCGCGCCAGCGCCACCGGAGGCAAGTCGCAGCCTCCCGTGTCGTTACGTCTGATTAGAACCAGCTATCATTCGAGCTTATCGTAACAACCACTCTGACGAGCCCTTGTTAAACTTCCAAAGCGATTCCGCGATATTTCACTGGGACTCGATAAGCTTCCGGGGTATCGTTCTCGTAAATTAAGCTTTTATTAACACACTGCAGATATTTATTTTGAAATACGAGTATGTACGTACATATGCCCGAATTAATGTCAAGAATTCGATGGTTCTGCTGATAATTTATTGCACTATATTATTTCGAATATTTCAGCGGCTTTTGTTTCTGTTAAGTTATAAATCAAAAATACGAGTATGTATGACTATTGTGATACAAAACACGTTCTTTGTTCAGTTTAAATTGCATAGCGCTAGCAGTCATAACCATTTCTAGCTGGGATATGTGTATTTTTCAGAATTGGATTAAACATTGTATGGAGATTTGGATAAAGAAGTTAACATAATGTTTTAGTTTGCGTACCCAACCAAACGAACTATCCATACATATAAATTAACGTAACATATTCTATGCAGATTATTATTTATTACACACAAACCACAATAATAAAAAACGTAGTTAGCAATTTTATTTTAATGTTATTTATTGATCACCAATACAGAGTGCACAGTATATTTTTTAGGAACATGATACATAACAGGCCAAGTTCCACTGAAATTACGGGTGAAGGCGAGATGCAAAACGTTGAGCGACTAACCTTAAAATTAGCTCGTTATTTTGTTAAATAAATAGTGGATGATGGGAATTGTAGTTTTAGGATAAATTATTCAGAGGTGCATATTTTTTCCTCACTTCGAAAAGTCGAACTCACGAAGTTGGTTTAAGAAATCAAGAATCAAGCATTGTATTATGTTTATGAGGTTGGTGCTCTTCGCGAAGCCGCCTCCACGAGACGAAGACGGGGATCCGCGGCCGCATTAATCGTGAGCTTAAATATTTTAACGCGTCGTAACATTGATTTATTCGGAACGTAATCTCAGCTCGTAGCTTGTTTGTTCTTCGGCTTGAGATGTATAGGTTCGTAATAAAAAGTATTATCCGTTCTCTGGTATAGGGAAGATTTAGCCCACGCTTCCAAAGCGTGCCACTCGCATCTTTTTTCCACCGCTAAGCCTTACGCCACACGATCCAATTAATTATGTTGTCTGCTGCGGCGATTACCTTCGTTTTATTTGCCACTATTTGCGATATGTTACGGTACAGCCCTGTACAGCTACCGGACTGCATCGACTAATACCCAAACAGAATATAGAACGAACCGAGCATTCAGTGAAGATTTATATGGTCATTGTGCAGCGTTAATTGCAGCGAATGGAGCGATGTGCGATGGTATCGCACTATTCGTACTAGGAATGGAAGTGCTTCGTAGTCCCTTCTCGGTGTAGCACATGACATGAGAATAATGTGTGGTGCGCCGTTCAAGCAAATGGAATCCGAGCGGCACGACACCCTACTTCAAATAACAAGCATATTTTAATTTGTGCATAAATAGCAAACGAATGACAATTTATTTCGATAGGTACACTTAAACATTTCCCCAAAAAAAATGAGCAGCTAATCTTCCTGTTCTGGAGCAGATAAGAAAATATATTTTTGACATACGAGTGGCTTTAACCGAATCTAAACAGAGCACATTGGACTCGGTGACATTGAAAACCTATTGGCACAGATATCAACAACGTCTGTCATATGAGTGGCCGGCAGCGGAGCACATTTCAGTGCTTTGGCAGATTTATGAGAACCGACCGTTCGCTTATAGAAGAGCGGGTGGCTTATAACTAGGAGGGTTTTGTGGGGAAGGGTCGGGCGATCGCGGGAGGCTCTGTTATTGTGCGACGTTTGATTTACGCACGTACCGCTATCACCCTTTTGTTAGCCTGAATACCGACTGCCGTGCCAGTTCCGCTGGCCCGATGCACAACTAGTGATGTAGATCCGATAGCAACAACGTCTATCAAAATTCACCAGCACTTTGAAGAAATACTGATCATAAATTTTTATTTTATTACTCGTATTCGACGTTTTTTTGCAAATTTTACTATTATTTATTTTATTCTCAAAATGTTCTTTGTGAAAACCAATTAATTTTAAACGTATTATATTTACTTAGAGACTAATAATCTACTCATATCAATGAACGTAAGTATTCAATTAATACAGTTACAGAATACAAACTTATCTGCATGCCTCTGTGCTTATTTAGACATCGTGTTATCTGTACTGTGTAGATTGGTAAGGTTGATTGCATGTTAAGAGGATCGCTTTGAGCGCGAGGTCGGGAGCTGCCTGCGGCGCCGCGCGCGTGTGGAGCAAGGCGCGACGCGGTGCGGCGGCTGCTCTTCGTTACCCGCAATTAGCGGCTCTACAAACGCGCATAATCCCTCCCACCACCCCGCCCGCACACGATTGCACTACAGATTCACCGAATAAATTCATTTGTACGCAAATTGTATCGGCGCTTGCAATTAAAACTTTGTTGGCGCTTCCAGCTAAGATAAATAACACTAATACATTCTGCTTATTGCGGGGAAGTTGCCGGATACGGAGGATATATTAATGTTGTTGCTAATTTGTTTGGTCGGATTAACCTCGTCCTTTCAACTGATACACAACAATAACCCCTTTGTCCCCGAGTAGCCGTTAAAACTTATTACGTTTAGATAAAAGTTAGGAGCTAATTATCATTTTTTATATTTCGTCATACTTCCTGATTTTTTAACTCAATATACTACGCATAATCAATTGCCGATACTAAACACAGATATGTCAAAAAAACTTTTAAAAAAATTTTGGTAATAAAAATTTGTGGTGTTAATTCGGCAAATTTGAATTAATTTTCATCATAACAGATTTGTCATAACGAAATTGGTATATCCTTGGCGCATATATATGTACTAGCTGATGCCCGCGACTTCGTCTGCGCAGGCATCTCTATAAATTGTAGCCTATGTGTTATTCTGATGTATAAGCTATATTATTGTAAAGTTTCATTAAAATCCATTCAGTAGTTTTTACGTGAAAGAGGAACAAACATCCATCCATCCATCCATCCATCCATTCATCCATTCATCCTTACAAACTTTCGCGTTTATAATATTAGTAGGATAGTAGGATAGGATATCACGTCAAATACAAAAGCAACATAGAATTCAGTTCACTTTTTTAAATTTTATAAATTAAATTCATGTCTACGAAAAGGGTAAAATCATTTGAGTACCATGTCCAGATCACATAGAACATCATCTGGTCTCATGCACATTATAGATTATCATGCCACTAATTTATAGGTTACACTAAGAGTAAAGTTCATAACGTCTAAAATCTACCTAATCGCTGAAAACAATTAATTAATTACTAATCTGTCAGGTTAGTCTTATTTCCCAACACATGAATAATGACCATTAGTGATATTGTTTATTATGTAAACAAGTGATGAGATGAGCTAGGCGCCTGATGATAAGACATCACGTCTGCCCATGACCAGAGCAGTGTTACGCAGGACTTTGTTTCACATATGTAGGTCGGTGCAACACTATTATAGCGCTCGTCCACTTTGAGACATTTTGATGGTCAGTCTCGAAAGCCCATTTATTTATTTTGATCATGCTAAATACCCTAAACAGTAAAACCTATAGAATAATATACTGAGTGGAAATCTACTTTGTGCTCCAGGCTCCAGAACATGATTTGTTAGAAAAGTTTTTCTGCCAAATGCTTTCATAAATTTCTGCTTCCTTCTTTTATAGGAAAAAATCTTTTCGAACAAAACGTTTTAGATTAAAAGTCATAAAGTTTACCTATAGCTTGAACTCAAAAAGTGTTCAAAAAGCTCTTTAATTAATCTTTAGTAACTTTATTTACGGTAGAAATGATTGTCTGTGATGTTAATAAAAAATATGCAAAGATGTGTATTATTTGAAATATGTTCACTGTTCATAATGGCCCATCTATTATCCATATATAATAAGCCAAGAAAACTGCTGAAACAAATTGGTCGAGGCCTAATCATTTTTAAACATTTATTGGAGTACGTCAAAAAATATGAATGCACGGCACACTGCATAAATTTATCGCAAAATTATAAGGTGGCAAGCATAGAGTTGGCTTCGCTAAAGGTTTAACTGCGCTCTGAGTCTTTGTGCGACCTGCTATTGTTCAACTCACTAATGTTGTTACTGCACTTTTTCAGCAACTACGCTAATTTAAATACCTCTCCTTCCTTTTGTAGAGAGAGTCGTCTTCCGTTTTCCGCGAGTGGCGGCTCCCTTTGCGTTTGAAACGTCCGCGTTGGGAGACTGCATTTAAATGAGACACTTAATCACCAGACTTGGGCCCGCATTTCTTAGATCCGTTTGTTCTCTTCATTCATTACAAGGCTAACCGTTGATTTATACGTACAAAGAAGTCCCTTAATTATGGTGATCCTGGAATTTGTACGTAACGAAAACAATGCAAAGTGAATTTTGTTTGAACACTTACTTGTTTTGATTCAATTAGCATGTGTCCATTTATTTTCGTACAGTGAAAAACACGTAAGTAGCACATGGTAGCACGGAGTGGAATGGGAAAGTACTAATAATTCTAAAAGATTACCAAGCGTTTTAATTGTGTGCAAACAGTATCTTCGATTTTCGAATACTGTATACAGTACTGTAGACAGGTACACTGCAGTCTATAAGTATTGAAAGCAATTCGTTAATGTAACAAGGACAAGGCAGCTCACGAATTCGAGATAGGAAAGGGTTAAGTAACTTTACAGCAGCTAGTTTAATTTAATCTTAATGTGGTGGTTTTTCTCTTCTTCTTGTTATGTATGTAGGTAGCTGGAACCTTACGAAGTTCGCGTGCTAAATTACAGACTATAACACCCACTCAGAATAGTGTAAATATGAATAGGGTAATAAACTGGCGAGTAGCGTGCTCAGATTTGCCTGTTATAGTAGTTCTGTACGTGATTCTCTCTGCCGCATAGCCGGGGCCGAGAAAACAAGACCCAGCCTCACTCACATAACAAACTTTGCTATCCTTTGAGACGTTCGTTATTTTAGTTGGGGAAGTTTTATACCTATAGATGTGCTAAAACTTTTATATCTATTTACTCAACATAAAAAATAATACGACTTTCTATATAAGAGTTCCTGAGCTAATAAACTGTATAAAACATTCACAAAAACTTCTACCAACAGATTATTTTGAGATAACTTCTTTGTAAGAGAAAAATAGGAACCAAGCTTCGCTTGTTAGGTTTATTTTTTTGCAGTCGGAAACCTGAATTTTCATAACGTAAATCATAAATTTAAATACGCAATCCACGCTTTCTTTTATTTTCATGTACTTTTTCCCGAAAATTCCACCGATTTTTTTCGCTGTAGAGCAGTTTTCTCTATATTAATTTTCTATACTAAGCCGAGTGGATCACACCGTCAACGTGGCTCCACCGAACGTAGCCTATGATGCATGGCGCGGCTCCACAAAGCCCGTTTAATGAAATATTCGCTGCGAGAGTGAAACAGACACGGCCATCAATCTCAGGTGATTCTACTGTGCTCGTTAACCACTCACTAATTCCCATTTTAGTGTTAGATTGAGGACAGTATTAATATCAGTCATTAAACCTCTCGGCAACAAAGTTGACTGAGCTCTGACTACAATCAACATTTTATTTCCTGTTTCATCGATGTCGTTTCTATCAAATAGCGTTCAACATTGGCACATAAAATCTATAACATGTTGTTTTCAATAGGTATATTGGCTCCAAATCAGAATCAATCAACAAAATAAAAGATTAATTTAGTCTGACTCCACATGGCTTAACGTCGCAGCGCACGATTGAGTTCAGTAATATCAGCTGATTCAGCACGCTTTCAGTCTCCACCGTGTCTGGAATACTGAAGTCATTGTCGCAATTGTAATAGTGATTCCGATCACGTGGAACATCTACCAAATATTCTATTACTCTTCGATATTCTGCGATATGATGCTTCTTAGTTTCTTACTAACACCTGAACCGAGTCTATTGATGAGTTTCATTTTATGGTGAGTCAGATCGACTCATAAGAAATGCCTCTAGCGGGTCACGTATCAACCGTAACTTTGTTGCTAACGTAATTACGTCAGACAAGAAAACAGAAAAGGCCCCACACACACGGACCAATCCCCACCTCCCTCATATATGCCTCCTACTCACAATTGATTTGCTCTGTCTGATGTCAGTTTGGTGCGGTCAAATATTGCTGTCACTGTGGTTGATGACCGTGACTTAGTCCGCCTGAGCTTTTTGCACACTAAAGGAAAAATATACCAAAGAGTGCGAAAGCTCGCCTTTGGTCACTGGCTACTAGTAGATACTTAGTTGTTGCTACTTGCATCGTGTGTGGGCACCCTTACTGAACGACGTGACCACAATAGCAACAATCAATTGCCTTTTGTTTTATTACTCGTGTTAGCTACATTATCACGGCTCAGTGATTTCTCTAATATCAGTTTTCTGACTTAGCGACTTAAAATAAAATGAAACTACCTAAAATATCATTATCTTAAAAATATCTATAAACCTATTTCCAAATTGAAAGAAGTGTGATTCTAATGCAGCTTTTAAAAAAATAGTTCACATCCAGAACTATGTTAATGATTTAAGATAAAAAATTTAGTTTAGCCTATTCAAACTCAGTTAAAACTTAAACAAAAAACAGCATTATGCGACCAGCAAATAAAAAATTCCATCATTACCAAAGTTTTATTTACTTATTTCAGAGCATAGAACTTATCTAGACAAAAATATTCCAGCAAAGCAATAGAAGGAAAACTGTTCAAAGTCCAATTATGTGGTTTACGGCACGCTATCAAGTCATGCAGCTCCAAGATTAATCGTTTTCGTCCTTACCTCAACGCTCCTCTGTGTAATCCATGTAATAAGGGCTGGGATACAAAGAGGTTCACAAAAGCTCTTGGCATGCAGAGCGGAGCATGACTCTAGCGTTATTTTACCATCAGTCAAGATGACAGTTGTATTTTTCGCGGCCAGCGGCCGACGGGCGCCACAGCATCGTTTATCATCTACTACACTATCGTATCCTAGAGAATCTACCTCTACATACTTATTTATGAGTGTTCATAATAATCATTTATCATAGCCTCATTATAAAAAATCTGTTGAAATTGATGACTGCCTTTTAAGTATTGTATCATGGTAAATACTTTTATTTATTGAGTTGTATGGTACTTTCATTTATTGAGTTGTATAAAGTATTTAAAGTATTTATTTGGAACCAATAAACAAGTAGGTACAATAAGAAATATGTAGGTACATACTTACCTAAATCTAAAACTTTTGTATAATTTTACAATGAAGCTAATACGTTGATTCGCTAACACAATCAAATTAGGAAGTTGTTTAGGTATGCTAGGCAAGGTACACAAACATAATTATATGCTACTTTATAGAATAATGTACTTAGCAGCTGTGCTAGGTGAAACCTGTGTTACAGCTGCTATACTTCCATAATGAGTAATTAACAGGTAACTTAAATTTAAATACCTACTAATACTCGTGTAGGTAGGTACTACTTATGCTAACTAAACTAATATTTAAAGAGCACTAATATACATAGCCATACATTGCGGGTAGGATACTAACTCTTTCGCAAGCAATAATACACAGCGGATTCGCGTTAGAGACCGATAAGCGACTGCGTGTATGGTACTTTTATTTATTGGATGCCTAGTAAAATGCTAAAATGATGTTGTTGTTAAGATTTATTGCAAGTCTGGTAGTTGTCGTACGAGTTTAGTATAGTAGGTTGGGTCGTCACGACGCTGCTGGTGCCGATGCAACCGGAAGACGGCGTCAGCACTACGTGCCTCGTACTGCGCCGCTCTCGACTCGCTCCACGTTTATTATCGAGTGATTGCCTTCCCGCGTGGTCCGAATTTCCAACTATCTTTTTGGAGCGATACGAAATTCTTTTCCGAATATTAGTTGCCTTTATTTTTTATTTCACAGTTCGTCTCGTGATTACACGCTTGGTATCGAAATTCAGGTTTAATCAATATTAATAAAAAGCTTGGACCTGACTGACTGACTGACAGACAACATGCAGGCCAAACCAATGAACGTAGAGACTTGAAACTTGGAGGATGTGATCATCTAGAGCTGAAAGTGAGTACTAAGGAATTTTAAATATTCCCACCCCAAGGGGTCCAAACGGGGGTTCAAAGTTTTAACATTAGCTATAAGAGCGGTTCCAGATTAGCGAATTTATCGAGCGTGTTTTATTTTTGCAGCACACACGCTGCAACAAACAAAATGAGTGGCGAATTCGCTCGATTAATACGCTAGTCTGAAACCGAGATTATTTTAAGTATTGCTTTTTCTTTTAGAATTTGTAATTTTTGTAGGTATTGCTTATTTAATATCTATGTATAACTATTTCCTGCCAATACAAATATATGATGAAGGGTTTACCCAATGGACTCATACCAAAATATTAGCTCACATGTATAATGTTTTGTACGTCGCACACAGAGCTCTCTCCGACACTTTGACAGTTAGTAGGGGCAAGTCTGAAATATTGGCGTGCGCGGCTTAATCGCTCAGCGTGCGATATTGGCGTTACATCATGTTGTCAGCGGAGAGAAAAATTGCCGTTTTCCATCCCTTCCCGCGCCCGCGTCCGTTTCTGCGCCCGCTCGCGCGCGTCCGCCTCGCCTGCCTCGCCCGCCGCTCTCCGCCCGTTCAGACGAAGCCGACAACGTGTGTATTAGGTAGTTTAGGTACTAACCTACTAGATTCATAAAAACACACATATAAATATTAAGTGCCCTCAAAGATGGTATGTTCGTTATTGGATTGGAACCACCAAACGGGCATTATCGAATTCGTTACTTCGAATAACCTACTCTACTTTTTTCTAGTTGCACGTGGTCAAAGTATTATGTAGATACTCGTCTCGTCTTGTGTAAATCAGTATCTTGGTGTCAGAGTTTTCAAGCTAACAGAAAACCTCCGACTTGGATTTACGAATATTAATAAAAAATAGTATACAGGGTATTTAATTGAGTTATGATTAACTCGCGCATTATAATCGAGTTTTAATGTCATCATCATCATCATCATCCGCAGCCTGACTTGACCCACTGCTGGGTATAGGCCTCTCTTTGCTCTCGCCACAACAAAATGTCAACATAATGTAAATTAACAAAAATGAGCAGATTTAATTCTCAGATCTTTAAGAAAAATAAGGGAGTAAAAGTTTTGAATGTTTTTTTAATGGTTCTGAAAATAGTCTTTTCACCGTTAACATAATGCTCCTTGTCGTCAACGCCTGACCGACACCAGTTTCCAATTTCACAGTTCGTTACTTTTCGAAAGCACAAAAATGAGACGTGGCGCCATCCGCAAATTCTTGCATTTACTCTTAACTTTTGCATTTATGCTTTTATGAATTTTGCTGGATTCAACCACAAATAAATAAAATACTACGCCGTAAGAGAGACACTGCTCTCTGAATAGGCTCCCACTATTCAGAGAGCACCAAGCTTATTCTCACGTAAATTTAAATCTCGTACTCTCTAACTATCTTGTTTTTTAGGCGCTTCGTTTTATAATTTTTTTGAACTAATGGTAGTTACTAAAATTTAAAAAAATAATAATTAGTTGACAAAATTGCCGACAAAATATTTCATTGTCATATTCGCGCTTTATATTCACCATGTTTAAATTAAGAGCTATTTTGAGAGTACGAGATATAATAGTCTTCATTGTTTAAAGAGAACTCACCAGTTACGACGTCTATTGATTCATAATGCTCAAATTGCGAATAATGTAGTCTCGCGCTGTCGGAGTCTATTCAATAACAGGTGCGCACCTGCTGGATTTACGAGCTTCGCAAATTCATTGTTATTCTCAACCGAATCGAGCGCTCTCCAATACCGGCACACCTTATAATTTAATTAAAATATACCTACTTCACACCTCTGGAAGTTATCTCTTATTTGGGGCACATTTTTAATAAATTTTCAAGCCTACCCAGCTTCATTCTATCAAAATTGTTCAAAGAGAATTACGACCTCATTCTCGCTGTCGGTGATGTATTGATCTTATATCCAGGTCGAGCACTCGATAATCGAGCCGCCTAAGCTGGAGTGAGGGTAATAGTAGTAGTAGATTGTCATGGTCCAGTGTTCGGCATGGTCCACGTGGCACAAGATTGCGAAGGCAGTGTTTGCTCTTTGGCGGAGGCCGCAGCGGGCTTACGGTTCAGCGAGCCGTGCGGGCCGCGCGGCCTCTTGGGTCGCGTTTCTGGCCAAATTGAAATATCCCCACTCGGCCGTGGCTTCCACTTTCGTAGATCAGAGTAGCGACCGAGTTACCGCTGCCCTCGCCCACTCGCTTCAAATTAATACTTTTAAATTGAATCACATAAGTACGTTTCCTATCATGAATCCAGAAAGTGGACTTAGATATCTTTATTAATAAATAATTAGTTTATTAATAAATACCTAGAGTAATTTACTTCCGAATACCTTCTTCATAATTAATAATTAAATTACAGAAATTATATGAAGAACTACCACAAATAAATTTACCGCTACTTCCTTGCTTACTAACAAATGGTATTATTTAAAAGCGCTCAATCCTAATGAACCGTACAATGCAGCCGAATATCTGAATTATCATACCAAATAACAATGTTAATAATTTGCCTAGAATATTAGAATGGTTTGGAACAATTCAATTTCCGTGCGCAGACAGCAGTGGAATTTACGTGCGCAGATTTACATGTCAACGAAATTATTGCAAATGGTACTACCTACCTCCAAAACTCGACAAGAAACACTCAAGGTTTTTCTCACTGGAACTAAATTAACACATAAAACAATATCTGGCGTGTTAAATATTTTGTCTTAAACTAAAGCAATTTCAAAAGTGAATCTTTTTGTACAAAAAAAATTCTAAACCCACATAATTGTAAAAGCTACGCAGCTTCAATCTCGATGGGGTAGCGTTCTGGAAAAAGGAATCTCTTGTCTAAAATAAACAACAATGAAAGGAGTGTATGTGAAGCGTGCACACATTGTTTAAATCGATAACCTTTGTAGAGGTGGTTGCCTTAGAAAGCCCCTTTGCAGGTAATCCTGCCCACTCGGAGTTATTGCCGCCGAGGGATGGAAAGATTACCTCGGCGGGAGATAAGGAGGTCGCCGGGGCTTCGAGTGCGATTGTCCCCGAGTCAGGCGTCGAATTGTGTCAAGTGAAGCGGCAAATTGAACGGTCGAGCCTTCTGCGCGCTTCGCTCACAATCGTCACGTAAACTGCCACCGCCCGAACGTTTAATTACGCAAAACGCTTTCTTCAACATGTGCTTTACTACCCTCATCTAATGGCCAACTTACACTAACGGTCGTATGGTTCGCAAATGGCCTCTTAAAAATGACACCTTCTCGAATTCTTCATCGTATTATTCTGCCGTGAAACCGGGGAACCGGAAAATAGCACCTTGGAATTTCGTAACAAGTAGGCCGGTAGAAAAGAAAATTTAATCTAAGTTGAAAATTACGTTAACTTGGCACAGATTTCCATACAAATTACACTGAGCATGGTTTTTAGGTTACTACTTCACTTCACTTGTTAAAAGTACTCAAAATTTATTTATAGTTGCAACCTCTGGACTTTGTTATACCTAATTAAACATCATCAGTTTATGATAAACGACGTTGTCGTTACTTGGTATCAAACAACATCAATATATTCTGCATTATAGTGTGAATACAGTGTTAATGAGATTAATGAGATTGCTTAACAAATATTATAATACACCTACGTAATGCTACGCCGCCGCGCCGTAGAGCTTGTCTGTAGCACTACGATTTACACACTCATAGTTTACTACATATTTCCTATCAGGTATAGAAGAATCACAATAACTGCCGTGTATAGTTAAGATGTTTAATTTCAAATGATGTTATTTTTTTTACTTCACTGCATATTCAGTCCATTACTTAAAAAATAAATTACTACGAGACGCTACGACAGGGCGTAGCAACTTTGTAGCTGGGATTTCGTAGAGGCCTAGTCTACTTTTCAAATAATTATTTTTGTTACATTGAAAATTTAAACGAATGACATAGTAAATCAACGAAAACTTAAAATACGAATTAAAACGTTATCTGCGATTTACTTTTCTTCATTTACTTGCAGTACATATACGTTTGTTAACTCAAAGCGGAGCGATGACGGCGATCTCGAAACTGCTGATCTACATAAATTAAATGAACACTGTAATCGATAGCGGTAGAAACGACGGATCTCCCGAGTAGGTGCGACTTGATGGCAAATTGTGAGTGACGCTAATGATAGGGCGCTCAACATTCGCAGCGCCACGTAGCGTCTTTCCAATTACGGGTCGCTGCGAGCAGGAGTCACGCTGTGCTCCATTCGTTATCTTGTACGTGCCACCAACATCTGGACCCGTGCTTTAACTACGATAACTTGTTGCTACTAATAATTGTTATTATTTATTTTTAATTTTACTCGTTCTCGTGGTAGGTCCATTTTACCGTAATACTTGATGAATTTGTTTGAAAGTTACTTAATAGATTAATAAGTTAAATCCATGGAATCCTTTCGAGTTATCCTATGGCACGAAACCCTGATGTAAACGGTCAAAGTAAGAAGTGAACATTTCGAATATTTTGAGAATAGGTATACATACGGTATGAATATTATTCAAAGGAACCATGACTTCAGGTTTGAAAAAAAATAACTGCATTTATAGAAGAAGAAATCACTACTCAAAAATCAAACTCGATAATATTGGATCAAAAGAGTGGAACGTTTTTTTTTATTTAACTTCGTAGCTTAATAATCATTTTTTTTTTTATAATTTTGTTTAAAATTCTTAATGTAACACACAATTCTGGAATCGAATATGAAATTCGGTACTCGCATAATATTCGTTATAACGCATGAGTTCACGCGATTAAGAAACATCACTCACGTCATCAATCTTCTAAAAGATTTATTTCAGATTATTAGCTCGACTGTTCTGTTTTGTGCAATGTTAGATGTTCCTTTTCCTATAAGCTTCAGGATTATTGAGATAAAATAAACGTGATGTGATGAAAACTTTTCTTTAAAAGCTCTTTACTTAGTATCTTGTGAAATGTATTTTGAATATCAAGAGTGTCTGAAAAGTTTCGTAGCGCGATATCGAATAAAGTCAAAGTTTTTATAAATAGAACAGGGTTGGTAATTGTAACGAAATACTCCACGTGGAATTTTGTGATAAGAGAAAACTTTACTCTCACAAATTACACCCTGAATTTGGAATTTAGTTGATAGAGAAAGTTTGTTCAAATGAAATCACTCGAGGCGACGTTTCCTTAGTTCTTCAAGGTCTGAAAAGTAGGGGGATTATGGGAGGTTTTGGAAGCCGAAGCTGTAGAGAGAAAATTAAATTTGAACCACTTCTCACTCTTGGCGTAATACAACATACCTTAAAAGTTTTGTCACGATTCAAACTGGTTCATAAGTGTGAATTAAAGTAATGGAATTTCTATCAAGTACATTGAAAAAGTTTAATAGAGAGATATCCAATGGCGGTTAGCGTTAACGTGCCGCCTACGTGAGTGCAATGCAGCACTGATAGAACCACGTCCATTATAGTATTGCCCTCAAAGTGAATCCGCTTTCATATCTTGATACATAAAACCAGGTTTTTCCACATCGCTCGGCAAGGCTTGGGCATCGATGCAAATATTTTTTACCCGTAACAGAACTCATACCGTGGTGGTTTTATACCGGTTAGAATACATTTTTTTCTATAAATTTTTGAATATGCTTACTTGATGCCATAGATTTTGTTTTCTCACGCCACGCTAATCAATGACAATACGAGTATTAATGGGCTTAGAATAGTACCTTGAATGCAGTTAGCGAACCAGCTCATTCATTAGCCTCCGGACTAAAAATAAGCGGTGCAGCTTCGGGCATAATAATAATAATAGCCATTTATTCAGGCAATAACATAACAGAAATGCAATAGGCCCATATAAATATATACCTTACAGACTAACATACATACACTACATCATATAATTAGGATGTTTTCTTCGTCGACGCCATCCTGTAGCGACAAAACACGACCCCGGCGGGCGAGGTAAGTCTCCTTGTGCTTAGCTGGTACCTCCACCACGAATGACTTGAAGGTTGACATAGAAGGTTCAAAAAATATTATTATATGGAGCCTGCGCTGTCCCACTGCTGGGCAAAGGCCTCCCCCCATTTTTTCCATTCTTCCCTGTCCTGTGCCAAACTGGTCCTGTCTGGGCGGAACGCGATGAGCTCGTCCCGCCTACTCCTCGGTCTGCCGCGTCGTCGCCGTGTCAAAAATAATTACAATGTTATTTTACTGAGCAACCACACTTTTAAGGGGTTTAATTACAGCCATCCAGTGCCTCATGATGGTAGATTACAAGTGCGGTCGGTTAAGCTCAATCGGGTACATAATTGACGGTGTGGCAGTGGCACTTGCCTCGGCATCGCCATTCATTCGGGCGGCTCGCTGACGCAGCTCGCTCACTTGACGTGCCGCACGTGCCGATCCGACGCCACTCGCCAAAGTGATACTATCGTATGTACATACTAACTTACTACATACATGACACATAATTATCATACATACCTGGTGTATGTATCAATAACTTACAGGTACTAATATTATAATTACGAAAGTTTGGGTTGAGCAATGGTTGTCATTAATAACGCCAAAAAATCTAAACTGATTGGAATTAATATTTGTGCATATTTTGGGAAAATGACAAAGGCTTCTTTTTACCCTATTCTATAGACATTGTCGCTAGCACCAGCTAGTTGAAGTATAATATTATCAATTACTTGTACTTTAACAAACAACTTAAATAATCAGAACCTACGTATAGACCTGACACTGAATGCATATACTTATGTATTCTACTTGTTAAATATACAGTTTCAGACTTTAATTTACCTCGTCCCATCAACTCAATTCAAAATATTAAAATGAATCCCATTACGAAACTCAACTGCAACAAAATATCGTCCGTTTTGTGAAGATAATTTGGGCGTAGGACGGTCGCTGGGATCCGCGGCTCAACAATTATTTTCATATAACATAATACTAGGGCGTTACTCGTTGCGTGTTGTCTGGGGACGTATGATTTGGTCCGGCGGGTTCAGCCCGCGTACGTCCGCCGGCTTCTCGAAATGACCTCGACCTGACCTGTTCCGCAAACTCGACACTTTTACCAGAAAACTCGCAATGATGAAAATTTTAACTCGTCCTGGCTTACTTCCCTACAAACAACAAACACCCTCGTCATAACATCCTTAAATCTGCAAAGTTTTGAAATTATGAATAAAGTTTTGCTTTATGTTTAGCATGTGTAAAATACTTGTGTAATGGAATTATTTTAGTATTTAGTATATTTTAGGCTCTATTTTAGGTTTTGGTGTATCAACAGGATATTTTTTATCAAACATATCATTTATTAATGCTATATCTTTCTGTTTCAGGTATGCCTTAATCACATTATGCACGGAAACAGTCCACACAGAGTATGTAAGTAGGTACTTTATCATACACATATTATATGTAAGTGATCAAACAAAATTGAATGTATGTATATTGAGTAGTTAATATACTCACCTATATATGCCTTGTGTGTAAGCTTGAGCAATGGTAAGTTCGATTGATTAGCATTTATTTACGTTCGCTCTCCGCAATCGCTAGAATACGTCGGCGGGCGCGGCGCAGCGGGGCGCGGCGTCTGCTCGTAGCTTCACCGGAGACATTTGATTTTAAGCCTCGCGGACTATAAGTGTTATTTCTTTGAAAGAAGTATTATTCTGCGAGTGGAGCGCAGCTCCTTCGTCTCGAATGCTCCATTTAGTTCCAAAGTTTTTCTCGTTTATCACCGTTGGGCTCTCAGAAGCGGAGATTTTTCCTTTAGATTTGTTGTCACGCCAGACCTTTTTAATGTACCTACCTTTCTTATCGTTACACGATTAAAGAGAAACTTGCGCGTAATACATTGGCCCTTTCATTAGTTCTATTTCTCTCTCGGCTAAAAGTTATAGCCAGCCTTTACTTTAAATTTGAATTAAATAGATTAGTTGCGACTTCATTCTGGGTATTTTAGTGTGAGAAAAAGCTGCAAATCGGTACCGCGCTGGTGAAGCGCGCGAATGGTTCATTAACCGCCTGAGAGTACTGAGACTTAGCAATAATAAAAAGAGGAGATAAGGAGTTGGTTCGCGTAGTTTGAGTGTGGGCGCACAGGTAGGAGCGCTCGTAAGCCAAGCCTCAAGCGCCCCGCTCCGCTTGCGCGGCCTGCTGTACTCAGATAAAAGGATTAACAGACTTTTACTCCCCTTTGGAGCATTCCCTCCACAATTACAACTTTATCATTCGGCATGTTCGTTTGCTCAGTCACGTCCGAATTTATAAATCACATACATATTATTATGCTTTATGTACATTTGGATCGATTCTACTGAAAAGTTATTATTATTTTCTACATATTCAATTAACATGCTATCAGATTATATCCTGGAATATTGAGAGTGATGCTGGTAGTCTCACGCGTACCACAAACAGGAATCATAATGATAAATATAATTAAATGAAGAAATATAAATGAATAAACTAATTTTGAGATCGATTGGAAATCCGCAATATATTAGGATTTTAAACTAACTTTAAACTACTAGCTATCACCCGCAACGTCGCTATTCCTTAGTACGTGCTTACACTTCTTGACGAACCCTTGATGAACCCTCAATGTTCAATGACTTAGCCTGTGCGTTGTCAGTCAGTCAGTCGGTCAGCAAGACTAAACCTTATATATTTATTACTATAGTTGAAACCAAAAGTATGAGTACAATCATTATCAAAACATTTTTTTATTATGAATTTTTAGAGACTTTTATCTACTTTTGGGTAGGTATTTATAAAAAAATAGAAACGTCGACAAGCAAGCCCTCTTGCCACACTTACTTGAAGCCAGCAACGGGCGACGAGGTCCCACCCAGATTGGAAATGCCTCCGTAACTTTTCTACTTACACAAAAAGTTAACGCGAAAACTTTCCTAATGTTTCAACGGTTCAAGGGGTATTTTTTACTGTTATTAGTATCCTTTTTATCTAAATAACACTTGTAACACCAGTATTTTGAGCTACCAAAGTTATAATCACAAATTAGTTATAGCCTTGAATCCCTAATACTAAAGTACACCAATAAAGTACCTATATGAGTCGAATAATAAAAAACCTGTAACTTGAATCATAGTGGCTAGAGCGTGTAACATGCCATGCACAGAAGACAGCACGCACTGCGACGAGCGATCAAGGTCGAATTGAAAATTTTAAAGTAATGTACCTAACCTTCTTATTTTTCTCATATCTGTTGCGAAAAATTTTCATAAAAATGTAGTTTAAATGATTTGTGACGTAGAAAATGTCTGAAAGCAGAGAAAAAGGAGCTGTAAAAATGTTGGTGGATCGGGAGCGGCAGGCCCGGGTAAACAGCTCGGTAAATCACAGAATCGTTCGCGTCGCAACTCCACTTGGACAATATTTGTGCCAATAAAATCCTCCCTAACAAAGCTGTTGTTGTCAACGGAAAGCCTACTGACCTGTTTTAGTCCATCACGGATTACGATAGACAGATGTCGAAAAGTAGAGTCCTGAGCGCTCATTCAGAAAATTGTATTTTCTGTTTCGTCTCTCAAAATATATCAGGTATAATTATTGTCTTTATCTGATTTGATCATACATTTATGTATAATTAGGTTAATGATTACTTGAAAACGGTCGATTGATTCAGTTAATATATTGTATCCGGTAGAGATCGAAACAGCCTTATAAATTGTAACGAATCAGATCAATGACCTAGGCTGCTGCCCACCGTCGGATCATGCCTGCGGGTAACCCAGTACAGGGCAGGCGGCACTGTGTGCCAATAACGGCGCGATACAGACCGAACTCTGGCACGATATATTGGCCAGTTTACCGATTGCCATTAGGCGAACTAGCTCTTCCTATTAACATATCACGCAGCTTATACCTACAAGTATATTTAGGTTAAAAATAATTGTAGATACTGTACATAAACGCTAATGATACTTTTAAATTATCATATATATGTAATGTATGTACAAAATAAGATCATAAAGAGTGTATAACGGGTATAATAAAATTAAACCAGTATATCTAGTAGTATAATAAAGTACTCAACAGTGGTGGCCCTTGGAAGTGCCGCGCGTGCTGTTGCACGGTAACTCCGCATTTGCATCTGTGTCAATATCGCACCACTTTATTCTTCCTCGTCTAGTAACGCCTCAGAGCAAGTCTATCTCGTACCACCCGTATTTGTATTTGAAACGAAAATAATAAAAAAAAAATATTGTTAAATTCCATAGCCGCACTCATAAGTTATAACAAATACCTGCAATTTTAGTATCATTTGTTCCTTAGCAAATGTAGCATGGCGCGAGAATAAGTGCTACGTGTTTATAAAAAAACGCAAGCTGGAAATAAACCCATATCTACCGACAAACGCGGCTTGGAAAAGTATGAAAGCTGCTGGGTATTGACTACTCAATAACGAAAACTATCAACGGCAGCTCTCGCGGTTGGGTAACTAATAAAGTAAGTTCGAGAGGAAAAGTAAACTAATATCTGGTTGTTCAGATCGACGACGGAGACGATCGCGCTCGGTCGGTGGCCGTAAAGCTGACCCGCACCTTTGCTACGAGCTTATTACTTCTTATAATACGCACTCATACACAACATACATATCTAAAGACCGAGTGCAACACACTGTTTATTTTTGTTTTAATTTTGATGAAAACAATCGGCTTAAAGTTTAAACGAATAATTAGCTGACACCCACCCACAACTTCGTTTACGTGGCGTTGCGAATTAACAAAATTCCTTCCTTAGAATGCGCTTACACTTTTTGACAAACATACTCGTAGAGTCGTACCCTACATGCCAACATAGAGACGTTCAATGGTTTGTCAGTATTTTTATTATATGGCGATAAAAAATTGTGAGCTCAAATTAAATAACGTGTAGATACTAACATCTGTAGGTACTAGTTATCAAATATTTCATTTATAATGAAACTCAAAGTCATCATTAGCACTTTTGCCATCGTTCGCACTTTGAAAGTCGTTTGGAAAAGTTTCTTAAAATTTACGAAAAAGTTTCGGTACAAATTAAGAGCGAATTTCACTCCGTCCGTTTAGCCATCAGTAATTCCAAAGTTGTAATGAATTTTCTTCTCTGACATTGAGAAATGAATTTCGACCCCATGGTTGCGCGTCGCCCGGGACATCCGTAGAGCACTGAATCTAAATCGATGCGCGAAACCGAGGACGATACCACCCGACCGCGCCATTTAAATATGCAAATAGTTTTGCATGTTAAACTCTGATATAATATAAACTTTGCATCCTGAAATCTTGACGTTGTTAAATAACGTTACTTAAAATTAAAAGCGGCTCCTTTACCATTATACAAATATTTGGTATCGTGCACGGTAGGTAGAGAGGAGAGTCCACCCGATCCCCGTACCCCTCATTACCCCTAACGGTGGCCCATTAAGCGCACGGGCCGAAGTGCTCCGGACCGTAGTTAATCCACGTCCTCATTCACTGTTATTTCGAAGGTCTGATCTAATCTAAACAGGGCTTAGGATCCTACAACGCCAGTATTTCGCGCGACTCATCCCTTTTATGTATTTGACTATCCACGTTCCCGGTCCCGCCGCGCCGCTTGCCCCGGTCGCTTGACGTTTGCCTTTACTAGAAGAGGAAATAAAACTACTGGAACTTTCAATGTGATTTCAAGTTTTACTTTTCGTGTGAAAATTAATTTGTTGGTTTAACTCGTGGTCCTTCATTATAGGGTTTTGAAACTATTTTAATTCACTTACAAAAAAAATGAGTGGGTTTAACATTTGGAATTGCGAGGAGAAGTAATGTGGTAGCTAGGTAGTTATACGATACCGCTGACTCAAGCGGTAGCGGCGAATGCCGAAGTGGAAGGGTCAATTTGGAAGCTATTATACGGCGGCGGTTAGAGGTCTACTTCCGGCGGCTGCACTAAGCTGGCGTGCTCCAATCCCTCGCTCGATTTCAGCATTTTCGGTCTCTGTAGGTAGTGGATTTCTGTAAATAAGTACATTTTACCTAAAAAAAAATATTTCTATTTAAACATTTGTTTATTTAATACGCCGCCGCCGTTAAGTTCACTTTGACCCATTAGCTTCAATGTCTGTTTGAGCTACAGTCGACTAGAAACTGGGAAAACCTATCAAACTTTTTGAGTTATATGGTAAACAGTAAATCATAGGGTATTATCACCCTTTTGGGCTCACAAAAATATATCACTACAATAATAATGTGTTTTTATTTGGTACATACCTACACACAGACACACACCTATTTTCTAAAAACATGAAAAGCTCGTATTGTTAAGAGGATATGTGAAAATGTGGAGTCACTGCGTTACATTTTTTCTTACTCAGTAACGGTACAGGTTACAAACTTGGTGTTAATACGGTTATTACTTAAGGATATAATCTAAATAAATGTAAGACAGAAACACGATTGGTAAAACTTTTCTCGAAAGTTATTTTTTTTTAAATTGGCCCTCATAAAATCTATTTTACATCCATCCTCCGAATTTAAAGAATATTTACGGTTAATTTTATACAATTGAGTGAGTAATCACGGAACTTAGATAAGTTAAAAAGGATTTATCATTTGTCGCTTACGTCAGTAACTTTTGAGCGACAAAAATCTCTATCTAACCTTCCCTCGGGGTAAGGCACAGATCTCGGATACTTTCGGCTGTCGCCCCCAAAAGATCGGTTAATGAAAGAGATGCAAGTATAGCTTTTTATGATTAAGAGCAGTATAGAACTAAGTCACGTCACTCAAAACATTTTGAAGCACCGGAGACCCCGTCAGTTATTGTTTGTAAATTCTTTTATCATTTTACAATAATCTACAAAATGAAACCATTTTATTAATTTTAAAGAGCATGGTTAGTTGCTCAATCAACACGTGTGGCACAACGCATAGAAATAACCCAGATAATCATTCATTTCACAGGTAAGTAAAGAAAATATTTGGTTTATTTTCGTAGAAAAATTTATGGACAATTTTCTTCTACAATTAGTTATAAAATCGTTGTGCCTTGTGGAGTTTTGATTGCTCTTGCCGTGTGTACAAATGGTTCTTACATATATGGAGAAATAATAGATTTTTCATGTAAAAACAAATATTGCTTCGTTACGCTAGGGCTTGATAAAATGATGACGTCATGAAATATCGATAGTACCTAATGAGTAGGTAGTTATGCAAAGTGGTACAAAACTCTTTTCTTTTCTATCGTTAGGGTATTTTTACCTAGTTAAAATAAATTTACTACTTGTGTCATTTTTATTTTGTTTCTTAAAATACGAGTATTATTATAGCTAATCGTTTTTACTTATTTAATTTCAGCTTACCAAGGATCCGCAAAACAGAAAAAAATGGTTACAAATTCTTCAGAAACAGAGCGATCATCAAAACAATATAAAAGTTTGCAGCAATCATTTTAAAAACGATTGTTTTTTATTCAGAATACATTAACGTGTTTTGAAGAAAGGTTCGCTGCCTACGTTACATGTTCCAGTAAGTACCATGTTGAACAATGTTTCAATTCAGGCGTAAAGAATGTATTTTGTGACCTTATGCCGACTTGTACAAAGTTGTCAAAGCTCTTAAGCAATCTCGCTTGGCAGTTTTTAACGGTTCAGATTCAGACCGATCAAGATCTGTCAAGCGAGTGAAGTAATTGTTTAGAACTTTGGAAGTTTGGTGCAAGTAGGCATTAGTCAAGTAATTATTAGATAGGGACATAAATCATAAATCAACCTCTTTTACAGATTCAACTCAAGAAAAAGCGAGATCCAACTTCATATTGCAATTGGATCCCTATTTTATAGTACCTACCTTACCTACCTGAAACTAATAGGCTACATATATTATGACAGATAGATATACCTACGTATCGTGCCTACATATAATGACTAAACTCAGAATTAATATTCTTAAATAAAGTATTTTTCAGTCATTGAATAAAACATTTGCATGGGCTTCATTATTGTTTATTATAATCAACCAACTTTAAAAAAAGAACAGATATATATATTATACACAATCGACTTTCTAGCTATTACAATCTTATTTCGAAGACTACCGCCTATTTGGATTGATGAGTAAGTTGTAGGTAAATATTGGTAAGTCCTGCTACTATGTATTATGAATGTAAGTTTGTGAGGATGGATAAGTTTTTGCTCCTGAATAACGCCAAAACTTGGCTATTTAGTCTTTAGTATCTAATAAATAATAACCAAACCCATCTCATTCCTTTGGTTAAAATCTTCATATGTGCAGGTGGTGACGTAATCAGTGAATAATCTTTCAGCTGCGGGTGGGGGACTTCAGGTCTAATCAGAAAATGAAAATATGTACCCAGTAAAAATTCTAAGGCCGTGGGATTTCTACTGGGAACATATTTTCATTTTCTGATGACCCCCACACGCAGCTGAAGGATCATCCACTCATTAACCCTCTATTAACAACATGATTGTGTAGTAGGCACTATTTTTTTCTCTATTAAGACTTGTGACGCAAAATGGGTAGGTACCACAGTTATCGATGTCGATAAAACATCTTATTGAATGTCCATCACTATTTTTGAGCAATACATAGACAATCACTCGCACATGATTATTATCATTTCTTGTATCGCATTTGAAATGTCATTACCCCTCTTTACATTCTAACTTTATGGGGTAAGGTGTATAATTGCGCTATCACTGTCTTGCAATTCGGCTGCTGTCATTTCTGACATTTTCACATATACTCTTAACTTCATTTTCTACAGTTCACTGTTTGAAAAAAAACTTGTGTTACGCGGAACATTGTTGTTCATAAAATAATAAATAATATTAGCAAGAAACTAATTTCACAGCTACAACCTTGCAAGTTTGCGGTAAGCTGTAAAAACAGGAGTAAAACAGTCAGTAACTGTAAAGTTTGAGCATGCATCGTGTTCGTGTGCGCTCCTCCCGTGCGCCGCTGCCGCCCAGCTAGTGGGAAAGCGATGTATTACATTGTAGCCGGGCAGCAAACGAGGAGTTATGACGCCGGCGGAGGATTACGTGAGTGGATGTCGTAATAAAGCTTGCGATGAAGCCGTTATCCGAAGATAAACGTAAATATCTCCGGCCGTTGATGTCGGCCTCACGCCCTCTAACCGTAGCCGTGTTACCAAAATATCCATTTTCCTTTCCATCATAATTAAGTACGTCCTTTATGATAGTTTCAGTGGTTTTCAGATAAAACTAGGACAGAGGTTTTCCTCACGTCGTATTCAAGTAGAGTAGTCCACTGATAGCATCTTATTGAGACAGCTGGCACAGACTCGACGACGCTGGCTTACATTCTAGAATCCTTTGTATTCCGCATCGTATGTACTCGCGCCTGCTCTTATCTCCTAAATTAATTACATAAATCTTGTGTGCACACGTCTTAAGCTTATGACACGTCGCCATAATTCAACTGGAGCTGGGGTTTGCACTGCTAATGAAGGACATTTCAATGGAACATGTAAATTTACATTAACGCACAAAACCAGTAGAGTATAGATACGTACCATGCAATCTGCATATTTTGGATAGAATCGCGAAATGTAATTTGAAATTGTGTAGATAAACATCAATATAGCAACACAGTTTCGATTTAATATGTATTTGGGTACGTTTATAAATGTGGCGGCAAAGATAAAGTCAACTGCGACAGAGTGAAGCCGCCTGCATCCATCATTGGTAGAGAGGCGTTGGTCATGATTTCCCAGGGCGTGTAGTGTCGAAGAGAGACTTCTGTACCCGAGGCCAATTCTTCGCCCAGGACACCCCAGACGCTTTATTGAAATCACGTCGCACACTTTGACTAGTGTACCTGTTTCATTCAACACTTTGTAATTTCTGCCCACACATTTGCAGTGTTGAGGTTTTAGCAGCATCGCAATATTTTTGTAGATATATCTTATGCTTATGATCAATTTTAAAATTCTTCACATCTGGAATATGCTCGTCAATATATTTTTCAAACACTATTTTGTTTCATGTACCGCTGATAGCATTGACCCATGTTGGGTCTTAAGTACGTATTATGCATACTCATACATATGGTCAGTCAGGCCATTTGTCACATGAACGTCGATACCACTTAGCATCGTGTTGTCTCCATAATACTGAACTATCTCTAAAATCTAACTCTACTAAATGAAGTATGCGTACCCTGACAAAGAGCTATATTACGTGTTGTAATGTGTGACGAAAGCAATGGAATACCAGGTTCGCCGCGGCTTAATTTATGCCTGAACGGTGTTTCAGTTGGATGCATAGGTGATCGTTTCCTAGTCGTTATTTATATGTCGTTCGTTATATTTTCCATTTACAACAGGAACTAGAATTGAGTTGCGCATTGAGCTCAGTAAATACAAGTTAGGAGTATTGACACCGATTTCAATCGCGGTCGTCCGTTTCACAGAGCTCCGTCTAGCTGGCGTCTGTGCAAAGAGAGTAAATTAAGAGTTCCTCACGAGTCGTTCGAATATTCCGTGAGCGCACCGCTCGCTGCAGCCGCGCCGCGCGACTCGGCCCGCACCCGTGCGCGGTAATCAGCTTTTGTGCACGGTAATTGGGTGTCTGAGCTGCCAACCGAAGCATTTATTCCCGATAAATTGAAAACTACTCTGTGCCTTCAATCAGAGGAAGCTGCGGGCCCGTTGTCTTTGGCCTCTACTTGTATAAGTATAGCGTATATTGTGAGCGATTCATAGAGACAAGATAAATGTTTTATGTTGTACATATGTATATTAAATACGTTGGTCGTATTGTACAATATTTTTTAGTTTACAAAATCTCATTTAGTTGTTATATTGAGAAAATATGTAGTCACCAAATGAATAAATATTTTGTACATTTTACACTACGGCATCTAGACCCAAACTAAGCAGATCTTGTACTAAGGAACTGGTTGAATAGGTACTTTTTTTACAAAATTCAAGAACACCTCAACAAACCAAAAAAAAATTTAAAAATGAGCGATATGCTCGTATGTTAATGTGTTTTTTATCACTCTTAACATAACTCTCTAATTGTAAAATAAAATAAAAAAAACATTACTGTACCCGAAGGTAACAGTCTCACTAATGAAAATATGGCGTCGTTAGAGATATCTTCCCTCGCAATTGTAAGGTCTTTACCGTAGTACCTACGCGCCTGGAACGGCGTCATTTACATATTTTAATAAAATAATATCGCAACTGAATCGTAACTGAGAACTTGATTTAAGTTCTTACCGCGATGAATGTAAATTCTCTACCGCCGCCGCCGCAATTCCAGATTTCAATTCTGGAATTAATGGCAACCGTCGTCGTGGGCCGAACCTCGTCTAATATTTGTCTTACTTTCGGAGACTTCTCTTAAGAATGGAATAAATTAGCGCAAATGAGCCTCGCCTGCTTTACGAAATCTAAAGTCGAACTATCGCGTACATCTCTAGAATTCTTATTATTTGATATGATGCCAAAGAGGAATATGTATGTATATATATCTATGTATGTCGAGTTATATTCGAAAGGCAAAGCACGCCATCGGTTTGCCCTGCTAAGCGTGCATTAATATTGTCAATAGTTGGAGTTAGTGGAAGTGAAGTACGTGTTCCGCCTGCCGCTATCTACGGCGCAGTTCGCGCGGTGAATTCGAATGGCTCCCACCCTTCACCCGCCCGCGCCGCCACCTTGCGCCCTCGCGCCCTCCTCGTAACGCCCCATAAACTCGCTTCTTAATTTTAACTTTATTTCTTACCGCTACTGTGTCCCATGAAAATTGGGTGTGTAAACCATATATACACAATATTAAAAGATTCGCAGCCTATCAGAGTCCTTCATTAAACATGTTAATAATACATTGTGGGCCTTAACGGACCATAATTTCTATGCTATGACTATTCACCAATACAATAAATGAAATAAGAAATATCTCTTAAAATATAAATTAGCTATCTAAATCAGTAAATGTCTTATATACGATATTATAATTTCGGGACAGCAAACGAACCTCTAACTTTGTCCTCAGAAATTTCTATGAAAACCTATTGAATGAGCGGTATATGGCTTAAACCTTTAAAGGTCTTTTGGATGCATAAACATAACTAAAAACTCCATATGGTATGCGAATAAATCATAAAAAACAACATATATTATGAATAGTAAAAACCTAATCATGCATGCATGCTCTAGGGCCCAATTTTAGCTATAAATATCAGAAATAGAAGCATTATTATATAACTATTATATTATATTATGTACCCGCCATGCTGCTGTAATTTAATAGTTGTAAAATATCTGTACACTCCTATATAAATTACTCGTAAGCAACAGTAATTTTAATGGGAATGGATTGGCAATTCGGGCACTTACGTATCTGGCTTTGCAAGTTTAGATTGAGCACACGTCGAGTTGTTGTCGGAGCGTTCGGAATTTTCTCAAAGGTAAAAGTTTTCTCGGCAGCATGCAATTTCGAAGTTGTGCAAGAGGCCGGTCGGCATCGCGGCCACGGCCCGCATAGTCATGGATATTGGCCCAATTGAGAAGTCGGCCCGGCCCGAACCATGATCTCGCATCGACATTCCACAATGCAAATAAAACTCACCTAATGCCGCCTGGACACCGTTGCCCTTCGTTATTATTCAAGTCTCGCCGACTTGCTTTTATGTTCTTAATGGAAAAATGGTATATTTATTTCGGGTTTTTATAGGAATTTCCTTTACCGTTTTCCTTGTAAAACGATTTTGGTCAAAATTATATGACTTCGACCATCTCTATTTGATTAAAGACCTTCCTCATATATTTCCGGTTAAAAATATATTTAATTATATTTAGATATCTCTACATATTAATTATTTTTAATCGAATAGTTTTATATTTTTTGTAGTCCATACATGGTCCGTAACATAATATTTAAACCCACATCCGGTACGGCTGTCGCCTGCGAACTCCTTTCGAGTTCAGAATTTCTAATAAGCAACCCCTCGTGCACCCTGCGCCAAATTTTCACAAGTTCATTAGGTAACTTTACTCTTTATTGTTTATTTTAGTTCCGAGACCTTTTTATCTTTTCCCTTTTTTATTTATTTTGGGCGCTTGTGTTGTTCGTTAGTAAAAAGAAAAATATAAAAAATCATTGTTGTGACGTCAACGTCAAAATGTTTTTTATATTTTCTGAAAAGAAGAAATCTACAAATATTTGATGTTACGCCAATCTTAGATGCGAGTTGGTGTAGATACAGAGTCGTCTACTATTTGCGTCGTTTGGTAATCCGCGGCTACTGTTGGCAATTGATCGAATATAAAAGAAACCAACTTCGGTAATAGTTGTGCAGACCTTTAATTATGATAATGGTATGCGAAGCACATGAAACTTTGTGCAATTATGGCATAGCTGCTACGTCTCGAGCGGCAGCAGCGGCCGGCCGAGTCCTTAACTAGATAACTAGCGCACAGAAGCTCCACTGCTATTCAATTACCTACATAGTTCTCGAGCAAAATTTTCAAAGCGATCTTGTTAAAAATTTTACATTTCTTGGAACAACTACGCACAAAAAATTTTAGAAATAATATTTTGTACTCTGCAAAGACCAAGTCGGAGGTTGGATAAGAATTTTGTCAGCTTAATCTAAAGTGCTATTCAAACCTTTTATGTTGGAAATAAAATTCTATGGAATGCAAGATAAGCTTTAATTGAATTGCCGTTTCGCGAGTATCTACCCACCTAGTAAGGTGCCTACAGTAAATGTTGAAGTTTTTAAAGGGTAGAGTCTACGTAGAAATAAACTTCTTCGAAGGTATCTCTAACTTTACAAAAAATACGAATAATTACGAACAGAACGTATTGCGTAATGTTTTGTAACAATATTTTTACCCGAAACTTACATCCTTATCAAATAAAGTAGCAATAAAACGCTGCGGTCGAGGGTTATTTACAGCGGGGTCAATTATGTGGCAATAAAGTTTTTAGTATTGCACAAATTGTCGATTTGGTGTCGGTGACGGATGGCCGCGAGACTGGCGCCGCCAAATGAGCACACGATAAAATTATCGTTAGTGGTAACGACATGCATAAATGCAAGAGGGTGGTCCGAAAGCGCGAGTTCGCGAGACGAGACGAGACGAGCCGCCTCGCCGGTCTCCGCGCTCGTTAGGGCTCTTGTACTCATTGTGACCGCTCGCTGCAGCTCGACGGTGGTGTTAGAGCAACACGTTTCAAATCTCTACACTACGTTAATTTTCTTTACATAGAATACGTTCTTCCGGTGCCATAGAGTTCCACCACAGTTTCAGTGTAGAGCTTTAATATTCAATGCTGAATTCACTGTTGCTCCTTATTTTATCATTTTAAGTTATGATTAAGTTAGTCTGCGTATAGCATGTTATATAGTTTCTGATATACATATTGTGTATGATTTTTGTACAGATAAATCGATTCCGCTGGTCGCTCAGAGGGAACTGTTACACTGTCGAGGGAAAAAGCGAACAACATACGCACTCGCCCGTATCAAACCAGTGCCACGTTAACCAAACCATAAACAACAGCAAACCAGTTTAAAATATTGCACACGCAAGTACATCGTGAACAGTAGAGTATTTTCTAAAAGAGGGGTTGGCTGCCAAGGCCAGGTCTCATGAAATGCGTATTCTCTTCAGTAATGAAACCAAACTATACTCAAACTGTAATGAAGCTTATATTTAGTTATTTCAACAATATAAATACAGCAACGTTGAAAGTAGTGTTTGCTTTGATTTATGTGGGTGGGTACTAGGTTGGCGAGCGGTAATTTTAAACGTCACGCATTATGATAAATACTCGCAATTTTCTCCGGGGAACGCCGCTCAGCCCGGCCAGATAGCCGTGTGACTCTTTAAACTTTTGTTCCAATATCCACTCCTTTGTCCACCGT
Source organism: Lobophora halterata (assembly GCA_932526365.1). Taxonomy (NCBI): domain Eukaryota; kingdom Metazoa; phylum Arthropoda; class Insecta; order Lepidoptera; family Geometridae; genus Lobophora; species Lobophora halterata. Next base: position 7,779,927 of record OW052001.1, on the reverse strand, counting down.
CCATGGAATTCACGAGCGAGTTATATTCATAAAATTAAATATGCTTTTGCATAAAAACAAAAAAATACCCTTTGGAGTTAAAATAGGAATAGGGTAAACGTTACGAACACTCAGTTATTAAAATTATCCAACCCCTCTTTTACCTTTTTTTGGACCACCATGTTAAGCTAACTTCTTAATCACAGTTTTTAATAAATATTATTGCAACGTGAATTAATTGATTTATTAATATTACCCGCATATCAATTTTTTATGAAAGCAAAGAATTATGATTATAAAAAAAACTTTATAATTAAAATAATTGATTGATTCAGGCGTTACTTTGCGGAAATCCATAAATATCAACAAATTATATAAATATATTTAGTAATAAATCCGCTTAATTTCTAAACAAAGGTTTTAATTAACTTAACTTTAGTTCAACTAAACCAAAGAGTCAACGAACAGAAAACCAAAGTTTAAAGATACGACACGTGTTTCGCCTCTACACGAGGCATCATCAGGAGGTGTGGACTCGCCGAAGTTTGAAACGAGACAAAAGTAAACAACGTTGCCCGGCCCGTATTTATACCCTTTGTGGCGAGTCCACACCTCCTGATGATGCCTCGTGTAGAGGCGAAACACGTGTCGTATCTTTAAACTTTGGTTTTCTGTTCGTTGACTCTTTGGTTTAATTGAACTAGGTAAAAACCTTTGTTTAGAAATTAAGCGGATTTATTACTAAATATATTTATATAATTTGTTGATTATAAAATTTACAAAAGGAAACAATTGGGCCACCCATAGACCGTTGCAAACGATCTATAGGTAGCTCAACTGCTCCAACTCGATACCCGATGGCAGCGTGCCGAGGATACTGGCTGCATTGCCTCTTTGTTGATATTTATAATTAAAATTATCTTTAACTTAGAGCCTCAAATAACGTTTTCGATTAATCAAGAAGAGGTCGCAAGACGCGTGTCGAAGACGAACTTAATCGACAACAGCGGAACCTTAATTCTCATGTCATGTCTATAGAGATAAATGTCACAATTCCCGCCATTTTGTCTGCCAACACGCAAGGAACTTATTAAGGATCTGGAAAGTGCAACCGCCATTTTAATATATTTAAGGTTTAATGATTTTGAACATTATCACTACCGAATAACGTTACTTTTTAATTAAATTTAGATATAAGGAAGGATACACGATCTCGTGAGAGATTCACTTTTCGGTTGGTGTGTCTTTTTCACACAGTTTCCAGCATAAAATTTGAATGGACATATACCATAATATGGCCATAATTTTTGAACTGAACAGGACAATTTTTTAAATTAGATAATTTGCACTAATCATTATTCCGTTTGATTTGAATGGTTTAGTAGTCGCTATATGTAGGTTAAGCACCTACCTGCTGAGAAAAATAATAACTGTTCGAAAGAAACAGTAATATACCATTGAATCAGATATAACATTGCTATCTTATTGAGCAGAATGAATTTTCCCATGTTTTCTTGTATATGTCGCAATTAATTTATATTCAAAGTTCGAAAATTATGGACGCCCTATAGAAAAAGACATACCTTAATATTAAGTCTCTTTCGACTTGCAGTATTCGTATCAGTCAGCCCTCTAGATACGTAGTTTATAAGTTCTTTCATTGCCAACACGCACGCGTCGACCTATCTAGAACGCTAATTTTGAAAATGGCGACGGAATATATTTGTCTACTGCATGAGAATTGACTTCGTGTCACCGCACCGCGCCGCCTCCGCCTCCGCGATCGCGTCGTCATCGCAACTTGCTTCGTTCTCTTGTCTCCGCGTTACTCCGATGCCATAAATCAGTCTACGCCCTTTGATGGATGATGCAACGCTACCCGAAATATAGATGTGTCTTTAACTTCTCTATCTATTGTTGGATAAAAAAATTCAAATCTATATATATCTATATATAAAGATCTATATATAAATAGATCTTTATATATATAGATATATATAAAGATATAAATATTGTTGAAATAAACTTTAGTGTATCCCGTTACGAATTTGTTACTTACTTGAATGTTATTTTTGAAAGAGATAAAATGAGCTGCCTTTTATTCATATAAAAGTTTATACGAAAAATAAATAAGCTTCAACAATGAGCACAAGTTAACCTACACAACTAAAACTGTAATACATACATACAATATAGTACCAATAGTAATTCTTAACGCAGACAAACAATGTTGTTTAAGTGTTATAATAACACAAAAACCCTCTTATTAGTGTCCTGAACAAAAATAAACCTAAAAATAAAGCGACCCTTGGGTGTGATAGTAAACAGGATCCGGGACGAGGCTGGGCCACCTAGCGTCTACTACCGCCCCGATTTCGTCTACAATCAAATTGTACGAATTAACAAATATTTAATGTAAGACTAGCTGCTTCGTCCGCTTGGTATCGAGATAAAAAGTAGCCCATAGACTACTACTAAAAACCCAAAGACATAAAATTTACCAACTCATAGACTATACCCAAAACTCAATCGGTTTAGTTTTAGTGCGAATAGAGAAATAGTTATTTGTATACCTAGGGACTGAAGCAAGCAGAACTCGACTCGAATATCCGACTTCAATATTGATAAAAGTCTCGTATAAAATGGGCTTCAAGACCGTATACACAATATTTTTCACTTCAAGTGCGAGGAAATTAAACAAACTTAAACTGAAATGAGCGCCCATTTCATAATTGAAAATCAGAGACCTGGCCTTTACAATACTAGAAGATAGTAGGTGCCTACGATCAACTAGAACAGTCAGATTGAAGATGGTTGTTTGATGTTTTTGTAAAACCTTGATTATTACGTATAATTTTTCTGAGATTGACTTTTTCGACGAGTTCATGTACGTTTAAAATGTTCTAAAAAATATAGTGTATTTTCATTTGTTTATTTTTCTCGGGTGCTCTTACTTGTTGTTGTAAGTCGTGTAGGGAGGGGTAGGCAAACAAGCAAGACACCGGATTTGATTGGTCTGTAGATTGGGTCGGAAACGCAAAGGGACGTCCGTAGAAGTTCGTAGCAATCCGTAGCACCCTCTATCCAGCGGCGGCGCCTCGCGGGCGCCCGGTTGCTAACTTTTATTATTTTTGTAACGCTCGCGCTGTTTTTATTATCGCGGATGGCTTTGCTTACTCCTTCCCGTGGCTCACCTAGTTTTACGTATACACAATACTTTGGCACTCAGCGAAACAAAACATAAAATGCTAATATTTTAAAGACGAAAGTTAGTCATAATGGTTTATTACAAGCATATTTTTTTTAACATGAATAGTAAACACTGTATAAGTAGAAATTTTCAAGCTTTTGGTTTAGATAAAATGCATTCCGTTTTGTCCCACAATAAAGATTTACCACTATGTAAATTGAGGGACACAATAAATGCTCTAGCCATACATCTCGTCTAAGTAATTAGCATGTTAATGTGTGCGTCCTTCCTTGTCTTTGAATTAGCCTTGCGGGGAGGCACTGGCTCTCGTATTGAAAATGCACACCCGCTCGTTAGCCGGCGGCGGCTGCGGTACAACGCGTGACGTCACGTCCGCCACTCGCCTGCGCCCTCATTAGCATACATTATATTCGCGATTACGCCCAGCACCGCTTGTGGCTTTTTGCAATGTTTTTGATGATACACCCATGCCCCCAGTAGACCATAATGTTACGTGTATCTTATGTGTTGCTCGTGACACTACTGGTTGCTTCGTTTTTGATTGGCCCCGCATGTCAATGAAAAGGCAGTAACCCTTCGCTGTTTTTGTTGAATCTCAGTGAGTTACGCTCAAGGCCTTAGATGGGTTTTTAAAATAAATTACCAAAATGTCGGAATTTTGGCGCTAAATAGTTAGTCGTTTATAAGTTTTTGTTAACCAAACCTATCGATTAGGGTATCAAAATTAAGGAAATTAAAAGGAGATTACATGCATAATATTAACGCAGTCGGGTTTTCAGTTTTTTAAATTTTAAGCTTGTTTTATAACAGTGTTAACTAGCAAAAGCATGCAAATATCTCGGTCATAATGGGTATGTTTATCAACAATTTATATGTGAGGGAAATAAAAGCAGCTCGTAAGTAGGGCATCGGCGGCGGTAAAGTCGCGTCGCGCACACCGGGTGCCCCGCTGTGCACTGATTTACAAGACCCAGCCCTGCGCCTCCTCCTTATCTGATCTTATACTACTACACGGTTTTAATTTGTAATATGAATACTGTATTAAGCGAACGTTTTAACAAGTTATTATTAACTATCAATAACGATAATTTGAAAATCAAATGTAATATGAATTAGAAATAAATAAAGTTAAACTTTTTGACTTCCACAGATTGTTTTATCTATGAGGCTGTGATAAACGGACAGACCAATCCAGTAAGGAACGTATAAAAATAACATAAGGTCATCGTTACTAAAGGAAATTGGCAAACAATACCCGGGTGACGGTAAATTTTTAATAAGCGATCGTAATTGCATAACATAGCGTCGCGACATCGACAAGCGTAAATCACCGGCCGCCGGTCAGCGCGCGAGCTAATATTTGCATATCGCGATTGATGCGAACCAATCAATACTGCAAATAATGAAAATGATTTTATACAATATCCAAACGGGATTACAGAGGACGCCTGTTAATTTGGATAATCATTAAACGGCTTCATTTTAATAAATTTGAGTCCCTGTGTTACGTTCCGGTAAAATAAAAGCTTAGCTTATAATTTGCTAGATTATTAAAAGAGAGTCCGAAAGCGAGACCCATCTGCAGACCAAATCCTCTAGTAGCATTAAATTAACTCTACGGCCAACAATTTCCGTCTGCGGCTATGGGTTATTAAAGAACAGCGAAAAGCAATAAACGGGTCTCTTCGGGGCCATAAATATTTTTTTTATACGCGAGAAGGAAGCGACCGCACAAACAACGGCATACAGTAGCGGCGCAATCAAAATAACACATCGGTGGGGCGCCGCGTCCAAATTGCTTTGTCAAAGTGCGCTCGCTCTGATTGCTCCATTCTGGTCTGAGCACAGTAGTTTATTCTCTTTTTTCTTTCTTGTCATAGATAGTAAGGGCCACGTCTTCCGGACAGCCGGACGACCAACGCTTGCTATGATAAGCCTCACAATCCTAATTAAATCAAGCCAACAACCTAGTAGTCGACTGTTGCACAGTTTGCAGCAACCTTATTATAATTATAAATAAAAATATGTGTAAAAACTTCTTAAAAAAAAAACTGTTTGTTTAAGAGATCCTAAATGCTTGTTAAAATTTTCTGTCCGAAGCGATGTAGACAAAATCTATTGCATTTTTATAACATTGAGAATTGAGTATAATAAATACTTATATGTAGTTATATCTAGAAACAACAACAATAACACTAAAAGTATTCTCTTGCCTGAGTTTCCGCTTCTTCTCGCACCCCTTTGTCACCCTCTCAGCCTAATGCAATTTCAGCTAGTTGCTTAACAATTCCACCCGCTAAAACATCTAAGTAGACGGGTCACGCCGCCCCGCCTGGCCGGATTTAGTTTATTACGAGTTGTATTAAGTGAGCAATTAATCTGACTGAATCTAAAGTGGATGAAACTAGAAACGCAAGCGTTCTGTGCATGCTGCGGCATAACTTCCACTAACAATTTAATTTCGTAGATCAACCCGATCAAAACTTTTACTTTCAAATGAATATGTGCATATATCTGACGAACGTCTAATGATTGAGGTAGCAGACATCGAAGACTGTAAAGCGATACTTAAGTAGCGCTGGGCTGGACTGGACACTTGGGCAGATTTGGTGACGGTAAGTGAAGTAAAGTTCTGGCTGAATGGTGATCCAGAGGAATGGTAAGGGAAATTCCTGGATACGAGGTTGGAGTGACGTTGTTGAAGAAAGAGATAATGAGCCATCACTGAAGCTACCAATGACGATGATACAGTCCGAAAATTAATATAAATATAGAAGCATTTGATATTATGGTTTAATTTTGCGATTGAAATGTGCGCATGCAAATAGTTTATAGTAATCGCTAAATTATTTCGAACAATAGACACTACGCTGGAATTTGTTCAAAGCAATTATTGTGAATAGTGCTCACTTCAGCGACGGTAGAAATTCGCGTATAAATCGCGTCACAGACCACAAACAAAAACGTGCATGTGGACCGGCACCCATTATTCTCGACTGCATAATCGCTTCGTCCGACGCCCGCATCGCTTCCTTTGCTATTTTATTTCCTCCCGGCATACTCGTGTTTCGACTAGGTAGAGCTTTTTCGCGTAGCTACAGTAGGGAAATTAAACCATGCTAAATTCTGTTTAAGGTTTGGTTCCGGTTAGTAGATGCCGGCAGCCGATGTGACCAGCGGCGACAGACCAAAGTCACCGCGCTACAATTCTGGCACAATGTGTGTCCGTTTTAATAGGATTAAATTCATTGTTACATGCGAGTTGAAAGAACCATGAGCCAAATTAAATTATTTCAGGCGGATCCGATATTATGAGTATATAATTTTGATCAAGAAAAATACTGATATGTTAAGCATCTATTTTAGCATGTTCACAAAGGTACCCTTAATTTATTTTTAATAAAAAATATTTCTCAAGAATAATGATTCATATTCGAAACTAGCCAAACATTTAATTTTTAAAGTTTAATTATAATAGTGTTTATTCTAGAAACAATAAAAGAATAATAATTTATTGACTCCACAATAATCTAAGGCGAAATACATGTAGGTACTTATCACACAGAGTTAAACAAAGACACAAAATAAGTTAGCACTTAATAAACACTTAACCATTCATTAATTCATCAAGAAGTCTAAGGAAGGAATTAGGTTTATAATTGGCATAAAAATTATAAGACTCGAACCTTTTTCACATACATACATACGAACTAAAAAATACTGCCCATTCGGTACTAGAGCTGACTGCTCAGTCAGTAACATTACTACGACTGGCAACGCTTATACAAACTTCCATTATTACTACTCTCCGTTACCGGGTTTGTTTTTCCGGAAAGGTTTTTCTTTAGCACCGATAGGTAGAAACAGCTTTATCCAGCCGGGCGGTTTGTGAGCGTAACTTTTAATAGCCTTATCAGTACTCGGGCAGACCACGCTTTCTAGCTCGGGCTTTCCTTTGCTGTTGGAGAGCCCGGGCGCCTCCATCAACCCTTATTAACGATTACACAGACGGAAGGACCGACCTTCTTCGGTTCTCCTTTTACTTACACCAAATTTCGTATATTGGTTTTAAATTCCTGATTCATGACAGAAAGACTGATTTATTTTAATTTATTTATTTATTAAGATTACAAACCACCATTAAATTACATTCACAGTTGCTAATACTTGGAACTTAGAAGTGCTATGAAATCATATGCACATTTTAATGCGAGTCGATTTGTCCGTCTGGTTGTGCAAAGACCACTCAACAGCATCGGTAAAAGAGTTCACAGCCGTTAAATCTGTCATAAACAATAAAATTTGCATTTATTGGTCGTCCTTAGTGTCGTAAATTCACAGCGAGCGAGCTGCCAACGACATTTTGAGTGAATATCTGGTGCTATTATGATAGGAATGGTAGAGTTTCGTAAACTCGCCGATGCGCATTAATTGAAATCACCAGTCGATTGAAGTCAGTGACGGAGAGCACCGGCGCGATGACGCTGTTCTGTGCACGCCAATTATTGTCATTTGTTCAGCCAGCCATTCGTGTACACACACACTTTCATCGAGAGGGGAGAGCGGGAATGAAAACTGCCCTAAAAAAATTTAACGTGTATGTTTTGCCAATATACCTGTAAATATATCACAATTCATCCGAAAACAAGCAGACGAAATTTATAATTTTTACTCTTATATGATTAATGCTTTTCTGTATGTTAACAGATTAAACTAGGTTATCACGTTGTTCCTACCTTAAGTATAGGAAAATTATTTTAAGGCTTAATTATTTAACTTAATATGATAAGATTCAGCTCCCACATAATCCAACCACTTTATTCTCAAAATATTTCAATTCTCTCATTTCTGTTCACATAATGTCACCAAACGCGGTTAGTATCCACAGGTTAAAAGCTAGAATTACTAAGATATCTTAATACAACATTTGAAATTCTGCGACCACTAAAACAACTTCACAGATTTCATGCAAACAAGAAACAAACTTAGCACTCTCGGCGACGTGTAAGTAGGTGTGCAAGTCCAATAATTCAGGAGAGCGGGTGTCCGTAATGTTGGAAATTTCTAGGGCGACGCGAAAAGTTGGAATCTTCCGGGTCCAGTGAACTAGCAACGTTCACATAATCAACGACACTGAATTGGTCCCTTTATACCTAACTAAGTTAATTATTTTGTGTGTCAGTAATGTACTAGTACCAAAGAATAAGTAATATTATGTACAGACAGCGTCATAGATAAGTATCCCCCTTGCATTACAATACCCAGCTTCAAATCCCTTTAAAATCACCGTCGCGGCGAATGGTGAAGTTTCGCCTTTAAAAAATAGATTATATTTGTATAACCGTATGTAAGCCTAAAAATATTTTTTTATTTCATTTGTATGGTCTACATCATTTGTAAGGCATCATCAAAAGTAGTCTAATAATCTCAAATTAAACGATCAGTGATACATTAGAAAACAGTTTACTCTAAAAATGTTTGGTTTATTATACATTAATACGGTTATTTTGCTTTGTTTTAGTATCAATAAACAATAACACACAAATTAAGTTACACATGTATCGCACAGTTCAGCTTGATAAAGTCAATTAAAAAGTATATTATGTAAAGGTATAAATCAAGAGAAGACACGGAGAAACCACCATATTTCGAGAAACAATGCAATTATCAATAACAGATACAATAAGTTTTATAGCATAAGCTACAAATACAATCTATATATTACAAAATGTACAAAAGGAAACAATTGAAAACAGATTTAATTCAATAAAACATAAGTCCCGACGAATATCCTGCACGGGACGGAAAACGAGTATCGGTAAAAGGATAATGTAATGAAGTTGGTCGGGGCGGCTGTAAGTGAGCCGCGCGCGCGGGCGCGGATGCAAGGGCACAAAGAAGCGGGCGGCTGACGCGGCGGTGGCGGCGGCGGCGACGGAACCGGATAGCGCCTATTGCCGGCGTACTCTCAGCCGATAAGAGTCGTCGAGGCGGCCGCACCGCACCGACGCCGACGCCTGCCCCTGATTTATGTACGACGTGTCTCCTTTTTAATGAGTCCGTAAGAAGATATCTACCCGAACGCCACTATAAATTTTCCAGCTGTGACTCGCTAAAATGCCACTGCGTCGATATCTGCAAACAAACCCAGTCCGTTAATCTGCCGTAGCTAGGAACGTATCGTGTATATAAGTCGCGCTTATCTCGGGTAATGGCCGCCTATCTAGTTGATCTGCCAGTTTTATTTATAGCCATGTTTTTCTTTACGCGCTCCTTCCAATTTGTGGAGAGTGAAAGGGATTCTTATGAGGCTGCCATGTTTCATAGCAATAAACATGTGTATCCAAAATAACAGCATATAAACAATAGCTATTTTATTTTAGGCGAATTCGTTCTCTCAGACGTTTGTTTGCACTTTTCTTGCACCTTTCTATCATACATCAGAATGCGTATTATGCACACATTAATTTCTGTCTACAGCTTTGCATAAAAGTAGTAAGGTGTGAATTCGGCGATTACACGCATGATCGCCAAGTTCACATCGTTGTTCCAGTTTTCAAATTTTGCTTAAATATCCGCCTGGCGTAAACAAAGCGGCCAGCTACCATGTGTTAAAAAGCTGTAAAGGCGATTAAAGTATTGTCCTATAATCCTGTTAAATCGTTTAAAGAACAAAGATATCCTGGACCGATGTGAACTGCTGAAAAACGGCAGAGGGCCGGGCAAAGGGAGGCAGCGGCGGCGGGGAGAGGTTGAAATACAGGCCGGTGGTTGCGTGGGGGCTCGTTACGGGCACCGGGCGCGTCCGCGTCCGCGCTCGTTCTGTGTAAGTAGTGCGTTCATCCTGTTAAATTTATTGCCGCTTTTATATCAGCCGTTACTGGAGGTCCCCTTTCGTCCGTATCGGGCCGCGCGGAGCTTACTGAAGTTGCAATTACGCTTTACCGGCTTTGAATCTAACGGGGGCGACTTTTGCTGTCCATCGAATTGTAATGGAATTAGCGTTCCAGTGCTCTTTTAATTTGTCCTTCTCTATCTTTGTTCGGAATGAATTCACCACCTGAATTGGGCTTGGTCTTTTCGTAAATTTAAACGGATACAACTGAAATTACGTGCTATTTTGTATTAGCAATGAAAAAAGATAATTAATGCGGAAAAAATTATAGATATTATCCAAACTTATATGAATGATATTAGTCGAAATGGTATTAGTCGCGTATTATCTTGCTAAAGGTAAATTGGTAAATTTTATTAATATATTTTAAGTAGACAAACTTCAAACTAACTTACATAAGTAATTCTTACGCAGATCAGAAAATCGCTAATAAAATATAATACAATGATAAAAGTTCGTTTCCTTAATGCGAAAACTTTGTGAGATAATAAAATGGTCGCAAATAATGACATTATAGTACATTAGGAGTGGCAGACAACGGGCCATGTAACAGTCGTTATGGGCGTCGTTACGCTACGCGTAGCACTGCTACGAAGCTCGTAGAGGCATAATTCTCTTCTTACACAAACAACACCGGCAATACAAGTAGAGGTTAGTTTTCTAATGCATTTTTGAGTTAGAATATTTTTCCCTGAAGTTTAAATTTGATTTGTCATCTTCACTGCAGCTACGGCGTAGCACTGCTACGAGTTTATTGTAATGGTTAACCGTAAGCTGCCGCAATGAAATGAGCCGTCTTCAATTTAATACCCATAGTTTCTGCCTTAAAATCTTCATACCCTTGTTATTCAAATTCACAAACAAATTCATATTTTTTTTTTTTTTTTTTTTTTTAATCAATAAAAAGGGCTTTGTCGCTTAAGCGATAATGCCGCCCTGATGAATTTAACAAAAAATTGTACCTTAATTTAACTAAAAAACAAATAAAGTCTCATAAACTTATAAAATAAACTAAAACATGGTAAGTACTTATTAAATTTCGAAACAAAAAATTTACTCCTATTATTTACTAATTTGTACAATTGTTTTGCCTTTTCTGACAATGGCTCAGATAAAATACTGTTGCAACTACCAATTGAACTAAAATTTAAGCTAATACTATTTCTAATACTACAGTTTTGGGTACATTCCATGAGTACGTGATAAACATCATCAAGTACATTACACGTCGGACAATTAGGCGAGGTAGATTTGCGCATTAAAAATGAAAACTTATTGCATGGAATGTGTCCAGATCTGAGTCTTAGAGCTGTAACAATATCGCGCCGAGTCATCAGGGTGTTATCTATCCACGGTGAGCTCATTGGATGTGGTTGGATCGTAAAAAAAAAAAAAAAAATTCTTTATCTCGGCTCAAATCATTTTTATAGTTTTATAATAATTTCATTCTATTCAAATATTTACTGTTATATTGACTGTTACATGAAATAATTATGCTAGCATTTAATGCTAGCATAATTATTTTATAGGGAAATCATGGTGTCTTCATCTTCATCTTTTATTTCTAATTTTCATACCACTGACCTTTCCTGATGTTTCAACTTGGAGGTATATTAAAGTTTTATCTACTCAGCATTCCACAAGCTATTTGCAGTGCATTAAAATACGATGGATGACACCTGTACAGCTGCAGCGTGGTGCAAGTTCATCCAACATGCATGTGCACGCGGCCTGCATGCTGCGCATATCGTAATCGCATGTAGCCTACACAAATAGCCGGTTATTATAATTATTTTGAATTGAATCTGCCAGTAGCATAGCAATTTTACCCCTTGGATGTAAACCTCTACAATGCGTTATCGTTAGATACCTTCACATCATCATCATTCTCGCATCGTTGTCTGCGACAAACGTGCTTCACTCATATTTTTTTGTTAAAAAGCCATAATTTCAGCTAAGATTTTTCAGCCTTGTCAGACGTAAATAAATTGCATACCGTCACCTTTGCATGAATATCGACGACGGTTACTTAAACATTTTTCATGTCGGAAGAGCGGAGCGCCCGTCCCGAACCCGAAGGATATTGGTCTTAAAAGTTTCGTCATGTATCGTTGCTTTGCCGTAAATTTAATATTGATGTTTGTATTGTTAACAACAAGGAGGCCAGAAGCGGGTCGCTCCGGGAGCACTCCTTCTCCATCAGCCAATTTTATAGGTTTATATTGAAAGAAAGATAGTCTCCTTCTACGCACAACCATAAGTGATGAGATCCGGCCCGTTCCTGGCTTCATAACGTTTGGTAATGCTATTTTACGACACGCTCAGGACGTAACTTATACATATTTTGAACAATATAACGCGATCTTAAAAAATAATTACAACGTATGGGACCTCGAGATATGCTTACAAATAAAAAGAAGATTTAAAATAAATGGAAATAGACCACTTATATATGGACTTATACATACGATACCAACTGTACGTATACTCATGGTATTTTAGTTAGTGAGTACACATTATAAGTTAAATATTCAATACTCAAATTGTACCAGTTCACAATCACTTCTAATATTATCAGTCAAAATCTTAACGAATAACCTAACCTTAAAATAGACGCGCCACGCATAAACGCAGAGCGAGCCGTAGCAGCAAAGCGATATAAACTCTAATATAAGTTTCGCGTGCTTCCCCGTTGGATAATAAAAAGTAATATTTTTGTTACAATTCCGTATTTCTGTTTAGGTCGGTACGAGTATTTGTGTCTATTGGCAATGGGAACAATTCGTGCGGGTCAGCACACGTGTTCTGCACATACAATGGACCGAGGCCGGGGCAGGCCGGTCGTCAGCCGCCATGACACCCCTAAAACGATTTGATTAAACTCATAAAACTCCAAGAAGGCCTACCGTTTCCTTGATGCTCGGATGAATTACAAAAGTACAAGTTTTGTCAGTTATCCAAACTCTTCCCGTGAGCTACGAGCCGAGCCGCGCGAACACCTTTAATAACACAGTCCAGTGGTTTCGCGGTACCGCTCCACTCAGAATAAATTACAACTGTTTCATTTAAGTTTGACTTGTGATATCATTCTATGAAATGTAACATATTTTATATTATAATAAATACTGAGATAAGTAGCTATTAGTAAGCTAATCTCAATATTTTTTTACCTTTTTATGAGCTGCTATTCGTCATTCTATAAAGCACTCATAAAGACTGTTATTCCGGTGACGAAAATATTACATCGGCTGTAAGATAATCACGTTCTTTGCAACTCTTAAGTTTTCCTTGGTAAATATCCCGTATGTTGTGCTTCCCGTATTGGATGTTGTTACCAAGTATCCAATCCCAGAGCTTACGGTGGAAGCGCGTGCACGTCAAACTTCGCTAACCGCCCTTAAGAAAGTTGGTAAAGTTGCCTCTGTCGAAGATGTGGTACACTCAGCAATAAATGCCAGATAATCCAGATAAAAATGTACAATTAGAAATAAACTGTTAGCTGCTTTAATGATTATATAATAAGAAGAGATCAAACACGTTTCCTGCTTTTCTTTTTGAATTCAATCACATAAATATTTCTGTCGCACTGTACCCACGATATTTGTAAGTCGCTGAGCGTACGTTGCAAAGCTCGCGTCCATGACACAGTACATTGTCCCTCCCAGTATACAAATATTACACCGCATCTAGGAATGTACACTTTTAAAATGGCATACACCTGCGATATAAAATAATGACAAAATAAAAATAAGGCAGTTAAGTTCAAATAGGGTTATATAGGTTCACATGTATTTGACGGCACGCTTCGATAGCCATATCTTTGAAAGGTTGAAGTTTTGACACCGTATACATAATACACTGTGTCCTCGTCCTGGCGACGCTCCCGACCTCATGTAAACTCTAATCCTGAAGATGATGCTGGATTTAGCAGCCTTATATTACCTTCACTATTAGCTACGTGATAAATGAGACTAATTCTATCTTAAAATTTTGCAGAAACTGAACCAAATTAACATTTTATGGACAATATTCAATATGTAAAACGCGATATATTTTAATCTCCTAAGCAAGAGCTATTTTATATCTTGAAGTTTGACATTATGATACTATTTGAATTAAGTTAAAACAAATTAAGCTAGCTCTCATTTAGTTTCGAGAACATGTTCGTTACTACCATGGCAGTATTTTTATGCACCCTCGCTCTCAGCTCACGGTCTCAGGACTGCGCGTGAATGGCACTCGCGTTGCATTATCAACCATCACTTCGCACGACAGGTGTCGCCTTCAGCCAACTCGAGAGTAAATTACTACCTCCCAATCGAAGGTAGACGCTGTCAAATCAACACTGACAACTACTTCGATGAAGATGAATGACTACTTAAATCCTAAGCTTAATCTTCTTCTACACGCAAGGAGCATTTTTTTATATCTGTGTTTGCATGTTCTAAACTTCTCAAAATTACATCATTATTATTATAGTGTGTACGTGTACCTACTACAGAAGCATCCGTGTCTAGCGGAATCGGATTAGAATTCGTATATTTAGATTAAAACGTCTACGTAGGTGTCGGTTCGTGTAGTAGTGAATAGCGCTCTACGAGCTCGTTTTCGTATTTAAATAGGGAAATGGGAAACAGACGCGGTGAGTCGACGAAGCACTGTAACCGTGGTATTGTTTTAATTAAAGTAATTGGAGGAGATACGTCGAGAGCCGCGGCGCTCAGTTGGCATGATCTGTGCCTTGAGGATTTACACCAATTTAAGACCGAACTCAGCCAGCCGTCAATTAACAGCGGGACTCGCTTCAATTGCGTAAATCGGGAACTGCAAACTGTAACTATAAAATAATCATATTTAACTACACGTATTCTATGTTATTTATTTTTTTCCTCTCTTCTTTTATCCATTAAGGTTAGTTTAGCTCTTTGTAAAAAAAAACATAATTTGGTTTCAAATCAAGCTTAAAGTTACAATTATCGTTGGAATGGAAATTTCAATATTTCATGCGCTACAGCCAACTAATCCCCAATACCGAGCGGCTTCCTTCCGATGCGACAACTGCACGGTAGAGTCTGAGAAAAGAAATGAAAGAAGCTGACACTAACAAAAAAGCAAGCAAAGATAAACGGAAACGGGTACGCTTATAAAGAAAGGGAGAGGCGCTCGTGCTCCTGAAAACTTTGCGGACAGTCAGTCTTCCGATATTCTTTGATACGTGAACCTTTGTTAACAAGCAACATTATTTTCCTTTCTCATTTATTTACTTAATTTCATAAGCTGCTTTCACGTAAAATGAGTTTGTGAGTGTAAATGCGAGAAAATGTCTGAGTTATCAAGCAACCCGAAAGCTTTCGGGTTGCTTGATAACTCAGACACCAGAATTATCCATAGATTCACACGAGTTAAGACTAAATTTAAGAAATCTCGTACCTAACTTACGCACTCGTTTAGATGTCGACGGTATAAAAATAATTACTAAACTTGGGAATGATAATTTATAATTAATTTACCCTTACGTGAGTATCTACATGTATTGTTAAAAAATTACTATGTATTTATAAAATAAACTAAAATATTCAATTCAAAAGTAGAAAGAAGTATTAGTCACAAATAAACTTCTTGAAGTGATTTTGTTTTTATTCATGAGCGAGCGTAACAGTATCAAGACGCATCGAAGTAAACTGTGAATAATGCAAAGGCCTTACGAATCGGATCATATATTACCGAGGAAATGTGGAATGCGAAGTGGCAAAACAGAATTTAATATTCGTAAAAGGGTTGACGTCGGTGTAGGGGCAGCGCGGCAGTTGACGCTCGCCGGCTCTAGGAGTTTTTTTTGGCTACTTTCCAGAATCAATATCTTCGGATATACAGGCCGTCGCGCAATTTGCACTAATCTCAACGTAGAGCCAGCGTGCAATCCCTGGAAATATTCCATATTCGGACATACAACTTGCTTCGATATCTCCGTAGCCTAGTTTTCCTCTGACAACCTTTCACGAAAAGCTTAATTAAAACTGCGCTGATTTTCCCTATACATCGCACAGGATGTTTACAGGTTACATACAATCCAGAGTATATGATGGTCTCAGAATCGGATGATCCATTTTCATTGTATTTCATAGTAGGAGATTATTAGCTTTTTGTTCAGTCATTCATTCTATGTATAATGTATTCAAATAAATAATGGTTCCACGGTGCAAAAAAGGGGTATTATAAGTGTAAAGCCTGTCTGTCTTTATTTGTTATTATTTTTTTTATTTGAAGACTGTTTGAATCTAGATGGCACAAGTTGAATCTATCCAGCCGTTTAAAGATCGTCAGATCTAATTAGCTCTCTAACACGTAGTAGGTAGTCGTACACGATCATGCCATAACGCCAAGCCAAAATTTGATTGTGAGTGTGGAATCCTTTTGGCATGGTATAAAACTCTGGATTTCCATTCGCGCCATAATCCATCGAGTCACGTCGTGGCGTCAAGCCGCCCGCCGTGGCTACGTCGCGTCGTCGGTCGGTCGACTCGTGACAGCCGATACATGTGGCGCCAAATTTTTCGAATTCGAAGCTTATGTCATTTCTTCTTTCAACCCGGTCAAATACTGAGTCAAACAAAACTTGAGTGATCGTGAATGCCCACCTTTAGTTGGGACGAGGATTTTTTCAATTATTAATCCTTCCTTAATTAGCTACAATCGCATTTTTTCTGAGTCAACGATATTATGTAAACGCGATAAATGGAATTGCATTCAGAAAATCAACACTTTTTTTTGTAAACATGAAACGAGACAAGCTAAGCCATCTGCTGATGTTAAAAGATACTAAGATATTGAGTAGACTCATGACCAGACTGTTCTGGTGGCTACCACAGGACTTTGGTTCACATAGGACGGTGCCATACTGCTAAAGCACTCGTCCACGTTAAGAAATTTTGATGGTCAGTCTCGAAAGCCCAGTAAGCTTCCAGTCCCTTCGAACGGAACTCAGTAATGCTTACATATTACTGCTTAGCGGCAGAATATCTGACGCTTCGTTGCATTTTTAACTGTTGTTCTTATACTTTTAAAAAAAATATAGGGCACAGAAAATTGAACCTAAAAAATTGTAAGCACTTCTATGTTTAATCCATGAACTTTCATAGTACAATTATGTTTTTAATTCAAATTGAAGTAGTTAGTGTGGAAATGGCGATAGGCAGCGGCGGCGGGGGCGCGCAGCCGGGTGCGAGGCGATGCGACGGACGGCGCGGCGGCGTGCTCGAGAGCTTGGTTCATTTAAAGGCACTTGTCTGTAATTGCAGAGCGACTAAGACTTTATCCCACCCGAACAGCAGGCGTTATCGAATAAAAAAGTTTTAATGGTTTACCTTTGCCGACTCACACAAGCCTTTGTAAAACTAACTCGACTGCGGCCTACTTTTTCTTCGTTGATACTCCGTTTTAAGTTATTATCAACTAGTTTCTACGGCAACGTTTATACAGTATTTGTTTATACTCCAGAATAGTCTAAAAGAGTCCTCGTGCTACAGTATGAATACTCGTTTGTCAGGCCTTGTACGTAATTATTTAGTGTAAATTTTCAAAATCAAAAAATTCATTGCAGTTTTGCCGGATACTCAATAAATAGCTCGGGCGGTGCCGCTTGACCCACTTCCTGTTACATGCCGAAACGCCTGCGATTAAATCGCGCCCTGCCTTACTCCATCCTTCCGCCGAGACTCCGCACGCTTACTTCTTTGCCCCATAATTATTAAATCCATTTCCACCTTGCCAAGAATCGGGCACACCCGTATGGAAAACATTTTGATAGCATTTAAGTACTCTGCGCTTTATGTCACACTCTAATTTAACAAAAATATCGAAATGTTGTATTGTTTATTTTCGAGTCTTGTAATTAATTCATCTCACATGAATGAGAACACAGCGCGTAGTGTGTTTTGTATTCGTTTTCGCTTGGATTCCCTGGCGCTGGCGTCGCATCTGATAGGCGGGCGGAAATTGTACGGCGCGTCGCGTGCGCCCGCGTCCCCGCCAGCACCTCTGCCGTTCGCCCGCTCGCTGCGTGTCGTTGACGTGCACTCCATTCGCCGGCTATTTTATTTTACATTTTGCTACTCTCCAAATGCACTTCCAAATCTTTTACGCTCTAACGTATCTCTGTATCTGCTTTTCCATTTCGTTTTGAATGGGAATAAATTGCCACCTGCAGTCCTACATATTTTATACGATATTATAATGGTAAAACCTTGTGAGGATAAATGGATGTGTGTCTTTCTTAATTACCTACGACTAAACAAAATCCATTTGCCTTGATTTGGATATGACCTGGAAAAGGACAATGGTTACCTTTTATCTCGATAAAACGTGGGTTTATGAAAATTAACAGTATGATAATAATTATGTTATGCGAAGACAGTGTAGTGTTTGTTAAAATCGTCGTACCTTAATAACTGACGTAGGTATCATAGTAAATTGAAGACAAATAGGTATCACAAACCTCGAGGATATTATTAATCCACTATTATCTACTGCCATTCTCTGCTAATAGCAATTATTTAGGCTTGGCTTACTCTTATCCGATTTGGGTAGGGGAGGGGTCGTACAGATAAAAGCGTAACTATGTGAGTCAGTTTCATAAGCATACATATATAAGCTAGACTCGTATAAGCTTAAATTGACATTATAAAGATATCCAAGGAAATTGTTTTCTGCAACTTTAATCTAAGAAAAAAAGCTTAACGTTTATGAAAACTAAAAACCCGACTGCCAAAATATCATTGGAATGTTGGATTATTGATACTTTAATTTTATTTTATGACATTCCCATGATTATAAAGAATCTAAAGATACCTTATTCGCCGAAATCCATCAATATTTGTTTATTTTTTACACAACTTGTTGGCTTACAGCCGCCATATTGGATTTGTTGACACTTTATGTAGCCTATGTCATTTCCGTCACCTAGAAGAATCCAATGACACCTTACTTGTCAAAATTCGATCAAACGTTTAGCTATTAAGGCGCCACAATAAATCAGACAAACATACATACTCGTACATACACTCGAAAATCAATACCCCCCTGAAAAGATATTCGTGGCAAACAGATAATTGTTGTTTATTTATTTCCCGACTGTTGAGCTCTGAACGTTGCTTCTACATATCTACCTACCTACATAAATAAAATGTACGTACATGTATAAATAAATATAAGTCATAAGCAAATGTAGCGAGTGTGGCATAATACGAGTATGAACGCGTGTTGCTTTGTGTCGTACTTGTAATAAAGCAGACGGGACGAGCGTACGCTCAAATATTTTTGTGAAACTTTCATGAATATATTAGCCATAAATGTGACTAAAGAAATCTATTCCTCTTTGCGAATAGTCGTTCACAGCCCGCTCACAAATGTATGTAGAGCAGTTACGAGTATAATAGATCTTACCTATAGGTATATATTCATAGAAAGATCGTAGATATAGGAACACAGTTTCAAAGATTCTATCTTTCTTTCTAGAATATTAAGATCCAAAAAATATTTTATAGTGCGTCTCATGTTCATATTTTGTTTTCTACATCAATAAAGAACCGTTGAATATTAACCGTAATTTTTAAAGATATCTAAATTGGACTGAAAAGGTGCAGCAGCGATAATAAATTCAATTAATATTTGTGTATCACTGTTTTGTGCAAGTCATCAAAACGGGTGGTATTAATTTGTATTCGTGCCTACTCAATCTGAAATTCAATAAGCTTCTGGCTTCGTATACCTTCCTATATTACCTACATCAAACTTACTGTTTGATGAAACACTTATCTTACTCGTTCGTCTTTGAGGCTTCCAGGCAACGTTCGCTCGTAAAAATACAAGTTATACCATTATATTTTTACGACTCCAACAAATGTTAAGTTGTCGAAGATGCAACTTGCGTCGTCACCGAGCCTCTACTTATTTACCGTACCTTGTCATTTACCAAAATTTTAGCGTTGCGAATTAATTACTCCTTACTTAGTTATTGAAGTTAAGGTTTAAAATTTTCAATAACAATAAGACGAATGGACGAAAAGGTGTTGGCTGTTGAGAATTACTTATCAATGATATTTGTATTAAAGTGTATTATAACATCCAGAAAGGTAGGTGCATATTAAAAAATGGTAATATTGCTTCCAGTGGAAGACAGTTTTAATAAAGCTATTTAAGGTGCATAGTTGCAAATGTTAGGATTAGGATCGATTAGTTAAGAGGGGCGCGTTCGGATCGCGTGCACGAGGGCCATAGCCGAGCGGGCGGCTGCCTTCCGGCGAAACGCTAGGAATGTTGCCGATAGATTAACTTCTGATCTCTTTTCCGATATTATAGCAGAGCGCTTATGTAAGGAATTCTAAGCACTTCAATCTGGTTTAAGGCCAACTGAGCCTTGGGAAATCTCAGAGGAATCTCTACTAAAATACTCGTAATTTTATATAAGTAGGTATATAAGTAATAAACTGTATTTAGTCTGGTAAGTCGTTAGTCGTGTCACAAGTTTATTTATTTATTTTATTTTATTTTATTTATTTAACATTAGACTCACAGTTACATTTTTTTCTTATATAAGCTATGAAATATATACTATTCTTAAACCAAATTGAGTCTACATTTTGTTTACTGTAAATATAAAAGAATTATAGGTAGGTAAGTCTGGGTAGATAATTAGTAACTCTAACAGCAGTAAATTACAAACAAACAAATAATCAATTTATATTCTGACACATTATGACGACACGGATAGTCGAGTGGCAAGTGTGTTTGACTGCCACGCCGATGTCGCAGGTTTAATTCTATGTATACATAGGATACATCCTATGTTTTATAATTTTAAAACAAGAGTTAATAAAGTAAACGTAGTTGTGATTGAAACTGAAAAGTCATCTTTACTACTATATAAACTAATCTCCTTTAATTTATTTTCCTCGTTAAATAAATGAGCTAGTTAGTAGCCGCAGTGTAGGCTATACTTAATGTTTGATGCGTTACAGACTAATTTATTTATTTTTTGCATTATCTATTTCTGACTTACGCATAATACACTATGCAAAGTAGGCTTAATTAAATTTACTCCTAGTATAGTAATTTCGGCAACGAAATGTCGACAAACACATGAATTAGTGGGTAGTATGTGATCCACATTCACCAAGATTAAATGCCGCCTATTAAAATTGACAAGTAGAGGCTTGGGTAATGCGAGGCGCATACTTACGTTGGAAACGCTCAGGTACGCGAACAGGGTGGGGGTTGCGGCTTGTTTGCCTACAAGTGAATTCCATTAGATCCGCCGTGTATACGCCGCCGCAGCCTCCGCCCGCTTCATTCATATCCCATTAGCTGATCGATTCACAAGTGCAATACTCATTTACTTATACGAGCGAGCTCCAAACGGGCTTATGTATTATTGAACGGATGAATTAATTTGTATCAGATTAGTGACAATACGGCTCTGCTTACGTATAATGAGCACGCAGGAGTAGCAAGTAGCGAGCGACTAATCTCGAGGACCCGCTTAAGTGCGGGTTTAGTAAACACTTTCGGCATAATTATTGGCAAACATTACGATTAATATTAAGTACCTAGTCAAACATATTGATGGCAAACAGATTTCAAACTCTAATAAATCAGTATGTAAACGTAAATGTGGATATAACCTCCGCAGCCTTCTGAGTTTTTATTGCAAAACTGTCCTGCTAAAATAAACTAACTATTAAACATATTCGTATGGCGAGAGCACACAGGGACTGTTAGTTCTACGTGATTACTTGATAAAGCCATTTAATGTCACAGAAATATGCTTAACCATTTAAAAATGTATTCAGCTGTGGCGGTGAGTACGTATGTAGCGACACAATAATTAAATTTTGTCCTGTCGCCGAGTGTGGAGCGTGTCGTTTCAACCTCGCAATGACTTTAGACCCGCCACCAACTGAAATTATTATTTCATTTCAGACCCATTGTGATTTGATTCTAACTTTTTCAATAAAATTACACGATTTCAGGCCAATCTGGAAATAAATTATGATTAGTTTGATGTTTTATGCGATTTCACGGTTGAACCTATGACTGATTATCAGAAGCCACATAACGTAGTAGGTATTCACTTATGTTGGTGTAGTCAGATAAGGAAAATCATCTATGTTTATGATAGTAATACTTTTAAAGTGTTTGGAATGCGACAACTTATGACTACATATACAATATGAGCACGAAATAATAACACATTTATTCACGTAAAATTAAACGCAAGCGTAACGCAACAAATCTCATTTTTTTTGTTTTAAAAAAAATATTAAGGTGGTTAGAAAGTCAGCTTTCATAAAACATACTCAACTCTGTGATTACATTTTCGCGTTAAGAGTCAGCCATACAAACAGCAGTTCTACTAGCTGCTGTCTGCAGTGTCGCCTGTGTGGTATTGCGAAAAAGTAGTATATGCCCTTAACCAGCTCATAAACTATACCCGTACTAAATTTCAACCAAATCAGTTTGGTGGTTTGGCGTGATTATAGAGCATCACGCAAACACCCATTTATCTATTTATTCATCTATCCATTCTTTTTATGTTTTGCTTTTAAAACTACAAAAAAGGAGACTAAATACATAAACCATAAATACTTTTCTACTTTGCAGTCGGGTTAAAACAAATCTTTTTTGCTAAGCGTCATTTGATGAAAACGCGCAGCGAAAGTCGCTTGATTCCATAACGATGCTTCCCATCTAGCTCCCATTGAGAACACTTGCCTCTCGGGCATGAGGGTGCGCGGCCATTTTCTATTTTAAGACTGTAATTTTATTCCTACTGGCTTTTCCAACAACAGTCTCTGTTTTATTCTTAATTGACCCTTTAGTAAGAGGCCTAAGATAGTAAGTACAGGCGCGATTCAAGCATACTATTTTCTATTTTATCATGCAATGATCGGATGGTGAACGTAACATAATGTATACTTTGTTTTTATGTTGCTAAGGGCAAAGTGATTGATGCAATTTTGATTATCATTTTGGTCAATGTAGGGTAGAATTATTAATTTTTGCCTAGTTAGAAACGAGCGAGCTACGACAATCTCTGCTGAAGAACCAGATGTCATCAATAAATTGATGTGCGCAAACGAAGTTGCAGGATAAGCAAGTATTTTTTTAAAAACTACATTATTTTTTAATAACTTATATCTGCAACCCAAAAATACGGAGTGTTCATTTAGTTACCTACTACCTAACCAAAATTGTGCCAAGTTTGTAACGATATCCTATTCCTCGTTCGCCTTGCCTAATTCTGCTGAAATGAATATTTTATTTCATTCTTATCGAAGTATTGTGGATCGGCGGCGGTGTCAAGTTGCGAGCGAGGATGATTGGCCCGGTTTCTTCGGTGCCTTATTTCCATGTTATTACCGGCATCGGCAGCGCCGCGGGCTGCGATATTAAAGCGGGCTGCGCCGCCCGCGCTGCCGCGCCCGCGCCCTCCGCCCTGTCTTTGCATCCGTGAATTAGGTTAATGGACTGCCAGGTGATTTCCTCCTAAGCCGTATTTGGGGTGAAGCGCCACCGCCTCGACTCAACACGCGACTGTCGCAAAAACTCCTAAATGCTAATTCAAGATCTAAAAGAATATTCTTTATATATTTTCCAACTTAATTATGCCGTGGATCAGTTGGTTTTATGATTTAGGTATTTAATAATATTTTTGCCTTTAATTCTGACCAATTGCTAAAATACTATGAATTTTGATTTTATGTCTGCCACTCCTATGAACAAGGCGAATCCATTGATAGAGTCTGGCTGGCGTACGTTGGTATCATTTATCAAGATAAATGATTTTTAGATATTTCCTCCCACATTAAACACAAAAAAGGATTGATGTCGTCATTTTAGATTGTGTAACATTTTTGAAGTGTTTAATTTAAATGTAGTAATAAAGCACCGAAAACATAATAGATACATAGTTTTATAGACACCTGATTTCACACCATACACCATTTAATTCAAGTCCCACGTATTTAATGAAGAGCTAGATGTTGGTATTAGGATTATATGGCTTAAACTAAAGTCACTGCAGTAAACACAAAGAATTATCACAATTAGTTCCCGTGAAATATTACCTGAAACGTGCAGTGTTTGCGATAGAGTGGTCCCGCGGGTGCTTTTGATTTATAGCGTGAAGTCGCACCGCAGAGCCCGCCGCGCGGGTTGCCTCCGGCGTTTTTGCGACCCCCTCTCAGCAGATACATTCTGAAACAAAAACTAATCGGGTACTGCAGAGAGCGTAAATTAACGCTACTCTAATATTGTTCGAGAATCGGCAAAACACTATACATACTACTAGTTAGAGCTAGTTTATCGTAGGAGAAAATACATATAAGTGATATGATTCGTGACGCTTTGCCACCCTGGATGCGGTTTATTTCGAGTTTACTGACAACCAAATTCTAGTAGAGCAACATTGCTGTCACCTAAATATCAGTTCGGCTTTTTCAACGTTGGTTGTCATACGTTTGGGTCTAGCGTAATCTAAAACAACATGTCCTGATTGACTAACTGAACCATTTCATCAATGTCAAGCTGTAACCGCTAAAAAACGGCTAGAAATATCGAATTTCTTTTGTAAACCGAAAACATAACATACCGTTGTATTCGTCCGCATTCCTATCTTGTCTTCTTCGCTATTTAACCACAGAGCCGGCTGCAGTGAATAACAGATCCTTCCGGTGGTTTATGCAAGCCCTCTCTCTATCTGCAAAGACACTGGCATCTACATATGTAGCTAAATTAATGATGCTGTGCAGAGAGCAGCCCGTTTTTGGTGCACTGGCTCAACTTCTCCGGACCATACGCGTCGTCATTTTTTCATTATTATGTTGATACATTAATTTCGTGTCGATATGTTGATACATGAAAATAAAAAAAGCTTTGTAACCTAGACTACATAATACCTATTTACTTGTACATATTGTTCAGAAAAAAAAACACTAAAATAACTTATAAAATAACACTGACATTTTGTCGTAAAAAGAAATGTTCGGTGATGCCAATAACTTTTTGATTTTTTTTTCAACACGTGACATCAAAGTGTTATTTTTCCGCATTCCGGTAAAAAACGCGGCTTTATTTTACATCCGAATTTATATCGATGACTACAAAGCTTGATACCTGAGCCACAAAACGCCATGGGTCATGTTGGTGGCAAAGGCTTGAAAACACCAAACGAATTATATTTTAACGTGTCGATTATAAGGAGCTTGAGAACACTTTTGTCAATGTTAATTATCAGAAGTATCGATCCAATAACGTTAATAGTAATATATGTATATTACGACATAAAGTAATTATCGACTTAGAGCAATTACTAAAAAATATGTAAGTAGCATAAACCAAACCTCTTGGCTTACGCAATATTTATTTTCTTTCTTTATCTTAAACACCGCTCTACCATTGTCATTATTTCCTTGATGAAAATCTCTACTGTTCGCTACCATTTCACTCTAGTACGTAATTGTTTCAGTTTTGCTGCAACGTTCTAGTGCATTTATTTGGAGCACGTCATCAAGTACCATGAAATGTGTAATTTACTTGGGCTGTAGGTTAAATTGTGGCGGTATGGCATTTGATAGCGCTTGGTAAAATAATCTTATTACAACATCAAAGTGCTGCGTGTTATGTTCTTTCCCTCGCGTGCAAACTCCGAAAACCTTCGCAGTTCTAATCGATACTGAAATAGATACGCCAACTACTTTATCTTGAAAAAAAATATAATACAACAGGAATATGACTCTGAATGTATCTATATGTTTTTAAAACTAACAACATTATTTTATTAACCAGTGACTCGCAGTTATTAAGGTTCGAAGTCCGACAAGGACCGACAAACCTTTTATAGTTTCGCCGTGTCCGTCCGTTCGTCCGTATTTCATAGGCGTATTATTTAAATACTTTGAAATTTGTTGCGCTGAAAGCCACGCTTATATGATTTGTTACACCCGCTACAAGAAGCGTAATAATAATTTAAAAAAAACATTTTGTAGGCTCTTTTTACCCTACATTTCAATCCCGATTTGATTTTCCCGTATCAAATTTTCTTAGGCTTATCATCTTACGATATTGCATTAGAGGATCACTTGTCACTGTAGCCTAATTACTTGGTCCCATAGGGGCTTTACATGTTCAATAGTACATATTTAATTATATTTTGAGATGGCTCAATTTACTAGGCTCGTATTCTGAATCGAAGATATATTGTCATTAACCGCCGAACAGAAAGGGTTTGCATTAGCATATCAAAGGTTTCATACTTTAATTTAGATTTTATACGTGTTTTAAAATTAACCCTACTAACTTAAAAACACGTATAAAATCTAAATTAAAGTATGAAACCTTTCACTTTTTTTGTTCACGAAATCAAAAAACATAGAGGAAACGAATAGTGTGTAGAAATTACTATAATACGGCGTACTTTTTGAGTATTAGTCCGAAACATTTTTGTATGGAATTCGGATTTGAGGATGCCCCTTAACCCAGTAATTTCTAATTGATTGATTCAGGCGTTACTTTGCGGAAATCCATAAATATCAACAAATTATATAAATATATTTAGTAATAAATCCGCTTGACCTCCAAACAAAGGTTTTAATTAACTTAACTTTAGTTTAGAACTTTAGTACATATTACTATATTATAAACCAAAGAGTCAACGAACAGAAAACCAAAGTTCAAAGATACTTTATTCACTCTCGTTTCGAACTTCGGCGAGTCCACACCTCCTGATGATGCCTCGTGTAGAGGCGAAACACGTGTCGTATCTTTGAACTTTGGTTTTCTGTTCGTTGACTCTTTGGTTTATAATATAGTAATATGTACTAAAGTTCTAAACTAAAGTTAAGTTAATTAAAACCTTTGTTTGGAGGTCAAGCGGATTTATTACTAAATATATTTATATAATTTGTTGACAGTAATTTCTGTTCCGAACCTTATAATATAGTAAATCTGAACACCAAATATATAAGTTTGTTATGATTTCGGCGTAGTTTCGACCACAAAAAAACTACTTATAAAACCACCATTTTGGACAAAAATGATTTCCTTTTTTTATACATAACCTAGTTAAGTTACCCACAAACTATTATTGTAGCTGCTGGTCTTTTCAATAAAATAAAAAAATAAATAAAATAAAAATAGCAACTACAGAAAATTACCGCTGCTAGGGTGCGGCCCAGCAGCCGTGTGTAATAACCGTGTGTCAAATTAAACAAAAATACACTCAGGCGGAACTCACACTGCACCGTGTTACGCGATGAGGCGCAGACCCCGTTTTTTTAACGCTGAACCCAAGTACCTCAGTTTGTATAGAAAACACGCGGGGTACAACAACCTGACAACGCCACACCGCGCGGGAGAGCTGCGCGTGTTTCCCCGTCGTGGTCCCGCGCACAGTCGCTCAGCACGGAGCAGTGTGAACACCGTCTTACCGCTACTTCGAAGTTGGGTAAAAAATTTGGAAGTTAGCGAATCGCAATGTTGTATGATAGCTAATAAGATTTGGTATATAACCTCATAATAAGACTTTGAAGTAGGAGCTCGAAGATCAAGAAAGTAAAGCTGATGTCAACTACAGCTGGTTGAAGGGGACCAAATGATACTAAAGACAATTTGACCCGAAGTCAACCAGCTTAAGTGAACAACGCTAACACTTTCGGGCATCTTTTCTTGTTTTCCTTCTTCCCGTGCTTATTCTTGTCGTGCAGCCGCCCTAATTATTTTCTTCAAAACACATTTAATATTTTCAAACCAAAAAAAATAGGCAAGTATTCAACTAAAATCAATCTAGAGATCGAAAACATCATCGCTATAAAACTTCATACCGCTGGCATTCTCTGTTGGTATATTTTTAGAAAAAGATGTAAAATTTAGCACGTTGAGTGGAACAGATGAGTCCAGAAATAAACGTCGGTGCGAGGAGTGAGGGCGTGCGGCGTGCGGCGGCGGCGGCGGCGGCGCCTCCACATATAGGGCTGGTAGCGCGCTCTGCAATCAGACGCAGTGTAAGCTTACCCGCCGAGAGCCGCCGGAGTCGCAGCGCGGCGCACCACAGCCGACGGCCGCTGCTGAACCGCCGCTACCGTGCCGACATTGACGCTCAGATGTAACCGTACACGCCGCCTCGCTATTTTGGTCTCGTCCGGTGCACTAAATCGGGCAGGGTTAACGCGGCGGCCTCCCCGAACTCCGCCGGTCGTTACACACTTCCGTCTTCAATCTCTGTATCGCCACTCGAAATATTTCCGTAAATTGATAATATTGAAAAAGTGAAACACCACAGGTTAATTTGATTTTAATATTTAAATTCCAATTATTTGTATGTAAACTCAAAACGGAAGTAAAGACCTCGTGACCTCGACGTCATCGACCTGACTCAACCGGAAGAGGGGTTCATTGACATATTTTGAATCCGACCTTGCATCTACGATCGGTCATCTTTAGTTTTAAAAAGGGTCCTAAAATCGGCATAATTTTATTTTAAAATTCGCTGCCCGAAAAAAATATATTCGAAGATACTTTTAATTTGCAAAAGAGGTAGACGACCCTAGCCTTCCAGGTGAGAATCCCGGTGGCACCTCAGGTCGCCGCTCTACGTCCGCGAATGCATTCCGACCGACGACGACGCGACATCGCGAACCTACTAACCCCGCGTCGCGAGGGGCCCTGCGCCCCGCGACCCTCCGGATCCCTCGACCCTCCCTCCCCTTTCCGGTCCATCCGAAAAGCCTCGAAAATACGCGACGTCTAATGCCCGCATATATATCGTAACGTAAATAGAAAAAAACGGGATACTTCGTAGGTTAAAAAAATGGCTAACGATGGAATTGATCGAGATAAGTACGAGAGGCAATAGTAAGTATAGATAACGTGAAGAGAGACGCGTGTCGAAGCGCGCGGGGAGGGCGGGCGGTGGCACGCGGCGGCTAGGGCGGGCGGGTCTCGCGTCTCGACTGAGAGGCGCGCAGCATCGCGCCGTCGCGCCGGCCGCCCCGCGCGCTCCTCCGCCGTCAGCGAGCGCCTCGCCCGCAGGCGCCGCCGCCGCCGCCGCTGCCGAGACAACCGCTCTGTGTGCTGTCTCTGCAGGATCGCAAACTCCTGACGTTGCTTTCTTTTCCTAACGAACACTACTATACCCCACTTAGCAATAAAGATCTCGGTAATCTTTCTTAAAAACATAGTTAAAGCGAAACAAGGCTGTACACCTCGTATTTCTTCTATCTGGAGCATAATTTGGTTAGGCCTTAACAGTTTTAAAGGCCAGATTTACCTCTAATACTATATACAAAAAAAAACAAGTTAAATACGAGTCCTTGCTTTTTATTCATTTTCCAAAAAAAAGAAAAATCTTCTCCTTTTTTGAAGTCCTTTATATTGAAACAAGATATAAATATTAACCAGAAATCAAATCTTTCAATATACTCGTAGTCGAAAATTTCAATCTTCAATCTGCCTTAGCAAATACGAGTATAGCAAAAAAAAAGAAAATTATATAAATATAGTATATATATAATTATAATGTCTTGACTTAATTCAGGAATATACACGCTTTTAATGTCTTGATCGTTTATAAATTAAGGCCAATCCTCAAATTCGAATTCCATACAAAACGATTCGGACAAATACTCAAAAAGAACGCCGTATTATAGTAATTTCTTCACACTATTCGTTTCGTCTATGTTTTTTCATTTCGTTAACAAAAAAAGTGAAGGGTTTCATACTCTAATTTAGATTTTATACGTGTTTTTAAGTTTAGGGTTAATTTTAAAACACGTATAAAATCTAAATTAATGTATGAAACCTTTCACTTGTCAGGCTTAGACCATGCATTAATCATTGAAGAGAAAATTTAAAATCATCTGGCTTGGTATTGAATGACATTAGTAGTGTGCTTAATTTTTATATTTTATCTGAAATAGTATGCTATTGATGAATATTGCGTTTTCACAGTTTGTGCTCTAATTTAGGTACATGGAAGGTAAAGTGGAGTGAGGGTAGAGCGAATGACATACTCGTAGACCTATCAAAAATAATGATTTCGTTACAGCAAGGGTCTTATCCGATAGCATCGACATATTGGATCCTCTGTTAGTTTGACGATTATTCCAACACGAACGTTATTAGAGAGGAGTGGTGAGCCTCCTTCTGTTTGTTTTAATTACGGCGAACTAACCGCGTTGCAGCGGGTATCGCCCGCCACCCGCCTATATGCGTACCCCACCTTTCTTTATTTATTTAATGGGTAGCTGCGCATCATTCACAACTAAAAAGCAATAAGCTTTTGTAGTTTAGTACCCAAAACAAAACGGTTATATTCATAAATAACACATCACATGAGAATGAGTACTAGCCAAGTATAAACAAATAAGTTTAAACAAGCTAAAAACTCGACTAGAAACGTCAGTTCTAGGCTTATCGCAGAAATAGCTAGATAGAGCTCTCATTTAATTTTATAATATTTTGGTCTGCCTATATGTATATCAACGATCTTCCACGCCTGTATTCCTTATTTTTAGAAAACTTATTTACCGTTTGACTCCATTTCAAATTCAAATTTAAAAAATGAAAATTGAAACAAACCAAGCTGTTCGTTTTGAAATTACAGAGCCACGTAAAGCTAAGGGCTGCGAACCAATTATACCCAATTCCGATGGATCCAGCCAGTCTGAATGTGATGTTTTTAAATTAGTGATATGGCACTGGTGCTGCACATCACAATTCGGTCTTTTACCGGTCTTTTCGGTAGAAGACCGCCGATCGTGATGTGTGCTTTTCATAATGCATTATGTTTTTTATATTTTTATAATATATTTCTTCTTTCTAGCTCAATATTTGATTTGATAGGTTATCAACAGTGTTTTATTTGATAGTTTCGAGATAAAACATTGCGTTTAAAACAACCATTTAATCTTAAATTTATTCGTTCTAATTGTTTGTTTTACTGACTATTAGAACATGTTCTAAAGACAGGCTCATTTTATATGTGATGATTCTGACTAGCGGTTGTCCACAGCATCGCCTGTGTGCTCAGGTTAAAAAATAGCTTATGTACTTTTTCCAGCTGATAAACTATACTCATACCGAGGTTCAGATAAAGAACCCTAAAAGGTTTATTTATTTTGCGATATCCCGCCCTGCGCCGCGTCGCCGCCGCCGCCGCCCGCCGCTCCGCCCGGCATATATAATACGATTATG
Source organism: Lobophora halterata (assembly GCA_932526365.1). Taxonomy (NCBI): domain Eukaryota; kingdom Metazoa; phylum Arthropoda; class Insecta; order Lepidoptera; family Geometridae; genus Lobophora; species Lobophora halterata. The sequence continues at coordinate 7,748,596 of OW052001.1, read as the reverse complement.
ATGATTTGTCAAAATGTGAGGTTATAATAAAGTCTTTCGTAAATAATACCCACTGGATAATGTGTACCGCATCTCTCGTTGCCCACGTAAATCAAAAGAGGTCATCTAGATAGTACAATGGGTCACATCGTAGTCACAGACAGAGAAAATACATTTCCTGCTCCATTGTTCCTAATTTCTCTAAGTTCTTTCAACCCCCGCACCGCGCCCGCCTATACTCCTTTTGTTTCTTCCTTTCCTTCCGGAGATGTTCCGGTTAAATTGTCACGTTTATTATCCGTTTCTAAAACGAACTTCCTTTGGCACTGTTTCTCTTAACAAATTTAAAATGATTCATTAGATTCAGAGCAACTTCGTATTCTATTTATTTTTAGGATTCTATTAGCAAAAGGAACCGTTATGGTAGGATTTAATTATCTATCTGTCCAATTGTAGAGCATCTGTACTGTAAATTGAGGCCCATACATATTATGATAAATTATAATTTGGAAGTAACCACAGTTGATATGATTTTTTTAGAATTAAAAAGAATTTGTAACAATTTAGCGTTATTGGCTCGTCGTCATAGTTGACTCAAATATCCAAAAAAATAATTAAAAACGACTGAAGTAACTTCATTGATTTTAACTTTTCTGTTCAAATTCTTTTTGAACTCTACTTTTCATAATGGGGAACCATAGAGTTTTGTTTTTCTCCCCACTTTGTATTTAATGGAGGTGCCTTACTGTCTATAGTGCCTATATTACTTGAAAATCTAGAAATTTAATTTAAACGTTTTTTTTTATTGCTGTGAGGGGTGATAACGTTCTTATAAATATGAACATACGAGTCTATCAGTTTTTTTTATTATAGAGAGAATACATACTGCCTGCACTAAATAAACATAGGTACATACATCATATGTACTAACATTATAAGACATCACACCACTCAATTTAGCCTAACCAAATGTGATTTTTCATTGGGGGTTTGTAAATGAACGCTGCTGTTTTTTTTTCAGGCCAAATTGTTTAAAAAAATATCTTAATCCACTTAGAACAGCTCAGAGAGATCATCGGTTTAGGTGATGGTGGCCGGATGAGTGAGGGGCGTTTAACGGGCTAATTATCAAACGGCTAATGAAGTTTGTATTCAGCGGGCGGGCCGAGGGCGGCGCGGGCTGGAGGCGCTACGTGCGGCGACTGGCAAAGCCCCCTACCTGATAACACCCCGAGCTCCCAGAAAAATTGCAGAGAAAAAGTTTCATCGCGGGGGAACGTGAATGAAATGAAGAATTGTGCTCCTTTCGAGATTATTCCTAATACTAAAATTCTCGTGAATCCGTTTCAATTCATACTATTAAATTATTTTTTATTATAACAGTTTGCTTTTAATATTTATTAGATCTCGTTTCAAAGTGGTTTACTATAAAGTTTTTTTTTTGCCGGCTATTCGCTTGTGTCTGATGAAGCGAGCTAATCAGGATTGAACAGGAAAGTAGGTAAAAAGTAAACAGAAGGTTCTGCCAAAAAAGTTGAAATGCGATTGCCTGAAGAATCCAGCTTTCGTAGTTAATACGTTCGTCATTTAAATGCATATGGACTTAATACGCTATTCCTACGCTGCGATTGGGCAGCGTAAAAATCGCGTATTAGCCTGCATTGTTTTGTTTGAAAACAAATTAAAATAGCGATACCGATAACAGGTATGAATATTTGGCGTCAGCGTATCTGCGAGTTTGCTCCCAGTAGCGCAGTTGCATTGTCTCCAACTCATTCCCGGCTATAGCGTGCGCCTGGAGACTCCTCCAAGAACCACTTACGTAGTAACGACCGCTACCATGCACCGACAAAATATAAGTCAATTTGCTCCCTGTCCAACTCGTATAAAAGTCACGTTATATTTTCCATTTTAGAAGTTCTTTTTTTAATACAAATTATTCCATGATATTATTGCAAAATGCCAAAGGGCATTTCGTGAAATCTTTTGATAAATTTTATTGGTTAAACAATAATAATACGTTCAGGTTGCATACGTAGAGTTTATTTCTCTATGTTTAGGGTCAGATAAAGTTAGCTGAGTATAAATTACTAAACTAGATTTCCCTGTAGACTAACGTTTAAATCTTTAATTCCTGCTTCAGATAAAATTGATGAAGCTTTGTTTCGTATGTGTAGGTGTTTTTATTGGTATAAGTAAGGAAAAATAATATGATAAATGTATGATGCTTGTGACCTACCTACTACAGATTTATTTGAACTACTTGTCTGTTAATCAAACTGATGTGACGGTTTTGTTTAATATTCAGCCAGTGTAATACTGTGATGGGCTGTTCGTTCATAATGCCGTGTCAGAAGCTGAGCCGGGAAGAGTAACGAGTCACCGCGCGCCGCAGGCACATCCAGGTGTAATTGTCATTTATCACGGGAAAGATAACAATGCTTGAATCAAAATTCACCAAGCGCATCGGTGAAAAATTGCGACCTTATCTTTAGCGTGTCGAACGTCACCTTTTGACTTATAAAATATGTGTAATTATGGACATACAACACATCGTATTTTTACAGAGAACATTTTTCTGGGAAATAATTATCGGCATCAGCCGATATTTATTTCCCAGAAAAATGTTTAACTGAATGAATTAATGATTGACTGAATGTTTAAATGAACAATTATGTTTGAAGAGATAAAGGTCGGTTTTATATAGGCATGGAGCTGGGCGGGCGGTGCTCTTGACGCCGCAGGGGACGCGGCATCTGCGCTACTTATTACTTACCCTATTTCTTTATTTAAGTATGCCGGCTGGTTCTAGTTTAAAAACCGCTCGAAGGCCTATGACTTCGCTTGACAACTAAAACATGTACTCAGCTTATTGTAACAATGTTCCTGGCATTCCACGGACCCGTATTAATGTACAGGTAAGTTAGCCCCTCGTGCCTCATTCTTGTGTCTTATGGCACCGGCACGTCCTAATAGCGTTAGCATAAACTTTAATCATCCCGTTGTAAGGCTTTGTAATAATTTTGAGTTGGTAATGTATACCCTTTTTAGTATAAAAAAATCACGCAAAATAATGGTTCGGAGCAATACTGTTCCGAACCATTATTTGAATGTTGAAACACTCATCGTCACCCGGTATCCGTCATCACAGTCTCCCAGAATTTTGTTTAATCCCACGCAGAAATCAAATAAATATGAAATATATTTTAGAATCGTGGAGTCCATTGTGATAAAATATTTAACACGTAGCGCGAAAACTTCAGTAGGCACAGATAGTTGTACCCGCTTTGACATAAATTTATAAAAAGGCGGAGATGAAAAAACAAAAAATACTTTACGTTACCGTTTCGGGGCATCATTAGAAAGGAAATTTGAATTATTCAAAGTTTAGGTACCTTATAATTTTAGTTGTAATGATTCGGAATCCAACCTCCAACGACATTGGGTTCCGGGTTGAACTGTGTGTATTTCAAAAAGAACACTAAGTTGCATGTATATCTATAAATAATATTAAATACATCATATTCTTTCAGACCATTGGTTCATTACGTTCACATTAGAAATTAAATTAAATTGAATTGAGTTTAAAATTACATGATTAATTAAAACTTAAATATTGTGCTTTAAAAAACCATAAGAAATTCAATAATACCTAATTATTTTTTAATATTACTTATAACTGCAGATACAAACAGTAGGTATATTAAGGCTTCATATTACAAGTTGGTAGTATGTGTTGTACTTGGCAAATTGAACGTCGTAAAGGGGAGCGTTTGCCGCTGCCATCTAGCGACATGTACACATAGCATTTAGTATGTTTATGGCCGAGACAGTTTCAGAAATACCCACTCGGTGTCGCATCGCATCACATCTGATTAGATTCACATGCTAAAATATATTATACATGTTTATATTTATTAAAGCCATTACATTAACATTAACGAGACGGCAATAGTAAGTTTGCGAGTGTGCGGAATAAATCAATGTTAGTTGCAATAATTTAGGGCTTTGATTCGGATAGGTAGAATCTGAATAATATACCAGTAACCAGCACGCATTAGCTGCATACAAGTTATGTTTGAACAATATACATACTTATAAATATTTTACATACATTATGCTGCGGTTGTATTGTAATAGACTGCACTGTTAGGAAGGATTGTCATTATTATGATAAGGATATTTTAATTCTAGATACTCAATCTTAAAAAATAAGAAAGGTCAATTTTTTATTCTTATACTTGTATGCAACGCCTATTTATATTTACTAGATAATAACTTTTAAGACATATTGTTTTTACGCCTGTAGAGAGTTAATGTCGGCTTTATTTTAGCAGAAGAAATCAATCTGTTTTTTATAACGTGGAGATAGTAACTAAACAGATATTCAATGTACTTAATAATAGTACTTATTACTTATCTAATAAAACATTGATAAGTCATCACTTCTTTAACGACTGATGATGGGTAAGCCTTACCTTATGACAAAAGAAACCATTAGTAACGTAATACTCGTATGTACTCGTAAAATTTGAAAGCGGTACCATAAATAATGACTGGGTGGGTATGTCTGCGCTGGGAGATACGTTGACTAAGGCTCACGTCGTCGTCAGGAAACTCGGTGGCCTCTGGACGACTGCCAAAGATTTGTCTGGTGGTTATTTTCGCGCGTCATTCGCGAATAGAAAGACATTCGCCATCTCTACATGGGATAGTGTACAACATTCTGCAAGTTATTGCTTACTTTGCTTGCTTTATTGTCCTATAGGTAGGTCGTTTTGCATTGAAAGTTAGGCTAATGTATTAACTCAAGCGTTTATGAGTATGTATGACTGGACAGATGGTCATGACCCCTATGTCATATCTATGCTTATAAACTTTTCTTAACTTACACTATTCATTCTTTGGATTAAAAAGCTAAGCGATACCGAGTTGGATTCCACGCAAGTAACTCTAATAAAATGCTCTTTGTCTAGTATTCATTATCCCCCTGTCTAGTTTAATATTCTTTTGTTGGCAGTAGCCGTTGCATGGATGCATGAATAAATTGTTTTTGAGAGTCGAACATTCTGAACAAACTGGTAGGTCAAGATCCCTTTCTCATAGAACAGTCTTTTGTGCAATAGTAAAAGGCGTGCACTATCAAAGGGCGCGGTATCGGGTAGATTCTGGATTCATACTGTGTAATTATTATTTAATCTATGGTTCTGTATGGGACGGAGTTAAGTACATGAGAACGGGGCTTGCAGTGATCAGCTGGTTGTCATTAGCAAAATACATCGAATAATGAATAACAATATGTATGTAGATTTTTTTGTATGTTCGTTCATGATAAATATTTAGGTTACTAATAAGTTTAGTTAGGTATATGCCCGAATAATCAGATCTTAAATTTAAAAATAAGTTTTTTGTTTACCAAAGTACTTTAGCATATTGAGTTATAATGTCGAGAATGACTATATTTATTAATTAGGTAAAAAACAATAAGTATGAAAATTTTGGAAGTAAAAAGAATAAATGTGTGTAATAAAAAATAATATATAGGTATACGATTATTTCTGTCTAACCATTGGATTGAGCTTCTTTCATCATTTATGAACGAAAGATCCCTCAGATTTCGTATCCTGGGCATCTTAGCGATCAAAAATTTGTATTCGGATTAGTTGCCTCATTGCTCGTTTGAGGTTGCGGTGGTTGCGGTTAGATGCAGCCGCGCCTCTGTGTGTAAGTTCAGTTCTCCTGATTGCAATGCGTGCGCGCTGTCATTGCCCTAATGCGCTTGCGCTACTCGTCGTTCCAAAAGCCAAACATATCATATGTATTAAGCAGTACGAACACTTGAAATTCAACCATGCAAACTCTAATGAAATCAAGGGTATAAGCAAAGAATAAGTAATACTATTAGTATAAGTACTAACATTACCAACTCAAAATCTACTCAACTCTTGCAACATTTTTTTTGCTCTACAATGTCCAATGCTCTGTATTGTATTAAATTAACTCTATTTCTAAGCTTCCTTTATCGTGCAAGCTAGTAGCTGTGTCTGAATATTTCCAATGCCATCACTACTTACAAATTCGAGCCAGTATACGTTACTGTGCCGGTGCCCCCTTGCTACTTAATACAATGAACGGAACCTATCTAATGCCTCGCCTCTTTCTTTGACATTCAAATAATTTATGGGCTGATATTTATTGAGGATATCTTGTTTACATACACTTTTAACTGAAAGGTTAATAAAAAAATGTTGCATTTTTTGACTTAGAGGTATTACATGTAGAGATAAAGAATTAGTCTACTTGTCTAATTTTTGCAATACCGTTATTCATATCCATTTCGATTAAAACTTACTTAATTGTATTAAAATCCGAAATCCTTTCCAAAAAGAACCTGAATCAAAGAAGTATGAAGACACTACATTCGTTTCTTCATTAATTGAGTATTCACTAACAGAAAATATTATTTCTTTTAGATCTAGTATCAACATTCAACATCATTAATCAAAGCTATCCTCATAAAACAGTACTCAGTCTTCGCAAAAGTAAATGCCTTTAAATATCTGATTAAACTGAGACAGAGTTGGAAACAAGTTTCCATTTCTTTCTTTGCACAGACTTCTGAGAGCCATTTCATTGTAGAAGTTTTCTTATCACTCCTAAGTGCTTAAACACTGAAGCAAAAATGCAAGACAAATAATGCATTTTCTGCACAAAAAAAATCAAAGTGGTTGTTTAGTAAAGTTATTTCAAAAAGAATCACAATAAACCAACCTGTCCTGTATAATCGTCATGCTTTTGTAAATAATATGTATAGTGCCTATGCATGCATCCCTAAATAAGTTAGTGACTGAAGCATACTACATAAACTTAATATGTGTGTACGAGCGACTATATAGTCATCGACAGCAGCCTGTATGTTTTATTTTCGTATTTTCTGCGATTAGAGTTATAATATTTGGGCTATGTAGAGGCCTGGCAGATGCTTCAAATAAAAAAAAATGAAATACAACAAAAGATTTTAACTTATTTGTTATGAGTTTCTACATTCCCAGTGATTTACTATTATTATGAGGCACAATATAGACCGGGCCAATAACCATATTCCTTGCATTGTCTAAAGGCGCGGGTCGGCCGCTCATCCGCGACGCTCGCATAATGAGATGCAGCCCAGATGTGGCGCAGGCGCGGCCCCGAACACTACCGTTTCTGTTTTTTACTGCCCATTTTTTCCTATCCTTATCCACAGTTTTTTGCCTGCAAAAGTCCCCAGCTTGAGAATATTGAGTTTATGGTCGTCCGTGTCATGACGTCATCAAATACGTAGGTGACTTATAGTGACGTTATAACACACTTTTAAGAGCTGCTTCTGCAAAATCATAAGAATATTATTATAAAGAAAAAGTCGTTTTCCAACCAGATATGTATGATACGACAGTAACATATATTAAGTATCTTTGCTACCTATATTTTTCTGTGAAGTTTTCATCGGTTTCCTTGCCAAATCTCTAGGTAGGTAGGCAAGCAACGTTTGATTTATGTGCAATATCTGTTCGATTGCAATGTAATTTGTTTCGACCTAAAATCAAACAAAACGTAATAAGATAAATATAAATATTTCTGAGTAGGTATTATATCAGATTTACAAGAGAATCACAGCACAGGTAGGTAAAATCGATAATTAAAATAAAAAAAAAATTAAACAGAGTTTATCGCTACGAAATGACATGTTATTTTTTATACAACTAAGTACTAATTTAGGAGATCATTGTTTTTACGAGTGGTTTATCTACTAAATAGTTGTTCCTTACCTACGAAACACTTTCTCTACATTGCTACAAGAGAATGTTAATGAAATTCGTACTCGAGTTAAGTATTACGATAGTGAAGAATAAAGTGCAAGTTGGAAGAGAAAGATTATTTAATCACGAATTGTTTTGAGTGAGTTTCACGATGGAAATTAATCAAGCTTGTTTAGCTATACTTCGAATGTTAGCGTTATACTTTGAGTACCAAACTAACGTACAGCAAAAGTATATTCAGCTTAAAGAAACCTTAAATCGCCATCTCGACAAAGCTAATTTAAAACTGTGAGCGGAGTTCCAGGCTCCAGCCGACCCACGACGGTCTCGCACGTTTATTTATGTTGCCTCGCCGCGGTCCGAAATGTTACCTACGCCAGATGTTATTTTACGACAACTTACCAAAGAATAAACAATTCGTATTTTACTTACTAATTCCGAAGCTTTATTGCAGCCAACGAATAGGTACAATCGAAAATGAAAAGATTTCTAACTCATGCCGCGACGCCAAAAATATATTTCAAAACTGTAATGTAACATTATTTAGCACATTATCCTTGATTATTTTCTAGTGGTCTTTCAAAGTGCACTATATTTACAAATAAGTCACTAAATTCACTTGCTAATCATACACGCATAGTAATAATCCAATAAAGAACGGCTTCAATCGCATTGCTATGTTTTTCAAATCTTGAGGTAACTTCCGACCGGCGGTTACACCCGCGCAGCTCCATACTTCTTTACATTCCATACGATAATTAGCACTATGGGAAGTAAGGAAGCACGGAACTTGCGCAAAGCTTTGGAGTTCAGTCTTCAGCGTAGTCTTGATTCTTCATCTTGGCAATCCTTCGTCCATCATTGGCAGTCTTTCAACCAAATCAATTTTAACTACCTTCTGAAGGCCTATGACGCCATCAATCGAGCATCGAACGGCGGGCGGCGGTGATGTCTCGAGGACAACGCGAAAGTCGCCGCCAGCGCGGGGGTGGCGAGCGACGCGGCGTGGTGGCAGCTCACCGAGCACTGGCAGCGCGCTCGATGCGCACGCGCAGACCAGCTCTAAAAATGGAGCCAACCGGCGGAGTTCGCTTACGTCTCGCGAGTACCATCCATTCCAAATTTGTATTTTCCCAAAATAGAACCGTCGGCTTGCGTCCATCGGATCGGTTACCCGAACGTGCACCGACATGCAGCGTGCGACGACCGCTCTGGATGCAATCTGGAGTCTTGGCGGTAGAGGTGGACGAACGGCGGAGCGCGAGAGCGTGCGGACCCGCCTTGGGCTCTTATGTAAGGAAAGAAACACCATGAACCGCGCCGCGTGACGATCACTTCGAAAATAAACGTGCACGCAGAGCGGAGCAGTCGTCAGCGAGCGGGGCCGTGCGGCAGGCGCGGGCGCCACATGTGCGCTCCCGTCGCCTACCCGATGGTCGCGCGCTGGAGGGGAGACTATTATTAGTTTACACCATCCACCACTGTCACCTCCCGCGGGGTATATAGTTGCTATACATAGTTCCGATCACGAGATCTGACAATCCTCAGCGTTCACTGACCTCTGAAACACAAATAGTCATAAATTAAATAAAAACACACATTTTCAATTTTCAAAATAAATAAACTCACGACTGAAATGCATTAATTCGCACTATCGCTCGCTAAATTTCAGCTGAACTATACAGATATCCTACGCACGCCCCACCGCGCCACCGCTTACTGCGTCGGATTGTGGTTGTACCTATACCTTCCCTATCTGTATAAACGCGGCAAAGAATTCATACTACCACGGCTGCATACCGGAGCGGTAAAAGCTTGCCTCCTCGTTCAGTCAATAACAGAATTTTGGCAAACTTTCGTAGACAAACAACTGGGACAACAGCCAACTCATCTTTTGTCAGTTTAAAAGCAACATGGTTTTGTAAGACTTTACAGATGTTATACGTTTTGAAGTTACAAATTAAATGACAAGCCTTGTTAATGTAAACTTATGCCTTTTATTTCAATTAATATTTCGTAATGTGTAGATTAAGGAAATAGCGGTTCCGACCTCTCCCATTTTTGTCTGATATTTTTTCATGTTTATATCCAATGACAATAATCTTAATTCTTATTTTTTCTTACCCTTGTCTCGCTTTATCTGTTGAAGAGTATATCAACTTTAAACTTTCTAAATAGTAGGTGTATACATACTACAATTGTCTAATATCCACAGTGTGAGTCAGCAGCAGAGTAAACCTAATGCTAGAATTACAGAATGAAATTTTAACATCACGTGGGGATGATCCGAAACTACAAGATTCGAATGCATGTTTCCCGGGCGTCTCTTAGTCACAGAGTAATACCTTTACTCGTTCCTACCTGCGATCTTACTCACATTATAGCATGTATGCAGTTAATACGAGTATAAAGTTTTGCATAATCCATTTCTTCATCTCACAATAATATACAGAATAAATCTTCCAATTAGTAACTTAACTTAAAATACATACAAACAACTTCATAGCATAGTCTTTTCTTCAGTTGTATGCAAAGTAAATTTGGTGTTCTACGAATAGTTCATGTTGCAAACTGAAAAATATTATATTCTCGTGCATTTATTTTCCATGGCGTCATTGTTCCTTTGTAGGAAACATCATTATCGTATTTGACGCTAGCTACTGGAAGAATACATGTACTAAGCGGATAGTTTATCCTTTCGGAACTTATCTGTCTCGCAAGATAATGTACTAAGCGAAGAAATGCGACGATGGTGACCGCACTCCGCAGAGCAGCGGACCGGCCAAAGACCGACCGTTGAATATTAATGGGACATTGTTATTGGCCACTGCTGCCCCAATCGCACATTTCCATAATTTACTATTCTGGATCCGTGGGGAATCAGCACACTTTGTTGGAATGTGATCACTTGGACCACTCATATTGGCCCTGTAAATTCAGTTTTGTCGCGACAATACTTTACATTATTCATTATATTATGGAATATGTTAGCGGACAGTAGCTTACTCAGTGCTCTATACTCAGATTGTTTTATTTTAAAAACACGCTGCACTAACTTGGTGTTGTCTGGTGCTTAGTCATTATTATCCTAGGACGCTAATGTGGAATTCCATAATGTGGAATGCATTTTAATTCAACTTTAACGTAGTTTTGTTTCAAACTTTCAGGAAACGCAAGAAATATTTTTAAATAAATTAAATTAATAATAAATCAATATATGTATACTCATAAAAAAAGCTTAGTCTTGACTGACTGATAGACGACGCACCACTGGCTAAACCACTGAACAAAAAGACTTGAAATTCGGAGGGTACCTATATTCGTCAAGTAGAGAAGGCGCGTAGTAAGAAAGGAATTTTGCTAATTTACAATGCAAATGAGGGGTCAGCTAGTTATTCAATAAAAATTGTAGTACATAAAAACCTCGTCGCAACGTTCCTGTGAGCCCTCACAGGAACGTTGACTGTGAGCACTCACTGTTTTATCCTTCAATCGACAAATTCGTACTTTTCCAACTTTATACTTATTCAGACTTTTCAGTTTGTTTATTGTTAATTCATATTACAAAATTTGTAGCTTACAGACCATACCTGGATCCTAGGCGATACAAAGCGAAACTAAGGGACGAGTGTGCCGGCCGTAACGTACATCTTGCCCATCTAGATTAAGACATGACTTACATGTTTAAACTCCTTTGGCAGAATGTTGCCAAATCAATAGAATCTAGCTCAGTTAAGCTAAAACTTAGTTTACAAGACTAGATATAACGGCAGTTAGCGAACTTTACCCACTGAATATCCATTGATTGAGTATTTAATTAAAATCTGTAATTGAGTTCCAGAGTTCATCGTGTGTTTCTGGTCTACTTCAATTTAAGTTACTCATAGTTACTCTTTGATATCTGCTAGAGCTAGTATAATATTTTCTATAATTATCTAGCGGCTACAAATTAGAACCTTTATATTCTTATTTTTTATTATTCAGCCTGATAATACTCCAAAATGGATTCTAAATCGGGTAAAGATGTAGAAGTTTAGTTGTTGACTGAAAATAATATCACCTAAAAAATAAGGCAATCGTTTTATTTAGCTTTTTGGCTTTCTAGCTTGCCTTTTATTATTTTCATTAATCGCCAATGAGGATGTCCAATGATATTATAAAAAAAAAATTCAGACCATAGATTGCGATGAAGTCGCTGAGATAATGTTTGACAAATTTTATTCAAATGTCGCGAATTGTGAATAGTTTTTGTAAAACCCGAATTGTTAACAAACCCGTTTTATAATTCACATTGGTATAACCAGCTTAGCCATCAAATCTCTAAGAGATTTTATCAATTAATTCCTTGTTTTGAACTTTTAATAAAATAAGTAAGTTTCGGTTTAAAAGGCACTTTAACTAGTAAACAAAGTCTCAAAGTGGAGTGTTGCACTGGCCTTTGTTATTAAGATTTCTGCGTAATACTGTTTTAGTCATTGGCAAGCGTAAAGAGTGCATTGCTCACCTAGACACTTCACTTAAATTTTGTGAGGTTATACAGGACGTGCCACGGATATGCCACATGGAGGGAAAGTATTAAAATTGTAGATGGAATATCGCTTGAATATTGTAGATGGAACATTTCACTGAAAGAAGATATTATTTCAATTTAAAAAACAATTTAAATTGCATTCTTAGATATTGAATGGTTCAACCATGTAATTATTTAAATATCTATGAATGCAGTTTAAATTATTTTTTAAATTCAAATAATGTATTCCTTCAGTAAAATGTTCCATCTACAATATTAAAGGTACTTTCCCTCCATGTGGCATATCCGTGGGACGCCCTGTATACATACAGATGTTTGTTAATTAAGCACAGTTTCATAGAATTATACATTTATGGAACAAAATATCACGAGCGAAGCCGTGTGCAGAAGCAATTAAGTTCTTTATTATCTGCTGCCTGCGAATTCATCTGCGTTTCACGTGGTAATCATATCGAGAAAGCAGCCTTTTTCCTTTTCCAGCTGAACTAAAACGGTTTAGTAGTTTTTAAACATCTAACCGTCCATCCTCAAAAACTTTCGCTCTTTTAATTGTAGTAGGAATAAGCACCACACCACAAAAACATATCGTTAGTGTGAGTAACCGTGAATTACGAGCTGAAAACCAAACTTTTCTTGGCACACAGAGAGACCTAAACTTTGTGGTCCTTTATTCTGAATGTCCAACTTCCTTCCAAGTTAATTATGCAGTCCCATAAATCAATACTATTCACGCTACATTAATAACAACAAAAGAAGCACAAAATGATGGCTAAGTAATGTTGCGTGACGCCGAATAAGTGCTGCTTGCTCGCCGAAATCAGCCTTATCTAAGATTTGATACTGAATTGAACTTACCGACATTTCTTACCACGTTTATATATTAAAATTTGGCCTTCTATAATAAGTACATACCTAAGTTTATCAATATGTATCGTTACTCATTCCTTTCCATTCGATCTGTGCTGATATGTGTATGTCGACAGCATGGTATGACGTCATGGAACTCACAATTAACTTGATTGATTTGCTCAGCCCCGTCACCTCTTATATCACTCAATAATTTAAAGTTTACTAGAAGCTGAATAAATATGCATTCTGGTCAAAACTATTTTCGCGAATGCAAGCAATGACAGTGCGCATTGTGTAAGGAAACGCGAACGCGCGGCGTGCCGAAACCAACTGTTGGTGTACGTTGGACGAGCTGCGCCCGCGCCGCCGCCGCCGCCGCGCCCGCCTCATGCGACGTTTGACCTTATTTAATTAGTTCGTTCGTTCGTTTTTACTCTTTCAATGTAACATCACATATTAAAATGTGTAACCACTTAATTCGCTGTTACTATACACTCCGTCACTACACTAACGAACTCACTTTATAAAGCGAGTCAGCGTCCAGTAATTTACTAGCGTATGATTCCGTAGTAAAAATCGAAAATAGGTAGAGCACCTCATCAAAACTGGATCAATAACGCTAGCTCTAACGTGATTGATCTGGTGCAGTCTTTATTAGAATTTTACGGCAACATAAATGTTGTAGAGGTACTAGCAGCTACGATGAAGCAAACGCTATCTCTTGAGCTATTTCTGTTTTGAGTTCACCCACCTCGACACTGTCGATGGTTTCTGCAACGAATGTTATGTCGACTTGAGCACGTTGTATGTTTCGCTAAAAATACTTATGAGATGGGCGGGAAATGTCGAATTCCAATACTTCCTACCCAACTAACTGAATGATTATTTATACACTGAATGATTAATTCTCGTGATTCTCTTTTGAATCATCGAAACTCATCTGGCATTTTAAAATACACATTTACCTTCATCGCACTCTGCGGGAGTAATTTCACAAAAAAAAACCTAAGTTATGTTGAACTAGTGACACCATTTGTGGGAGTCTTAGGGACAAAGGGGCAACTCTTCGCGGGGGTCAGAATAAATACAAATTATTAATTTGAAGAAATATATTTGCGTCTCAAACGTCGAGATAGAGTAGAGATAGAGGTTTCGTAAAGATGGAGTCTTACATAAAACCATAATAGTTTGGTCCTTAGACTGTTCACAAAGTTTGCACTTTGTGCCCGGATGCATATAAATTTTTACCCAACTGCGAAACAGGGAAGGAGGTTTATTCAATGGATGAAATGCTTAACTATATTATTAAAACTTAAAGATTATAATTAAAAGAGAGATTGTTTTTGGTAATCAACAGCATACATATCATGAATATTATCTTAAATATAGAATAAGTAACAATGCAAATTATATATTACCCAGTATCTATAAGGAGTAATATCAATGCGAGTTTGGTACATATTGAACTGACAGGTTACCTATCTACATGAAATTCTAACTAACCTGCGGGTTATAACTTCAGTAAGTAGAATCAGAAGATATTACTTAGGAGGTATTAATTGTGGATCTTTGGTTTGTTGCAGTGCAATGAAGATAATGCTGGGCAAGCTCCCAAGGCCGTGGATAGTAGACGACGCTAAGGACGACGGTTATACGGCTTTGCACCTGGCCGCGCTGAACAACCACGCCGAAGTGGCGGAGCTCCTAGTGCGAGGCGGCGCCCGCCCTGACCTGCAGAACGCCAACCTGCAAACCGCGCTCCATCTGGCGGTAGAGCGACAGCACACCCAGATCGTACGCTTGCTCGTTGCACACGAGGCTGATCTAAATATCTGTGATAAGGTAAAATATACTTTTTTTGTTTTGAAAAATCTCTATCAATCCTAAGTACGGCTCTTCTTTGAATTCGACTAAAGCTGTTTTAGGTTAGCGGAAAGAAAATGCTAATTGACATTAATAAAGAATTTTCTGTTTATCTAAAGCTAGGTCGGATAATTTTGTTCATAGAGCCAAATGATAACTACCTATGTGTCCACGTGTCAAGAGATAAAAACGCACGCAGTCCACTAGCTTACAAAAAGCAAACCTATTAGGGTAATAGAAGAAATTATAAGTCTATAGTGATGCCTATGAAGCTTGGTGGTTCGATCCGTGGGGCGAGCATTTTTACGGTGAACACAACTGTTTGTTCTCGGGTCTTGGAGGATGATGTGTTATGCGTGCCACCTGCAACACTAGGAATACCAACGCAGGGGTGTGAGTGTGAGAACAAACGGTCACAGTTTCTTTTAGCTTTCGTGTTCTAGTAAACACTCATATTTCCTCTGCGGTGTAGGACGGTGATACGCCCCTTCACGAGGCGCTACGCCACCACACGCTGCAGCAACTGCGGCGGCTGCAGGACGCGTCTCTACTGACCGGCCTGGCGCACGCCCACGACAAGAAGTCCTCCGCGTCCATCGCCTGCTTCCTTGCCGTGCACGGGGCTGATCTAAGCATCAAAAATAAAAAAGGTACAGTTTTGGACCATGAAATGTAGAGCTATTATCAATATAAAAGGTTTATTCCTGACTGACATCGCACAGGGCACTGGACGTAGAGACTGGTAAGTGAGTGCCGCCGCTATAGTGATTACATAAATTAATACTTTAAGCAGGTTGAACTAAAGACACACCAGTTTACTCGTCAGAAATATTACCTAAATCATCTTGAAAAATAATCAAGTGTGACCCTTTATTCCCATCGAGTAACACCATTTTATTATTTTATTCCCATCGAGTAACACCATGACATGGGTGATGATACTCGTTGGGAAAAAAAATCCCAACAAGTAACACCCTGACGAGGGGTGTTACTCGATGGGAACCCATCCTGTTTATGAGGGTGTGTTCGACGAGAAGTGTAGGCGCGTAATCAGAAAGGAATTTTGTTATTTCACAACGTAAACGAAGTTGCGGGCGTTAGCTAGTTAATTATATTACCTTCTGTTTGTTAGCAAGGTAACGAGACGGCAATGAGCTCTTCGTGATCACGTCCACCCATGACTAAAACAGTCTTCTTATCGTGTGAATAGTTCTTTCGAACCAGTGTGATGAAATGATTTCATGTACGCCTCGAAGAGGCTCCTTTCGTGCACTTGACACATGTTTTCGAACTTTTTTTGGTTCTACGACATGCCAGTTTCTTCACGATGTTTTACTTCACCGTTAAGCACATGTTTTAATGCACATATAGTTTTTTTGAACAGCAAACCCATTGGTGTACGACCGGGTTCGAACCCACGACCTTCGGATCGAGAGTCGAGGCACCTCCCACTCGGTCAACACGGCTTTGCAAAACAGTGCTACACAGGGCTTTGAATTACATACAGTCATACGGACAGGTTTTATTAATGGCTCTTATTTATTTATTATCTTAAACAGACTTGAGTCTGAAGGTCTGAAACTGATTTCAAGCACATTTCCAACTGCATGTATACTTATATTTTTCAGGTCAAACTCCCCTCGACCTTTGCCCCGACCCGAATCTCTGCAAGACGCTGACAACGTGCCGCAAGGACGGAGCGGTCATGAACACTGACACGCCTGAAGTCGAGATCACTCCCCTGCCCGGAACCAGTGCCCCCGTCCCTAGCACCAGTGGGACGAGTGGAGTCACTAGCACTGGGCCCAGTGTAAACATTGCCCCGCAACCTGAGGTTGTTACTGAGACAGCCCCGGCCAGCGATCCGACGGCCGATGAGTGCCTCGTGTGTTCGGACGCGAAACGGGACACGCTGTTCCGCCCGTGCGGACATATTTGTTGCTGCAACGTCTGCGCTGCAAGGGTAAGTGGACATAAATTGTCAGTATGCTTATAGGTTTAAGGTACGATCGAGGCTTGAGCATCTGGTATTTAGTTTCTCAATGGTGGTGCTAGTGAAGCAGCGAGTGGCTTCGTTTAATCAAACTTCAAGATTCAAGCAATCACACAGAAGAAACAAAGGGCTTTCGTCCCTTGTCCAAATACCGACCTCAATGGCGCGTTTTGGAGAGACCTACGTTCGAGCGTAGCTCCTTATTACGAGCCTTGTTCTTCCAATACTTCTTCATAATTGATTTGAATATAATTAAGCCACCTTCACAGCGTCGGTCGGTGATATTTTTCAACAGACTTCAAAAAGGAGGAGGTTCTCAATTTGGTTGTTTATTATTTAATTTTTGTTTCCACAGAACTTTGTTGTTTAAAAACTGATTACATTTTTTTTTATTTGAAAGTATATTCTTCACGCCGTATCTGCCGTATCAATTATACGGGGCCCCCAGGCCACGGGGGCCCCCGACGCCGAAGTGCGTAAGCAGAAATGAATAAAAATTTCCAATTTTTTTATTTTATTTCAGTCACTATTTCTGTCACTATTATCCATAGAGGCAGAAACTTTAGAAAAACTAAAGTCATCAGCAGCTAGAAAAGATTTAATAAATCAGTTTCCCGAAGAAAGGGAGGAGAGGAGAGTGTATATTTAATTTTAATTGTTAAAAAATTTGGAAATAGTGACAGATAGATAGATAATTATGATGAATAAATATTTCTTCTAATATTTTTTTTTCTTTTGTGAGAAATCTTTACCTACCCTTCATAAGGGCCCCCAAACAATTTTTTATACGGGGCCCCGCCAAGGCACGCTTCGCCACTGTATAGGAACACCGTTATTCATCTATGTATTCCAGGTGAAGAAGTGCCTGCTGTGCCGCGCGGGCGTGACGTCCCGGCAGCGCGTGGGCGAGTGTGTGGTGTGTTCGGAGGCGCCCGCCACCGTGGTGTTCCGCCCGTGCGGCGACGTGTGCGCGTGCGCGGCCTGCGCCCCGCTCATGCGCAAGTGCGTCGAGTGCCGCACGCCGCTGCAACACCACCACCAGCAGCAGCAGCAACAGCAGCAACAGCAGCAGCAGCAGCAGAGCGCACCGCTCTCCGCCGCCGCTACCGTCGCCGCTACACTCAACATTGACCGTTAGTATTGTTGTGTGACTCAAAGTCCGGTGCGGCGCTGTGCTACTCATGAGCACAGATTATTATTATTATGCCTACTTGCACCAAATTGTCAGGTAGAGGACGTGGTGGCCGAGTGGATGAGGCCTTTGCCTTGCGATCTGATGGTCGTGGGTTCGAATCCCGGTGGCAGTCAAGCGTAAATGGGTTTTTTCGGTCGAAAAAATCGATGTATGCATCCCACGTGCTCGCAACGGTGAAGGAAAACATCGTGAGGAAACCGGCATGTCAAACGACAGAGAAAAAAATGTTCTGTCGCATGTGACATCCACCTAAACGCATTGGGTCCGCGTGGTGAATTTAAGACCCATTCGTTCTCCTGCCGAGAGCAGGCCTGAGTCCCAGCAGAGGAAACATTATAGGCTGATTATGCTGCTATGCAATAAACGATTTCATTTCATTGTATTGTAACAGTGGAGAAAGAGAGCAGCAGTAACCTGGCTCAAGTGCAAGTTAACAAGGGACAGCCCGGGCCGACGCCGAGCGCGCCGCACTACATGAACAACGGCTCGCGGTTTGCAGCCGCCGGCGCCACCGCCGCCAGCGCCGCGCCCAAGCCGCTGCAGCCGCCCGCAGCCGACGTGCAGAAACTGCAGCAACAGTTGCAGGACATTAAGGAACAGGTACACTTCATCATACTTTAGACCGAGGTGGATACGACTGCAGCAACAGTTGCAGGACATTAAGGAACAGGTACACTTCATCATACTTTAGACCGAGGTGGATACGACTGCAGCAACAGTTGCAGGACATTAAGGAACAGGTACACTTCATCATACTTTAGACCGAGGTGGATACGACTGCAGCAACAGTTGCAGGACATTAAGGAACAGGTACACGTCATCATCCTTGTGTTGGTGTTCAATAAATAAAATAAAAAAATAAAAAATCCTTTAAACCGAGGAGGAAACGGCCGCAGCAAAAGTTGCAGGACATAAAGGAACAGATACACTTTATCATCCTTTAGACCGAGGTTGAAACAGCTGCAGCAACAGTTGCAGGATATGAAGGAACAGGTACACTTCATTGTCCTTTAGACCGAGAAGAACACGACCGCCCATGTAATCCTGGAGTGCGAATATGCAGGTGGCGAGACTAGCTAGGCGCTCTCTTGATGGTAAGAGATAACGCCTGCCCATAACCATAATAGTGCTACACAGGGCTTTACACTACACTTAACTTTATTCAACACTACTTTAGCGCTCGTCCACCTTAAGACATTTCGATGGTCAGTCTCGAAAGCCCAGTAATGTAACTAGCTACAGTACGCTTCCAACTGTAACACAGTAATGCTAACACATTACCTACTGCTTTGCGACAGAATATCTGGTACTGTGTTGATATCCACCTAGACGGCATTCTGCAGGGGACGCCTTCGACTCATCGTATCGTCGCCTAACTCGTACCATAACTACCTAATATTTATTTAATGCCCTTCCAGACAATGTGTCCGATCTGCCTGGACCGGCTCAAGAACATGATCTTCCTGTGCGGCCACGGCATGTGTCAGATGTGCGGCGACCGCATCACCGTCTGCCCCATTTGCCGCAAGCAAGTTGAGAAGCGAATCCTCCTCTACTGAACACAACACTCCGATACAATCAACTCGAGGTACTGTCTGTGACATTTATCTTGATCCTGTGATGTGCCTGAACCTTATTTGTGTTGTTATATGGCGTAGATTACCCTGGCTCGGGCATCAAGATATAAATAACGGACTTTACAATTTGTGGGACGCAACGGGCTTCAGAAAAACTACCAATCGATCAGATCATTTCGGATTCGGATTGGTAGCATTGTCTCAGTTGCTTGTAGCATTAAAATTCTGCTATTTTTCAAACGATGTTGATTGTCTCTTTTAGGGCCCGATGTGTGATTTATTCTGCCCAATTAAATTATCTTACATTTTACGACGAACTGAATTTAAACTGAACTGTGTCGTAGAAATGGACAAAAGGTAGAATTAATGCATGGCTATTAGGAGGCTCAAGCCAAGGAGATGCATAATGCGTAGTCTAAAAAAACATGTTCGATGATAATTATTAGTTTGGTATGTATTTCACAAAAAGCTGCACGTTGTGCAGTTGTGCTATAAAACTGCACGACTGTTTATAAACAAGGTTACTAGCTACCTGAATATTTCAAGTTTAAGTTGGTTCCGCTGTGCATTATTTGGCGCAGCCGGTTCGGATTTACCTTATAAATTGTTGCACGTAATGTGCCTCTTTTAATATGGCTGATACTTACCTTGTTGAACACATTTTATGGTCTTATTAGTAAATGTTTAATAAATATACAAAGCTCATTTTTGTTGGTGTATTAGAGCAATGTTGTGCATTTACATAAGTAATCTAAGAAAAGTTGATATTTGATCAGTTATGTTATAATGCGATTTAATTATTTAAAAAAACGGAAGTTGGTTTTAATCGTTATAATTTTGTGCCAGTGCAGTGTACAGATTGATTGAATTTGGCCCTTAAAATCTTATCATATTGACTTAAATTAATTCTACTTAAATTATTACGCGAAGTATTTTAGTTCCACAGAATCCTTTTTCTAGTTGATGAGTTTCATCAGTTATAATATGAGCAGTAAGATTGTAACGCATTTAATCAATATTTTATTCATTGTTATGATTACAATTAGATAGGTTATTTAAGTTTAATTAAAAGCAATATTTTAGATAATATGAAATGTTATGAAATGTATTTCTTTAGCGCACTACAATTTGTTGACCACTATGTATCTCACATTTATTTATTATTTATCTTCTTTTTACATTTTTATCAGCTGTTGTTTTGTGCCTTTACTTCTCCTTCAATAAAACCTGTATTTAATGTATTACCTGATATTTCAACTTAGTTTTAATAATAAAACTGTAGAATACCAGCATTTTGTAAAAATTATGTATTTAATAAAATATCAAATTAAATAAAAACAATGTATTTCTCAATTTATGAGCCATACTAATAATAATTCTAACAAATGAGATAGTAGCGTACGTAAACGTTGTTACTTCTCTCATTTTAAAAGAATAGTAGGAAGGTTTGCATGAGAAAATTATCTTTTTCATTCCTTTGAAATGAACTAAATAAATTCCATCAGACCAAAGAAAAATATATCTCGCAATAATTATGAGTAACTGGGAGTGAGTGTCTCCTCGATGGCGCCTTTAGTCTGTGGGCTCTCAAGCCTCTCCACGGTGACGTCATCAGTCTCGATGGAGGCCGTGCGTTCTCTGATCAAGTCCATTGTGAGGTCGTTCATTCTGAACGCCAGGTGCGAGTCCTGGGCGAGCTCACTCGGCTCCATTTGCTTGCAGTCTTTGAAGTACATGTTAGTTAGCCCTCGGAGGTCGGGCGAAGTGGCGCAGTATAGCGGTGTAGCGGCTGCTTGGCTCTGAAATATTAAAATAATCAAGGTTTTACAAAAACATACAACAACCGACTTCAATCGGACTGTTCTAGTGACCGATACCATCCGATACGCAATTTTGTTCACTTCAATGTTTTTTTATTCAGTTATTTTGATTTAATACCTCAATTGCTGAACCGATTTAATTTGATAAAATTTATATGGGACTAATCTGAAAGTATATACTCTCTAACAGATAAGACGCCAAGAAAAAAATGTTTATAAACAACAAAGTTCTGAGGTAACAAACAAAAAAAAAACATTCAACCGAATTGATAACATCCTTCTTCTTTAAAAAAACTTTTAATAAATAATCATTTAAATGCACAGAATAAGAAAGCTGAAATGTCAATAGGCGGGCGGGCTATATCTACCGACGAACCGATAACCGTAGGACGATAGTGGCAAAAGGCTGCAACAAAAGATGCGGGTAGCCGAGAACAAGGGGATACAGTAAACTTTTGTCTTTTAACAGAAGCACCACCAAGATACAAGAAGGTATACCACCTAATTATTTTGATTTATGTATGGAACTCACTGTATTCTTGCTAAAAGGCATCATCAGTGTGTAGAGAGCCTCATAGGGCCACCAGTTGCGGCAGAGGCGCGTCTTCACGAACGAGCCCGGGTGGGCGCAGAACACCGACTTTGGAGTCTTCATCCAACGATAGGCCAGGCACCGCATCGCCAGAATCATGCACAGCTTTGATACGTTATAAGCCTTTATGGACGTGAACTTGGCCTTGGGAATCGACACTATCTCCTCAGTCGGCATCATTTGGTCATGGAACGACCATTTTATGTTTCTGCAAGATGCGGCATTTACACAAAATGTCTAAGTAAGTATAGCTTACTAGCTGACGCTTAACAATATTCCTTTCTTAAGCGTCGATGACACAGGGCTTTTTTACAAGTTACAAGCCAGCGAGTTCGCTTGTAGCTTGTAAACTCGCCCAGTGTCATCGGCTTTTTTACAATCTGCTTGTTGACAATCCTTGCTGAAAGCTAACTCGCTCACTCGCTACCTTCTAAAGTCACTAAACTGATGTGTATTATTCGAAATATGTTCATTGTTCATAATAGTAGGGATTTCGAGACAAAATTATTCCCTCCCCCCGTTGCCAAAAGGGGGACAGATTGACTGGCCACCCAAGCCGTGTTGGCCTGTTGGTTTGGTTGAGTGGGAGGTACCTCTACTTACGGTGAAGTTCGTGGGTTCGAATCCAGTCGTAAGTACACCAATGTATTTTTCTGTTCAAAATCTATATGTGCATTGAAAACACGTGCTTAACGGTGAAGGAAAACATCGTGAGGAAACGTGTCACGTGTCAAGTGCACTAAAGGAGCCTCTTCGTGGCTCACTTCAAATTCTTTCACCACACTGGTTCGAAAGAACTCTAATTATAAGATAAGAAGAAAACCCTATTAACATCGAGGAGTTGAAAATTAACCTGTGCGATTCCGATGACATGAAAACAACCCTTGCGTCGGGCGCGAGTATTTTCTCGATGTTCATGAGCATGTAGAACTGGCTCAGGTAGTTCACTTGGAATGACGTCTCCAGCATGTCCACCGTCAGAGACCATGGCAGACCGAATACTCCCGCGTTCAACATCACTATGTCGATTTGCCTGCAAGTTACCTACAGGGTGAAATTTTCATCTGGGTTTGAATGACCCTAGTGTGGGGAATATTGAATGCTCGAATTGGTGGGTGCCCTGCCGGGCCCCCAGATAACGCTCAAAGGACCCGTTGCCGATTTCGATTTCGAAAATTAAAACTGCATAAATAATGGATTCTACCGCCTGTAAAACCCACAAAAATCTAATCTAATCCAAAAAAATCCACTAAAGCGTCAATTACACAGGGTTTACAAGCTACAACCGGCGAGTTTAAAAGCTAGCGAGTGTGTGAGTAAGCTTTCGCGAAGGGTTGACTATATAGCAGATTGTAAACACGGCTAGTTTACACGCTACAAGCGAACTGGCTGACTTGAAGCGTGTAATGTAGCCGTGTGTCATCGACGCTTTAGTGGATTTTTTAATGCTGTACCTAAATATGGGATAAGACGAGCTATGCGGTCTCCTGATAAGATAAGATAAGATAATTTATTTATTTCCTCGTAATTACAACCACTTCTTATGGAGTAACACTTATATACTATGACAGAAAATACAGTAAGATAGTAGTAGTAAGTAAGTAGGTATACAAGAAGGTAACTAGCGTCAGACTCGCTGCGAGTTTTTAGCGAAACATTAATCAATATGTGTAGAAGATTCAAGTCTTCAACTAGAATTACAATGGTGTACCTAATAATAATATAGGTACATAGGTTAAATAATTTGCTGTAACATAATAAATATTGCTTGGGTAACTGACGCTTAAAATTATAAGTAGGTAGGCTGATAAATATTTAAACTTGTGAATACGGACTTGATAACAACAGTGCGGTGCGGTGGTCTAACAATAAGGTGTACCCTACCCGCCGAACTAGTTGAACACTGTGTCTCGGCAGATAGTGTTATCCTTCTCGCAGTTCATGTGTCGTCGTCGCGATAGTGTGTGCGAGCAGGTGTGTGCGCAGGTGTGCGTGCATTGTTGCAATGGTCTGGTGATGGTAAAAGATCACGCCTGCTCATGGATTCTTAGGACTAGCGGCTTCGTCCGCGTGTTATCGGGATAAAAAGTAGCCTACTATATTATCCTTTTTGCAGGTCCCGAACTACTCCATACCAAATAACGACTGCGCTAGACATTTTGGACATTTAGGTTGTCCATATGGAAAAGTATGTTTTTTTATCAGGGTTGCTTGCTTACTTTTCCACTTTCAAAATTTGATCGCAGCATTTGTTGACGGAGCGCAGCGAGGCGAGGTTGATTTTGGACAATTAGGTTGTCCATATGGAAAAGTATGTTTTATCATCAGGGGTGCTTGCTTACTTTTCCGCTTTCAAAATTTGATCGCAGCATTTGTTGACGGAGCGCAGCGAGGCGAGGTTGGTCTCATAGACGCGCAGTCGTTGGCTGTCCTCGCAAATCTGTTTGACTTCCACGTTAGCCGCATAAGTGTTGCGGCACGCCATCAGCACGCTGCAGCCGCGGGCCGCCAGACACCGCGTCATCTCCAGCCCGATACCGCTGTTCGCGCCCGTGATCAAACACGTCTTACCCGACAGATCCGCGTCTCTTACTACCTGGATACATCAAGCTCTACCTTAGAGTTCGACAGTTTGTTTAATGCGAAGAAAGATTCGAATGAAGGTGTTCAGAGCTTTCTTTGCAGTACATTCAGGCTACTTAGCTGACTTAGAGCGTAGAGCAGGAGAGCAAATAAACGCAGCAGACCACTAGCAAGAGGGTAAGTCAGAGTAATCTTTCTGACGGCAATCAACTCGTAGGTAGAGCAAATTAGCATAATAGGTACAATGAAGAAGTCAGCCTGCCCAATATACCTACTTAACCCAAAGTACCTAGTAAATAGAAAATAATGATGATGTTGTGTAGAAATATGTAACAAACCTCCTCTCCAGTCGGTCCATAAAGAGCTCCATAGATATTGCTTTGCGCAATCATTAATCCATCGTTCATGAGACTTTTGGTTTTCGCCAGTGTACTCAGATATGTTTTATTCATGGTATGTCTCAGCGGGGGACTGTAAAAAGTAGGTACCCACTTATGTAATACCTACTTACTTATTTAAAAAATCATAGCGTTTGGTTTTGTAAGCTAAGCACGCAGAGTCATTAATTACCTACAAAAACCCACCTAAATTATATGAAGGTTTATGTTACCTTTTAAGCAGGTACCTTCTGCTCCCTATAAATCATAAAAAGGAGTAGAAAGCTGAAAGGTCCTATGACTATAAGGTAAGGAAGTGATATTAACCTGCACTACATTAGTTACCAGTTGGTAAGGAAAAATTATACTCACCAATATTGAAGACTACGAATCATTTTCAGCTAATTTCTTGTAGTAGGTACCTTTCATGTAAGTAGCAAAGAGAATATAACCACTAGGTACGTTTAGTAAGTAGTATCCGCCCGATACTACTATAAAAGGGAATCTAGTAGGTCGCTTGGTAGGTTTTGTCGATAGACGTAATATAGTCGTACATAAAAAATACGTTTTATTCAAAGTGTCAAAGCGGTTCAAAGCCATAGACTCGCAACTACGAACAAGAAAAACTTTGTATGGACCGAGGAAGAATTTTAATGGTGGCTATATATACGTTTCACTCACATCTCCAACCTCTCGCTCTTCTGTCTCACGTCATTCATTCGCGCCATGCCGATCACTTCGCTTTGTTTGTTTCAAAATTTACTAATGTGATTTATTATTTAATATTGGTGGTTTTCTTACAAAATACTTTCAGTTTTACATAATTTGATGACATTATTGATTGTAATGACTGTGGAATGTAACAATGAAGTACCGAAAGTGTGAGATATATGGTTTTAAATCGGAAAGAAAAGATGGTGAAAGAAGGTATTTCATGGCAAGATTCCTAGAAATGTGAAGCTCGGTAAGTAAAACACAAGTAAAATAATACAATGGTAAACAGTGTTTATACCACATCATATTATTTACCTACATTTTTTTTTTTTTTTTTTTCTTTCGAAGAACCTAAGTTCTTCGGTTTTGGCTTCACATCAAAGGTATATATATAGCCAGTGTCAAGTAATTGGAGAGATTATTTTGTCATAAGTCAGAGTCGATAAGTCAAGTCATGCCCCTGTAAAGTAGTGGTGGTTGCGACTTTACTAGAGGCTTCTATGGAGTTTTGGAGGCAACACGAAAAGTCACGTTTTACAGCATTACACTATTCACCAACACTCATACACGTTCACGAGCACTTAATGGATAAAAAACCACCGTTTTTACACATAAACACTCATAGTTATACAAGTTTTGTCAATTAATTTAATGCCGCCAATGCGCCATTTTTCATGTTCCCGCCAAAAACCCTACATTTTATTCGTGGCATGTTAATTTTGGTTGGAAAATAGTGCGTAAAATTAAAATATCGATTTATCGATATCGATAAAATAATATTTGTTTCAATGCAGGTGCAAACTACATAATTGTTACACAACATAACTGTTTATAGGGATCCAAGTCTTACAAGAAACTTGTAGTTAGCACAATTTGATTTTATTATTGCTAGAATTTTAAGGCTAACAGTCCAATTTATTTATTGTAAATTGCAGGATACAGCACTGCGCGCGTTGAAATGTGCGAAGGGACGTTTAGACGTGGCCCTGGACTGGCTGTGGAAGCAGCAGGAGTACAATGGTCTGTCGAAGTATGCACTCGGTGCCAAGCTCATACGCAAGCCTAGCCTCAAGCGCGAGCCTTATCTGTCAATCGCGGCTCGCCCGTGATCAACTCGGGCGCAGGCTCCTCGCGCTCCGACGAAAATGTGAGGTTTCTAACATACATCCAGGTCAGTAAAAATAATTGTTTACAGGGTTCCAAGTCTGACAATAAACTTGTAGTTAACACAATTTGATTTAATTATTACTAGAATTTTGAGACTAACAGCCCAATTGATGTATTGTAAATTGCAGGATTGAAATATGCGAAGGGACATTTGAACGTGGTCCAGGCTTAGCTGTCGAAGCAGTAGGAGAACTTATAATAATGCGTTCATTTGAGATGTAATGTATTTTTATTTACCAACCTCTGATATTTCCGATTAGTTACTGGTTTTATTTTAGTGGTAGATTTCAGACAAAAGTAGAAAGTACCTATGAATCAGTAGCAAAGCAATATATGAATCTGATTTAAAGCCACACAATGATTATTTGAACATAAAATATTATGTTCAATTAAACGTTAGAAACCTCGTATTTTATTGAACATGGTATTTTATATTCAAATGAACATGTGTGACTTTAAATCTCTACTGATTCAATTAAATTAATTACAACAGGCATCGATACGTAAGCTATCGATTATTTTGGCAGGACGTCACTAGTTTTTTTTCTTCATGTTGGTAAGGCTGATTTGACGATTATATTGTTATCTTGTTGGTAATGGACAGTATCCCTCAGTTTGACATTGACATAGACGTCAATGATCATTGACTTTTTTTTGTTAGGAAGTTCCGTCTCTTAAACGTAGTGGTTATATTCTCTTTGCCATAGACTAAAATAGTTTCGAGAGAAATCCTAAGTTGTATTGAGATATTTTTATTGATCCCATAGAAAATCCTTGTTTTCATCATCTCAAGGGCCTTAGTTAGGTAAGTAGTTTCAGAAGTTCTTTGGTTGTTTGTCGTAATCTCAGCTTCGAGAATAGAATCTAGCAATCTCGAAGAATCTCAGCAAAGTAGGTATCGCGATTTCAATATATTTGGTCCATAGACTTTTTCATTGTGCTTTCTTACTTCTGTGCTTTGGTCAAAGTTAAAATATGTGAAAGTGAAAGCCACTATAAACTTGCTAGATTCTCGAAGCCACAAACCGATAATAAAGATACCTACCTACACCTATTTGACCTATACAAGAGTCCGAATGTTTGTGAGGATGAGTACATATAGCATGTAAGTGATAAATAGGTGTTGTTTTATCACGCCAAAACTTCTGAACCGATTAGTAGCTGAAATTCGGTAGGATAATACCTACGGATTATTATGGATATACCTAGGTAGTCGCTCTTGGTTAGAAGCATGTTATAGTATGATGTAACCCATAGGTATCGCCATAATAATACCTATATGAGTTGGAAAAGGACCTACTTTTATCCTGATATAACGCAGACGACGCCGCGGGCAGCAGCTTGTGGGCATATTTTTTTCTGAAGATTCGAAAACCGAAATTCCTGCACACTGTGCACACACAACACAGATTTATAACTTTTCCGCAAAGTGAGAAGGGCACCAATGGGGAAGGGTTTAAAATCTTTTTCTTTTACGTGTGCCTGCATTTGATCGTTTTGTTCACAGATTAGTCAGAGTACTAGCACGTTTTGTTGTCCTTTAGTGTCACTGTCAAGTCAACTGTCAAACAAAATCAAATTGATATTTGTTTTGTTTTCGTTTCCTCTTCAATTTCAATTATATAGTTTTATTGCAGGAAAATGCCTAAATCGAGTAAACGGCGATATTCGTCTTCTAGCTCTGATAGTGCAGAAGAAACGCGTAAAAAGGATTTGAAAGAACGTGATGAGTTTGCCACAAGACTGAAAAAACGCGATGAAGAAAAAGTTAAAAAAGTATCTGAAGCTTCCAGCAAAAGATCCCATGAAGAAGCTGCTAAGCGCCTCAAAATGGAAGCAGAAGATAGAGACAAACTCTTACCGAAACTTCGAATACAATCTCGAAGAAAGTATTTGGAGAAAAGAAAGGATGATAAGGTGGTGGAGCTGGAAGCTGATATTGCTGACGATGAGTACCTCTTTGATGAAAGAATGTAAGTATTTAGATATGTAGTTGTTAACTGTAAATTGGAAATAACAATTAAATGCTTGTCGGTTTTGGGGTAAGCAATTTTTTTTATCTATTTTCTAAAACTTTTCTTGTTTTATTTAGATTGTCAAAACGTGAAAAAGAAGAAAGAGAACACAAAAAAACAATATTGAAGTTAGCCAAGGAACATGAGAAGGCTCGAGAACTGGAAAATGTCCATAGATATCACATGCCGCAGGACTTGGGTAAAGGTGGAAAGGGTAAGAAAACTAGGACATTTCTCTAGTAATTTATTATATAAGCTAAGGACTGATATGAATATTTTGTGTTATAGGTGATTATGTGGAAGTTGATGACCTTGAGAAACTACCCCATTCAGAACAAAAAAAATGGGAGCAGGATCAGATCAGATCAGCGTTCTTTAAATTCGGCGCCAAGGATTCACAAGCACAGGAAGAATATGAATTACTGCTTGATGAACAGATAGACTTCATACAAGCTCTACAGCTTGAAGGAAACAAGGAAAAGAAAGAGGAAGAACAAGAAAAAAGTGAATATCGTAAAATGCGGATGACCATTGAAGAAACAAAAAAATCTCTCCCCGTATACCCTTTCAGAGAATCTCTGATACAAGCCATCAAAAATTACCAAATCTTGATTGTTGAAGGAGAAACTGGCTCTGGGAAAACCACTCAAATACCCCAATACCTGCATGAAGCTGGCTTTACAGATGACGACAAGAAAATAGGCTGCACACAACCTAGGAGAGTAGCAGCTATGTCGGTGGCTGCTCGAGTTGCCCAGGAGATGAACATCAAACTTGGCAATGAAGTAGGCTACAGCATCCGTTTCGAAGACTGCACTTCTGACCGAACTGTTATAAAATACATGACTGATGGTACACTACACAGAGAGTTTCTGTCTGAACCAGACCTCGCTTCATACAGTGTCATGATCATTGACGAAGCCCATGAGAGGACACTACACACTGATATTCTGTTTGGACTGGTGAAGGATATATGTCGGTTCAGACCAGACTTAAAACTGCTGATATCCAGTGCAACATTGGATGCTGAGAAGTTTTCAACATTCTTTGATGATGCTCCTATCTTCAGGATACCTGGAAGGAGGTTTCCTGTTGATATCTACTATACAAAAGCACCAGAGGCTGATTATGTGGATGCCTGTGTTGTTTCAGTGCTTCAGATACATGCCACACAACCTCTAGGAGATGTTCTTGTGTTCTTGACTGGTCAAGAAGAAATTGAAACTTGTGTTGAGATGCTGCAAGAAAGGACTAAAAAGATTGGCAAGAAATTAAAAGAATTGATCATTTTACCTGTTTATGCTAACTTGCCCAGTGACATGCAAGCAAAAATATTCGAACCCACTCCAGAAGGAGCTCGCAAAGTCGTGTTGGCCACTAACATAGCTGAAACATCATTGACTATTGATAACATTATTTATGTGATAGACCCTGGTTTTGCCAAACAGAATAATTTTAACTCCAAAACTGGTATGGAAAGTTTAATGGTTGTGCCGATTTCTAAGGCTTCTGCTAATCAAAGAGCCGGTCGAGCGGGCAGAGTGGCTCCTGGCAAGTGTTTTAGACTGTACACAGCCTGGGCCTACAAATATGAACTGGAAGACAACACCACACCAGAAATCCAGAGAATAAACTTGGGTAATGCTGTCCTCACCCTAAAAGCCTTGGGTATTAATGATCTCATACATTTCGATTTTCTGGACCCTCCACCTCATGAAACATTGGTTTTGGCGTTAGAACAGCTGTATGCACTTGGAGCTCTCAACCATCATGGAGAATTAACTAAGGCTGGGCGAAGAATGGCGGAATTTCCTACTGACCCCATGTTAGCTAAGATGTTGCTGGCTAGTGAAAAGTAAGTATTTCTTCATTATTTTTTTCATTAGTAGTTAAGATATTTTAGATTAATTTACCTAATTTTGTTGTATATTTTTTCTAGGTACAAATGCTCAGAGGAGGTTGTTACTATCGCAGCTATGCTGTCAGTCAACAGCTCAATATTCTACAGGCCAAAGGACAAAATTATTCATGCAGATACAGCCAGGAAAAACTTTTTCCATCCAAAGGGAGATCATTTGACACTAATGAATATTTACAACCAGTGGGCAGAAACTGAATATTCGGTTCAATGGTGCTATGAGAACTTTGTGCAGTACAGATCCATGAAGAGAGCTCGGGATGTGAGAGAACAACTTGTTGGTCTCATGGAGAGAGTAGAGATTGACATGGTCTCAGGGGCATCTGATGATACGAGCATAAGGAAAGCATTGACATCTGGATACTTCTACCATATAGCAAAGTTTTCAAAAGGAGGCCATTACAAAACTGTGAAGCATAATCAAGTAAGTTAACCAAGAATAATCCCAACTTTTATACACAATTTCACTGACTCAGTATCAGATTTCAGATATTACACCCTATATAGCTTCATTTTGGTAACTTCACTTTGGTAATAAGTATGAAATTTATTGATTGCAGACTGTGATGATACATCCCAACAGTGCATTGTTTGAAGAACTTCCCCGCTGGGTGATCTACCACGAACTAGTATTTACATCCAAGGAGTTTATGAGACAAGTCACAGAGATAGAGAGTAAGTGGCTTCTGGAAGTGGCACCTCACTACTACAAATCTAAGGAGTTGGAAGATTCTACTAACAAAAAGATGCCTAAAACATTAGGAAAGTCAGCTGAAAAATAAAAATAGGTCCAAAATTAACAACTTTTATTTCCTCTAAAACATTCGCTAGATTTTGAGATCTATAAATAAAAAACTACAAACAAAGAATGTACATTCACTGAATAAGTGTGTTTCTGAAGTTAGCTGCAAGTAGTGAGCAAAAGCAATAAAAGTTCAGTTGGATGAAATAGCTGGTCCACTAGGACTCAAACCTGAGTAGGAAACTGCTACTTCAGAAACACTTGTTAGATGCACGCACTGTAGTGAACCTAATAAATACTCAAAAAGGTCTAAAAATCTGAGACTCTTCCCTTCCTTTCCCAGTCTCCGTACCGCGTTGGTTCGGGGCCGCGGGGGCCGCCTACTTCGCCCGTGTCTGGGTTAGTGTTATTGGGGAACGCGGGCAATGGATCATCTTTTTTAGCCTGATGCGTCTGTTCACCGAGATCATCAATAGGTGTTGTTTCTCTCAACTTCTTTCGGAATTCCGCTAATCTCTTAGATCCCCCTTTAGGAGATTCTTTAAGATCGGGGTCTGTACTCGCGCTATGTGAATACTGTCCTGAAGATACGAAGAATGGAACATCTGAAATGAGACGTAATTATTACGAAATTCTATTTTTTTTTTTAGTTTTTTAAGCAATCTTAGATTATAGTCACTCACTTTTGGTACAAATAAACCTTAAGATTTTATTGTTACGAAGCATATTAATTTCACAGTAAGAAACCGAATTAAACTCGTCGTAAATTGATCAAACAAAGTTTTATATATAATGATGTAAAAAATGATGCAGAAAGGTTATTCAAATCAAAACAATCAAGAGCAGCTGTTTTTTGACAGCGGGCAGCACATTTTGTGACAACTCGTAGCACGCATACCTAATAAGGATTCCATTACCAAAAAAAACCTTATTATTTATATATATATGTAAGTGGTGGATTTTTTTGTATAGATTAACAATTTTGGCTACAGCGTAATTAATCTAATTTTTCAAAATAATTTATTGACATTAATGAAAATAAATCTACATTGTACTAAAGGAGGGCTTAATGCTATAAAGCATTTTCTGCCAGGCAACATTATTACTTAGTATATCAGAATTTTTAATTGGAATGCGTTTGAAAAACTATGCTCAATACTTAGTATAAAAGATTTTTAACACATAAAATGTGGCATGTCTTCTTGCTCTTTATAAGCTTAATTTTATAAGAATAATTAAAGCTAATGTTTAGATACATCAAAATCTATTTATCCCATCATCAGTGGTCATCAACGCTTCGCACTTCTTCGCACCTTTGGGAAGCGTGGTAAGGGTAGAGGTTTTTATCCCAATATTCGGGACGGAACTCTTGACTCGTCAATGTAACTCGCTTTTGGCTAATTTCTTTTTTTTTTTTTTTTTTTCTTTCGAAGAACCTAAGTTCTTCGGTTTTGGCTTCACATCAAAGGTATATAGCCAGTGTCAAGTAATTAGAGAGATTATTTTGTCATAAGTCAGAGTCGATAAGTCAAGTCATGCCCCTGTAAAGTAGTGGTGGTTGCGACTTTACTAGAGGCTTCTATGGAGTTTTGGAGGCAACACGAAAAGTCACGTTTTACAGCATTACACTATTCACCAACACTCATACACGTTCACGAGCACTTAATGGATAAAAAACCACCGTTTTTACACTTAAACACTCAAAGTTAAACAAGTTTTGTCAATTAATTTAATGCCGACAATACGCCATTTTTCACTTTCCCGCCAAAAAACCGCTAATTTCTTTCTTGTGTCAAATTGCACGTCAAGTACATTACGTCAAAAATTAGTTGCTGTGGTAGCGCGTGGCGCGTATTAAATTGTCTATTGCGGCATTTGCGGAATGTTTAAAAATCTTAACTATAAATTATTATCAATTTGTTATAGTTTGGGGACTTCCAACTATCTGAAGACATCTGTAATGGCAAAAAGTTCTTTTGAGTATGTGAAAAAGTTTGAGACAGAAGAACCACTCTTGCCCAACACATGGATCGTCATCAGACTCGATGGAAAGTGTTTTCATAAGTTTTCAGACGACCACAACTTTCAAAAGCCTAATGATTTGCGAGCCCTTAGGCTTATGAATTACGCTGCGTACACTGTTATGAAAGAATTTAGTGATTTACTGATTGGTTTTGGGCAAAGCGATGAATACTCCTTTATTTTCAAGAAGGATACTTCTCTGTATAAACGTCGGGCAGCAAAACTTCTAACAACAATCAACAGCAAGTTCTCATCCTCATATGTTTTCTATTGGAATAAATTCTTCAATGAAGAAAGATTAAAATATCCACCAACATTTGATGGCCGGATAGTTCTGTACCCATCTGATGAAAATCTGGTAGACTACTTGAAATGGAGGCAAGCTGATGTCCACATTAATAATTTATATAATACAACTTTCTGGACCCTTGTTTTGAAAGGGAAATTAAGTCCATCACAGGTAAGAAATTTAATGCCTTAATGTGCCACTGAACGAATTCAGGAAGACTATGATTATGTACAACTAAGAACAATAAAATTTATTATTATGTTTCAGGCAGAGAAGCGATTATGTGGCACAGTTTCAGCTGACAAAAATGAAATATTGTTTCAAGAATTTAACATCAACTACAATGAACAGCCGGAGATTTTCAAAAGGGGAACAATACTTTTGAGGAAAAACATAATCAACAACAATATTAGCAGAAACCTGATTGTTGATGTGCATGATGACATGTTGAAAGAAAAGTTTTGGAAAGAACATTCAAAGATATTAACAGTAAAGCCGTCTAAACTTGATTTAGAATACTCAGGAAATCACACTCAAATCATAAGCGAACAACTAGATTGTCTAAGAGATTAATAATTCCATAGAATTATAGTAAAATAAAAAAGTGTTTTATAACATTTATAAGCTTTTATTCATTTAAATAGGCAGGTATGATGTAAAGAAATATTTAGGTTCAAATTTCAATTTCATAATAAATAATCTATTTACAAATTGATCAAATCAAGTAAAACATACAAATATTGTTTTTCAAAAATGTCCTGTGAGAAATGTACATGTAAACTACACAAACCAATACTGATATTTTTGTGTTACTTAATCAAATAATTAAACATTTACGTTGTAGGTATGTAATTTTAATTAATATACACAATGCCAAGCACTGCACTCCCAAAACATTAAATACATAATATAGACATGCACAAGACAATCTACTACATAGGTGTTGGGTGCATCTTCATCAATGATGAACTTTTGAATTATAATGATGAAAACCTGTGTTTTTGCTTATTTTCTTACAATCCTATCGTTTTGTGCTATGGTCATGTTAGCTTTTCTTAGGCTAATTGGTAATTAAATAGCCCTAATGGAAACATTACACTCATGCAGATATAATATTATTATTTCAAAATATTTTTTATTATTTATTTGCTGTTAATAAAATATTAAACTGTACTCATTTAACAGCTATCCATAAAAATTAATGCTTATGGCTGTTCATCTAACAAGAATAATATGTACAAACAAGTATGGGAATAATGTTTTTGTACATAAATACTATTTATTAATATTTAGAAGATTGGAATGTAGTTATCAATCTTAGCACGGTGTTTCTGAGCAACACACTCACTGATCCAGACAATGTTTCGGCATTCCTGTTCTTTTAGCTTCAGATATGAGTAGAACACTCCAAAGTGGAATTGTTGCAAGAAAGCAAAAACATTGAGGTTTACCTGAAAAAGAAAAGCTGATTAATGATGTAGGTCTTAGGTACTCACTCGTGCAATGATAGAAGTGAGATGTAACTTCATGTACTAGTTTTTGTAATATTGAAATACAAAATGGTCTGCAATATTATGGGAATCTCTTCTAGTCATCCAAATAACTAGCTCCAGAATACTTCTGATAGGCTGTTTCTTTTTTTGACATGCTACTATTGGCCAGCAATTTCCTTGTTTTTCTATGGCCTTCCTATAAGGTCAAGGCAACACATTGCCCAATCTAAATTACTCTGTTAGTTTTACACATATTTGTGTCTATTACAGTTCTTCATAAGTTTTCAAAATACCTGTGATAATATAAACTCCAAATCAATTATTATCTCTTTATATTTGCCTGTAAGTGTAAGATAATAAATGTTCAGCTACTTTCACCATTCACCATATTTTACATAAATACAACTTACCTCATGCTCAAAGAACTTGTCTTCCAAAGTCTTATCTCCAGCGTTGTTACCAGCGCCCTCAAACAGGGCTTGGTACTCTGCGTAATACTCAGCAACTGCCTTCACTTGCTCGTAGTCGTCAGCGCGCGCTAGGGCCGCCAGCCCATCAGGGTTCAGCTTGCCAACACGAGGGTACAGCTTAGCTCGGTCATCCTTTGAAAGCTCGGTGCCAAACGAGTTGATGGTAATGATGATAGCACGACGGTCAGCCTCAAACTGAAATGGAACATGTGAAACAAAAAATTAATAAATATTATTTGCTAAATGGTGTTGTGTGATATTTTTTTATTCATATATGAATAACTGCATGGTGTAACATGAAAATAAATACTTTTAGAATAGTTACAAGCTTATAACTATTAGCATTGACACTGATTAATGTAAATTTGTATTTTTTTAAAATGAACATAAATTAAAAAAAAAAGTTTGTAAACAAAAGTAATGATAATGTTAGTAAACATCTATCATAAATATCCATCAAAATAGTAATAAAAGTAACTTACAGCCAAGATCTCACACATCACATCTGCAGTAGTGCCTCCAATTTCCTTGCAGAAGGCATAGAAAGCCTCCAGGTATGCCTTGTACAAAGTGTTACGGATAATCTCAATGTTCATTTCATCCAAATCTTGCTCACTGATGCAATCAACAAAGAATGGAGCCAATGGAGTGTCAACAAGGACAGCATTATACAGCTCAGCAGGAGTGGCCGCCACATGAATAGCTTCCATTTGCTCAAATGATCCCAATGGGTGGCATTTGGGAATCAGCTCAGAAATGGGCCTCTGGTGCAAAGTTCCAGTGATCAACAAAATAATGTTATCAATCATGTAACTGTATGTGATGAAGTCTAAGAAGGTAGATAGAGGCTCCACCGAGTGGTTTCTGAGATGCTGGAACTCGATAACGAGTTTTTCGCGAAGTTTGTCATCGATAGTAGATACGGAGAGGGGGCTGGGCTCGTTGGCGAGGAAAGTGCCATAATCAGTGCCTTGAAGGTGAAGCTTCAAATCTGCAAGCAACAAGGTCTAATATTATCTACGTTTTAAAACAAAAATTTGAATGCATATTACTGATAAGCTATATAGTGGAACCCTTACCTTCCAGTGTTTCGCACTGCACCAAGTTTAGGTAGTCCGCCTGCTTGAGGATACCACACTTGAATCCACGGCACAACCCTTCTAAGTATCCGCCATCGATATTGAAAAGACACCCCTTCATTTTGTGGAGCTTTTACAGCCAACAACTTTTAGCAAAGTATTTTAGGATGCACTTCGCTATCCTAGGCACTGTAGAAGCCCAAAGATTTTTAGTGAAGAAAATCAATTGAAAAGGATGACCATTGATCATATGACGCAACCATAGACAAGAAAATATCTTGTTTATTTCGATTAATCTCGTTTTAGAATTCAAGACAAAAACATAACTATTTTTTCATATATGAAAACTTAAATTTAAGTAAAAATAGATCAAAATGACTATTTTTTACATGTTCGTAAATATTTTATAGTTTCATGCTTATTCTTTTTTTAAGGCTGAACTGAACATACTGTTGATCATAGTTTTAACTAACTATATTAATCCGAAAAACATAGTAACTTTATTATATGCAATGGCTTATAAACCGATAAATATTTCATTCTTCCGTTTGCTAAGCTAACGTCAGTCATTTTTTAGTTAGGTAAAATATGTGAAATCCTTGTAGTGTGAAAAATTGTATCTATGGTCCTATTGTCTTATTTAATTGACAGTGACACACATAATTAATTGACTGACTTCCACGTAAGTAAATAAACAGAACAATTTGTAGAGTTTTGGCGGAAACATGAAAAATGGCGCATTGGCGGCATTAAATTAATTGACAAAACTTGTATAACTTTGAGTGTTTAAGAGTAAAAACGGTGGTTTTTTATCCATTATGTGCTCGTGAACGAGTATGAGTGTTGGTGAATAGTGTAATGCTGTAAAACGTGACTTTTCGTGTTGCCTCCAAAACTCCATAGAAGCCTCTAGTAAAGTCGCAACCACCACTACTTTACAGGGGCATGACTTGACTTAGCGACTCTGACTTATGACAAAATAATCTCTCCAATTACTTGACACTGGCTATATACCTTTGATGTGAAGCCAAAACCAAAGAACTTAGGTTCTTCGAAAGAAAAAAAAAAAAAAAAAAAAAAACAATTTGTAATCCGTCAAAGACTTTTTTCCTAATTTTTATGTTTGTTTGTAATTTACTCAAAAGTTAAAAATTCTTGAAAATGCATTCAAACTAGGAAAAAACACGCAATAATGGATACATTTTCTAATAATTCAATCCGTCAAAGGATAAATAAAATTTTCGACAATCACATCGTGTCAGATAGCAGTGATGCTTTTCATTCGGCTTCTGGGATATGTTCAACAAACTCGTCTTACACAAGAAGGATTTTGCTAAATGAAATCGAGAAACGTGATATGCTAGTCAATAAAACTGTTTTACAAGAATATAACAAAGTGAAAGATAAACTACAGGTGTTACTGAACTCATTGTCATCTTTGGATAATGCAGTGAAGGACATGTCCAATAGATTGACTGAATCTAAAACGAAAACTCACCACCTAATAGTACAAACTAATAAACTTAGAGACGAGAGCAAGAAAACAGAGAAGAAACTGATATGGGTCAATTCTTTCGTCAACTGCTTCCAACTGCCCCCAGAGAAAATTGAGTACTTGTATAATGTGTCTGTAAAAACGCCACTAACATCAGATTTCTTCGGAACACTATCTCAGATTGAAAAGTTATATGATAACTGCAAGGTTCTTGTCAAGTGCTGGTATCAGACTTCAGCATTTGACGTAATGGAGACTGTGGGCCTTCAGCAGGAGATGGCCATTGAGAAGCTTTACCACTGGACTATTGGGGCATGTCTCAGCACTGATTCTCCAAATAATGCACTAGTCCCCTCAGCCTTGGCCAAGTTCCAGAACAGACAAGTTCTCTTTTCCAACATCATTGAAGAGTATTGTTCAGCAAGAAAAGCGACCATTGTACAGCTTTTCATAGATGCATTGACTAAAGGAACAGACAATGGATCAAAGCCCATAGAATTCTATGCTAATGATGCCAAGCGTTACATTGGAGATATCCTCACCTGGGTGTACCAAGTGATACCAGTAGAGAAAGAAAATCTGGCAACGTTGTTTAAGTTCTGTGACATGTCAGACAAGAACCAACAAATCATTGACGCACTGACAAACATTATGGAAGCCATCTGCCCTCTGCTCAAAGTCAGAGCAGAACTCATACTTAAACCTGACAAGGATCCACTTGTTCTCTGGTCCATCACCAACCTGATTATTTACTACAGGGATATCATACAATCTACTATTGGCAAAGGCCATTTAATAAACACTCTGGAAGACCTACTTATGAAAAGTGAAGAAGTGTTCCTTCTAACTCTAGATAGTAAAATACAAAAAGAGTTGAGTCATGGAGTGAAAGCACCTCCAGTGGACCTAAATCCATCTATTGTTGTGACTGATCTTGTCAGCTTCCTGAGGGATTTGTTGGGCATCATGAACAATTCTAATAACCTAAATATGTCAGACAGGAAAGTTATTATAACACACATACTGGATCCTTTACTGCACGCCATCAATGAGACAGCATGCCATCTTAGCTCCACTGATATGTCAGTGTACACACTAAATTGCATTTACCACATACAATGCACTCTCTCATTGTACACCATTATGGATGAATACAATGAAAGACTTCAAGCTCAGTCTGAAGCCCAAATAGACACGCTGACATCTGAACAGGCCAGCTTTCTTGTCGCAAACCTGAACCTGGGTCCTATTTACACAATTCTACAAGAAAAAAATAGCGGACCTTTATCAGCCATTCCTGGAATGGACACCTCAACTCTTAAAATATTCTTGAACAAGTTTGACATGTTCTTAGTATCCCCTGAGACCTACCTACTGCCCCAGTTAAATTTACTCTTGAGCCACTCTCATAAGCAATTTGTTAAAAAACGAGCATTTGAGGTAATTTCAGCTATTTATGCTCAATTGCATAATGCCATTCATGAGTCAGCAAATGGTTATGTGGATCCTCAAACAATAATGCGCAGGGCTCCTGATGAAGTGAATAAGCTGATTATGTAATGTAGGAAATTCTGTCTCAGTAAAAAAAACAAATAATGGTGATAATTATAACATTTACCTATCCTGATTATAATGATTCTACATTTTAGGAAGACCAATTCTTTGAGATTTAAGTAGAGGCAGTGAACAGTTCACTGAGTAGAGGGTTATGTGTGTAGGTACTACTAAGTTAAAAATATTATTTGTTTATGTGTTTATTATTAATAAATTATTAACCATGAGTTTAATTTTACTATAACCAAATTATAGATAATAACCAAATTATACTATTTATTTTATGTAGGTAGGTACTACAATCTATATATATATATATTACAAAATTTACAAAAGGAAACAATTGGGCCACCCATAGACCGTTGCAAACGATCTATAGGTAGCTCAACTGCTCCAACTCGATACCCGATGGCAGCGTGCCGAGGATACTGGCTGCATTGCCTCTTTGTATAGCAAGGCTTATTCTTTGGCCCAGATAGCTGCCAGCTCTCTGATCACGCGTCGCTTCGACCAGACGCTCTGACAAAATTTTAAAAACGCGGTAGGCTCCCATTCCCCATGGACCTAGGGTCTCGACCCCAAAGGGCTCAAACATGTACGACCTATCAAGACCTACATATTTACGCCGCTTGAGATCTTCAGCAGAGTTTGCCGCCGCACCAGCCCTAACTTGCGTCCCTGGCAAATGAGAAGGTGCCAAAGTGTCTACGCATGTAGCGTCCCACACCAAGGGCCTGCCCATTCTCCATGGGATAAGCGTCATACCGTCAGGCCGCTTACCATCGTCACGACTTAGACCGTTCGGCTCGAGAACGGCTGGCACATTGGCGGTGGTAAAAGCCCGGCGAATGATTTCGTTAAGACTACTGTGGCGGGAAATTCTGCCAGCACTCCTAGTGCACGATAATCCATGGTGACCAAGATGTTCGACCGCAGTACCACACCGGCATCTATGTGGAGCGCAGCATGGAGCACCCAACCGCAGACGTGTTGCAACGCGGAAAGTTAAAGGGTCCAATAATGTGCCAATCGTTTGTGAGGGCAATGCTTGCAGCCAAAGTCCTGACTCCCATTTGGAAACGGCTAGGAGGCGAGCACGATCTGAGGGGCTAGAGCACGTTTGTAACAGACAGTTCCGTGTTAGCTCACAGATAGGCCCGTCCCATTGCCTTTGAGACGAAAGGGTTTTGGGGGGAGTAGTATTTGGGCAAGCAATTTGCCAAGCGTTCCTGGCCTCGTCTAAATGTGAAATTTTGAAAATGTTGCCAGATTGAATTGAAACCGTCGGAGCTAAAATTTTTTCAACCAAAGAACTTGTGCTATAGACTGAGGACAAGAAAGCTGGTAGGCTAACACTTGAAATTTTGCGTATACCTAAGCCTCCCATTTTAATAGGAAGGGAGGCCTGCGACCATGCCCTGTCATCCAGCGCGATATTCAAAACCACCGACAGTGTATTCTTTATGATGTTATCTAAGCCTTCCATCAGCTCAGTGTGTTTCCACAGGTGACAACACCGTAAAGCGTACGTAAATTTGGGAACAAACAAACAAAATTTTATAATTGTAAAGGCCATGTGGGGATTTAATTTCAGAAGTTTGTCGGTGGTTTGTGAGAAATTTTGAATTTTTTCATCTACAAAACCTGCAAAAGACTCGTCAAAGATTGGTGAACCAAGGAGCCGAAGAGAACACTTCTCCACTACGGTAATGTTCGGTGCCAAACTGTTAAATTTAGCGATAACCGAATTTCGATCCAAACAAGTTTCAGACACGAATAGTTCGCTCTTTGAAAAATTTAGGTCCAATCCGATTTGCCGAAATTCATCAGAAATTAGTTTAAGATCATCGAACACCGTGTTCACGTCGCCCCCTAATGTTCCGTCATCCAAATACCAAACATTAAGTTTGGATTGGAGACGTTGAATAATCGGGTGGATGGCAAGGCTGAAAATGGCCGGACCTAGAGGGTCGCCTTGCTGGCAGCCAACAGATGACGAAATGACATGGTCCTGATAGATTAATTTAGAGGACGTGCTATAACATTGCCAAAGAAATGGATACATTTTTGGAATTTTTTCTTGAATTTGTTTTAGCAAGGCGCCCCTATCTACGGAATTGAAGGCGTTTTTAATATCCACCTTCAAAATGACTTCCCCGCAATTTTGGTCCAAAAAAGTACGTAATGAATGTACTGCGGCCTCACAACCGCCTCGCGAACCAAATCCTAGCTGGATTGGTTGGAAATAAGAGCCTAGATGTTCGGCCTCTTTTCGACAGCAGACTTTGGCGGCGAGGCGGCGGTAAGTCGTGCCTACGGCTATAGGTCTGATCCCGCCATCTTTTTTTTTAAGTGCGCACAGATTAGCACCATACAGGATTTCTGTGATCTCGCTGTTGACTCTACCTGACAACATCAGGTTGATCAGCGCCGTCATGTCCCCCAGAAGAACTTCACCTGCATGGCCGGATCCACCAGACAGAAGGTCTTTTAAGTGCTGTGGACTCACAGCATCTAGGCCGCCAGCAGAGCCGCTCTGGAACGACATGACGGCGTTGAACACTTCCTGGCTGGTTGCGCCGGCAGCGTCATCACTCTCCTGTGGTGGATCGGGGAGGTGAAGATTACTATTTGGAGACGGATGCTTACTCTCAAGAGCTATGAGAGTGTCTCCAGAATTTGGGGCAATCGTGTCATTTGAGAAGAGAATTCTAGCAGCACCTTTTATGTCACCATCGCTGAGTTTACTTTCCACAAGATTGTAGATAGCAGACTCAGCGACTCGGTTCCTAGATTTTGAATTTGTAGGCAAAGGGTTCTGATCTATATGCGAAACAGGTGTGCTACCGTCACGTGCAGTGTACTTCACACAGTTTTGTTTTATTCTGATAGTTAGAGAGGAATTGTTAGTCGAATCTTTGCTTACGTGAAGCACACTATACGAGAACGTTAGTAGGTGTTCCCAAGCGTGCTTTGTATTTTTTGAAATTACATTTTTGATAGCCTGAGAAAGAGCATTAGCGACAGAGATGCGGGCACCTCGAGGAATACGTTTCAAAACTGGGGTGGAAACTTTGGACTTGCTCAAAACTTTCCAAAAAGGTTGTCTAGCCGGAACATTAGGATTTTGGATCGAAATATCTACCGTACCTGTAACTGGAGCAGATAACGGGATATGAGGCTTGTGGCATCGTGTTTAATGGATTTTGAGGCCTCTCTGTCCCTTGAAAAAGCGAGCCTGAGAACACAGCGTGCACTCCAAGAGAGATTGCACGGACACAATGCCGTGGACGTCATTTAAATTCACGTTTGCAGTCGTCGGTTGTGTGCAAAATGCCATCACAAATATTATTATATTTCTAAGAAATAAAATAAGCGTATGTAAACAAAACTACACTTAGAATATCTAGTACAAAGTGCAGGGCGCAAGCGTAGTAGCGCAAAGCACCGGAATCCACAGCAACGGCCCTCAGCGTGACCATGAAAATATAAACAAAACGTTAGCAACGGCCTTGACAACTCACGACGAACTTTTTCGAAAATAAACACACCTTGTTTCGGGTTTTTCGAGCTTGCCTACACTACCTGAGCCTAGCTTCGGTGTAGCCTCTCGAGCCTGGGGCTCCGTGAAGCCCGAAAACCCTCGAAAAAAATTCTTTCTGAAACACAAAAAAATATTTGAGTTGATAGATTGACAGTATTTTTTTTTTTTTTTGTAGGTAGGTAAATTACATTATAATAATAAAAAGAAGGAGTAGGAAGTTCACAGAACAATAAACTGAGGAAGTTCCCCTATCTATTATGCGGCGATGACACATGGCTTTGTCATCGACGCTTTACATAGTTAAATACAATAAGCTTTTTTACATCTAGACTCAAAGACTAGATGGCGTTGTGTGAAAAGTGTCGAAATATTTTATTCTAGTTTTGTATGTCAGTGTCAATTAGTTAAATTTGACAATTGTAAAAGGTTTATGGAGTGATTAGAGTGGGGTGTTTTTAATTTTCGAATTCTAATTTTAATC
This sequence comes from Lobophora halterata, assembly GCA_932526365.1. Taxonomy (NCBI): domain Eukaryota; kingdom Metazoa; phylum Arthropoda; class Insecta; order Lepidoptera; family Geometridae; genus Lobophora; species Lobophora halterata. The sequence continues at coordinate 7,704,455 of OW052001.1, read as the reverse complement.
AATTGAAATCTGGCAAATAGATAAAGGTGAAGAATCAACGAAAATGTCTTCACGGCAAATTACTGAAAAGTCTCTGTCTATGTTACGGTCATTACCAAGGATATCACTTGCTAATATTCGTGACAATCCCGGCTCAAAACAGCCTGTAAGTTTACCAGTACAATGCTACTTGTGCTTACTCCGATGAATAATCCAGGGTAAATAATTATTCTTTTTCTAATCTAGAGTAAAAGAGGACGTGCCCAGCATGGCGGAGATAAACACGGCTGCGGTAACAAAGGCTCTGGTCAGAGACAAAACTACATGAGGTTAGGTTACGAAACTGGAAACAACCCGTTCTATTTGAGAGTACCTCAGGAACATTACTACAGGGGACATCAGTAAGTTTATTCAAACTGTTTCATCATCATCATATCAGCTCGTCTGCACCCGCTGCTGGGTATATGCCTCCTCTTTATCACGCCACTTGTCGCGATGATGTGCGAGACGCATCCAAACTGTTATCTCAAAAAAATTAACAATGTAACTATAGCCTATTTACCCAAATGTGGAGAATGGAGTGATGGATTTTGACAAATAAGGTATCATCATCATCATCAGCCCACATTAGACCACTGCTGGACTGAGGTATCAATGGATTTGAATTGACCATGGAGTGTCATTAAGATAAAACTTGAGTTTTTGTTTCCATTATTATTATTATTCAGTCACCAACTACAGGGCAAAGGCTTACCTCCTCTCCTTCCACTCCTGCAGCCTAGGGTATCACTGTTTTGTTTCCATAATAAACATTAAACCTTTTTCTTTCAATTTTTCAGTTTGAGAAGGCAGTACCCCCCACTATCCTTACATCAACTCCAAAGTCTTATTGATAGAGACCGAGTAGACATCAGGAAGCCAATAGATATAGCAAGCATTGTGAAATCAGGGCTGTACACATTTCACCCAGAACAGAAACAGTATGGCATTAATTTGACAGATGAAGGTGCAGACTTATTTGCGGCAAAGATAAATATTGAAGTTCAATGGGCGAGTGAGCAAGTGATAGCAGCTATCGAGAAAAATGGAGGTGTCATTACCACCGCATACTTTGACCCACACAGTCTGTTTCTTCTGAAAAATCCAAAGAAATTTTTTGAGAGTGGCCAAGCTATACCCAGGAGAATGGTTCCACCACCAGATGCAATTGAATATTATTCTAGTGCCAAATTTCGTGGATATTTGGCAGACCCTGAAAAGGTATGTGAGGAAAGAGTAAAATTGGCACAAAAGTATGGCTATGAATTGCCTGAAGTGGAGAAGGATCCAAATTATGACATGTTGAGTGAGAAGAAAGACCCAAGGCAAATATTTTATGGCCTTGAACCTGGTTGGGTTGTGAACTTGAAAGATGGAAGCATCCTCAAACCCAGAGATGAAGAATTATTGCAATATTATGCTTCTTAACTGCTATAATTTTACACATTAATAAAAATAAAGTATGTATAAATAGTGAATTAAGTTTTTTATTACATTTAAGCTGAACTAACCATATATATTAAATCAGAATTAATAAAAAAAATATATCAGTTTCTTTTCTCACTAGATCAACCATCAAATTTTTTTTTTTTTGCTCATGGTCCGGTATGACCAGGGGAGATTTTTAAATTACCTGTGTTACTGTACTACCAGGCAGGTTGCACACTAAGCATGCATATTTTTTTTATTACGTATACAGGGTGTAATCGTTAAGTGTGCACAGGCGATTATTCCGTAACTATTGCAGAGATCAAAAAACTTTAAACTGATATCGAAAGTACTTTACCTAATGAGTAAAATGACATTAATAACTTTTTAAAAATAAAACGAGAAATATCCAAAAAAATTACATTAATCACTCCCATACATTTTATTTCTTAGTAAGTACAAAATTTTGTGTTCAAAGCATATGTTCGAAGTGACGTCCTCCTTGTGCAATACAATGACGAGCTCTATTTACAGTTTCTAAATGAACTTTCCTTAACATTTGCGGAGTAATTAAAGCAATTGCACGACGTACACGATTCTGTAACTCTTCTAGGCTGTGTACTCTCTCAGCGTACACGTGGTCTTTGACAAATCCCCATAGGAAGAAATCACAAGGCGTGAGATCCGGGGATCTGGCAGGCCAAGGGGTTGCACTATTATTGGCTATTAAGCCATTATAATTGTTTCGTAAGAAATTCATTACAACATTTGTATTATGTGCAGGTGCTCCATCTTGTTGAAAAATTATCGACCTTCTTTCATCGTCTGGAATTGGTTCTAAGAGACTTGGCATATCGTTTTGTACAAGGAGAAATATCTCTGTCCATTTAAGGTTCCACTGTAAAAATATGGCCCAATGATCCGATCTCCAAGAATACCACACCACACATTAATTGAGAATCGCACCTGAGCTCTAACTTCAGTAGTTAAGCGAGGATTGTCAATTGACCAATAATGCGAGTTTTTTCTATTGTAAATGCCGCAGTTTGAAACATTACTTTCATCGGTCCATAAAATTGACCTTACATTGACATAATTATTGACTAGCCAATTGCAATAGACCAGCCGACGAGCAGGATCATCATTGTGCAGCGTTTGAGTAGGTTTTATCTTAAATGCTTTGAAGTTGTGTTTTTTTAATAACTTGTGTACATAATTGTGGGACACTGGAAATGATCGGGCCACTGAACGCGTTGATTCTTGTGGATTATCTACTACGTAGTTAATAATATTGTTATCTAAGTCATTATCAAATTCCGGAGCTCTTGTTCTCGAACCTTTTTTTCTGTTAAAAGATCCATAATTTATCAAATTGTTATCCAACTTACGTAAATACGTACCAGAAGGAACTTCTCTATCTGGGTACTCTCTTCTGTAGGCGATAAAGGCCGCCCTATTGTTACAATCATGTTTGTAGTACATTTTTAACATGTCCCTCTTTTCTGTATTGGAATATGCCATTTTTCAATCAATAAATGCAACAATCACGATTATTAACGCAAATTGAAAAATACAATAAATTGGCGGGAACGAGAACCCGCGATAAAGAATTTGAATTTAGAACGAACACCAAAGAGTATCTTTCTTTTTGTTTTTATTTAGTATGTTGCTTTTCAGCTAGTTCAAATCAATACAATATTGAAACAAGGTTTATTATAAATTTGAAGTGGTAAGATAATTAATCTACACGTGTATCTACTTGAAATTCATTAATACCTTCATATCGTACATAATTATAAAATGACAAGGGTAAAATGAGTAGGTACTATTCCACTTAAAATAAGGAAACTAAAACCTTTCTACTATCTCATACTAAATGTATGGGAGTGATTAATGTATTTTTTTTTGGATATTTCTCGTTTTATTTTTAAAAAGTTATTAATGTCATTTTACTCATTAGGTAAAGTACTTTCGATATCAGTTTAAAGTTTTTTGATATCTGCAATAGTTACGGAATAATCGCCTGTGCACACTTAACGATTACACCCTGTATACCTAGCCTAGTAGGTTGGAAGAATAGACCTATGGGGTGTTATCTCATATATGGTTTGCGTTTGAAGGACAGTGAAGGGATAGTTCCCAGTAGTTCCATTGAAAACAGTTCCATGGAACAAATCATAATAGAACTAATCATTCTGTGCCTCTGTCCCAACCACACAGCCCAAGAAGTTGATTGGTTGCAGGGTCCTACTCAATTTATAGGTAGGTGCGATCGAGTGCTAAGTAGGCTTGATTCATCGTTTGCCTACATAGGTACCAGGACAGCATACATGCTCATAGATGGGGTTTGCGTTTGATAGGGCAGTGTTTCTGTACCTCTGTCCAAGGTACCAGGAGGACATAAAGCCCAAGAAGTTGATTGGTTGCAGGGTCCTACTCCTAGATCTATATCTGTGGTATTTCTGAATTTATAGGTAGGTGCGATCGAGTGCTAAGTAGGCTTGATTCATCGTTTGCCTACAAAGGTACCAGGACAGTTTGCGTTTGAAAGGGCAGTGTTTCTGTGCCTCTGTCCAAGGTACCAGGAGGACATAAAGCCCAAGAAGTTGATTGGTTGCAGGGTCCTACTCAATTTATACGTAGGAGCGATCGAGTGCTGAGTAGGCTTGATTCATCGTTTGCCTACATAGGTACCAGGAAAGCATACATGCTCATAGTAGCGGTTTGCGTTTGATAGGGCAGTGTTTCTGTGCCTCTGTCCAAGGTACCAGGAGGACATAAAGCCCAAGAAGTCGATTGGTTGCAGGGTCCTACTCAATTTATAGATAGGTACCTACGACCCGAGTGCTTATACCACCTGCCTAACCTACCAATCATACTATACCTACTAATAATAGGAAGGCATGTGAGCCAAGGCGGTGGGCACTGGGCACTTTGGTTTCGTGCGCTGAATAGGCTTGATTCATCGTTTGCATAGGTACCAGGACAGCATACTTCTTACCTAGACAGACGTAGATTAATAGCTACAAATTTCAGAAAAGTGTAGCCCCTTTAGAAGCAGCTTAATGTCAACGTAAAATTGTAAAAACCGATAATTTCCAATATAACTATAGGTATGGACATGGTACGCTTGCTTGTATCACTCCGAACGCCACCTAGCGATGAGTAGCGATAATAAAGAGATGTTATTGGTTGTTTGAGGAACTATATTATGAAATAAATAGTGATGTGCCCATTTGGTCCTTCCCATCTGCAACACACCAGATTTACTGGTGTGGTAGCAACTGAGAAAATTTTGAAATTTTTGTGCGCAATCGACATTCTGCTGCCCAATGTAGTTTCCAACTCCCGCTTATCTGGATGGCATAGATAGGCAATCTTTGTTCCCTGTCATTCTATTTTTTTTTATAAATCTGCTGCCACAAGTAGTAGTAAATATGAGTTTTCTTCCTGCCTAGATGTAGATAATAACATTATAATTCTGTATAAGGTAATTCCATTATTGAAAAAGGTACAGTACGTAAGTACAAATACTATTCCAATTAAAATAAATTTTAATTTCACAAACTTTATTATTCTTATAAATATACTCACTCCATAGCATAATCACTAAAGCTCCAATTTATAAAATTAAAGTGCATGATTGAATTTGATTTGCGTTTCTGTTTTCAGTATCTGTAATGGTCTGGTTTGTATGGGCCCTCAACTGGCACTCCAATGTATTTGGCTTGCTTGGCACTTAGTTTGGTCAACTTCACACCAAGATGGTCCAAATGAAGGGCCGCAACTTCCTCATCCAGCTTCTTTGGTAAAGTGTGTACGCCGATGGCATACTCATTGTGCTTCGTCCATAGCTCAATCTGAGCCAAGACCTGGTTTGTAAATGAGTTGGACATAACGAAGGAAGAGTGGCCAGTGGCACACCCGAGGTTAACGAGCCTTCCTGCGGCGAGCACAATAATGTGGTTGCCATTATCTAGCTCATACCGGTCTACTTGTGGTTTGATGTTTTGTTTCTTCGCGTTCTTCTCCAACCAGGCGACATCCACCTCACAGTCGAAGTGACCGATATTGCATACAATGACGTCATCTCTCATTCTGAGGAAATGGTCTTTGTTGATGATGTCGATGTTGCCAGTGGTGGTCACGAAGATCTGTCCGACCTCAGAAGCCTCCTCCATGGTGGTGACTTGGAAGCCCTCCATAGCGGCCTGTAGTGCGTTAATAGGGTCGATCTCTGTGACGATGACACGGCCCCCGAAGCCCTTAAAGGCCTGGGCGCAGCCCTTGCCTACGTCTCCGTAGCCACCAACGACGCACACTTTACCAGCGATCATGATATCTGTTGCTCTCTTGATGCCATCAAGCAGAGACTCCCTACATCCATACAAATTGTCGAACTTGCTTTTTGTGACTGAGTCATTGACATTTATAGCTGGAACTTTGAGAACGCCTGAACGAAGCATCTTGTACAAGTTGTGGACACCGGTGGTTGTTTCTTCTGATAAACCTCTGATTCCTTCCAAGAGTTGGGGGAACTTTGTGTGTACCAGGTTTGTTAGGTCACCTCCATCATCCAAGATCATGTTGCAGGGCTGGAAGAAAAAATGTATTATTGGCAAGTAATAGAAATTTTAAAATGTTTAATAAAACATTCATAACCAAACAACAATTTACCTAAAATAATTAAACACCTCTTTAGAACATTTTTATTTAGTGATGTAAATTGGATAGGAGCCAGACATTAGCACATTTTAAACCTAGAATGAACTGATATTGAAGTAGGTTTACATACCTTTCCATCCGCAAAGATGAGGGTCTGCTCAATGCACCACATGTACTCCTCCTCAGTTTCACCCTTCCATGCGTAGATGGGGATGTTCCTAGCGACTAGCGCTGCCGCCGCCTCGTCCTGAGTACTGTAGATGTTACTGCTGGACCATTGGACCTGTGGGAAGAATCATGTGTGGAAGCTTAGGTGGAAGGCTATTGACATACTCGTCACGAAATTTTCATTGGTGGTATATTATCAATTTGTCAGCAGTAGTAACATTAACATAACTAAGTCAAGATTACCTATGTTGTATGTATTATCTAGCCATGCATTGTTTTGGTATATGAAGAATAATTTACATAATACAATAGTAATCTGTGGCATGTATCTGTGTATTGCATGATGCTCATTAAATCACATTAGCTCACCACAAGATCAGGGGTTACAGATAAGGTGAACCTTCTAGAGATAACAAAGTAAGATGCTGCTTACAAAAACAAGATAGAAAAATGCTTACATAAATATTGTGCAATAATAGACACAAGTTTCATTATCATTAGCATGACATGTAAGATAGATTCGACCCTTGTCAGTGTTGTTGCATATTTTTATGTAATTACATTTATCATTATTTATTAGTTATCTTACATATTGTTAGAATCATTTATTATCCCTGACACCTTGTATTCAGTAAATATTTTAATGGCACAATGGTATGTAGTCCAATCAATCAAAGATACAAAAACTGTCAAAAACCTTATCATCTATGTATTCAGATACGTCAACTAATGCCGAGCCTATCTTACAGCTTTTTTTTACTACAAATCTTATCTAAAAATGTCTTCAGAAATTGATAAAAAGTAGGAAATACCTACTAAGTCAGTAACCTACATACTTACCTAGGCATAAAGAAGTAAAAGTCAAATTGAATCAAAAGCATTTTTTGGAGGTGGGCTGCTTGTCATGGCATTTTATGAGGGAGTCAACACAACATCTAAGGGCTGAAATGATAATACTTACTTCAGCTCCAAGTTCAATTAGGGTTTCAATAAGTACAGCTGTCTGGACAGTCATATGCAGAGATCCAGCTATTCTAGCACCTTTCAGGATCTTGCCAGGAGCATACTTGCGGCGACAAGCCATAAGGCCTGGCATTTCCTTCTCTGCCAGCATTATTTCATTGCGGCCCAGCTCAGCCAGCTTCTCATCAGCTGTGAACATTTTTATCATTTATATTTATAATACTGATTACAAAGAACAATGAGATAGGCTTTGTAACTATTGAGTGAATATTGATTTAGTCATCATGATAACACAATCAATATTGCAATGATAATGGTAATTAATTAATAGATCTTTCGCAAGTTAAAAAGATAATATTTCCAAGACAGATTCTGAGCTAATTAATAATAATAGGTAAGTACAATGATTTAATTTCTCACTAAAGAAATACTGCTGATCGCTAAATTCAAGCACCCGTTTCAAATTACCTACAAGCGCATGGGCGAAATAACCTTAACATTTCTAATAGCAAAGGAAAACACTTTAACTGGCTCTAAGAAGTGGTTATTTTTAACTATATAAACCTATTCATTTAGTTCCAGTTTCAGATAAGACCAAAAGTTCGTAAATACTGAAAGAAATGATGCAATTATCTTACCGATTTTGTATGGTGGTTTCATGGTGTTTTGAGATATAATTGAACTTGACAGTTTTACTTAGTAAGTAGTATCTTAGTTATTCCAAAGACGATAATGTTATCACAGTTATTTATAGAATATCACAATAAATTATGTTGTGATTTGTAAATAAAATAGAACCACCACACTCGCTTGAACGCCGCACAAGTAAAAGAAAAAAAAGAGAATCTAACGTTCCGTTTTACGTTGTCTCGCTCATGGTACCATTTTGTAACAGACTGTCAGATCATGATGTGGTCTCGAATTTGCGCGAGATGATAAAGCTTCTACTACACTGTCAGTCATTCATCCGATGATCAGCGACACCTATTGGTGAGTAGCACAAGTTAAAATAACTGTACCAGTGTTGGTGCGAATTTTTGGTGTTAAGGTCGGGTCGTTCGTAGGTTTGAGTCCCTGTCATGCACTTATCAGTTTTATATTAGAAATCTTCTCTTTCCATTTAAACAACCAGCCTCAACGTTTCAATTTTATTCCTTCATCATGCCAAAACTATTGAACCGATTGGGTTAAGATCTTATAAATTACCTATCAGTGCTAGGCGGCCTTTGTAATTTAAAGTCCTTTACTCATTTAAAGCACCGTTATTGTTATGGTCATGGGCAGGCAATCGTAGTAGTCCAACTAAAATGTAGGTAAAGTAAGCGTCAAACAACTTCTCCGGCGAACCACGTGATAAAGATGCGCAGAATCAATTTGACATACGAATTGCGTTCTGCGCATCTTTGTCACGTGGTTCGCCAGAGGACAAGTTGTTTGACGCTTTGAATAACCACAGAGTACTAAGATATACACAATTATAACTATTGCATCTAAAAAGCGAATGTAAGAGATAACGACATTTTACTTTATGTGTATGTAGTAAATAAAGTTTCGTAACTCGCAATCGTTACCTACTGGTATAAGTAAATCATGTAGTAGAGTTCTTATTATAATAATAATAAAAAGTTTAACCTATAACACTCAGCAGTAATTATGTAAATAAGAAAAAATACATTTTTAACCTCTAAAATGTTTATTTACCACAAAACAGTTAACAGCATAGAAGAGTTGAAATTGAAGAAAATAGTAATACATAGTTATAAAAGGCGAAACAAAATAACTGAAAGTAGACAATTTTCGCGCAGGAAAAGTGGGTGGTATTCATTGACTCGATGCCTTTGATTCTAATCAGAACCTTTCATGGCATGGCACTAGTCCTCTTACATTCTCCTATCATACTTATTAGTACACATCACGATATTAGGATAATCAAAGCTCAAACGGAATTTTATAAAAAAATAAAAAATCTATTTATGCAAACACAAATAGTTTTAGGAATAAAGACACACTTCATAAAAAATCTTGCATAATTCTCGCAGACATCATCCCTGTCAGTGATGCTCAGACTAGCAGACACTCATTTAACATAACTACACATTCATCTCCTTACGAAACTCCATTATTCTAACTTTTATCACATTTCAATGGTGATTCATCATGGAACATTTCGCGATTGTGATATCCGCTGAAGAGTTCTGCAGTTACATTGATTTAAAATCTACAACGAAACTTTACATTCAGATATCATACAGATAAAGGCACTGATTAACAATCAACGCGATCGCGAAGCACAAATAACATAATTTGCTTTAAACATACATAATTTGAATATTAGTTTTGAGTTTTGAGGCTCTCCGTACCATTGCTTTTAAATTAAACTATCATGACGATCAAGATTTACATCTTATAATAAGTCTGTGGATGTATTATCTTATAATTACCTAGACTATCTAATAGAAATTACCCTTTTCTAAACTGCACTGGAATAAACTTAATTTTTAAGTAACTTTCACTAGTCACATAAAAATAGTATTGAACATAAGGAGAGCTCTATTCCGACGAAATTGCCTACAGACTCGTTATCTCAATAAAATACAACCACTACGCTGCACCATTTTGTATTACTAATAAAGAAAAATATTCAATCGATTAAACACTAATATTGCTTTTAAAAGGCTGGTGCAGCTTAAATGTTATTTCGTTAATGTATTACAAGTCTTTCAAAATAACAGTGAACGCAGATTAGGTTCATTAGATTTTGATCATTGTGCTTGAGATTTTAGTTGCATGAGCATATTCCTCTGATGCCTTTTGGTATGAAATAAAACCTCAAAAGGCAAACATTTGCTAGGTAATTTCGAGTTCATCACCTCTCGAGAACGTGATAAAGAATCGAATTAAATTAGTTACATTATGTACAATATGATCTAAAGGCAATTTACACATCGTCCTACTCATCACATTGCGCAGAGTCGTTTTTGTGACAAAAAATTTGACGAATTCTAGCCAAACATGTAAATAAATCTCATAAAACTTGTAAATAAAAATTGAAAAAGAAAAAATAATAATTAATGAATATCAATTCGGTAATTAATATAACACGTTGGTCAATAATATGTAATAACATGTATACAAAATAACAATAACTAGGCTGCGATTGTGATGAACAGAAAATGATAAACACCAATATGGCGTCCTTTGACCTCGCAAACACCGTTGCTAACGAGCATCTTAAACATACATTATACACACCAAACTTTCATAGTTTGTAAGTTTTAAAAATTACCTGTCATTACCACTTAGCTGCTGCCATGCTTCCGCATTCGTTCAGGACCATTCATAAGTCTTTCATACTTCTTACAAAACGTAACAATAATTTATAAAATTCACAATCCCTTGCATATGTGCATGCCTATAGTAACATACGTCCGCATCCGCTCTGGCTCGCATTCATGCCCTCACACTATCTCAATAAGTAAAGATACCACAGCCACTGTCTGTATTTATAATACCAAATAGGAAAAATGCTAACATTAAGATATTATTTATGGAAAGATAATGGTCAGGCATATTATTATAATTTCGATAATGCTGCGCTAAGTGCACAGTTTTCAGCTCAAACCACTTGGTGATTCCAAAAATTGCCTTCTATAATAAGCAACTGAAATTAATATATTACTTTTTGGTAAATCATACAAGATCCTAATATGATAATCTAGATATGCCAGAAAACGTTCCAAGTACATAATGTGATCCAATTAAATATTTTTTAATGAAAATTGGTGTTATTAGTAATAATATTATTAATTTCATACAATTATCTTGATAGGTATGAATGCATTTTTTAATAGTTATGTAACTACGTAATAATAAAAAGTACCTACCAGAATTAATGTATTATTAAAGGAATGACAATGGTGAAGACACCATTGGTAAGAATGCTCATTATAACAAGACAATATAATCATTGAAAAATGTGAACCTCTCTAATTTAAATAATATTAAAAATAAAAGAGCTTTAAACCAATGCACCCAACGACTTCAATAAATGGACACAGTATGCCTGCCAATACAGTAATGATTTTACCCGCAGCAAGGTCTTTTCAACCGCGTGAGCTCACCGAGGCGCGGTGATCTAAATCTGAAACAAAGGTTTACGATCAGCATCTGACATTAACACTTCTGAGACTGGAAAGGAACCGAGGAGAGTTTATTGAAATATTGGGTAGGAAGGTTACATTTCAGGTCTTGGTAAGTCAAATAAATAAGTACAGCTACACAATAATACCCGTTTGAGGTGTTGCCGATATTTTACAACTATATTGTTACGTCACTAAATGAGTCATTCATAAAATCTCGCAGCTCCTTATATTATTGACTCGTTGATAAAAAATCTTATTTGTAGCGAAAACATATAGGAATCGAACAGTGATGTTCCATCTCAAGATTTCTCATTGGTATCTAGAGTACGAAAACTGGAACATTGTTAAATGAACGGGCAATTCACGTTCCGTGTGAACGGTTCTACAGTGCGATAAATAATCTCTTGAAAAGTAATGTAACGTAAATAAAAAAATAAAAAAAAATAACCCGTCTGCAGGAATACTCCCATAATTTTTTGATTTTATCTTACAATACTTCTATGACCAAAAGGAATCCAATTGGAATCTCATTTGTCTAAATCCATTAAGTAATGATCGTTTACGTTAAATTATAAATACAAAATAGCCACTTACAGCCGCTATATTTTTTTTTATATTCGAAATAGTCTGTTACTCGCGTGACTTAGAAGAATCCAACGAAACCTCATCTGTCTAAGCCCATCAAACCACTTAGGCTGTAGGGCTGTAACAAAGGAACATATACCCGAGAACTCCTTCGCAGTCAGGTAAAAAACCTTACCAGCTGGCTATGGGCATCTGTTGCTTCAGCTTGCGGATCTCCTTGGTCGCCCAGTTGGCGAGCGTCTTAGTGCGGGGAGTCCTCGAGCGGCGCGCGGAATTTACATTACATTGCTCTCCTTCGCAGTCAGGTAAAAATCTTACCAGCTGGCGATGGGCATCTGTTGCTTCAACTTGCGGATCTCCTTGGTCGCCCAGTTGGCGAGCGTTTTTGTGCGGGGGGTCCTCGAGCGGCGCGCGGCTTGCAGCAGGTCCAGGATAGGCCGGGTCTCCAAGTACGGCAGCACGCGCTGGCCGAACACGGTGCACAGGTCGCCGGTCAGGCCCGCGATCACCGACATGTGCCCGTCGGTGCGCTCCGGCTCCATCGCCACTTGGATCATGAAGTTCACGATCGCGGGCACGTGAGGCTCCACCATCGCCACGTCGGTTAGTATCTGTAAGGACTATTTTTTTTTATAAACAAGCAATTTATGAAACGCAGTCGATGATGTGTCGATTGACGATAGAATCACATCACGAAAATGTTATGAGAAAGTTCGTGAGTATGTCGTATGTTTGTTACTCAATTAACTGATTTTATGTGACTTTAAAATAGACTTGGTTTAACCTATAATTATTTATTAAAGCCTATTAATATCTTAAAAGCGAAAGTTTTTTTTAATTAATGGGTTCACGATCGCGGGCACGTGAGGCTCCACCATCGCCACGTCGCGTCGGTTAGTATCTGTAAGGACTATTTTTTTTATAAACAAGCAATTTATGAAGCACCAGCTGATGTGACGATTGACTGCCTAACGATAGAATCACATCACGCTGATGTTATGAGAAAGTTTGTGAGGATGGCGTATGTTTGTTATTCAATTAACTGATTTTATGTGACTTTAAAATAGACTTGGTTTAACCTAGAATAATTTATTAAATCCTATCATCATAAAAGCGAAAGTTTGTTTGAATAAATGGGTATATGTATGTAGTAGATCAATCACACCAAAATATGAGATGGAACCCAGGCTACTTTATATCATCTCGATTTCAAGCAATCGAAGCAAGTGACAAGGTGTTAACTCATAGCTAAAAGAAACATTGTTTTAACTTTTTTCGTATTCAATGTGCTAAATTGTGGATACGTTTTTAGAATTTATCTAGTCACATTATAAAGTTACCTCGCCACCGGCTCCTTTCAGTCCTTGTATGATTCCAGTGTATGCTTCAAGCACGCTTTCTCGAAGCTCGCCTAAGTACTCCACCATATCATAATCGTTACGATCTACTTGAGCGTTGCTGGCCTGTAAAATAAACACGAAGGTAAGTTCCGAACAATCTTATCAAACAGGAAAACGATAAACATTTTACATGAACTAAAATATTATTATGATTTTTGTAAATTTTTATCATAGAGAAAAATGTAGCTGTTTATAAAAATAAATATATTTTGTAGTTACCTGCAGCAGCATTTGCATAACGACATCGAAATATTTAGCGAAATCGGGGCCGATGCTTAGCGCGATGTCGCCGAATACAGACAATATCTGCGGTTTCACCGAGCGATGGATCGATGGATCTCCGAGGTTTTCCAGCAACAACAGTATGATCTCATCACAGTAAGGTACCACCTGAAAAAATACACAGTTAAGCGTCGATGACACGGGGCTAGTTTAAGAGCTCCTAGTCGGCGAGTTTAAAAGCTAGCGAGTGAGCGAGTTGGCGGTCCGGAAGGATAGTCTACTAGCAGATTTTAAAAAAGCCGATGACACGGGGCGAGTTTACAAGCTACTAGCGAACTCGATGGCTTGTAGCTTGTAAACTAGTCCTGTGTCATCGAGGCTTTAGGATCAAAATCATTCAGGTAATCATAAAATACACGAAAGAGAAAGAAAATTACCTTATTTTTTAAAGCACGACAAATATCGCCGGTGAGACCGACAGCCGCAATGCACACTTGGTATTCCTGATGGTTTTTGAGCCCCACGTACAGGTACCGTTTGAAGGCATCCATATACTTGAGGAAGCCGTCTCCCAGCACCTCGACCAGCGTGGAGACGGCCATGAGCGCGTCCTCTTGTACGCCGCCCGCCTTACCCGCGTTGCCCGCGAACATGGTCAGCAGAGCCGTCATTATAGCGTCCGATATCTGAGGCGCGTCTGCCGGAGTCACCTTACGCAGCACGGACTGCAAGGTCGCGCACAGGAGGCTCTGCAAGTCGTTGAACTGAGAGCGGTCCGCCTGGCTCGAGATATGATTCTCCATTTGCAACACTTGCTGCAATCTCTCCAAGATAACCATAGTGGTCTTCTGGACGGTAACGTAACAATCCGCAGGCGAGTTTTTGACCATCTCCATGAGGGCCTCGTAAGCCGCAGATCTGAGGTTATGCTGAGCCGCGTCTTGGCGGTCGGTCGTCTCTAGAAGTCTTTGGATGATAAAGTCGAAGTAGTTCGACATGCAGTAAGTTCTAGGTTGGTTAGCGTCCAGAGTTTCAGCCGCTTCGTACGCGGCCTCTGCCAGGCCGGTGAACGCCCAACACACGTTAGCGGCGACGCGGGGCTCCGCTTTCAACCCGTTGACTAGACTCTCCAGTAAAGGTTTCAGGTAGGTCTCATTTATCGCCGCTTCGGGAACGATCTCGCAGATTCTCCCAAAGGTCCAGGCCGCCGTATCTCTGACAGCGACGCTCGAATCGTACATCGCTTCGATCAGGGTCGGCATCGCCTTTTCTACTAAAGGCTTGAGAGTGTTGAGTTCGAGGCCACCTAATATCGAACCGAACGCCATCAGTGCGGCTTCTCTGAACCTCCAGTTTTCATTCTTTATGTTGGAGTTGATGAATGGTAACACGTGAGGTACGATTTCATCTTCGCAGCAGTTGGAGAGCAGCATGAGGCAGACTGAGGCCGCTTTGGAAGGATTCCAGTCAAGTTCATCATCAGAGTCGTCTTGTTTGGTGAGTTTTCTCATAAGCTCAGGGGCTAAGTATTGGAGTGCGCCTTTTGCGTAAAATCTCGAAGTTCGAACCGGTGGTCGCCCTAACAATCAAAAGTAAAGTTTCAAAATACAGGTTGTACAAAATGTGAATAAAAAAAGTTTTTTACAAGCTACTTACCTGCTTCTGAAGCTTCAGCCTCTTCGATTGCGAGGTCAATTTCTTCGTCGCTCACGTTCGACCAGAACTCAATGCCTTGTAGCGAGATCTCGTCGATGTCAGACTTCATAGCCTCTAGGGTGATAGGGAACAGAGCTTGTCCCATATAAGGCTCCATGTATTGGTAGTAGAGGGAAAGTATTTTTACCTAGAGAGTGCACAAGTATATTATCATCTCATTATTGGTCATCTTATTAGTCAGAGGGTGGGTAATATTTACCTATGCTTATACATTTGATGTAAAATAATATTATAAGAGCATCAATGTGGCATCTGGATGAAACAATAGTAGTCTATTTTCAGTATTTCAGAGTAAACCTAAAGTACTTACTAAGCACTGAAGTGCAGCAACACTTATCCTCATGTCTGTAGACTGTGTTGCCTCACAAACTACCTCCATGATGAAGTTCCTCTCATTGTCCTTATCAAAGTTGGCTTTAGTGAACTCCAGTGAGTTGAGCAAAGCTTGTGTGGCTGCTAGACGAACATGGCTACTGGGCTCAGTGGACCTCATTCCGTGAATGATAGCCGTGAGGATAGGATTGCTCTGTTCAGTTAAAACCTCGGCCTCAATGTCTTGGCAAATGTATCCTAGAAAGATGGAGATGACATTCATTTATACCAGTCGAAGACACCTTTTTTGCTCTGTGGCTTCATTTTTTTTAACCATAATTGCAAAATGTGTTATAATTTTAAAGTGTTTGTCCGTCTGTTTGCCGCCTGTGAAATTGCTCCCAAGCAGATGGACCAATCTTCAATTAAAAAACACTGTGCCCCACAGCTAATAAACTATTTACTGTGGAACCATTGTGTTTAGTCATATAATAGATAATTTTTTAGGTATGCCCTGGACTCAAAAAATGACCTTTCTACGAGATTAGGTGGTATGTGGCCTTATCGCGGTTGAGTCACGGGAACCGCACGCGGCTACTAGAGGTCAGTTTCGCCAATGGGGCACTTAGGAAAATAGGATATTAAAAAATTATTGTCATAAGGCTGTGCTGTGCATGCTCCATTCACTCACATGTGGATGCAAAAAAAATGCCATAACCTACTGGAACCCAGTTTTTATCTGGTAGATGTTGGCTAAGCGGTTGTTGACCTAAGAGCTCAATGTCTGGAACTAAAGTTTCTCCTTAAACCTCTCTGATGGTACCATAAAAAGTAGATGTTAATAGGGAAGCAAATTTTTCTTGCCTACTGAGGCAAACACGGCACTGGCCCTGTTTGCTGCAACCGAACCATATTTCATTTTAACTAATCAAATAGATCTTACCGATAGCTTCAAGTGTGGCTTCCTTCTTTAGCTCAGTAGATTGCAAATTAACAACATTCTCTACCAGGGTGGGTATGAGATCACTCCATTGTCCCGCAGGTAGTTCTGCCACTGCTACATAAGCTACACACTGTGCTGCCGAGCTTGGTCGACTGTTCTCTGTGCCAATTGCTGCTAATATCTATAAACAAACAACTTTTAATTGCATTCAACATTATGAAACTTGTAAAGAAATAAATAGCATGGTTATAAAGTTTCTTTAGAACTTATCAAATACTTGCTAATCTTAATTAATGTTATTTCATAAGTAGAATAATATATAAGTTGAAAAGTGCAAGAATTTGTGATAAACTAAAACCTTTTTTGTGTACGAAAATTCTTGTCAAACTTAATTTTATAGTTGATATTCTCAACAAAACCAGATGAGATATTTTAAAAGGAGGAATAGAAGATACTAACGTTTTTCTTGATATACAGTCTAATATCTTCAGGTAGGGCTAGCCATCTCTGTTGGTATTGCTGCTTCAGTGTTGGGTCTTTGGATGTGAGGTGGTTTTTGAGCTGTAGGCCAGCAGCCATTCTGGCCACTTGGCTGTTCCCACCTGCCACCAAAACATCTGACAGCATTTTGATGAACTGCGTGAAGTTGGTGCCCGCTGCATGGTCCAGGTATTGTTCTGCCGCCTCCAATTCATTTCGATCTGGAATTAATGTTAAAAGCTAAGTTATGAAGATATATGAACACAGAGGATTCCTGAAGTATGAGCACTACAATTTTATAGAAAGCTGAGGCACTTCTGAATGCCCAAACATATCTTCTAGCTGCTGAGAGTTCAATGTCAAAATCATAACCTTAAAGCTTACACAGGGTAAAGTAAACTTGAAGTTACGAAAAAAAATGCAGGTTTTAATAAATGTCACGATAAAGATAACTCAATGCTGCGGTCACTTGACCAACACATTCGCATATTGGTTCTCAATTTGAAGATCGAAAGCCAATCACTAAAAGAAATGACTAATTCCTAAGTTATCTCAATAAGTTACATTTCATTGATTTAAAACTATGGGCTACCTGATTCTTGGCTGTTTTAATAAAAATGATTAGATTAGAAACTTTTGAAACATTGCTAGATTATTGAATATTTTTTGTAACAGACAAGTTCCAGATAGGTCGGTTGACATCTGAAACGCCATCAAGGATCACAATACAAATTGAAGAAATGCAGCCACTTACCGGGTGATATAGTCTTTTCCAATATTTGTATAAGCGCTAGCGGATTTTCCGAATGCATTGTGATCACGTTTATTATGCTAGAACCAATCTAAATTATAAAATTTCAAACCGAAAATGAATAAACCGGCACACGACGAAAGAACATTCATAAAATGAAAGAAAACTGTTGGTGTTGCATGATGAAAAAAAATGCTTGATTCAAGTTCAAGCGAAACGAATCAAACACGCTAATTTTGTAAAGGCTGAATTATATTAACTCATGATTCACGTGCAATTACGTACGACCTATTTGTTGGTGCGTGCGGCGTCCGGTGCGGCGGGCGGGGCGGGCTCGTCATTAATTATTTTTATGTTAATTCTTTATTTTTAGCTAGCTATATACCTAATTAGGTAATTTTAGCTTACTACGTAAAGCTTAAAAACATGTCTAATTCACACACACATCAAACACAAAACATAAGCTTAATCTCGATTAACGTATCACACAAACACATCAAATCATAAAATTTCATGAGCTTAATCGAGATTAAACCAAGAATTAATTAATTTATAACTGTTTTAGGTACTTATTTTTACTTATAAATTAATTAATTCTTGGTTTAATCTCGATTAAGCTGATGAAATTTTGTGATTTGATATGTGTCACAGGAAATTAGCGTTTTTTCCAGGTAATCCAAAAACTGAATCGACAAAATAAATCTAGGTAGGTTGAATATGTACCTACCTACCTATTGTAGATTTATTTCATCGTTAGCAAACCGGCTCACAAAATTTCACGGGAATCGGTGAACAGATGAACATCCGGACAGACATACGAAAGCATATTGTCCCAAGCTGAAACGGTTACCGTAACCTATACGCACCAACCCGCTGGGTTAGTTTTGTATGCTATTGTTCAAAGAAGCCTGGTTTCCCAGGCCGGCCGGGTGGGCTGTGCCGCCGGGAGCCGGCATATTTGGTGTGTAGAGGCCTTTAGCTTATTTTTATGAATCCGGTTTAGTGCTGTGTAGCGCGTTTCATTAAAGTATATAAGTTTATCTAACATAATAAATACTACATATATATATACAGTATACACATTATCTATCTCTACAATAATTCATTACATAAGTTTCTTTCTTTTTAGCTTTTCACCGATGTATTCTTTCTCTGATTGAAGTGGTTGAAATCGATGTAAGGTGAACCCACGAATCCCACCTGTTTTGTCACGAAATTTTTATCTTGTCAATGTCATTTGATTTTGACACAATCCGGTTCTGTCTTTTCAAGTTTTGTCTGTGTTGTGTGTGAACGTTTGGCTGAAAATAATTCGCCAAAATGGTACTTTTATCTCCTTTTATTTACACAATCATATGCTAAAATTGTTCCTACTCGTAGTAGGGCTATTCTTTGAAAGTGTGATGTGTCAATACCGCAGATATTTCGGGAGACCGGTCTCAAAAATGGTTTATGTTTCAGTCGCTGGTTATCCCAGAGAAGTTTCAACACATTCTCCGTATTATGAACACAAATATCGATGGCAAACGTAAAGTTATGTTTGCTATGACTGCCATCAAAGGTGTTGGTCGTAGATACTCCAACATCGTTCTGAAAAAGGCAGACATTGATCTCGACAAACGTGCTGGAGAATGCACCGAAGAAGAGGTAAGTTCATTGATATGCCAGCGTAGAACTACGTTCCAACTCCAAGCAATACCTTCCTAGCGATATCATTCATCGCTAATAACAAACTAATTATCTTTTCCAGTTGATTACCCTAGTACAAATCCTTGTTTACATTACATTGTTTGCTGCAATTTAATTTGTTTCTTAGATTAAAACATGCATACCAATTGCAGATCACTATCATAACAGTATTGTGAAGAATATTTTGGCTTCTTTCTCAGTTTTATTTATTTGCAGGTAGAAAAAATTGTGACGATCATGTCCAACCCCAGGCAATACAAAATCCCTGATTGGTTCCTCAACAGGCAGAAGGATATTGTCGATGGCAAATACAGCCAGTTGATGTCCTCTAACTTGGACTCTAAGCTCCGTGAGGACTTGGAGAGGCTGAAGAAGATCCGTGCCCACCGTGGTATGCGTCACTACTGGGGCCTGAGAGTGCGTGGTCAGCACACCAAGACCACTGGCAGGAGAGGCAGGACTGTTGGTGTGTCCAAGAAGAAGTAAACTAAGATATAAAATAAAAAACTACATCCCAAGCAAATGGTTTTATTCATAGCTGTAAAGTCATATAAAAATATAACTAAAGAATCTAAACAATATGAATTGTTCTATCTTTGTTATTCACATGAATCATCATAGTCTATCACCTAATCAAACATTGCATTGACACATAACAAAAGACTAGCATGTATGCCTAGATCACATGTACCAAGTACTCTGAACTGAACATATAAACAGCGCCGAGTGCTCGACTGAGTGAGTGATATAAGCATTCACTGTCTTGGCTGGGTATAAAATTTTACTGTCTCAGCCGAGTACTCTGTACATGTGATCTAGGCATTACTTGAAAAAACTAGGTAGATTTAATTTAATTCTTACATATTTCATTACACATGTAAAGGAATGACATTAAATTCTGTAATGATAAAAAAATTCTCACTTGTGATGTTTTTAATTTACTATACTTTTTAATGAAATATAGAGCAATCCTTAGCTACCTATATTTAATTTATAGTTTACTCATATTGTGCAATAAGTACCATCATATACACCCCAGCTAATAAAGCCACTATTTCTTTTATTGATTGAGATAATTTGTTAGATCCTTCTAACAACTCTGGAATCACAGACACAGTAGCTATGTAGATAAAACCACCGGCAGTGAATGGTAAAATAAGGGTGGAAACTAGTCCTTCACTGGCACCTCGCAGGTAAATCGATAGCACTGTTCCTGAAACAGCCCCAAAGGCGGTCAACAGCTGAAGCAGCATCGCCTTTCTTCTTGAACATCCAGATTGCACCAGAATAGCAAAATCTCCAATTTCATGAGGGATCTCATGAAGCAAAATTGTTACAGTTGTAATGTATCCAATATTCTGTCCCGCAATAAAAGATGCTCCAATAGCCAGTCCATCAGTGAAGTTATGGGTAAAGTCAGCTGCAAGGTTTAGATACCCAGCAATCTTGATGTCCTGTTTTTTATCTTGTTTGCTTTTCTTCTTGGCTTTCTCATCAGTCTTCTTGTCTGTACTATGGGAATGGCCATGCCCTCCACTGAATAACCGGACAGTTTTTTCTACAACTAAAAATATGATGATGCCGCCTAGGACTCCGAGGCCGACGGTTGTATCGTGTGGCGCATGCTCACCAGAGGCGTCGTGCGAATGGCTGTGGCTGTGGCCCCCCTCACCACCGCTCGACGACAGTGCATGCGGGATCAGATGCAGAAAAGCATCGCCCAGTAGACCACCGGAAGCGAATGACAGTAAAATCTTCAACAATGGTTGTTTCTCAACAGACCCATCGACCGGAATGAAGAACAGTATGAAGAATGGTACTATACTAATAAAGAGCGTAGAACTTAGTGCACTGACGTACAAATCGTAGTCTGGTTCGACTTTTTTGCTTTGTTTGAATTGTTCGTTCGCAGTTTTAGAATATTTGAAGGCTGGATCTTCACCTCCATGAGAATGAGAGTGGGTGTGCTGGTTTCCTAAAACCGCCGCAAATGTACACACCAATAAGATGATAGGCAAAAGGTTTCGGTAAGACCAATTCATCTTGATCACTTTTAATTATTGTAATATCAGAAAACTAACAGAATTACAAAAAAACCGTACAACACATCACCGAAACGAATGCAAGCAAATAGAATGCATGCATGCAACGTAAGTAAAATTGACACATGGATTGATGTTGGTTGGTTGGAGGTGGGTGACAGAAATGTTTTTCTTCTATCTCTTTTGCACTAGTGAGTTTTATGAAGTGCTTTCCTGGTTTTATGCTGAAGGTAATTGGCGGTACGTAACACAAGAGGGTAGATGACATTTTGACAACTACCTGCTGGGGATAGTGTTACCAAGCCAAAATAATCAAATACGTCATTATTCAGAACAAAGTATTAATTTATTTATTGCCAATAATATGCCCTTCTAAAGAAGACTGACGCACTAGATTATATTATTATAGGACTTACTTATGCCCTTGCACACGGAGCGGCACACTTCTAAACTATTGATCCGATTTGTAGACAAACCCGCTGGCAGCGGGAAGTATGAAATAAAACTAGGCCACAATGTAGTATATTTCATTTTTGTTTTCACAAGATTAATCAGTTATAAGAATGTAGGTACCTACTGTACTTACCTACTTTTAATTAACGAAAAAAAATACTCTATTTGTTAATTAATTATTGGTTAAAGTTGGCTCCTAACACGGTTATAACTACAAAGTACTGATTATATTTAGAACCAATACATCATATTGATATTCCCGTCCGAGTCCCGTTGTGTGTCCACAATGCTGGTTTGCCGCACCAGCTTGCGCATGGAACTGCGTCGTCGTCTCGACAGCAGCTCAGGCACTTCATCTTCTACCATTGGGGCTTGTGTTAATTCCAATTGGTCCAAGTTTTCATACGACTCGGAATCAGGTATTTGTCTGGTGTGAAAGACAATTATCATGTTTTATAGATTTACAATAGGTAGCCTGTACATTAAAAACACTGCTGGGCTTGACGACGACACATGATTTCTAGCTCCAGTGCACTCTCAGATCTCGGATACTTTCGGCTGTCGCCCCCAATTCTATCTTTATGAGTGCTTGGAGCTAGAAATCATTGCAGTGATTCACGGACTTTCAGTTTTCAACAGTTGAGAACTGAATGAAGGTTTTGACTTAAAATGCTCTTTCGATTTTTTCTTCACTGTTCTCATCTGCATTGCATGCTACTCGCCGGTAGATGGCGCTACTTAATTTTCATAAAAAATGGTAGAGTACTTGTTTGGTTTGGTAGATGAGTATTTGTTATAATAGGATAGAGAAGATATAATAATATTTAAATAGCACTTTAGACAGGTGGCGAATATCTATTTTGTTAAACTTTACCTACAATACAATCAATACAAATTGCAGCGCTTCTAATTCAAGTCTCTACTTTTTATTTAAAATCAAGATCTCTATTACTTCATACCTCTGTCCACCACATGCCCAGCAGTCAGCATAGGTCCAGTTTTTTCCAAATATTTCTCCTTCCTCAGCAGTTTGCGGCAATCGGCTGTGCAGCGTCTCCGGGAGGCGCAGAGCACTTATTCCGCCAAGCACAGAGACCGCACCCATCACCACAAGAGGTAGCACCAAGTTACTGGAACCCTGGTTGAATGCAGTTTAATAAGTAAAGAAAGGTATGTAGGTAACTTTCCAGTTAACAAGACAGAGCTTCAAACCCCAAGTGGTCATAAAATTTTATGCAAATCAAATATTTGGAAATCTAATCATCCCGAAATCGGGTCGGATCATCAGCATCATCATCGTGGACGTACGCCTCTCCTATAACGTGCCACTGAGCCCGATTGATGTTTAATTTAGCTATAAATATGTGGTTGTAGGGTAAAATCTTTATGCTTGATGACTCTACATTTATACAGCTCTGCTAAAGTCTTACCAGGTAATTTATAAACGGTATTACAATAAGACCCAACCCGCCTATGTATGCTGATGTGCCGATGCCCACACCTCGCAACTCCGTAGGGTACAACTCTCCGGCATACGGGTATATTATCAGAAACGATGCTGATATAAAACATTTGGATATTAGATATAGAACGAGGGTTGCTGTGGTAGCATCTGAAAACATAGGTCTATTGTTAGATTTATCTGCTAATCAAAGCTTTTAACAAACACATAGGTACTTTAACCGACTTCAATCTGAACTTCTAAAATCTCGTGACACTAAACCACAGGTCTCGGATACTTTCAGCTGTCGCCCAATGACTTTAGCCCTAGACAACATTGAAAAGTAGCGGGAAAGCAAAATACGCATTTTCGTTTACTTGGATTCATACATAGTACATTCTTTTGTCAGTTAATTCGATTTGATAACTAAATCGAATGCATCTAAATTACTACTGTAACAACTTTGATAAAATTTCTATTGAACCAATATGAGATTTTTTTTTATCAAATTGATTGATAAATGGCAAACTTTGGAGATACCAAACATAAAAATATAGAACTGAATTATTGAGGACCTCCGCCTATTTGAAGACGGTTGGGAAGTAACTTCTTACTAAGGAAAAGCAAAATCATACCATGAGGTAATAAAACTGTGACGATGCAGAATATGCCACTTATAACCATGGATAAACAAAGGGGCCAGCGTCGTCCGATTCGATCCATGAGGTACCAACATACTATGTAGCTCGGTATTTCGACAGCCGACGATAGAAAGAAGCTCATGTATTGATTGTCTCCGATAGCAGGGCCGTAGTAGCTGAGGCCTACGTACACCATTTCAGAAGCGGACCAATTGAAAGTAATCAATAAAGTTTTCAATCTCATGTTTGGTGTCCGACACAGAGCGAACACGCTCACTGACTTCGTCTCCGTCACGCCTTTTTCCTTCTGCTCTATCACTTGTTTTTGAAGTTTTGCGGCAAATTCTTCGGGCATCTCTCTTCCATTGACCCGCGCAATGGCTTTCAGAATATTATTCGCTTCTTCGAATCTCTCCCTCATGAGTAACCAACGAGGAGATTCAGGCAATACGAACCAGTATAAATAATATAGAAAAAATGGTGTTGAGGTAGCTAGAGCGAGAGCTCTCCAGTCACGTAGGAAGTATGTGACACCGGATAACAAAATCAGGCCAAGTGTGTAGAACACACAGGTCATTACCGTCACAAACGATCTGTAATTAGGACCTGCTAGTTCTAGAGCTGAAATTAATTTAAAAATATTAAATAAATTCAAACCACTACCTTAGTAACTACTACCCAGTGCTTAAACATACCTAACATCAAAAACATAGTATTAATTTGTTGTGCCCTTACAAGGTGTATGTTTGATACTATTTACATGTTAAGAAGTTACTGTATCAGGCAAATAAAGATTGAGTATTGAGTATCCGATTTAAGGCTAATCCTCAAATCCAATTCTATACAAAAAGTTTCGGACAAATACTCAAAAAGTACGACGTATTATAGTAATTTTTTCACACTATTCGTTTCGTGTATGTTTTCCGATTGTGTCAACAAAAATTAGTAAGGTTTCATACCTTAATTTAGATTTGAGATATACGTGTTTTTAAGTTAGTAGGGTTAATTTTAAAACACGTATAAAATCTAAATTAAAGTATGGAATGTATGGAAATTTGCCTTGAGGATTCCCCTTAAGTTAATAAAATTAGTATGTACTCACATATTATAAAAGGTATTTGGTATACAGCTGGGATCGTCAGGCCAACAATGACCCTGGCTAAAATCCACACCCAATACTCATACGCGTATGCAGTGATGAGACTGCCAGTCAACAATGTTGTGAGACAAATGAAGAAAGTCTTCTTTCGTCCTATCCGATCATTCATGTAGCCAAATGAGTAGACACCTATTGGTCCCCCAACATTCAGAGCGACCAAGCCAAGGGTAGGGTAAATGTCGTATTCACAAACTAAATCAAACTGGAAAATTAATACAAAAAATATGATTTTGCCGTTAGGTTGGTTCTCATGTTGACGGAAACCTGCAGGCGACACAGTGCCAATTATTCTAGCTCCAAGCATTAATATTTTCCGATTGTAAGATTTCACAATTGAATTTACTGGGCTTTCTAGACTAAATATCAAAGTAGACGCGTGCTTTATCAGTGTTGCACCGGCATAAGTGATTCAATATAAGGTCGCTGGAAGTCGGTGGATGGAGAAGGCTCGAGACCGCTCGTCGTGGAGAATCATGGGGGAGGCCTATGTCCAGCAGTGGACGTCTAAGGGCTGATATGATGATGATGATGAAGTGATTCAAAGTTCTTTGCAGCTCTGTTCTAATAATTGGCAGAACAGTTTAACATAAAAAAATAACTAGCTATACTACACCTGATTTGAAACCGCTGGTTGCGGTTACTTACGTCAATAACAATCGAGGACTTCACCACGGAAGTATCGTATTCATAACCTTCTCGACATGGCTCTACCGGCCAGTCTCTACTGTGATTGAATTCACTCAACGTGTTTTCCTTTATTAGTCCCGACCAATTTATTGAGTACCTTAGACATTTTTCAAAGGTCGTTTCATCCTGAAATTTTAGACTCTACCAGTAAGGTATTATTATATAACCTACTAGCGGCTGCTCATGGCTTTGCCCGAGTGGTATTGAAATAAAAAGTAGCGAATACAGGCAGTATCCAGCTAATAAGCTATAGCCATCGTGCCAGATATCAGCTCTATCAGTTCAGTAGTTTTGGCGTGATTAAGCAACATTATCAGTTTATCATTCTATCCCTCCTCACAAACATTTATTTATGACTAATCTACCCGTAACTTACCTTAACTTTTTGACAAACATACCCTCGAAATCTCAAGTCCATTGTGTGTGACATCCATTGGTTTAGACCGTGCATTGTCTGTCAGCCAGCCAGTCAGTCAGTTAGTCAGTCAAGAGTTCAGCATTTTTTATATATTAATATTTTATAAAAAAAAAATTGCCACGGGTATGCAAAGCTAGTAGTTGTGATTGCGTTGGAGTTTTCAAACCACCCAAAGGTTTCCAACATAGCATCAAGATTAAAAGTACATTATTATAGCCGGGGTAGGTATTTTAGCGTGCCCTCCGTAGCAAGGGAGCGCTGGTATACGTCGGATGTACTGGATTTACCTTCATAGGTATGGAAAGGGTTTTGCGCTGTTGTTGTGTGAGATTCAGCATAAGTAGTTCTGAGACCTCGCACCAGTGGTCAGGCACGTCTGTCATGAACAGCTGGTTGAAAGCGCAGAAGCCACATGGCAGGCATGCGGGTAAACAGACCAGCCATAGAAGCAGCTTCTGATACAGCCCAAACTCTCCGATTTTAGGCAACAAATCATCAAGGTCGATATTATCATCACTTTTGCCACCCTAATAAACACACATCGTACAAATTATACCCTGAAAAAACACTTATCTAATCTGTAGTCAAACAGGTAAATAAATCTAGGTTGCAAACTTGAACTTGTTAGCGATAAACTTGACAATGTGTCCGCAGAGCTTAGAGCTCTGTAGGTTACCTACGAGTCCTAGAAACAAACAATCTAGGTCACTTCTATAAACTGGTTTGTTATATTGATAACGCTAAGTAGGAACTCAGATTTTTGTTCACATTCACAATTCTAATAAAAATTGAAAAATATAGCTATGGGTACCGTAGATTTTTGTCGCGAGCCGTAGTCAGAAATATTTGTCTCATTATTCGACATAGCTTAGGTAAAGCGAGTATTGCTCAAGAAACGCGGAACTAACTGAAAGGTTAACATTCACACTGAGTTTTAGAGGATAGGACGGAAGCCTTAGTAAATATAATCTAATTAATCATACTTTTTACGTAGATGATGAGGTATATGTATGTATATGTCTATCGAAATACTCAGCATAATACTTCCGCAGGTCGCAGCCCTAAAACTTGTGAAAAAAATCCTGGGTATTTTTTGCCATATGTACATACATATAAAGAACTACACTTGTACTTTTGACAATAAGGTAAGATGAGGGTTCGCTTATGAATGAAAAAACTATTTATAATTTTGTTAAAATATTTATTTGTGAAACGTAGATAAAATCGATACAAGTAATTAAAATTCTTAGACATACAACTTATTATTTTACACAATAATGAAACTGTGAAAAATTGTCTTAGTAACAATAACTATAATTTATAATTTCGTCATCTCAACGAATATGCGTCTCCGGAAACCTCAGTTTCAGTATGAACTACCTACGCACTCTGGTATTCCACGAACCAACAGTCTCATTCGCACGCTTTCCATGCCAATGTCATATAAATATGTTTGTAAGAAATATCTAATAGTAATCATATTTCAAGTAGGTAGATTTCATAATCTTACAATCGTTTCGATTACGAGAAAATTGACATCATTATTATGTATAACAAGAAGAATAAATTTTGTATAAAAACTTGGTAACGTCTCTATATTTATACATATTATTATTATTTATAGAATAGGAAAATAATGCACATGCGTTTTATTTAACTTGTATAAATATCGCAGTTGGCAAGCGACGTAGTCAGGTAACTAATGGTACGTCATATTTATGTAAATCTAACTTCAAAAGGGCTAATATCATTTAATTAGGTCCTTACGTTTTCGAGACGATTAAGATTTAGGCTTATTATAGTTTGTGCTTTGGTATCACTTACAAGTTTGGGAAGAATACATGACCATTTGGCATAAACAATTAACCAACATTAAGTTTTCAAAGAAAGCTGTCTAGTTTAATCTAAATTATTTCTAAAATTTAAGACAAAAATTTTTAGTAGTAAAATGGGAAATTCTATTGTAATTGTACAGTGAATATTGAGGATTGTTGGCATAATTATTTTAACTTTATTATTACCTATAATGCTGAAAACTGTTTAAATTGTTAATAAATAGTTCTCCTCTCCGCATTTAGCTTTATCGAACATTTTATAAAGATAGTTTCAACAACTTTAATCGTTACAAACATAACAAGGCGCTAAGCTTCATAGACGAAGGCATAAACCTACAATATGCAGGTCCACATAACAACTCGCGCTTCTTGCATTCGATATTTCAATATTTCAACAACGGGACACAGAGGTTCAATTCACTCGCACAGTCGAAATAACTTGACGGGGTGGACCAGAAAGTTCATACACACTTACAACGTCAAAGAAACACTAGCAAACCGAAGTCCTTCGAAAAAATTGGTTAAACACAAATTAGATTTGAAAAAAAAAGATATTTTAGACTATTTTGTTTGAGAAATGTGTTGTATTTACAAAGGTAAGTGGGCGCGGGGGCGCCGCGCCGCCGCTACGTTAGCAGCTTGTAGAACATGATGCCGAGTGAGATGTTTATGAACAGCACCAGGATCACCAGCTGCTGCCGAGAGAACCAGTCCTGCAACAAGCCGAGATGTTACCGGTGCTGTCACTATAAAGTGACCTAGCCATTTCAGGGAAGTAAAATAAAAATAAACTATATGTATTTCATTTAATTTTTTCAGCCTTTCAGATCCATAGCCTAATACAAGTAGGCTATGGAGCCAGTATTTTCGGTAAGCTACCTTTGTATTGACTGCCATTTGATATATTATGAACTATCGTTTGACATTTTGTAAATCAATCATCTACAGGGTGTTTTTTTGAGAATGTCACTGATGGCCAAGTCCAAAATCACGAGAGTTCGAGAAAAGTATTGAAAGGAACTCGATTTATAAGAAAACAATAAGTAAATTATTTAGATTTTTTTAATATATTACTTTTGACGGAAATCGACCCGAATGATTAAATCATCATTCGGGTCGATTTCGTCGATTTAAAAAAAAGACGCCCTGTATACATAGTAAAGCAGTAGGCCCCGAATTTATATGTTTTTTTTACGGAAACGTGTTGAGACGAACTTATATAACATGCCCCAATTTTTTTTTTATTGGAAGACTTGGAGATTTAATTGAAACTTTTCGAGCCCGATAAAGTCATATACATAGAGGTTTTAAGTTTGTATGGAAAACGTTTTTTTATGAGAGTATCTATATCTATCACAAACAAACTTTTAAATTATATTATTCAAAACAAATAATAAGATACGGGCTTCACCGGTTTCAAAATTAAAGTTAAAAGATGTAAAAGTATTAATTGACTTGCTTAATACTGACACTTTGCTATTCTGTGACATTTCTTACACTAAAAAAAATTCAGGAGTGACGAAGTCACACGCGTGTCAGCTAGTTTTGTTAATAAAATACTTTGTGACTTACGCGTATGCTGTAATAAAAAAAACAAATGATAATAACCATAATCATCAATATTATATAGAAGGCTGACTGACTGATAGAAAACGCACAGGCCAAACCACAAAACTTAGGGACTTGAAATATTGAGGGTATGTTCGTTGAGAAGTGTGGGTTCGTACTTAGAAAGGAATTTTGTTAATTCGCAAAGCAAACAAAGTTGCAGTGTGCATAATATAAGATCCACACTGTTTGAAGAACTTTGAAACTTATTTAGCTGCTACGTATATGAGTTCTACGAAAAATCTTAAAGAGCTACATACGTAGCTTTACTTGTGCCTGTTCTACAAACATAAACCTACGAAACAAGTACGTTGCTACTCTCGTAGCTGCTACGCTTGGTTTTCGTGGCAGTGCTACAACTTTCGTAGCTTGTGCGTGTGGTGTGAATGCTACGAATTTGCTTCGAAATAATGAACGTAGCTACTCTCGTAGCTGCAACGCTTAATTTTCGTAGCAGTGCTACAACTTTCGTAGATTGCACCTGTGGTGTAAATGTGCTCCGAATATGCTTCGAAATAATGAACGTAGTTACTCTCGTAGCTGCTACGCTTTGTTTTCGTAGCAGTGCTACAACTTTAGTAGCTTGTGCCTGTGGTGTAAAATGTGCTAGGAATTTTCTTCGAAATAATGAACGTAGCTACGACAGTAGCTGCTACGCTTGGTCTTCGTAGCAGTTATACTAATGAGCAACAAATACGTATTTTCTACGATCCAATGTACGTGAATTCTCTTATGGCTATTACCCATGGGACCTATTACTTCGCAGCTTGTGCCTGTAGTACATCAACGACATCACGCCGACATCAGAGAATTGTCTTCTTCACAATGACTATGACGTGGACTAATTACTTCAACTCTGACCTTGACTTGCGGACTGATGAGGTACAGCAGAGGGTTGGCCCTCAGCTTCTCTGTCTCCTCGTGCATGCGACGCACCTCCTCGCGGCGCGCCGAGCCCAGCATGGAGACCTCCTCGCGCGACATGCCGCTGTCCCTCGCCTGCCCCATGCCACCCACGTCTGGCAGCGACTTCTTGCGCTGCAGCGTCGTCTGCGGCGTGCTCAGCATCTGGACGTTATGTCAATAATGCGATAAACTCACACTCTTAACTGCTTCACAACTCTAGCTAAATACCTGTAGATGGCAACTTGCAAGAAACAGAAGAGATAAAAAAAAACTGTTGTGAAGTCAAATAATGTGTAGAATAAGCCAGATTTGCATATAATAGGTACACTATTATATGCAAATCTGTGGTTCGGCTAGTAGAGATCTTATTAGATATTTGAATTAAAGTTCTAACTTTGCTTACACACCAGTTAAATTTTAAATTGAATTTTAATTTTGTAAATTTATAGCCTCCTAACTTAAGGGTATTCTTAATTTAAATCTAATAAGGTACCTACCCACTACTACCAAAATATGTTTGGGAGTACCTAGTGGTAGTAAGTAGATGACAATCACAAAAGCTTAGAAGTCTTTATACTTTCGCTATATATTTTTGTAACACAAACGATTTCACGAATATCTATGAATCCGACACTCAATCTACTTTTATACGTGGGAGACGTGGTAATTTCACGGTGCAGAAAGATCCAAACATATCGGAATCAAGGAATATATGAAAATATACTTAGGAACAGGAATGAAGTCTAAAAGTTTATTACTTCGCTAGAATCACTGTCGAAAGCACTAGTTCAAGGGCATTGTGTGTTTACCTCGACGGGAGGCACGTTTATCCAGCTCTCGGAGGCGCGCCGCGCGAGGATCGCCGGAGAACACATCAAGTCCTCTTCCTCCTCCTCATCTCCTTGGTACCACATCTTTATATTTGTTTACAACAATTTTACCTATTTACGATCAATTCTGGAGGTCACCGATCACAAGTACCTATATCACATTATTTTGTTTTATCGCGATATTTTTACTGTTGATGTGATGTTTATGTTATTATTGAAAGGGAAGGTTTTCTATGAGAAATTGAGATTATTTCTTGGTTAATTATAGCGAAGAGGTGATACGCGGAAAGCGGCAGCGAGTGACTGTCTCGATTTAGAAATAGAACGGGGCTGAGCGAGATTCCGCCCGCGCCCGCCCAGTCACCGCCCGCCCGCCGCCGGCTACTTGCCGCACAGTTCAGCACATTGCTATGTGTGCGGTGAGGTGAAGCAAGCCCATGCATGCGAATATGTTAACACATATTTTAGGTCCGCAAAACGTACCCAAGAAACCTTTTTTTTAATAGTTTAGTGCTAACGCATATAACGATTAATTATGTATATCAAGTGTTTTTTTTTCATTTGTTTGTTTTATTATGCAACGTAAGATTTACGTATAGGCCTAAGTAAATCCAAAAGTTATTTCTATTTCATAAGAGTTAAAGTTAGAAATACATAGTATTTCCGTAATAAGTCTTATTGAAAATAACAATACATTGTCGTCTAGATCTTTCGATTAGGTAATAAATAATTCGGTAATTAGATAAGGTGTTAGAGACCACAAAATATTTATAAATATATTTACCATACTTCAAACAAGCAATATACATTTTATTTTATTGCTTTTTAGTATTAGGTAAATGTCTATATAGGTTATGTTCCCGCAACTTAAAAATGAAAGTCGAACTGTGAATTCTTTGGCTATGTAATTACTTATTTGACCTTTTTGAAAAATAGTTTACCGTTGGTATATAATGTTCTCAAATTCCTTATTAGAATACTTTTTAACGTCACAATTTTCACAGTGGAACGAGTTTTTTAATTTAGGTACTCTACTTTTACTTACTACTAGCTGACGCGCGTGCGACTCCGTCTCCCGTGGAAGAATTCTTTAGTCCTGATGTTGTGTGTTGCGCCAGCGAAAGAAATATCACGGAATAGCAAACTGTCAGTACTAAGCAAGTCAATCAATACTTGCATATTACCAATACCTCTTTTTATCCACTTAAACATTGAATTTAGTAGAAAACTGAAATATGTACATGGTGGTACTAATCTTCAAAGATTATAAAAATACTACTTTCAATCAGATATTGTGTATATCTGAGGAGACAGGTTCATTCAAATTTTGGTCTAATAACACCATCAATCGGCACTCTATCATCTTTTTACATTTATTTTGAAATACAGTGACACTCGTGTCTAAATTAATTTTGAAAGATGCGGTCCGAAGGTCGTGCAAAGATATGAAATTATCAAATGTTTAGTAGATACTAGATATGAGCAATGCTGATGTGTGTTCAAAAAGTTTTTACCTTGCGTCCTCCTCCGCCGCCCCCTCCCCTCGGCGCCGGCGGTGGTGGCGCGGGGTTGGGTGCCACGTACAAACTCTCCGTTCGCTTAGGCTGGTAAGGCGAGGGAGATATATCCTGTCCAAGATTTCTTTGCCTCAAGAGAGACTCCTCGAAAGGTTGGTGTTCCCGTGAGCTGGCCCGGGATATGGAGCCGCGTCCTGACGCTAAATGCCCATTGCCCGCCGGAGTGGCGGCTCTCGACGGCGGCCGCGAGGAGCCTGCCGGGGCTGGCTGTGGGGCCACCGACCCCGCGCGAGACCCCACGCTCGGCACCGCCCCTTCCACTGAAGGCTGGCGAGAGCGTCGTCCATAACGATCCACACTCGAGTCTCGACTCGGCGGCCTCTTGTAGTGGTCGAAGTAATCGATGGAGGGACGTGCGCCGGGAGGCCGCATCTCGCGTGCACCGTTGGCCATGTCCTGTTCCATTTGACTCGGCTGACGAAATTGAGTATCTGTCGGCGTTTGCCTGTACATCTGCTGCTCCGGAACTTGTCTATAGCCTTGATCTATTGGTTGGCGATATCCTTGCTGCTCCATACCCAGACGGTAGCCTTGAGGGTCAGCCGCCATCGCTTGTCTTTCTAGTGTGCTTTCGGAATGCACGGTCCCTGTTCGGAATTCATTTCTATTGTCGACATACGTACTTTCTGGCGCGTTGTAAGTCGGCTGACCGAGTACACTCTGTCTTCTCACGGGTCCTGACGGTTGGTTCCATTCTTGTGCCGGTTGCTGTCTATTCGGTTGATTTAAACCAGGTCTCATCGCCGCAGACAACCGTCTGCCTTGATTCGTGAACTGTTGCCCACTTTGGTCCATACTCTGTTGCGGTACAGGGTCTTGTCTGTTTAATCTGTAAGCTGAGGGGAGCTGCGCTCCACCAGGAATCGAGGAACCATACGCGCCCATTTGGTCATTTTGGGAATAAGGCTTTTGGTGATCTTGATTGCCAGGTTGCACGTTCGTGGGGGACCATGAGTCTTGTGCGGGAGCGTTGGCGTAGGGGTCGTAGGGCCCAGGCCTGGGGTCCGCGCTGTAGCCAATGTTGTTGGGTATCCGCGATTCTTGCTGCGCGGGCGTTATCGGCTTGGGGAACTGCATGGACGGTCTCCGGGAGGACACCGCGTTAGGGACTTGGTTCGATTGAGGAAGCTGTGAATGTTTCGGAGGGATATGATTTGGAATGCTCTTTCCGTCGAGAACCTTCTCGGGTTCCAGTTGTGCGGGTGCTACAACTTGTGCATCGTAAAGTTTTTGTCTATATTTTTCTCTTAATCCTATTCGGTCAAAGCCTGGGTGCTTAAAATCTGGGGCGAACTGCTTCGCAGTGGCTTGCGCTAAATCACAGTCTTCTTTTGCTTGGTCCGCCGACTCATCGGCTTGGTCAGCTTTGCCCCGAGCTGTGGCAGTTCTGCAAACGAATAATACACACATGGTGCTGAAACTAAAAAGTTGATGCAGGAGATTTGAAAAAAAAAATATCATAGTCTACGATCAGAAAATGATTAGCCGAAACATAAACCATAAAACTTAATAATGACATTAAACAGATCAGATCAGTGATATCATACAAGCAGATGCCGTTTGTATGTGACACGGTTTATTAGGCAACTGACCTGGAGATGGCGATGTCGGCCTTTTGCAGCGCTATTTTGGAAGCGCGCTGCGCCGCGTTCACCGCTGAGTCGACACGTTCTCGGAACTTGGCTGAGCGCATGAGGAACATCCGCTTCTGACTGGTGATGAGCACGTTATTCTTGTATTTGCCCTCTTCCCTCGTGCCGTCCCTGAAGGTGGTGACGCCATAGCCGTACTTCTTGTTCGCGAACCACTCGCCCTCGTACCGCAAGCCGTCGCTCCGCTCGCTAACGCCGAACCCTGTGCGTTTGTCGTTCTTCCATTCACCCATGTAGGTTTCAGTGACACTGGCATCCAGGTGTTCATCCTACGACAAATAAAAGGGGCTATAATAAACGATTCACACTTCATAACTATCTTCTATACACATAATAAAACAGTAGACCCCATAATTCTTGTATATACTATTCTGTGACATTTCTTCCGCGAGTGGAACACACATCAACAATGAACAATTCTTCCACGATGTGACGAAGTCGCACGCAGGTCAGCTAGTACACTAATAAAACGATGGACGGATGTTTGACTTACTCACGCTGAAACTGAATGGATTGTCCTGTAATTTTGTATAAAAATACTTAATGCATAAAAAGCTGGAAGGTAGGAAGAAAATGTTACTTTTTGATTCGATACCACACAGACGAAGCAGCAGGCAGCAAAAGGGTAAAAAACCCTATTCCCTCTAGTTTTTAAACTGGCTTATTCACTAAAATTGCTTCAAGTTTCTTGAAGTAATTATTCATAATTTGAGTTGGGTTGGGATAAAGTGAGATTAGTTTGACTTTACTAGCAACTTTGACAAGCAACCTAGAAGGAAATTAGTACAACATTTTTCAAGGCGTTATAGTAGCCGTAACACTATGGTATTCTATTTTTCTTATGACAAAGAGTGCGTAGAATGTGTGTTAGTTCATTAATAAGTTGTAGGTAAGTACCTAGGTACATATTATTTGTTTCCAATATTACAGCTTATGTGTACTCCCAAAGATCAATCAGTCTTTCGTTGTACGTAGGCGTCAGTGCAAAATTGTAATAAAGGTGTGTTACGGTGTCAAATAGCTCTAAAATTAATATAAGATCATGCTGAATGATGTATGTAACATAAAAATACACATAACCGAACGAACTTAGTTTCCATGCAAAATTTGCACTACAAATACAACCACATAACCTGCTAGGTTTTACTGTTCAGAATTTTAAACTATGTACAATTAACGCGAGACAAATTTATGTTTTATTTCTATTTTCTTTGACTCTAAAGTAGGTAGGTATTTGAGTTTTTAACTGTCTGATAGTGATTTTACGAGCAATATTGTTATTTATCTATTTTTGCTATTGTTACCTATATTTAACACTTCGTGACTCAATTGGCACGCTTGAATGTATTGGCTACCAGGTGCCATTCACGTCAACGCCACGATAATAGACTTTGAAAAATGTAATGAGAGAAAAGAAACGTTTTGTTTGAGGCCAGGCGAGTCACAGAGCCCGGTTCACCCGGCACGGCCCGGGGGTGGAGGGCCCGACCGTCTCACGTGTGCGACAATGAAAGCATCTAGAAGCGAGTCTGCAGCGAGAAAAGTCTAGGAATGGATGTGGAGTTAAAACGGTAAGGGTATCCCACCTCGACAACAAAACTTGTGTTTGAGTTTGTGTGCAGAGAAGCGTGGGTCATAGCGGAGTGTGCGCTCTCTACGGAGGAGACCCACGAGGAGGCGGAGCCCCCCGAGCCCCCGGACCGGACCGAGGCCGAGCCATGCTTGTCCAGGTCGCCGGCGCTGCGCTGCCTGCGCAATTTCTGAAAGCACGGATTGAACCCCTTACAACCTTGCAACTCAACAACAAACATAAACCCATGGAAATATGGCATGCTCGGGAGTTTTAACGTAAAGGGTATTTTTTTGCTAAAACTTTTTAAACATCCGTAATTATACACATAAGTAAATGTTTTGATATTTTAATGTAGAGACGCATGACGTGACTAGGTGTTGTGGTTGTGGTATAACCTCTACAGCGAGGCAGGCTAGAGAGTGCATAGGAAATACTAGCGGCATAGAGCACAAGAAACATAGCATTTAATTGGCAAAGATTGCGGTTATAGTTGTGTGAGTTTGACCACACATTTACTTGAGCATTCTGCAACAGTTACAGAGAAAATTATATAAAGCTAGAAAAAACAACACTTCTTTTGTTAGATTTATTAGCCAGACCGTAGAAAAGTATAGTGATTAACTTTGAAACATTACTGTGAAATAAGAAACTGGCTAACCACACAGAATATAGCACTCACTGAAAGCAGTCCTTTTTTCGTTTTTTCGACGAGTGAGCCTCGTCTTCCGGAGGCGACGTCGGAGCGAACCATGAGGACGAAGCCGCCGCGAGCGTCGTCCATCCTCGTGGTCCGGCGCTCGGATGGGTCGGCCGCTCCGGCCTCCGTGAGCGAGGACATAGACCCTCGATGGTGACCCTTCGCGCCGCCGCGGTAGTGAGACGCGAGCCCGAACGGCGCGGACGTCCGCACACCGTACCCGTGCCGCAGCCCTCGCATCCACTGACCTTGGTACGTTCCTGGAAAAGTAATTGAATAACTTGCTAATTTGCCCTCGACTCAATTACTTAATCTAATGGCATGCCATAAACCTTTATGGTTTTACCTTAATGGTATGGTATTGTTGGGCTGGTCATGCCATGCCTCTACTAAGAGTAAGTAAGTATACTTTCCGTTATGCGACAGGTATACGTTTAATTAGATAATTGCAATATTTAATTAAAATAATTAATCATTAAATGAATACAAATGATGTGTGTCTATATCAAAAACCTAGTTCTGAATGAAAATCAATAATTTTGTACGAATATGTTGGATAGCGCAATATAAAACGTCCAACGTAACGTATCGTAAGTATTCGTAGTACATATAACGTATTCTAGTGTATTATGGTTTAATAAACAAGTGAAGTATGATATTAACACGTTCCAGTGAGAAGGCTAAAAGGATAAAGTGTTATGTGTGGTATGTGTGATGTTACACTTACATAGTTACGTACCTAGATGATCCTATGAGAAGCTTTTAGAAATACTGTGAATATTTTTTTTTTTATGTATTTTTTTTTAAAACGGTCAGTATTTGGTCGGTACTGATTGACAGACAACGCACGTACAGAGTTTAATTTGGAGGGTGTGTTCGTCAAAAAGTGTAGGCGCGCGTACTAATGAGTATTTTTTTAATTCTCAACGCAAACGAAATCGCGGTGTTCCACAGTTGTAGAGTTCCGCTTTAAAATTCATAGAAACAAAATAAAAATTGCTGTGGTAAAAATGTTTATTTATCAAAAACCTAGATCGTGCGGACGTTAGTTTTTAAAAATTACACCTTATAAATGACGAACGTTTTGTCGCATGCACTCATCAAGCCTGTACCGCGAATCTGTAAAAACTGGCAGCTCTGGCAAATTTTTTTAAGACTTCTTGCCCGTATATTTTTTTGAAGAGGTTCAATGGTTTTTGCTGAGTTATTATACACTCTAGCCTTTAGAAATCCCCATAGGAAAAAGTCACAAGGAGTTAGATCAGACGATCTGGGGGGCCAGTGTATGTCTCCAAACCTACTGATTACTTTTCCTTAATTTTGGCCATTAACTTCTCCCTCTTTCAATTGTTGCAAAATTTGCATTGGGTGGATGTTGAACTGACGCTTCAATATTTTATGTATTGTAGTTCTTTCAAGCCAGTAGAAGCTGCCACCTTCATAACGGACTTCCGTTGATTTTTACAACACTGTCACTGGTAAGATTTCAATGATTAGATGAATCTAAATGATTTATTTCATAAAATCAATATACTGATATAAAAGGCTTAGTCCTGACTGACTGGCTGACCAAACCACTTAACGTAGAGACATTGAAACTTGGAAGGTGTGTTTTTATATTATATTAAAAATATCTACTTACTAAATACTTACTATCTGAAATTCTATTACATGTATTTCTTTCTGGCAAATGAAAATATATTTCTTTCTTTTTTTCATTCAATATAAACAAATGCAAACGTTTAAATGACTTCTGCCACCGCCGCCAGTACCGAACGATATCCACATACTCATGAACTCATGGACGCGTTGCTCCCGAAATTAGGTACCTACACCTACACGCCCACATCCCATATTACTTCCGGTTGTAAAACCTATATTATATTGGATTGATGTTTGATCTAAGTTTAATACATTTATTTTTCTTTCCGCCTAATGGGAATGGGAATATAATAAGTAAGCATAGTACTTGCTATTTCTGATGCTAACCTATTTCCTACTTCGTGGCTTGACTGTATGATATCTTGCCTAAAACCATCATCCCGAAACTACCGGACATTAAATCATAAATGCTATAGGTACTTGTAAGGCAAATAAATCACTGAATCAATGACGGTTGTCTGGGTGAATGAAGTATTAAACTTATTTAAGGCTCAATTCCTACTGGGATGGCAGCGGTCGGTAGAGTAGGTACTTTCAGTGTCAAACAATTTTAAACATAATCTTTATACATTTTTTTTTAATTTTATTATCAATATAATCAATTTATAATACATTGGTTGCTTATGTTAACACTAATAAACCACTAAGGTTTGTGCAAGTGCTATGAGTTGACATTTCGAGCGTTATCTCGATAATTAGGTAACTAACCTAACTAAGTGCGAGAACAGTATAGGTAGGCACACTGGAGCAATGGTAAGTACACTACACATGTTATGTGTAAGATATAATGTTACTAAGAAAAT
Organism: Lobophora halterata; assembly: GCA_932526365.1. Taxonomy (NCBI): domain Eukaryota; kingdom Metazoa; phylum Arthropoda; class Insecta; order Lepidoptera; family Geometridae; genus Lobophora; species Lobophora halterata. The sequence continues at coordinate 7,664,989 of OW052001.1, read as the reverse complement.
GTTTTTTCACATAGAACATAGAAGACCCAAAGAGCTTGTATACTATGAGTAGGTATACAATTTCTTTGAGAAGACCAGTATTGTAGAGCCGCTGTCAGTTGAACACTGAAAGTGCTCTGCCGGTCGCTGCCATCCCAGTGGGAATTGAGCATTAGGCATAAAACTGTCTTTTATCTTGGATTATTCGTCTATGATTTTATCAAGGTCAAACCACTATTCAATAGTACCGCTGACACCCACATAGATAACCCAAATGTATTGTTCATACGCTTGCATCGTGGAAGATTGGTGGTGTTAAATGAGTGGTCGACATGATTGTGTCGGGTTAGGCGTGTAGCAGGCGTGCCCGGGCTATATTTAACTAGCGAGGGCCGCGCGGCTGTGCAGGGCCGCTAACAACCATTCACCCACTAAATTGCTGAAAACCGCTCAGTCGCTTCAGACTCCGGAACTCATACTCCGCCTCGCGCACGTCATCATCGTCCAATCATTTCATTCACGGTTTCAATGTGTCATCCTGTATTTTATTGTCGGGAAAAACACGAGGGCTTACAATTTTCCCGACTGGCATTGACCTAGATAAGCTCGAAGGTTGCGCAGGTTGTATATAGGACTGAAGGTTCATGTTATGAAATAGAACCTAGGTAGGTATGTAGGTATTATTTCCCATTTAGCTTGACGTATAATGGGTTTATTCTATGGCTTGTTACGATGGTTTTGCGTAAATAATTATGTTCGTATACCAGTATGTTCCTACGGTGGTTTTTAGGATAAGTTGTGATTACTTTCTAATATTTAGACGTTATATTTAATAGCTTGTATTCACAGATTATTTTAAATAGACCCGAAACAGCTAGGCAAATAGCTGATGCTCTTCAAATGGGTAGTTTATTTTCATAAACATATGTACATTACTATGGCAGTTATCTATGTAGCCATATAGCCTTTTTTTAATTCCTGTATTATACTCAATACGTAGGCAAAACATCCATCCATCTATCAATCCTCACAAACTAGTTAGTAGTTAGTAATTTAAAATTTAAATAGTGCACGAATGGAGCCTTTATGAGGTGCACATGAAATCCTTTCACCACACTGGTTCGAAAGAACTAGTGACACGATAAGAAGAAAAAGAAGACATTATTAATATTTATGTGATGTGTTAAGATAGTACTACTCTTCTTGGATCTAATTCTCGTAGGTAGACTGTAAAAATGCTCGAATCGACTGTGTGCTATGTTATTCGCGGAACGAATGACCCATGACTTATAACCAGCACACATGTCATAGTTATACTCGTAAGAAAACACGAACGCATTTCAACTCTCCTTTCGGAGTTGTTTTCGGAAGGCCCTGAATTCATCATTATAATTTTATGAATGACTAATTTTTATTGGGGTGAGTCAACACATCGGAGTGTTGGTTGGTGCGTGATGTTTTGTAAGCCAATGTTCCAAGTAGGTACTTGTTCATGGATGTCGTAACATTTTTAATTCTCTACTGATGTTCTTTTAATTCCGCTTTACTTTTTACTTGAATAAATTAGCCTAGTTCAAGTCTAGCACCTATTTATCCAGGCTTCCGAGATTTTAATCAAAATGTTCCGAACCGAACCCCCAATGGAATGGTTTATTAAAGCATACATGAAAACCGTTTATAAAAAAAATACATTTAAATAGGATTTGTATGGCAGCGTAGCTCAGCTTGTGTTCATCTTCAATAGTGCTAAAACCGACCGTTTCACAACGTTGTAAATATTTCTTCCTTTTATTCATAATAATAATTAATATATATATTTATAAGGCTTATAGTCCTGACTGACTGAGTGACAGACAACGCACAGTTCCTTCTTCTATGGCACAGGCCAAACCACTGAACGTAGAGATTTGAAATTTGGAGGGTGCATGCATTTGTCAAAAAGTGTTCGCGCGTACTAAGGAATTTGCAAATAAAGTTGCGGGCGTCAGCTAGTGAATGATAGACATTTAACTTTTTTAGTGATACCTGTACCTAGTTTCGATTAATACTTAGAGAAATATCCGTCTCGATACCCAAAGTTGCGTTTTTTATGCCAAAGCTTCAACTTTTACTATTATTAGGGTTCAAATGTATTTAATCACGATCTCTTTGTTTTGTTTTAAAACGCGCACATTGAGTAAATAATAATCTTAATTTACTAATTAAAATTAGTAAATTAAGATTTTAAATAAATTTTAAATTATTAAAAATTAAAAAAATAAAGAATATTAAAGATTTTAAATTGAGCTACTGCTCAATTTAAAATCTTTAGCGGCTACTGTTAGGCACTGAAAAGCAGAAACATAAAAAAGGCACACGACTGAGATCAACCAAGTGTTCAGATTTTGAAAATTTAGTTGAGAACACTAAAATCATCAATCAACAGATCGGTAGATCTGACATATGAGAAAGCGATTTAAATTACTTTTTAAATACTATACCAAGTATGAACTAGTAATTATTATTTATTATTCATTGATATGATGGAAAATCTAAACATGGAAAAATACTTGAGTCTGAACCATATGCTGTTTACAGTCAGGCACGCACTTAGCTGTTTTTAAAGACCTACTTCAGTATGCAGACGAACTAAAGTACCTACCCACTGCAAAGGTTGCGTACGATATATATTTAGGTATAATTTTCCACAGCAAACAGAAGCCAGTAGTGAGTAATAAGGGATCTTTCTCAGTGCACGCGGCCGTAATCTGGGTCATTGGGTGAGCACCGCCATATTTATAAGACTCATAACAGGTCTGCAAAACTTTCGGATGTTTTTAAGCATAGCAATGCGGTTTTATAGCGGAAAGCTCATTTCGATGCATTATCAAAAAACAAAAACTTGAGGTATCGCGTAAGTCCTACATTTTCGAAGTTTTTAAACTTTTTTACAGGATTTCGACAGGTTTTAGTAAGAGCATTCTATATTCATCCTGTATACTAATAGTCAACTGTTGATTGGCGTATTTGGTAACTGACTGGCATAACTTTGATCTGTTGCAGCACGATGACTGACTCACGCTGAATCCACACACCGTGCCGTAGCTCACATTTAATTAAAATACAATAACGCATTCTCATCTGGCGATCGACCGCACCCAGCTACAGCTTTAAGAATGCCACGGTCGTGTAAACGTATGTATTTTTGTCTGGAATCCAACAGTTTGGCAATGAAAGAAATGAGATAATACTGACCACCATCGGCGTATGTTTCGGAGCCGTATCCATCTTGGAGTCCATTAGCCCAGGTGCCCTCGTACTTGGCGTTGCTGATGACGGACTGCCGGACTCCGTAGCGGCCCTTGTAGCCCTGCGTCCATTCTCCGCGGTACAGCCATCGGTCGCGAGTCTCCACGCCCAGCCCATGTCTCTTGCCGTTTTGCCACTGCCCCTCGAACGAACTACCGCTGAAACATAATTATTTCGTGTTATTGATTTTGTTTGACCTTGGCGTAAAGAGGGTCGACGGCACTGTCTTAAAGGAGCTCGTTATTGAAGTAAAACGTGTCGACTTACGTCATACGTTTAGTTGGCTTATAGGAAATTGCAGTAAAATGTATTTGTGGTATTTCACAAAATGATGTAAGTTGGTAGAGTAGGAGCATGATATGAAAGCTCCTTTGTGGGTACTGGGTAGATACCAAATAAAGAGTCAACTACGCAATACCTACGACATAGTTTGCCTATGTGCAATGAATAATGATTGCCAATTTGTTACGATCTGATATGCTCAGTATTTCACAGATTGAATGGCACACATAGCACTAAACATATCTAAATCGATACGACCTTGAGGAGTGTCTTGTCGAGAGTAAATATGTACCTCATTAACAACAATAAAATGTAATTGTTCACACAAGAGGAGTACACATATAGCTTCCAACATAAGCTCTAGGCTTGACGAAATCACATCTTACTTCATATGAGTTAACGAGAAACATGTTTATGGGTAAATTTTTGTTTGTTCAAGTGGGTTATGTACCTATAAGGATATAATTTTCATTGCAATAGTTACCAATCAAAATTGTAATTGAAAAAATGAAAACAAGAAAACGGGCTGCATCTGGTATCTTAATAAAATATAAAATAATACGTGATAATACATACAATCCTAAAAATCAACGATTTGTTGAAATCGATCAAAATAACAATTTAATCAGAACCCCAGTTAACGCGAACCAGATCGGGCGATGCGTAGTAGCACCATATACATAGACACAGCAATGAAATTCCTTTTAGTTTTTATTAGTTGAAGATAATGGATTGGTCTGTTCTTTCGAACGCAGATAGAATAACCAGTCTTAGGTACCTATTTATAACGCGGTACTAACAAGTATTCAGCACTGAATATTACAAGTAAAATCAACATGGTTGACTGTTACCCAAAGTCCTGACCTTGCTCCTACAAAATGAACCAGGCACGGCGCGGGTCATTACACATTCATAATAATTATACGTACTTACTTTATAAAGAATCTTACTCGGCCTGAGTAAGATTTAAGCATCAATAGAGATTACTTCTAAGTGTTAAATACTAATAGAGTTGTAACTGTACAGCTCGCGGTAAACAAAGAAATAATTCGTACATCTTATTTTACATAGTAGTTTCAGACGTTGCTTGCATTAAAACATATATATCATATCGTGACGCTTAGAAATGTAATTATATTTATAGTTAAAAAGAGAAATTTCATTTTGCCTCTATAGATTGTAGGAACATATTATAACATGTGTACATTAAAAACGCCTACCTTATCTACACTAATGTATTGGCAAGTATAATGTATAGGCTGCTGTTTCGCAGTAAATTGAAACGCAAGCGTGGGTTGCTGTCAAGTCACTCGTCTACGTCCGCCACTAATTGCTGATAATTTAGCTCGATATCGGACATTGTAGTTTAGTTTAAGCACAGAGTACTAAGATATGTTTTAGTAAAACAAAAATTTCCACTGTTTTTCACCTGAAAATTTATACCTGGTTTTCTTGATTGTATTCTACAATATAGATAATAAGTTGATACATGTATCCACATCGATTGAGCTGGCCTGTTGTTATGCATTTTTCTTTATGAATGGGGAAACCTTATTGGCAGAAGGGAAGGGATAGGTAACTTTTACTGCACGCACGTGTATTTTCCTTATTTTCTTGCCTTTCTCAATATATTTGTGCAAAAGCGCAAATAGGTAGTGACGCACACCACGGCTTATAACGATTTCATACGACAATATATTCTTGTTTCATACTTTTTAGAGCGTGATTTTTTAGTAGTCGGGTTTAAGTTTTTGAACTCAATTTTTATTTAACTTTGTTTTAAAATTACATACATTCCGTATTATTTAATTGACCGAACGAACTGAAAGTCTCTTAGTCAAGATACTAGGTCGAAAGCGTTTGTATGTGTGTATGTATGTTTGACCGACCATAATAAATATATGTTAAAGAACTTAAGTTACTAGTTACTACAGTACGTAGTTATTCTTTATGAGAAATAAACTTTCTTAACCAGAGATAACAGGCAAACGGATCATTCAATCGTCATGAAATTTGGCAGGTTGATAGAGTAAGTTCAAAGTGAGTTTTGAGTTTGTAGATGAGCCAAATCTATTCAGGGGCTTAAGAGACCTGAGGTGAGTACGGTAGTGTTGGAAAATAAATTATTAATTTTAAACAAAATTGTTATTATCGGACAAACTTACAAACACACGTAAAAATATATCGATTCAACTAGTATCTGTAGGTAAGTACTTTTTATTATAACATAAGAAAATAATAGAATATTAAGCAAATATCTGAATGGATTGCACTAAATCACGTATCTAGATACAAAAATCTAGTATCTAGATACTAGATTTCTTTTTTATATATTTAATGCTTTCAGACTCTAGAGTCTGTAAGCATATAAAAAATAGATCGCTCTTACTTACTTACCGAAATTTTACATCGGACCAAAATATGACCTACTAGTTTGCTAAAGTGACCCAATATTTTGGACGTGATTTCCATACTCCATACTTTTATACCTTCATGTTAGGAAAGTCCTTTTTTTATTTATTATAAAAACAGTTGGTTTGTTCCAAAACCGTTCTCCGAAATGAAGCCAAAAACATTTCAAAGTTCGACAATGATTGTGGTACTACGATTCATATTTCAACATGATTTATTTTTGGTTTACTTACGCAAGTCAAGCATATTTTCGCAAGTCGATCTCGAAAAGCAGCAGGTAAATACAAAAAGATATTCAAAAAGGTCACAGTACAAAATTATTTGTCTAATGGATTCCATACGGGCTAGCCTGTAAACACATTATGCCTCTAAGGTTATTTCGCTGCACTTCTTCTACATAAATGTTCGAAATTCTTGCACATGTAGGTACTACCCGTACTGAACTATCTAAGATACGTTGATACGAAAAAGTAAGAAAGAATACGAGTAGGTAGGTATATAATAATATATCTTTTGATACGTTTTATTTAATTTAATAAAGGTAGGTTAACAGGTAGTTAAGTATCCTAATATAAAATACACCTAAATAATATTAATAATAATTTGTCACGTTAGATGTAAACCGAGTTTTTTTAGGATTTTGTTAGGTTTTCTAATAATTTTATTATCCAGAATATTGTGCAGTTTCACCACTTTTTGAAACAAAAAAAATGTGTCCAGCTAGTAAAATGTGTTTCTAGTATTTTAAAGATTTTAAAGTGCTTCTCTTGCTGCATATAGCATAGCAGAGGGCAGTGGAAAAACAGATTAGTAGATAGGTACTTTAATATCTACTTAGCCGGCCGGTAATAGTCTCTTATCAGAGAAGACAGAAGAAACCTAGTTTATTTCAATAGGAGACAACATAAAACTTTCTTATGTAGAGCAACATCGTTCGTTGTTCGGAGAGCGAACCCAATGAGATGGCACAGTGCCATGAGAGTCAATGGACTGACTACGGACCGCGCTAAAGAATAAGCAATATCAGGCGTGGCACAATTCCGCTCTAACTGGAATAGTAAAAGGCAAATACATAGTTTATTAGTTTCAGTGCTAGGTAACGAGGTATTTTGATCTCCAATGTTAACTTCCTTCCGTCAGAATGCTACGAAATACATATTTAGGACATTTCTCACAACACCCTCTACTGACCACATAACTGATAGAATACATAAATACTTTTTTTTGTAAATATTTACTTAGAATACATAGAAAAACACCCAGACTCAGGACAAACACCAATGTTCATGCTACAAATGTTTGTCCTGAAGCGGGAATCAACGGCGGTATGGTAGCAGTCCAACACACCTGCCACTCGACCAATCGTGTCGTCAACAACCTAAATGTCCCTTGATGTAGTATAGTAAGAAATAGAAACACGAGTTTTTTTGTTTGCAAACTACTACTTATACTTACTCGTATATTTTATATTTCCTTATTGATGAAACGAACGAGCAAGGAGTTTTTATTGTAAAATATTACGCTAAAGATTTGAACGCAGCCCACCCCACCCATAACCAAAATAGTGTTAGCCTTGCAGGCTTTCAGATACAAAACTGTGAGCTGCACTGCTTGATATAGGTACTTTGCAACATTTTACAACTATGTTAACATATTGCGAAATATGATAGTCATACGTATCTATATGACGAATGATTAGCATATTTCGCGTATGTTAATATAGTTATAAAATGTTTCTGTTCTGTTCGCATTTTATACACCGAATTTTTTTTATCCGCAAAAAATACGCATAATCAGTTGTCGTTACTGAACACAGGCATTGCAAAAACTCTTGAAAAAATAAATATGAAAAAAAATTGAACCACTGTTACCGTTAGTCGTTTTCTTTTTGCCTTGCGTCAATCGGTACCCATTACTGATAATAATTTAAGTTTCATTTATCGTTTGGCAAGCCCAGCTCGAGCCAGCTCGCAAAAACTCGGCTCGGGCGCCGCACTCGACTCGCTGTCACTCTCGTCATTTTGTAGAAATCCAAAATTCTGATTGCACAGATACCATGTAGGTAGTACGCCTTCTGCATTACCCATTTAATTTTTTTGGTATTATAAAATTGGCGACTTTTACTTGTTCAAAGGACAGCACTTCATGTACAATCTCATATCCAGTATATTGATTAATGCACCCAGGTGAATAAGGTGAATATTTTTTTTTTAAAGTAACTTTAATACACTCAGGTGTTTAGTTAACAAAAAGTGCACCTTGTAGTTGACGAAGCAAATAAAAAACTTTATCCTCAAAAATAAGCTACCTTTGAATCCAAAATAAATGTTTGTAGGTAATTTTACAAAGAATTCGACCAAAGAATAGAAATTGGGCTGATTAGTAACTAAATTATAGGCTGTTGAAATTAAGATTGTAAATCCGTTAGCAGCGTATGGGTGAGGAATTAATTTTATTTACGACTCTTTTAAATTAGTTCTTAATTCTAGGAGCCAGACCTCGATTTCTTTTGATTTTCGTAAGTTACGGTTCTGATTGGACGTTGGATTACTTTGGTTGGTCAAGCATAGATTAAAAGAAAATAGGCAGTTCCAGATTCAGTCAATAATAAGTAGGCAAAACTAACGATTTTACGACTCTATCATAAAAAGTATATTCCATAGCACATAGCACTTCATAACTAGGTTATCGATGTGTTACTAACTTATTATTATAGTGAAAACCGCAAAATAACAAACTTTTTAACAAAAATGTATATGGTATGGATAACCTAGATAAGTGGTCTTGAATGGTATAGAGTTATTAAATCCTTAATTAAATTCGATGTTGGTTACCACAATAAATCTTGACTTCTAGTAGATACATAAAACTCATGATATGATATTATCTATCTATGTAATAAATGTATGTATGTATCATGTACAGCAGAGTAACCACAACCGCAAACAGAGACACCTTGTGTATAATTATTCTATATCAAAGGCTAAATGTTAAGTTGACCTACATTTGCCTGCAATATGGATGGGAGGCGTCCCCTGCAGGATTGCGTCTATATGGGAAGGGATGTAACCGAGGTGGTTATATCGGAACCGGAGTCGGAGTCGGAGTTTTTATATTTGTCTTATCGGAGTCGGAGTCGGAGGCGGAAGCGGAGCCGGAGGTGGTAATATATGATGATTGGCATATCCCGTAAACAACGGTACTCTGACCGGTCTATCGCTGTTCTATCTGTGTTTAGCTTATTTTTTTATTATATTATTTTTTGTTTAGTTTTAAAAAATCATTGTTTAGGTATCCAAAAACAAGCAAATCGATAAATCTGATCGCGGCGAGCAAAGCGTTCCGTGCCGCAAATTTTTAGGGTATTATATTACTAAAGGTAAAAACGCTTTATAACAGGACTCAAAAACCATACTATATGGTATCTGACCGCGGCGAGCGAAGCGAGCCGCAAATTATTAAGGCCTTTAGTATACTAGGGGAAATCGCTTTATCAGAAGGCAAAAACACCCAACATCTTTTAAATCTGAATAGATTTTTTTAGCCTTAAGTTTAGTTCTGACAATCACTGTATCAGAAACCGATGACAACAGGGAAAAGTAGATCGCGGCGAGCGAAGCGAGCCGCAATTTTTTGAGGCTTACTAGGGAAATTCCGTTATATCGAGACTCAAAACACGCAAAAGCATTAATCTGAAACAAGCCCCATATTTATATGGATTTAGTATCGTCCTGAAAATCACTGTATCAGAAGCCAAATCCACCTATAGGACAAAGGTGATCGCGGCGAGCGAAGCGAGCCGCAAATTTTTCATGCCTTCAATTTAGTTCGAAAAATCGCTTGATCTAGACCCATAACTTTTAGATATGCCGCCCCCTGAATTTGGCACCCGGGCGCGGAACCCTGGCTGCCCCTCCCCTAGATATATATATTGCTTGTGATATATATATTGGCTGGTGATATTGGTGTGGAAAGAGATGATAAAGAGCAGGCCTAATAAAATATAATAGTATTTACATACAAATTATATTATTCAGGTTTATTATTATTTATGTTAAAACATAACAAACTAATTTAAATACTTAGATTAAGCGTTGAAAAAAAAAATCAAGTAATAATATCTTGTTAGTAGTTACTGAGTCTGTTAGACACGACTAATATTGTCGGGAATCGATATTATGGGATTGGAATTTTGTATGTTCATCACACAATATAATTACCAGCACAATAGAGATGTCTGAAAAGTGAAATTGACGATTTCTGTAGATTTCTACATGAGGGGAGGAGGGCTTTCCGCGTGACATGCCTAATAAACCTGTTTGTACTCGCTAATCGCAGCCGTCAACTGTCTGACGCTATTCGCTTTGCTTCGACCTCCGATTAAAACCTCCGATTGAAAAGTATCGGAGCCGGAGTCGGAACCGGAGGTGAAATATCAATCGGAAGTTCCGACATATCGGAGTCGGAGTCAGAGCTCCGTTACATCCCTGATGGGAACCAGCACAGTTCCGGTGATTACCACTAAGTTCTGGCTTCAAAAGCACTGTAGCTAAGCTAGTGATAAGTAGTTACTAGTATATCAAGACTGAGTCTTAATAATGAATCTAAAATGTAAAATTTATAATAATAATATCAATAAAAATAATAAGGTCATCAAGATTGTGTTGTTGTGGATGAACTCTATAGCAGTGTTACACCGGCTTATGTGATTCAACGCCCTGTGTTCTGTGCTCTGGTTATGGGCTGGTGTGATCTCTTACCATCAGTAAAGCCCCTTTAGCTTGTCAGGTCATGTTGTTGACATAAAAAAAATTAAAGCTACCACAGTATCACGATTCACGATTTTTTGTCCCCTCTTAAAATGTTAGACAATATTTGGCCATTATAATTGATAAAAAAAATATGGATAAAAATTGCACAAGGCACAAGTGTTTTTTTTTTCTATGTTGTTTTTCATTCGACATAATATAAAAAAATTGGTCTATTTACATCATACTGTTCAATGTAGTAGGTAGGAACATTAATGACCTAAAAATCACTGAAGAACAATAATAACACAAGGTTACGATGTAAAGTTAAAAATTTGTTAACTGCGACACAGGGAATCCTAGTGCAGGGGTGTGAGTGTGTGAATGTTTATGTTATGTTTTATGTTTTATGTTCCTTAGTTATTATAATTAAATTGAATAGTAATTAAAACTAAACTTACTCATGCATCTACATACAAATAACAATAGTCATAATATAATGTAAAACGAAATTATTGCAGATCTAGTCAAAATTAAGGATATGTACTAGGTATCTACTATCATAAGAATTATTTTAAAGATAAAGTGATTGCAAATTGAATTGTCGTACACGCTTATGAACCTTAATCAACATTTCACACCGTTGCGTTGGGATGTGTCCCCTGCAGAATTACGTCTAGGTGCTGCGTATTCCGGTTTGAAGAGCACTGTGGCTAGTGAAATTACTGAGTTTCGAGACTCTGACCAAGCGCTATAGCAGTGTTTCACTGGCCTATGTGATTAAAAGTGATTTCTTGCACTGTTCTATCGTTTGGATATAGGCAGCTTGTCATCAACAGAGAGCCTTACTCGTCTCTTCGTTTGTTTACATTAAAAAAAATAGCTACCTATTTTTTTTAATGTAAACCTACGTTCTTATCCTAATGAAACCTACAGGTACTTTTTATTTGCGAGAACATGCAATGCGGAAATGTAAGTTCATAGAAGCTTTTGATAACCGATGCTTTTAATCAATCAAAATCCATTTGCGTAAATCAGCTTCACTGCTGAAGCATGATTACATTACGAAGCTCAAGACAGATAACTGAGGCTACTATGTTATTCTGTTATCACGGTGATGTTATCAGTGGCCTCGGATCGATACAGAACATTTTCGCTGAGATTAAGCCATGAGGCACTTTCACCGCCGTTACACGCGTTTTCTAGCGAAACACCGAACTCAATTATTAATAGCAGCCTATTTTTGGAGCGGCTTCGGACGCGGATTCGCGCTCGGGCATGTGCGAGGCCCGGGCGAAGTCACTGTCTCACCTGGGCCAGGTGTAGACGCCGGATACTTCAAAGCCAAAGTGCCAGGAGCCCGCGTATGCCCCCTGCGCTTTCGGTCCCGTGCACACACCATGGCCGTGGGCCTTGCCGTCCTCCCACCCACCACAATATGTACCACCATCGTCAAAGTCGAAACGGCCACCATTGAGACCGCGCTGTGGGGGATTTCCGCTAGCGGCGTGCGCGGTGTCGGCCAGCTCGCTCGGCTGCATCACGCGGAACCGTGGTGGCGCGGAGGGGAGGGCCTCCCGCGCGCACCCTCCACCGAGCTCGCGGTATAAATAAACATCAGCTGGGCATGTCGCGCCGTGGCGCGTCGCCGAGTGAACACCACTCCGATGATGCGCGAGGAGCACTGCGCGCCCGCGCCCGAGCCCGGCGCGGCCCGCCCGCCCTCCGCGCCCGCCCGCCTTGCGCACTGCGTACACTAGGTACACGGACCTCGGCCACCTAAGCCGCCCGACCGCTCTCTAACTACAACCAACAATTGATTCATGCCATTATATTCCCTCCGTATAAGCTAATAATTTTACTCACAATGGATTTCACTATGTAGAGTAGGTAGGTTTCTGTTGTTGTTGCCTATATATATATATATATAAGCTGAAAATGCATCTAATTCCTAGAATCCATCTAAAAACAGTATTTAGAATATAATATGTTATGTTAAGAACCGTCTCGCCAGTAGTGGTACTACTACCATCTAAGTACGTTTCGAAAAGTGAAATTGTTTTGAAGGTTTTCCAAGCTTAACAAGAATTTTGTTTAGAAAAACAAAAAGTCCTAAAATATTATAAGAAGCCTTTTAGAAAAAAAGGGCATAGGAAATAATACAATATGGCGGATGCAAGCCGTTGGGATATTTGACATTTAAAGTATCCTACAGAATAGCATCATGTAGGTAGGATGTAAAAAGCCGTGTTTAGAGTGGGAGCTGCCGCGACTCTCGTTCCGAAGGTCGTGGGTTCGAACTCGGTCGTACCTACACATATGGATTTTTCTGTTTAAAAATCTGTGTGCATTATAACACGTACTTAGCGGTGAAGGAAAACATCGTGAGGAAACTGGCATGTAATAGAACCTAAAAAGTTCGGAAAACATGTGTCATATGCACAAAAGGAGCCTCTTCGAGGCGCACTTTAAATCCTTCCCCCACACTGGTTCGAAAGAACTAGATAAGAAGAAGAACAGGTAGGACAAAGAGTCACTCACATGCACTTTACATTCAAAAATCTAAAATAAGGTTATCATCTCGAGTTTTGCTGTCGGGTAAAAAGAAAAGTTTATGAGACGACATCTATCGACGAGTAGCGCTTAAAAATGAATATATAGGAATAACATACAGGGTACGTACAATTTTTGATTTGTCACCTTCAAAGTCATTGAATCAATCAAATTCCAAAAGCAGATTGTCTGTGGTGGAGCATTGCCAGTCTGTATTATAAGCGAGATTTACGTACCTTTTACTACTGCTCTCCGCCCAGCTCCGTGTCAGTATAAACGCAACGAAAAATCATCAAAATGGAGAACGATTCTTGTTCTGGCTGTATGGTACCTATGGAACTCGTTCAAAGTCCAGGTATATGCTGGTCTATGTCCAGCTGACCTATTTGCCCTAAACCGTAAATTACGCCTTCGGTTTAGTCTTGAACATCACTGTACCTTATCGAAGAAATTGATCGCGGCGAGCTGCAAATTTTTACACCTTATGTTTAGTCCTGAAAATCATTACTGTGCCTTAAAACTCTCACTAAGACAAATGTGATCGCACATTGTTTAGCCTATAATTGATTCAGTCCTAAAGCTGCCCCCCTACTCCCCCCCCCTCACTGATTAAGCCCATTTATCAAATTTATGTTACCTACATTCAGTGGCGTAGCGTGCCTTGGCGGGGCCCCGTATAAACATTTGTTTGGGGGCCCTTATGAAGGTAGAGATTTATTCATCATAATTATTATATTATCTCACTTTATCCAAATTTTTTACAAGCAATTCAATTTAAATATACCTACACTCTATTTGCCTTTTTTCGGCAAACTGATTTATTAAATCATTTATAGCTGATGATGACTTTCGTTTTTCTAAAGTATTTGCCTCTATGGAAAATAATGACAAAAATAGTGACTGAAATAAAAAAAATGGGTAGTTTTTATTAAATTTTGCTTACGCTCGTCGGGGCCCCCGTGGCCCGGGGGCCCCGTATAATTGATACGGTAAATACGGCGGTAGCTACGCCTCTGCCTACATTGAAATCATGAAGAGCCGTTTAACGTCTGAGCTGAGCTTATCATTTTATGGCAGCTTTTCGTTACTTTTCGGAAATAGGAACTGGCAACTAGCAGCACTATATTTGTTGTATATACGTAGTACTCTAACTAATCTGTGGTTGTATTGCTTTGTATTGATTTATTTTCGATAAAAAGATTATAATCGTAAAATTTTAATTTCTCGTCAAAGCAAAAGCTTTATTGACCTGTTGTTATGCTCAATTATTTGATTCAACATGATGTAAAGTGTGGGATGAATCATATGTACTTGTGTGAATATAACTACGAAATAGGGGCGTAAAACAACAATCAGCAGTTTTACAACTATAATTTATCGGAGCGGTATGTACCTACATAACATACAGTTTCAATTTGTTGTTTGTTCTCTAAAGTTCTGACACCACATCAACTTACTAGTCTGAAAATAAAATTATTACAAGACCTATTTTTGTTATCTATGCAAAACCTTCGTTTGACCACAATCTCAACTGATCAGAGTAATGATGTTTTAGCTATCCAAATGGAGAATCCAGGGTCCAGTGGAAGCAGTAGGCCTCAGACAGTGGCTCCGACGTCATGGTGCCACCCAGCCAACAAAGTCCACCGCTTCTTGGCCCTGCTGTTAATGTGTTTCCTTTGTTTCGGTAAGTTCTAGCCAGTGATTTTGTCTGTGGTAGCGAGCTACAAAGTATGCATCCTTTTCCACAGCCTCCAAAATTAATTATGTCATAAGTTTTAGTTTGATTGTAACACAATCATTAATAAATCCTTTAAATTTGCGGTTTCACATTTTTATTGTTAAGAGGATATGTAAAACTGTCAGAAATGATAGCTGCCGAATTGTAAGACAGTGATAGCGCAATTAGACACCTTACCTCGATGGAAGAGGTTAGATATAGATTTTTGTCGCTCAAATGTAAGGGACGTAAGTGACAAATGATAAATCATCGTATTGCTTGAAAAGTATTGAATTTATAAAAAAATCCTTTTACATTTATATAAGTTCTGTGATTACTCACTCAATAGTATAAAAATAATCTCTAAATTTGGAGGATAGATGTAAATCAGATTTTAAAGGGCCTATTTAAAACAATAAATCTATCAAGAAAAGTTTCACCAATCGTGTTTCTGTCTTATCTTTATTTTGATTATATCCTCAAGTAATCACTGTAGTAACATCAAGTTTGTAAACTATACCGTTACCGAGTAAGAATGAAACGCAGCGACTCCAGATTTTCACATAGCCTCTTAATAAAATATCCTGAGATATAAAGGAGTATAATTTGTCCTTCAACCATGATCATCCTATATACTCTAGATCCTTTCAGGTTCCTATTTCTGTTATGATACTCCCGGAGCGCTGGCTGACAACTTTAAAGCTGACTCACATTTGAATACATCACAGTTTGCCCTCCTGTATTCTATTTACTCATGGCCTAACATTATATTGTGTTTTATCGGAGGCTATTTAATTGATAGGTGAGTGACAACTTAGTACTTAACTTTACTACAATATTTTGTGTATTTCAAGCTGCTGCCTGAAGCTCTTCTTGTATGGTATAAAATAAAAGTATTCCGTAGATGCCTATTTCAAGGTTCTGAACTACCTATAACTAAACAGAATTATGCCTTTCTCATTTAGGTTGTTTTGCTTTTTTTGATTGAACTGAACAGATATTTATATTTTTTCATTTTACTAACTTCGAGTTTTATGTTATAACAAGTGTACCTTCATAAAAAGGAAACCAAGAGATTAACTTCATTGTTAATTATGATCTGCGAAAGGTTGCAGGCAGAAGATGGATGCGGCAAGCCAAAGACAGGGCGCGATGGCGCTCATTGGGAGAGGCCTATGTCCATCAGTTGTTGTGATGTTGATGATGATGTTAATTATGGTAAAACAGTTATTTTTATTCAAATCAGTGTCTATGTGTTTTAACAGTCTGAGAATGTTAGAACACTATGTTACACATTTACAGTTTACAGTTACACATTACTGTACACTAACATGTAATTGGTAAAGTTTTATATACCTAATTTTCATAATTAAATAGGTTTTTTATTAAGTTCTGTTCATTTGCATTTGTGTCAATATTTATTCTATAAATTATTTCTGTTTCCTACTGAGTCACTACATAAACTGTGTCCAATACCTAGTCAGATAACTTGCAGCACACATTGCCATTTGTGTTGACAGCAGATGTATCATATTGCTGCTTACTTATTATAATTATGTTTACAAAGATAGCATTGACCCTATTTCATTGTTATTAAATTGGACTGATTTGTGATGCATTTAGGTACTAATTAAGAATATACCTGAGTTTTAGTAAGATATTTATTACCTACTGAGAAGAAAAATGTATTACCTACCTAACTAAATACCCTGCACTTTTATTCTAACATTTTGTGTGCGAAGGTTGCCAGGAAGTGATTGCTCTTAACAACAAGGCCACCCATTTTACAACATTTTTGCCGTGTTCTGTGTAAGATTTTAACTACTCGTGTATGTATACCTGGCAAATAATAAATGTACTATAATTTATTTATCAAAGATAAGATACATAAAAAATATTAATAAAAAAGCTTCATCCATTTGGCTCCTTACTTGCCTTTACTTTGTTTTGAGACTCATGCAAAGAATAAGTAATATTATGTACCATAACTCAGGGTCATAATAATTCATCAGGGTTTTTCACTTGTATGGCAATTCTTTATGAAAATCTGTATAAAAATGTCTACACAAATAACCCTCCCTGTTCCCTATAAGTCTAGATCACACTCAACTCAAGTTTAGTTTTGTGTATTCAGTTTATGCCCTCTTTCAGGTATTTTGGTGTAAGACTGGGGACTGTAATCTACATGACTATTGTGCTGATTGGAGCAGTGGTGTTTGCTCTGGGCGTTTACATCAATGCATACTGGCTCATGATTTTAGGAAGATTCGTATTTGGGTAAGTTTCATAGCATTCCTTAAATAATTATTGTTGAGATTGCTTGGGATTTCTTCCAAGTTTCCAAATGGTGGCTTCCCGCCAATGATTTCTCCCCGCTGTCTCAACGCAGTGAGCGATAAGGCCGCCTACTGTAATATTAGTCGATTTTCAGAAACTGACGTCTAGGTCAGTTATTTGATTTTTTTGTAAATATAACTTAGATTTTTATTAAACATACTATAAATAAACGTTAACATTTTTAACAACACCTTCAACAGACATTGGGACTCTTTAGCGTTAGAACCGAAAGATTAAAATACTCGGGAGGACGACTTTGCCCAGCAGTGGGACATTGAGGGCTAAATACAACACAATACAAAAACATAATTTCAGAATTGGTGGAGAGTCCTTGCAAGTGGCAGTAAACAACTATGTCGTCCTGTGGTTCAAAGGGAAGGAGCTTAATATGGTGTTTGGCCTTCAGTTGTCCTTCTCCAGATTCGGCAGTACTGTCAACTTCTGGGTCATGGAACCCATATACAAATATGTGGCTAATTACTACCATGGATATGAGCAGTTAGGTGTTGCTCTGTTTATAGGTCAGTATGTCTACTATACAGACTAACTTCTTTTCAACCCACAATTTCCATTTGATATGGTATAATTCAGTCATTATGAGTAAAATCAAGATTGATTAATTTTGTTAATATTTTTTTTTTTATGTCAGTTTTTTTTTATAGTCCTTACTATACTACTATTCATAAGTTGGTACATTGATTAATAACACTATAATAGAGACTCTGTTATCTGGCATGTAGGTAGGTACTCTAGACACAAGAGTCCAAGAAGATAACTGAGTCCACTTTACGAAGTAAATAACTTTGCGCGCGGTCAAAATCGAAACGAATAATGATGCATGCCATGACTTTAAATTGTTTGTTGCACACATTATACATCAAATTGTACAAAAGGTGGTCTTTAATGCTAAAGTATTCTCTACCAGCCAATTTTACCGTACCTACCTTAATTCTAGTTTTTTTAACTGTTGGCGAGGCAAATTTAGTTGGTATTACCTGTGTAAAGGAAACCCACCCATTATGCCCTGACGCGCTAACTTACAAGTATCTGGGTAGCACTAACTTATGGTTAATCGTCCTTTCAGCCTCTTTAACATGTCTGGGATCTCTTATTTGTGGCCTGATTCTCGGCTGGATGGACCACAGAGCTGAGAAGATACTCGGCCGAATCGATGAGCATGGGAACGAGGAACCATTCCACTTGTCAGACATACGACATTTCAAACCAGTATTTTGGCTAGTCTCTGTAATATGCGTTGCGTATTACCTGGCCATTTTCCCGTTTATTGCTTTGGGAAAGTAAGTTGAGATTGTTCAAGAAGTTAATATTCTAGTGTATTTAATCCGTGACTTATTAACTTGATTCTCATCATATTTATCTCCCCATCAATGGTATCGGTACTCGACAACGAAAGGAGAGTCAGCATAGCGCTCCCTGCTTATATTTTCATACCTTAACCAAGGAAACTAGCCCATTACGATAGAGATATGTATATTTGGACTGTATTTTGGATTTGCGTTTAACCATCATTTCACCTGATGGTAAGTGACGATGTGGTCGACGATGTAGCACGCTTACCTAGAATAATCCTATTCACTGTTGCCTTGAAGACACCCAAATTATAGTGATCGGGAAACACTGACTTAACTATGCATGTCACAGACCATTCCTAAGTAATTATCTTAATATTTTATGACTTATCGGGAAACACTGACTTAAGTATGTCACAGACCATTCCTAAGTTAATATTAAGATATTTTATGACTTATCTATCTTAATTTTCAGATTATTTTATGAACGCAAATTCGACTTCAGCCCTCAAGACGCTAACAATGTGAACTCCATGGTGTACTTACTGTCGGCCGCTCTCAGTCCATTCTTTGGAATTCTGATCGACAAAACGGGGAGAAATGTGACGTGGGTTATCATAAGCATTGTGACTACTATCGGATCTCATTTTATGTTAGCTTTTACGTTTTACAACCCATACATTGGAGTGGTAAGAAACTTCAGTCATTTTTCGAAACTTAGAATCTAATAGGTAACTTGATTGTTTCTTATGATTTTGTTTGGTTTCAGATGGCATTGGGAATATCCTACTCGCTTCTTGCTAGTGGTCTTTGGCCCCTGGTAGCATTGATTGTCCCAGAAAACCAACTGGGCACTGCATACGGAATGTAAGTTCATTTCAATAGTAAATTTACCAAAAAAGCCGACGTAGGAAAAAAATCTATTGAATCAGACTGGGCTGGCCATATTTGTCGCATGCTTGAAGAGCTGTTGGGCAAAAATACCTTTCAAGAGGTGCCACGATACAATGCGTAGGTTTTATTTATACAGGGAATGGCGAACGGTGGCTCAAAACCGAAAATGTTGTAGGCCTTTGTCAATTGGGTGGGACGGTTTAGACCCATTGCTGGGCTTAGGTCTCCCTCAATTCCTTGCATTCCTGCCTTATTCAGCCGTCTCATAATCCTTATCTTCAGTCCATATATTTAAAATTATAAACAAAGCAGAGTTAGTTAGAATCTCACATATTTCCCCTACACGAGGCGTAATGAGATAATCAAGGTTTTACAAAAACATAGTACAACCAACTTCAATTAGACTTTTTAGTGACCGTAAACACTACTGAAAAGTGACGCAAAACACGCAATTTCGTTTACTTCGACGAATTTTTTTTTTCTTTTGATATAAAAACTAAACTACTGAACCGATTTTGATGAAAATTGTATGGGTTCAATCTGAAAGTATATCCTCTCAAACAAAAAAATAATTAAAAAAAGTTGCGAGGTAAAAATAATTTAAAAAAAGCATTCAACCCAATTTTTAACATCCTCCTTTATGAAGTCGTTTAAAAATCATGTGTTTTCATTATTTCATAAAAACACATTCAACTGAAGCCTTAAATTGAGATAATTGATTGATTCAGGCGTTACTTTGCGGAAATCCATAAATATCAACAAATTATATAAATATATTTTAGTTATATTCGAAGTTCGAAACGAGAGTTTACTCTCGTTTCGAACTTCGGCGAGTCCACACCTCCTGATGATGCCTCGTGTAGAGGCGAAACACGTGTCGTATCTTTAAACTTTGGTATTCTGTTCGTTGACTCTTTGGTTTAGTTGAACTAAAGTTAAGTTAATTAAAACCTTTGTTTAGAAATTAAGCGGATTTATTACTAAATATATTTATATAATTTGTTGATATTAAATTGAGATTATTTTTCCATCATTAAATGTACATTCCTTTTTTCAGATGCCAAGCAGTTCAAAACATGGGGTTGGCGACAGTTTTAATTCTAGCGGGAGTGATTGTTGATAAATATGGATACCTGATGTTGGAGATGTTCTTCTTGGGATGTCTCTTCAGTAAGTACCTACCTTGGTAAATGAAACACGGGTCAATAGTTTTCGTAGACTTTCGCGATTATCACACAAAGGTGAGAGCGCGATAAATACCCGTTACAATCAAAATTTCACGGGTCAGTGCCGCAAACGGGGCACTAAGGAAAATAGGATTTAGATTATTCTATTGTCAAAATGCTGTGCACGTAGACGAAAGAAGAAAAGTAACCATACACACGGCTTCGCTTGCGTCTGAAAGCAAATGAAAGAAATTACTCTAAGCACTTACTAAGTACTCTAAGTGGACACTGGATTTTGGCCGAAGGGTGGTATTCAGGAAGTTCTATGGACGACTGATACGCGACACCGCGCGCACGACATTGCCCCAGTGCCAGTGACACGCTAATTGATAAGTTTTTATAAATATTTATGTTAGTCTCTAAGGAATATATCATATGGGCCATAGTTAAGCTACATTTTTTTTACAAATTATTATTATTATTATAAGCATGTTTAGAATTCAACCCAATTGGTTTAGTAGTTTTGGCGTGACGGGTAACAAGCATCTATGTATACAACCCAGTTACACTACCTACCTGCCTAACACACTATCCTCTAGGCTAGGCAAAGGTTTGCAATCATTCAAATGTAATCTAATTTCCATTCTGGTTTTTTTACAGTATCCCTGATTGCTGCTGTGCTGATTTATGTAATGGACTCTGCAAGTAACGGTATTCTCAACATGTCGCCAAGTATGAGGGAATCTGTGAAAATGTGAGTACTACAGAAACCCTCGTAATTTTATCTACGTAATAACTATCTTGTAAGTATCGACTAACTGCTACCCGCGACTTCGTCCGCGTGGTATCGTAGTAAAAATCGCTCTTCCAAGTCCTAAACTGAACAATATCTATATGTACCGATTTTAATTAAGTAGTATTGACGTATATAAGGCAGTCTGTGTGAGTAAGTATGTACTTTTTAGGCCCTAATAATCTGTAACAAAACAATTGCTTCAGTTGTTTTGGCGCGTTTGAGTAACAAATAACTATCCACCCTCACAATTTTTTTCATACGTATGAGAATGATGTCATGTCACTGTTGTGATTTGGTCTTGTGAATGAAATTCATAAGAAAAATAATAAGCAACATTTATTGTTTATAACTGTTACAAGGTGATCTAAAATTTAAGTCAGAAACAACAGTTTACCCTGATAGGTCCTATCAGATAGGGCATACAATATGTATGTATATGTATACCTACTGTATACAATAGGTATAATTAATACACATACAACATGTTGGACTTGCAGCATAATTTTTTTTCAGACATGACAGAATAGTGGATAGTGACGAAACTGCGAACCTATTGGGCAATGAAGAGTTAACTGATCAGGAGGAGGTGGACTCGCGGAGAACGCCCGACTCGCCAGAAGGCTCCCCGCCCACTCGAGACTCCGCCCTTGAACAATCTGATAGGATACGCAGCAGATACTTAGCACAAATATTGCCAAATACTAACATTCCCTAAACATTAAGATAGATATTTAATCGTTTGTAAATATGTTTGTACTTAGCAATTAGTAAATAAAATATCATTTGTACAATACATTTATTTTAAATAAAATAAACAGTTACTTAACATTCATCAACCTCTTATTTATAACATCAACAACTTTAACAATCATCAATCTCTTACTTAGTGTAACTGTGAGAGGTTTTAAAAAAGGTTGAGGCTTGATTGAGGATACACTTATGTTAAAAATTGAAATATCAAAAATACATGTAAGTATAGTTAATTTATAATAAGGCACCATAGTTATTTGCTTTTTTTTTGTAAATGAACACTTCATATTTAAGTACTTAAAATTTGATAGTAGGTAAGCGAGGTTGGTCATTTTAGTTTGTCAGTATCTGGCCATTCTAGTCCGTTGCCAGGCAATGGACTTTTAACAAATGGTAAAATCCATGCTAAGTACCATTTTGTACCAAATACTTCTATAAGGTTTAGTTTCCAGCCTCTGTCATAGTTGCAATCTTTATACTCATCTTTAGTTTCATGTACTATTTTTCCCTTTAAGATGTTATTCATGTGATAAATAAACAAGAAACCAGTGAATAAACCAACTAGAAAGTTTATAACAATCAGAAAAACATACCAAGTCTCATTATTAAAATTGAGGACAATACTAGCCAGAGGTAGCAAAAATTTAAGTACAACCAATCCATGATTCCACGTTATAAATTGAGATGCAAATAGAACATTGAAGTAAAATGCATAAATCATGGAAACAAATATGTAAAACGTAAATAGTAAAAAGTATCTGTGATTGAAATATCCAACACAACATGCTAGAAATGTGCAGTGATGGTCGCGTTTTAGGATACAAACATTACATGTTGAGCAGTGCCATGCTCGAGGTGGTCGATGGGATTCACAAACTGAACAAAATGTCCAATCAGACTTATTATAACTAGCAATAAACCTTCCAGTAATACCTGTGTTTGTGAACATACCATAAATAAGGTTACCAATGATATTCAACAACAGAAAATGTGCACAAAATAAATGTATGAAGTAAGTGGTTGACCATTCCTCTACAACAGCTGGCAAAACAACACACACCTCAAATACAAAGAAAGCTGGTATCAGAATTAAAACTATTAACAAGTAAACACTGTGCTCTATAAATCTTTTGAGTGGCTTGTTGGTGATATTTACTTTTATCAACATTTTTAAAGTACTACGATTATAAATTAATTTCAAGCCAAGCTTTAATTGCTTCTAAGTCATCATCGTTTATCAGCCGAAAGTGAAGATTCCCAGTGGTACAGTAGCAGGAGCATTATTCTCTTGTTTCATCAGGAAGGAAATAGGCCAAGAAATCTGAAATCAGGAAATAAGTTAAAATATGAGATGTATGAATGAAACGTCAACCATCAAATAAATGAAGGTAACAAAAGACACTAGTACGAAAACAGTGCTATTATCACCTAATACTGCAATGTGATGAGGCTATTTATTTATGAGAGCACTGATGAGGCGAAAGCAAAAAATTGAAATAAAGAAAGGAAAAACAATGCCACCAAAATAAGTAAATAAATAATAACAGCTGTTCGTACGTCTGCCTAACATTGACATTTTCGAGATGGCTATTTGTATTTTGGCACCAATTTACGAGACTCAGTATAGCTATTCAGTTTGTACCTACATAAATTCGTATGCTGACAAAGCAGAATATGGATGGTGCTATCCTATAATACGAACAACTGTATTTTTTAATGTATAACCCTTAATCGTGCGAATAAAAAATTGAGTATTGAGTATTGGAGTAGCTCCTGAAGTTGAAGCCAGGGCTAAGAGGTACCTCGTCTCTTACCACGCTTCCCGCAAGGTCAAAGTGATGATGGCTATTTTGGCACCGAAATGTATTTTTTAAATTGAGTTACGCTATTGCTTTTTTTAACTGCCATGCATTTCCATGCATGGCAGTTAAAAAGCTCTAGCACCACCAGTTAGCACGAATCTTAGTGGATGGTGTTGCTTCGAGAATCTAGCAAATGGTGTTGTGACGATTATTATTGAAAAATACTTTTTCCTGCAAGTAAATAAAAGACACCTGCATATTTGAAAATAAATATTATTTGTAAACGTTTAGTTACACTGATTTGCATATACTTATATGAATAATAGAAATAATTTAGTATAATATCAATCTCAAAACACCTTAAATCATCTTCACACACATTTAACATTCTTTCTAAGCCTAACCTATGGAGATTGGAGTCAACATGGAGGAAATTCACTTTTTCTTACAACAAACGTAATACAGACAGACTGATTTCATTCTCGATGTGATGCAGTCAGTGATCATACTTTAAAAGCTCATCGCATGAGTTTTCGGCAGTAGGTATTGTTTAGTTGTTGTGGAACTTTTTGCTTGAGTCTTTAGCCATATCCACCAGTGTTTGGGCGGGTTTGAAAGGCGCGCCGTAGAGACCTTGGTATTCCTCCATTTTCTTTACCAACTTATCAGCACCAAATTGGTCCACCCATCTGTAAAATAATATATAATTAATAATAATTTCATTACGAAGTAGGTAACCATACAACACAAAGTTATAAAACTTTAGACAGAATAGTTACGAAATCAATCCCCAGCTTTTTTTGAGTTAGGAACTAAGCAGTCGTCGATATCGTTATACTACCTACTCACATTTCATACTAAATTATGGATGCATGATAGTTAGTGAGGGTGGATAAGAATGTTTGTTTATAAAAAACACCATAACTACTGAACTGATTTGGCTGATATTACGAACGAAGCCGCAAGCAATAGCTAGCATACAAGACCTTTTAACAAAAAATAATACAACCAACTTCAATTGGAAGTTTAGTGACTGTAAACACTACTAAAAAGTCAAAACGAACAGCAAAAACGCAATAAAATATGTCATTTATGGGACTAATCTGAAAGTACTTGGATGAAAAATAATAACATCATCACCTGAAAGGTCCTCCCGTGAACGGCGGGAAGCCGAGCCCAAACACAGCGCCTACGTCACCTTCCAGAGGGCTGTGGAGGATCTTCTCTTCCAAGGAGAGCACAGCCTCATTCACGAATCTAAAAAGTATTTTAAATAAAATTCACTTATTTTTCTAGGCTATTGATAATTTGCTTTATTAAATACTGTACCGTTAATATTAAGCTTTTTGCTTATAGAGAGCAGCATTTGATTTTCCGTTCGAGTTAGTCAAGTGCTGATAGTCCATTTCCACCGTAAGTGGCGCCACCTAGCGGCTTTGTGTGGTATTTTTATATCTACCGATAATGGCCGCTCAATTACTTCTCATTGGCGTTTTGTATTCCGCCGAGTTAACACGTCCGAACAGCTCCTACCTACGACTGTTCCATACTTATTATAAGTTTTCAATATCGAATTCGAAAAAGAAATAAAGTGTTTAAAAAGTGCAAAAGGGGAAAATGTAAGTACCCTCTTTTCTTAATGTAGCCGATATGGCTTTATTAAATTGAATTATTTAACGGTTTATTCCGTTCGGTATAACATGTATGTGTATACAAAATAAAGATAAAGATATTGTCCATCCGCCCAGGTTTGTGTAGCAGAAACACTTGATGAGATTCCCCAGTTACATAAGAAAAAGTGTTTAAATTTAAATTTATTGATCTAGATAGCGTGAATTTGCGCTACAAGCTACCTATATAGCTATCAAGCTCAAGCTGCAGGTCATGCAGCCCTATAAACGGCAGCTCGTCGAACTATCCGAGCAGGATCCTGCGCGTGAGTGCACTATATTCATGAAAATCGGTGAGCTACGCAAACTTTTTTAAATTTTGTTGAAGTGATTCTAATAGTCTTTTCGGGTCAGTGGTTCAACGTTTATTTTCCTAGTACGCAAGTCCACGACTGGTGCTATTACTAAAGAAATAAACTTGCATATTAAACAACGTTACGAACGTTTTAATGATAGTATGAACTTGAGTACTTAACTGTTCTACGAAGTTTTTTGTCGAAAAGCCATTGACATAGGAACCGTCTGTTCCAAAAGATCCGATGACTAGTTCTAATGTAGGTTCAATCGTTTAGATGTTTTTTGGTTAGTATGTAAATATTCCTACACAATTCTCATTTAGACCACTCCAGGTGGCATTGTCTAGCAAACAAAAAGGGGAAAAATACGTATAAGTACATGCACCTTACGTTGTGGGAGTAGGTATCATACCTATTCAAGAGAAATAGGTTTTCTTCAGAAAACCCGTAAGATTTGAGCAATAATAATACCTAATTTAATTGTTTTTCGACTACCTACCCGATTTTTATTGAAATTAAATAATGTTGCAAAATTATTCGGATTTGTTGTAGAAATCATTTCTACCACCAAGCAAGCCCTCACACAAATAATTTAGAGTCACACCTCCTTAGAACAGTAATTTTGATTTGAATACGCAGTAATTTTCTAGGTTGTGGTGGTGTAATAGTAACAATAAAAGCTTAACATTAGGGTAACCTATGGTTTTACAAAAGATGTACTGTGTCTGAAGCAAGACATGTATAATTTTAAAAAACATATATATTATGAATTCTCCGCGGATTTCAATTTCGGGAACTTTGAGTAATTACAAAATTTGAGAGATGTTAAACTGCTTTAATTTACTGTACATGGAAATTAATCTTATGTCTCTGCTCACGCAAGGCATCATTAATCTGCCAACAGGTTAAAGCTAACGTCCGGGGGGTGTATATAAGTATTTAAAGTATTTATTTTTCTTTCGTGCATTATTAAAGTACCGACTTTGATTCAAGTTTTTATGATGTCTCTGCTCACGCAAGGCATAAACAATCTGCGAACAGATTAAAACTAACCTCCGGGGTGTAGATAGTGTTTATTTTCTTTCGTACACTATTAAAGTAAGTACCTACAACGAGTCAAGTGTTTATGATGTCTCTGCTGACGGCAAGGCATTAACAATCTGTCGACAGATTGTCTGCCGACAGATTGGAGCTCCCATCTCGAGGGTGAGGAGCAAGTATTGATTTAATGACAAGACTTTTATAATATTTTACCTTGTAGTGTTCCACTACCTACATTACTGTATAGTCTAACCGGATGCATTTGTTTTTGGCAAACCTTAAGCTGCAAACAGATCTAAGTATAAAAGTTTAGCTTTTAAGGACATAGTTCCAGTACCTACATTGAAATCTATAGATGTTTCTGTCTACGACAAGACATCAGCAGTTTTAAAACGGTTGCTCCATCTTAAATATTGATGTCGAGCCCGTACTGCTTTCATAAACCAGACTCAAATAGGCACAATAGAAC
Source organism: Lobophora halterata (assembly GCA_932526365.1). Classification (NCBI taxonomy): domain Eukaryota; kingdom Metazoa; phylum Arthropoda; class Insecta; order Lepidoptera; family Geometridae; genus Lobophora; species Lobophora halterata. The sequence continues at coordinate 7,637,476 of OW052001.1, read as the reverse complement.
TATTGGATACCTGCTCACTGCAAGGCATCAACGATTTGCAAACAACTTAATTTTAGGTTCTGTAATGCTTGTATAACCAGGTTTACCAGGGAATGTTAATAGTAGCGTAGGTACTAGGTACGCATTGAAGCGGCAAAACATTACCAGTGAATCACTAGATTCCCAAAGAAGTTACGCAAGACTGTTGTATTGGCTACTTCCCAGTTCGTACACTCTTTTTACTAAACTTATGGGTGACTCAACTCACGGTAAGAGCACCAAAATAATGGAACTTTGTGTGCTCGATAGCACGTAATGAAGGAAAGTCCTTGTTTAGGATAAAAAATATCAATAATTTATAATTATAAAATAGTTTACAGCATACTATAAATTCATCTTAACTTAGGCTAGAAATTGTGAGATATTTTTTCAACTCTCTTTCGAGAAATGAACTACTTACGTAATGTTTTTATCAGATACCCTCATGGTATTTTTAATAAAATTGTTTATTTAAATGACAACAAGTGCTCGTCTTGCCCCTTGCTTAGCCATTATTGGCTCGAACCTTGTATTTTAGTAAAGTATCGTAATATTAAACGTTTCAAAAAAAAAAAAAAAAAAAAACAAGCAAGTAAGTACCCTACTTACTTATCGATATCACTCTTATCAAAAATATTATTTCCAAATATTGTCAGTAGGTACTTTATGAGATCTAAGCTGTCGCCTCCAAATTAACATAAATGCACTAGATGCCTGTGTATCTTCTTAATCGTAATATAGGTACGTAAACTACGGAAGTAGGTACCGTATCAATTAACCCTGTTCAACAATGAACACTGACTAGAGCATGATACAAAATAGCATGCCTGTAAACTACAATCGTTTTCTCCTAATTGAGTGTTTGGCTCTGTTGTCAAGAGTTCTAAATAAGCCTCCCAAAGGCTTCAGACTTACAATATAAATGTACGTCAAACCTTAGTTACAAATGAACTAAATAGTGTTTGAGCTTATTATAAAAGTTTTAAATTAACATGGTCGCATTAGTCTAAGCAGACACTTATCTGGCTCGAATGATAAGAATTTTCTGTACATGAACATATTATTGCCTTTAACTAGTACTAGTTTATTTAAACAGTTGCTATACCTATACCTAGTTAGTAGGTATATGGAATATACTATATTATGTATTTAAAGTGAACTATATTTATAGTACCTAAATATCAAATATTTCGAATGGCAACGACTGCACCTAGGCAGGTACTTAATTTTTCATGTCTTTATTGAGTTGCTTAATAGGCAAGATCAAATCACTTAACCCAACATACTGATTGCCCAATATCTTATTGCCCAATATCTTATTGCCCAATATCTTATCACTTTAAGTATGTTCATGCATTTTATATAATTATCATACATGCCTGTCACTCACTCAGGCTGTTGACCAATGCTGTATTCCAAAGTTTTATTGTATATTATATTCGTTAGCTATCAAACGAACTTCGCAAGCGATTGCATACCGACTACGTTCGATCTTTAATTGATTAAACTTTGTTCATGAAAAATAAAATGTTATGGTTATAATGAACAACAACAAAACAACTGAAATGACATAATATCCTAATATCATCTAGCGAACATTTGCAAACAAGAATGGCTCTCATTCATTATAACGATATGACGGGACGCTGACTTGTCAGCTCACATGATTTCTCGATTCTGGAATCCTTCCCATAATGATAACTTTTAACGTTACTCTTAGTTTTATGAGTAAACGCAGTAGGATAATAAACTGATGTTAAAGGTATACATCAATGAAAAATTGTCATTTGGCATAACTGACATGAATCAATACTTACAATTCTATATCTACAATTCTATCCTATTTTCCTTAACGCTTGTTGTTATTGTTGACTATTGCAATATAATAATTTCTTATCGTGTCACCAGTTCTTTCGAACCAGTGTGGTAAAAGGATTTCATGTGCGTCTCGAAGAGGTTCGTTTAGAATCACTAACATTTAATTTGCCAAATAGCTACCTAAACTAGGTGATTCGGTAATTGTCTAGTAATTAATGTTATTGTATCTACTTAACTTGATACAGTGATCAAAATCACTGCATTGGAAGCATAATAGAAGTGTCTCTAAATAATATTAAACTACCTAACTGGAATTACGAATAATTGGATAGTGTTGACACACCCAATTATCATCACGCTAATAATTTTAATAAACTATAACATTATATTATATTACATTGATTATTTTTATTATTTTCCCTCTAGTTTATTATAACCACATAAAAAAATATAGAGAGGAAGGCAATGTGAAATTGTTTTTAAACTTTTTTTTTGAGAAAATATATAAAATTGATTTAACATAATAACTTAATCACTCTCATTCGATTCGAAACAAAGTATTTGTATTTTAAATACAGTTTAATTAAATTAGTATGAAGTATTATGCTAGTAAATACTACAATACATTTGTAAATAATAATGTTCACTTATATTTCGAAGGTATCGAACAAAACTGATTAGGCACACATGGCTGTGTAGCAAGTATACCGAATGATAATTATATCGAAGCTGTGAACGCAGTAACCCTGAAAATGTGTTATGAGAGTAACCAACCTCCGACAGTGGTTTCTGAAATATTGTTTGACCTCGCTGAAGGTCTGTCATAATCAGTTTTTAAATATCCTATATCCTATACTTATTACATAAGACAGTAAGTTGCGAGTTATGTTTAACGTAGCAAATACAATGATTGTTATTAAAACAAACAAAATATCATAATTCATATACTTTATTACAGGTTCATATTGAAAAATGATAATAACTTATGTTTTATCAGGAACTTACAATAAATCATCACATTGGCGTATAAGAACCTGAAATTTCACGTTGCAAGTGGCGTCACCAGGCGATAGCAAACAGAATCTCTATAAGCAAAAAGCTTAATATTAACGGTACAGTATTTAATAGCGGCGTTTTCCCTGAAAGAAAACGCATATTAAATACTTACCTTAATATTAAGCTTTAGTTTGATTTCTGCCTGGTGAAAATACGTAATAAAAAGCCAATGAGAAGTAATTGAGCGGCCATTATCGGTAGATATAAAAATACCACACAAAGCCGCTAGGTGGCGCCACTTACGGTGGAAATGGACTATCAGCACTTGACTAACTCGAACGGAAAATCAAATGCTGCTCTCTATAAGCAAAAAGCTTAATATTAAGGTAAGTATTTAATATGCGTTTTCTTTCAGGGAAAACGCCGCTATTGTCTATGTTATTTTCGCATGTTGGTAGCCATCTAGTCGGAATTATATTCTGCAGAGGAAGGCATCACTGGTAATATATAGAGGTCAGTGGGAAGGCATAGTTACATTAGTTACTGTCCTTTATTTTTCTGAAAAATATCACGCCGGCCAGACCATCACAACAGTGCAACACTCTCTCTCTTCTCTCAATACAAATACTTAATACAAATCCTTTTATAAAGTTCATAGAAAACACCCAGACTCACGACAAACACCGATGTCCATCACACAAATTTTGTCCTGAAGCGGGAATCGAACCCGCGACACCAACATGGCAGTCCAATAAACATGCCATTCGACCATCCGTGACATGTATATTGTTAAGGAAAAGGTTACCTGGACACCATACGTAGCTGCTTATCCTCGACCGTATTGGCTCCGCGCGGCTCGAGAGAATACTTCTCCTTCAGTATGTTGATAGCGTCCTGGTTGACGTCACGGTTCTTAGTTCCCTTCTCGTACACGTAGAAACCCTTGCCGGACTTGCGGCCCATGAATCCGGCTTTCACGAGGTCTTGCATAATGTTGAGGTTTCCGCCGCTGATGCGATCTCCGAATGCCTGCAAATGTATGAATAATAAATTTCTAATAAGTCTTTAATGAATCTCCAAATTAACTAATATTATAAATGCTTTGTTAGGGTTTCCGAAGATGGATAGATACATGGATAGTATGTGTTGTGTGACTGGTTCACGGATATAGTTTCAACCAAAAAAGGTCAGAGGCTACTTTTAATCCCGATACATAGATAAGGATATGTATTTGGATATTTGCTCCTTAGCTTCGGCAAAACTAATTAACCGATTGAGCTAAAATTCTGTAAACAGTATATTACATAATTATATCTACCTACTTATCTACCCATATTGATACCCTAGATTAAGTACCTATACCTATTTTTGTGTTGTATTTTAGTTTTCTTTCATAAAATATATATAAATTTTATATTAACATAGGTAAATAAGAGAGGGCTCTTCTAAAAAAGGTTAATCAACCTTACCTGCGGGCTTAGCACGGACTGGGGAAAAACATTTTGTCCCCCGTTTTTATCCACCTTCAAGGGATAAAATTGACTGGAAGGTGGATAAAAACGGGGGACAAATTTTTTATCCCCAGTCCGTGCTATCGGTGCTGAAGAGCCTCCAAACCTTATAAATAATGTTCATATCAAAATTCAAATTTCTTTTATTTATAAGTTTGTGTTGTTTACCTTGGAGAGGTCGACGGCGATGTGCGAGCCGACGTCGATGCCGACCTCGTCCGCGAGCGTGGCCGCGCCCACCGGGAACCCGAACTGCTTCGTCATGCTGTCTAAATCCTTGGGGTCCACGCCTTCTTGCAGCAACCTGTACACACCAAGCCAATAACTTGAGCAGTGTTGTGGCTGGGGTAGGATTACTTAATTTAAGGGGAAATGCGAAATGCACCCTACAACGTTTTAATATTCGGATGGACGTTTAATGCAGTTAGCCGCAGATGGCTGTTACTGCGTCACCGGACTCTAAGGCGCCCTACAACGGGAGGCCAGTGCAGACCTTTATACCCCCACTCCAAAATAATCAATAATACTTCATAACTGCAACATAGGTTTTTCCGAAACCTATCGTAAACACCAGTGTCTCACAAGAAGGTTTTGGTTTATGGCATTACCGTACCTAAATAGTTTAAGAAATAAAAAAAATTATTTAAGAAATAATACAAAATAGTTTCAGAATAAGCTAATATGTATAGCATATTAGCTTATTCTTAAATCATACAATATATTTTTTATTTCTTTATTAGCATAGTTGCATAGTGGTGTAGGACAACCTCTGGCTAGATGGAGCCATAATCTGTGCGCAGAATAGGATGAGAAGAGTTGAAAATCGGGCTCCCTGACGCGCCTTGGGTGAGACCTACTTCCAGCAGTGAAATGCTTAAGGTTATAGTAAGTTTCAAACAAGTGGCAATTCAATTCTTAGGTCAAATTGGTTCTGCGCATCTTTGTAACGTGGGTCGCGGACAACTTGTTTGACGCTTAGTATACCATATGCTGTAGATGCTTTTTTGACATAAATAAGCCTTGGCGCGAAAGCATGCGTGTAGTGTACCTGACTGCCTCGCTGAGCATGGTAGACAGTATGCGGGTGGTGTAGAAGCCGGGCCCGTCGCCCACAGTAACCACCACCTTGCCCTGCCGCAGCCCGATGGCGACTGCGGCCGCGGCCGTGTCATCGCTCGTGCCCGGGTGCCGGATGATCTCGAGCAGCTGCATCTTGTCTACTGGTGAGAAGTAGTGCATGCCTGGAAGGAACAGGTTTTATCAGAAACCATACGATATAATACTACATTTTAACCGGAAGATGGTCAAGAAGTCTATGTGACTCAGCTCTCATCGCTTTACGATTACCACGTCAGTTGCTGTTGTTGCGAGACCAAATTTGTTTTTGTTTAGTGCACATTAATTACTTTTAATCTAGGTACTCGTAATACTACGAATATTACAATCCGGCTACAGTAGGCCGATAAGTAACGCTCACATTTATAAGTAGAACTATCACTGTCACTACACCAATTATTATAGTATACTAGCTACGTTTTGTATGGCACACCTGCCTATACACTTATCAATACAATATATTCCTTATCAATAATATATATTCTGCACTTACCTGTACTTAGTCAGAGGCAATACCGCCTGCATTACCTGCTACCAGCGTGCAGCAGGTAGCAGCTGGTAGCAGGTAATACAGGTCGAAGGTTTCGTTGATAGAGTTATGCCTACTTTCACCAAACTGACAAAGTCCCTAAGCAATTACTTTACTCGCTTGATAGTTCTTAACAGTCCAGATTCTGACCATTAAGAGCTGTCAAGCGAGTCAAATAATTGCTTAGGGACTTTGAAAGTTTGGTGCAAGTCAGTATTAGTGACCTACACTTATCTATATATACCTATCTTTGCTACGGCTATGTATACCTTTTGTCAAGTGACTTACCAATAACCTTGTCCGGGCGGCTGCTCCCCGCTGCGATCTTGGTGATGGGGATGGCGCTGGTGTTTGTCGCGATGATGCAATGCTTCGGCACGACCGCCTCCAGCTCCTTAATGACCTTGTGCTTGATGTTGATGTCCTCAAACACGGCCTCGATGACGCAGTCTACGTTCTTGAACTTCGAGTATTCAAGGGTCGGCAGGAGATTCGATATGAACTTGTCCTTTTGCAAGCTGAAACGAGATTTGTCATATATCTTTGGCTAGATGGTTAAGTTTTTAAAACCGTGATAAAAATAAGGTTTCTTAGGATTCAATAGGATTTGCCTTAAACTGTGATTGATAGATTTTTTCTTTGCTAACAACTCAGCTCCTTTCGACAGCTCTGCTGGAAATAACTCATATTTAGGTACCATAAGCAAAATAAATGGCAGAAGCTAGTAAAGATAAATAAATGCTTCATTACATGAGACAGTCAAGTAAGTAAGACTTATTAGAAATTATCTTTTATCTGACTTCATCCACTTACGCAGAGATTCTCTTCCGTTTGACGGCGTTCACGAGTCCGTTCTGCACCTGTCCCACGCCGCGGTAGAGGCCCGCGTTGGTGGCGTCCTTCATCACCACGTGGTAGCCTTTGTCGATCGACACCTGCACGATGCCGGCGCCCATCAGACCCGCGCCCAGCACTCCGATCTGTACAAACAGAACAAATAAAGGTGTAGTTGTAACGGGTATTTATCGCACTCACCTAATCTTTTTTTTGTCCCGAAACGTTTAAATACCCGTTACAATCTAATAACTATGTGTGAAAATCGCGAAAGTCTACGAAAAACAAATGAAGGTGTAGGCCTAGAATCCCAGGCGCCACTACCTCGCTCGCACATTTGTTAATTTTTGAAGATCTAAATTAACTGAGTATACATATATTTAAAAAACTGGAGCGGTGAATTTGTTACTCCAACCTCAGTATATTGAAGGAGATTGGGAAAAACTGTTTTGCGCTAGGAATAAGGAATGTTCATTGGCATCACAGAGACGTGAAAGAAATATCGCAACTCTGAAACACAATCGGAAAGGATTTTTAAGATGAATAGGTAAACATGATAGATGACGATGGATTGCGTGAAGGTATACACATTTGTTCGCTCCTAGAAAAGTGCGCCACTTTCTTGGCAACTTAAAATATGTACATCTAAAACAGAGAAAAGGGAGGGACTCCTTTGCCCAGCAGTGGGACAAGTCAGGCCAATAATAATCACAATAGAATACAGCAATTTCTTGATTATTTCAGACACCAACAAATTTCTTACCGTTTTCACATCAACAGTAGACTTGCCAAATCTGTTCTTCTTGCACTCAGTCTGACCTCTGAACAGTCCAATGAGCCCTTTGCTCTGCGGAGTCATGGCCAACTCTCCAAACCCTTGGGCCTCGGCTTCAAATCCCGCTTTAGGGCCTTTGTCGACGCCAACTCTGACCACATCTAGAATCTAAAATACAGAATCAATAAAATACCTAAAATTTATGTATGATCTTTTCGCATACACTATTACATTAGGATTATCATCAGAACTGAGCAATCGCTCGTGTACTTATATCTTTAACGAGCATATAACTTTTTTTTTTTAAGTTTATTACCATAAAAAAAAAGTACTAATTGGTGTCAATTTAGATGTCGCCAAAACCAAACTAAACAGACAGCACTTAAAATGTTACTGCCCTTTTATAATTCTCGAAATAAAAAGTATGGCATTATTTTTAGGGCTCTCAAATTCGTTAAGTTTTGGTGAGTTCTGAATTGACACCAATGTTAAATTTCTAGAATCAAGAAACATTTATTGTATAAAACTGTGTACAAAGATCTTAACATATTTTAGTAGGAAACAACAGTTTATCCTGATAGGACATACAATAATATAGGTACTTATAACTAAAATGAAATAGATACCTACCTAGTTTTACTACATCAGATGAAGTAGACTATAGGTGCAAACATTTGTTAATTTTTTTTTTAAGTTAACTAGTACTTAGGTATTTTTTAGACATTTGTTTTTCATTTTCAAAATATTCTTTTAGTGTGTAATGAACTTCTTGAACAAGCCATTTTCTCAAAGTGTTTTTAAATCCAATACCAGATAGCTGCTTAAACTCTGTAGGTAAATGATTGAACACTTTTATTGCAGTTATATATGAGCTTTTTTTAAACATTGTATTATTAATTTGAGGTATACATATATTGTACTTATGTTTACTTCTTAAATTCTCATGACGACTAGAATCATAGATTTACCTTCAACGGAGCAGGGTAGAGGCCACGCGAAGCCTTCATAACTTGTTCTCTGGCTTTCTTGAAGATCATGTTCTTGACGAATTCCCATTGCATCGCTGTGGCAGTCAGCTTCTCAACCATTCCCTTCTTTGTTCTGTCCACTTTTATTTTACCAGAGGCGATATCTTTTGCAATCCTTATAGCAGTTTCCTCTAGATACCTTGCTGTGTTGTCAGCAGGTAGACTCAAACCTGAATATACAAGTTGTTTTTTTTTTTACTAGCAGATTTATCTGAGTTATTTTACGTTTTCATTTCTAAATTAAAACCAATCGTTTTGGCGTGATTGAGTGATCCAACTTTCGCATTTATATTAATAGTATGGTGTGATGTCATTTGAAAAGTAGATCAAAACATTGAAGTCTAAGACTAAGATGGACTGAACATTAGCAGACTAGTTTTTCTGAAAATGTCTTACTCAGCTTTGTCACTTTAACATTTTAACATTAGAAATAAGTTGAAATACTCTACCTGGGCCAAGAGGGGAAACTAACAAATCAACAATGCCCAACTTCTTAGCCTTATCAGCTTTAACAGTCTTTCCAGTGAGTGCTAGGTCCAAAGTCGTCGGAATTGACGTTAGTACAGGCAATCTGTAACAAGAAAGTACTATTTAATTACACTGCTAAGTAGTATTATCAACATTGTAAAGTAGTATTAACCACACTGAAGAGTAGTATTAAGTTTTACTTAGGGCTAAAAACGTATATGCCTAATTTGGGTAATAGTTTAGCATAGGTACCAACATTTTTCATGTCCTACTATCAATTGGTTGACTGGTAGACAATGCTCTAGCATTAAGTCCTCAATTAGTGCTTCATTTTGTGAAATGTGTGTACAAAAAGTATTCAATACAAATATAATACTGTGAAGTACTTTCATTATAAATTATATTGCATGTATGTATACTGCCAACACTGCCACTGAATTATTGATAAACTACTTAAAACAGCAAATAAATTAATAAGTCACAATACTTAAAGTAAGTAGTATATCTGACCCTACTTTGCAGCTACTTCTACAGATAACACTAGATGCATAAACTATGCTGTGCCTACTGTTCGTAGCTTTCATCTCTAACCGAATGATGCTCAATAAGTCCAGTCCTGTACTGTTCAGTACTGTCCCAAATAACATCAAGCCACTTGAAACCTTAAATTATTAAAAAGTATAGGATCAAGGTCAATCAATCAATTATATGAGTTCAAAAGTGCTAAATATATATAAAATACCTTTGAGTGCCTCCACCACCAGGCAGCAGTCCCAGCATAACTTCTGGCAGTCCAAATCCAGTCTTACTGTCTTTTACGGCAATGCGGTAACGACAAGCCAAAGCTGTCTCCAAGCCACCACCAAGGCAACTGCCTTGGATTGCTGCAATATAAGGCTTGCGGGATGTCTCAATCCTTCGGAAGATTTCATGGCCTGTAACCAAACTTGTTGATTAATTACAAACTAACACTGTTAAGTACAAGATTATTAAAAAATCCAACAGTGTTACATAGACACATTTGCAAAAGCTGCTCATCTATCAACAAATAAATAAGAAAAAAGCTAATTAATTTAATAACTTATAATTGATTGTTTCAGATATGTTTATATATAAAGTACTATTTAAAATAGCAAAGTCTCACCCTTCTTAGATAATGTAACAACTTCTTCTTTGGTTTTGCAGCTTTCAATCATAGAGATATCAGCACCGGCGATAAACACTCCCGGCTTCCCTGATATGATGACAGCTGCTTCTATTGCAGGGTTTGAATCTACTTCATTGATTATTTGAGACACTTCATCCATAACAGCCGTGTTCAAAGAATTCACCTGAAGTTATTTCGCATATTATTAGTTATATAATTAGATTTTATTATGAGTAAAATAATTTTGTTATAAGAAAGTGTTTACTTACCAAAATCTTATTGATTCTGCCAATAAAATACATCAATAAAAATTATGGGCTTTTCCTAACTGACTGACAGACAATATACGGGCCAAACCTATGAACTTAAAGACTTGAAGTTGGGAGGGTATGTTCCTCAAGTGTAAGTATGTGCATACCAAGAAATTTTGTGAATTCGTAACACAAACTATTTCGTGGCCAGAGTATCGGGTACTTGTTGTAATAAACGTGTACACATCACTGACCTTAGCATTGGGAGAGTCCAGAGTAACAACATAAACGCCATTGACGATTTTACATTTAGTATGAGCCTGACTTCCCGCAGCAGCAGCATAATTTCTGCTACTCACACCTTAGAACAATATCAAGCGTTATTAGTCAACAAGTTTATCTAGTAAGGGATAATGTCGAAGAAAAAGTTTTAGGTTTACCCAAAAATAAGTTCAAAAGTTGAAATCTTACCGGTAAGGAATAAATCTTTGCGGCTCCTTAGGATTTTGAGAGCATCTAATAATCTGCTATTAGCCATGTTTGTTTATAATCCTATCTAAAAACCAAAATAAGTAATGAAATTAAACTTTTAATTTAGAACCAGACTTTGAACCTAACTTTCGACGAGAGAAAAGGATGTGAGAAGTGGTGAAACAGATGAAGTGGGAGGAAGAAATGTCAGATCGAGACAAAGGTCGATGTGTCATTCCTGCTGTCATGTCAACTTGACAGAAACATTTATTACCTGTGGGTTAGTTTCACACAACAACTATTTAGCATGTTTAGTCTGGTAACTGTAAATAGCGCCATCTGTTGATAACAGATGGCGATTATAATAATAATAAAGTTAAGCTATGGTTACATCAAAGTTTTCTTTATTCTTCTGAGGGTTACATGCTATGGTATAAAAATCTACTACATAAAAATGTACCATCAAGGAAATTCTAAACTATGTCGTACTCGTAATAGGTATATTTTTTTGTATACGTTCTTGGGTACCATAGCTTTACTTTATTAATACAATCGGATATATTCAACTAGCAGATTGTCAAAACGGCGATGACACGGGGCGAGTTTAGAAGCACTAGCAAACTCGCTGGCTTGTAAACTAGCCTCGTGTCATCGAGGCCTAACATACCACCCGTAGTTAGTAGGTACTTAGGTACTCTACTCTTTGGAATACCTACCCGGCCGGCTGTGAAAATAAGTGGGGATTCGGTTTCTTACACGAATCTTATAAGAAACTAGACACACTTTGCCAAATAAAACAATCTTCATTTTTCGTTATGACTGTAGATCCACAGTGAGTCCTTCCTTAGGTAAAAGGAATAAGTTTAGTAGGTAGTCCTTACAAGATAGCCGTTTTTTTTTAAATACGGTTCGCTTTAATGTTTGGCCATAGAAGTAGGTATTAGGAATCTCTCTATACCATATACCAGCCAGTGAGTGTCCAAGGTCCAAGGATCCAAAGCGGATTAAAATTCGGATGAAACGTTTATTTCATGTAGGTATAAATTTTCTTGAAGAAAACCCTATACCTACCTATAGGTACTTGCGGTAAATCTTCGGTAACTTGAAAATACAATGATTTTGCAATTTAGGAAATACAACGTCTCACTATTAATTAATAATTAAATAAATATATTATATATATATATATATATATATATTGCACCTATATGAAAATCTTTGATGCAATTAGTTTAACTTAAATTCACTAGTATAATGATTAATTTACTAACTTAGATTACCTACATAACTACAAATTCCAGACTGTATTCTTACTTACCTTCCTAAGTACAACGTTAGTCCGAGGCATAAGCTTGTGACAAGTAAATCAATGTTGAAAGAAAGGCCTTCACGATACAGGCTCGGCCTAGTGTGAGGACCACCGCTAAAGAATCCTATTCAAACTTATCAACAAAAGATCTCAGTGTTAGCCTTAATTGTAAGTTTGTTCTGTAACACTTATATTATGTATATCTTTGTTGTTAATAAATATTTTTTCATTTCATTTTCATTTCACTACAAATGCGAAAGTTTGTGAGCGTGGATAGAGGAGGATGTTTGTTCCTCAATCACGCCATAACTACAAAATCGATTCAACTGAGATTCGCTATGACTAGTTCCAAAGAAATGAAAAAAGTCTATGGTATTTCCCTATGGTTTATTTACGAAATGGAAAAGGACGCGAGCAAAGCCGCGGGAAGCAGCTAATTTTTCTATTTTTGTTTCCAGGTTAATAAAATAAAACCCTAACCTTTCGAAATTAATGTCTAATTCAACTAGTTGACTGCGATGAATTTGTACACTACCTCTATTCACAGCTATTATTTTATCACAATGAAATAATGACCCCCACCCAATGATCATAATACCACGCGAAGAAAGATGAAACTCTACTTACTTGTTGAATTGCAACCAGCACTCTTTTAAAGTAACGTAGTACGTCAACTTTGAGAATTGAAAATTATCAAAAAAATTCAAGAATCATATTTTTATCCAATTTTTTTTTTCCAATTTTTTTTTTATTATTTTCCTCTTTTTTCCATTTTTTTTTTCAATTTGCAATATATTTTCTTAATTTTTTTCTCAATTTTTTCTCAATTTTTATTCCAAATATTTTTTACTATAAGTTTTTTATTTTCCAATATTTTTTAATATCATTTTTTTTTTAAACAAAACACGCAATCTGCTTGCAGCTCGCGCACTGCCCAAAAAACTAAGTAGGTAATAATAAAAACGCGAAGAAAGATGAAACTCTACTTGTTGAATTGCAACCAACACTCTTTTTAAGTACTTACGTACGTAAGATAAGTATCCATGGAAACAGCGCGAACTGCCTCCCCGGCTGCCTCCACGTTCGCTGTTTCACCCCCCAACTGCTCCCGACCACTTGTGAAGTCGGGAAGTGGGTGGCAGTCGAGAACAGTGGCCCTACCACCAAAATTTCTGACAATCGCATTCATATCGAATCCGTCATAGAAGGGTAATGAATGAGTCAAAAATTTTGGTTTTACCCGTATGAAGTTTCTAATTTTATGCATACGTATGCAGTTTGGAATTTTTTTATACAGACGTATCAAATTTTTCCAATCTTTATACGAGTAAAACCAACATTTTTGACCTTCGCATTTATATTCGTCACAGTTATCAGTTTCTATGGTTTTTTTTCAAAACATACATACAAACTGTTGATATCTGAGCTGAGACCGATTTGATACGATTGTCAAAATGTTTCGTGATACGGCCACTGAGAGTGAGGCTTCGTCACCGGTAATTACACATCTTTTGATGGAGCTCAGCTTTATGTACGGTCAGACTGGAAAGCGATAAATCATTTCCGTTCACTGCTCTTTGAGTTGAGGATTTCAGGAAATTGTTAGCAATACTGTGGTGGCAAAACCTCAAGGGGATTTAAACCTAGGCATCTATATTTTCTAAGTAAGCACAAAATCTGACTTAGGTACATTTTTATTTTTATTTTATTTTTCATATACCTTAATCATGCCTTAATCAAGGTCATAATCATAGGGTTAGGCAAAAACAGTAGCTATACCTACCTAACCAAAAGTAAGGTTTCCTTAAAAAAAAAAACTACCAACTACCTACCTACTCATAATACTTATAACTTTTAAGTATGTTATAAGGCAGGTAACTAGGTAGGTACTTACTATATTCCGTTTTTCGGTCAACGTATCTTTCTTGATTCGAGTTCATTTGTTCATATTCTCGTATGTAGTGCCTAGTGCCCCTATACATACTATCACACATTAAGTTAGCTCGGTATCTATAACTAGGTACTATCAAGGAGAAAGTGTTTGATGTCCACATAACATTAACATATACATAAACATAAACATTCACACACTCACACCCCTGCACTAGGATTCCCTGTGTCGCAGGTGGCATGGACACATACAAGACATCACAACATCCAAGACCCGAGAACAAACATTTGTGTTCGCCACAAATATTTGCCCCGGCCGGGGATCGAACCCGGAACACCAAGCTTCGTAGGCAGGGTCACTACCAACTAAGCCACGGTGTCGGCGGACATTCAGAAAAAAGTAAAACAGAAATAAGTAAGTACCTTATTTATTTAGGTCCTCATATGTATATTAAATAACAGCATTTTCTTTCGCACAATGAATATATTCAATGAAGCACTTTTCTAGTCAAGTGAACCCTCTCAAGAAGATAAGAGGGAGCTACAGTGAATTGATTCAATTCCCAATGGCCGACCCTGCGCGGGTGGACTAGAGGGTGGCGCACTCTAACTCATACCATTTGCAACTTTGATCTAGAGATTTATGTAGCACCTACCACAGAGAAATATGATTGTACGTAGGTGCTAGTGCCTCTGAAACTTGTATAATGTGCTTTTGTTGGTTTGTAATTTTGGTTTATATGTTTTTTTTTTCAATATTAGTTAGCTTACCATTAATGTTTTGGCTCTTCTCTCATTAACACGTTAGACCAATTTCAAGTTTCGTTTGATTACGTTTATTCAAAGTCAACCTTATTTCAGCAAAACTCGTACATACCTTTTAATCGGGCCAAAGTCATCAGCAATAATAAAACCACCATTATGTATGCAGTATCTAAAATCTTACTTTCTAACTATGTTCTCGTAAATCACAATCAATTATTAATTTATCATTATCTAAACTATAATCATTTACTACCTACTCTACTAAGTAGATACCACCGCCAAGTGTAGGTAGAGGTTAATGTACCTAAGTGTTTGTTAGAGTAGAGCCTACTCTATCAAACACTCATATTACCCAGTAGTAAGTATTTCCCCTGTCTTGGGAAATATTTAACGTTTTTCCTGCTGCTCATTTTCCTCAAATTGTAAGCGCATTGATTCAAGCGGGTGGAGCATGCTGCATGCACAATATTAGATAGGTAGTGTCACTACAGTATACTCTACAGCACATAAAGGAGAGTAGGTAGGTTTTATCTAGTAAGTACTAGTGGAAGCAGAGATTTCATTCCCTCTATTAGCTTTCGACTTGACGGCTCATGCGCCACAGCCCCACAGGCCACAGCTAATCTTCTAAATGGAGCCGGGAACCAGAGGAGTACGCCAATAGTATAGTTGGTATAAAAAGGCTGCAAGGCTGACGCTGCGGGCGTAGTCCGGCAGACATTGAACGGAACGCACGCCGATTTCTGAACGGTCACTAATTTGAAAAGTGATCGTGCTCGTTGACTCAGTTTAGTGCTAACAATTAATTTTGAGTGCGCGCTGGTTTCTGATATTGTTGAATTAAATTGACCTGGTAAGTGAATGCTTATTTAATTTTCAATTGATTAAAACAAGTTTGATTGCGGTGTTGGATTGGCATTGACATCAATTAATTCACTTTTTCAATAACTCTGGCTGGTATTGTGGATTATGATTACCTACTTACAAAGGCTAATATCTATTGTGTGTTCCGATGAAGTGAACGTTATCTTAAATGTAATCACTTTACAAATTTACATGAATAAAAACCAATTGATTGATTAAGACTTTTGACCTAAAATTAGCTCTACCAAAATTAGGACAACCTTGAGGCTATTGAAATGAAAGTACCTGCTTACTTAACTAAATTCTTTCTACTTAATACTGACCTACCTTTTATGATCCTAAGCATTCGTGACAATCTATAATTATATCTACATACATCCGAAACCAGATACCTACGAGTTGAAGGTTAAAAGCCAATTGGTACACCCTGCGATTGTATATTAGGTATATTTATTGCAAATACACAAACTCCGTAGCAAATGCTTATCTGGATTTTACTTAGAAGACTTTATACATAATTCTTATTTAACCGAAGATAAAAGTGGAGTTTTAAATAACAGGCAATTGTCAATTAGCGTCGCTTACTACACTTGAATAAATATGTAGAGCTCAAATAATATCTGAAATTTATTTACCTACTCTACAAAACTTAACTCTTAGGTACTTGTTTATGTGATGAATTTCAACCAACTAAATGAATGTAAAATTATAAATATTACTTTAGTACTACCTATTAAATAGATTTTTAGAGTAGGTAATATTACTATATATCTTTAAGTGCAGTAGTGATCAATGAGATCCTAATCTACTGATTAAAACCTATCAAATAATATTTACATAGTCTAGTAGGGTTTCCTAATTTACACTGATTTACTAAATAAATTTCCCCTACTAACCGGTTACGCGTAATTTTTAATTCATGTATATTTTTTGTAATTTTTATGTTACTAACCTTAGAGCCTTATGTACTAACAAAATATTGTCATTGAATGAACCGATGTAAACAATTTTGATTGATTTGATAACTCATGCGGTGGGGTCAGATGAGTCGTTCTACTTTTCCCACGCAGTTCTTTCATACGCCTGGGGGAATAATTGAATAATGCTCCACAGAAATTTCTGAAAATTCAATTTTTGGAGCAAGTGCAGTCGACTCTATTGATTTGATAATAGACAAATTATATTAACACAATCACAAAAAAATTGCAAGGTAGGTACTACAAGTATGGTTTCTTATCAGACTAGGAACTCTAGATCTCTACATTTTTTTTAAATGTATCTATCTATCCGATCTTGATGAAACGATTCGTGTAGCTGTAACTTAATTAAATGTTCTACTGATTAGCTCATGTACTAAATCGCGTGCAAACTTAGATCACCTTGGCCCTAACATTATTAGTGCAATACCAAAGAAGATTCGAGGAATCAGCCCGCCTAGATCTACTACTTTATTACAAGGTTTTATCTCTGAAACCAATGATAAAATATAATTAGAGATTATGCATAACGACGAAGGCTTCGTTTAACGAGAAATCTAAGAAAACTAAAATTATTCGATTTGATCGAATTAAAATCGGCAAGAAATTATGTACACCGTAGAAATACCTCTACTATACCTATATAAGTACCTAGTAGGTAAAGCAGTACCTGTACCAATTTAAGAATAAGGTTCGCTAACGCTTATCCTTAGATCCTGTAGGTAGAGCATGGAAACCGAGGCATTATAATTTAGTGGTAAAGACTCTACTAAGTACGCGTAGTAGAGTCTTTACCACAAAGTAGTAAACGCGTGTACTCAAGCTACCTACGTTTCGTAAATGGTTTATTGTACTTATCATACCACCTGACCCGCGTGCTACTTCGTCTGAGGAAATTTCAACTAACAAATACTCGTATATACCTATCATAGAGCTAATTCAAACCTAGTAAACTTAGGGTACAACATTTTCAACCCTTGTTTTTACATAGGAATAAAACATGAATTAACAATTATTATTTTTTTAACTTTGGCAGTACCTAGTTTTTTTTTAATATGAGGTGGTTATAAAGTGGGAGTTTTAAATTAAGTCAATTAAATTTAATAAATAAAATTGAACATCGTTTTTTGTCTTGCTAAACTATTTCGGCTACATGCCGTTTGGAAAACGTTTCTTCGATTGTTGCAGTCGGAAGCTAACCTTCAGATTGTGTGCAAGGGTTTAAGATATATACGAGTAAATAATTTTTACAATGGAACTCACTATTGTAAACATGGTCGGCTCGGTACAGACAGCGCGAGGTCCGGCGATAACCTCGCACCACTTGCTCGGTGCCCGCGCACGTTGCGCAAACGCCGCTCTCTCGGCATTGAACAAGGATACCTAAACTAGTCATTCACCTATTTCTCCCTACCCTGTCCTAGCAAGGATTTTTTAATTACATAAAGGATATTCTCATGGAGACCTATTGCGCCTGGATAGGGCGGATGGGTAGAGTCGGACTCTCGTCGACTGGAACGTAATGGTTACCCAGCTCTATCAAACCCTCTCTCGTAGGTACCTACAGCAATGCTGAACCCACGCGAACGTAACAATAAAAACAACGAGGGAGGCTTACAGTAGTAGTTAGTACAGCATATGACGTGTAACATCCAACAACTCGTTTTTGGAAAGGTTCTATTTACGTCTTTTTTCGGAGGTTCGTATCATCTGACGGCAACTTCCTGTTATACACTTCCGTTGCATTTCAAGATATCACTGCCACAAATTTACAGAAAGCAAAAGGAAAGATGATCAAAAGAACCTACTAAATGTAGAGTAACAAAACAAGTAACACTTACGGGTAGGTAGGATCGGTAGGTAAGGTAGAGCAATTGTTACCCACTTTTTAAGAGCTTAGTATAGAATTTCTCTATGCCCTAGGAAGGTACGCATTTTCATATGCGATACCTATGCCGATTACAGGCAAGACGGAAACGGAATACTTACTAATTTCATCATCACCTAAAAAGCTTTTACAACTTTCACATAACACACTAATGACATTATTTTTTTGCACTTTGTTTAATTTTTAGATTGCACCCAATTATGCCTGTGGACGACCAAAAACTGCAATTCGGTTTGTTTACTAACATAATAATAATTGCATGTTGCTTTACGTAGGTACTAAAATGTTACGTTATGTATTTATACCAGCCTTTGTGTCTTCCTGTAGTAGGAAACAATATTTTATTCGTAGATAGGTATGTAATGTGTTTGACGCGCGCCTTTTATCCGACAAGATTTTGTAGTAGGCATTAGAAATGGGGCTACTTATTTATAACTACGTATTTAGTTCGAAATTGCTTTTGTGTGTCTCTTCTCTTGCTGTTTGGGTGTTAATCTGTCGTACTGAAATACTTGTGTTATTTCACGTTGTTTTAAAATTTGCAGAACCAATGGAGGCCGGTGACTTTAAAGACTTCGCTAAGGCGATGACAGACTACATAGCTGAATATTTGGAGAATATAAGAGACAGGTGCGTACTTTAACTCTTACTTTATCGTGAACCCTAAATAGACGGATTTATTATCATAGAATTTAGTTAGCATTGGTACCTAATACATTTGCGCGGGAGGTTTGCGCGCCCACCCTGAGTTCACTCTTGACCCAATTTCAAGTCCTACATAATGTATTTAGCTCTGTAGCTGCTAAATTTTAGGTACCCGCATGGTAAACTGCTAAATTCAAGGCTGAATCGGGCTCTAGTTAAATATACTAAGTATACAAAATCACTAAATGTAGAGACCATGTAGAGACAGTGTTTTTTTCTGAAACTATTTGTTGGGTTTCATATTTTAACTATAAAGATTATAGATATATAGTTAAAATATGAAACCCAACAAATAGATTAACTGTTTATTTTTTTGCAAAAAACCTATAAATGCTAGACAGATAAGGGTGATTAGGTTTAGGTAGCGACAAAACACGTCAAAGAGAGAATATAAATAAAAGGCTTAGTCCTGCCTGACTGACAGACAGCATACATGCTAAACCAAAGAACGTAAAGACTTGAAACTTGGAGGTTGTGTTGTCAAGAGTTGAAAGCGCATACTAAGAAATGAATTTTGAAAAATCGCAACGCAAAAAAGGTTACTGGCGTCAGCCTACATAAGACTCTAAACCAAGCTCGTTAACTCTCATTTCCAATCTAAATGGTAGCATTATACTTACTACCATTACTCAATTTCAGACAAGTGGTGCCCTCTGTGAAGCCGGGCTACCTCCGTCCGTTGGTGCCGGAGCAGGCTCCTCAACAGCCGGAGCCATGGACGGCCGTCATGGCCGACATAGAGCGCGTGGTCATGTCAGGAGTGACTCACTGGCACTCTCCAAGATTCCATGCCTACTTCCCAACAGCCAACTCCTACCCTGCAATCGTCGCCGATATGCTGAGCGGTGCCATCGCTTGCATTGGCTTTACATGGGTACGTTACCAACTTTACCTGCTCGAAGTACTTTCAAAGCCTTTGTCTATGATTTTCCGATAGAACGCGGTCTAACACTAGATAAAACAACTGTCGTGCGTTTCCACTGATGCAGAGATGAGCGGAGTGGAGAGACATGGACCGTAAATTGGCCAATCACAGTGCTCGAAGTGGAGAGGATGTGGAATTTCGAGCACTTTGATTGGCCAATTTACGGCCCGCTCTTCTCCACTCCGCACTCAGCTCAGCGTCAGAAGAAACGCACTAAAATTACAGTTATCGTTGGAATATTAAAAACGTATGCAAGTATAATATGTATTTATTTAAGCACATTTATCACATCATGAGGAAACCGGCATCATAGAACCTAAAAAAGTTCGAAAACATGTGTCAAGTGCAAGAAAGGAGCCTCTTCGCGGCGCACTTGAAATCCTTTCACCATACTGGTTCAAAAGAACTAATGACACGATAAGAATAAGAAGCACTTATCATATTGGTCAATGATGCGGCATAAACGGTGGCCTCTCAAAATCATAAAACTGAACTCTATCTTCAGTAAACAACCGTCATTTATAGCTTTAGGGTTTTCCATTTGCTCACCTCAAAGGCTGTATAGGCCACATGTAGGTGGGTGACCCATTCTAAATGGACATTAAGGGGGAATCCCTCAATCCTCATTGAGAACTGATGACTTTTCATACATACTGGGAAATACCTTCATCATGTTTGTTTAAACTTAGTCATAATTGTTTTGAGGCTGAATCTTGCAACAAAATCATTAATGCGCATACTACCTAACTCTTCCGTAAGTAGATAGAATCACTAATGGTTGTAAAGAAATAAGTCAAATAAAAAAAATTGGATGAGTAATAATCTACAATTTGATAGTCAGATAAAAGTTACATACTCATAAACCAGTTTATCGCCCCGCAATTAATTAGTAAAGTTAAGTAGGTGAGATACGTACCTTCCTGAACATAAATATAAATAGGAAGACTTATGTATATCATTCTGCGAACCCAGTGCCATTGCCAGTGTCAATGTTACGGCCGACACGAAATTCGAACAAGGAAAACCAGTCACACTTCGCATACAGGTATTTGGTAGAATTTCATTAGGTAGATAGGTTGGTACCTACCAATGAGTATGATATGTAGTATGACTGACCACAAATACAATCACACAGCTCTACCTCACTCAGCGTGCAAACGCTAAGGCTCCATTTGACGGTCATTCATTACACAAGGTGACAATAAGATACCTTGCGGTGTCTGTATCCGGATGTCTATAATTTTTATCGCATATTTATTAGTTCCCTATATTACTATGTAAGTACAAGCAAGGTAGATTATTTTTGAATAAGTAAAGCAAAGCCAATGCGACCATATCCATACTAACAGAACTAGTAGGTACCTACTATGGGAACGAGATAGATAACTGATAGAATACTCATACTTTTTTTTTTATTAGTTTGATTTGCGATCAGTAGAATTTACTATGAGCAAATATTAGGGTTTGTTTTTAATTTTGGGGGGAGCACACTCCTGCACTCGCACTTCCGGTGTCGTGTAGGACGTCTTTGCGCTTGAGCCTTCGCTTGTACCCGGGACTTAAGAGCTCTCGGGCCAGTTGGTTTGGGTGGTTTTGCAGCCTCTTGCGGTAAGCATGAGCAGCCTCTTGCATCTCTTCAGCGACTGTGTTGATTTGCAGTACTCAGACTCATACTTATACATTTTTTTTGTAAATACTTACCTACATAGAAAACACACACTCTAGGCGGACACCGAGGTTCATCACACAAAGTTTGTCCTAAAGCGGGAATCGAACCTTTACCTACTCATACATTCTAGATCGCGAGTCCAGCATGCACTGAACTAGAAGTGGTGATGCTCGATTGGCTGGGCCAAATGCTCGGTCTACCCGAGCAGTTCCTGGCTCGCTCCGGCGGGGAAGCCGGTGGCGTCATCCAAGGCACGGCCAGCGAGGCCACTCTCGTCGCTCTACTCGGAGCCAAGTCACGCATGATGCAGCGAGTGAAGGAACAACACCCGGAGTGGACGGATAATGACATCCTCCCAAAGCTCGTTGGATATTGCAACAGTAAGTTAAGATTCCATCCAATATCTTTATTTTTACCGAAAACTACTGTATTTATTTAATCTGCATGATATAAATTGTGTTTCGTGCGTTTAAAAATGTTGGTAATGTTTCTCAGAACAAGCTCATTCATCGGTTGAGCGTGCTGGTCTCCTGGGTGGCGTGAAGCTACGCAGCCTTCAACCAGACTCAAAGAGACGCCTGCGGGGAGACATTCTGAAAGATGCTATAGATGAAGACATCCGCAACGGACTCATCCCCTTCTACGTAAGTTTCCGAATCCTGTCGAAGACTTTAGCAAAGAAAATTCTCATCATCTTCATTTTTATTTATCTAGTATACCTAGGTAGTCTGAGTTCTGAAAGCTTGTTTTATAAACCCGTCTTGTGCAATTTACAGGTTGTTGCCACTTTAGGCACCACATCATCATGCACATTCGATGCATTAGACGAGGTCGGTGACGTATGCAACCAACACGACATCTGGCTTCACGTAGACGCGGCTTACGCCGGCTCTGCCTTCATATGCCCCGAGTACCGCTACCTCATGAAAGGCGTCGAGAAGGCAGACTCGTTCAACTTCAACCCGCACAAGTGGTTGCTCGTCAACTTCGACTGCTCCGCGATGTGGCTCAAGCAGCCACGATGGATCGTTGACGCCTTCAATGTCGACCCTCTCTATCTGAAACATGACCAACAGGGCTCCGCTCCCGACTACCGACACTGGCAGATCCCGTTGGGAAGGCGATTCAGAGCTCTCAAACTCTGGTTTGTCCTGAGACTGTACGGCGTGGAAAACCTCCAGAAGCATATTAGAAAGCATATCGCTCTAGCGCATCTTTTCGAAGAACTCTGCGTCGCCGATGACCGATTCGAAATATTCGAAGAAGTAACTATGGGACTCGTCTGCTTCAGACTCAAGGAATCTAACGATCTTAATGAAGAGCTGCTCAGGCGCATCAACGGACGCGGTAAAATACACTTGGTACCGTCCAAGATAGACGATGTGTACTTCCTTAGACTAGCCATATGCTCGCGTTTTACCGAAGATAGCGACATTCATATTTCATGGGAAGAGGTTAAAATTGCAGCTGATGATGTCCTCAAAAGTCACTCGGTAAAGTAAATTAGCTCATGGCAACTTCGTAGATGGCCTCGGAACCAATGACACAGCGACGATAATGTTTTTGCAGCGTTGTTGACTGCATTTATAAAGTGCAATGTTGCAAGAGAAACGAATATAAAAGTTTAAATATTAGGTATTATAACAGGTTAATGTACCGTACGTAGGTCACAAATAGTCACAATCTTTATTGTAATAATTGTTGTTGAGTTACTACCAGTAGTGTGCTTGATATACCTATCGTATTGACAATATTTTAAATGTTCTCGCCAAACATATATTTGGTACTACTTAATCCAATGTTCTTGCCATTAGATTGTGTACGTAGTTAGTAGGCAGTAGACACTTATTTATTACTTATATTAGGTAAAAACCTTGTTTTGGTTTATTAACTTTGACAATAATAATTTAATTATAATAGTAGGTAGGTATGTATGTATCACATATACCTATAATTCTTTTTAGTGAATTTGTTTGTGCTTTGGAACTTTGAAGGTTTTATATTTTGAGAGTGTGTGGTAAGTTAATTATTTTCATATATAATGAAGCTTCGCTTGAATGAGCTGTACTAGAAATTGAGATAAATCTACTTACCTAATAATATTAAATAATCATGAATGTTGTTCATCCAACTAGGATGATGATTATTGAGTACCTACATAGGTGTACCTATCTACTTGTTGCTTCTTTCTGATATGTATTCTATTTTCGTTAAGTAGATACTTATATGAGTTAGTTATATTGACTATTATTATTCCTAATTAACGTTGTTTTTTATTATTTTTTTATAATCTACTATGTTATATTTAGTAGGTTGGTATTTAATTCGGTTATTTTATGATCGTAGATACACTATCTATACTATAGTATTTAAACGTTACTATTACGAAGGAAGATGAATGAATAATTAAGTAGGTAGGTGTAAGTTTACCACTAATGTGACAGTACATACGTGTACCTACCTACAGTATTATGGGGTCTTGTTTGACCTATGCTAATAACGTTGATTTTAATTTTGCCTCTTATGATGAATTAATGGACTAAAGTATTTATATAAAAAAAAATAAAAAACAAAAATCCATAAGATATCTGTGTTATGAAATAAATATATAAATATTGGTCATTAAAACATTTTCATTATACCTAAGTATCTAAATAAAACACTAGTTGACACCGCAACTTCGTTTGCGTTGCAAAATAACAAAATTCCTTTCCTAGTACGCGCTTACACTTCTTTACAAACATACCATCGAAATTTTATGCATCTTCTTCCAGTGGTTTGGCCTGTGCGTTGTCTGCCAGTCCGTCAGTCAGTCAGGAACAAGCCTTTTATACAGGGTTATTGGTTAATCGACGTATACCCGTGATACGAAATATGAAGTTGTTTACCACTTATCGTAAAAATATTCAAAAAAATTAAAACGTCGGTCATATCTATCACATTCTAAGTATTTTTGAATATTTTATTACATCTAAAGCTTTATCAATAAATGACCTACAAATAAAAAAATAAAGGAATAACATTTAATTAGCCAATTTTCATCAGTTTGGTTAGAAACCCCCAAAATAGGGTATTTTTTCAAAAATTGCTAATTTTTAAATATCTCGAATACTATAACTTTCGGCCATACATAGGGGGGGTCTAAATTTGTTGCATGTAAGCCCATCTATCAGCTCCCGGCCGGTATACGTCGATTAACCAATAACCCTGTATATTGACTAGCTGGCACCCGCAACTTCGTTTGCTTTGTGAATTTTAAAATTCCTTTCTTAGTATTCACTTTTAGCTCTTGACAAACAGATCGTCCAAGTTTCAAGTCACTACGTTCAGTAGTTTGGCCTGTATGTTGTCTGTCAATCAGTCCGTCAGTCAGGTCAGAACCGACAAGTCGAAGTTCGGAAAAGGGAGTCCATATACAATACAATAACATTTACACTACGGTGGTTAAGGGCTTGTCTTACAGGAAGGTATCAACAAGCTCCTAGCTGCCAAGAACAGTGCGTAGAGAAAAACGAATATTTAATGCAGGGCATAGAGGGACATCGAAGTAGTGAAGAATACGTCGAAATACTCCTGTTAATCCTCTTTCTATCATACAACTGAAAAAAAATCTGACATACAGGTGTAATTGTCTTTTTTCATTCTCTATGGAGTTCTAATATGTCAGAACAAATTGTCAGGTTTGTGAGCTTTTTTTGCAAAGAAAAAGCAGTTTAAAATTTAAAGTGTCATGTGATTTTGGTGGTATCGATGAATCAGAAATAGAGTTAATCAAGATGAAATTATCACGCATGAAACTTATTTGGCAAGGAAGTCCTCATGTCACAAGGATCATTGCTCAAAGGATTGACAGAGTAAACGGATGCGATGTGGGGGCGGTTAGAGGCATGGGTGGTGCAGTCAGTGCTGCTGGCCAAGAGCATTGCATTCTAGACTCATGCAGCATCAATCCTCGCTTTCAAGAGCCACGTGTCATTATCGTCGGAGCCGGAATGGCTGGCCTTTCTGCTGCACATCGTCTGACGCAGTGTGGCATACGCAACTTCGTAGTGCTAGAGGCTAAAGAACGGTATGTCACGAATTATGAGTTTAATCAATTTGTATGATGATAAAGATTTGCCTAAATTGTCTACGTATCTTATTTCGCTTACTTTTAAACAGGCCAGGCGGTAGGATTCATTCGTGCTGGCTCGGAGATGCAGTGATAGAAATGGGAGCAGAATGGATATTTGGTGCATGTTTACCCAACTCCGTTTATACGTTGGCATCCCAAGATAGACTACTTCAAACCCCACTGCCTCGCTTAGACGCTTCGCGAGGATTATTTTGCACAAGTGAAGGACGCGCAGTGGACCTGCCGGTTACTATCACAGCTTACCATACGTTTAGACAAATTGAGCAACAAGCTGCTAACTTATTTAGATTAGGGGGAGAAAGAATGCATGGAACGTTGTTAAATTTTATGGGGCTGCGCATACAACAGGAGTTGCATAACTTTCCCGAGGATCAAAGATATGATGCAGCCCGAGTTATGTTTGGCTTGACTAATATTCTACGGAATAGATGCGGAGACGATTTATCTCTCGTAAGCGCAGACCAGTATGGCAGTTACATAGAATTACCTGGCGGAAGTGTTCGTGTACCACTGGGATACGTCGGTGTGATGGCACCTTTGCTGCGTGGACTACCAGATAATTGCATACGTTACAACAAGCCTGTAAATGTTTTCCGTTGGGGTCATGGCCAGGCAGGTGATGGTCGAGTTCTTGTGAAGTGCTGCGATGGCGAAGAGTTGACAGCCGACTACGTCATTTTAACTATGTCCCTTGGCTGTCTCAAATGCCAAGCCGATAAGTTATTCGCTCCACCTCTTCCAGTCTGCAAGCTAGATGCAATATGTAATTTAGGCTTCGGTCTCAGTGATAAAGTGTTTTTGGAATATGCTGAACCCTTTTGGGTATGTCACGAGGGAAATTTGAAATTAGCTTGGTCAGCCGAAGAATTGCAGTGCCGATGTGACTGGACTCGTGGGGTTTGTGCCATAGATGAAATGCCGGGAAGCAAGCACGTGCTGTGCGCTTGGATATCTGGGCAGGAAGCGGCAGTGATGGAATCCATGGCCGACAATGATGTCGCAGAAGGTTTGACACAATTACTGCGTCGGTTTACTGGCAACCCCTGTCTGCCTTACCCACAGATGATGCTGCGTTCCCGTTGGGCTTCAGACCCGCATTTTTGTGGGGCTTACTCGTACATGGGTTGTTGCTCTTGTGTGAGTCACCAGTGCGAGCTAGGCACCCCAGTGCCCGGGCCTTGCGACCCTCAACCTCCGATTCTACTATTTGCGGGAGAAGCAACGGTTCCTGGTTATTTTGCTACGGTCCATGGAGCGCGGCTAAGTGGCATTCGTGAAGCGGAACGAATTATTTTGCTCACAAAGAAATTTGAAGGTCCTCCGCGTTAACACCGAAAACGTATTTTATCACAGTGTATTGTTTTTGTTTTTACTTATTGATTCACAGATTGATTCAAGTTTTATGTAGATATCTTTTTTTGTTTGTACCTATATTTTATTCGTGTGTTGTTTGTGTTTTTAATAAATTTACTGTTGCAAACATAACAATTTTATCTTGGGTGGCACCTTAGGTAGGTAGTAATAAATCATCATATCATCACATCACATGGTACTCTGTACCTGAATTCGCCCACCATGAGCATCTTAGCCTTTGGACGTAAGTTAAAAGGAAGGGAAAAACGCAGCCCGACATGGAGCGGCGTTTTTCCGTATTGTGTACTTACATTACGAAGCCATAAAAAGCTGCTTAGCCGCAAAAAATCGAAACGCAAGTACGTACCAACAAATGTATGCCAAATACCAGGCTTATCAGCATGCTTGTTAGCCTACAATCACCATCTTTAAAATATAATACTTAGGTAGGTACCTCGTTTTAGATACGCGTTAACGAACTCTTGTTGAGTAGAAGGTAGAATTCACGATGTCGATTGTATTGGACAAGCAAGCGCTTGTTGGTCAAAATCATGGACTGAGCGCAGATAATAAAATTATTCATGTATTATCGCGGGCAGGCTCTATCTATCACTGTTCTGAGGCAGACATGATATCACTTCGATATTGCCTTGTTGTTGCGTCGCTTGTTTATTTAAAAAACCTGCTACATCCGCGATTTGCGACCAAACATTGAGCTTATCTCTAAGTAGCTAATGTATCAATAAAAAAATTAAAAGATTATAATTTTTGAGAGATTCTTATTTAATAATCTGCAACTAGGTATTTAATCTAAAAATAAATAATCTTTCCTCTAATAAACACCTACAACTAACACGCTTAGCTAAATTAGTAGATCGGTAAAAATACTTTCTTTTTTTCTTAAGCCACGACACGGCTCTTTTTCAATTAACTAAAAGGTAAGTTAACTAAAAATTACAATTAAATACCGCGACAACGAACGCATTTGCTGCATACCTACCTAGAATAATTAGATTCTAAAGGCCCAAACAAAATTATCCTAAACGAACAACACAAAGAATATCCAAAAAATATTTATAAATGGTGCAAAAAGCTATTAGGTAGGTCTAGGTATGCCGTTTGTTGTGCCGGTATCTTATAGCTTCAATTCATGAGGGCTATTCGGCGAGCTAGGCTAAGGTCATCAGGCGGGCGAACGACCGCGAGATGTTTTGCTCCACTAGCAGTCTAACCCTGGCCTGTCCTAGTCAGATCATCTAGTTTTACAACTTAATACGCAGGTTATTGACATTCGACAGTGCCGTCACAAAATAGCTGTTTTTTTATACTACAGGCGATGCTACAGGGTAAGGCAAAATAAATGAGCCCAATGGGGAAGTACCTGTCTTTTGGAGTTAGATTAGGTACAATGAGTTCATTGTATTGTACCTGATTGTAAATAAGGCAGTGCAAAAATATAGGTATTGGTAAAACACAACATATACTTATTAATAAAATTGAGATTCTATAAAAATAACCAACTAACAGTTTATGTTGAGAGTTAGATTTTCTTATGAAAAAATATTGTATGTAACCCAAAAAGAACAGGAAGCTTTTTCTCCTTTAGGTTCATTTTGCCTCACCTGTACCTATAGCAATTGCTACTTAGATGAAGAATACATTTACTATAACAATAATACAGTAGGTACTAGGTACCAAGCCCAATATTTTTTAAATTATAACTTATTTTATATTACAGACAAAACTTTAGACCTCCAAGAAAGCTTCCACCATTCCCAGCATTCAATTGCAAGTCATCAAACTCAAATGTGACTTTATGACCAGTGTACTGCTTATCTCTGTACTCAACAATGTAGGAGTATGATGGGAACTTGTTATTGGGCCATATGAAACTTATTTTATACCACTGATTTTTCTTTATAAAACAAGGTTCAGTCAACTCTATGTCCACAACAGAATCATATTCCACAGTGTTCATAAAGTTTGTAAATTTAATAATACTGTTATCAGATTCACTGGCAATCGACACAGATAACTGTTCAGAATATACTTTGGCAGAGTTGTTACGGAAATATACTGCGGGTGCCATTCTAGTTGGCACACATAGTGAGTTGATGAAAATGGATTTGTTTGACTTAATTCGGGAATGAATAACAAAGTTATTTGAATCAATAACAATGGGAGCCATTGGTCTCAGAGGGCTTCTGTAGCAGAGATACCAATGAAGTTTTATTGGGCTGCGAGGAATCAAGCTGAAACACACAGCTGATCCCGAAAAATCTTTGAAGCCTTCCAGATCTCCAATGACACTACATATTTTTTCATACTCGTGTGGTTGAAGCAAATTGTTTGTATCTGAAGCAATTTCTTCAATATCACCTGAAGTTAGTGTGAGAAATCTTAATAGTTTAAAAAGGCCTTTACTTTTAAGTACATTCAGTCTGTTTTCAGTGGTAGCTGGAATATTGAGTTGTTCACAGCAATGCAATGACCATTCAAATACATGTTTTATCAGATCTTTTTCAGACATATTTATCTGATCATTCTCAAGTATGGCTTTCATGCATGGATAAGTAATTGAGGTTTTCTTTTCTTCCAGTAAATAATCTGCATGATCACATAACAATTTCAGAGAATATTTGATCAGTTGCTCATCCTGCATGTAGTCTGGATAATTTAAAATATCAATAACATTATCTATGCTTATATTTGTTTGTATGTAAGCTATACATACTTGGGTCAGATGTTCCAGCATATATTTCCGTGAAGAGTAGAGTAGCTCAAATGCTTGTTCGATGCATGTTATTTCAACTTTGTCTGTGTATATGTAGTTAAGTATCAGTTGGAATGTATCAGGAAGGATATCAGTGACAACAATGTCTTTGTTGCTTGACAGGGGCCCATAGAACATAGCCTCAAAAACAGGACTACTGATACCCAGAATCAATCTATGAGCTTTGAAAATTTTGTCAGAAACATGAAAACTGCAGTCACTCCATTCAAACGAGACCAGCAATTTTTCAACGCGGTCATAGAGACTTGCTTGGGCGACACAAGGCTTCTCATTTTTCAGGCAACCCATCTATAACAAAATAATAGTAGTTATCAAAATTGACCCTGAATCCTGTGTTAATTTATTGCTGTTCCATAAACCTTCAAGTTTGGCCATCCTAGATGAAAAAAAACCCCTAGTAAAAAGTACTAATAATTTTCACCTTAGCTTCAAAATCCAGTAATATACCTACTAAGTACACTTACCACTTTGCTCCAACTACAAAGAACTGCGATTTGAAATAATTTAGGCCTTGAACTTGAAGTGAAGAGCACTGTTTGCCCCAGTTGAAGGACAGCAGAAGCGAATCCGGCGCTGCCAGAGATTTATTTGATAAGTTGAGGGCTCGAAGTTAATGAGAATAGATTCTTCGATGAGAGTTCTAAGGTTCATTCAGTAGGTAGATCTTGCAATAATTTTCTCTCTAATAGGTGCTACCTATTCGGATCTAGTACTGTAAATTGTAATTATTATTTTAACATGATACGAATATCGTCACACAAAACAAATAGAATAAACCATAGACTAAAGTTGTAGGCACAGAGTACTCTTTATATACGGGTTGTAGGTACATATATTTTACTTATCCAAAGGATCTATATACTATGTATTAAGAAAGCCAACTCATGCGAAAACCGCGAGCCGAAAGAGACTAACTATTAATGAGTGTGTCTCTTTCTATAGGGCGACCATAGTTTTTTAACTTTGAATTTAAATTCATTAAAACATACACAAGCAACTAAGAAAATTATTTCTGCTCAATAAGATAGCAATGTTATATCTGATTCAATGGTTTAATACTGTTTCTTTCGAAAAATACCTAATTGTTTTTCTCGGCAAGTAGGTACCTAGCCTACATTACAGCGACTGTACTAAAACTTTCAAATTAACCGCAATATTTTTTAAAACAAATCGTCTAATTTCGAAAATAATGTAAATTCACATGAAACTAATTCAATATATAGACTTTATTGTTTGTGAACAAGGAATTTATAAACTACTAGGTAAGGATACGTATGTATAAAAGATAGAATCGATATTGCTATCTAATAAAGCAGAATTAATTTTCTCTTGGTTGCTTGCTTGTTTAAGTTGCAAAGAATTTATATTCAAAGTTCGAAAATAATGGTCGCCCTTTCTATAGAGACACCCCATAATATTTAGTCTCTTTTGGCTCGCGGTGTTTATATTTGTAGGGAGGGACGTGGCCGGTGACTATATCTGTAGAGAGTCAGCCTTCCAGATACTTAGTTTATACGGATTGTCACGTCTGTCATTTTGTATTGTTGTCAGTGTCAGTGTCAGAGGTCATTCATCTTGTTTATTAGTCTGTGGAAAGGATATAGCGTTGCCAGATCGTAGTAAGACAACAGATTTACGCAAAAAAAAGCAGAGATGTCACTTGTACGTAGTACTCTGACTAATCTGTGACTTGGCCTGAAGGCGCGCGTCGCGCATTCGGCCGCGTGCCTGTAGCCTTGCCTTGCCACGCTAGGCCCAACTATTAGTAGCAAAACTGGGAAGTTGACGAGAGTTGTATTCCTACACGTAACGTTAAACGGTATATTAGATATTAACAAATTATGGCTTCTAATTAGAAGGCTAGGCAAGCCTATACGAAATCTACCACAAAATTTGAAAAAATGTTTTTTTGATCTAATTCTAATTTGGGTTAGGGGTACATAATTATGGTTTTGGACTTACCTAGTTAAAAAATTGGGCTGAGGATGGCTGCCCCTCTCCCCCCCCTAATTTGTAACATTAGTGTTAAGTCTAAATCTACGCGCAGCTCGCTTCTTTTTCTTTTAAATCTTTTAGTTATAAATTTTATTTTTTATTTTATTTTTAAAAAAAATCCGTTACATGAGTATATTACTTCAAGAATCCGGCAAAAGGAGGGGCTAACAAAACACATTCGTGTAAACGCACACTACAATAATCTCGCACACCATCATAAAATATGCACTCAGTTGTCAAATACATCGTATAGTTTTATTTAACGTCAATGGCCAAGAAGGTTATATGGCCAGCAGAGAGGTTCGCCTTGCGTTAGACTCTCCTTTTGCTGGATTCTCGAAGGTAAATTATGTAATTTGAAAATTACATAATTTTGGTCAAAATAAGTACCTTTTTGAGCAACCTTTCGTAATTTTTTCAGAAATTCATATTGGCAGCACTGATTGATGACAGATTGTCATTCTGTCCTACATAACATAGTTGCCACAGAGTGCTTTTTAGAAAACAAGCAACCCCGCCGGTTTTCTGTTGTATTTTGTAGGAAAATGTTAAAAATAATGGCTATTCCGTTATTTTAATTAATATTAGACACATGATTTAGCTTATATCATGGGTACCTCACTGGAAAACTGTCTTACGAACTTCGATTTGGATCTGCTGTTTGGTCCTGCATCTTCCTTGGACTCCGTAAGCACAGAGGTTAGAATTATTGTTTTACTAATGTATGAGTTTTTACTCCTCCAATGCAGCTAATTGGGTAGGAATACTGAATAAATTTTAGACGCAAGCATTATTTGTCATGCTTCTAGTGATGCTACTTATTATTACAATTGAGTTGTTAGTCCTAACCTCTAATACGTTACCTAGACAAAATTGTACTATAGGGTTATACCTGAACTAACTAGGTAAGGTATCTGGTTAGGATGGCCACAATATCTTTATCTACACCGCCGGAAAGTAGTTTTAAGTGGGGTCCGGATACTGATGAAAAAAATTATCGAAGTCTAGAAAAAAAAACGATTTATTAAGTTGTAGGTATTATTTTTAATTTGCTTACAAATTAAGTCTCTCTCAAATTAAAGTCGGGACGTAAAGGTTTTTCACATGCCAAATTATAAATCAAAATTAATAAAAAACAGTGGTTCGGCGGCCTGAGAATGCAGAAGTAATGACTGCCAGTTAGCTCTCTTCTCTACCGCAGCTTATATAAATATAAATGAAATTAACATACATGTATTCTATCAGTTGTATTGTTCATCTTGCAAGCTTTGTTGGGCTAAATTACATTGAATGGAATGCCCAAATATCAAAAAGTAATAATATTAATTATTACTTTTTGAAATATTTTCAGACACCTCATAACACTGGATTATCTGATCATGGCGGAGGTGAAATCATTCAGTTGGAAAAGTAAGTTAATTATATTTTTTAATCTTTTCTGAAATTCTGACATTAGTCATTTTCACTATTAACTATTTCATATTAACTATCTGTTGATTGACCTGCATGGTAGTGTAATCAAAAGTATCCAAGTATAGATCAATTTCCTGTACATAAATTATAACCATAGGCACCAAGTTTAAGCCAAATAATTAAGTAACTTTTTTGTGATTATGGGACATCTAGTATTAACATCCATCCTTAAGTATAAATAAACATCCAAACATCCTCAACAGTTTTCACATTTATCGTATATCAGTAACTTCAGTAAGATGATTTTTTGTTCCAGACCAAAAACCTACATTAACTGTGATGTGGAAATAAGAAAAATTAAAAAAGAGAATATCACCTTCAAAAATCAATGTGATAAATTAGAAGCGGAAAATGTGAAGCTCAAAGGGGAGTTTAATGGTTTAAAGGAGTCTTACAAAAAACTTGCATCGGACTATGAAGAACTACATAAAGAGAGCAGAGACCATGCTCTGGCAGCTATAAGCAGTTCAAACAAACTTGAAGAAATGAAACTTGTAGGTATTTGGCGAAACAAAGCCATTTTCAAAAATAATTTGACAAGATAAAAATGCAGATTTTAACCAACCCCATTCCTAGGTTCCTCTTAATAATTAGCAAATTGTTAGTTAGCCTGATAATGGTCTCTTCTTATTCTGAACTGCATGAATACCATGATGTTCAGAATAAGAAGAGAGGTAGTTAAATTTTCACTATTTCACTGTGCATCTTTAGTCCAAGACTCTAACTAAGTACACTACTTAAACCTAGCAATTACTTATATATAACTTTTACTTTACAGGGAGTTGAGAAGTATAATGTGGCTCTTAATGAGCAGAAGGAGCAATGCGTCCAATATGATTGGACAGTTCAAGGCCTGCAGTCACATATCAGACAATTAGAGGTAACTCAACAGTAATAGCAATTCTGCACTGGCTACTAATTGGAATTCTTGTGTAGTACGATCTCATATCATCGGGCAAAAGGCCTCTGCAAAAGGCTTCTGCAATATATTTGTTTGATTCATGTTAATTTAACTAATAATGTACATTTAATTATTTTTCCAGTCCCTTATAATGGAGATGCAGAGTAAAAACGAGGATCTAAAGAAATGTCTTAACACTGAAAGACTAAATGTGAAAGCTGGGCGAAAAATGATCACAAATCTAAACAGCGGTGTTGAAGTACTTACCGATGCTTTGTGTTTATTTGGATGTGTCATAGGAGGCAGAAGTAAGTTATATACTTAAGAACCTAGTAGTTAATTAAGTAGTAATAGTGGTCAGTCAGGTGAGTTGGTGGTCAAACGCAAGCCCATGAATAGTAAAAAAAGTACTTACTAGGATTAATAGATAATTGTTTAATATTAAGAATATACATTAAGTTACATTTTTTCAGGAGAGATAGACAGGGATATAAAGCGCTTATTGAAAAAGCATTGTAAGAAAAGCACACCAGATCGAAAGAAAAGTATAGATACAGATGAATTTCACAGTATTGATACTGGCAGAGGATCATCTCTTGCATTTTCCGATTGTGAAAGAAGCAATTGTAGTCCTGCATACTCTGCCAACCTTAGCCCTATGAGCACATGCCCCAGTATCAACTGTGAACTTGTGGGAATTACAAGAAACGTCATGACAAGCCCTCCTCCTAAAACCATACTTATGGACATTTCAACTAGTCCAATAATGTTTGAAACTATGAAAACTGTGGAAACATGTGACGTGAGCACTAATACTGTCACAGATCAAACAACTCCAGTCAAAGTGTGTGTTGAAGCATATACAAACACTTTACAAGTCCTGTCAGATACAAGAACACCAGTTGTGTCGTTTTCGACATGTGATATCAGCACAAGTCCCATACATTTCAAAGAACTTCAACCGCCGACATCTGTTGTAAAAATGCGTCAAGTCGGTACAAACACTGCATCCATCCTACCTGAAGCAGAAACAACGAAAACATGTGAAATTGGCACGAGCCCAATACCTTTCGAAAAGGAAGTGAAAACGCCAAAAGCTTTAAAAACTAGACAAGTGGGCACAAATACAACACCTCCTGAGGAAGCAAAAGTCAAACCAGATGCTAAAAAATCACGCCACGTTGGCACAAGCCCAATGAGGATTCAAACACACACGAAAGGTTCAGAAGCTACTGTAAAAATGTGTGAAGTAGCCACAAGTCCAATACCTTTTGCAAATGAAAGACAAGAAGTCTTGGCAAAGTCCCTTACTGACCCTGGCACTATTTCCATTGAAAATGACAAGACATCAGCAACTGCAACCAGAAAGCCAGATGTTGTTGTATTTACAGAAGAAGAATCAATAAACTCTTCAATTGCAACTAAATACAATGAAGACTTTGATGATAGAGAAGGAAGCCCTTGGTTTGCAGATTTCACAGATGGTGAAGAAACATGCCCTGCTTCCCACTCTAAAGAAACAGATAAAATCACAGTCATGAACTCAATAATCACTTGTCATAAAATATCAGAATGTCTTAAAGAAATAGAATCCCAGCAGCTAGTTAGTAGCTCACTGGATAAAAATAATGATTTAGAGGTGCAGATGATCCTCAAAACGCAACGCCTAAATTGGGACATATTGTCTCCAATGTCTTTGACTCCAGAATTAGAAATGACCAAACAAAATCATGATCCTCAGCGGAAAATAAATGACATGAATTGTGAATCAGATGTCTCAGATGAAACGCTTCACATAGATGAAAAAAACAGAGTTGAAAGTTTTGTGGAACTTAATGATACCAATCATAAGAACGAAGACAATGAAGCAACCAGAAACCCTGACGATTTAGAAGCTAAGAAATGTCCCATTTCACAACCTTTAGTTTCTGACTCTGCAGATATTGTACCAACTAAAACAAATAGTGAATCTAAAACCAAAAAACTAAGCAATTTACAGAAACTATACAAGAGTAATGTAACCAAAAGTAAAATAAAATCAGAACACCCACCATCTCGAAAGAAGTTGAGGCCTAAACCAATTAAAATCGCTCCAGTGAAATATTCTTTGGAGGCATTGAATCTCAACAAAGAAAAGGCTGTAAGAATCATGGCTGAGCATAAAGCTAAGTTAATGCAATCGAAAACCAGTGATGAAGTGGTTGAAGTACCCAAAGATAGCATGGATTGTAGTTCAACGACATGTGAGTCAATAAGTAGTCCAAGTCTGTCTTCCAAATCAATTTCAAAACATGAATTATCTGAACAAAATAACAATGAACATAATATGACAAAGGTGCATTATTCTAAAGAAGCGAACTCTTTGCCAAAAGATTCGATTCTAACAAAGAATGTGCACGTTACAATGGAATCATTGCCCAAAAGCAATGTATCTAAATCCGATCCAACAAAGGCAAAGTCTATTCCAAGGAAGAGAGTACATGTATCAACAGAATCTCTACTAAATGTATCAACTTGTGCTGCACGAAAGAGTGCAGACCTATCAGTTGCAACACTACCGGAAACAGTATATGAACCAAGAAATAACTTACAACCATTGCACAGGAGAAGTTTATCAAACAATGCTTTAACATTAAGGGCAGATCTATCAGTGGCGGCATTACCAATCAAAGAACGTGAGACCATAACAACATACCATCCTGCTCTAACTCTGCCAGTAACTGCTGCTCTAAACCAGTCAGTTTATACTGGTAGCAGAGAAAGTTCTGACATTGTAAATAGTAAGAACTGTGATACTTTGAAAGCTCCATTGCCCAAGAAAATTAGAACCTCAATTGATATGGTGATAAATAGTGAGGAGGCATTACCGAGTACCCCTCAGCAGGACAACGACAATTCAATGAATCTAAGTGAAGATGCTACCAATAACAATGATCCTGTTGGTAACAATAGTAATAGCCACAAACCAAATGTTAAACGAAAAATGAATGATTCCAATGAAGTAGCAGCTTCTGAAAAACTAAGGCACTGTGCAGATTACAATGATATTAACATGTTTACAGAAGAAAGTATAGGTATTGAAAACAAACCAAATGATATCATGCCTAATAATAGCATGAAAACAATGAGGAACAATCTATTGAGCATCAGTTTGGATAAATATGCATCTTATACTGTTGCTGGGCCTTTTATGAAACCGCAAAGTAAGTATTTTTATGTATTGAGTATATACGTTGCCTACCTTAGTACATACATACATTTTCAGATTTCGGCTGAGTTTGATCTTGCAGCAGTTTTTGTCTAAGCTTGTTTTAGTTGACTAATAGATTAAATGTTATTGTTTTTACAG
Source organism: Lobophora halterata (assembly GCA_932526365.1). Lineage (NCBI taxonomy): Eukaryota > Metazoa > Arthropoda > Insecta > Lepidoptera > Geometridae > Lobophora > Lobophora halterata. The sequence goes on along the minus strand of OW052001.1, from coordinate 7,599,522 downwards.
ATGAAAAGAAAGAAACTTTATGCTTACATGAACATATAGCCAAAAAGATATCTGACGGTATTGCCAAGTGCGCAACCAGTCGAGAAGCGCAAGGCGAATGTAAGGCGGCCATGAGTGAGCTTGTTAGTACATTGCTGCAAGACAACAGAAATAATATTGTTAGTGGATTAGTAAAGTATCTGAACGATCCAAAACACGTGAAAGAATTGTATAACAAATTTGGGAAAGCCCATAAACCCAGCATGGCTCAAACAGAAAAGTTACTGATTAATCTCATACAAGACATGCAAAGATCTCAAATGGATATTGTGGACGAACTCCTAGATGATATCGAGTGCACAATGTTCTCACTAGACAAAGGAGCGACGCCGGGTTTCGAAATTATAGAAAGCATGTCACACTTTTTTGCAGTAGTCTGTAAAATTTTCATGAAAATGAGTCGTCTGAGGATGTTTATGTTGAATGCAATGTACTGCATTGCATTCAAGGCTATGGTGCTTGTAAAGCAGTGTCTTGATGTATGTCCCAACATTCTACCATACGGAAACATGGAGACAGGTAGGTTTAAATTACCATCATATTTTTTTTTATTTCTAGATAAAGTTGTTTAGCATCATAAAATATTTAATACTTTTCTTTAAATTTTCAGCCAAGATACCATTGATCCGATGTTTTGTATTTATGCTACATTTTTACACATGCAATGACCCTTTCAAGAGGGTGCAGGAGGTACGAGACCGACTAAGAAATGAATATCAGTACAACTTACAAGACGAGAATGAGACCACAATACTATACATGTTCAAAAACACCATCTGCATGTTGTCAGGTAAACATCTACACCCTTTTTTTTAAATTATTTGTTGTGCGTTTCCACGGCGCTGTTAACTTAGTTCCAAACTTCTCAAATATACCTTACAACGTCAAAACCATGAAGTGGTAGTCTCAAAGTGGACGAGCGCTATTGCTGTGTTGCACAGGACCATGTGAAGCAAATGTGTGGCTCACAAATGATATGGAAAGGTTTGCCTGATTAACATATTCGCGCTTCACTATGATCTTTTACTATCAGGAGAAACACTGGCTCGTCGTCACTATTTTACATTAAAAAAAAAAGAACCCATCATAACTTTTTCTTCACATCATACTGTAGTTAGATATCACTAGACTGATGCAGTTAATGTAAATTGAATTTGATTATTTTCAGAGAATAAAATAGAGAAAGAAATGCTACGCATCTGTCTTATCGTTCTGGCTAAAAGGCGAGGAACGAAGTGGTGCCATAAAAATTTGATACAGAAAATAATTTTGCCCATGGTCAAGGGTGAGATTGAAGTGACGAGTACCGCAAGACGATTCTGTACAACGATTCTGGGACCACTAATCAAACCATACAAAAACGAAATGATGGTGCACTGCGAAGAAGTCGTGAACGTGCTGATCAACATGTTAAACGAATCCCGTGAGTATAAACTTATGTAATATTAGCTGTTTTCTGCGGCTTTGACTGTATATCGCGTCCAGTCTAGGAAGCCTCTCGTTGAGTCACGAACCCAATCGTAAATCCGGTTCAGTACGAATCTGTGCGACTTGGCTTCTTGAATACGACACTAGCGCGATATCGATTCAAGATTTGATGAAATTTAATGGAATTAAACCAAATCGACTACGCGGTCGTAGTTCTTAGATTTTGGTGGCTTTTCGTACTTCTGACGCGATTTGAAGTTGCCATACTTACAACAAAATCTAAACTATATTAGAATTGATACTGTACTGCGGTTTGAATTTGAGGGGTAGGCCCCTAGATCCTAAAATATTCAGGAATTGGAGTGACAATAGGTTTTTTTACTCAAACTTGGTACCTAATTTATTACCTATAATTAGTTAAAACATTCAATAACTAATACGGAAAAATATTATTTAACTTTTCAGAGTCCCAAGAAATTAAAGAAGATATTTTATCGAGTTTGATATGCATGGATGTGCAGTCGACGTGGGTGCCCGTCAACAAATATTTACTAAACTGGACCTCACCTACTGCAGTGTCGCCAGAATTCGAAGCAGTATTACGGCGGTACATAAGAAGTAAACATTTGAACAGGTGGAGGCAATTTTATACAAACCACTTCAATGACAGGTAATTTTTTATAATAAAATAAAAAAATTGTATAGGAAAAAATACTGTAATGTATGTATACTAGGCAAATAAGAAAATCTTTAATGTCTTGATGTTAAAAGTATTATTTGGAATGTATGATATAAATATAGGTAAAAACCAATAGGCTAATCGTCCTGTGCTACGCAATCGTGCGACTAATAAACATTAAAAATAATGAAGCATTTATTCCCATTGATTGCATTTTTTTAAATACTAAATAATATCTATTTTCAAGGCTAGTCTTTCTGCTGGTTCTTTCCATAAAATCTTTGTCAGAAAGAAAGTGATGGAACTATAACTTTTCCTTGGCAGTCGAGTAAAAATGCCAATCTACATGTTTCTCTTTGATAGTGTGTTGGTTAGTAAGATGTAAAGTTGTTAGTTTATTTAAAGTGTATAAATCAGGGATAGGTTCAAAATACTTCTTACTTAACTTTACTGTATTTTTGGTTGGTACTTTTCGACTAAGTCATAGTTAAAATATAAGATTACCCTAAAAAGTACCATATTATTTTAGAATGTTTCAATGTACCTATTGTAGTTATAGATAGTAGGTTTTGTTAGGGTTAGGTAATAACCACGCCGCAACTGAAAGGCACTTGACGACTTAAAGGCTGTAAATATGGATACACATTTTTAATTTCTCATGAGGAAATATTTTTTGGTATAAATTGGGTTTATTCCAATAATTACTTCCTTAAATATAGCTTTTATCGCAGGTTTTATAACCTGCGATAAAAAGCAAATCTTCCACTGTAAATACCTGATACTTATATTATTTACAATTTTCAACTATGTTAAGGTTTGTAATTAACTAACCTTTACTTTAAAAACTTGATAAAAACAATGTTTGTTTATGGATGTGTCAATGTCACTTGCGGCACTGATAACCCTCTAGCGCGAGGAGTATGGTGTGAGCAAAGAACTTGTATACTATGTATCTAGAATGCCGACTCACACGAAAACTGCGAGCCGAAAGAGCTAGAACCAGTAAGGAGTGTGTCTCGTTCTGTAGGGCGACCATAATTTTTGAACTTTGAATATTTCATTGAGACATAAACAAGCAACCAAGGGAAAATTCAATCTGCTCAATAAGCTATCAATGTTATATACATACGTTACTTTGCATTATTGTTTTAAAATTATATTATACATAGGTGCATTAAAATATCAACAAAAAAGAGGGCGGTGCGCCGCATTCTAGTGAGGTATATCTGATTCAATGGTTTTAATACTGTTTCTTTCGAACAGTAATTATTTTTCTCGGCAGTTAGGTACCTAACCTACATGACAGCGACTGTACTGAATAAAATTTAGAGCAAATCGTCTAATTTCGAAAATTGTCCCACTTATTTAAAAAAATATGGCCATGTTAATTTTAATTGTATGCTGGCAACTGTGTGAACGAGACACACTCCTTAACGAGGGGGTCTCTATCAAGCATTAAAATCCTTATATTTAGATTTAATTAAAAAAGAACTTTATTTCCAAGTCATAAGGTTCAGAATTCTTAATCCTTAAATAAAACAAAATGGCGTGTTAGCTCTCTAGATACATAGTATAAGCTCTTTGGGTGTGAGTTTATTCTAGGTATTTATTTAAATTGGGGACCCATAAAATATAATGCAATTTTTGATTTGTGGATCCACCTTGTTTACCACTTTAAAGGTGAAATAAGCAGTTGGAGAGCAAGAAGGCTAAGTGTAGTTAAGAAAAAAATTGGTTTTATGTTATTTTAGTAAGTATTCAGTTCCATGTATAAATATTTCAATAGTGTTCAGTTTTTACCGTTTTGGTACAGGTTACAAAATACTAAATAATTAATTTAACAAGAAATTAAGTAACAAGTATTTATGTTATTTTTTTTATTGCTGTGATCGTGTTTTTAAGATTTATTTTTGGAACTAATTCAGTTCATGTTATTTGATTGTAAATAAATAAAACTTTAAAAAATAAATACTGGATTTTATTTAAGTACAAATAATTTTAAATAAAATTTACATATTTCTCATATTATACCTACATTTAAGTGGAATGTCATACACATGACTAGGCCAAATTCAAAAGATCTTCCGCTATAGTAAGCGTCAAACAACTTGTCGTCTGGCGAGCCGCGTGACAAAGATGCGCAGAACCAATTTAACATACGAATTGCGTATTGCGCATCTTTGTCACGTGGTTCGCCAGAGGACAAGTTGTTTGAAGATTAGTATACCTATATTTATTAATTTCACATAATTAATTACATACACAATAACCCAAACATCGAAAAGCTTTCTTGCTTAGAACCAGGGTTCGAAAATATCCGATATTTATTATAAATATCAAAATATCCGATATTTATTATAAATATCAAAATATCGGATATTTATGATATATATCGGATATATATCAAGTTTGATATATATCAATTTTGTATGAAAGCCATACTATTACTTTATTGTATTTATGAATACTATTTGCATATGTGTTACAAAAACATACTAAAATTATAAAAAAATACAAATTTTTTTTTTATTAATTCTTATCAGTCAATAGTCATTTTTTTTTTGTTTTAAAGCGCTTCAACGGTTAGAGAGTATGTTTTTACATTACTTCCATGCCATCTACATTTGGGAAGTAGAAATACAGTAACAAACACTAAAAATTACTTAATAATATGAATTTTAAAAACCATTTTTGTATTGAAATATTTTATAAAAAAAATGGATATATATCGGATATATTAGTTTGATATATATCGGATATATATCAGATATATATCTTGATAATATCCATTGATATATATCCTCGAACCCTGCTTAGAACATATAATATTTCGTAGATCTACATATGTATGTAAACGAAATAAAATAAATAAAATTACCTCTTCTTTGCTCTACACTGAGCGATCTCGATCGACTCGCTGTCCCACTGCTGGGCAAAGGCCTCCCCCCATTATTTCCACATCCCTCTGTCATGGGCCTGTATTCTAATAGTTAGTCTTATATTTCTTGATTTCGACCATAATCACATGAATGTTTACTAGTTGTGTTCGCGCATTTGGCGTCAGGAGTTTGACGAATTTATGATAATACTGAACAAAGTTCGTGAGTGCCATTTGCAATAGACCTGACCCCGTCACTAAGTTGGGAAACGACACAAGCACTTCTCTGTGTATTTCTTCAAGGCTTTGTTTCCACCCTGCGCTGAATGAGGCGACTAGCGAAAGGGATTTTCGTTCTAAAGTTGCCAAATCATTTTTCTGATTTGATTCAAGCAACTGCTCTCCTTCCTTGACAAATTGAATAAGGCCACCGAAATGTGGGCTGAGGATTTCTTCTACATACTCTGAGCTGCGTGCCTGAAGCTGTTCCCTGAAACTCTCAGCCTCCTTAGTGTTATCTCTGGTTCTTTCCATAAGAATACTTAGAACCATGTCATAGTTATTTATCAAGAATATCAATTGTTGCACTCTTTGCGGGAACTCTGCCGCCATTTTTAGTAAGAAACAGTGTACTTCATCTTGAAGGACAAGTAGAATGTTACTAAGCTCTTCAGATGGGAATTGTTCACTCAAACTTAGCATAGCTGCAGAAAATTCTGCATACCTGCGAGTTATCTGAAATAGATAAGCGATTGGGTTTAGTAAAAAACAAACTTGCAGATATTACAAATTACGGCCCGGATACGGAAGTTACCCAAACTACGTGACCCATTTTTGACTATTTTTTTAACCCCTCACCCCCTAAATAGTTTTCACGTAGTAATTCATAAATACGGAATTCAATATTTTTTTTCAACCAAAACGTTTCAAAAAATATTTGGCTCATGGCCAAAAGTGCATGCATGTTCATGGAACTTTTTGAATATAGCTCGAAAAAGCCCGAGAATTCCTTAAGAGGATATTGACTACGTGACCAAACCTAAGCCCCAGCCCTTCCTCCCTGATCTAGCGAAGTATTTTGTTTTTAGACTTACGTAATGCGGACCGAGCTCTTTGTTAGACAGCTTGGCTGGATCACATTCCCTCACACTTTGAATATTTAATTTCAAAACGTATTCAAGTCGGGGCCATAAAGTGCTTGACAGTGAATCCCAATAGCTGAAATAATTTAAAAATTATACAACCTTTCTTTTCGGTACCTTTCTCAAATGAAAAATTCAATTTAGAGATGAGTCAATAAATGAGTGGACTGGTAAATGTGGATTTCAGGAAGGCAACTGCTGACTAACTAACCCAATCGTAAATCCCGTTTCAGTTCAATTTCTTAAAAATGTTCACTCTTGAATATATACTAACGCGGTTTTTATTTCGAATTTGGATGAATTAAATGGAACTTAACGAAACTAGGTTCACGTTCAAAAAATTGCGCTTGTATTTTGTTCAAGAGTGCCACGGAATTAAAAATATATTGGGATTTTAATGTTTCAGCAGTAGGCCCTCAAGAAATTTTCATTCCTAAACCACAAAGTCAAAGCCGCCAGAAATGTAAAAATGTATGTCATACCTGTCCAGTGCTCCAACTGCCCTCTTGTGACACATCCAGCGGTATCGGTTAATTAGTTGGATGCAGAGAAATAATGCCAAGCAATCAAAACATTCTAACACATAGTTCTCCACATTTTTCTGAAAGAAAAAAAACTCTTCTAGTTTGTATTGGCGAGTGTTTCAAACATGGGTTTCAAAGTCGCCAACATAAAAATTACAATTGTCTTACAAAAAATCTATCAATATTAATAAAAGGCTTGGACCTGACTGACTGACATATGAACAACGTACAGGCTAAACCGCTGAACGTAGAGACTTAAAACTGGGAGGATGTGATCGTCAAGAGTGGAAAGTGAGTACTAAGAAAGGAATTTTAAATATTCGCACTCCAAGGGGTCCCAACGGGGGGCCAAAGTTTTACATAAATGCCTTATATCTCTGACACCACTAGTAGAGACTTGAAACTTGAAGCTCAAGAGCTGAAAGTGAGTGCTAAGAAAGGAATTTTAAAACTTCGCAACGAAAACCAAATTGGGTGTTAGCTAGTTTTATATGTTATCTTATTTCACTTACAACAAGCAGTGACAGAGTTTTCCCGAGTATTCTATCAAATAGCTCTTGAGCATGACTTCCTTTGACATGGAAGAACTCCGAGATGAATAAATACTCTCTGCAGCCATTGTCCACTAGTGCATATTGAAGACTCCGGAATAACGCCTCATATGAATACTGTAAAAGAAACAAAACCAATATTACTCATATATTACTATTTTTTAATAGGTAAGGGGTAGATTTTGTATCCTATATTTTTTTTCCCGACTGCAAAGGTTGTAGGTAATGTTATTTATGAGTGTATTGAATGTTTGTTGGTCTGACTTTAGAACCTACAGACCTTATTTAGACTAATGAGGAGGCTGCAAGCGAAGCTGCTAGCTTTTTGACAAATGAGGTTAGTGGGACAAATTGTCTTGGTCATGGTAGAATAAAATAGAAAGTATCATAACTCTGCTTTTAACCTTGATATCATTGTAATTGTAAAGAAATCTTCAGACTTATTTACCTTTATCTTCTGTTGGACATGAGGGACTATGATAGGAGCTTCAAGTTGTTGCGCCAATACATCTCCACGGTTGCCAATCGTAAATATAGTACTCTTATTTTTCAAATTAGCTTTTTGAAAGAAACCTCCCTTAGATCCATCTTCTATTCCCATCAAATCATCTTTAGTGGGTGTTTCTTCATACTTCAATTTATCAAGCCGGGAGGCATATGACTTGAAGTAGGAGTAGTATACTTTGCTCAGAGTGTCAATATATTCGTTGCAAATTTCTTGAGCAACATTCCTTTCATTCGTCAGCACAAATTCAAAGAAGAACTTGTATTTGAGCATAGCATTTTGTGGCATCTGATAGTTTGCCATTGGTTTGCGAAATTTGTAAATCTGCTCCAAAATATATGTCCGGATTTTGGCAACTGATTTTATTTTCAGTTTTTCCAAAACATCTTTGACGTCATGACAAGCTTTGGTTTCCTTGAAATCTTGTTCCTTTAGAAAATTGAGTTTCTGGTTTAAAATGGCCAATTGTACCATGAATTCCTTATCAGTGACTGGGACATTATTGATTCCACTGAAAAAAAAGGTTTAATATGAAGCCTTTCTTGTTCTTGATAAGTCTTATCTATACCTACAACAACAAAGCTTCAAACATGTAGTTATAATCTATTGTATTAAAATTATGTAAGCTTGAGGGTATTTATTCACCCTATTCATTCAAGATTTTTTATAAAAAAAAACATGATCATTAGTTTCGCCCTGTATAGGTACTTACAAAATGAGTGTCTCAGAAACTGCCATATCTTCAATGAATGAGGAAAGAGGTCCTTTGAGAACTTGCCGGTTTGAAAGCTGCACAGACATACTGACTGAGCGCTTCTGCAAACTTATTATTTCATTGCTAATACTGCCTAAATCGTTCTGAAAAACAGGCAAGTTTTTTTGAGGTAGGAAGATCATAGATAGCCGTACAAAAAATAAGCTAATGATGAGAATGTTAGCCTTAGTAGGTAAAATGTGGATAGGAATTTACCTGAAACACCATTAGCATGTTTTCCATTTTTTCAAGGATGCCGTCACACTCCTCTATCTGGTTGTGAAGGGAGCCAATATTCTCACTTTCTTTCAGATAGTCTGCAACAGAACTCTTTTCAGCCTCTTTGATATTTTTGTCTATTTCAAGAGCATACTCTCTCAGGTCGGTCCCGTTTCGAAGTACTTCCTGAATTTCGATATCTTCCAAATTTTTGTCTAAATCTTCCTTGAGGTCTGTTGGCTCCGACATCATGAGATGTTGCTTTTGATTTAGTCCGATAAATAAGCAAGGATAAGTAAGCTAGTTTACCACGTAAACATTGATTTTTTCTTGACTTCAGGCTGCTAGACTAAAACTCATAATTCATTACTGACGATAGGGCAGGTATTCCAAAATGCAATTTTAGTGAAAAATAGCTACCTAATTAATTGAAACATTAGATAGGTACTAAAATGCAATTCAAAACAATGTTTACTTTTTACGTCATTTCTATTGTATTGGCGGGCTGAGACTATTCTCGCACCGAACTATTACAGAGTTAGCTTTCTAAACGGTCGGAACGAGTCAGTATCCTGTCGATGTCGGAGCGTTGGCTTTCGACTACAAAAGCTGTTTTGACACTATACAAGTAGATGTCTTTTTGGGCGAGTCCATTTTCTTTTACAATTATTTTACTTGCTGCTGCTAATATTAAGCTCGACTTGGTGGGAGCCCTGCCGGGCTCCCAGATTAACTATGTTGCGAAGAAGGCCAATATTCTAATTTTATGAGATGATCAACCAAGAATGGCGTTGCTGCCAGCCAGTGCATACAGATTGCGTGAATTCAATTAGCATTAGCGGCAGCAGCGCGGTATGCGAAGTAGTAGGTACCTACCTTCCTACCTACTAAGGCACTATCACAAAATAATAGAATACCTACTACGAGCAGTACTAACAAGTACCTAGATATAAAAATAAAATCAATGTATAAATAAGTAGTTTGCGTTTTTATCATTAATGGCTCCAAGATTCCTTTTTGCTTTTTGTACTTGTACTTTACGGTTCTACGAGGGTGAATCGGTATAAGTATATAAAAATGGACATTATTTTAAGATAAATTTATCGAATTTTTCGTAATGAATGAGCTATATGTAGCGGCACATAAATCTATAACGGTCAGCGCAGCGCTAAAGTTACGTGCCGCTACTAGTACCGTCTACCACAATATCGACTTTTGTCATGCCAAAAGGTCTGCTTTTGATTTATTTGTTAAAAAAAAAAAACAACAGGATAATAGGTACCTAGGTACATACCTAGGGGTTAGTATAAATGAAAGACATAGAGTTCATGAACGTTTCCACGTTGCTATTATTCTGACGAAATATTTACAAAGTACTCATAACATTTAAAAAAGCAAACAATTACCTGTAAATACTTACAAGAAATGCAATTTCGGTATGTAGGTAGTTAGATACGTAGGTAGGTAAGTACTTACCTATTTATTACTGGGTTACATAACGGAATAGCAGACAAATAAGAGTAAGTAGCAGGTACTAGGAACCTAGGCTTAGTATAAAAGGGAACATAATATAAATCGTTTATTGATTGTTTATCTCAATGACTTACTACTTAACTTAGGTAGGTCGTTGGTCTATTTTTCTGAGAATATATAGTAAATTGTTATTTTGTAATCTATTTTATTATGCTTCTCTAAAAAAAAGTAGTAGGTACGTGGATCATTTAACAAAGAAACTATTCATATAATTTACTTAGTATAGAAATTATGGTAGTAATGAAGTGCTTTAGAACCGAGTCGTAAAAGTTCAGCATAGTCATAAACTCTACTTCTAAAAGATTGTCTTAAAAAAAGAAGTGAGTAAAATTTGCGCATTATGACAATTCCGCACCACATTTTTTGCTGGGTTCAGCCGCGTTTATGTATTCGTACCTGGTCTATTTCTTTTCTCATTATTAATGGCCTACCTACACCGTGATTATTCCAAGTTTGCAGATATATCTGCAAACTTAGAATAATCACACAATCACATATTAAATTAAATAGCATAAATTAAAATTTGGGTCCCTTAGATTTTTCCTTAAGTTCTTGGGTAGATATTAAAATATTTGCTTTGATTTACAAGTAGAAAAGGTAGTACCTACTAACTATTATAAAGAAAATTTATTAATACCCTTTCATGTCCATTAACATGGCCCACGGACCCATTTACATAGGCCTATGTTTCGAAAATCATGTCTGAGCGTCTTTACATTTTCAGACAAATAATTTTAAAGTTATTGATTTTATTATACGGATGTAGGTAGGTACATACTATTAGGTACCTAACGGATTGTTGAATTAACAGTTTGGCATTACCGCACCTACCGCAAGGTACCAACCAAGTACCTACCTAGTAGAACTCAACTAAATAGGATATGGTAAATTGACGCTGATAAATTTTAGATTTATATTTGATTTTGGTTTTGGAAAGCAGTGAAAGCATTAAATAATATTGTAATCTAAGCTACCTACCTACAGTTTTACCAACCTAACTTAAAACAATATGAGAACTAGAGCGAAAGTACAAAAGGCAGTCGTCACTAAGAATATAGTTTTAAGTGATATGTTTTTGATAATTACGTTTATTCATCCACTGTGACTCTCTATGACGCTCGTTTAAGTAGATCATCAGTGTAATAAAAGCTTCTGTTAAAAAAAGTCCGCACTCTATCTACAATTAGCACACAATAGAGATAGTTACACAAAACACTATGTTCTTGGTCGTGTTAGGATCGCAGGATAGTGAAAATCTCTTTTCTTTGCAAGAGGCGTTGCAATTATGCCAATGCTGAACTTTTTCTCGGCTATCGGTATTATTAATTTAAAGCAATAACAAATTATGTTTAACATCCTAGCTTCTAGTATTATTAAAGTAATTTTAAATTAAAGGTAACTTCCAGCAATCGTCAGTTCAATACACGTCATCTATCCGCTTCTCTTTTACTCACATTCGTACAAAAGGACATTAAATGCCTATCAATCTCTTTATTACATAAAAGCCCAATTAAAACGAGCCTTATAATATACCATTCTAAGTCTTGTGACTAGATTTTCCTTACTTATTACATAGTTAACATAGGAATATTTGTACGACAAGATGCCATTGATCACGAGCGGTAACTCAAATGCGGACTATAATGTACACAACATAAATGAGATTTAAACGAAATCATACTCAAAACATTACACCTAGTCCTTAACTAAGGATAATAAATTAAACTTAGTCTAACGCTATAATTAACATCGTTCTTAATTAAACTTAAGTAAACAGTAGCACACATTATTATTATAACGTGTTAGCACGAACCGATTCCGTGGGAGATCGCGTCCAATAAACGTCCATCTAGTCTAGAAAAATATTTTCTATAATCTAACTAACTAAACACTTATAAAAATAACGGATTCGGCTCTAAGGATCGCGAAAGGCGGGAGTGGTCTGGTCCTCGGGAATGGGGCAGGGTAAGGGTTTAGAAAGGCAGGCTGGCGCGGAACATGTTCTCGATGAGAGGCGGCGCCGGGACCAGGTCCTCGAGCTTCAGGTAGAAGATGCGCTGCATGCCTTGCACGGAGAGCGAGCGCAACTCGGGCAGCGCGCCCAGCACGCGGCTGAAGTGGGGCGCGCCGCCCACGCCGCCGCCGCCGCCGCCGCCCGGCATGTGCGCCCGCAGGCAACCGATTATCTTCATTTGAAGCTGCTCCACTCGATGAGGCTCTTTCAAACCGTGTCTGTCTGCGAATTACATACAACATTATAAAACATAATGGCTATTTATAATTTTCTATTGGGCTCAGTAATACAAAACGTGTCACTAATGAATAAAACTTTGAATATAAATATAAAATAAAAAAAATAGCTAAAATTGAATATACAAATGGTTAGCGTTAAGTCGCATCGTTGGATAAACTGGATTCATACTATATTTAAAAGATATATCTTATTACCTATTTTAAAATGAAATGTGTGCAAATACGTGCACAACTTACCTGTAACTAAAGTTAAAGCGCAGAGGCAAGCGAATGTCGATATGTCAATATCCATGGAGTGTAGAGTGTTGCTAAAGTCGAGGACTGCGAGGAGCCAGTCACCAAAGGAGCGCTGGCATTGACGCTTATCCAGCACTAGGCCATTGCAAAAAGTGAGCTTAGTGTCCTCCGGGCGCGTGCGGTATGCCAGCCGCAGCACGAAGAGCTCAAGTCTAGCAGAAGCGAACAGTTGCTCGCGATCTTCAGGGCACAGCTCACCGTACCCCGGCACTTTTTCAGCGAACATTTTGATCATATCTATCGACGTCGTCAGCAAGGAATAAAATTGCTGAATCACTTCTAAATCAGACATGGGTGGTTCTAACGGATTTGGTTCTCGGTATTGGGAATAATCAAGATTTGCGAAATCAGGCGATGTATCAACGTGAGCTCGCACGAGGGCTGTGATCAGGGATATCGGCGGGCTCGGGGGTGATTCTTGTGGACATTTCGGCTTGGACGGTAGTCTTCCTCGCCTTCCTTTCAATGAATCTGTTCGAACAACTTCTTTGACCATTCCGACGACGAGACATTTTTGGAATCGGCAAAATTGGCACCTGTTCCGTCGTCTTTTGTCTACAGGACAGGATTTTTCCGCCAAGCATACGTATTTAGAACCCTTCTGGACAGTTCTTTTGAAAAACCCTTTGCATCCTTCGCACGTTCTCACTCCGTAGTGTTGGCAGGCGGCGGTATCTCCGCACACGGCACAAAGCTGGCTCGGCGAGCCAGGGGCCGGTCGCGGCAGAGCGCCCTCCGGCGGCGCTACACCAGGAGAACTAGACGCAGAACTTGGTGCCGAAGCTTGCATACAATGGATTCTGCCACCGTGTACTTTCGAATTGTCGTTTGAGCTGATAGACTCCGTCCTTTGCACAGGAAGTGAGGATCTTCGCTGTCTGGAGCTTTGGTCTGTTGTTATGTGTAAATCAACCGAGCTCGAGAAAGGAGGGAGTGAATACGAATCTTGGTTTGGTGTTACACCACCAGTGTCAAACGTGGGGCTGCATTGTTGTGCAGGGGCGTAGTACGATGATGGGACGTATGGTAACGATGGTTGATGATATTGATAAAGTAGTTGTGTTGACGCATGTCCTTGATGGGAATAAGCGCTAACGTTGTAACAGTCTTCGTCCATTTTGATACCGAACTCGGCCATTTCTTGTTTAGGATAACGGACAGAATAGGTTTCTTCAAAACTAGGCAATGCCGGGCCGAGAGTCGGAGATGACGACTGGCTGATCGGCGTGTCTCTCTGCGACTTTACTTCAAAAGGCACGGGAGAGTGAAACTCGACGTCCGGAAATGGATCAAGATTTTCTTCAAGGATTTCGGACGAGTCTTCTTGGTATTGCGGCGACAGCAGATCACTGAAGGACGAACCGTAGTTGCTCTGCAATAGAAATACGATCGATAAAGGAGGCGTCACACGAGCGGTAGGCGGTGGATTGTCGGAAGGGGCGGCATGACGCGCCAATCGCGAGCTTATGCATGGTCAATTTGAACTGTCAAGTCAATTCCGGATTGAAAGTTGCAGGTGTTCTAATTTGTTTCCTTCTATCGAATAATTTATTAACGAGCACAGAACGTAGGTCCTCCCATTTACAGTCCCGCAATACCTTATATGTAACGATTACATTAATTCATGATTAAACTTACTTGTGTCTGCAGCAGTAGCATGCTGGAGGTGTTTGGCGAAAAGGCGCTTGGCGAGCGCGACCCTATGGCGCTCGGCCCTGAAACAATAAAAAAACTCTGTTAGGAATAACGATTTCCATGTATTTGAATAATTTTACAACATATGATAACTTGTTATGCATACATTTTATGTTAAGTGTTTATTTATACATTAATAAATGATCATTAATGACCGTCATTTCAACAACTTCTACAATGAAAGTGCCAGCTACAAATGAAACCCTGACAACCGAGGAAGTAGGCACCCTATTGATGGCGCCGCGCTTTGAACTATCACGCTATTCGAGCCATGCATCATTTATATTTACCCTCGGCGAACATACTTTGAATCTTCCTTCACTAGCACTCGTTACTAACTGCCTAATCGATAACTTATTTTTCGGAGCAAGAAAGTGTTGATCGCTACCCTTACATTGATGAAATGGCGAGGAAAAAGAAAAGTCTTCTATTTATACACCGATTTTGCCGACCGAATATTGGCGTTTTGAATACATCGTGTCACGGTGCTTGATTCGCCACGCCCAGAAAATTGAATCCTACGTATACACCTCGCCTAAATCTATTAAAAAGACGCTTCAAATAAACCTCAAACCATTGGATATCCACCCTTATTAAGTGTAGTTTAGATATGTTTTGCCGCAATACAGCAAGTTGTAAATTTTTGGGGCGAAAAGGCGATGGGTCCCATGGGAGGTTATGAAATCAGTGGCATTTGCAGTTTCTATTATGTTAAGAACCATTAATTTCTGTCTTATTAAAGCATAAACAAAACAGTGAAGCTTTTGTTAGCTTGATACCTATTTACGTAGGTTCGATACGATGATTTAATAAGAGTTATTTTGGTTCTCTTATGAGACAGGTAAAGATGTTCAGAAAATATTAATTTCGCCTAATGTTGACTTTCTGCTGCGCGCAGCTTCGCCCGCGTGGTATATATCAGATTATAAAGAAGCTTAAATAATTTTCCAGCTCATAAACTATACCTACTCATACTGAATTCCAGGTCAATCGGAAACAAACATTCATATATCCTCAGCCTATCAAACTTTCGCATTTATGATTTAGGTACGAGTAGGTATAAGTTTATACAACTTGATGTATCAAAATTTCGTAAAAAAGTAAACCCATAACTGGTAGCCGTAAAAATAATGACATGTATGTAGCTGCTTTGCAGTCTGATATTATTTTTAAAAAAAATATACTTCAGAGCTTTAATCGTTTTTCAAATTTAAGAAACAATATAAAACGAAAGTTATTTATTTTCTATAAGGTATATCATTTAATTTTAAAAGAAATCGCTTCGTCCACGTGGTGTTCAGGTAAAAAGTACCCATGCTGAATCAGAGCCAAATCGCTTTTTAACAGTCCTATTACACCATTTTTTTTAAATCAACTTATTTTTGTATGTTATTTACTCATACCTATATATCTTCATTAACCTTGTCGTATATGTAGTTTCTTTGTAACGTAACAGTTACTTTTAATACGCGTGATCCAAATTTCATCAACTTAATAATGTCTGAATAAAATACCATTAAATACGGAAGGACGTACATAGGTACGTGTACTGGCAAAATTATAAGAGTTTATTGTCGGAGTCATAGCCCTTAAAAATATTGTGGCTTTTTCTAACATGCATGATACTTATCGAATATAGTGGTCTAAGCTAACTTCATAATTCAGCCCATAACAACGTAGCTTTTTCGTAGCTCGTGAGCTACGAAAACAAGAACTGAATCGCGACATAATCCATGATATTTATGAAATAAAGTCACTATCTGTGACTTCTTTTACTCTAATTAACACAATAACTAGATAAGAAAAACTTTATGTTTCTGTGTTTAGGTATGTAGCTCTTGTGCTACGTGGTGCTACGAAAGTTCCAGTGAGTAGCGAAATGGAATTACAATTAGGCACAAAGTTATAGAATTTTATAGGTAAGTAGTAGTTTAGTACATAATATAGTCATTACTTATTCTAAATTGTTATTTTTTATTAATGTCTGAGGACTTATGTTATGTGACATTATGGTCAATTAACGATTGAAATTAAAATTGAATCTCAATGAGAATAGGAATAACGTTTCGAGAATATCTACGAGTATATAGAATAGTTTTTTTCGGGACCTGCAAATTAGCTCACATAGACGATGAAAAATAATGTGTCTTGGAGCGGCTAGAAAACTTTGAAACTGGCCACTACCTTACAAATGAAGAATAAGGGTTAGCAAGAATCAATATAATGCCAAGATTACGCATAGTTGGTGCACATTTTTGATAATATTACAACATACAATTTTTTTAAATTTCATTTTATGTATAGTATCTTTGCTTATTTTAAGAAACCATTAATAAAATGATATGTCATTTCATTAATAGTGCCAGAGTAAAAATGCATACCTCCTCTTTGGGTCCTAGTATGAGTGCAAATTATTTCCGTAAATAGAAAAAACACTTTCTCACGCATCTCTTTATCCAGCATTTTGTCTTAACATACCTTGATGATGATGACTCAACTACTCGTATAGTAATTTGGACAAGTTGTTAAAAAGCTAAAATTTACCTATTGATAGAAGATAACATAATTTTCGTTTAAAAGTTGACTTATTTTGTACAATAAGTATACCATCGATAAATAACGGTGTTCCTGTAAAACGCTAAAATTAACAGTAACAAAGCAGATAAAAGTGGAAAACATGACTAAACAAAATCAAACATCCTGTCAATAAAAATGAAATATCCAGTTCAATCCAATAAAATTTTCACATCATTCTTGTTACTTTTTACGATGGAGTTTTGTTAACAATCAAGAAGTCTAGTAATTTTAACTTGTAGGTAATATAATATTTATCTAGCCCTGTTACTGCTCTTACTCGAAATTTAGCTTTGGACCAAAATGTACAAGAAGTTGGCAAAAACTGGCCAATTAGGTTTTTGGCACGTTTTTAATGTACAACATTATGATTTTATACTTCAATACTTCTATGAACTAACTTATTAATTTTTTTTGTTCCTACTACACTCCTCATTCTAACAAAAAAAAGTGGTTATTGCTAGAAGGCACCTGATGTTCCTACTAGTAATTCTCATTAACTCATTAAGAGACACGATTCCGTGAATTTATTTTTGGTTTTGGTTATGATCGGCTTCGTAGAGCTTCGTAGAGTCGCTAACGCAAAAGTTTAGTAATAAAATACAATAGATAAATTAATGTAGTAGGATACATTATGCAAGTGAAATGTCCTCTACAAAACCTAAAGTGAACAATTACAATCTTTTTTGTTCCTCCTTTTCTGAGATCATTTTCTGCGACCTAACCACCCAATGTAAATACTTAATCTACATCTGTACTAAGTTCATTTATTTTGTCATTTGCTGCATACAATCGTATTGATAAGATTATAATAACTCTTTATTGTGTATCCTAAAGAAACATACAGAATACGGTGATGCTTAAACCCGGATATTCCCAAAAGTTACTCTACCTACCACTGGCGCCATCTATAAGTACACTTGTTTACCTAAGTTAGTTTATAACTACATTCGGGTTCGTCGAAGTTGTGCATAAAATAGGGCTGCTCGGCCATCGGTACCGGGTGCCATTTTTAGCCTTAGCCGCTCGTAGACACATGCTTCCGCTTTTCCTTGTTATTCCACTAGCTACTAGATGGCGCTACCGTGCTTGAGCGACGGTATTTTATTAAGGATGTTGATAGGAATTTTAATATGAAGAATACAATACAGCTGTTTATACAAAAGCCGTAGAGTGGTGGTCTAATGATATACACTTCCTGAAAGTTTAATATACTGCTAAATTACAACGGAAAGAGAATCGGAATAACTGTTGCATTTTACATAGAAGTTATTTTTATATTATTGAAATCTTATAGCTAAGGTTTTGGTACACCCTTATTCCACTAAAAATGTGTCTGTTTTTCTCGTAACAGCATATCGTCTTCGATTGTCTGGAAGAGATTTCTGCCTCAGCAATAAGACTGCCCCTATAACTGTAGTTTGTTTACTGATTTATGTTAAGGTGATACAATAAAGAATATTCTATTCTATACTCACATAATTAAAAAAGGGTACAGCAGACTCTACAAAGTAGGTAGAGTTTATTTTTATGTTATTACATTTTTTGTTTACAGTAACGTGTCGAATCAAAATAGCGTTTTTTACCCGAACATTTAATATAACTAGATCTGAACTATCACAGGACAAAAATCAGTTAAAAAATGCCTTATACATAATAATGTAATAAGTCTTAATACAGACTCATTGAAAAAACCGAAGAATCTGAGCTAAAAGGTAACGTTTCAACATACGTCATAGAGTGATAAGTGGTAACATATTTTGGCCAAAGTTATCAGCTGTGAGTTCGTTGTGGGGGCGTGGGCGGGGGGTGTGCTGTGACGTCAGACGGTCTGACGTCATCGCGCCCCAACCCACAACCGCCGTCTGGCTTTGATTAGGAACCTACTAAAATTTCCTTTCTGTGAACTATGGGGCGTGAGCAAATAAATCTACATGCGAATTAGCAGTTTTGGTAAAGTGTTGTCAATCCCAATTAGTAGGTGCGTACAGTCAGCGGCACAGACATGTATACACTTCCTAGCTTTCACATTTATATTACTTATTCATAATTTTGCAAAGAAAAGTGCACGAAAGCATTTATAAATTAATATTGTCATCTTAATTGTCAGAAGAAGAATGTCTTTGCAAAATTAGGAGTAGGTGTAATATAATTGTTAAAGCTTGCTAGTGTGTAGGTACGTACATGTCTGTGCAGCTTAATGTATATCTAACTTTATCCTCGCACGATAAATGCACCTCTTTTTTACCCCAATTTAAGATTGTTTTTTCTTGTTCTGTAATGACCTACGCACTTGGCGTTCTGCATTTTTAACCAATTGAATTAAATACTCATCTAATAGAAATAAGGTATATAATATACCATATATCAATGCTAGAGCGAGATGCTCCGTGAAGCGTCGATGACACAGGACTATTTACTCTAGTGGTTTTCATAAGTAAATAATTATTTTAAAACTCTGTGGATAACGTAGTGGGCTGAAATATAATTAATATGCTTAAGATGTTATAACTGTTAAGTAAAAATGTATATTGCAGCTGTTTGTTGTCCCAATAAATAAAATTAAAATTAAAATTATTTTACAAGCTAAAAGCCAGCGAGTTCGCTAGTAGCTTATAAACTCGCCCCGTGTCATCAGCTTTTTTACAATCTGCTAGTTGAAAATCCGTCTGAACCGCTAACTCGCTCATTCACTAGTTTTTAAACTCGCTGGCTTGTAGCTTGTATACTAGCAATGTGTCATCGAGCCTTGATGCTCCGAGGTCAATCACCAAGCATAGAAAAATAATACCTTATTAAATTCAATGGATAAACTTGAAATCCTATGCCGTACCGTACGCCAATTTGCGCAGGCAACAAGTATGCCATCTTACTAATCCCGCCAACGTTGCATCGAGATTAAACTGTACCTACCCATAGTCTATGAACACTGAATAAGCTCGATTAGTTCAGAAATGTTGAATGGAACAGACTATTTATTTATACACATCCATCCTCATCAATATTAGCATTAATTAATCAGCACAGACGTATTAATTTATTAGTGTAAAAGGTGAGAAGTGTGACGAATACATCTTATTATGTGACTGACGACCACAGCTTCGTTTGCATTGTGAATTAATAAAATCCCTTCTCCTTAGTACGCGCCTGCACTTCTTGACGAACACACCCTCCAAATTTCAAGTCTCTACGTTCAGCTGTTTAGTCTGTACGTTGTCTGTCAGTTAGGTTCAGGTCCACGCCTTTTATATATAGATAACTAGTGTCTACCTACCTGCGCACTTCATCGGGATAAAATACTTGCATACTGTACGCGGAACAGACTTCTCTTTGCTTGTATATGAGCGTAATTTGGTGTTATACAATATTTGTTGTTCGATTGAGGTGAATATTGCAAATATTATCGCGTAGGTGGTGGCTAGGCCGGTAAAAGTGTGACACGTGTGATTTCGCAAATCCATCAGCAAGAATCCTGCTAATATTATGAATGTGAAAGTATGTGATTATAGATTGATAGATGGATGAATGGAAAGATGGGTAGACGGATGTTTGTTCCTCAATCACGTCAAAACTACTGAACCAATTGAGCTGAGGTTTGGTGTTGGTATATTATACAACCAGGAAAACACATACTATACTTTTAAAAAATATTACCTCAACCGAAGTTATTAACACTCACAAATTCGTGTGATCTTTTTCAATACTGCTTCTTTACAACTTAATTTCTATTGTATCCTATGTACTGGTTGTTTCCATAATAAAAACTCTGATAAGTTTGGGGATGAATGGCTCTGTGTAAATTATATATTTATCGTTATCAGCATTACTATAATAATGTTCCATATGTCGCTTCATAAATAATAATTATTGCTAACAATGTTAGGCAAAGATCAGTTACTCTTAAAATCATTTCTGCTCTTATGCATTGAGATAACATAATGAAATCTCTTGTACTTAACTTAAATTGAGCTTGCATGAATATGTATAAGGAATTTTCAGGATCCAGGAATCAAATGTCATATATCCATAGTTGAATGATAATTGACCTCTGCATAGAAAGCTCTTGAAAAATAGTGTCTATCTACCCCTGTTGAGTGTAGCTTAAATCGTGAGCTTGAGATTTTTTCCTACCAAAAGCCAGTCAAGTGCTGCGTGCAAAATGGTGGTGCAGGAAGTTTGTGCCAGTCTACGGTAGCCAAGGGCGTCCTTGAAACTATGCGCGGGTCGATGCGTGACGTCTACTGCTATCCACGTCACAGGCTCCGTCAATACAGGCCTGGGTTGGGGGTGTTTTCTACCTGGTCCTCTTTCCACGGCTTCCACCCATCGGTACCGCCTTCAACCACCCAACTATTTATAGACATGACGCAATCGCCTTTTGAAAGAAACGTCCAACTTCCCTCCCACCTCATGTTTAAACGACTGCATTGATGAGTTTCCTTTTGAAAAAGCTTTTACAACACGCCACTTCCAAGTAATTAATTCACTTCTACCGTGATTTTATTCGGTTCATCATTCTTTAAAATATACTTTACAAGTATCTACGGCAGTATCAACGTAACGTCGGATGATAACGATAGCCTCCCTGCTTAGATCGTTGCGGAGTTGGGGTAGGGAGGTATCAGGCAGGATATTTTAGGGCCAGACGAGGTTCGTAGCCACTGCCGAGTGACGCGAGTAGGGACGCACTTCCAGTGTGACGTCACTACAGCTGAGCAGTAACATTCCTATCCCTTTTAGCTTAGTTAGACAATAATGCGAGTACCGCTCTCGACCAGACAGCTCAACTAATCGCTTTTTAAAATGATGTGTGTGATGAACCAAATTATTGTCGCTTCATCAGTTTAACATTTCATAATACTGATGTTTGAAACTTTTTTATTTATAACCTTGTAATATTTTTGAAACTAGAAGCACTAAAAAGTGAAAGCGTTTGGTTGGGTTGGTTAGTATATTCTTACAAGATATGGAACCGCGGCATCGGCCTAAAGTAAACAGAACATAGATAGTAAAATTTAAATCAATAAATAGTTATAGAGCCTAAGTTGTTACTCAGGTATTAAAGTATCCCGAATCAGTTAACCACATCGAATTAGAAGTTTCAATAGTTTAAGACAATGTTTAGTTGCAGGAAATGATCTGGCGAAACACAAGTTAATAGGATATAACGTCTGTGCACATTACAATAAATGGCGATGCGACGGCAATTTGCAGAAGCTGGCTCTCGGCAGGTGCATGGTCTGCCGGTTGCGACAACCGATTGGGCAAGGCAGGACAGAGGCCACCGGCCACAGTCTCCGGACGCGATCTCTACATAAACATCCCACATTATATTCGCGGTTACCTCACTACCAGTGAAACAAATCCGAGGATAATTCTACCTAATAATTTTGATGTCGAAGGTGGCTTTATGATTATGAGTCTTGTGACACGTCGGCGCGACTCGATTATAATTTATGCACTCATGATGAAGTAGCATGTACCGCCGTCTTCAGATGATGAAACCTAACTGTTGCAATACTTGTGTCCTAGCCAGCCTAAAAAGCCGGTACGTGCACACACATAATATACGAGTATTTTCTATTTGCTATACGAATTTGAACATTTTAGAAACACATCAAGGAAGTTTTTTCTTACGTCTGGTTTCCTATAAGGATTTATTGAACCGGTTTTTGCAAAAGTTACCTAATTCTTTGTAAATTAGTCGAGTAGGTATTGGACCTTCATTATAATTTAATTTAGGAAAAAATGTCTGCAAAATCTAGTACTGAATAAAATAAATTGAGCAAAAACTCTGTTTTTTCGAAAGAAAACATTAGTTTTTTAATTCAATATTGAAATAACTTTCAGGACATAGTAAGTTACACAAAGTTTATTACGAACTTTTAGTAACAAATTTTTAGTAACATTCAGCAGTTTGAATGCATAACTATGAACAATTGTTATTGTTTTTTATTAACTAATAGATCTCATTGATTTGTTTGTAATTTTTAAAAACTATACATATATATTTTTCATATTTATTTGGTTTTCACGAGACCTTTGCATAATTGACCGGTAAAAATTAAAATATCTACATGGGTATTAAACATTATTAAAATAATACAATTCGATGCATTGAAACTATGAGTATTTGTACGACGTAGTATTTAGATAACTATAATTTAACTAAATATTGAAATCAAAATATTTAACCATGTTATACGCATTGATACCATAAGTTTTCTAAGCTTTGAATTGAATATTATACTGTATTGTTACCTACCGAATTGGTCAGTTCGGGGTCAGGAAACCCTCCTTCTATAAGACACACCATACACCATAATTGGGGGGGAAAGCAATAAGACGTTCTATTTCAGATTTGGTCTCTTAGTCACTTAGGATCAGCTTTAAATTACATTTACGAAGTTACTTTATTGCGGTCAGTAAGATATTTTTAAACGTGAATAGATAGTCAGAGGATAAATTACTCGTAAAACCTATCTACTAGTAGGTACGTAGACTATTTCTTAGTAATGAGGAAAGAGGAAAAAAAATTGATATCACCAAACAAAACAAAAAAACTAATCGGATATAACGAGTATGAAATAAATGCATGACATAAGTTTGCAAAGCAATACCTATCCATCTTATTCTTATAATCTTATTAGAAACCCTTGGCTCAATTTTTATACTGTTATTACTTAGTTTTGCCAACTTGTAAGAACAAAATAAAATATTTAAGAATATCGAGGAAACTGAAAAGTAAATAAAATAAAAAAACGGGATAACACAAAATAAAAGAGACATCAAATCATATTTAATAAATAAATAATAAAACAAAAAGGGGTACGTACGTTGGAATTGTCTAAGGGCGCAGAGTTGGCTGGAGGGCGTCAGCAACGCACCTCGCATTCTAGCCGATGGCCATCATCACGACAGTTCCACAACAACAGTCTACAACACCAAGAGGTTCTACACAACGAAAGCGAAAATAAACACAGAGGTGGTGGTCGTAAAGTCCAGCGGGCGCACCTGGCGCAGGCTTGTCGGGGTCCAGCGAGGAGGTGCGCTCTTCCAGGGTCAGACCGAGGCACGCGCCGGACAGGCCCAGCTCGCTTAGCAGGATCCTCATGCGGCCGAGCACATTCCACTCACTGCACGCGCACTCACACACTCGCTCGTCGGTACGATGGGGCAAATAGATCGCGAGAGGGCGCGCGGAGGTACCGCGTTGGTGAACGGCCGGTGCGTTACTGAGGCCGCCGCCGCCGAGGCTGGTGGCTATATCGCATTTCCTGACGTCACGACGACGACGTCACGGGTGTGACGTCATTAACGGTACCTCCCACGGCCCGCCCGCCGCCGCCTGCCACCGCCGCCCGCCCGAGCCTGCGCTAACGGCACCGCTAGTACGGAGAGCTTTCGTACGCCTGCGGCTGCCGCCGCCGCCGCCGCCGCCGCCACGCCACCGCACCGACGCTGTCGCCGCTGCCCGCACTTCACGTCTTATTGCGGATCGGTGGTGATCTAGGCAAAAAAATGACTTCAACACTACAATTTGTGTTGCGTCCTGAAAATTGTATATGTGACAGAGCTTTAAAATATGTTTTATTCTGTAGTATAAACTCGTGGAGTGATTAGTATTTGCGTAACAATATGTTTTTTTGGATGGGAGAAATATATAATTTTGTATTCAATTTGTCTCTAGTGAAGCTTTTTTCTAACAAATAAACAAAATTAAGCATTAGGCATTAGCTAAAATAAATAATAATGAATTTGCCTAGAGCTCTTTTTTTGTAATGGAAAGTATTTTTTTTATTTTTGCGTGCAAACAATATTTTAGAATTAAGTATATTCAAAGGTTATTATTATTTCAGTCACATGTGCAATTTTCAATTAGAAGTCACAATAAGGAGCTTATTTGAACTTAACCTAGAAGTTGGATATCGCTTTGCGGAGCTTGTGGTAGGGTAGGCAATGTGTTTACGTAGAAATAAAAATAATATAAGCAGATAAAACTTACATAAATAAAAGTAACTAGCTGAAAATCAAAACTTCATTTGCGTTGGGTATTAATAAAAAAAAATCTTATATCTTATATATATTGGTTGCTTTTATAAATATCGACTGATTATTAAATTGATTATGATCTCGTATAAATAAAACTTTAAGAAATGTATGTGGTGCGACCCGGCCAGGACGAGAGTTTAAACGCAAAAAAATACAAGGAGTAGGTACTCGTATGAGTAAACTTGTAACGTATGGCATGTAAATAGCTGATGTGTACCTAACTTATCATTAGGTTCTGTGTTTTGTGAGGTATGAAATATATGCACGTACTAATTTCGTTATAATGATGTAAAAAAAGGTAATAAGGTAAATCCAATTGTAATTTCTTAGTGATAAACAATAAAGTAATTAATATCCATCTAAGTATTGAAAAAAGTTTGTAGTTGTTCCCAACATAGACGTACTTATTGGCGCGTTTTCATACTAAGATGGTGCGTCATACCATTCCTTTCATTTTCATTTACATTTATACAACACCGGTTCTACAAAACGAAAATATTGACTTTGTGTTTAACAGGCCGCGGACCGTGCGATTCAAAAGAGATAAAAATACTATAGTCTTTAAGAAGTACTAAGCTACAGCTTTTGATAGTTTATAACTTTAAAAGCTTTACCAAGTACTTTATCGACAGCTACTGTTAAGAGAACGTCAGGATTAGGAATAGTACATTACTACAGCGGCCGCTATTCCTGGTATATATTGACGAACGTGATAACACGTGAGTCCATAATAAGCCTTGTTGCGGCTAAGGATTGTAAAGTAGGTACCTACCTTCTCAATAAATGTGCGAAAATTCAAAGTTTCAAACTAAGTAA
The DNA here is from genome assembly GCA_932526365.1 of Lobophora halterata. Taxonomy (NCBI): domain Eukaryota; kingdom Metazoa; phylum Arthropoda; class Insecta; order Lepidoptera; family Geometridae; genus Lobophora; species Lobophora halterata. The sequence goes on along the minus strand of OW052001.1, from coordinate 7,573,583 downwards.
GTAGTGCATATATTGTAGTCTTTTAATTTTGGAGGCAACAAGTTTTAATACCAATCCAATTCATGTACAATACAATGTACATTATTATTCTGCCGAATTTATTTTTCGAAAACTATACAGTATCAGTCTATTATAATTTTTGCGCGTCCTTACGCCTAGACTGGCTTATACCGCTTTTTGAATTTCAGGTGGAGTCAAAATATCTTTCTTACACTCATTCTCTTCGCTTGAACTTGACATTTTGTGTAAATGAGCAATAAATTCCTATTCATTCTTACAACTCCTGCATACCTCAAAGAACGTTTTACGTATCTCTGGATGTCCCACTCTCGATCCGTACGCTCCTCTTATGCTCTTCATCTTCAAACCCCACTTCATACCCCGCATTTCTATGGCAGCTCTTTTACGATCCAAGCTACTAAGCTATGGAATGCACTGCCAGTGTCAATTCAACATGCTAAGTCCCTTCAAATTTTTAAAAGCATGGTCGTTGAGCATTATTTAGCCACACCTCCAAAATAATAAAATATTTTTCACAGCTCTTGATTTATTGTTAATTTTTATCACTCATTTATCTAATATTTATATTTATATATTTATTTATTTTTTAATTTTTATTTTTATATATACCGCCGTATTAGTTATTCTTCTTCTTAAATGTTCAATTTAGTATATAAAATAATCTGTTTTGTAATACTTTTTGCTATGAGCTTTCGTTCTAAATTAACGATATGCCCACCGTCCTCATTTGTCTAACAGTATCCAGTCCATGCAAAGGTTGTCTGGAAGAGATCGCTCTTTAGCGATAAGACCGCCCATTGTCCACTGTTACTACCTAGCTTTATTTTTCCATTATAATGTGTTAGTACTAAGATGGTGAGCAATAAAGTATATTCTATCTATCTATCTATCTAAATTTACCACGCGCAAATCTTAGATAAGAAAGCCATTATAAATGAACAAGTGAATTAAATGTATAATTATCCAATAATTAAGAATAAGCCTTGCTATACAAAGAGGCAATGCAGCCAGTATCCTCGGCACGCTGCCATCGGGTATCGAGTTGGAGCAGTTGAGCTACCTATAGATCGTTTGCAACGGTCTATGGGTGGCCCAATTGTTTCCTTTTGTAAATTTTGTATTATATATATAGATTGTAGTAGTTAGCTTATGCTGTAATAAATATAATCAATTAAAAATCATTATATAAACATACTTGCGACCACTTCCATAGGCACCTTAGTAGATGTATAATATTTTCTTATTCATAATAATGTATCTAAAAAAATGGTTTTTAGCATGGACTCGATGAACGTAGTGATCAATGATCATGCAGCCGGATCTTAGTCTATAATGATTAACGCGTATATTTTTTTTTTATTTTTTCTAAACAGTTATTTTTAAGAGCATGTACGAAATTTAAAACCTTTAGTACGTATGTACTTTAGTTACTACTCTCAGAATAGAACGTGCGATAAGTATAACACGATATGAATTTTGCTAATAAAAATAATATATTTGGCCTAGGCCGGCAAAGTTTAGATTTAACTCTATAGGTACTAATAAGGTTCGAATTACAGAAAATGTTAGAGAAAAAGATTTATAATGGGTGTTTCTTAAATTGCTGGAGACAAATGCAGCGGTGACGATGGCACATGGATGGCGGAGGGACACTCGCGTCCCGGCCCCATTCGAGGCAGACCACCTCTCTTCCGCATTGATTGCAGCCGTCGTCACACGGAGACAAATATAGGGCGACTAGTACGATGATCCTAGAAACTATTCTGTATAACAATTTAAACTGGAAGAGACCAGCGGCTACGATAGTTAGCAATTTAAATTTTGTAATGGTTCGATAACAAAACAGTAGAGCCAAGTCAAACGGATGTATTAAAAAATACCAGTTGTTTATGTGGTAATAGATAAAAATGATTGATTGTAACAAAACATAGGGTATGTTGTTATTATAATTTTAAAACTGGTAGTTTTTATCAGTCATCCTGGAACTACTGGAGCCTCCGAAGCATAGGTAAAAGCTTGATACTTTGGTTTTTCTGATCATTTGCTTCTGTTTCAGATTTTAAATACAAGCTCATTAACTTGTTAAGGGGAATCGTCAAGGCAAATTTCTATACAAAATGTTTCGGACAAATACTCAAAAAGTACGCCGTATTATACTAATTTCTTCACACTATTCGTTTCGTCCATGTTTTTTGATTTCGTCAACAAAAAAAGTGAAAGTTTTCATACTTTAATTTAGATTTTATACGTGTTTTAAAATAAACCCTACTAACTTAAAACACGTATAAAATCTAAATTAAATTATGAAACCTTTCACTTTTTTTGTTGACGAAATCAAAAAACATGGACGAACCGAATAGTGTGAAGAAATTAGTATAATACGGCGGACTTTTTGAGTATTTGTCCGAAACATTTTGTATGGAATTGGATTTGAGGATTAGCCTTAAATTAATGCCTTTAGTGCATTAAGTGTACGTCATAAAATCAGTATGGGGTTCAAAATTAGCTTAGCTTTCAAAACTGGTATCCAATCATTAAGTATAGAAAAGCTAGTAAAGAAGCAAATGAGATGATCACCTTATCCAAGACTAAGCTTTTACTTGAGCTTACTTTGATCGAACGGGCAGCAAACGTGGGTGGATAGTTAACCAGTGACCCAACATAAAAGATGTTGTGCACTGACATTATAGGTACCGGTAGGTGTGCTTACCTTCTAATTAAATATGCTTTAATTGTCTCTTAGATCAATTTATATATTTCTTTCAGCGCTGCAGCTTCGCATATTTTTAACGCCCCTTTTACAGCGGACCCAAAAATATATTTTTTTTTATATTTTATCGCTTGGTTTGTACCAAGAAGTTTTTTTTAAATTTTGAACATTTCACACAATGCCATCTAGCTTGTGCTATGAACCAAATGACTGATAAAATACTTAAATACTTTTTTTTTGTAATTTATCATAGGTATAATTAATATATGTTAAATTACAAAAAAGATAAAGGTATTTTTGTCTCTTCTAATTAAGAGCTTTCATCAATGCTAGGTTAAACCACCAGCTACATCCATAGTATCCCGACATTATTCACTGTTTTTGATTTCTCCTGCCTCCTGTCGGTTTTTCAAATCAGTTACCTCTATAAGGGGGGGGTTGACAGTTCCGTCTGTGTCTGATCCGTGTATTTGCGGTAGTTACGAATGGTCGCATGCCCCAGTACTATTTGTACTCGAGAGCGGGCAACCGTCCAGATAGCTAATTTTACACATAATCGATGCCGTCGCATCGCGACTCATCGACAAAGACTTGTCGTGTCAAAGGTAAAAATCGACACGGGATGGGGAAGTGCGGGCTTGCAGATTGGAGATTGATGGCATCTGATAAATTGATCAAAGAAGAATATAATTGCATCGTTACTTAATATACAGCTACAGTATGGCGTCAACGTTCAGAAATAATCCATACTCTAGTAACAAAATTAAATAAATATGTATGTTTGTTAGTTATAAGGTATGCATATATCTATGGGCCTATTAGTATGTATGTTGTTGACTGCAAATTAAATTATCATTATTATTAATACTAGGTGCTGCCAGAGGCTTCATCTGGATGGTCTCAAGTTGAAAAGAAGTCGATGTTTTATCTTAGCTTCATATGTAAATATGTATATCCATACCAAAAAATACATCCCACATGTGACTAATGTAAGAACTCTTTAAACTGAGGCGTATCTAGACAAGACAGGTGCTTTTCGTGCATGGCTTGCCAATGACCAGATTGAAAGATACAGGACTTTCAATCAACAATATGTATGTAGATGTATGTAGACCGATGAAACACTACTAAAACGCTCCATAAAAGTTATAAATATTACAAAAAATTTAGTCAAATAATAGTAAATTAACGGGAACTTTAGATGTCTTTCTTGACCCGAAGTCCAGCGAGCACATATTATTTTTTATTATAATTAGGGACTAGGTCTAAGAGGTAATGTAACTAAGTTCTAAGTAGGTTTGGTACCTATAAATTCATACAAGTACCTAGTAAGCTACAATAAAAAAAAATACATTATAAACATTAAATAATAATTGTAGGCTTGTTTGTATGAACATTGATAAAATATGTTTCCTCGTTCATTAGATTGGCATCTTATCTACATAGCATTATTAAATTCACCGTGAATTTAATAAAATATTTGATATAATTCTTATCGTATCACTAGTATTTCAAACCAGTGTGGTGAAAGGATTTCAAGTGCGCCTGAAAGAGGCTCCTTTCGTGCACTAAAAATTAGAATTAAGCGAAAACTGAAAAGTTATGTCATTAATAGTGCAGACTGTACGTTAGGATTAATATTGTAACAAAAGAGTTTGTTAGAAAATTTCAGATTCTCAGTTCATTATAGGTCTTATTAATTTTCACTTTAATTTGCAATAATTCAGAAATGCATAATTGTATATGAACTTATGCAACGCAATATTTAAATTGGAATCGCATGTTGGAGGTATTTCTAGGTAAATACTTCTAGAGCAAGTATTTATTTTTACCGAATTTCCACTTGCGGCTTAGTAAGTTTAGTGTCGGTCGTAGTCTCCTAAAATGATAAGCTTCTCTGTGTGTAAAGTATAGTGATAGCGCGACGTATGCGAGTATGTGTGTGTGCGCCCATATCGGTGCGCGGACGCAGCGTTCGCGAGCTCGACTCGACCGAGAAAAAAATCCAACCAAGCCGTGAACGACTGAACGCGACTCACTTGTTTCGATGCCGTCAGCGCGCTGTTGGAACACTCTGTGGCACGATTGTAAATTGTACTAATTGGGCATGGCGGTCTCTCCTGACAAAACAGTAGCATCATCAATTCCCGTTCTAGTGCTAGTGCTCAAGTTATACAACATCCGCGTAATCAACAAGTGAAGTACTCGTATCTATGTTCGGTTCATCGCAAGCGCAGCGGCCGTGTATCTATTCTCTAGTATTGGATGCATTATGCGGGCTGCAAGAGTGTGAGTGAAGTGTTCGTAAATAGTCAGTGTTAGAAGAGCTCTCAGTAATGATCTCCGATGTAAGTATGCCGTATTTATCACTAATTAAAGCAGTATAATGCCATAAGTGTTCAGTTTTGTGTTTTGAGGTTATGCTAAGAGCGCTCAGCATTAAAATATCGATATCTGGAACTGGGCAGTAGTTATTACTCTCACATCACCTTTAAATGGACGAAATATTATCTTGAGGTTACCATGGCCCTTCCAACAGATAGTCATGGGATGTTTTGGCTCTATACCAAACTATTTGTGTAGGTAGGGAGTTGTATTGTTTGTGTAAAGATATTAGTCCCATTTCACGGTTATTCAGCAATATTCAGCCTGTTGTTTTATAATTAGCGTTCAGCATTTGCTCTTAACCTCAATATTTATGTAAATTTATAATCGTATATGTACCTATGTAACTAACCCACACAATAACTAGTAATGTTAATCTAGTTATTTGTTTTACAAATGTAGCTTTTTTGAACGATTTTATTTTCATATAAATAAGTTTTAAATACATTTTATAAGTTGGTAATTAGTAAGTATAAGTAACTATGTTATAACTGTATTATCTATTTGAGCATTAATTATATCTATACCAGCAAAACCATGAGTAATATCTATCTAATTTGCAGGCTCAGTAGGTAATATAATAGGTAGACACTAAGTACATACATAAATTGTTTTATTATGGCAGTTGATACAAAATCAGTAGAACGAATGTCGTCGGTAGGTCCTTGTACACATTATGTACCTACATAGGTACTTATCATTGAGTATCTTTATCACATTCTCTTATCAATGAATTGAAGCCGTACTTGTGACTTTCAAGTTGATAGGTACAATATCAGTGTCTAGCTCAAGATGTTGGGATTAACTGTGATTTATATCGAGATTTATGATGATACCTAGGTACTGAAAATAAAAATTTGCAAATATATATTTTCTAATAAGAATTTTCAAATCGCTAGATAAATAAAGACATTCTGAGGTAATAGATAAACATTAAAAAAATATACAACCGAATTGACAACTTCCTCCTTTTTGTGAAATTAGTTGTTCCTTTATAATAAAATATACTTAAACTTCATAAATATTAAACAACCCAAGTTATGTATTTTTACGTATAAGTATATTGAAAAAGTAAGATAAATTAATTCATATTATAGGTAGGTACTTATGAAATAGACAGTTTTCATAAGTACCTACCTATAATATGAATTAATTTATCTTACTTTTTCAAGTTACTCAAGCTTAGACCTATTTGCAATGAAAACAGCCTTTTGCATATACATCTGTATATCTTAATAATTATTATTTATCAGCCATGATCGTCCCACTGCTGGGCAAAGGCCTCCCTTCTCTCTTTCCATGCTACTGTACTCTGTGATACTACTGTATATTTTATTTTATTTAAATCATTAATTATTTCAACTTACCTACTTGGCTTGGCTGCTATCATAAGATCATTAATTTACCAGTCTATCTTTGATAAAATGCTCGTATCCACTGGCGTCCAAGGTTATATTATAATTTTATTGCGATTCACGAAACGTAGGTTTAACACATGTTACCAAATCAATAACGTTCTATACGTTGTGTATAACTACCCATGCTGGAAATAGTTATTTATAAACCTTGAGTTTAGTACTCGCATGTATCTACTAGAAGTAAGATGAAATATTGTTCTACATATTATATTGTTAGCTATGAATACTTCTAAAAGTAACAAAAATATGCGCATTATAATAAGAATATATTATAATAATAGGAAATGGTGCTTTTAGGAATAAGTAACGCAGTTACAAATACAAATATGTACAAATAGTTTATATTCATTAACTTTTTACATGATATGTATGGGTTAGAGTGCACTCAGTTTATATGAGCAAAAATAATTTAAATCACTATTATAAATGCTTAATTTTGTAACGATGGACAATCCAAATATTCCGTACCAAATTTTTAAACAACTTATAAATATCGGTTCAGTACTTCGTGTATTTGTAAAGTAAACAATTGCCGAGATAAGCTAGGCTTGACCAACCTTGGCTAAGCGCTCTCATATGGAAGCAAATCACGGAATACGCTTGAAGAACAATTATTATAATATATCTGTACATTCATCTATCTTACGAACTTTCGTATTCAGTAATTAGTGTAGTGTAGAGTTATCAGTCCCGCAAGGTTTCTATTCATCATGGATTAGATGATATAACCAATATAGTGTCATGTCATGCACCTCATAGATCCATTCATAAAACAGCTGACCTGTGTCAAACGGCGCGTGAATTGCAAGTACGAGTAGGTAGGAAAATCTAACACGTGAACCGACGACCCGTGGCTTATCGAAAAAGCTCAGTTTCTACTCCCGTGGCGATGAACGTCACTGAACCACACTGAGATATTATTACCACAAATGTATCGATCGCACCCTCTCTCCCCTCGATGATACGTCATAGTTTCCCTTGAACACCTGCTGAAGTGACGTCACGGATTGGTGACGAAACATGACGTCATAGTTTTAAAACGCATGCGCAGTTACAGTTTCAAAAATAAAAATGCCTGTGTCGTCATGAATGGTCTATCTACGTCACAGGTACTTATAATTGGGTAATAAAAAGGTAATTTATCTTAGCTATCACCTGTATAGTAATATTCTATTAAATCTTGCCTCTTTAGGTAAGGCAACAAAATTGAATTCAAATAATTCTGCCTTTACTTTTATAGGCGACCATTTGAATATGATTTCGTTACAATATGTTCCACAACAGTAAACATTATTAATTTGTTATTGTAGAGAATTTTGATAGTTATCAAAATTCGTTATTAGTATTATAATAAAAAAAAGAGTTAACCTAATTTCAGCCCGATCGGCCCAAACTTCGCATTTACATAGAATATTTAAGATTTAAATCATCTTTGTAGATAAATGCTCCTCATGTTTTTCTGCATAAAATTTTGGCGTAAAATATTTTTTTTAATTTTATTTCTATATGAAACTTTCCTGATTTATCATTATTACTAATAATTATTCCATCATTGTTAGCAAAGTCCAGGCGCTAACTAAACTCACAACAAGTGTATCGTGACCTCTCCCGAAATAATATTGTAATACTCACATCTACACATCTGTTTTCAAATATAACAAAACAACCCCCAATATATCTCCCCTCTAGTTGGAACCCTTCGCTATTTGGCGTTACCTATCCCAGTTCATAGATGTCGTAGTGGCCAGACTGACTCCACTTTTGACAGTCAACATGGCTCCACAAAAGTTCTCATTGCATTTTGCGTGAAAGAGTGGTCGTGTCCCTCATTTTTTGATTTTTTTTATGTAAGGTGATGTTTTATTGATCAGTTGTAACATGAAGGTTTTGGGATTCGAGGATTACCAGGTATGGCTTGTATTTACCGCATGCATCATACCATTCCTTCTTTCGTCATGATTATTGATTGGTGGAATTAATGGTGTCAGCTAATTTACTGTACGTTTACCAGTTGTATTTTACACAGTGCGTTCTACGGATTGAAGCGTACTATTTGATCGTTTAGTTAAACATACTTTTATGTAGATTATTTAGTTTTTAACTTCTGTTGTTACGCAATAATATTACCTATCTGCATCAAAGAGAATATAACCACTACGTTGAATCTGCATTGTGAAGTTGGTGCATCTTGTTGCCTAGCAACAAATGAAATATTTACACAAAAAATAGTACTTACAAATAGTTTCTAGGTGCGTACCATAGAACATACATACTCCTCAGTTTTGTTTGTGCTTTCTCAACATTCGTAGCTTTATAAGCTTGCTAGATTGAAAGACAATATAATCACTAAACGTAGTGTAGCTAGATTCTCGAAGATATAAGCAGATTTCTTATTTTATTTTATTTTAATTTTTTCGGAAACTTACAGCTAGGTACACGATTGATTACAAAGATAAATATAGATGGCAAATTAAAAAAAATCACAAATAGATAAAGGCAAGTAGGTATTCAGAATTTTAAAGAAGTAGTCGGACAAACACTTTTAATTTAGAATTTATGATTCTTAACGAATATGAACGTATGAAATTAAATGCTATACATATAATTGCGATGACGTCATGTACATTGTATTTTTACACAAACTATCATGTATTCTATTTTTGCTCAGATTAATTCGACGGCCAAATAACCAAATTAAATGTTTAAAAATTAGTACAGATCCAAATCAGCAAAAATACTACATACCTATGTATATCTATTTTTAAGTTATAAACAGTGTGTTAGGACCGCCTGACAGTTTTTTTCTTACGTATTATTTTTGTTATTTAATAGGTCCTTTAGTGGCCGCATATATCAATCGATGGATATTATCTTTATAATGTTGAACTATTTCCATACCAAATTTTAGGCACGTCTGTACAATTTTGCTGCGATTATGGAACACAAATCCATCTATCTATCCACCTTCGCATTTATATATAAGTAAGGCTGCTATTTAATGAACTAACAAATCGCAGTTATAAGTAATTGTTTGTGAAGCTTAATTATATGTAGTGTAAAATTATATTTTTGTATTTTTCAGGTACTCTTTGAACATCTGGAATATGGTACACAATATTTTTTTTAACATTATACATTGAAGTTTTGAGATATGGATCCAATTTTGGAAAACGATTCGGCTACTACAGAATCCCCCACGAAACATGGTAAGACAAAAAACAAGCACAAGAAGAAGAAGAATCAATTGGAACCAGAAAATGAAAATCAAACTGTAGTTGGAGAAAAGAAGAGGTTTGTTGTAACCACATTACCTGTGTCTGAAGATAGCGTTCCTTCAACTAGTTTAGCTGAAAGTAATGTCCACACGGTACATTTCGGTACTCGTGGGGTGGAATCTCAAAGGCCTCACGTGAGAAATATTTTTAAAGATAGAACTGATTCTAGACCATCGAGTTCAGAAAGAGATCCCTCTGCCGCTAAAGGATATGATACGTTTCATGGAACGTCCTCTAGTCCAAGAAGCTCTATATTTGACATCTTCCGGTTGCGGAGAAAAAGCGATGCCAAAAAACTCCAACCGAAGACACCGCGATCTAGTGAAGCTCCCGAGGCATCCGTCGAAGAACCTAGCACATCAGGGTCCAAAGATTCGGATAAAAAATACTACCATACGGTTACTGGAGCATCATCTAGAAAATACAGTCCGATTACAAGGGTAATGGACATATTCAGAGGGAAACCACATGCTGAAAATAGTCAACCTGCGGTTGAACCTGTAAAAAAAAAAGGCAACAAACAAATCCGTCGCTCCTCCATTGAAACAACTTCACCAACGTATCATAAAAACTCATATGCATCGTTAGATACGACACAAGCTAAACAGTTATTCAGAGAAATTCGTGGAATGCCTAGATATGATCCTTACCTGTCGATTGTACAAATATCAATAGGAGGACGAGATAAAGCCAGACTCTTACTAAATTTCTTTAAATATCATAAATGCTATGAAATCTTGCCCAAATCAGCTAAAGTCATCATATTCGATACTCAGTTCTATGTTAAAAAAACATTTCCTACTTTGATATCCCATGGCATCCGCTCTGCGCCACTTTGGGACGCGAATAAGAAGAAATTGATTGGTATGATAACCGTAACAGATTTCATTAAAATATTACTTCACCTTGAATCTGAAAATTTGTCTGTGGAAGAGTTAGAACGGCACACGCTCCAAACTTGGAGAAAAATTCTAAGACCGAGCAGAAAACCGCTGTGCAGCGCCGGACCTGACCAATCGCTTCACGAAGCCATCAACTTACTTAATAAGAATCGGGTACACAGGCTTCTCATGTTAGATTCTGAAAGTGGCGATGTTCTATATGTTTTATCTCATAAAAGAATATTGAGATTTTTATTTGTATATTTAAATGAATTTCCGGAATTAACATTTTTCCACAAAACTCTAGTCGATTTAAAAATTGGCACTTACGAAGATATCGTGTCTGCCACTGATAACACAAGTATTAAAACAGCATTTCAGCTAATGTTGGAAAAAGATATATCTGCTTTGCCGGTTTTAGACGAAAACGGAATATTAATTGACGTGTATGCGAAGTACGAAGTTTTAAATTTAGTGAGTGAAAAGTTATATGCAAATTTGTCACTAAGCATAGGTGAAGTAAGAAACAAAAAGAAAGACTGGGAAGAAAAACTACAAAAATGTCGATCGAGTATTACTTTATATGAGGCCTTAGAAGTTATAGTTAGAACTGAAAGTCATCGATTATTATTAGTAAATAGAGAGGACAAATTAATAGGAATCGTTTCGTTGTCCGATATATTAGTATATTTGAATAGAATAATACCGACAGAGAAAAAAGTGTCGTCTCTGCAAGAAATATTCAGACCTCTAGAAGAGAACAAAGTTGCAGAGTCTTCTAAGGAGAATGAAAATGATGTTATAACTATAGAAGTACCCAATATCGCTACAAAAGTTGTACCTGAAGAATATTTGTCAAAAGCCAATGACAAGCTTTCGCCTAGTGAAGAACAAAACAATGAAATAGACGCAAACGTAGATGATGTTGTTACAGCATTAGATACAAAAGCTGCTTCGCACTGTAGCAATGACGAATCACAAGTAGACCCTACCACAGGTTCGTCCAATAATGAAGAGTTGCTGGTTACAGATTAGCTAATAATCGTAAATAATAAAGTTGTTTGTTTATTCCAAAGAAATTGTGATAGGTGAAACCGCCGAATCGGTATATTAATCTCAGCTTTTGCTTGTATTGTATTAATGTTGTAATTAACATCTTACTCATAAAATTTAATATCACGTGATTGCCTTATTCATTATTTAGTTCATTAACATTTGCTAAACTCAATAAATTATTTTAGCATTACTAAATTATTTCATTTTTGTCATCTCATCGCTAGGTGAACCGTCTTTTTTTCTTGGTTTTTATGTACAGTCAGCTGCACAGACATGTATACACTGTCTAGCTATCACATATATGTATGTTATACTCCTAATTTTGCAAAGACATTCTTCTTTTGTAATATTCTTCTTGTACTATTAATTAAATATTTTATTATTATAAATGCGTTAGTTTTGCAGGACGGATGAATAGTGCTTGTTATGATGCTTGTTGCTCAATCACGCCGAAACTTCTAAACCGTTTGAGTTTAATTTTGGTATAGGAAAAATGGGTAAAGTGAATGGATTTGGAAAATGGCATACGCTATTTTTTAATCTAATACCAAGCGGCCAAATTCGTGGGCAACAGCGAGTTCATAATATAAGTAATCATAAATACGCATATACGAACGTATGATACGTAGGTACAGTCAACAACAAAAGTCGACGACCACATTCAGATTTTCAAAATCGCTTTACACCATTTATTATACCTAAATTGCTCAACATGACAAGCGCTAGTATTGCATGAACATCATTAAAGTTCAAAATGAACTGTACACCACATTGTCAAATATATAATATGATGTATCGCGAATTTAAATATCTGAATGCGGACAGCGACTTTTGATGCTGACCAAACATATTGTAAATAAGGTGGAACAAATATGTGGGTTAAGCCTGAGTAAAGGAAAATAACAAAACCTGTGTCCGTCCATTGCAATCGAATGCAGCCAGCGACGCGACCGGTCGGCGTCCAACGGGTGGAGGAACCCGGAACACAAGCTCAAGGTCTAAGTATCTTTTACTTTTAGCGATCAACTTAACGAACGAACACAAAATTATGTAAATCGCGTCTACAGAGCAAATATAGAATTTATTTTTTGCTAATTTGAAGGCGTTGAGTTTGTCATTCGATGTCCTCAATTATAATTTTGATAGAGTCTGGCTGGTGTGACCGGATTTCAGGTTCGTGTCTTAAAACTTTATGGCTATCGATTGAGCTTGCTATAAAATTAAACTTACCTATATTAAATAAACACAGGTTTAGGGTCAACTGGGGTAAATTCGTCAATATAACGACTTTTTAAAATGACTAAAAACTATCAAAAGTAGGTACAGCAAAGCCTGCCATCTAGTGCCGTTTATTTTCACTAAAACGTACAGCATAAGCTGGCAAACTGCTGTACTTTTGATAGTTTTTAAGGAGTTTTAAAAATGTCCCAATATCAATTGACGCATTTACCTCAGTTGACTGTTTTAACTGTTTTAATGTTTTAATATTATTTGATTAGTAGGTACCTAACTACTAAGCTGTTCTAAATGTTTTACGACAATATAATGACAAAAGCCTGATAGGTAGATAGTATGTGGGTAATAGACACCAGTCAGATTACCATAAGAAAAAGAACCAGTAGTGGCCCACTCGTGAGAAACCGGTAAGTTACTTGGCACTGGACGGTAAATATGGAAGCTTGTCGCGATTGTGAGACGAATCTGCCTACACATCGCACTACTGAGGTTCTACTGCCACTGGTTAGGGCTGCCTACTACCAACGCTCTTGTATTCACAACTTCGAACTTAGAATTGATTTTATTATCGATACAATCTGTCGAATACCTACAACTAATATTATAAATTGGAATGTTTGTTAGGATGTAGGAAAGAATTTTGTATAATAAAAAAAAGATTTATAACTTTGGGAGGAATGTAGGATGCCGTCTAAATAGGTACCAACACAGTGCCAGATTTTTTATTCTGCCACAAAGCAGTAATATGTAAGCATTACTGTGTTTCCGTTCGATGGGCACTGTAGCTAGTGAAATTCCTAGGCGTTCGAGACTGACCATCAAAATGTCTCAAAGCAAACGAGCCTATAACAGTGTTGCACTGAACCATGTGAATCAAAGTTTTGTGCAGCACTGTTTTGGATATATACATTGTACATATATATGTTTTGGTATATAAAATATTTGATTGCTTATTCTTACGTAGCAACGTAGAGGTTACGTAGAGGTTCGTAGAGCTTCGTAGAGGCCGCGGTCGTAGCGGATACAAAATTCTGGATGGGTTGACCCACGAGTACGACCTATTTAATATATTCGTGTTCTGATTTTTAGTATCGACTGGTCAAATAAATGTTCTTAGGAGATAATACTGACAACCCTAGCAAAGCAGCTTGCTGTAGAAAAGCAGGTTACTAATGCAATTATTTGTTTTTGCTGTTATTTTTTAGATTTGCTTTGCGAAAGGTAAGAAAATCTTATCTTATTTTTATCGTTATTATTATTATTTTATCGTTTATTATTTATTAGTTGTATTATCATGCAACTAATTATTGGTTTTACTAGTACTTATTCGTACTTTAGTGAAAAGTGGCCACTTTGAAGCTGTCGAGTTGAGGCTTCGGCTCAATTGATGTAGATAGGTAAATACTTACTTTGCTGTACACGGAAACATAAAATATCCGGGAAATACCCTGATGATGAGAGTCGACATCTCAGTTACCATTCTTGTTGAACATAAATGCCAGATATTTTACCGCAAAGTAATTTCGTAAGTATTATTGTGTTCCGGTTGGTTCTCTATTCTATGGTTTAAAGAGCACTGTAGCTAATGAAATTACTGGGTTTTAAAGTGGATGAGCGCGAAAGTAGTGTTACACCAAAGTACTGTGTAGTACACACTATTCTGGTCACGGGCAGGCCAGAATCTTAGCATAAGGAGAGCGTCTAACTAGTCCCGTCATTTCCCGTCCCGTCACACATAAAACAATAACTAGGAATGAATGTAACAACAAGTAAGTTATCGACGTGAGCCCTACATAAGTCTTACATTGATGATAGAATGGCACTAGGCATGGAGAGTATACCAAGTAACATGTTATTTATCATGGTATAAAATGGATCACACATAACACTTGTTACTTTCTGAGATCAAGTCTGTTACAAAATCACCGGTGAAATCCAGCCGGCGGCGCGCCCCCGGCAGGCGATTTTGAACGCTGTGATATTACTTGTTATGATACTTGTCTTCATTCACAATTTTATTCGTATCGTAAATAACTGAATAACATAAGTGTGCTGACTGTGTGTGGGAGTGATTGCGTGACGTCGCGTCATGCGTGAATTATTTTAACAAAATGTGACATTATCACATTAGGCCACTGATGAAAAATCACCGGTGACAATGAAATATAAGTAGCAATCATTTCCATGCCTAGTGGCTTGTGAATCACAACTAGGTACATTAGCTAGAATAGGTATGGCTTACAACTTGTGAGCCTTACCTATCCTTTGATATACGACTGCTTTTATTACCCATCGCGTCATTATTTATTACTTACTTCACGACCAGTATTATCACGAATACTAAACTGCCTGAGCCTAAGCTGAGGTTAGATCATCGATAAAGATGACCTGTGTATCTCAGTAGCCGTGTCTCGTCTTCGTCCGTGCTTTGACTACCAATGACGCATGCCGCCGTAGTAGCTATCATGTATGCTATGGCATTACCTTGTATTACGCTATGTGGATCAACATTACGTATAAATAAACATTTTTTATGGTAAATATTGGACTATTGACTCATATTGGCGACATAAGAGAGCTCTGTCTGTGTCTCTGTGTAACAGACTTCGTCTCAGACTTGGAAATGTTGGCAATGTCGTGCTTGAGCTAAGAAGAAAACTCGAATTTAAAAATCTTTATACCTTCGAAAATTATATATTGCAAAAAGACAAATAAATTGGTAATTCTGTAATTAGCTTACTTACTCCTCTTAACTAATAGAACTTCCGCATTCTATTGCTATATTCGAACAGGGCTCATAAGTCCAGTCTAAGCCTATTTCAATTTTGTGAATTTAAAAATTAATTTATTTTAATTAAATCTTTATATTATGGAAATTGGCAAACCAAGTGTATGCAATTATAATATATTTTTTTATTGTTATAATTATAAATACGACTAGACACCTATTAATGTATTTATTTTTAAGTACGCATCATGCAATATTCATACTGTTCTACATAAAATTATTATTCTTATTAAAATTTTATTAGGATTTTAGATTTTTTTTTATTCTTAACAGGCACTCGCAATGTTTGGTTAAAACCGCAAATATTTTACGTAGTACGTAATTATAAAGTACTCTTGAGATAAAATATTATTTTTTAGAACTAGCCTATAGCGTTTGCATAATTTTGAGTTTGACATGTTATAATAAATGTATAGATACGAATATGGCCGCTTAATTTATGAGGAGGTTTGCATTAATTTTATTTCTGTGATTTAACTGATGGCGTAATATTTAAAATATTGATAACGTGACTCACACGGCAAGGCACAATATCTAAGTATACCAAGTAATACTTTGTAATATGCCTGATTCCTAATTGTGGACAGACTTTGAGGTGTAAGCTAATGCTATACGTATTAAGTACCTACCCACTAACCAAGTTACTGTATTAATGGTTCTGCTGCGAAACTATCATTCGTAGTTAATGATTCAACTATATTCCTAACGACTCTTCCGGCTGATATTACTTGTTGAAATACATAACAGAAATAATAATTTATAGCTTTATTTTTATAATACCTTAGAACTCAAAGGCGTTAGACGAGACAGCTTAAAACCAATCGCGACGAGTCCAATAAATAATTTGAATTAGCATATTAATCGATCAAGTGGCGGTGAAGGTCGAGTGGTGGACAATCGCGCTTAAATTATCCAGATTAGGTGACTTGGTTGCAAAATTATTACTTCAAGGACTTTTTTACATTCAGCGATATGTAAGATGAGCTTTTCTACCATTCCCTTTTCAATTGCTTTTACAAAGAGAATACAACTTAATTGTTTTATCCTATTACATAATATTATTATATGAGACATAAACGTACAATTATTTTGAAAGGGTCGTACAGAGACGTAATTTTCCAGATTGAATTCTGACCTGATACAGGAATAGCATCACATAGCTTTTGTTGGATAAGAATATAAGCGACCATTTAAATGTTAATGGAGGGCGGTGAAATGAAGGTCGCATTGCTCAACCTACAGCTATTAAAGCTCTCACTGAACAGAAGACGGGAACTCCAGAAAAATCGCTTAAACAATTTGCACCCACTTTCACCCTAATGTGTAATAACTACTTTATGAACCTTTATGTATAAGTATCAGTTGCTTACAAGATATTAGGTATAGAGAAAAGTGTGATTCTGGTAGAGTCTACCTACCTCGAGAGTTAACAAAATGCCTGACCATCCTCAAATACCTAATTATAGTCGGGTAACATGTAAGGTCAGTTATAAGGCCGAAGTTGAAGCCGAACATTTTTGGTGGTAACACTGGCAGCTGTGGTAAGTGGTAACTGTAGGATATGATTTATGAGTTTTATGTTATCATCTGCTTATTAAATTCCCTATCAATTAAAAATCTACAATTACCTATATAAAATTAAGTTTTTTTGCCAAAGTAATTATTAGCCGAATGATTTCGGTTGCAGATTAGAAGGCCGAAGCTGCAACCGAAACTAGGCAGACACTAAATAATAGTTTGAAAGTAAACGTACATTATGACCAGTCGGACACCGCTTAAAATGTTTCACAATATTTTGCCGAGTGAGAGTCGTGAGATTTTACGAGTCATTGAAGACACAATTTGTAAACGTTACCAAAGAGAATGGATTGATTACTTTTTAACTTCTATGATTATGTTTGGCTGTATAAAAACGCCTTGAGGCTTACTAGCACGAGGTATAATATGGAGGAATATAACTCATATTTTATTATCTCGTCTTCATTGTTTCTTATACAGCGTGTCTCTAAATTCAACGATAAGCTGGTAGCGGATGGGGATCCTGGTCGTGACTACTCGAGAAAAAATAAGAAAAAAAAGAAAACTTTTTTTTTTTACTACAGCAGGTACAATTTAAAATGTAAATGAAATGAAATGGGGTTATGTTAAAAGTACCATAAGGGGTGTCAATTTTTTTCTTATTTTTTCTCGAGTAGTCACGACCAGGCCCACCATCCGCTACATTATAATATTACTGTGTAGTGACTGTTACAGTGTGTTGTGAAAAATAATTTTCACACACTTATCGTCTTTTGTTCGCTTTTATTATATGCTAGTCTAATATTTTCAGTGTTGTTGACTGCAGACGTGTTAATTTGATACATTGTATGTTGTGTACGAGGTGTATGTAACATGCGGCGGATCACGCCTACGTATATTAGAGCCTACGCTACTCTATTTTTTGAGTCTTTGAAAGTAGGTTACATTTTGCACGTATCTTACTTTTTTGACGTGACTACGTCTAATAAATCGATGAACGCCGGCTGCATGCTCGAAAACGTTGACGTCATTGTCCAGTAACGCTCATTGTGCCGTTACGCTGGTAGGTAGTATGCAACCATTTCATCAATGTATTGTTATGACGTTGTCACGTTAAACTATAACTACCAACTTTACAGACATCCAATTTTTGTCTTGAATTATAATAACTCGACCGGCTAAAACAACCTTTCTCGAATAAATCAATAATAATATTAATAATGTATATTCGACTTGTTTTATGAGGTATTTTTTTTTATTTATATAGAAAAAAATAATAATTTATTATCAAAGTTAAAGTTTATCGTTGAAAGCTTCTAAATTATTATGAAGAAATGCTTCTGCAAAAATGCTTCTACGAGTTGAAAGACTACTTCAATGACTCATTTGGTGACATATAATTTAAGTACCTATATTCCTATAATTATAAAAAAAAAATATATTTCTTTTTTTTGCTTAAAATCTACTAATATCAGCTCGCTTCTATTGATTGTAACACCCCAAACGGGTAATTTTGTGTAGCTGCTGTTATTTCAAGACAACACATTAAGATCTGAGATGTAACCTACCTACCCAATATGGTAATCAATGACTAAATTTGACTGAATACTGAATAATCGAATATGAGTTTGGTGCTTGTTTCTGTATATTCAGGGAACGATGCTGTTTGACCGCTGTAATTTCAATAGCTTATAACGACTTAAATCTATTCAAAACGGCATGATAGATATCACAATTACATAACGTAACCGCAAAGTGCTGACAAAACTACAATATGTAACGTCAAACGAAAGTTACATGTCATCGATCATCATTTAGGCGTTAGGAAGTATTTTAATGAGGTTAAAAATGCCTGAATTGCAAAATAATAAAGATATATTTAGGTAATATAATCTTTAGGTAATATATCTTTATTATAATTGCAATTGAACACACAAGAAATATTCTTTCACTTTTTTTTAGTACTAGCCTAACTAGTATTAAATGAATAGGTAAATAAATATATCTGTACTTATAAAATAAAAGAAGTAGTAAGTACCTAAAAACTGACATCACAAAATACGAAATAAGGTGAGAAAGAATTTACTTGATTGTCAAAGCTTTAAACACATATTACGTTAGATTATAAGCTTGACATGCAGGCTGTGTGTCTACTGTAAATAATGGATAAGTACCTAAATTTTTGTTTTTTTTGCTACAGTTATCATATATATATATATATATATATATTTATATAGTTATTATATATTATTATTATATAGTTATAGAAGCGCCAATTTCAGTTCTTTAAATTTAGTATATAAAAAGTTTGTGACATACGGACGGACAGACCGGCTGACGGACACAGTTTGAAACTATGGATGTATTGTTTATAATAGGTACGTACATATATTAGGTACCTACGTTTATGTACAGAGTCTGTACAAGCAGTTACGTGAGTGAGAGTAAGTATTTTGTAATCCTAAGTTGATGTACCGATTGGATGTCAGTCGATGACCCCCTGACACACCTAGTACCTTACGGGCAATGACCGCACAACTTAAATCAAGGCGGATAGGTGATAGTTGACATACATATTTAATTAGGACATGACAACATTAATAGGTGATGGAGATTATCATCTCTATGTAATTAAAATATTTTTGAATTTAAAGTACCGATAAATAACGTAACATATGAAATTATGTATCCTTTTATAGTTATTTTATTTTTTACTGGTCTTTATTGCTATTAATTTTATTATCATATATGTAGAAATAACAAAAATCAGCTACTTTTAATCTTTTTGCCAATTTCGCTTCCATCAGTCGTACGCGTACAAAGAGTTTCAACCTGCGTGCGTAGCGTTTTGTGTTTGCGCGTTGAAGTCTTTTGTATGAGAAATTCAACATTTTGTTACTAATCTGTTTTTAAATTCAATTTCTGTAGTTATTTTTTTTGCTCAACTCGTTTTCTTATAAGTAAACAATAAAAAAAGTAATTTTGTAAGCAGTCTTGACGGTTTCAGATTAATTTCTATTTAATACTTGAGAAAGTAAAATTTTATAGGCATTATAAATAGTGAATAGGCTATCTATCCCTATTCGATTGCGTATGCGCAGTGTAATTTTATTTAACAACAAAGTGAAACCTCTTCACCGATGACATAATCCGCCACAAAGTGACGAGTATTATTTTTTATTGACCTGTAGAAGATTGCCTACTGCCAGTGTTGCTATAAGTTAAATGTTGAAGCCCCAGATCAATGAGGACTGTGTTAGCTTTTGAACTGTATCAGCTAATAGGTAACAAAGAAATGGAAGAAAATTTTCAGAAAATTCCATATGATTTTCAGTAAAAATTAAGAAATATAGGACTTATAACGGACTTGAAACCGTGAAAAATGTATTAACTAATTGAAAAATTTTATTTATAGGTTTTCTATGACAAAATAATTTATACCACATACCTAACTAAAAAGATAAAATTATTAAATACACTTACTCGTAAATAGTATATAAAATAAGTATCTTGTAACAATAAAAATACATTACTTTATAAATACGACAAAAATGGTTATAATTATAATGTTTATGCATAGTTTACACTAGTCTTTTCCTTTCGTACACACAATTAGATATGGTACAGCTTATGTGAAATAAATTCAGCTGGATCACTACTAATCTCAAAGTTATCAACTAAAAAAATTGTTTAAAAGGTTTCGTACTAAAATTTTTAGCTTGCATTAGATGAATGCATCAGACTCAACTAGATCCCATTTTTATCACAATAATTTCTTCGTTTCTACTATTTTTGCATCATATTGAAACGCTGACTTTGGGTCGTAACGTCGTAACCTTCATTCATAGCATGTATTATCTCTAGCTAGCTTTTAAAGCTTATAGCTCCGTGAGGGTCTAACAAAGGGACGACGAATGAAGACCAATATCAGAGGGGGCTTTTGTAACTCAGGTTAACCCAAGTTTAACAGTTTTTAAACCTTATAAAATATTATCAAGTAAAATTTTAATAAAATATTTTTTATTTTGAGACGTGTGTTTAATGTATGAATTAATAAATAATGTTTTGATATTTCACACAATCTACGATCTACTAGATCCAAACTAAGCAACGCGTAAAATTAATCTCGTATTTGTACTGAGCTAGCTGTAATCTCTGATGAGCTTCTGTGCGTTATTCCGTTTCCTTTGTTTGTACCGCAGCATTTTTCCCACATGATTTACTGTGGCTTACCTTTATGCACATATTACGGATATTATGGAGCTGTTGCAGAATCGCTACGCATTGTTAATTCACAGGTAGTCATGAGATAGGAATTAAATGATGGCAGTAATTCATTATACGCGGGTTGCGTACATACTTTATTGGCTGGTTGTTCAATGATTACATTTTAAAAGAGTGTCTAATTGTTTTGTCGTCATTAACTTTTAAGTATGTTTAGAGTAAGTTAGTGCTGTCAATCAAGTGCTTCCATATACGTAGAAGCAGCAGGTTACATAGGTCCCAAACAAATATATAATTTGTAAATTATTACCCGTATTAGTTTTTTTGTTTTTTCCGGTCAAGTCCGTGACTCCATTTACATATACCAAGTCATTTTTATAATTTGTTTTTTTTACAAAAGTAATTTTTATTTTTAACTAAGAACATTTTGGAACATATTTTCAGGTGGTTTACTATTTGTGTCTCAAGCTGCTAACGCAATCACGCAAACACATCTTGTCGCGTTGCCCCTACACGAATGCAGGTAGGTACTTGAGTTTTGATAAAATTAAAAAAAATATATATATATTTTTTTTCACATGGACTTTTGCATTTTTAAATGAAATCTACTTTATTTCAAAACTATACATAACTTATTATTTGTTACTGTTAAAACATATTATTTCATTGACCTTAATAATAAGATATATTTTACATACATGTTTAACAAATTTAAAAACAAATATACGGTATTATAATACAAGAAGGTACGTCAATATTTATTATTCATTCAGTTCTATAAATCAAGGTGCTTGTTGGACACAAATGAAATGTAACGTCGATTACGACTAACTGGTGGTACCTAGGTACCTACTGAGATTGATGTTATCAGATCTCAGTTTTAATACAAATTGTCTTGGACAACGCTTTCATGACAGTTCAATATAAATTGATGATGGATCGGATAGGATAGGATAGGATAGGTGCGGTGGCGATGGCCTATACTATACTAACAATGCCATCATACTATCTCACGTAAACATATCTTAATTGCGAAAGTTTGCGAATATAGACGAATTAATGTTTGTCACTCCTGAAATAAATATAAAATGAGTTTCCTTAGCCTATAATTAAGAACCTTATGAACCTGGAATAATAAATATGTCCAAGAATTACACGTTTGAAATTATAGGCAGCAGTTGGTTGCGTGTAAGCATTGTTATTAATTGAGTCTTGTATATGATCTGTAAATAAATACGTTCCTACTTTGATAGCATGCAACACTGAGACTACTTTTTGTAACTGCTGAATTTGAACAAGAGCAGTACAGAACAAGGTGTAATCTCGAAGTGCATGGGACTAGCAAAACAACGAGAAGAAATCCTCAAAAACCCGGAGTCTCTCCGCGAAGTCTGCGAAGAACCCAGGAAACTTCTGTGCTTCTGGGTGGTATTAGGCTGACTAAACTATTAGCCAGGATATCCGACGCACAAAGGACCAACAGGAGTTCAAGTCAGGAAAAGGTAGTCCATTTACACAGAACAGGGTGTCCGCCACGCCTACTACTAAAGCAACAAGGTAAAGACTGTTACAGATTATTTAGTCGCCATGATTTCTTTAAATAATTATTTAAGTGCTATATATGTTTTTTTCCTTATCTCATTTCGAGTTTTGCATCTTGTGCGGAAGTAATCGCCTCGTTGCGTCATTCAGGCAATATTTACTACGTTTTATGAATACCTATTCCTGTTTGCTGCTTTTACCTTTTATTTTATTGTGTACCTATTGGTTTCGATGGATAGCCGTCAATAATGAATAATATTTACTACCTGTAAAACCGAAAGTTGGTTATGAGATAAGTGGTTTCTAACATCAACGTAAGATGGTGTATTAATAAAAAACTGAAATAGGTACTTAAGTATTCTTAAAATGTATACAGCAATCATATAAAAGCGGATTTCGAGCGTTTAAAAAAAAATCACATGAATATGGCGCTGAGATTGAGTAGAGACGAATTTTTATTCGTTTATGTAAAATAATATTTCTTTTGGTATCGCTAAAATATAGTTAGCCAGTGAATCTATTGTAGACTATACTCCGGACGTTTTATTTCTACGGAAATAATTTTCTTGATGTAACGAGAATTGAAAGGAAGCATAATTCATTATTTTCTTATTTGTTACGCATATTTGAAACTTGTTTATAATATTATAGAAATATAGAGAGAAGTAAGCAACGATTTTGGTGTGGGTGCTAGAATGTGTGAAGCGTGTGGGCTGAATGCCCAGAGCCATTATTGGTGACATGGTGCAGCCTGCAGGCCTTCGCCCATTGTTCATGTCCATGCTCATTTATAACAGAAATTGCGTAACTTTAACAGTCAAATAAATATAATTGATGAATTGATTCGTTGTTTTATTATATTGAAGTTAATTGATTGTGATATTCATAGGGAATGAACAAAAAATATATCAAATTGTCCTGTGCAACATACCATTGTAAAACCTGTAGGTATAACGAAATCGCATTAACATTAATATTAAGTAAAGGTGTAATAAACGCTTTACACCTACCTATAGAGACGATGATCTAAAAGATTGCGAGCCCGTCGTCTCAGCCTCAAGGAGGACCGGGCCATTCCGAAGCCGGAACACGACCTGCAGAGATATGCACACTCCGAAACAATCGCGAACAGTTCTTTTGAATAAGAACTCATAAAACCAGTCGCTATTTATGCACAATAAAAGAAAAATTACAATGTAGACATACCTATTTATCAGTCGCACCTATTTCTGATTAAATCAACATGTGATTATTCGGGTTTTATTGGAAAAGTTGTGATTCTGGTTTTGTTCCTATTTTGAGTAGTTATTTATAGTTATTTTATATCGACATTGAAATATCCTTTATTAAACATACATAGAGTAATAAAAATTGGTGGACTGTATTGCAATCATAGTCAGTAGGTACTTAGGGATTTTTGTTTCCTTTCTAAAGTATGTAACTCAATTTCAACATTAATAAATGTGGTACAAACATATGTCATGAGACACACAAATACATATGTACGCGAGGTGTCGCTCTGAAAATATGATCTGAATCCCGCAGTGGGAAAAACATAGGTACGCTAGTTATTTGTGCATACTGAGTTCATATATTTTGTACCTCAATTATTGTTGTGTACGTTCTGTGTTAATAAACATAGGTACCTACTGCTAATTGGTTAGTCTAAAACTAGATGTTTTATAGAATACCTTTTAAAGGCACCAAATTGTGAATTTATGCAAATCACACTTGATTTATTTTTGACATTGTCAATAATACGATTCTGTTTTTCTGTTGCTTATTTATGCATAGCTAACTATTTAGACGAAACCCATTATTTGCATACACGTGCTCAAATCATGATATCTCAGTATAAATAAATAGTTGAATAGTCTCAGCATCTGACAAAACTTGGATGTGTGATAACAACAAAGAAGGGTAATTTTGACTAAAATTTCGGCGATAGGTCGCTTTCACTATTGCCCATCAAGTGACGATGTGACAGCATAATTAAGCGCGTCGGACATAATCACGCTTGAGTCGCGTGCACTCCGCCCGAGGTGCTGGAGGCTGACAAAAGAGCGGTCACGACCCCGGCCGACCTGCCGGATGTATCGAAAGTACTCAACACCACATGCAATGCAATCCGCCGAATAGACAATCACCGAGATAGACATCAGGTTCCGCGAGTCACAAACACCTCATCATACAAAGCTTTTTATTCTTCAAGAATCGTCGATGACATCTGTAGTCACTCACTCGGAAGTCATTAAAAAGTAAGTTGCATTTCCTACCTGACCGCTGATTGTAGAGGTTGACGGGTAAAATTGAAGCTTTCGAGAGCAACGGGCAGGTCGAGGACAGGCCAAGATGTGAAATTGCAAAATACTTCCTTCGAGGTAATTTGCAAGATTGCCGAATAATATGACCATGCCAAATACTGACAGGATAAAAGCCACGCCTGAGATGTAAATGACAAATTGAATAAATGTAAATACAAATCGGAGAGTGTTGTATGTCGTATCGCACAGCGGTATTGTACTGGATGTGCATGGTGTCGTGTTGCGCGGCTTTGGTGCGCGGGCGCAGTGGGCGAGGTTAAGCGATTGCTTAGATCCGCGTTCACCTCTCATTGTGTAACCGCAGCGACGCGAGAGGGGCGCCGCGCCGTGGGAACCGCCGCGCCGAGAGCTCGCGACTAGCAACGCAACGCTATGCGCTGCTTCCGCCGCGACGGCAGCTTCGTCACCCATGCCTTCAGCCACCGTGCCGCCGAATACACACTCATCACCAAATTGATTCGATCCCGACCGACAGGAAATTATCACGTCAGCCAAGAAACATTTACACCCGTGGTTTAGTGCCGGGCTTTGTATGGATAACTAACTTTCTACATTAAAGACCATGACTATTGTGAATCTAACGAGTCGAAATTAGCTTCGTCGGTGACTTGCAAGAGAATGAGCTCACAATGAGCATTGTGAGGATAGCGCTATCGAGCTTATTGTTTTGTAATTGTTTCCAAACAGTGCAGGTCTGGTCTGGAATAATTCATAAGTGTTGTTATTCCCAGAGGCTGTAGCGTTGTTCAGGTGACGACAGCTGAATAGGGCAATAGAGGAGAAAGGCGGTGGAACGGGGGGGAAGAGGGGGACTAGTGAGGGCGGAGCACCTGAGCGCGCCCTGACCTGCGACCCGCAGTGAAAGGCGCCCGCGCCGATCCGACGACATAGCATCGCGCCGATTCGCATGCACTGAATGTCCGTATTTTGAGCGCAAAACAATGATTGCTTCACTTACTTTATTGCTTATCAATAAGCGTACGTATTACAATTGCTATTATAGCATTTCAATGCTTTTGTCAAATGATAACTCATTAGCTGTGTGGCTAAGAGTTATGTTTTTCAGGCATTACAATGTGTACAATTTTTTTTATTAACTATCTGGATATCGGTTTTCCGATTAGCTTTTGTTTCGATATTTTTTTCTAGCTTAAAAAAACATTACGCGCTCTATTATTTAACTTTTTGTAAACAGCAATCATCATTTTTATAAAGTAGGGCATAAAAGTATGATTTCAATTACCTATCAATTAAAACGATTGGAAAAAAAAGAGTACTCATGAGCTATGGAGCAATGCGTGCAAAGTAGCGAATAAGATGGAGATAATATTAAATTTACGATAATGATAGAACTTTCACAAGATTTAAAAACAGAAAAATAAATCAGTACTAGTCGAGGAGCTATAGATGGGCCAACGAGAACTCACAATTTAAAATAATGTGTAAGTAATCCAATTTCAATTTCAATCATTTATTCACCATAATATTTGATTTCTAAACTCAGTCAAAGTCAAATATTTATAAATATGGGTACAGCATAGTAATCATAAGATACCGTCTTAAACACATACTCGTATTTGGATAATACAAACCTAACCCGGCTAAACTGCCAGGTATTGAGTTTGCTATTTGCTCTTTAACAACTATTGCCTTATAAAATAAATAAAAAAAATACTCAGTTCAGTTAAATTATAATATGAATTCCTACTTAAGAGGCCACTAAATAACCATATTTTTATAAAAAAGCTTTTCATACTTCACTCCTGGCCTATGAAAGGCCGTCGCACACTGGGTGACGATGATTGATGGTAAGATAAATTTACAGCAAATAATGCATGGGAAACTTAATTTATCATTTTTGTGGTTCAGTTAAAAATGAGCAGGGAATCTTAATGAAAGCGAAATAAAGCACAGGCCACACTGCGGCATCAAGCTAGCTCATTGGGCACCAGCTGCGCTGTTCACGTAGGTAGCACAGTCAACAAACTATGTGTATTATAAGCTTTCGAGTTTAGATAGCTCTTCCTAATGGAAAATTATCTTTGAACTGAACTCTACTAACACTAAGTGTAGTGTAAGTAATTTCCTTTGTGTCCTTGCTTAAACTCTATTTGATAAGTTCATGTATATTGCTTTATTTTATTGTGGAGCCAATATATTAATTATCGTTTTTCTAACAAAAACGCCAATATTCCTGAACCTGTGTAAGATTACAGTAGAGGTAGAGTACAGGAAGAGGTTAGAATAAAGACCGGATAAATATGTATATTTTTCTAAATCGGTTGATAAATGACAAAGTTCTGTGGTAACAAAATAAAAAAAATCAACTGAATTGAAATTTAAATTGAATCCTTTGTTGTCGTCGGTTGTAAAGTAAATATAGGTAACCCTGATAATCTTGAAACAGAGTTATATAAAACACGCGAATAAATCAATTACCTACTCAACGCGTTACAACGCTTGCTTGTAACGGTAATGAGAGGGCTCATTATGAGGTGCATTAATCAATTAGATGTTTATCGTTTTAATTAATGAAAGTCAGTAATTGGTATTTGCCTTAAATGCTTATTAATTATCTTGTAAAGCAGTGGTTACAGCGGCTTAGCGTGTCCGTGTGACCCTTGACACAGATTATCCGGGAAAGTATAGCCCCAACGCTCTTTCTAAACGTAAACACAGCTCGTTATGTTGAAAGCTTATTTTACACTACATGCACCCTTAGGCTACAAATGATAGAACCTATTCTCGCGTAATTGAGGTAGATCAGAGTACTGAAATTCTAGGTTTCTCCTTCTCAATAATAATAATCAAAGTTTTACAGAAACATACTAAAAAAAAACAAAAAAAAAACAATTAACTTCAATGTGACTGTTTTAGTAACTGTAAACATCACTAAAAAGTTACAAGAAAGTAAAATACGTAATTTTGTTATCTTTCACGACATATTTTATCCAGTTATTTTGATTTAAAAACTAAACTTCTGAACCGATTTTGATGAAATATGTATGGGACCAATCTGAAAGTATATCATTTCAAACAAAGAATTTTATAAATCAGTTGATATATTTAGGTTAATCTCTACATAGGTACAGACAGCAACATAGATAAGTATCCCCCTTGCATTATAATACCCAGCTTCCCCAGCTTAAATGCCTTTAAATCACCGCCCTGTGGAGTATGTAGAAGTTTTGCCTTTAAAAATAAATTATATTTGTATAACCTATGTTGTCATTATTTTTAGATAATTTAATAAATATAGCTGGGAGTCTTGTGCAAGAGGGATACTTATCTCTGACGCTGTCTGTACATAGGTATGTATGACGAAGTTCAGAGGTAACAAACATTAAAAAAATAATCTACTGAATTGAGAACCTCTTCTTTCTTGAAGTCAGTTGTCGGTTTCTTGAGAACTACCATCCTTCATCTTTTGCCTCCATTGTACGAATGATTCTCTTCAAAGGCGAATGTGATATAAAGTTACCTTGACACTCCTTTGTTTAGTTAAAACCATTCGTTATGTTACTTCTTATATTATAATAAAAAACAAATTATAACTTTAAAAGCCACTTCGTGTCACTTTTTTGGGGTTTATAAGTTACTAACATCTTTTCGTAGTATTTATAAATTAAATTTACACATAAATTATTTTATGGGCTCATCAGTAACATAATATTTTTTCAAACTTTAACAAATATATTAAATTATTCTTTGATTCTTTTGTCTCGTAACTGTGCAAGATTGATGTAACTTAGATTTCGTCAGTATACCTACTTCTTTCATCTTGACCATCTATATTTTTGTCGATGGCACCTAGCTATTATTAATTGTTAAAATCAAATTCAGAAGCTATTAATCATCTCGAACTATCATTAAATAAGTGTCTATGTTTTAGCTGCATTTATAATAATAAATCTCACGAATTCCGGGTCCAATAAACAACAATTATTTTGTATTCACGTAAAAAAATCTAAAAAACGGACATTATATTTTTTTTCGTATATGATGATATAAATAATCAATTCGATGAATTTAGAATTTAACTATAATCAAGGATATTATAGGTACTTATGTAGAACTACATGACACCCACAACTACGTTTTGCGTTGCGAATTAAAGGAAATCCCTTCTTAGTACGCACTTACACTTCTTGAGGAACATACCGTCGAAATTTTAAGTCTCTTAAGTCCAATGGTATGGGCTGTGTGTTTTATGTCAGTTAGTCAGTCGGGACTAAGAACTTTATTTTTATTGAAAGGCTGATAGGTAGGTTAGGCTTCATTTGCCCGCGTTGCCATCTGGGGCTTCCAATTCAAATTCTTAGATAAATAAAACAATATGAAGTAAATACGTCAAAATGTATTTATTTATCTGATTGTAAAAATCGACACTCGCTAAACTCGCTTACTCGCTAGTTTTTAAACTCGCCAACTAGCCCCGTGTCCTCAAGGCTTTACGGATGAATAACCCTGCTTCCCAGCAAGAATGAAATTAAGAATGTTCTAAAAGATTAATAATCCTAAGGATATAAAGTGGTTTCTCTTCAGGGGGAAGACTGTATAATGATTTTCGTAGCTCTATGACGCCGAAAATACTCAATCAATTGAGCGGTATGTTTCTTAACGGACAAACCAATACTTTTATGCCGATACCACCACGTACGTATCAACATACCACGCGGACAACAGTGCGGCGTTAGCAGAAACTAAGAAATATTTAATAAATCGGTGCAGCTTCAAGTGATTGTTTCTAAACTGTATTCAAACAACAACCGTATCTAACAATCAAGATGTAAGTTTAATTTCAAGAAGCATTCAATGTCGCCAGAATCGTGTAGCTATGTGTAAATTGAATCAACAATAATGCACGGCCCACGCACTCCTTCGCTGCGTATTTAATGGCTCAGCCATATGAGATCCGACTCACCTGACCCTCAATCCTCTAAATAGTTACCGACGTAAGACAATGGGTGATAACCTCATGAAGGAGAGAGTTTTTCCGCAATTTTGATGCAAATCATTGCGGACCACTAGAGGAAGGCCGCGTTGCTCACGGAGTACAGTGTCGCCTCATCTATTTATGGTTTTATTTGAATAGCAGAATTGACAGCGTTTTATACAAATGAATTCATAATATAGGCTTGTAAGCCTTAAATATTACGTTGAATGTATATCAGGCTGTACTATGTCATAATGATCTTACTTGGCTGCATAAGCATAAGCCGGCATAAGCCGGAAACAGATTGCTGAAATGAAGCATGCAATGAAAGAATTTGCTTCATTGTTTCATGAAAAGTTTGTAATAAATCCTCATCACGTCTTGCGCTTGTTGTGCTGTGTATATCACGCGCACGCTTCGAGCATTATAAGACCGGTCGGAGATCCGTGATTTGTAGTTTTTCAGACCTACACAAAGAGGTACCTACGCACTGTTTGGGGCCAGGTTCTCTCTTTCTCTTTCTCTCTCTCTCGATTGCACTGTGTGAAATTTCCTACATAATTTATATATTGCTTAACCTACATAATTTATAAATTATTACTATTGTGGTAAAGTCTGTATACTTGACCAGAATAGGTGGAAGGGTTTTAGTTTGCTATCGTTTACTCGGCACTTAGCTAAACTATCGAACACTCAATGATTCAATCAATGACTTAGGAATAAGTATAGCTGTATTGATTATCGAAAGTAAATTTTGCAACCAGCGTATCTAGCTCTGCATATCGACTACGTAGGTCTAACTTATTTTGAAATAGTTGATAGATCTCTTTGTCTTGAAATTGTATATGAGATTAGATAATCAGACAGATTCTAAGAAAGAAACATTGAATCAAACCGCATTACTTAGTGACTCATAAAATTCACACGAGTAGCGCGACTTTCAATGTTTATCCGTTTCAGTTATTACATGAGACTGCACTTCGAATATCCTGTTAAAGCCGACTGTAAAGTGCATATTATAAAATAAAAGCTCGTCAGAAAAATTGGCACTCTATAAGACGTCTCTTTGAGCCTCTTAGGTACTAAGCTACGCACATACATATATTATTTTATTTCCTTCACCACTGTTAAAAATGATATAAAATTTGAATATGAACCTA
The DNA here is from genome assembly GCA_932526365.1 of Lobophora halterata. Classification (NCBI taxonomy): domain Eukaryota; kingdom Metazoa; phylum Arthropoda; class Insecta; order Lepidoptera; family Geometridae; genus Lobophora; species Lobophora halterata. Next base: position 7,542,109 of record OW052001.1, on the reverse strand, counting down.
TAGCTCCATCGCTAAAGTTCCGTCGTTTTCTGAAACATTTTCTATAGTATAACAAACTAATGTTAGTCTAATCAGGTCACAATTTTTCATCTAGAGTTAACTATGGAATAGGTTTTATTTGTATTTACCCATCTGTATACTCGAATAATGCTTTTAAGTAAGTAAATATCTATAGAATGCCAATTACATCTCATACGCCCAAGTGTCTCATAATTTCCAGGAAATAATCATATTATAAGACACTTTAAACCGTCTTAAAAGCAAAAGCCTCGCATTTTAAAATTGTGATGCAATTATTTTAAACGCTGACATTGAAAAAGACAAGTTAAAATAATCCGAGAACAGAATACCCTTCACTTGCGTTGCTCTGATGCATTGTGATGGCCGGGTATTTAGACCGTATGATCTCAAGCTCGCAGCCTATATGATATGACTTCAGTAAAGTAAAGACTGGTATTCACACTTTAATGGACTTCGTTGTAATAAAAAGCTGCAGTCAACTTCAACTGAAGCTGTCAATCTAATTTGAACTAATCGTAGTATTTAAAGTACTCTAGTCCGGATTTTCAGACGTCACGAGGAATACCTGAGACCTTGTACGTTCTCGTAGTGGCGGAACTGAAAACGTAGTTTTGACGTCAGAACCTACATATTTTAGTTACTCATCTTTTAAAACTAGAGTTAGAAGTAAAATCTATGCTTTAAGCTCATATTGGATTGATCCCAATTCAAGTTTTAAATTATGGGTCTTTGTGAGTCAGTTAGTAGTGCTCGACCTACGGACCAGAGATCTGGTAGGTACTGAGGTCTTTCCTACCTCTTTGTCCAACAATGATGCAGTCATTGCCTTCTCATTACTGCCCACTATAAAATATTACGGGGGCTTTATCTCTACGGAAGCATGTGACAAATAACCTCTTATCTCTGTATACTTAGTTTTTATACAACTCCAAATGACACCGATTACAATCGGAACAACACTACCTAGATATAATATCTAATAACTTTAGAAGACTAAAAACCGCGTGTAAAAAAAATCACTGATGAAACAAGGCATTTTTATTATCATATTTGTAATATCCATCAGCAGTTTACATTATTTGTTTTTTCTCTTATCTTCTTTTTTTCTTCAACTACAAATAAACAAAATAGAGCTGATATTAGTATATTAGATATTAGCTTCATGATGAACAAGTCTACTGACAATGTCACAGAAGTGAAAAAAATTACATACATCTTGAACCTCATTTAGGGCGATGGTTTAATTCATTGCGCAAAAAAACTAAAAACCAACAAAATTGATCAACCAGGCAATTATCGAAAAACAAATATTTGATTCATAATAATGAATGGTTTCAAAACGCCTCACGTTTAACCCATTAAAATATAATCGAATGCATGACAGTTTAATGCAGTCACAGATCTGGTATTGGACTGTATGCAAATAATAGTTTTAGGAGCTTATAATGTAGGCAGAAGTGAAGAGTTTGTTCACTCTGAGCTCTGTAACTGTTTGTAAAGCAGTATTTTGTAGGTAGAGCAGTGAGGCTATGTAAATTTTACACAGCAATTTGATGACTCTTAAAATTAAAGGCTTTGGCTCCCAAAACATTGCATTTTAAATTTTGCACCCTTACACAATTTGATGAATATGTTGCAACAAATTAATTTACTATTTACAATTATTTTATTAAATTTAAGAAGGCAGAGAAAAACAAAGCAAGCTCTTCAAAAATAGTTTCTTTTTGTATCCGTAGCTCAAAGTTGAGGGATAGGTTTCAAAATAATTTATACTATATTATTTTTAAGTGTGTAGTGGCTTTTATGTTAGAGCTGTGCGATGTGGATGTGGACAGACAAGTTCACTTTATTGTTATCGGTTCGAGACACTGCATTAAACAATTAGTCGGTGAAAGCCTCGTGAAGACCTCGTCAATCCGGATGCAACTCATGCTCTCAGAAATCAGACATTCAAATCGTCAGACGCGCAAAAAGCGATATTGAATTAGGATTAGCTTATAAAACCGTTCAGTCAATCTAGATGTTACTGCTTGAATGATCAGCCTAGATAGCTTAAATGCCAGATTCCCAGTGGTTAGCCTAATGTAAATTAAATAATTAGGTTGGTAGGACCTCGTTATCGACGACTGAAATCTTGTTTGCTGATACATTCTCACGGACGATGTCAAAATCTGAGTCGGACTTAATTGCATTATGCATTTTTTCAGAGATCTATGATTGCATCATCATCGCCACAATAAGTTTTTTTTAATTAATTCAGGAAACTCGTTGTGTTTTTGTTATAAATTCATAAAAAAAACAGACAAGCCAATAAATTATTATACTTTTGAGTCCTGTCTTGCTCTGTCTACATGCGAGTACATAGGTCAGTCTGAAGTTGGCACGCTGCCAAAGAATACGCTGCTGTCAGTTGCACTCCCTACAAGGAGGGAGGTCGCAGGTCACCGACTTTCGGTTTAGTAAGTATGGTAAAGTTCGTGTTTATATAAATATGTGGTGTGATTGCGAGCGATAAAGAATCATGGTTTAGTTTTCTATAGTAACTTTTATTTATGCAATGCTAACAGCGTGCAGGTGGTGGCCCGAGGTGAGAAGTGGCAGGCGTGAGATTCCTGGGCCGATATCTGCAGGTACAAACAATACACTAAATAGCTGTGTTTTGGTTAAAAAGTAAATTCTTCAATATCAAGTGTAGGAAATTATCAAAAATGACATGAAAGGGTCAGAAAACGCTAGGTGCTTCTTTATATTGCTTTATAGTCATATCACATAAAAGCCCGAGTATGTAGCGCTGATGTGTACCTTTGCAACAATAGTGTTATACATTGATGTTTTTTTTATTCAATACAAGGTAACAGTAACTTCACAATATTATTTACTGCAAGATTTTAATTGGGGTAAAATTCGAAAGACGAAATGTTGTTTATTTTGTAAGGCGGAAGTATGAGAAATAACGAAAAACAAGCCTTGCACTTATCTCAGAGTTAATAATAATGATTTGCGGCAAGTTTTAAATGGTTCTCTGTTTACTGATTTTCGAATCGACACCTTCAGTAATTAAAGCTCGTCACGCGACCGTTGTATGTTCTCGGGTAAGAACACGAAATGTAATCGATTTACGATTGATGACACACGGTACGGTAAGTACAGTTGTTTTAATTTTGTTGATATTTAATTTATTTCTAAAAATACAAGATTTCTACTTTTAAAACTGCATGTTATACCTACCTAATTGTAGAGTTATGCAAACCAAAACCCTAAAGTCTCTTTGAGAAACATAGTTCAAATAAACGTCTGGTGAATAACTTCTGAAAAGACTTAGTGATTATATACCCCTTACTGAGTTACAACATTGTGGTACTAAGATAGAAACGATTGCAATTTTTTGTCACATCGCATTGTGTATGTCACGTTACCAAGTACTGGTTTGCACAACGGACTGGCGCGTCATTTCTCCGCGCCCTCTGCGACACATCAACCTTCGCGTTGACGTTCCATTTCACTCGGGTCGCGTTCTCTCTGACGGTTTTTATCCAACTTTGCGTATCCTTGCCTTAATTTTTCGGCGACGTGGAATAATTACTGACGTCTCGGCCTACTCACGCGGTAAGGCTGCAGTGACGGCTGCTCTGCTTGTCTGATTTTACAGGATAAAAATGGTGCGCCTGCTTATGTCTTCGTGTCCATAACATATCGAATTTCATGAATTGTTTTTTGATGTGTAACATCTTTCCTTTCGCTTTCTGTCAATTTGTGGCAGTGATTTATTGAAAAGCAACGGAAGTTTGTAACAGGAAGTTAGCCGTCAGATGGTACCAACTTCAGAAAATTGAAGCAAATAGAATCCCTCCAAATAGAAATGAGATGTTAGATGTCACACATCATATGCGACTATTGTAAGGTTCGCTCGTTTTTTTTTAAATCTTTTTGGTATCGTAAAATGGTTTACTTTATTAAATGTATGTAAAGATATTTGACGGCAATTGAAATAATGGTGTTGATTTCAGTGCACAGTTATGAACTTTACATGTTTTTCAGTTGAAATTGCTTCCGGCAGTTTTACTCGCCTTTTATAAATACTGTAATTGTAACTTTGAGGTGACCGCCTGAAAGTGTCAGCTCACATGCAAACAATTAATCAATCGCATGACAGACTCCACGGTGTACTACTTTTAAGAAACTTTTTACGCCGACTCGATCAAGTAATTGTAGGCTTCAATTGAAGTAATGATACGCTTAGTGTGCCGCGGCGAGAGAAAACGCACGAGGACTTTGATAACCTCCAAAAATTAAATTCACAAAATGATTTTCAAGTGTGATCTGAGGTAAAAATCACGCGTAAGCTATTATTGGGGGCGTGGCCTATCATTACGCTGTCAAGGTGGGTAACGAGCTGTAACTTGATATAATTTAACGTGAAATGTCTAATATTTTATTTTGAGCAAAGGAAAGTGTTTTCAAAACAACCGTTGAATATACTTCTTGTGTTATTTTGTAATCTAGCGCCCGTATTCTGAATGGAAAGTGTTATGCTTATTCGTATGTTAAAGTTGAGAGTGAAAACACTTCCTTGCTAACTAGTAAAAAAAGATACTCTACATTTCAGTACAAAAGATATCAACGCGCGCCGTGTTGTCTCGACGTGCGACTATGTTCTTCATGTCCAATTTGTAGAACTTCAAATTATTTTTGTGGTTGGTACATTTAACGGTTAATTCATTCCGAATAAAATATATCCAAAGTAAAGTTATAGAAATTTGATAAAGCATAAAGAGAGTCACATACAAATTTATACAATCATTATGATTCACTTCACAACTCAATTATAATACTTTTATTATAAAACATTCCAATAATTCACAATTTTTCTTTTTGGACTCGATAAAATTAAAATTAATTTGCACCAATCTGTTGATATTAACTGTGTAAATGTCATTTATGTTGTTTACCCCAAATTATATGTCATGTATGCAAGTAATTGGGAACAACACCTTGGAACAAGAGGTCAAAAAGAAATTCACTTAAAACTGTAGCACGCCCTTCACGAGACCCGCGCCGCCGCTGTAAATTTATAAAGTCGGGTCATTTTCGAAAACCAGTGTCCGAAAGCGAAACTACCCGCGCATTTATTACTGGGTAAAATATGTAGATTGCCAGCGAGATAATAATGATATGTGCTCGTGGTAATGAAATTTCCCGCCGTCAAACGATGCCAAAGTAATTTGCGTTGCTTGTCTCTGGCAACGAGCGCCCCAAGGGCCGCTTTCGAGGTTGCGCAAAGCGTTAATGAGACTCGGCTCAACTTTTTATTGTGAGTATTGCACGCGGCCACTGCGTCGGCCGGGGTGGCCGGCCATCGCTACACCTAGCGTCCATTCCATGTTACAACTTGCGGTTCTCACGTCACTATCCGCACGAACTATTTGTTTGTTACTTCTAATGATTCTCTTCCTCCTACAACGCTCAGTCTATAACTTGTTACAACTCAACGATCCGTAAAAATAAATTTAATGGTTTCGACTTATACTCGTGTCGGCCGCTAAGCATGCGATCATTGTATTGTTTCAAAACGTGCTTTACAAATACTAAAGTAATTATATTATTTTTGTTCTTGCATACTTTCGAAGCGATGGAAGCTATTAACCCTGATCGAGTTTACAAGCTTCCCGATAATTATACCTCCTGCTCCGTCGCAAACGGAATAGCATCGTAAAATCTCTTTGCAAATAAAGAGATTCCTGAGTTTAATTAAGTGACTCCAACAGCTCAATTCGGCTGGTAATTAAAGAAATTGGTGCAGCATTCATGGACGAGCTAAATTATTGTTAAGGGCCATAACATTACAGTTTCACGGAAGAGCTTGGCCACCCTGCCCGCTCCACGCAGGCGATCCGTTCATATTTGTTAAATCATCGGAACCCTGTAATTTTGATCGATATCTTTATTGACGGCTAAAATTTATTGATCATTTCTTTGCAAACGTAAGTTCCTGTGAATACAATATGGCGGCCATAGCAGTGTCGCAAGTCGCCGCGAGAGTCGACCTTTTTACCGCTGTGATTATTGCTATGGTTTCGTTTTTCAATAGCCGTTTATATCTGATCGGCCTACTTCACTTTGTTCGAAGAAATTGAATTCTGCTCAGTGCATAATCTAAAATACGGGACCTAAGTGATCACTTGACCAATACTTACATGGCTTACGCAAGCTATTTAAATAATAAGAGCTTGTAGTTGATATGAAAACCAAATTAATTGAGAAACTACATATTTGTTATTTTTTTAATTTTGTAATTTTATCAGGCATTATTTTTAGTAGAAATTTAAAAGCCCTAGTCCTGACTGACTGGCTGACTGGCAAACAACCCACAGGCCAACCCACTGAATGTAGAGACTTGAAATTCATAGGCAATATTCGTTATGAAGTGCAAGCGCGTAAGAAAATAATTTTGTTAGTTCATAACGCAAACGAAGTTGCAGGCGTCAGCTAGTTTTTACAATAAATCTAATCTGCATTATTGATTGAAAAATATTTTGTACAGGCAACAAGCTAATATCTGATCCACACAAATACACGCTTAGAAAGGCGGTGTGTACGCGCAGCAGGCTTGGCCATCATATCGACGACGTACGAGCCCCGTCCCGTGTCTCCGTGTACCCGCGTGTTCAACTCAACGTTATTTCATCTACCTTATCTCAAACGTGTCTTCTGCCTCCGATGATTTATTCATACACCCCTTTATCTACTTTCACCGTTCGAGGAAGTATTGTCGTCAGTATTTGTGACAGCTATAACCATCAACGTAACTGCCGGGATCCTTTATGAGCAGTTAACAGTACGTACGAATTAAAAAAATGCGTTTTTGAAGAAAATATATACGATCTCAATAAGCGGTAGAGACAATGCAGTTGATAGTTCCCGTTGGCTCTTTTTACGTACGGATTTCTAAATGAAGTTTAGATTGGTAGAGCAACGCAGAATGCATGGATCAATCTCAATAAAACAATGTTGCAAGATTGCGACTTAAAAAAGATAAACCTATTGAAATAGAAATCACATTATTAACAGTTTAGTATACGATCAAGCTATAAAAACTGTTTGGATTATTTATATCGCCGTGTAGGTGCATTAAGATAAATAAAAAACTAAAATGATTCCATCCAAGGTCGTCTTTGTGCAGACGCGGTCTAACCAAGTCTTAAAACTGTAAACTGGAAATTCCGCCTTTTTCGGAACAAACCCACACCAAAGTTATTTCAATTAAATTATAGAGTATCTGATTAGATTACAATTATTTACATAAGAAATTATTGGTAAGTACCTACTATAGTTTTATCAAACTCGTATGACACTCTCATGAACAAGATATTGATATTAAACTCATTTATCAAAATCGATCATGTTTTGATAGTTTTTTGAAGTGAAAACTTATTTAAGCGCACTGAACAATGTGTACTGTACTGCATTTTCTTTTACAAACGACATCAAATAATGGTATTGTAACATTGTAATACTACAAAATAAAGTGCCTGTGTTATCCATCCTACTGTCATGTCACTGTTAAACTGAAAAATAATTGTAATTCGTATAATTAAACTTATATTTGAAGAATTTCTTACTTCTGTCGAACACATAATACTCATAAGATTAAAAAGTGTGAGGGCCTGGGTAGATATAATGTATGTTTATTTGGTACTTACTAACTACCAGCATGTCGTTTACAACTCGGTTGTTTTCAAATTTGATGAATATTATTATTTTTGTTCAACAGTCCTTTTATTACAGCATAAGCTAACTACTACAATCTATATTACAAAATTTACAAAAGGAATCAATTGGGCCACCCATAGACCGTTGCAAACGATCTATAGGTAGCTCAACTGCTCCAACTCGATACCGATGATACAGTCTCTTGTCCATCCAAAGGTTGTCTGGAAGAGATCATTTTTAGCGATAGGACCACCCATTGTCTACTATTTTAAACATTATTTTCTTCCTAAGTATATTTTTGTTTGTTTTGTAATGGTGTGCAAAAAAGAATAATCTATCTATCTATAATTTATTACGGTAACATGCAAGTGAAGCCATAGGTCAACGCTTCATAATAAGCATCCTAAAGTTTGTAGATAAATCAAAGTAACTTCTAACAGTACCTAGATATCTGGATAAATTAAATTACATTATGTTTGTCTAAAAAGTCTGGGGCTTAAAAGCCCAATCATTTCTTTTTTTTCTTTTTATAAAACTTTCGCACATTATTTATGCACTTTATTCTTGGTAATTTAAATGATAAGCAAAAAAACTGATCAGGGATTGCGTTTACATTTACCCATTGAATTGGGTTCATTAACAATAATTGTGAACAAAATATAATAAACTCAAAGGTAATCAATCATGTCAAGGAAACTACTTCGGTCACTGTACCGCCGCAGTTACCGTACAAATTGGTTATTGAAAATAAAATGCAGAATCGTGGTCCAGTTATTGCACAATTATTCTTCAGTGAAAGAATACACAATAGCTATTTTATACAAGCGCACATTGAAATCAGTCAGGCTTTCAATGTTATATTCTAAGTGGTCTCATAAATAACGCTTATAAATATGTATAACCGAGCCGACATTGATGTCATTACAGAAAAATTCAAATGCTATTAGATTACCTACCACCCATTTAAATTTCGCAAGTAGGCACTTACAATTTATAAAACATAGCATTATTCAGTTCCCAATTTATTCAACTTCTAAGTTGTTGAAGAATTATATATAATACATATGTTATGTGTACTCACTCATTAATTATTGAAGCGTCACAAGTATTTTGCAACGGTATTGCCTGATAAATGAAAAAATGAACTACCTTAATAACGATTAAAACTCTTAATAAGCGCGCCCATAATATTTTTTTCGGCGATGCAATTGAATGGAAGAAATATGTCAGTTGAATTATGAAAGCGATCGATAATGAAAATGTTGGTACGCATGCGGTCACAGACCGGCCGGTAGAAAGTGTCTCGACCCGTGAGCTTTCGTTAATTTGGCAACTCGACCGGGTCAGCTCACCTCGGGTCACATAAATATGTCAGCACCCCGCCCCTGGCTCTACTTTGTTTGTTAAAATATTGCCAATTATACTCAAAGTACCTACGTGCACTTGCCAACGCCGATGTGCATCGATTTCTTAATCTTTGCATCGACAGGCTCCTCGTTTCCGTATATCTGTTGATAATTGAGCTGGATAGGCCTTGTGCTTGTTTTGGTTTTGTAGAGTCATTTATGCGACCGCTTTTGGGAAGCTTTACGAGTTGACCTGAGATTATTTAAGTGCCGTTTTGATATTCCTACTTGATTGACTCGTTCTTGGTGAGGTATAGTTGCGGAGAACAATGAGGTTGTTTACGGTGAGATGCTCAGTATAAATATATACGAAGTGATTGCAAAACGTTGAGATTGTAACGCCGAAATATTGTTCCCACGGTGCGCGCGCGCCGGCTCGCCTGTCGTCCATCAACATCATTATCTATTAAAAATATCACGTCATATTGTTCGCTATTTTGTTACAAAGTTACTTTCTGACTGCTATCGGTCGGTTATCTCGGAACACCTATAAATCTTAACAATCGTTAAGAAACAGTTTGATCTAACGCTAAGTGTAACGATTATGAAATCAATAAAGAAAAATAAAATGTTTGTAGGGATGAAGATGTAGGTAGCGTTTATTGATAAAACATTATTCGTAATATTAAGTATCATCATCATCATCAGCATCTTGCAGTTCACTTTAATATAAAGTAAAAGCATATTTTATTATCTACTTAGATTAATGAATATAGAAACAATTACAAGAGTTTGTAACATAAATGAAAATTGAAAATTTCTCAGTTCAACCGTAAAAAATCGGAGAGGTTGATAAGAGATAACACGAAGCTTGAGAATATCATAAAGAAAAGAATATTGAGATCACTAACGGAGAGGAAAGGTAGAGCGAACATGCCAGTGCGATCAGTATATTTCACACCCCGTCGCTACAGCACGGCATGTCACGAGTTATTTCAGAAGCGACTCCTATAAGATACGTGCATATATCCTTGAAATTTTGTACAAGTTTTGAACCTATTATTGTTTGAGCAGACAGTTTTCTGTTTTGTAAAAGTAATCTTTCATTTTTCTTATTTGATCATCAAATACTACCCGTTTCAGAACTTTATACGATGAACTCCAATATATTTAACACATTGTAATTTGATCTTAATACTTAGCAGCATGAGTATTGCTAGCGCCATTCCGCTGTCATGTGCTAAGGCCCTAATTGCTCCTCCTGCCTCGTCCTAGAAAGCTCTGCGCTTGCTTCGTTACGGCCGGCCCTTACCATTGATTTATGTTCGCAATAAATATTTTTTGAAAGTTCCAGTGCGATAATAACTCCATTAATTTTGATTAATGACAATTTCTTAAAAGTGAATTTCTGACCGAAACGATCTTTTGGACTTGTCCCGTCTTACCATGCATGGTACTGAGCTCGAATCGATTCAATTAATTTTGCTCGATCGATTGTTATTATTTCAATTGTGATTTAGTGGACAGTTGACGTTAATGACGACCGATTTTACAAACTTTACGCATATTTAATCGATTTTAATGAATTCATTCCGATTCAACGATGACGGCTGTAAATTAAAATTTTTCTCAACATTTCCTCAATCGCGATCGAGTCCATACTACAATGTCAACACAAAAGGATAGCGAGATAAAAATAATAAAATAAGAAGTGCCTCGCCTGTATTTAAGAGGTCCATTTCGCATTGAGTATAAATATATTCCGGTGTTTATCTCGGGCGGTCGGCTTCGGGTGGCGACACATTCAGCGCATTTGCAATGCGCGATATCCCGCATTACCATAAACAGTTCGAGGCGGAGGGCACGCCGTCTATCGCACTGGGACATATAAATTATTCAAAATAAAGTATCGCTTAACCTGTGACCCTTAGAATACGGTGCACCGCTCCCGGCCGCAGTGCGCCGTGGCCCGTCCCGCGCTAGCCATAGTCCACACAGATCAGTAGAAAATCTCACAGTTATTTTGAGGTCTTGATATATTGCAGTAATATGAATGTATTATTGTGTTGTAGCACATGCATCAGAAATGCATTAATCTCGGGATTTTTTTAGTTGTTTGCCTTAAAAACTTTATTCAAAAGCTTTTTAAGCCTTTAGAAAGGTCTTTTTTTAATATGACCAGTTAAGTGGCCTACTCATCTAATTCAGCTATGTCCGTTGGCCCTTGTCTCACGCCTGCGACACTTCCCGTCATCGCCTGCGGCGGACATGACAACCTCCAGGTTATCTGCCACATTTCAGTTTCTAGATAAATCCAGAAGCTGAGATTTATTATTAGCTGACCATTATGAAGGCGAAAACTTGTTTTCTCATTATGAACGTAACACATTCATCAAAAGATACGGCATGTATGTAAATTTTAATGGCGTTAGCAGGATTGAAAATACAGAGCAAAAAAATAAGTTTTATGATACCTTGTAGTAATTGTAAGTTACGATCGTTTATCCTAATGTTTTAATCATATAATAATTTATGTAACGATACGCCCCATGAATATACAAGTTTAATACGTACTTATATTTTAACATAAAATATCAGGTTGTTAAATAGTAACGAGTTCATAAATGGTCATTTTTAACGTTGAAACTCTCAATTATTTGAAAAAATAGAAGAAAAATGAAGAACTAGCAGCCGGTACTTGGTATGTGAATGCTTATCTTACGGAATTCTTAATATGAGCATTTACCCCAGGGTCGAAGCGAGGAATTACATATTTATAAGAAAAAAATATAAATTTTGTAAATATTGTTATTATTGACATCGAAATAATTGATTTTTAGATAGTTAGAATACAGTTCTTTACACGATTTATTCATTATTTTCTACTAGACGAGTAGGTATACCGTCTATAAATTAAGATTGACAATATATTGAGTTTTTTTTTTGATTACCACTTCGTATTTCAGCGGACTGTAACTGCAGATTCGCAAAACTCCTTTCTTAGTACGCATTTTCACCCCCTGAAAAACATATTTCACAAGTTTCCAGACTACATCCATGACTGGTTTAACAGTCAGTCAGTCAGGAAAAAGCCTTCTAAATATTTTGATTATTGACTTAGTTTGATCGAAACGTCAGGTTTCGCATGAACGATATATAAATATTTCACTACTCTACTGCCCCTGTGATAAGGTTCCTGGGTGGGAGCCTGCTGCGGAGGCCTCGCGCGAGCCTGCTCGCCGCGCGTGCATGTCGCACCCGGCAGGAACCGCAGGACTCGCTTATTTACTCAACAGCTTTCGCAAAACGACCCATTACGGATAACTGTACTAAATAATTACTGCAATGTGCTTTTCTATTTCTATGCGCGCGTGCGACTCCACCTGCCGCTGATCACTGTAATTATTTACTATGCATGAATGCGCCTGCGCGCGTCTAGGACGACGCGGACAAAGAACGGTCAACTGCAAGTCTGCAACGGACTGCAGGACAGGTTTCGACGGCGACACGGTTGTGCTTCATAACAATATTAATACGCGTTTCGCTTGCGACAAGCTCTAGCTAAATATTTTATGATAAAAAAGTGTTCAGTATTTTTTAGAATTGCGAGAATTAACAATGATCAATGCGTTAATTATGAAATGTTTTGCACATAGTTTGGTTTAGGGTTAAAATAACCAAAACACAATATTTGGTAATTTTGTTATATATTTAACCTCATGTGTGCGTGCTTCTATTATAAATTTTACTTTCTTTAGGTTTATTTATTATTATTAAGTAAATTAACTTTATCCTAATTCCTATTTACCCATACCAAATACATCAATCCACTTTAACGAGGCGTAAAAATGTGGGGGGCAGGGTCCTATTAGAAATCTTCTCTCAATAATAATAATAGTTTGACGAAAATATTTATAAAAATAAGGAAACTAAAGTAAAAAATTATAACCAGACTCGTCATGCCCAATGTCAATTTTTTTTAACATATACGTTTAGTTTTCATTTGTTTCCTAATGCTTTATTGTTCATAATAAACTTAAATTTTCTATACACTCTATGACTACAACGACCTTGCCTGTGATGTTTGAGACCCGTCGCGGATTTCAAACCTTGAATTATTGATTACCATCAGGATGTAACGAGCTGCATGTATTTTTTCCTTAAAGTAACACCATTTTTATTTATTGTTGATCTATTTGTTTCATTGATTATGTTATGATCGAGATATTAAATCACGAAGTCAAATAAAAATCAAGGAGATTTTGAAATTAATCCGAGTCAGAACTTGGGTTATTCTAATAAAAAAATAACTGTCTGCAGTTGGACAGGTTAGAGCGAAAGTTATAGGTAGGTGGTAGGTATACTTATTACTACAAAGGTATTAGATTTTGACATCTCATCACAATAACACTATATGGTCTAGGTAAGGTGGTAGTGAAAATCCGATCGAAAAGGAAATTCCGTTACTAACGAAAGATCGTAGGACATTGGATCGAATGATCAAAATTTGTCGTTGTCGCTTTTAATTTATCATGTTGCTAGCTTACTAGCAAATTAAGTACAATCTAATGCTCGATATACACAAGGCTAGTTTATCAAGCCAGGATAGCAAGATAGTGATAGTAAGCTAGCAGCTCTAGCTTCGTGTAAACAGAACTTGCTTCATTTCTAGGCCTTATAAGCTATTGAAAAAGTTAGCTTGTTCTGCTAATTTGCTAGCTTAATATCACTAACATTGCTATTTTGGCTTGAAAAACCAGCCTCGTGTATCTCGGGTATAACGGCTGATTTTATGTGACCAACTTACTTGTTGATAATAATAGGCGTTCGTTGCTGCAACGATGTAGGCATGACGCGCAGGCGTGGTTCTGACAATTGAATTGATAAGCGACTTTCTAGCTGAATAGCAGCATTGTATAGCACGAAATAGCTGTTCAGACTTATTATTAGGAGGTAAAAGCTTTAATTGTAGTCTAACTTTGAGAATGTGTAGTGATTACGTAATAAAAGGTAACGTGAGTAAGCTTAAGTAAACTAAATACGCTGCTATTGTGTACGCAGATTATTAAATATATGCCACAAATACATACAACTCTTTCGGGTTAAATCATGAAGGTAATTAATCATAGAGTAAGGAAACCTATGTATGAAATCATGGAGTACGGAAATAAATTTCCGCTGCCTCCATCAACAGGCGAAGTTATGACCATTGTTCTTTATTTTTTATTTTCGATGAAGATGCATCTCTTTTTTTGAGGAGGCAGTGATAATCTTGTCACTTATGTAAATTTAGATAGCCGTAATAAACAATCGCTCGTAAAAAAGAAAGTTGATTGTTTAACGACACATGATTGATGTTGGATATACATAAAATGTTTAAAGCCACCGCGCATCCACGCAATATTGACACCCGTGATAATTATTTTTATTGGAGCCTTTATCTAAATTGTCTGTTGAATATAACATGTCTACACGAACAAGTTCTGTGACAAATATTTACGAAATCTCTCTGTTTAAAGACAATTGTGAATCATAAATGTGCTTTGTTTTAATTAAAATTAACTTTTATCCTCCATGTTTTTTTTAACTTCAATAAGCAATTAAATGAACATGTCGTCACCTCAGTTGCAGCAAGGCGAACACGTCCGCCGAAACATTAATAAGTAATCTTGATATTCGCCGAACACCAATTTCGATGGACAGACTCAGACGAACAAAATAATAATGTCGAAATACCCAATAACGAACGGATGATGTTATTAACCGCGGCTCTCTCATACATATTCAATAGCTTAGTTATTGAATAAAAGTAAAAGTGAATCTTCTTGAACGGCGGACCCGTTCTGTCTGTGATTGATTTACTCGCTACCATGTAAATCGTTTAGGGAACTTAAATATTGTTTTTCAACCGAGCTTTCTGTATGTTTTGAGAGCTGCAATTGATCACACTCTTCTTTTTTTTAGTAACTGTATATCAGTAAGCCACTTGGATGCAAGGTCGCCGGGTACAAAATCGAGACGTGTTTTTGCTCTATTTTTATTCGTTGGAAGAAAAAGAATATCAGAACACCTATTTGGAAGTGCCGAAGCGAGCCTGCGACTGGTCGAAACAGGAAGTTAAATCGATTGAACAACAGTAAGATTTATGTGTTTTTCGAGTGCAAATTAATCTCTCAGACGATTTTTTGTTATCTGAGTACAATCTTAATTGGTATGTATGAACAATTTTAATCTAATTGTTTGCATATCTAATATTAAACTATGATGTAGAAATATATTTAATAATTGAGATTATGGGAAACATTTGCCGTTTCCTATGATAGCCATTTTTATGTTTTATTTGTTGGATGCCCTTGTAAAAACGAAACTTAGTCTTGCTTTATTGAAATTTGATTGAAGCAAAAATAATCAGCATTCATCTAAATCGTGCACTGATCTCCGGTGACGGTGACCTAGGAGTCCAATAGATTGTCCATAGCGAACGATCGCTGTAGGTCATGGGGCATTGTGCTACACACAACTTATAGTAAATCGTTATGCAAAATACGAAGCGCCTTTCGATTTTGCGATATCTATAAATCGAGACGGACGATCGTGGGATAGCGCAGCCTCACAGGTGAGCGGCGACTTTGATGTGTTACTCAGTTTAAGTGCGTAAAAAATAAAACGACCTCCTTTAAATTTTATTACCCTAGTACTGAATAGCAGATCATTGCAGCGTTTTTTGAAATATAATTATAGTTATTGGAGTTTGTAACGGCTAATGCAGCAACACATGAAATAATTTATGCATTGGTAAATAAATATAAACATTATAATGGATATATTATGTTTCCTATCAACTGATATTTTTTGCAGGAGCTATTTTCATAAATTTAATGCTATGTTCATTATAATAATATTGTATTATTAGTATGTTTTTGTTTCTTCCCGTTTTGAATATAAGCCACGCTGATGATGGTCCATTACAGATATCCAAAAAGAGGACTCAAGCTCATTGTAACTGCAAGATTTATTGTGTAGCTCAATCTAAAACGTTTAACATAGATATAACTTTCAAAAATCCATTTGCATTGTCATAAAAGTAGATAACTATCTTAGGAACGCATTAAATGATTCATTATTGCTTTATATTTTGATAGTAGTGTAGGTACTATCTTTATGATGCATCTCTCAAACCCGTTATACGGGAGCCTCCCCGATTTTATTACGAACGGGCTAATATTGTTCTCTATCAGTTTAAAAGTAATGAAGAATTCGTGTTGATTCAATCATACATTATCATCTTTAGTAGGTACATTCGGTATATCTACCTCTACTCAGCTATGTAGACTCTTGTAATAAGAAACGCTTGATTATACATTTTTGAAAAGGTATAAGTTACTGTTAAAATTAAGAGAAAATGCAGAAGGAGTCACATCATAATAATTGAACTTTGGTCAAAATTTCAGGAGCTTGTTGTCAAGTAAATACGTGTTCCAAATTCTGTTTTTCGGGATACCGTCGTCCGTTTATGTACTTATGTGTTTGAACTACTACGGTACCTTACAACGGTGAAGGAAAGCATCGTGAGGAACCCGGCATGTCATAGAACCTAAAAAGTTCGAAAACATATGTCAAGTGCACGAAAGGAGCCTCTTCGAGGCGCACTTGTAATCCTTTCACCACCCTGGTTCGAAAAAACTAGTGACACGATAAGAAGAAGATGCGTTCTTATTTTTAAGTTCTTAGACAAATTAACACTGACGTTGTAGTGCCGCGTAATAACTGCGGCACAGATTGTGTACAATGCGCGTGCGCATGAAATGTCATCAGTTTGGTTGTATGGCATTTTTGTTCCACGTAACACACTCCTACTCTGGTCATTGTCGTTAAAAGCCTGTGCAGCAATCGGTCTGCAGCCTTATCCAATATTAAAATGACCTTCCTGACTAAAGTACATCTCTCGGTACAGCAGATGTCACGACTCTAGGCTTTTAGTTTGTCCAACAGCTGTTAAACAGGTGAGCTATCTACTAGTTCACTCGTGTCTATAAAAAATGGAATTTCATATTAGCCTGTACCGGCTATTTTGCAGAAAAGACATCTTAGCATGCGAACTACTATGGTTTAATGCACTTTGAATTTAAACGTTAGTAGTTATTCGAGTCAAAATCGGTTAGTAGGTTTGTAATCAGATAAGAGTACTTAACTTACCAGATATTATAAGAGGTAACTAAAATATCCACAATGGTGATGCAACTAACTTAACGATCAAAATATGATTGCCATTTATTCAGGGGAAATCAAGCTTATTTAATTTATCATCTGTGGAAACTACAAACCCGCCGTAAATAGCCACATTCATCGAATTGCGTTGTCATAAAAATGTGATTGCTTTTGTAGATACCTAACCCATCTGAGTAGATTAACCTGTTTCGTGTTTAATACTTTCAAGTTTAAACCAAAGTCATTTTATTAATAAACTTGTCTTGAAGTTTTCGTTTGGCGCTAGGAATTTAATTAGTTTTTTTGTCAAGCTATGTGTCTAGACGAGAGTGACTATGTAAATACAAAAAAAATGAATAATTTAGTTGAATTTTTTTAGTCATCACCGTCATACTTATAATTTTCTGTGGTTATTATGTATAACGCTATAACTATAAATAAGTATTCATCATAAACCAGCCTCTGCACGTCCACGGCTGGACACAGGCGTCCACAATAAACGGCCACAAGTATTAGGAAAGACATAAGTATTACTTACTAATTACTATATTTGTAAAAAAAGTGAGATGTCGGTGTTATGGGAACAGGATGGCTTGACTGCCAAGTTTGAACACTAGGTATTGGTGTTTAATCTTTCGTAATAAAAAGGCTTCCGCACTACATATTTTGTTCATGGGCAGGCGCGATCTCTTATTAGGAATGCACCTTGAAAGTTTCGTTCTGTGGATTAAAAATATCACACCTACTGCAGGAAGCCAGAGCCCAGACCAGACATGCAACAGTCTTATAGATATTTTACGAGCTTGTCATATTAACAGTTTATTAATTAGACACAATACGTCATTCATAATCTTTTGCGAACTTAATTTGAATATCAGATAGTGTTGTTTCGTAAGTTTTTATACCTATAGTGGGGATAATGTGAATTGATGTTAAAATTCACAATGCGTTTATGGCAGAGCAGAGACAATATTGTTCACGAGCTCAGCGGGGGTCGGAGATGACATCTCGCAGCGTGCAACCTTGTCTCTACTTACTGAAACACTCAAAATGGTACCTGCGTAAGCAATAAATAAGGTTCAATTTCGATCGCTCACGCGTTTGGTAACAGCAGGTCCACTATTTTATTTCCAAACGACTATTACAGTTACCAAAATAAAAACATTGATAAAAATTTGATAGAACTTAGTTACGAAATTAATCCAAATGGATCTCAATGCGGTTCATTGTTCGAGTCATAAGATATTCGTATCTATGCAACTACGAATGGTGTATCGTCTGCGTTAGTTTGGTTCGATCAACATTATGTCTGTTGATAGATGTAATCCCAACTTTAATGCTTTTGAAATATGACTGATATTGAAGCGGTGAACTGGAGTGGTGGAGCGGTCCAGAATAACGTGGCAGCCTAGCCTACGCGTCGCGGCTACGGGGAGTGAACGGTTCAGGCGCTCTCGCAGGGTTATCGCGGCTCGGGCGCCCGTCACGGTTCCCACGCCAAACGGTATTTTAAATACCTATCTATCCACGTACGGCGACAGGACCGAGATTCTGTGAGTAGCCTCTTCTGGATGGGTCAAGGATTCGAAGGTGAGTGTAGATCCGTGCTCGACGGTGACCTGGCCTCGTTTCATGTCACATCTTGCCATGGTTCATTATTCGATTGTAAATAATGTTTCGCGTGCATTTGATTTGTATCTTTAATAGATGTCTATTGTTGCCTGAATCTATGTGTTTTAATAAATGTTAACTATGTTATCTTGCTTGGTGTTTATAATTTGGTGTAATAAGTTAACTACTACAATCAATATTACAAAATTTACAAAAGGAAACAATTGGACCACTCATAGACTGTTGCAAACAATCTATAGGTAGCTCAACTGCTCGATACCCGATAGCAGCGTGCCGAGGATATTGGCTGCATCGCCTCTTTGTATTGCAACACATATAGTATCTACAAGATGTTGTATCTACATGACATATTATTTTAAATTATTTTTAGGTAATGGGCCCGAGACAATTTAAGTTGATGGCCGTCAGTCGAGCTTCACATTTCCTCCTGGCTTCGTTATTTTTCGGTGAAAACAATTTAGCTGGCGACATGAACTTGCTGTAATACCGACCTCTGCAAGATTCGTCAACAGGTACTTATACACGGTCAAATTTTAATCACCATAAAAAAAATACGCATAGTCAGTTGCCGTTACTGAACACATATATGGCAAAAAAACTTGAAAAAATTTAGTCGAATTTTCGTCGAAATAAATTTGATTAAAATTGGATAACTGTTACCGTTAGTCGTTTTCCTATGGATTTGCGTCAGGCGGTACCTTTAATTGATAATAATCTAAGTTTTATTCATCGTTTGGCAAACCCAGGTACCTTTTTTTTTTTTTTTTTTTTTTTTTTTTTACATGGGGAAATCCTCATGGATGCCCCCCGCCCTTGGGGGAGGGCGGAGGGGTATGTCGGACTCATACCGACTAAAACCCCATGGGGCCGACCTCTGCGCATTAGAGGGACCCCGGGATATCCGAAGAACGCGTACCGGTGTCCCTCACGCACGTTGCTGTGAGGCCCATCCCAGGGAAGGCTTGCGCCAACCCCGAGCTCCGCTTGCAGTGCATGCCTACCCGTGCACTGCAGCCGTCCCGAAACCCAGGTACCTAGCTCGAGCCAGCTCCCAAAACCTCGACTCGGGCGCCGCACTCGCTCCGCTGTCACTCTGCCATTTTGTAGAAATCCAAAATTCTGACTGCACAGATGCAACGTAGTACCCCGTCTGCATTGCCCATTTAATTTTTTTTTGGTAATTAAAAATTAGTGGTGTATAAAAGCTATTGATTTTCCTCATATGACAAGAAATTTTATTGATATGGCGATATTTTCCTTAGGGTCAGTTCAGACCGAGCGGGAAAATGCACAAGCAATTTTTACAATAAGAAGAAGAATGGAGCCAGGAAATTGCTTGAGCATTTTTTCGTTTGGTCTAAACTGACGCTTACAAACGACAAAACACTTTTTTTTAATTACGCCCTATTTTTCTTGATGACCAATGGGATAATTTATTATTTATACACGGCCAAATTTTAATCACCATAAAAAAATATACACATAGTCAGTTGCCGTTACTTAACACATATACAGCAAAAAAACTTGAAAAAATTTAGTCGAATTTTTGTCAAAATAAATTTGATTAAAATTGGATAACTGTTACCGTTAGTTGTTATCCTATAGATTTGCGTCAGGCGGTACCTTTAATTGATAATAATTTAGGTTTTATTCATTGTTTGGCAAACCCAGGTACCTAGCTCGAGCCAGCTCGCAAAACCTCGGCTCGGGCGCCGCACTCGCGCCGCTGTCAATCTGCCATTTTGTAGAAATCCAAAATTCTGACTGCACAGATGCAACGTAGTACCCCGTCTGCATTGCCCATTTAATTTTTTTGGTTATTAAAAATTGTAAAAACTGATGGTATTTATTATTGCTTGTTTAATGCTTACCATTTTAGTAATAAACAAACATAGTTACATTAGTTACACTGCAAAAACATAATTAGATAGCGATCTTATATCTAGCTAACTAGAGACGCACAGATCGCGACGGAGAGTATGAAATGCAATTAAACCGTTTTAGATACCTAACCGTGTTTCATAAAACACTTAAGCAATCAGAAAATGCCTACATAAAATTATAATTGATCATTTGACTAAGTAATTGATGATACAAATATTTTTGGCGTAGCGTAGGAAGGCACTTGTAGTCTTGAGATCCGCCGCAAGCGTAGCAGGTAACTAAGTACCAACTTAAATTTATAGCAGGTATAATGTAATTACATAATAAATATTACGGTATCAAGCATTTAGCTTAATTTATTCAATATACTAACTAGTAATTAGCTTATCGGTAAAGCTATGATAGAGTTATTATTTCATTAAGATTGCATATGACTGGCGCCCAGGCCAAAGGTGTACCAAAGAGTTAATGGGAAATGTAAATTATAATTATTTTATCTTAGATCCTACTAATATTATAAATAAGAAAGTGGAAGATGGAAAGATGGATGTTCGTTGCTCAAGATATTAACACTTTTCAGACCTACATTAGAAAGTGAGGATCCAAGTAGTGCATCAGATACAAACTTGTAGGTAATAAAACAATATGGTTTCGTGAGTGAGAGTAATACTCAGTAACGATTTGAGCTCCCATAAAATAGCATCTCATCCTACCTTAGTTGATTTAATATTCTATTGAATTTCTTATCTGTAAGTGGATTGTTCGGTCACATTTGTAACGTGGGAATCGTCACCGTCCCGCCTGAGCATCTGAGTTCATAATACTTGCTTCTGTCTGCGGTTTTGCCTGCCTATATACCAACATATTTTTCCGGACCCCGAACTAAATCTGACTTTGGTAGCCTGTGCGATAAATTAAATCATTCTTCCCTTTGACAATTTTTATACTGAACTACTAATAAAATTAATTAAGTAATTTTATAAAGCTGCTAGCAGAAAGACAACATATATAACTATAAAAGCTCGGTTAGCAGCTTCGTTCACAAATTGATCGAAATCAACTACATAAGTATGTGTATGTCCAGCTTAAAAACTACCTCATACAGTTTCAACTCTATTGATTAAATAATTCTGGCGTGATTGAGAAAAAAACATGTAATCATGCTCACAAATCACCTCTAAAATATATCTAGGCTTATTAATAGGACATTTTCATTTGTATAAAGACATATTTTTTCATATAGGTACGCATGTGATATAGGTGTGCAATGTATCAGATGAAGCTCTTTTGTACTCCTAAAATATAATCTGTGCTCAGAGTCCGGATTACTCGCCAGTCGATGGCTATCTCTAACAATGAATTAATAATAGCATCGATAGTGCTCGATTGTATCTTGGACGGCTACCAAAGTGTATTGGAACACTAGTTTCGGAGTTGATAAGGAATTAAACCCCGAGATTGGTTGGCGGTTAATTTTGTAGAATGATTTGAATTATAAGTAAGGTGGTTTCTACTTTGAGACTGAACATTATATAAATCTAAACTCAAAATTTCTATTTACAAACAATATATAACTTGATGCTGCCCGCGGCTTCACCAGAGTCGTACAAGGATGAAATGTAGCCTTATTCCAAACCTTGAACCCTGACCGAATTTTAGCTTAATTGATTCAGTAGTTTTGGTGTGGTTATGTAACAAACACATTTTTACATAACCACACCAAAACTTGTACCTATATAATGGCGTAGGTACAATAAACCAACATAACCTAAATTCCCAAAGAAAGAGGATGTCTGTACCTAATTGTATTAAGCGAAATATAATTTCGAGACGCAATGTTGTTAAACATTTACTCGTCGTATGTAATGTCTTTATACCATTTAGAATAATGAGATAATAATTTTATTATTATAAAGAAGGTTTATTCAAATATCTTCTTGTTTAATTCTTATTTGATTAACTGCAAGTAAAGGGGCAATATAAAGTATCCTTAATAACATTACACGTAACTATAGCCTTACGTCCGGTGTTGTGCTTACCATAATTTTACTTTTGTTTTCATTTAAGATCAACAGGTTTATACGCTGTTTACGGAAAAATATAACACGGAAAGCTTTTTTAAGTTCATTGTCGTGAGTATAAAGAGAAAATAATGTTACCCGTTGATAAATACTCGTATATAAAAGTTGTGGTGATACGAGAACGAAAGATAGTGCGAGTTGGCCTCGCTGTTATTAAAAGGCGTAATTATGTGAAATTAATTGAACGCCTCGGCATTAAATGGATGTCACAATATCACGCCCTTAGGTAAACTCAAAAGTAATTATCAATATTTAATTGTCACCAAAATTTATGTAGCGTTTTTATTTTCAGGGGCATTCTTGGCTACTTTTTCTTCTTCTTATCGTGTCACTAGTCCTTTCTAACCAGTGTGGTGAAGGGATTTCATTCTTGGCAATCAAAAACTATCAATTCTATTCAATCGGTTATTCGCCAAAACGTTACATTGCATAACTCTGGTATGTCATAAATTGATTAGAATTTGAAATAGATTATGAATATTTTGTATATATTGTATACACAATTATGTACATATACATGTAAAAATATTTAATATTTACCTTATTTTCAGGATAAGCTAACTACTACAATCTATATTATGTTATATTAGTGTAATTACTAGATAACTCTTTCGATTATTTAATTAATTTAAAATTGTTTATTTGAAAAAGCGAAACTAGTATTTTTTTAATAATTAAAAAAGGTTGGTTGCTTTGAAATCTCTTAGTTCATCACTTATTATAACTAGTAAGTAATCTTGTATCTACTTAAAAGCTAAGAAAAAAACGTATAAAACAATTGCGTCGTTATCAATCCATTATGGATCAAACAAATGACACAGCTTAAACTTTTTAAACGAGAGAGAGTCGTGAGTCCTCGCAGTAATTAGCCTGGAGTTGTTTGTGCTGAATTCGTCAATAGGCAGAGAGTAAAAAATTACAGAAGACACACCTTGAAAAGTTCCAGAAACAATTACCTTCTCAGCAATCGTCCATTGCTGAGTGTCAGGAACTTTACCTAAATCTACTCTACTCTACCATACGGTAGGTAATATGTAATTATTACTGTGTTACAGTGTGTAGTGTGTAGTATCTGATGATTGAGGATGATTCTGCTGGCATATTTTAATAATTATCATAGTAAATGTATTATATTTGATTGTATTTATTAACTGAATGTGTATTGACCTTATAAATAGGTAGGTAATCAGTGTAGTGTGCCGTTCTTATTATTCAATAAAAAACAATTAAAAAACAACAATAGTGCACTGAAAAGTTGTATACGGTTCAATGGTAATCAATTGCAAATGTATTTATTTATGCTGCAACTTTCGAGAGAATTTGCGTCCCTCGAGTTAATTTAAGTCCGACTATCTGTTTCATTCTTTAATCTTTGGCAAACTTTTAGCCAAAAAGTTGTCAGTGTATACTGTGACAAATTGTACGATAAAAGTGTCTTTAAGCAGATAAATAATTATTTATAAAGTGTGCAGAATCGCCGACAACCGGTCTGTCGTCTGCCTCTGTTGTAAGCGACAAAAGCTTTCTGCTTCTGTTGTGCTTTGTAAGTTAATGTTAATGTTTTTAAGTATAAAAAAGTTCATGCATGTAATAGGTATACTTATCTACTGCAGTTCCGTTCTTATACTCCATAGTTATTTATTAAGAGGCTATAGCGCTAAAAGGTAAACGGTACATTGTAAAAAGTAAGTAAAAACGTAAGATTATAATTTTGAAATATTGAACTTTTCCATCGAATGTAGGAATTATTCCCATCTGTCACGTATATTAATTGTGTAAAAGAAATTGAATATATATATTTTTATATATTTTATAATATTCTTCTTCTTCGTCTCATTAAACTTGTATCGGCCTAGATATACTAGTTATCCTCTTTTTTTTTATTGCATAAAGTTACAGGTAAAACGTTCGGGTGGGTCGAAAACATCAACACCAGAACCAGCAACTCTGGTGAGACGAGACAAGACTGTAAAAAATATAACAAATGTCAAAGGATTGTAGCCAACCAGGCTATTGACTTAAATAGTTCGGGAAAAACCAAAAACACTAGAAACTACCTATGTATGATAGTATGTAGGATAGTATGCACAAGTGGCGCAGATGCCAGTTGTTATAACTACAATTAAGTATCGGTAGGTATTTAAGTCTAAACAAATTATATAAATATATTTAGTAATAAATCCGCTTAATTTCTAAACAAAGGTTTTAATTAACTTAACTTTAGTTCAACTAAACCAAAGAGTCAACGAACAGAAAACAAAAGTTTAAAGATACGACACGTGTTTCGCCTCTACACGAGGCATCATCAGGAGGCACGCCGAAGTTTGAAACGAGGGAACTCTCGTTTCAAACTTCGGTTCGGAAAAAGTTAAGTTAATTAAAACCTTTGTTTAGAAATTAAGCGGATTTATTACTAAATATATTTATATAATTTGTTGATATTTATGGATTTCCGCAAAGTAACGCCTGAATCAATCAATTATTTAAGTCTATTTTTATTTACTGCAACCTAACTAGGTGCCTTCATTTTCCATATTTACGTCTTCTTATTCTGTAGCTTATTTCTTATTCCAGTATCTTTAATAGATTCGTAAATTTCGTAGTAGGTAATGAACTAAGTAACCCGAAACGCAACCTTTTTTAATTTAAAAGCAACGATTATTTTCAATATTTTGATGTAAACCTGTAAAACCGTTCTTGAAGCTCTTAAATTAAGCAAAATGCCTAAAAGTAGTCCAGATAGTGTCTGTAGGTTTGGCGTAGTTGGATATTAAATGTACAAAAGCAAACGTTTGTCAGATGTATAAAAAAAATGCAATTGCAATGAAAGGTGGCCGTCCGATGTTGGCGACGGGGCGACTGGCGACCGGATATGCATGCGCGGTAATTTGCATCCAATCATGTGTCATCACGCGACCTGTTTGCGGTGCGTGTGTCGCGGTCGCCGGTCGCCGGTTGCGGTCGCCAACATCGGAACGCTACCTTTAAGGAGATCAAGATAGGGGTGTCTTTGTCCTACTTTGTAAGATAAGCTCTCTGCAGCCTCAATACATCAGAACGGCACTCGCAGCCTCCACTGATGCCTATAATCAATGTAGCCACGGTAAAAAAGCACAAGGTATGCGACCGGAACCGGGTGATAAAAATATTTAGGATGATTACATACTAGTTGACACCAGCAATTCCGTTTGCGTTGCAAATTATTAACATTCCATTCTTAATTTCTTCTTGACAAACATACCCTTGAAATTTCAATCTGTCAGTTCAGTCTCTATGCCCAGTGTAGTAGTTCAGTTTGCCCAGCAGCAGGGCTATTTGCTAAGCTGTCATTAGTTCTCGTTATCGAATTCGATGGTCAAGACTGGGAAAAAATGACGTCACCATAGGATTTCTGTCGCTATCGGCTTCGAGAGGTCGGCCATTTTCTGTCAGCAGTGCGTTGTCTGTCAGTCAGTCAGCTTTTTATCCACTTTATAAATCAGAAAAATGACATTAAACGTTGCTCTATTACCTAATGCCTATATTACACGTACCGAGTACTCGGCAAGGACAGTGCTCTCGGCCGACTACTCGGTACGTATAAACATAGCGCCGAATGCTCGGCTGAGCGAGTGACGGAAGCTCGGCCGAGTACTCGGTACGTGTGATCTAGGCATGACTATGCAAAACAATTACATTTTGTTTAATCACAGATTAGATGCCCTCCGGTGTAGCATACCTTTGGTATTAAATCCATAAGTCTAGCCAACTGATGTAACCACTCAGTGAATAGGCATTATATTTTCTGAATGCTCAATTTATACGTTCGCGTTCTGCAAATGGAACTGGTACGCTTCTGTTTGATTCCGTCAGATATTGAATTTGAAATTTACAATAAAGTTTGATCCGCAGATGATTAAATAGGTTAATATAAACCTCTAAAGTTAGAATACCTTTGTTAAGAATTTCAATTGAGGGACTTACCAACTATTTCTTGGAATAACGGTAATTTGAACTTATATTTTATTTTAACAACATAGAAGTATTATAAATAGTACAGAATTATACCGTAGTACATTGAAAACACACTAGAAAAAATGGCTAATTTCTAAAAAGATAAGCTGCCCAGTTTTACGACTCCATCTTGGTCTTGAAGATCATTTTTATTGTTCTATTCATAGAATCACCGTTTAACCTGTTATATAATATGTATATATGTATAATATGATTATATAACGTTAAATCTATTTTTAACAATTGCATACGATGCTATATCAGTTGCGGTAAAAAAAATTGTTAATATTTTTAAAACTTTCACGAAAACAAACAAGTTTTTTCCGTCCGCAGCTTCGGCCCAGTTGTTCAGATATTAAAAGTAGCTACTGTCCTTTTTCAGTTCACAAACTGACTCTAACCGAATTAGATACATCTCAATCGGTTCTGTAATTTTGGACTAATTGAGAAGCTAGCTAAGCATCCATCTATCTATTCATCCTTACAAACTTTTGCCTTATAAGAACCTTATTTTGTAATAAAGATGTTGTAAGAATTAATTAAGTATTGTAAATAATAGCTGTAAAACTTAAATGTTAATACTATTAATATGTTCTGTTAATCGGATTTAATTACCTAACTTTTACTCATTAGTTTCACTATTCGTAGGGTTTAACATACTTTGTTATTGATGCCAAAAAGATGTTACTTAATTAGATGGAATACAACTGTTATGCAAAAGTCGTTATTCTGTTGCTCTCTCTTGAGCCGTTGCTTCATTCCCAACCCAACCCCAGCTAATTAGTGCGGCTTAAATCTAACAGCGAAATAATTTCTGTTTATCTGCGCTAGAGCGGTTAGATTTCCTTAATGTACGGGCGAAAGCACGAGTTTGCAGACGTGGGAGATGAACGTGTGCGATACCATTCATTAGGTAGTCTGTGCTCGCGTCAAATTAGTTGGAAGCGCGCCTAATTAGACAGCGCACAGTCGCGCGAGCCCTGCAGACTCTCGTGGCCCGATGCCCTGTCAATGGCGGCTACAAAACTACGAATACATAGAATAGATAGCGTAGCGGAGTTGACGAAAGGTGCCTCATCGAAGCGCACTTGAAATCCTTTCACCACCCTGGTTCGAAAGAACTAGTGACACGATGTGAAGAACATACCTACATTGTAAATTAATTTACATACATTTCACGAAATCACTTACCACAAATTGACAGAAAGGGAGAGGAAAGATGTTACACATCAAAAATACATAAGCTTGGTCCATCGAGATATTGCAGGAAACAATTAACTTTTTCAGAATGCGAATTATGTGATACTATATTAATTAAGACCTTGTAATGACCATACTTCAGGCAAATAAATGTCGTTAAAATTTCATTTTTATTTTGTAATAAATTTCAGTTAAGTAATTGCTTAGGAACTTTGATAGTTTGGTGCAAGTTGGCATAAACATACAAATAAGTAAGCATACAAATAGCCACAACTTTACATTTACTTGTTCAATAACTTTGCCCATCAGGCTCGCTGCGATTGAAACAAATGCTACGCCATTATAGAATTGATGTCCCAAGTAATGGAGTCGTCATGTTTCGAGTAGGTAGCGACTTTCAAGTAGGTACTTAAGTAGTAGCAATTAATCTTAAGAACCTAAAATTACCTACCTATTACAAATATTGCTCTGGGACACATGATTGTGAAATACACGCGCTACATTGTAAACTGTGATCCTTACATGGCTGTAGCTACATTTTAATCTGTGACGGTAGGCTACAATTCTAAGGTTTAAAAACCGATAGCAGTCAAGGGATGTTATTTAAAAAAATGTGGTAATATCTATAAAAATTACATAAAACTTTTTTATTACGCACTGCTAATACATAATATTAATATAAAAGATAAATTTAGCCCAAAACAAAGGTTTTCTGAATGATTTTTTTCATTCTCCTCCTACAAGGCAACAAATATGTAGGTATATTATTATATATTTAATACCATTAGCTAGGAAAAATAAAGATCTAGACATTTATAAAAGCTTTTTATTATACACTATTTTTTCTTGAGTAGCGACCTGAACGGATGAATGATTGAATGAATGAAAACTCTTAATTATTTAAATAAATGCGAAATGACGGATAATAATTCCGTGTCGC
Source organism: Lobophora halterata (assembly GCA_932526365.1). Classification (NCBI taxonomy): domain Eukaryota; kingdom Metazoa; phylum Arthropoda; class Insecta; order Lepidoptera; family Geometridae; genus Lobophora; species Lobophora halterata. The sequence continues at coordinate 7,513,094 of OW052001.1, read as the reverse complement.
AAGAAAAATGAGTGTAATACCATAAACATTTGCTACAATTTCTAGATCTTTATTTTCCCTAGCTAATGGTATTTTTTTAATGCTTAACGGCATTACAAAAATTATGTCGTAGGTAATTATGTAGGAGGAGGTCGAAACCACAATTCAAAAACAGCTTTGCTTTGGGATTTTTTGTAATGAAATGAGCGAATAAAATAAATGTATCAATAAATTTTTCAAGATTTCAAGCCCAATAATATATTTTTTTTTTCAAATTATTAACCTCCCTTGATTCCTATCGGTTTTTAAACCAGGAGCATTATAAAACTAGCGACTGCCATGTTAGCCCCTTAAAAGATGATTTTATCTAGCGTTATAGGAATAACTACGTCCTTAAAAATAGGGCCTACCGAGTCCTGATCATAGTACTAAGTAGCACGTACTTTTTGTAGTCACTAAATAACCTGTGTTTTAAAATAATATTAAAATAATCTAGAGGTTATATGACAAGACTTTCAATCAACGTAAAGGCCAGATAAAATGCTGATTCATTTCACTAAAGTCGTGTGCTCGAAGCCGTAAAAATAGTTTTATCTAGATCATTTTCATATAAAGTTTTCATGGTGTACCTATATAAGTTTAATTAAATGACAATGGCGCGGCTCAGCTGCCGAGACCGTTACGATGCGGCACGCGAGCGATGCGCTAGCGCACCCGTTCTTTCAATGTGCTAGGTCAAGATCGCTCCGATCATGCCAATTTACATCTTGACACACAATAATTGTAACGCATCGTTCGTCGTCAATTAGCCACGACTAGCTGACAGCATCTTGCGATATTAAGGAACCAGTTAGACTGCTAAGCACGCGATAACGACGCCGTTTAAAGATGAATATCATAATTACTTTCGATGATGTATGACGTGTTTTTATACAACATATTTATAGGGAATTGTATTGTACTTTTAAATAATTTTCTGTGTAAATGCATTGCATTTTGTTAAGTTAATTCTTAAGAGAGTTCGTACGAGTGTGTTTTTTAATAAGCTTTAACAATGCTGTAAAACTCTTTTTTCCAGAATTATAGTTGTAGTTCCAGAGGTCCTCTTATATTCGCCACGCAAATATTTTTATAGACTGTAGTAGTTAATTTTGAAACCCTAGTACTTAAGTAATTGTTGGTTGTAGGAATTTTGACGATTACTTTGAAATAACAAACCGTACAGACATCGTGAACAAAAACTCTAGTAATTATTGTAACGTCCGTAGACGCGTGCCGCTTATTAATCCCTCTTTGTACGGAGTTTAATTATCAACATTGAAGCAAAATGTGTTTTTTTTATAATTCATGGCGAATATCTAACCTGTAGGTACCTAATAAAGGAATGTATAGAACAATTAACTTAATTATGTGAACGGTTCTAGGCAGGTGTAAAACTCGAGTTCACTTAATTTCTAGTAACGGAATTGGCTGGAGGCAATTCTAGGGAAACGTGCTAGTAGGCTGCAAAATTACCACTTCGTGTAATAGAAGTCTACGTAATTCTAAGCACCTTTGTCCGATGATTCTGCCGTGGAAATAACACATCTTGTAGTAAGTAGTTTTATTATGATAAATCGTCAAGTGCTCATTCATTTTATGCAATAGGGTTCACTATGTAAATATAATATGTATTAATATTGTGTAATATTCTGTATAATTTTAGTTAGTCAAAATGTTAATTATATATAATTTATTTATTTTTATTTATTTTTTCTATCTATAATATCTTTTTGGTACACCCTTTATCCACTGTAATTTAATTATTTTTTCTGTTAACAATAAGTCTTATCTGGTTGTCTGGAAGAGATTGCTATCTAGCAATAAGACCGCCCTTGTAATTTTAGTTTATTTTTCTTGTTATTATTTATTTTAAGGTGATACAATAAAGCATATTCTATTCTATTCTATTCTATTCTATGTACTAAATTGGTTTCTTTTATTGTATTGAAAAAGGTGAAATGCTATTTATCTATATATATATATATATATATATATATATTATCAATGGCGGTGGTTTAATAAATAAGGTTTCAAAGTAGGACACTAAATTGTAATGTTAGGTATATTGTGAGTATTAAACTTATAATCAAATCATGCAGCGTAACAAGAACAGACATAGTTATGGCAAAGAATAAGTAATATTATGTACCATAGTTATGGACCAAATAGAATATTATTTGATACCATCATAATATTCAACGGAGGGTTCCCTGTATTATTTGTGCATCACAAAACTCTGAAAATAACCATTGATCAAAGAATGATTAGGTACCTACCTATTAGCTTGATATTAAACGCAGGTGCAACTTCGCCTAGTTGATTGTAAGCACAAAGAAAATTGTTTTTCATCGTTAGCATTTTACCTATACATTTTTATGTGTGTTCAAATGGTTTAAAGGAGGCACTTCCCAACTTTTCTAGCATTCGGAAAGAAAGGTGAGCTTATGAAACAATTGGGAAGATACCGTCTAGATGAGTACCAATACAGTGTCAGTATTCTGCCGCAATACAGTAAAGTAAGCATTACTGTGTTCCAGTTTGAAGGCACAGTAGTATTAGTTAAATTACTGGGCTTTCGAGACTCATCATCAAAATGTCCGATGTGGACAAGCGCTTTAGCAGTGTTCCACCGGCCTTATGTCAATCAAAGTCCTGTGTAGCACTGTTCTGGTAATGAGCAGCCGTGATCTCTTCCCATCAGGGGACGATTAGATATTGCTAAGATCAAAAGCCTTGTTACCTATAAAAAGTGATTATTAACTTCAAGTGCAGCAAGTACTTTCGCAAAAGCTTTGTTCTCGTGATCAGTTGGCCGGCAAAATCTCGCAGCACATAAATTTGCCGGGTTCCGTTGTGAAAGCCAATATTCTTTGTGGTGCTTGCGAGGTTTATTTCTAACATTAAATAAATTACACCGATATTACAAGAGCGAATCGACTGAACTTGTAGGACGTGTCTGGGGGCTGGGTGGCGGTTGCATCGGAAACATGAGCTTACTATTTTCACCGTGCTTAGCTGTATTTTTCATTTCTGCACCAAGTTATAGCTAAGCTTGAACTAATCAATTTATTTGGCTTTTCCTCGCTTAGTTTTTGCATTATATTGTTTAACTACTCAGAAGAAAAGTGCACGAAAGGAGCGTCTTCGAGGTGCACTTGAAATCCTTTCACCACACTGGATCGAAAGAACTAGTAACACGATAAGAAGAAGACTACGTAAGTAGGTACCGATAGCTACAAATGCATAAACAATAAAAATATAAAAACCTAAACTACTCATTATATGCTTATACTTACTTACCTACCTACTTGACGATGGTGTAGTGAAGTAGGGGTCTCGTCAACATAGTTTCATCACAGCAGTTTAAAATTAATTACAAGAAGTTGTACGAAGGTGTCTTCATATCTTCAAACTGCGACATCAAGGTAGTCTAACGGCAATCAAAATTTGCCTGAGGCTATCATAGAGGATAGGAATATTATACCAAGGCTGTCTTCACAGCACCAACAGGTTTCGTGAATCAATGCTAATTTCAGCGCAAATTACCTCTAAAAATGTGATAAAATAATGTTAGCTAACAAATATTTAAAAAAACTACACTTTGTTGCTTATTTGGTAGAGACCAACGAATATAATAAAGTTTTTACAAAAACATAGACAACCGTCTTCAATTGGACTGTTTTAGTGACCGTAAACACCACTGAAAAGTCACAGGAAAGCAAAATACACAATTTTGTTTACGTCGACGATATATTTTTTTGATGTAAAAACTAAACTACTGTACTACGATTTTGATGAAATTTCTATGGGACTAATCTGAAAGTATATATCCTCTCAAACAAAAAATATTTTTTCATATAGGGTTATAAACAACAATGTACTGAGGTAAAAAACATAAATAAATTAAAAAAAAACATTCAACCGAATGATATCCTCTTCTTTTCTTGAAGTCAGTTGAAAATAATGAAAGCTGAAGTATGATAGTAGATATATTATATGTAGGAGTTTAAGACCCGAGTTCACCAACAGATGGTTAAGTTTTAAACAGTTGTTTTGACGATTTTGACACAAATTTTCATAGATTACACGTCAAAGTTGACAAACGAAGAGGCCTAATCTTCCGATTATCTATTGGTGAACACAGACCTAAGTAATACGGGGTGAAATTGCCGTTTCGTACTCACAAAAAAAGTTGAGATAATTTGTTTTATTATTTTTATTTATGTTAATCAATATAATCGACCATGCCATCGATACCTACATCTTTTCCAGTGCATTTAACAATGTCCGTTCTGAAGAAAACGGCTGGACGGGAGCGAACCTCCTCAAAGGCATTTTGAATTGACTCTCAAAATTGCAAGACTAGGTATTGATTTTTTTGCCGCCATAAAGTCGTCGAAAATTCTGGTACGGTAGAAATCTGTAGGCACAAGGTCTGATGAGTACGGTGGATGAAGAAGAGTTTCCAACTCAAGCTCAAGAGCTTGAGTTCCATGAAGCTTGGGGACCATCTGTTGAGCAATTGGGGTCGCGCGTTGTCGTGCAGTAGCAGCGGGGACGAGCGATTTTTGTTCCTTACCTTGCCAATTTCACGGAAATGGTCCAATATTGCTTTGAAGCTAACATCGAAAACTGTTGCTTTTCAGACGTAGATCTGGAAACTCTTCTTCATCCACCGTACTCATCAGACCTTGTGCCTACAGATTTCTACCGTACCAGAATTTTCGACGACTTTATGGCGGCAAAAAAATCAATACCTAGTCTTGCAATTTTGAGAGTCAATTCAAAATGCCTTTGAGGAGGTTCGCTCCTGTCCATCCGTTTTCATTATCGTCTTTAATTCGTCGTTGTCGATCAAAGTTTTCGGGCTACCTCGAGGTTATTTTTTCTTATGAAAATTTCTTATAAAAAATTAAAAACGGGTTGTGTCCTCAATTGTAGGGTTGAATTCGTAAACTTTGTTGATTTTGTGTGCCTTTTGCGCCGCGTTGTTGCCACGAAAGTACTCAAATTCCATGATTACTAGAATTTTTAACGACGAGTATGAAACCTTACTAATTTAAGAAGTTACTATAATACGGCGTACTTTTTGAGTGTAAGTCGGTAACTTTGTATGGAGATTCGCCTTATAGATCCACAATGATGACGAAAAAGAAAATATGATGAAAACATCATATTTGCTTTTCACAACGCTAATCAATAAACAAAAGACTAATTTTGAAAATAAAACCCATATTTATTTTATTAAAATTTATTTTAAATTATAATTCACAGCAAAAAAAAATATTTTTTACTTGATATGAACTGTACTATATACCGCAGAACGGCAACTTCATACTTTGACTTCCTACCCTACCTACTCTAGTTACGATGAAACATAATACGAAACAATCGATAGGCATTGTTGTATAGTTAATGTAGGATTTGCTCGTTCAGCCCACGTTCAAGCTGATTATTATCGAGCTGTGTTTTCTTTTAATTTATGACTCAATTCAGAAAGAGGAATTATGCGTTTAGATCGGGCATAAGCACAAACAGTGCGCTTCAATTATTTACAACTAGTCAAAAGCCCTAAAGCGTTTTCACAACACTTGATGGACGACCATCATTAGCGCCGTTGCTCAAGACTATGTTTTCATCTTATGATAGTGAAGCATATTTTTAATATTTAATATATTTTATTACGATATTTACATATCGCAAGTAGCTAATACATCCTTGAGAACGAGTTCGTACTGAGCTCAACTAGGTCATTGGTTTTCCGAAATCTGTCAAAATAATGGTACCAGAAAATAACTAGTTGATACTATCAATAAATGATAAATACCTAGACATGTTTATACAAGGTCTCAAACTGAAATCAAAAGCTTTACAAACTCAAACCTTAAATATATCACGAATTGATTGGTGAGCAAGACATCGGAGGAGAGTGGAATCATTCAATCATGGCCCGAGGTTACTCCCGCCCTCGCTATGATCCACATGCAACCATCAACACATTGTTATTTATTGAACCTATTATAATTGAACATGATGTTTCATCTTTCACCTTTCTAAAAAAGAGCCAACAAATAGTCGAATAATCTACTCGACTAATCGTTTACCTATACATACAATAAAACATCCTTTTTTTGGAATCATACTTTTATCACACCCATAAATATTATGTATCCTTATCGCTTCAGCATCTAAACACATCACTGAAAATGTTTAATATAATTTCTGAAATTTTTGATTAAAGCATGATCGTCAGTTTTGCATAAGTAATTATCATCGCATCGTAGAAAATTGAGTCTTTGATGACGATAGCTAAAGCAGTTTATCTTCCAAAAGACAAAGATGCCAATAACTAATAACAGACGCTAATTACAAAATCCGTGTCGAACACAAAAGCTAACATTTGTTATGCGAGTGTCGAAAGCTCTACCAACTTCCAAGCTAATTAGCACTGTAATCTATGGTTATGTAAATATACCTAGGTATTGTGACCCCACGGTGCAGTGAGCATGAGTACAAAGTTTTTTATGATCATTTCAGATCCTTGGATTTTAGCAGATTCTATCTTTTATTCTAGGACAGATTTCTTTTCATAATTTATGCAGGTACTTTAGTCGCTTCTCAAGTGTAAAAAAACATACAGTACAAATATTTACATTCATGCGCACGAGGGAGCGACATTACGTCTTACCTACCTTTTAAAACTTATAAAAGTAATCTAAAACATTAAATGCAAAGTTAAGTACGTAGATAACGCGCTGCAAGTGTCTGTAAAGCAATAACAATAAACATTTACGAGGTATTCACGTTCTGATTTTCGGCGATTGCGAAAGATTTTATTATCAGATACATTTCTATCGTAAACGTCTAAAAGTAATATTCAACATTTTAAATTTTTTATTGTTTTATATAAAATGATAAACTTATGAAGCATATTCGTGAAATGGTGCAATTATCGAAATTATTTCTAACCGGAATTGTGTTTTGTCAAAACCTCAAAGTTTATTGTTATGGGAATTTTACTTGGAAAAATTGTTTGTCGATTTCCCAAGGGGTGCACCTGGCAGTGGTAGGTACCCAAAATTGACCACAGATTCAATGGCGATAATTACGCGGAACCGACAACCGAAAGCCGCGATCCACTTATGCACACGTGTTTAATAAGCATTAAAATAATTGTGAGTCGGTTTTATACAAAGTTAATTACGATAATAAGATGAAAATATGGGGCTCTTTGTGGCGAGTTATGCTTCAGTGCATCCAACTAATTTGTGATGTCCTGTGAAATTACATTAAAACCCGAATAATTTCCTAGCCCTTATATTCAAAGTCATCAGCTGGCTCCATTTTTAGATTGTACCTTATACAGCAACTCTCTTATATCTATATTTACTCTATAAGATGCAATGCAGCCAGTATCCTCGGCACGCTGCCATCGGGTATCGAGTTGGAGCAGTTGAGCTACCTAGAGATCGTTTGCAACGGTGGCCCAATTGTTTCCTTTTGTAAATTTTGTAATATAGATTGTAGTAGTTAGCTTATGCTGTAATAAAAATTACTCTATAAGATATGTCACCAAGCCACACTAAGAAACTTCCCATTTCAAACAAAATATTTTTATAAAACTAAAATAGCTTGAGTTATCAGTATCTATAAATATTATTAGTAAGTATTCTACCAGCTACATAACTGGTTCCCCTGACATAACAACTAAGCCCAGCTTTGTTTGAGCCTAGATGGCGATGTATGAAAGGACATTGGCCACTTTGTATGAGCTTATGGCTTAGGGTGAACAGTGATTTTTGGTATAATTGTGATAGAGGCTTAATAGCTTCTAAAAGTAGGTACCAGAATATAAGGATATCTTAGTATCAAAATGTTCGGTTGACCTACTATCCCACTCATAAAGTTCATGATCGACGGAGGGTTTTATATAATAAAAATGAGTTTTTTTCACATATTTTCTATTTTTCATCACAATTATATGATACATTACATTATCTAAAAGCTGGCTAGGTAGATTCATATTATTTTAGTAGTCCTTGTCCAGTTTATGAACCGTACTGTTGCAATATGAAGCACAGCAACCCACCGTCTTTACGGCCTAGAATACAATTACAACAGTACTGTTTTATTGCTTTCCTTTTTTAATTATTACTTTCAAATAAAATAAATTCAATATAGGTATATATTTTGGCTCAATCTGCTTGTATGCGGTGGTTCTGAGGGACGATTTTCCCTTCCTATGTTAGTGTGCTCCAATCTATAAATAAAGGGAAATCTGTTATAGCGAATTTCAGAATTACTTACTTAAATTAATTAAACAATAAATGGAAATTGATGAACCTTACAGTTTGCTGAGCCATCCATTGCCATAAATACGCTTGCGTTTCCACTCCTAAATGCAGTCAATATGAATTCCATAAGCAAGTGAGGGTCAACATTAGAATCCATTGTCCATTTAAGAGTAAAAAAACTTCCTCAAAATATAAGTTGAAATGGAAAAAAAATACAAAATGATTATTCTTATTCTTCGCGTTTGGCTCCACACATAGTATATTATAAGCCAGTGTAAAGTAATTTATCGCATTCGTGGTCAAGTTATTTAATAAACATGTTTTATTGCACATTGTATTGAATTATTGTAAAAATTATAAAAAATATTCAGTCAAATGTCCAAAATGAATGACATGACATGTAATGTAGACTTGGGTAGCTTTCACAGTTGCTACAATAGTTGAAGCGTCTCTTTCCAGCAAGTGAGGCATCACGTTTGTTTTGACGAGCCAGCTCACCACTCTTCCCTCGAATGTTCACCTTGGCCTTGATTTTTGATGATTTTTCTGCATACTCTATTAAGGGTAGATTAATATTAATATTACTCATAAAACGTGGCGACAATAAGAGATGGCTACGCTATCTATTTTTGTTAGTATCTTGCGACAAGAAATAAGATTAATAATTAAATGGCTCTTACATGAGTACTCAATCGTGGTACCACAGTGAGGGAGCTCGTCGTGTCAAGGAGTTGCCTCGCATACTACTCTATTTTTAGAAGCAAGACTATGACATGACTTTGATCCTTTTTGACGTGTGCTGTGCTGCCATATTAGTATAAAAAGAGATTAAAATTATCGATCGATTAAAAGAATCGATTTTTTCTAAGGAATTTATTTTTTTAGCGATCGAATAATAAACAACTGAGCAAAAGTCGTGTAAAGGAACTTCTATTAAAAACAAAAAAAAACGGTATGTGTTTGACCACATGACAGAAGTGAAAACTTCATCAAGGTGACACGTGCTGACTTTACCTTAACAAGTGTTACATAGCAAAGCATAACGGCTGAATCTCGTTGAATACCCACAAATAAACAAGTGTTCAGCACGCTTCAAAAAGTATTCACTTTCAAAAAATGCATAAACACCCTCGATCACATAATGACAATTTGCATTATCGTGAAATCGATTCATAAATAAATAGATATTATTCGATTACTATTCAGAAGAAAGTAAATGACAACACTAGTTTGATGAATCATAAGACAAACTAGGATAATATTATCATATTAAATACTAATTAAATAAACTTTTTTTAGGTTCACCTGGGTACTAAAATATTACGCAATAATTAATATCCAAAATTAATCGATTTATTGAACAAATTGGATTTCTCTGAACATCGTGTTCACTGAGGCCAGGAATGAACAATATCCTTTCCAAACAAAATGTTATTATAACATACTTGCCTAAAGTAAAACCTAATAAACCTTAAAAAAATGTTATTAAGGCATTTTTGCAATGTTTTTATGCATTATCATAAGATTTTTCTTGCCATGGTTTAATACTATGAAAACTAGTGTAAGCAATGCAATCATAATTTTAGATACTTCTATAGCAATATCAAAATACTTGCAATTGCAATGTATAATGGCACATTACAAAAGTCACCGCACTCATGCGCTTATGCAATACTTTCATCATTTTGGTAATTCATCAGAGTTCTTGCAATGCGACTCTTTATCCGAACGCCGCAGATGAATTTAATTTGAATTTAACTGCTTCAGTATTCAAATTTATGTAATCAATCACTAGATTGTTATGAAAGTGTGCGATACGATTTCTCGGCCGAATTTACATCACCTGTAACCAGGTTAGGAGATTTGGTAGAGCGACATCGTAAAAATGACAAAGACCTAATGTAGATTAATTTTCCGTAACGTATTGCATAAAATTTTAATTCAAAAATGATTTATTTACAGCTCTATAAAGATAAAAGGATTACCTTTCGAATATGCAAATTATTGAATTGGCCGCACTCAATAATTTGCATGCATTAACAGAAACAAAAACAAAAATAAAACTACAAGTCTCATATGATTAAATACCAAAATTTTGTCTAAAACTCTCCTTGCAACCTCTACTAATATAAACGTAACCAAGGGCAAACTCCGAGGACGATTTCTTCAGACGATTGATGCAGTAGGTATGGATGCATCTGATGCAAGTATTTATTTGATGGATGCCAAGGCCTTATAATATATTTTTTAAATGTCCGATTGATCTTGACTTTTGATTCAACTAAGATTATATCTAGCTTCGAAGTAACGAGTTCGTAAGTTAACGAGTCTTTGTTGAACATGACACTGAAGGGACACATCATACCAAGGACTTTGTACAGTTAGTAGATACTTATGGAGTTTCATCAGTTTTCTATTATATAAACGATTTACAAGAGGAGCTAGGCGCTCTCCTGATGGTAAAAGATCACGCTTGCCCATCACCAGAATAGTGCTTCACACGACTTTGATTTATAACGGCCAGTGAAACACTGCTAATAGCGCCCGTACACACCGTAGAGTATGTTATAGTAGCAAACCCGCGTTCACCTAATCGGAAGGTGAAACTGGGCGGTTCCATTATAATATCGTAGCTCGTGAACAGTATTTGGTGCAATTATCTACGTTTGTCGAACGCATCAGTCATACCTATCTTAATCGAGCATCGTGGGAGCCTTACTGAGCCAATCTAACCTCAGTTTTACCAGAATAGCTAGTTAACTCTGGGTGCAGCCTAACATAAATACCTGAAATCTTACTGCACGAGCGCAATGAAAACAAAGCAAAATATTATAACGTAGTTGAGTAAAGAATTACATTATTTACTATATTAAAAATCATGAATAAGTGTAAATTTTGACGTAGCACAGTTTATACCAAAGGTAAAAATACGATTTGTAAAACTGTTATAGGTATATATCTGATTTAATATTATATTTGGAGGTTTCTATATATGGTGGCGACAAACAAGCGTGAAGCACCAGCTACGTTGTAACAGCTGTGATCTACATCGTTGTAGCTGATGGAGATGTATTCAAATATGCATAAGATTTTATGGACGGAGTTATTAAACGACTATGTTTACAAATCTCAATTTTATAACCTACATAGACTCAAAGTCGTAAAATAAAAATATTAAATTGATTCTGAGTTATGGTTAAAATTACTTAAATATTATTTTTTATTATAATTTAGTTAAAAGTTTTATTATAATTTACGTCTTCAACGCTATATTCGAATATGAAATCAATAAGAATACTGGTAAATATACAGCCCAAAAATACACTAAACCAACAAACTATGACAATTTAGTCAATAACCAAGTGTATTTTAAGCAAATAGTTTGACAACATTCTGTAACATTCGGGCTTTCTACGACAACGCCGCCCCGCCCTGGCGGGTTTACTAGACACATTAATCACTTCAAAGTAGATCTTGTATGAGTACTTAGCACATGCTTCAGTGGCGTTCGTCGGTCGGTGGCCGAATAATTGAAAGCTAATCTAATCTACTCGTAGCTGCAACGGCTTTTCGTTAATACGCGTCTAGACAGCGCATTAGTGGTACCTACCTAGAAGTCTCTAGGTAGATCTCAGTATGCATAGCTAGCCGCAAAAGTGAATGAGACCACTTTTTACAACATTTTTATTTACATAAAAGCAGAGCGCTTCTATTCTACGAGTGGTATACTATCCTATTAGTACCTCTAAACACCTCGCACTAATACTATGACGCGAATGTTTGGGAGAGTGAATATGATTATGTTTGTTATTCAATTACGCCAAAACTACTAAATCGGCTAATCGGATAAGGCTTTAATAAATATGTCGATCAGGACCTGAAAAAGAACATGGACCGGATAGGCTGTTTGTTTTTTCGATACCACCCAGGTTAACCTTAGGGCACATGATTGTAAAATAAATAAATTCTAAAGCCACGGATAACAGCTTAATACTGTTCGTAGTTGATATTTATTAGATATTATTGTCATGAGGTACTTAACAGATCACAGCTTCTGTGATTGACGTGAAGCTTGAAAGCCAGCCTAAGATTACGTTTCATGAGTAAAGATGGTGATTGTTAATTAAGTATTTTATGTTTCCTATTAGCTAACAATCATTAACACCAATTAGTAAACTCAACGGTAAGAAATCCAACCTCTATTATTTAATGCTAAGTTTTAACGAAGTAGGTTCTTAGATTATTTTAAGTACCTATGTACAAAAATAAGTATATTCCAATACAAAGAACTCTTGAACATCTCAAAATACTGTGTAAAATAATATTTTATTAAAAGTCTTAAAAGGCCGGTAGAAAATGATTTAGCATTAAGCCCACCTTTTGTACAATATGTTTGTTTATTGTACAATAAAGTATTAAATGAATAATAAATAAATAAGTCGTTGAACTATTCATAACTACCATGAGAAGATTGAATTGATTGCAACTTAGCCCACCTGAGTATCAACTTGATGAAGTAAGTATGCTTACACGAAAAAAATAATGAAGTCCGTCAACAAAATGTATACGGAAACGACCAACCGCAAAGCTCATCGACTTCTAAAGCCCAGCTGACCGCCGACAGGACACGGTGACCGCACTGACCTTGTTGCCTTAATGTACCCTAATTTCACCCACCGTGAATGTGCACCAAAAAACTGACACGTCATTCTGTTTGCACGACTTGCCGATAAATTAATACCGTGCCAGCGCATAAGAGCCGACACACACGCGCGCCTC